>OV049868.1:5674021-6999184 GCA_920104075.1 Melanargia galathea
ATGGTTAGTTTAACAGGTTGCGAATCACGACGTCCCGGACGGAGCCTATAATGATTGGGTTTTTCGTCCAGAAATTCTCAGTAGCAGGCCTGAGTTAGGAAATTGGTGGTTTTGCACCCTGCTCGGAGAGAACGATGCCGTCAGCCTTGAGCCAGATCTCTCTACGATAATGTCAGGTTGCTGTGCCAGTTTGTGTGTGAGGGAATAGAGACTACCTACTTGAGTTTGCACACGTATAAGGAAGAGTAGCCAGGGAATACCTGGCTACTGTTCCTTGAGATTGGCCGCCGTCGCTGAAATTCGGTCATGAGTACATTATTATTATAATTCCACGCTCAATACGGAAACACCAAGACAGATTAGAAGAGAGTCGATGATTTGCACAACTTAAAATGTCGGCTTTCATAGTTTCTAATCGAACACACTTTGTTATCTGGGTTCCTTCTTCCGGTCACGAGAAATGTGATAGTTATGTTTTTTTATAACTCAAAGCGACCTGTGTCGTTTGTTTGAATCGATAAAAAAATTGTTAGGCAACTAGCAACCGTTACGGTTATTCCTTCAGAAATTCCCTAGCCCATGACGATTTTCCAAAAAATCCACGGGACAATATTATAAAGGGAATCAATATTGTAGATAATATTATGTTTCTCTGTAAGTGAATTTTGTAAATAATTCTTTGAGAAATAAATTCTTTAACCCGAACCTCTGTGAAATATTTCAGCTTTCTCGGTCCAGAGGGTTTGGGTTAATTAATTGTAATCTACTATATAAAAATAAGTCGGGTTTTCCTTCCTGACGCTATAATTCCAGAACGCACGAACCGATTTCCACGGTTTTGCATTCGTTGGAAAGGTCTCGGGCTCCGTGAGGTTTATAGCAAAGAAAAACACGCGAACGAAGTCGCGGGGGTCGGCTAGTTCTCATTAGAATAAAGTAATCTTATAAATATTGCAAATCCGTTGCTTAAATATCTGTTCCAAATTAATATTTTTGCATAATTTCCTAAATTTCTATTAAAAAACAGATTCTGGTGACCCACAGGACCAGGACCAGTACGTGACCACTGAAATATTTTAGAATTTGCCAGAGAAAAAAGTTGGCGATGAAAGATCCATTTTAATTTCGAATAAAGAACTCTTTAGGAAGTCGTAGATGTACATTGAATTCATGTTTGTCAATCATCATCATCATTTCATTTCATTTCATTCATTGTTTTTATAAATTGGTGGCAATTTAAAAAGAGTGTGCCGTGCGTATAAATGAATTTTACTGATAGAGAAAATATTCATATTTTCGCTCCATGATTTATTATGACTTTCGTCGCGGTCTTATACAACAACTTTGATTGACATTTCATGACGCCTCATCTCGTGCCACTGTTCAAGACTGGTTTAAACGTGAACGAAACAATTTCACTTATGATTTGCGCAATGAACGTCCTTCTACGGCGATCACTGAAGATGTTAATCCTGAGTTCTGTGTTGGTAGAAACTGTTAAACATCAACTCAATTAATATTCATTCAGGAAGGAAAAAAAGAAGAAGAAGAGAAGAGAAAAAGTAAAAGAAAAAGAGAAAGAGAAAAAGAAAAAGAAAAAAGAAAAGAAAAAGAAAAAGAAAAAGAAAAAGAAAAAGAAAAAGAAAAAGAAAAAGAAAAAGAAAAAGAAAAAGAAAAAGAAAAAGAAAAAGAGTTTTGTTGTGGCTTGTGGCGGCCATCTTGGATTTGCATAGTGCTATTTTCCTAGTCAAGCCCTTTCATTTGATACCCATATTGAGGGAGTTGTGATAAAGTACGTAATCCGCCATTTTGTAGCGGCGGCCATCTTGGATCGATTTACATCTAACATAGCTAACAATATTTTCGACTAATTACCTTTCAAACGAAAAAATCGCATTCAACTCGGTTCACCCGTTTGAGCGCTACAGGGGAACAGACAGACACACACACACACATATACACAAACACACACCGTCGTTTTTCCGTCGGGGGTTAAAAACAATAAAAAGCTAAAAGGTTTTACCTTTTTCTACAACATTCAGTATTGAATTTTCTAAAATCTTTCAGTCTATAGATATATATAGATATCTATACGATGCCTACGGAGAGCACATTTGGCGCTCGGTCTACTATCATCTGTATCTGATAATAACCGTTAAGCCTAAGTGTCGGAATTCTCAGTCGAGTCATTAGCGGAAGGATCTGAAAGCCCATCGCATTACTATCCCTACCCACCTAATGAACAGAGAAGATTCCGCAAAGAGATAATATAATAATAGAACGCGCTAATTTACCTGCAGTACGGACGTCGGACACCTTAGCAAAATCTAATGATCTGCAGTTGCATGATAGGCTGTTTAAGTACGATAACGATTAAGGTTAGATTTGAAAACCGAACAAAATGTGGATTGCGCAAGTAACTGACTTTGTACCTCCATAGTCTTTTGGTTAGTATTTTTGACTTAGTTAGTTATTAAACGCACCCAATCAACACCAACATGTGTTCAAGTGTACATTCGAGTGATTAATTATGAATATTATTAGTGTTTTCATTTTAAAACGCCCTAAAACCACATTAGGACCGTATTCACTTGCTCATCTGGTACAATATGTCATGTTCTGTTATTTTAGTCACCTGTCACTTTTTCTCTGTGCGCTGCAATATTAACTTTTTATCAAACTTTTAACTTTAAACTTAACCACAATGACCGACCGACTTTTAAAACGCACTTTGCTTTTTCTTGCAGAAAAAGCAAATACATAGTTCTAAAATAATTTAAAAAGAAAACCTAAGTCCACACGGACAAAGTAGCGGGCATCATCTAGTCAGTAATATAAGTTTAAGTATAATATGTTATATTTAAAACAAAAATATCTAAAAGTATATCTAAAACAAATTCTATTTAGAAGAGTATTTGGAAGCTCACAACTTTACGAATATCTACTAAGCACTTAATTAGAGAGTTTCTCTAAAGTTTTAATATAAACATAACTGTTGTTCTGGAATTGTGTTTTAGGAGGTATAGTGTCTGTGACACACTAACACACCTGGGACCACAAAAGCGAATTCTCGACCGCAAATGTCCGGTTTTGCCTTCAAAGAAAGTGTGGATCGTTTACACAAGGTATTAATTAACATAAACAAAGATATTTAAATTTAAATGTGACAGAATAACTTTGTGAGTTCGTCGATGTATTATTTTAATTGCTATTGGTTTTTACTTTTTCTACTATTTTCATTAAGTAAAACACATAAATTATAATACTATAGTCCGTTACAATAGAGTTGAGCTAAAATGTAAACCAACACACCTTTTTTGGACCATACAAAATTATATATCTAAGTAGTAACAATAAGTTTTGCTTTATTTCATACATACGTGACGGGTATCGACATCTATATTATTATGCGCTTTGTTCGCGTGAATTTAGGTTTTATCACAAAACATTTCAATCCTTTGTCTTTCCAGGATAAAAGTATCTTCTACTCTCTACGCATAGAGTACTAACTAGGACCTCAACTGTACCCGTGCAAAAATCACGTCGATCTTAGCTTTATTGTAACGTAATTATTGAAGAACAAACTAATAAAAACACACTAATTTTGCAAAATTATATTATTAGTAGAAGATATTATACCTACCTACTTAACTACTTGTAAGTAATGTAAGAAATGAGTGCAAATTTTACTTCGCCTGAAGGCCTGAAATTTCGCTACTATCTGTTGGTCCCACTGCTTTGACCCACCCAGTGGGTCAAAGTCTGATGGTCCCACTGGGTGGGTTAAAGCAGTGGGACCAACAGACCGTAGATTGAATTTCTACTTCGTGAGAACTAAAAATGTTCTTTTGATTTTATACTCCTATTCATCCACGCCTTTCATTTGGCATTTATGTTTGTTGCTATTCAAACAAATCTCACGAATCGATCTTAACATCGATATTTTATAGAAGATATAAAAAGTTATCCAATGGAGCCCGTCAAGCTTAGTGATTTATTAAATAAAAGACGCGACCTTTTACTTTATAGTGGCATTAAAAGGCAGTTAGTTGATACAATCATCTTTCATTTATATCTCGTAAAAGTTTATCACATACGTATCTCTTATACCTACTCGTTACTGCGGCATTAGTTTAATGGATTTTGACCTCTACTTCGCAGTGGTGAGAATTGGAGAGAGAAGTGGTGAGAAATGGTGAGGTGCTGCAAAAACACTCAGCACCCCTACAGCTTTTTAATACCGTCCCATTGCTGGGCACATGCCTCCTCTCTTATAGGTAGAGGGATTTAGAGCTTAGACTCGCCACGCTTCTCCAATGCGGCTTGGCGAGTTTTACCAACTATTTTCACATGTATGATAGTAACAAGGACCGAGGGCTCAACATGCTCTCCAAAACACGGTCACACAGAGTGGAACACGGCCAACTGCCAACTCCGGGCTTTCTTGATAGAAACCCCAATAATACGTACCAATTTTTGATCTGACTCGGGAATCGAACCCAAGACCATGTGATCCGCAGTCGAGCGTGCTAACCGCTAGACCAACGAGGCAATATTTAGTTAGTATGGATTAAAAAAAATACATACACTTTCGTAAGAAGGAGAAACTTAGTTAAGTTGAACATAAATTAACCAAATCCAACAATTAACAGTTTTTACATCTAAAATGTATCTTGAAGAGGTTCCGCAAGTAGAGGTTTGCCTCATAAGGCCGTGTATACATACATTTTATTTAATAGAATAGAACAGGATAATATTTTATTCGTCCAAAACAGTCATGATAAATTTATATTACAGGGAATCAATTACTTAAAACCATTATGTAATTTAATTAGATTTATCGAGAATGTCGTGCTAATGAAAGTATATTTAATTGTTAATGAAATTGATAAAACATTTCTTTTTCATTTCATTAACGTGACACGATCACTTGAATGGCAAAAAGGTGAAGATGTTTCGAACAAACCTTAAGTCCATTGAAATGTTACATGAGCTTTGCATTTATTAGAGCAATTTTATTTTTGGGACATGTGCGGGGGGTCGATAGAAGAAGAAGAATCAATAGAAGGTCAATAGAAGATGGCGGCCGGGGGACAAGGGTGGCGACCCCACAAACTTGAGGTTAAGCTTCTATTGACCCCCCCCCACACATGTCCAAAAAATAAAATTGCGTCCTCTAAAAAATGCAATATTCGGTCTTTAAATTGTAACATTTCAATGGACTATTAGGTATGTAAACTTAATTCGTTAGTAAAAATAAATTTACAATATTGGCCAGGACAAAATATCTAAAGGGTAAGCGCTAGTCTCTCTTGCAAGCTATCTTTGTGCCTCGTCAAGATGGGTTCATTCAGCCATTGAGTCAAGGAAAGGTAACAAACAATTAGATAGACAGTTTAACAGTCAGACGGATGGATAGACAGACAGAGACACTTTCGCGTTTAAAACATTATTATGGCTTTTGAATTAAAGCGAAATTCAGTTAACGTTCTTCGGTTATATTTTCTTGTAATTTGTCTGATACTAGAAATTGATTTTAGACTTCCTTTTTAGTATCTAGTTAAATGGACTGCATTTGAACCATACGTCGATTGCAAAATTGCAGTTTTGATGCAGTTTAATTGCAGTTGACATAACTGTAGTCCGTCTGTCTATACCCTGATTTTTAATTTCATGGAATTCTGACGTTTCGTAATGTTACCAGAGATAAAACAATTCCCACAAAAAAGATAAAAAATTCAAAACTTATGTAAATAAAAATCAATTGCCGCATGTAGATATGACAAATGCCTGACAGACACTTCATGGTGATAATGTCATTTGAATTCCATTTTTGAATAAATTTTTTCAATGTGCTTCTTTTGTTTTCTATTGCTGTTAGTGTGCACTTTCTAGTTTCCACTCTTGTTGTTTTCTATTTTAGGGCGAAATGACTAATATTATTACGCGGCATATGGCTTTTTATGATGACAGGGAGTCAAAGTAGTTTGGGGTAAAATCGAACTTCGTAGATGTTAACCCTGTTATCCATACAAATAACTCATCTGTAAATGACAGTGACAGCTATCAGAATTCCACGGAATTAGAAATCAGGGTATAGATAACAGACGTTCTCAAGAATCAAGAAGTAGTTAAACAGAATGTCCAGCGTGTAGAACCAGCCGAGGCATCACGTTCGATTTGGCAATACTCCAACTCGTTATTATGTAGATAAGCTGATTTTACGTGTGCAAAGCCGTGCCAAATAACCGCTATTATCTTGGATTATTTGTACTGGTATGTTAACTTTTTCTTGGACAACTTAAAGATACCCTGTTGATCCAAGAGGTTATTTATTCCAAAGTTAATACTTGCGCAATCTAAGAAGCTAAAATTTAAGAAACATTAAACCGACTAGACTTTAACCGGTTACACATGCGTCGCATCGTTCGCTTAACTCACACATCGCTGTATCTGTTCGCTTACCTCACACATCTTTGCACTGTCGACGTCCTCGCCTACAGCGCAGCGACAAGTTCACGCGTATACCGCGCTTCTAGTGCCTATTATTCAGAGTTCTGTGATATGTACCTAAAATATTATTAACTATGTGCATATTTAAAAAGCAATATTTTACTAACCATTTTTAAGCGATAGCCTTCAGAATATTATAATCGTTTATCGACTAAGACTCAGTAGCACGTACGCTACGTGTAAGACTCCAAAAAGTGGGAATATTAAGAGAAAAAGGCGCGTGCCTTTTTTTAAGATGAGATACGCGTAGGTATATTCTATAAAGATTAAGGTAAGAAAATAAAAAGGAGTAAGGTAAAAAAACACATTTTGCAGGCCTTTTTGGCTCAGTGGTAATTCATTTTTACGTATAATAATATCTAAGTTACCTACTCTTTAAAATTTATAAATTTTAATCATTCAAATTAAATCAATTTTTGTTTAAAATTGATACACTGTAGTTACGTACGTGTACACATTTTGAATGTCAATAATTTTAGAAGTTTATAGTAAGCGAGGTAATGGTGATAATCACCAGTACGTACTTAGAACTGCTTAAAACTATGGGTAAAAGCGCCCTTGTCTTACGTGTAATAATGTAATACCATTTTATAATTTTATACCTAGTTACGCACATATATATTTACATACCATGCAAGATACCTCGGTATTAAATAAATTATTTTTAATAAAATAATATAATGTGCTTTTTACGTAAATTGAAACTAAAAGCCTTTCGAAAGTAATTAACAGAACCCATTTTAAATTTGAATCATAATATCATATTCTACGTGTAAGACCAATTATGCAAATTGAACACAACGTAGGATAATCGTTTTTACGTGTCTGTGAAAATAAACTCTAATTTACGAAGTGAATTTTCGGTCTCAAGTAGAAATGACAACGCTCTGTGAAGAACACTTAAATACCGCAATATTGTCTTTCTCTAATTGACATTCTGTACTCTTAATGACTCTGTAATTAGATGTAACTAAATATTTTGATGTGCCTAACTAAATAATTCTAATCCAGCTCCTACAATCGTCTCAAATCGAGATTCTTCATAAAAAGAAAATGCTTGTACTCAGCTAAGTTCGATAGGACAGTTATTCTATACCTAAGTAAAAATTTAACGCTCTTCATTGGTAAGCTTATCGCTTTAGAATGGCTGGACTGATTTCGTTATTTTTTTAGTTTCATACTTAATATCCATATAAGTATTTCGAGAAAGAAAAATTCAAAACATTGCCCGAAAAATTGAAAAATTTGGGAAAAACTGAAAGTGCTTTTTTCTGTGAAATTTTTGTAGGAACCAAGTTAATTTTTTTTTCTTTGTTTACACATTTTTAACAGCTTTTCACGAATTCCCAAAACGATAAATAACTTTATTGATACTTAACAGGATTATCTGTCAGGCCAGCTGGTTTAAAATAAAATATCCTCATCTAGTAACCTAAATGCATCCATACCAATCAGCATACAGGTAGTTTTGCTATAGTTTTACTTCTGTATGACAGCAATGACGAACTTCTTGTTCTAATGCAGTTATTTGAGCATGTATCCCTTTTTAACCGACTTCCAAAAAGAAGGAGGTTCTCAATTCGAAACGTATTTTTTTTGGTCTGCTATCCGCAGTTTCGCAGCGGAGATGTGCTAACAGTCTTAATGTTACGTATTCAATTTATCAACAAATTCATTAAGTTTATTTTTCAATGTTTTTATTTCCTTAAGAGCTTTTTACGCGTACGTACCAATGGGTTTATATTATGCAGATAGCTGTTATAAATTCTAAACAAATTGTACCTACTGGTTAACCTCAAACCCAACAGGGCGTTGACTATAAACAGTAATGGATACAAGCAACCGCAACCTTATTGCGTTTAATATCCACCATTATTTGAATAAGCCTAACCGTGTTCGTGGCCAATGCTCGATGAATCCCGAAAGGCTTTCTTCCCAGCCATTTAACGCTCCCCAATTCATTTCATAAGGCATTCAACTAGTTTCAGCTTGCCCTTTGGCTATTATCGCCGGAGTAATAACCCCATTGGTTCTGTGGTCGGTTCGGCTGCGGGTCGTGGGTCCTGTGTTCGAGTCCCGGGTCGGGCAACAAAGCTGTAGGGTTTTTCTGTCAAGAAATTTCCAGTTAGTTATAAAGTTCGCTTTGTAAACTGTCACGGGGGTGAAACACCGCCGACTACCAACTTCGGGCTGGCACTGAGAATTTCTTAACAGAAAAACCCAATACCTAACAATAATTTGAAGGCTTAACAAGCTTGCAGTTGTCACTTTTCGACGCTATGGCTTCTAGAAAGATTAGGCTAGCTATAGACTATTAAGTTCAGGTGATATTAGCCAATAGTAGCCATGTGCCACTACAGCCCTTACATTAGCCACACCCTGATATTAGCCACTACAGCCCTTTAAAGTCCCACAGCTGGGCACAGGCTCTATTTTATTTAGGATGAGCCTATTTAAACCCAGCCTTAATAATAAATTATATCAATTATTATAATATCAAAGACATAAGCATTTTCTGACACACATATAAAAATAGACTGAATAAAGAAAAATTGGGAAACCCTAAAAGACTCTAGATGAAATGTGCTTAGGTACACATCAATAGACAATAAAATATCTATATAAAATCGACGCAGTACGAGTCAAACTCATGCACTGTGGGTTCCGTACCTTGAATGGAAACTTATACCTAAATTGTTATTTGGTTAAATTATTCGACCGCCTCTAAAACAGATCCTTTTTGTCTGGTACTACTCACTAAGTCCTGTACTAAGTTTATTTATAAAGTCCATTGAAATGTTACATGAGCTTTGCATTTATTAGAGGACGCAATTTTATTTTTGGGACATGTGTGGGAGGTCCATAGAAGCTTAACCTCAAGTTTGTGGGGTCGCCACCCTTGTCCCCCGGCCGCCATCTTGGAAAACACTTTTTTCGAGATATCTTGGAAACTATGCGTCTTACAAAAAATTCGTAAAGATATAATTTATAGCAAATTGTTTTGCCTACAAATATGTTTATATAACTTTTGGCCCTAAATTAAAAATAAAAGAAGTTATAAGCAAAAAAGTGAGAAAATTTTTATAAAATCTTTTTTGCTCTATAACTTTTTTTTATACATTTTACAAAAAAATACCTCACACCAATAATTTTTTTTTTATTTCATTCGTTTAAAACGCTGTTACAGCCCTCCAAAGTTGACCGCGTTCGTCAATGCTCATGAGAATCCGGTCAACACGAAATGTTTCAGCCACAGCCACAGCCTGGACCATCGAAGAAAAGTAGATTAGAGTAGCTAGCTAATAACTGATTGAAAATATTATGATGTTGAAGATTACCTTATAAGCAAGATGTCCGTGGAGTAGGCCTACAAAACAGTACAAAATTGGTCTGAGGTTTTTTTTTGTAAAATGTATAAAAAAAGTTATAGAGCAAAAAAGATTTTATAATAATTTTCTCACTTTTTTGCTTATAACTTCTTTAATTTTTAATTTAGGGCAAAAAGTTATATAAACATATTTGTAGGCAAAACAATTTGCTATAAATTATGTCTTAACAAATTTTTTGTAAGACGCATAGTTTCCGAGATATCGCGAAAAAAGTGTTTTCCAAGATGGCGGCTGGGGGACAAGGGTGGCGACCCCACAAACTTGAGGTTAAGCTTCTATTGACCTCCCGCACATGTCCCAAAAATAAAATTGCGTCCTCTAATAAATGCAATATTCGGTCCTTAAATTGTAACATTTCAATGGATTATGTCAGATTTTTCCATTTGCATACTAGCATTCTGACATTTTTCACCAAAAGTCAAACATAGTGACTTAGGAGAAAATAAAAACCTTAGATTTAAGAATGTGTTATAGAAGTCGGTAAGTGAGTTAGTATACTGAAAATTGTGTCAAAGAGACTGAAACGTTGATAGACAGAGACGTACCTACAGACGAAGTCACACCTGGGTTCCATTTTTACCATTTTGATACGGAACCCTAATAAATGGAAGAAACCCTAATAAATAGAAACCCTAAGAGACTCCACATGAATTGTGTCTAAGAAAGATATTTCCTTTGATTGCATACATTGAATTTATTGAATGTCTGTAAAAATCATGCTTTGATGTTCCCATTTGTATCGTTTTCCCAGCCACATAAAAATACTTATCAATTTTTTCCCAAAATAAACTCTATTCAATGTATGAATGTGTGAATACTTATTTAATTCGAAGAGATCGCTATTTTAGTAACAATTCTGGGTCAATGAATTAAGAAGTCTCTGATAAAACTTGGTACTATTAGAGCGACAAGGTATTTTTCTTATATAAAAAGTCCATCATTGTAATAGCATTTTTCAATAATTTTTTGTTTCATGATAACTTTGAACTCGTTGAAAATTGTCTCTTTTTATTATAATTTACACTATTTAATCATCATTATCAACCCATCACCGGCCCACTACAGGGTTCGGGTCTCCTCTCAGAATGAGAAGGGTTTAGACCGCAGTCCAATACACTGGTCAAGTTGGTAGACTTCACACGCCCTTGAGAACATTATGGAGTACTCTCAGGTATGCAGGTTTCCTCACGATGTTTTCCTTCACCGTTAAAGCAAGTGATATTTAATTGCTTAACAAGTATAAATTAAAAATTTAAAAAACCCCCGACATTCGCCATTTTGTGGCAGCGGCCATCTTGGATTTGCATAGAGCTAATCTACTAGTCAAGCCCTTTCATTTGATACCCATATTAAGGGAGTTCACGTAGTGATTTATATACTCTTTGAAGGGAGTTGTGAAAAAATATTTAATCCGCCATTTTGTAGCGGCGGCCATCTTGGATCGATTTTCATCAAACATAGTTAACAACACTCTCGACTAATTCATCTTTCAAACAAAAAAAAGCCGCATTCAAATCGGTAACACCCGTTTGAGCACTACAGACACACACAGAGACACACACACACACACACACACACACACACACACACAGAGACACGTCAAACTTATAACACCGCGTCGTTTTTGCGTCGGGGGTTTAAAAACCCACACGTAATACCTACCTACGTAGTTATATTATCTGTTAAAGTATGTTACTTATCTAAATTGCATCACTCTGTCAGTCGAGAATAAGATACAAATGGGAACCGTTTGTATGACGTGTTATCGCAAGGAATTGTTGGCACGTGACGCGTTTACAGTGAAAGGTAGTTTTCGTCGGATGAACACACACCATCGGAATGCAGAAGATGAAAGTGGAATGGAAAAAAATACATCTTGCCCGCGCTCGTGGATACAAAATATCGTGTCGGAATGAGATTAAGTTATTCGAGTGGGGGTGTACAACTGCGTAGAATTTAGTTTTCGCAATATTAGATGTAACTAGTAAGTATTTCCTAAAAAAAAACCCTTAGAAATCGTCACATTATCATCGTTTGAGACAAATGTTACAAGTTGGAGTAAATCTATTCGTCTTTGACCTATAAAGGGTGTATTCAGACATGTTTTCCAAAACGCGTCCCACGGATTCAGTACATGATTCTAGGTTCCCCTGTGGTGAAATTTTTCGTCGAAGTTTCCATGAAATTTCCGATATTTTTTACCTCTTTTTAAACTGAATACTGTATAAAATCATTATTACTATCTGTCTCAACGCAATTATAAATGAAAAAGTAATTATTTCATTATTTTCACTTAAAACGGTAATGTTATCAAATTTAAGATTTTCGTCGAACAGCTGATTGCTAGTGAACTAGTGTGAATACAGGTCGTTAACCTACATTCGTAATGGCCTTGAATTTATAATGAGGCTCGCGGCACAGTCAAAAGAAGTGCCGGGCGCGCAACGTCAAGGCCACGCTTTAACTCATAAAAGTCTCATATTGTGAATTTTGCGCGGAGCGTTGCGTGCGTTGTAATCGCGTTGTATGCAATACATTGCGCGCTCAAAAATGGCAATATTTGAAACCAATCATTTCTGACATACATAAATGAATTCAGTATTTTCACATAACACATTAAATGCAACCTTACCTCAAAGTTTTCATTAAGATGTCATTTACACCCTGTATAATATTATGTTGTCATAATCAAGCATTTATCAAGACTTTTGCCGCCCGCAAAGCTTTTAGCTTCAAGATACAACAACGTAGGGCATTGGAGGAACCTAAAATATCAATACATAACAAAATTATTGTCGTTTTTTTATAATAATAGCGGGCAAACGAGCAAGCGGGTCACCTGATGTTAAGTGATTACCGCCGCCCATGAACATTAGCAGCACCTGGGAACCATAGGCACCACTAATGCATTGCCGGCTTTTGAAGAAGGGGACTGGCTATTCAGCTCGCTGCCGGAACACATCGTGGATGCTTTGCGGCAGATTACGGCTCAACTGTGGTCGCTAGCCAGGCGAATTCGGGATAAAATCCTACCATAAAGCGGTGATACCATCCATGATTAAGTTGTGTGGTATCAGGCACAACGACCCGTAGAGGGGACTGAGAGCGTCAGGGCCTCGTTAGCATATTGGCATGCACCGCGCGCAGGTGAGGTTGACTTTGGCCACATAGGTGGAATTTAGGCCACTTACACACCGGAGTTGCTAAATCCTCACTGTTTAGGTAGGCAGCATCAGGGTTGAGTTCGGAATAAAAACTTTTATTAGAGCGTTTCACAGAATTCGATTCAAAAAAATCACGCATATCGGTTCCGAAATCTCAGAGAAATCTATGGACATAATAATAATATGTATAGAACAAAAACTACATTAAACTACATAGAACAAAAAGAATACTGCATTGAACTGAAAACCTCCTCCTTTGGAAGTTCGCAACAAATCTTGAGGGACCAATTATGATATTTGCAGTCATCTATTTTAACCCCCGACGCAAAAACGACGGGGTGTTATAAGTTTGACGTGTCTGTGTGTGTGTGTGTGTGTGTGTGTGTCTGTCTGTCTGTTCCCCTCTAGCGCTCAAACGGGTGGACCGATTTGAATACGGTTTTTTTTTGTTTCAAAGGTGAATTAGTCGAGAGTGTTGTTAGCTATGGTTGATGAAAATCTATCCAAGATGGCCGCCGCTATAAAATGGCGGATTACATATCGATACCAGAAATTTCAATTGTCGTAAAGGACATGGACAGGCCTGTACTACTAACTTAATATGGGAATCAAATGAAAGGGCTTGACTAGAAGAATAGCACTATTGCAAATCCAAGATGGCCGCCGACACAAAATGGCGAATGTCGGGGGTTTTTTAAATTTTTAATTTATACTTGTATTAATATTGGTTTGCTGAGTGCGTTTCTATTGGAAGGTATGTGGAAGAAAGAAACAACTTGTTGGCTTTACTGAGTGGATGCTCATAGTATATAATATATTAGCCAATTTAAATTAATTATTTTATACAAGGAAGAGCACATGTCCGCTTCCTAGCACAGTCGGAATACGAATGAAAAGAAGATGGCGGCGGTTCGTTACTTCAAAACATTATGGTTGCAGGTTATGAAAAATAACGTTGAAGTATCGATTAATTTTTGTAACGATAAACCAACACGCCCCCTCAAAAATTAATCACCTTTATACAAATCAATAAAAGTAACCTAACTAAACGGAACATATTTCTTCCTTGCATTATCTGGGAGTTACATAATAATGGTCCAACATTCGTTGCGCAGGATCAGGGAAAACCCAGAAAACCCTAATCAGACCATTTCATTTACTTAAATAGGTAAATGTAAATTAAATAACATATTATGAATTTAATTATAATAATATACATGAATTTAATCAGAAAATCACTTAAGATAAGGTAATTTTATTCTAAACCCATTTTGCTTCTCATTTCCTGAAAAGTGATTACAGGTAATGGCTTGGTCAAAGCATCCGCCAGCTGCTGACCTGTGGGAATGTAATTTAATTTTATTACATTATTTTCAATTTGTTCCCTAGAAAAGTGATATTTAATATCAATATGTTTTGTACGCTTATGATTAGTTGGATTATTTGCGATACTTATACAGCCATTATTATCCTCATATATTATAATTGGGTTAACAATATTCATGTTTATACTAGCTGCTAATGATTTGAGCCATAAAGCTTCCCTAACAGCTTCAAATAATGCCATATATTCGGCTTCAGTAGATGATGCCGCTACTGACATTTGTTTCTTTGTACTCCAGGTTATAGTACATTGCTCAAAAAGCTTAAATAAATACCCAGTTGTACTTTTCCTATCTTTTGTATCATTACCACCCCAATCTGAATCTACATAGCCACTTAGGATGTTATTATAGTCGCACCTTTTGTATGTTAACTTTAAATCAATTGTACCCTTTAAATATCTTAATACTCGCTTCAGACACTGCCATAGTTCTTTATTATTTTTGTTTGTGTACCTACTCAGTACATTAACGCTAAAGCTTAAGTCTGGCCGAGTACATAACATGACATACATTAAACAACCTATAACACTTCGGCATGGCGCATTATATTTCTCATCAGAGTTTAATGCTTCATAATTCAGTTTAGTTTCTAGTGGGGTATGTACAGGTTTACATTCGTGCATATTAAACTTATTCAAAATAGTTTTTATGTACGCACTTTGATCTAACGTAATTTTGTCATCGGACCTGTTAATTTTGATACCAAGAAATAGTTTTATTTCATTTAAGTCAGTCATCTCAAATTTAGTCATTAAATACATTTTAAAATTATTCATTGTTTCAATTTCAGCACATGCAATCACCAAATCATCTACATACAATACGACATATATATTTTTACGTATATCTCCATTATCTAACATGTAAATACATCTATCAACTGATGAGTTTTGAAAACCTTCCTTTTTTAATGCTGCCTCGAATACTTCAAACCAACACCGAGCAGCCTGTTTGAGCCCATAAATCGATTTATTTAATTTACAGACACAATTATTTTTATTTAATATACCCTCAGGAACTGTCATAAAAATTTCCTCCTTTAATTCCCCATTCAAAAAAAGCAGTTTTAACATCCATATGATGAACTAATAAATTGTATTGATTGGCAAAACTAATTATAAATCTGAAACTAGCTATTCTTGCAACGGGAGCAAAGGTTTCATTATAGTCTGTTAAATATTCTTGACTGAAACCTCTTGCAACAAGTCGGGCTTTGTATCTTAAAGGTTTTCCAAATTCATCATGTTTTATAGTGAAAATCCATTTACAGTCTACAATATTTTTACCTTCTGGTCTAGGTACTAAAGTCCATGTATTATTTTTCAAAAGAGAATTTAATTCATCCTTAATTGCGCTTTCCCACTGAGATCTATCGTCCCGAGTTTTAATCTCTTCATATGAACATGGTACTTTACATAAAATCGAATGAGCACACATTAAATAATCATCATCCTCCTCAGAGTAAGAAATAGGGGGAAGATGTTTTAATCTATCACTCCTCCTAAGTTCATGATTGTTATCTGTGTTTTCAAAATTTTCAGAACTACCTACTGCTTGCTCTGATTCGTTTCTATTCTGATGGATTAATTTGCGAATTTTATTGAGACACACGTGTTCATCAGATTTCGATACATCTGATTTATTAAGACTGTCAGAGTTTCGAGACTTAACTGATTTCGGAATGTCACTAGTATTAGTTTTATTTTGAGAATTTGCAATATTCTCTTCAGATCTAAGCATAGGCCTAGACTGTAGAAAATTAGTCTCGTCAACAATGACGTCTCTAACTACCACATGTTTTTCGCATTCTGGGTTCCAAACTTTGTAACCGTTTGGTTCGTAACCCAACAAAATACCTTTCCATGATTTATCATCAAATTTCGTTTTACCGGTTTTATTATGAACATAAACCGTTGAGCCAAAAACTTTTAAATATTTAATTTGCGGTTTCCTGTCATGCCACATTTCGAATGGTGTTTTCGAACTATTTAAAGCTTTTGTCGGGGTTATATTGATCAAATAAACTGCAGTTAAAACTGCATCTCCCCAAAATACTTTATTTAATTTAGCACCGTTTATCATAGAACGAGCTTTCTCAGTAATAGTTCTGACCATCCGTTCAGAAACTCCATTCAATTGTGGTGTTCTAGGAACCGTCAAATGGTAGGTTATACCTTTTTCAACACAGTAACTTTTCATTTCGGTAGATAAATACTCTCCACCGTTATCACAATATAGATTGACTAATTTTAAATTAAACTTAGCCTCACTTTTTGCAACGAAATCTTTAAAAGCAGTAAATACATCTGATTTATATGTTATCAGGTATGTAACACAGTAATGAGTGTATTGATCAACAAAAAGCACAAAGTAATTTTTGTTGTCAATAGTTGTAGGAGTGATAGGTCCGCAAACATCTGTATGTACAATAAATAATGGTCGCTTTATGTGTGTTTTATCTTTGGCTTGGTTGAACGGCAATCGACTCTGTTTACCACTTATGCAAGCTTCACATAACTCATCATTAGGTATAATGTTATTAATTTGATTTGGATCATAAACCATGTTATGATTTTTAATTTGTAAAAATTTAGCTTTACTAATATGTCCAAATCGTTCATGCCATAATTTATAACTATTTTTGTCACTGTTGCTTACTTGTGAAACAGATCGATTTTTGTTCATACATGCCAATAATTCTAAAACAATTAAATTGTTTTTTAACATACCTTGCATAATGGTTGTATTACCCTTACGTATATCTGCCCCTTTCTCGTCGAAAATCACCGTCAATCCAGCACGCTGCATCCTCGATACAGACAATAGATTGTATGGAACCTCAGGGCAAAAAAGAACCTCCTCGAGAACTCCTTGGATCCCTTTGTCGCTAGTAACCTGTAGAGTGCCCTTTTTAGTAGCTGAAATAAATTCACCATTTTTAGCAATAGAAATTTTTAAAGGTGGCTGCAGAGAAATATAATTGATAAAAAGATCATCTCTGTTTATGATATGGTCTGATGCTCCTGAATCCAGCAGAAATGTAATTTTATTTCCATTGTCATTGTCATGGTATTCGCCCGTCATAAATGCAAAACCAGAACAATCGCTTGATGTGGATGGTTGACTCATTTCAACTGCCTGTACGGTCCTTGTCCTTTCCGTAGATTTTTGCTGATACATCCTTTTATAATAGTAACAGTCATTTTTGAAATGACCCCTGCGTCCACAATGATGGCATTTTGCAATTGACTTCTTTGCAGTTTTATTGTAATTTTGATTAAAATTATTTTTAAGTTGTAAATCTTCGAACTTTCGTTTACGGTTGCCAAATCTAGATGTCTTCTCCACGTGCAATACTTTCGCGCTAGTGTCACTTAATTCGTTTTTTAACTTCACTTCATGGTCTAATAGTCGCGTTTTAACAAAAGCCAATGTTAAATTGTCTTCCGACAATGTTTCGATCGCAGTTATCACACCGTCATAAGTTGAGGGTAGGGTGAGTAATAAATGTGCAACCTTGTCGGTTTCTTCTAATTTTGCACCAGCTGCTTGTAAATCCGTGATCAGTTCGTCAAACACGGCAAAATGTTTTATTAGGATGACGTCACTTTGTAACTTCAACGCCAATAACTTTTTACGTAAAGCTAATTGCGTGGCAATACTTTTACGTTCGTAAAGTGCATCCAAACTTTTAAAAATGTCTCGTGCCGAACTATCTTCCTTCGCAAAACCGAGGTAGGAATCGGATAAATACTCGACGATGGTACTTTTTGCAATCCGATTATTTTTCTCCCATTCACTGCATCGAATAATTGGGTCGTCGTCTATAACTTTTATAACGTCCAATTCACTCAGCAACGCCCGTATTCTAAACTTCCACACACTGTATTTTTCTCCATCAAACGGTTTAATATTCCGTTTGGTTTTTAAATTATCCATCACGATTATGACACTCGAACTTTAAACTTAAAAAAAATGGCGTACACTGGGCCCATAACCTATTGGAAGGTATGTGGAAGAAAGAAACAACTTGTTGGCTTTACTGAGTGGATGCTCATAGTATATAATATATTAGCCAATTTAAATTAATTATTTTATACAAGGAAGAGCACATGTCCGCTTCCTAGCACAGTCGGAATACGAATGAAAAGAAGATGGCGGCGGTTCGTTACTTCAAAACATTATGGTTGCAGGTTATGAAAAATAACGTTGAAGTATCGATTAATTTTTGTAACGATAAACCAACAGTTTCCACTCCGCTTGAGTGGTCAAGCACCCTAAAGCTCGCATGGGTGGTCTCTATTATAAAATATTTTAGAACTTCAAGTCTTTACGACTTTGTGGCTATAATATGTCAAAAACACAGTCCAAAGCCTTTCATCATAAAATTCCTCTCTGTTGAAAATTCCCACGTATAAAGTACCTATGACGTGTGAAAGTCGCGGGAAAATAATTTAAGAGGGATGCTAAAGGATGTTGCAAAATTATATATTTTTAACTCATTCAACTTCTATGTCAGCGCCATTGAGAATCAAATAAAGTTTTTGTAAATATATTTTGTACTTAGTTCGTTTTATACCTGAGTTACGTAGACTGAACAAGTATAAATTAAAAATTTAAAAAACCCCCGACATTCGCCATTTTGTAGTGGCGGCCATCTTGGATTTGCAACAGTGCTATTCTACTGGTCAAGTCCTTTCATTTGATACCTATATTAAGGAAGTTGTGAAAAAATATGTAATCCGCCATTTTGTAGCGACGGCCATCTTGGACCGATTTTCATCAAACATAGCTAACAACACTCTCGACTAATTCACCTTTCAAACAAAAAAACTGCATTCAAATTGGTCCACCAGTTTGAGCGCCACAGGGGAACAGACAGACACACACACACACACACACACACACACACACATACACACACACACACAGATACGTCAAACTTATAACACCCCATCGTTTTATCGTCGGGGATTAAAAAAAAATCTTAAATAAAATGGACAAGTTTATCTGTCAGTGTATATTAATTAACACAAAGCCGCGCCGCCCAGATGGTGGCAACCGGGGACGTCAAAATATGGAAAAAAATATTTTTTCGAGCCAAATGGTGGCTCCCTTTACTACCTACATAATATAATTTTGTTCTATCGTTGCTTTTATCTCGTCATGCGAAATAAGGTATTAGACTTTTCTTAATTCAAAACAAAGCCTGCTCGAAAAAATTTGATCAACAATAGAAACTACGAAGTAATAGAAGTTTTAAGATTGCTCAGTACACAAGAATGGCAGTATGAAGCTATGACGTCACAAGCCAGCAACTTCATAGAAATTCAATACAAATATCCGTTTTGCGAGAAGAAGACAAAACTTCAAAAGCGAATTACTATGCAATTTCAATAAATTGCATAGTAGGTAATTCGCTTTTGAAGTTTTGTCCTCTTCTGAGGACAAAACTTCATTACATTCCCTTCAAACATTTTATAAAGTGATACTGAATATTTATCTATTTTCAATAATATTCAACTACTCTATTGCCCACATAGAGTACATAAACATAAAGTTATTTTGTACTTTTCATTAAATACCAACTAAGTTATTTGAACCCGTTAAACTTATATGTACCAACGGCTTCGTCAGCGTGAAATTCGGGTCAGAATGTATCTAGAGACCGATTTTGTTCAAAACTATATCAGTAGGTAGTTGTGTAGGTATGGTTTTAAAGTTTGACCTCAATATGTCAAGAAGTTTATGTATAAAGCGTGCAAAACAGATAAATAATTAAAATTTTATTATAATAGTGTTAAAATAGCTTACCCTAATCAAAGGGCTTTCTGACATGAACCCTCCCGAAATTGTTCACATACTCGTAAAACGCGAAACAGAACTTTAATAGTCTTTTAAACCACTATGAGCAAAGTCCCATAAAATCTCTTCCTACCTCAATTTTATTTCATTGATTTTATACTCTATTTTGCTTAAAATACGGTTTAAAATTGCTTATTTGATGTTTGCACGATTTTAATCTTCCTGTTGTAACATTGTCGTAGTTTGTAAACTAGTTTTAGGGAAGTATTATAGTAAAAGTGTGATACAAATATTATGTTCAAGACGTCGACACAAACTAGAACGCAAGTAATTCGATTAAAATCGAAAAAAATTCGGAGAAATAATGTGATAAAAGTTACCTTTAGAGTCAGTTGCACGATGAGCGATCAAAGTTACATTAAAGTTGAAGCGTGGTTAAAGCTTTTTTTTTATAGGAATAGCGGGCAACCGAGCAAGCGGGTCACCTGATGTTAAGTGATTACCGCCGCCCATGAACATTAGCAGCACCTGAGGAACCACTAATGCGTTGCCGGCTTTTGAGGAAGGGGACTGGCTCTTCAGCTCGCTGCCGGAACACACGGATGCTTTGCGGCAGATTACGGCTGAAGTGTGGTCGCTAGCCAGGCGGATTTCGGGGTAGAATCCTACCACAAAGCGGGGATACCATCCAGATTAAGTTGTGTGGTATCAGGCACAACGACCCGTAGAGGGGACTGAGAGCGTCAGGGCCTCGTTAGCATATTGGCAGGGTGCACCGCGTGCAGGTGAGGTTGGCTTTGGCCACACAGGTGGAATTTGGGCCACTTACACCACAAAGCACACCAAAAAATAAGTAGAGTGAGTTGAACAAGTCAGGATTCGTACCTCCGGCTCCATGGCCAAGGTTAAGACTTGATCAGGCATTTTTTGACCGTCTAATTTTGCGTTAACCGTAACCTTATTGTAATTTGTAACCACCCGACGAATACCGGAGCTATCCAGATAATAAATCCAACCGTGAGCTAGTAATACAGCCAAGCCCATTTAAAATGTATTGGAAAGTTAGTCCTATTTGGAACCGGTTTCTCATCAGCCCTTTATAACCGCATGCGGCTGAAGATCTTGTAACAACATATTGGCCAATATACATATTATGTATAATATAATATTTTTTGAAATCTTCCTGTAATGAACCTGATAATTATATCCAGATCGAATACTGACCACGGTGGTTTTCAAGTTCATGTACAAAATCAGCTACACTCTCTATTCCCTCACTCTCATAATCCTGTGGGACGGTACTCTGACACGATCGAAAAGAGATCAGGTGCCGGAGTGATAGAGACACAGGTGGGCAATATAGACAATTTCCCAACTCATGCTACTAATTTATTGACAGAGAAACTCTTCAATCAAACATCATCATCGTCCTCGTTTCAATAGATAGACACCCACTGCTGGACACAGGTCTGTTGCGAGGATTGCCACGGAACAAGATCTTGTGTCCTTTGTGTCCAGCGGTTGCCAACAACTCTCTTGAGATCATCCAACCTTCTACTAATCGCCTCGCTTATGATTTTATCCCGTAGGGACATTCCGAGAGTAGCTCTCTCTATCGTCCGCTAAGTGACCCTGAGCTTTCTAATGAAGTCCATAGTTAATCTAACTTAGTGTATCAGTTTTGAATTGAAACAACACGCAAGAGCAGTCTTCGAACACTTTCCTTTTCAGACACTAAGGGATTTTGGACGAGAAGCCAATACCTCGAAGCTTCCCAAACGCTGCCCAGCCGATTTCGATTCGGCGGTTGACGACTTGCTTAAAATTAGACTAACCTGTAATTAAATGTAATTAAAATTAAAAAAACCTGTGATAGCTTAGTGGTTAGGACGACCGACTTCTAATCGGAGGTCGTGGGTTCGATCCCGGGCACGCACCTCTAACTTTTCGGAGTCATGTGCGTTTTAAGTACTTATTTAAATATCACTCGCTTTAACGGTGAAGGAAAACATCGTGAGGAAACCTGCATGCCTGAGAGTTCTCCATAACGTTCTCAAAGATGTGTGAAGTCTGCCAATCCGCTTGGCCAGCGTGGTAGACTATGGCCAAAACCCTTCTCACTCTGAGAGGAGACCCGTGCTCTGTAGTGAGCCGGTAATGGGTTGATCATGATGATGAACCTGTAATTTGGCCGTACTTACCTACTCGTCTACGTTTTCAAGTGCCGAGTTCTCAATGATTACTGAATAGGTAAGTAAAGTACATTTATGAGCATTCGATCAATATAATGATCTAAATCAAATCAAAAAGTTGTCTCTGAAAATTAAATTAAAGTTGCCTTGTACACTTGTATTCGTATCTTGACAAGTGTCTGTCGAACGGATTTAATGAGATTATTAGGATTGCTTGTTTTACTACGGAACCCAAAAAATTACCACGGCGATAGAACCGAGACAATAATACATAATTATGTATGTCCACAATAAATGCTCCACTCCAATATTACAAACAAAATATTTTTTATTCTGTATTTTTTTACTTCGTCATATTTCGGTAGTTATGTTTTTTTGCACAAAAGCCAGCTTTTGAAAAAAACATTTTCAACCTGAAATACATTTTACGCGAAAACAAAATGCTCATGTAAACCACAGTTTCTGTCACAGGTTTTTGTGAATATAGATAGGCATACAGTTTTATTAAACACACTTGGTTTTAGCGTATACGTACCTACGTTTTATGAGGCTTTTGACAGCAGATAGGATTCTCCGTTTATGTCCTGTATCAGACCCACAGGGGTTTACGTTCCAAAAATCTTTATAGGCTCTACCTACCTACCGTTAGGACAATGTTTTGTTGTAGTCTCATTTTAATATCAATTTTTTTAACTATCTACAAGTTAGCCCTTCACTGCGATCTCACCTGATTGTAAGTGATGATACAATCTAAGGTGGAAGCGGATTATATTACAGACAAGCGGACACCCGCGACTTCGTTCGCGTGGACATTGATTTTAAAAATCCCGTGAGCAATCCCGTTGTTTTTCCTAAGCTCTTTTGAGCTCATACCTTGCTAAAAACTGTAAAAAGTTCACTGGCGGGTGTTTAGGTAGCTCAAAATGTAAACATCCGCCAGTGAAATTCCCATCAAAATCGGTCCAGCCTTTCAGAGATTAGCCAGAAATCTTTAAAGTATTTCCTTTCTAACAAAAAAAAAATGAATGAAATCGAACCATCCGTTAACGAATTACAGCTAAGTACACATTTTGACTTTCATCCCCTCTCCCAAGGGAACCGTGCTGAATTTCGGGATAAAAAGTATCCTATATGTTACTCCATAGTATGAACATAATAAGTGTTGTTAGCTATGTTTGATGAAAATCGATCCAAGATGGCCGCCGCTACAAAATGGCAGATCATATTTTTTTTTTCACAACTCCGTTAATATGGGTATCAAATGAATGGTGAATGTCGGGGGGTTTTTTAAATTTTTAATTTATACTTGTTTGCCATTTGGCTACAGAACCCCAAAAATGTTATTGAAATTCTGGAGATCGCAATTTCGTTCGGGCCACTCTATAATACTAATAGGCTAACAACATTTCGCCCGCAGGTTTCACCGGTGAAAATAAATTAACACCTCCGTTTTCACGTCATCTACCTACACACTCGGTCAATTTAGGCTGGCTACACACTTGCATTCAAATAATGCAATAGGAAATACTTTGTGTAAAAAAAATACGTGCCGAATTGAGACCCTCCTTTTTGGAAGTCGGTTAAAATAAGCATCGCTGTAAAACTTCGACTATTATTTAACCGACTTCAATAATAGGAGGATTTCCGAACGACATTATTGTAAGTAAGAAATTAGTCCTCACAATAATGCCGTTCAGAAATTGAAATTAATTTTATCTGTTGTAATTTTGTTGTATCTGTTGTTGTTGTTGGTAAAACTACGTTGTTAGAACGAGACTTTATATAAAGATAGGTAGGTACTACATGACTTTGGGTTTGCATGAGGTTAAGCTCTACATGATGAAATTTGCGAAAATGAAGATCACACTACCTACATTATAATGACATTCATTTGTCAAGCAAAATCGCATGGTTATCTTGCTCAAACAACACCTGCTACATCACTCGCGCTACCCTAGTTCGCATCCCTAGCTCGCTTCCTTAGCTCGCATCATTAGCTCGCTTCCTTAGCTCGCATCCCTAGCTCGCTTCCTTAAGGCGGGGTCCCATGGCCCGTGTTATCACAGGCCAGGCCGGATCGTGCGACGCCTGTGGATGCCTGTGCGGCTGATTGCGTCTGAACGCCGCGCCGTTCCCATGGTGTGTGTCGGCCTGTACAGGCCTGTCGTTACTGCAGTCCATCATGTGCGTGTACGCGCACGCGCCGCCGCAAGTAGAATGAGTTAAACCGACGCAGACGCGCCCGCACAGGCCACGGCAGGCAACGTCGCGCCGCGCCACGCCGCGCCTTTGAACTTACCGACTCCCGACGGATCGGACGGGCGACAACAGGCGACAACAGGCTTCATCGGATGTAACGGTTCCCATGGCGTGTCGGTCTGGCCTGGTGCGATCTGGCCTGTCATAACACGGGCCGTGGGACCCCGGCTTTAGCTCGCATCATTAGCTCGCTTCCTTAGCTCGCATCATTAGCTCGCTTCCTTAGCTCGCATCATTAGCTCGCTTCCTTAGCTCGCATCATTAGGACGAGATCTGAGGCTGTCCCGTTTTAACTCAGTCTTGAGTTTGAGTAAAGTCAGAGTAAGCTCTGCAGATCTCAGCCTTACTCGCATGACGCATCCCTCGTTTCAACGAGTAGGTATATGTAAAAAACTTACCTTCTTTAAACGCTTTTCCTTAGGCTAATCTAAACCAAAGTATATAGGTTTTTCTTTAATCTCTAAGTTATGAAATCAAACGATCCTATTGGTTGATATCATATACATCTCTCGTTACGCTGCATAACATATATCTGGTGGAAAGGCGGCCTTATACCTCGTCACCTGTCAGCACCGGGTATCACCTGTCATCACTGTCAAATGCGAAAATTGCACCTCTGTTTTCACGGCTATTTTACACTGGGTATCGAGGGCACTCGTTTCATACCTAAGGCCGTGTACCCATTGGGCGAACAGTAAGCTGTTAACTGTTTGTTTTCAGTTAGCTTCCCTATAGTTTTAAAATAGTTTCCAAATAGCGCATAATGTATACGCAATTTGCGGCGTTTCGTATGCCAACTTATTCAGTGAATTCAATGAGCTGATTCGCCTCCGAATACCACCAAAACTATGAGAGATACAGAGCTATGAATTGCGACCAATACGCCGCTCTGAGTCAGCGGACAGTTTTATAAATAAACTAGCGGTCCGCCCCGGCTTCGCCCGTGGTACATAATAGCCTATAGCACTCAAAGATCACGTACATATCCAACGGTGAAAGAATTTTTGAAATCGGTCCAGTAGTTTCCGAGATTAGCGCGTTCAAACAAACAAACTCTTCCGCTTTATTATATTAGTATATAGATATAAATAAAATATATAAATATAAATAAATACTCACACATACACACACGGTCGTCTGTTCCTAAAGTAGGCAACTTGATGCCTGTGTTATAGGTAACAGCCGACTGATAGACATATTTACATATAAATACATAATATATATTTTAATAAAGGTATACATACATACATATTATAAATACACCCACTCGGGGCGGGAATCGAACCCGCGACCCCGGAGCGGAAGGCAGGGTCACTGCCAACCACGCCAACGGGCCAGTCCTCTCGCTGTTCACCTAATGGAGACATGGCCTTAGTGTTCCGAAAGACTCGAGCCTTTTAGCTCAAAATTCAAAATCATTTATTTCACGTAGGCCAACGTGTGGCTCTTATGACATGTCAAGAATCTACCACCGGTTCGGAATGCTGATTCTGCTGAGAAGAGCCGGCAAGAAACTCAGCTCTTTTTTAAGAACTCGTATTTTGACAACTACAAAGCTCAAAACCGATATAGCTCTTTGGGCCCCGAGCCTAGCTCAATTTAAGAGTTTAGGTAACTGTTTCCTTGCGGACATGGCCTAAGTAGGTACTTGCTATAAGTACTCGGATTTGTGACCTGTTTCGGCTATCGAGCCCGCAAACTACCGGTCGTGTGGTTATGTGCCGTGTCATATACGCTTAGCTTACTGCAACCGGGTCTTTGTTAATGACAATATTTGTCTAGGCAAAGAAATCGCAGTTTGATCATAGCATTGATCACAGTATTTTGGTTATCGGTAGTATGTATTCGATGCCACGCCAATCATAATAAAATAATGATAATTGATGATGCTGTCTTAAACGAAATCCATACTAATACTTACAAAGTATGACTGATTCACATTTCATCATCCTCATCATTATCAACCCATTACCGGCCCACTACAGAGAATAGGTCTTATTTCAGCATGAGAGTTTAGATAGTAGTCCACCACGCTGGCCAAGTGTGGATTGGTTGACTTCACACGCCTTCAGGCACCTTAAGGAGAACATTCAGACATGCAGGTTTCTTCACGATGTTTTCCTTCACCGTTAAATTAAATGATATCTAATTGCTGGAAACGCACATACTCTAGCGGCACGCTATGATGGCCGGTTTGACGTTTGTCCGCTCATGAAGTTCCGTATTAATTGATAACGACTTTGAAGGAAATAATTGTATTACTTTATTGACGACTAGCTGACCCCTGCGACTTCGTTCGCGTGTTTATAGGTTTTATATAGGATCGGATCGGATCCCATAATTCTTTTATGTACCTAAACTAAATGTAGCCTGTTACTCCTTATAACATTGAAAGTTCCATTAAAATCGATCCAGCCGTTTCGGAGATTAGCTGGAACAAATAGACAGAACGACAAACATAAATTTAAACGCACGCCAGTTTAAAATAAGCCGTACATACAAAGATCCGGGTCCCAAGTTATTGGAACCCAATAAATGTCTGTCATTTCTAAACTAAAAAACCTATGACCTTGAAATATTTACGGGGCAATACTTAAAGTACTACCTTTTTAACAAAAAAAGAATGAGTTAAATCGAACTACCCGTTAATGAATTACAGCTAAATACACGTTTTAACTTTCTTCCCCTCTCCCAAGGGAACCGTGCTGAATTTCGGAATAAAAGGTATCCTATGTCCTACCTCGGAGTATAAACTCAAATCGTACCAAGTTTCATTCGAATCCATTCAGTAGTTTCAGCGTGATGCGCGGCCAAGATACAGACAGACAGACAGACAGACAGACAGACAGACAGACAGACAGACAGACAGACAAAAATGAAAAATATTGCAGTTTTGGCTTCAGTATCGATTATAGAGTGCCATCCAATAAAAATTTTCAAAATATCTTCAATGTACAGAATTGGATCTGTTACAGTTTTATTATATTATAGAAGATAGACTAGCCGACCCCCACGACTTCGTTCGCGTGTTTATAGGTTTTATATAGGATCGGATCGGATCCCATAATTCTTTTATGTACCTTAACTAAATGTAGCCTAAGTTACTCCTTATAACATCACCTATCTGCCATTGAAAGTTCTGTTAAAATCGATCCAACCACAGCTAAATACACGTTTTAACTTTCATCCCCTCTCCCAAGGGAACCGTGCTGAATTTCGGGATAAAAAGTATCCTATGTCCTACCTCGGAGTATAAACTCAAATCGTACCAAGTTTCATTCGAATCCATTCAGTAGTTTCGGCGTGATGCGCGGCCAAGATACAGACAGACAGACAGACAGACAGACAGACAGACAGACAGACAAAAATGAAAAAAATTGCAGTTTTGGCTTCAGTATCGATTATAGAGTGCCCTCCAATAAAAATTTTCAAAATATCTTCAATGTACAGAATTGGATCTGTTACAGTTTTATTATATTATAGATAGTGATGTGCAGAGATTCATAAATTTTATCGAATGTAGTTTTAGGTTTAGGACTCAAAATTTATTTATTAAATTGATTTCTTAAATGTATACAAGTGTAGAAAAATCAGTTTGCACCATTTAAGGGGTGAATGTACTTGTGAATATGAACAATTTTCACTATGTGGACAAACCTCTGAAATCGCAAAAAAATATCAATAAATTTTTAAAAATGGAATCTAATACGATCGTCACATAGGATCGCTGGCTAGCACAACTACTACCTCCGGCAAACTCGCGTCAATGCTCAATGCAAAACAAAGCAGTTTCGAATTGACGTTGCTTCGAAAAGTATAAACTGTCAGTGCAATGCGATTGTGATATAGTTTTGACCTGGCTTTGGATTTCAAATATTGATACTGCATTACTGTTGACCCTTGCTCGTTAATTTGGACTCTGTTCAAGCCCTTTGTTGTGGATTTCGTCGATATGACCGAACGTACGCAGAGAACTGTTCTAAATAGTCAGACACGTGAGTTCGTAATACGCCTTCGTAACTATTTCGATCGTGAAGCTCAAAATGGAGGGCCAATTTTACCTATAACGTCAGTGGTTGAACGCATAGCTGATGCGCTTAATATTGGACAACGAACTGTTAGACGGATAACTAAAAAAAAATATGGCGAGACTGGCACAGAAGAAAATAAACTTCACACACCAAAAAAGAGAAAACGAGCAAAACCAGTCGTAGGCATCGATAGCTTTGATGCCGATGCTATCCGAAGACATGTTTACGGCTACTATTTACAGAAGGAGTATCCAACAAGAAAAAAGTTGGTGCATTCACTGAAGGAAGCTGGATTATTCTTCGGTGGGGAAAGTTCTTTAACGAAGATTTTGAAGACCATTGGATTTCGATACAAAAAATGTAACAAACGCAAAATATTGATGGAAAGATTTGATATAGCGATGGCAAGGTATACTTTTTTACGGCAAGTGAAAGAAATCAAAAATTGGCAAAATGTTGTGTTCTTGGATGAAACATGGCTTAATGCTAACCATACTGTAGGCCGTTCTTGGAACGATGACACAGCAGCATCTACTTCCAAAGTTCCTGTAGGAAAAGGATCGCGACTTATAATTTGTCACGCCGGAACCATCAACGGGTTTGTCGAAGGTTCTCTCATGGCTTTTGCGTCAAAAACCACTGGAGACTATCATGAAGACATGAATGGAGAAAAGTTTACTGAATGGTTTACCTCAATGTTGTGTAGCCTCCCTGAACCATCTATTATAATTATGGACAACGCCCCATACCACTCGATGCAAATTGACAAGCCACCTGCCCAATCCCAAAAGAAAGCTGATATCGTCGCATGGCTTCGTAAAAATGGCGTAGATGCAAACATGAATATGTTAAAAGCGGAATTAGTACGTCTTTTAAAAGAAAACAAACCAACCAAGATCCGATACGTCATTGACGAAATAGCATTAGAACATGGGCACAGAGTTATACGGTTACCGCCTTACCATTGTGAGTATAATGCGATTGAGTTGGTGTGGGCTCAAATTAAGGGATATGCTGCAAGACACAATACAGAACCCCCATTTACCACAAAAAAAATGCTAAAATTATTAGAAGAAGCTTGTGAACATGTGACTAAAGGAGACTGGGAAAAGGTTGTGAATAGAACTGTTAAATTAATAAGGGAAGATTATGAAAGAGATGTGAAAATAGATAATATTATAGAAAACGAACATATAATTATTAATGTATGTGATGATAGCAGTGACGACAGTGAAAATAGTAGTATGGACGAATCTGATTAATTATGGCCTTTTGTGGCACCTTTTTTGGTATCTTTTGTATTCATATGTTTCTTGTGTGCATATAAAGTATGTATATTCATTTTCGTTCAAATATTCAGTTCGTTCAAATAAATTAAATAAACATATACATTTTTGTTTTATTAAACCTATTTAATCAGGTACAAAAACAAAACTTAATTGTTTTTTGTTCGAGAATAAATTGACATTCCACATCACTATTGTAATGTGTCAAACCGGCCATCATAGCGTGCCGCTAGTGTAACTCCGAAAAGTTTTGGTGCGTGCCGGGGATAGAACTTGGTTCCGAGAAATTTTAAATACTTACCGCTGACCGGGTCTTGGCAAGAGGTACTTAAATAACTTGCATCCTGGAGAGAAACACAAGCTGATTTTTTCCACGGGATTTTTAAAAACCTACTTTACCTAACACAGAAATAACTTATTCCATCCTTAGCTTCCATCTTAGACTGCATCGTCTTATTTGCGATCAGTGGGGCTATTCTCTTCTTAGTTACCAACAGAAAATGGTTGCCAACGAATAAGTTCGATATACATTGCTGCTTTACTGTGTGAAATTATGAAAACACTTTATATTTCCCACAGTAAAGCAGCAATGTATATCAAACTAATTCGTTGGTAACTAAGTTACAGAGTAACCCACCAGGTGATATCGCAGTCAAGGACTAACTTGTAGATGAATAAAAAATAAATAAAAGATCATTACACTATAAAATAAAATGATTTGATATTAAATCAAGTGAATTGAGATATAATTTTTCGATGTCACAAGATAGGATAACAGCTGGCAATCTACTACTCTACTCTCCGTGTAAATTAGCTAATGGATTATATTTGAGCAGGCCGTGTAATCTCTACGGCTCATTGAATGTCATGAACCGATGAGTAAACTTGGTGATGTATGGGCTTTCGTAATTCGGAACCGAATATTTAATACGCAATTACGATAATAACGACAATCTCAAGAAAGTCGCAAGCGACACAAGATCTGTGGCGATCACTTGCAAGTGACTTACAAATGTCCATGAGTTTTAAAACGTCTCCCTGACATCTGACGACCTCCCTGGCGCATTGGTGAACGCTGTGGTCTTATAATTGGGAGGTCCCGGGTTCGATTCCCGGCAGGGGCAATTTGGGATTTCATAATTTCTAAATTGTCTCTGGTCTGGTCTGGCCTTAGCCGTGGCTAGTTACCACCCTACCGGCAAAATCGTACCGCCAAACGATTTAGCGTTCCGGTACGATATCGTGTAGAAAACGATCAATAGGTACCTCTTTCAAGTTAGCTCGCTTCCATCTTAGACTGCATCATCACTTACCATCAGATGAGATTGCAGTCAAGGGCTAAGTTGTAGGAGAATAAAAAAAACGTCGATGACACTCGTATACCTATTCAATTTAAATAATGTTATTTGGAATATATATTTTAACTACATTTATTCAGAATACTCCAATTTAATTTACATTTATTTAGAATATTTCAATTTAACTACATTTATTTAGAATACTCCTACTTATTTACATTTATGTAGAATAACTTCAATTTAACTACATTTATTTGTATCACTTAAAACAATTTGACAACAGTTGTTTGGAATTACCTACTTCAATTCATCAAATTCTGCGCTTGTTTGGCTCTATAATTACAATGTTTCACATTTTATTGTTGTTAATAATTGCAGTTCATGGCGCATCAACTGAGGCGTGTATCAGAACGATCCAAGCGTTTCGTATCTGAATACATTGTCAGTGAAAGTTCTGTTGCGCGTAAACGGCCATCTGTATTCATGACGTGATTACCGAAGCGGCAATCGATGTTTCTTTCTTTTTAACCCCCGACGCAAAAACGACGGGGTGTTATAAGTTTTACGTGTCTGTCTGTCTGTGTGTGTGTGTGCGTGCGTGCGTGCGTGCGTGCGTGCGTGCGTGCGTTCGTGCGTGCGTGTGTGTGTGTGTCTGTCTGTTCCCCTGTGGCGCTCAAACGGGTGGACCGATTTGAATGCGGTTTTTTTTTGTTTGAGAGGTGGATTAGTCGAGAGTGTTGTTAGCTGTGTTTGATGAAAATCGATCCAAGATGACCGCCGCTACAAAATGGCGGATTAGGTACATATTTTTTCACAACTCCCTTAATATGGGTATCAAATGAAAGGGCTTGACTAGTAGAATAGCACTATGTAAATCCAAAATGGCCGCTGCCACAGAATGGCGAATGTCGGGGGTTTTTTATATTTTCAATTTATACTTGTTCTGGTTTTGCTCGCGCGCGCCGGCCGGACGGCTGTGGGTTGGAGTTCATTGCACTGGTTGGTTCACTTTAATTGTTTTTTCAAATACATATCCACCACCACCACCGCTACAACCTTTTTAACGTCCCACTGCTGGACACAGGCCTCCTCTCTCATAAGAGAGAGGGACTTAGAGCTTAGACCCGCCACGCTGCTCCAATGCGGGTTGGCGGGCTTTAACGGCTATTATCACATGATAGTGATAATAACCGGGACCGACTGCTTAACATGCTCTCCGAGGCACGGGGACGAAACACCACCAACTACCAACTCCGGGCTGGCACTGAGAATTTCTTGACAGAAAAACCCAATACCTAACAATTTGCCCGACCCGGGAATTTAACTCGGGACCTCGTGATCTGCAGTCGAATATGCAAACCAACGAGGCAGTCGTTGGTCTAGTGGTATAAATCCTTTGTAAATAACGATTGTTATTTACAAAGGATTAATTAAATTCACGAAATAAGTAAATACTTGTGGTAGTAACTGGCCCTGTCCCTTGGGAACATTTGGCGGCAGGTGGGACACATATTATCTCATACTCATTGCTCCCGAGACACTGATATTCATACAAGTATAAATTGAAAATTAAAAAAACCTCCGACATTCACCATTTTGTGCTTGCGGCCATCTTGGATTTGTAATAGTGCTATTCTACTAGTCAAGCCCTTTCATTTGATACCCATATTAAGGGAGTTGTGAAAAAATATGTAATCCGCCATTTTGTAGCGGCGGCCATCTTGGACCGATTTTCTTCAAACATAGCTAACAACACTCTCGACTAATTCACCTTTCAAACAAAAAAACCGCATTCAAATTGGTTCACCCGTTTGAGCGCCACAGGGGAACAGACAGACACACACACACACACACAGACACGTCAAACTTATATCACCCCGTCGTTTTTGCGTCGGGGATTAAAAAGTTGAATCTTACACACGAACCTTGACGTTATTACCTCGATGCAATCTCGTAACCTCAATATACCTCGTAATCTCAAACGAGGATAGAATGAAATCTCCCCCTAAACAAAATGAGTTTGCCAAAAAACTCTGAATATCAACTGTCTCAGTGGTCTACCGGTTAGCGTGGTCGACGAGGTTCTGGATTCGATTCCCGGGTCAGACAAATAATTGTTTGGTATAGGGTTGTCTATCAAGAAATTCTCAGAGTCAGCTCAGAGTTGGTAGTTGGCGGTGTTTCACCCCCGTGCCTCGGAAAGTACGTTAAGCAGGGCCCGGTTATTATCACTATCATGTGACAATAGTCGTTAAAAGTTAAAACCCGCCAATCCATATTGGAATATCGAGGCAGGTCTATAAGCTTTACTTCTCTGGAAGTCTGTGCCCAGCTGTGGGATGTTAAAGGAAATTCACACACGATGTTTACCGTAACCTCGATGTAATCTCGTAATCTCAAGGGTGGGCCAAATAGCTCTTAATATTTGTCCTCTAAAGAGTTCTACAATCTACTTCGTTCAAAAAAAGGAGCGGATTTAATTTTGTAAAGCACATAAAGTTTTATTGCGCTTGCGGGATAATCCGTCGATCCCGCTGTTGATTGTGATAAATCTCTGAATCTTAAGGCGGGTACTGACCGGGAGCAAGTTTGGTATAGATATTATTTTATAATATGTAGAAACGGTCTAGAAAATAATATAATATGTAATTATGTACTTTTTAGGGTTCCGTAGTAAACAAGGAACCCTAAAAAGTCCGTCTGTCTGTCCGTCCGTCCTCGGTTAATCTCAGAGACTATTAGTGCTAGAAATATGTGATTTGGCATGGATATAAATATTAAAGATGCCACGAATAGTGAATTGGCCGAATACCGAATACCGAATATTCGGCAACGCTGTCGGCCGAAGCGCCGAATATTCGGCCGCCGAATATTCGGCGCGAAGTACATGCTTGGTGGGGGCGCGTTAGCTGGAATATGAGAGGTTATTTTCCGAGGCTGGTAACGTTTACGATGAAAAGCGCAATCGTTTGCTACCAAAAAATGCTGAAAAGCTCGTTTTCATCCATCACAACTTACCACTGATTAATTTTAACTACTAAAATGTTGTAATTTGGAAATAAATACATAATTTTGAGTAAAACAACATGTCTTTTTTTACATGATTTGCTATTCGGTATTCGGCCGAATAGTACGTACTATTCGGCCGAATACCGAATAGCAAAAAAGTGGCCGAATAGGCCGAATACCGAATAGTTGCCGAATATTCGTGGCATCTCTAATAAATATTAATCACGCCGACAAAGTAGTGAAATAAAATTTTGATAAATATTTTTTTAGGGTAGCTCCCCTACATGTAAAGTGGGATGAATATTTTTTTTCTCGTCTACCCCATAGTGTGGGGTATCGTTGAATAGGTCTTTTAAAAATACTGTGGGTGTGGCAACATCATTTCTAGATCCGTTTGTAAAATCATCATGATCAACCCATTACCGGCTCACTACAGAGCACGGGTCTCCTCTCAGAGTGAGAAGGGTTTTGGCCTTAGTCTACCACGCTGGCCAAGCGGATTGGCAGACTTGTTTGTAAAATATGATGTTTTAAAGTGCTAATTTTTATTAGAGTCAAGTGTCTGTGGCACAGTATATATGGCAGTATATAGGAACTTGAAAAATTCACAGCAGTAGTATATGTAATCAATTTAAAAAAAAAAACTATCATGGCTAAATAGGGTTCACAGGTTAAGGAGTTATATCTGTTTTTCGAGGATTGTGACTACGGAACCCTACACTGCGCGTGACCCGCCACGCACTTGGCCGGTTTTATCTCGGGTTGTCAGATTTTTATTAAAATAGGTAGTTGTTTCGAGAGATTAAAAGTGCTCCGAAATCTCCTCAAATATACAAACTTTCTACCACTTTTATAAGTTATAACGATATACCAGCGGACATCTCATATTTTTGGTACGAACGAAAATATTGTACCCAATTTATATAAACGCACCACATTTATGCGTGAAAAATCTGCATCCGCATTGGTATTTCCGTTCGTTTCACAGTGACGTCGCCTGTTTGAGAATACGCTTACGTATTCTGATTTGATGATGATTCTCTTGCTGTTGTATTTCAAATCTAAACGTAGGTAAGTAATTTTAAATAAGGCCTGTATTTCATTGGTGTTTACAATCGTTTTCAGTCGACGTAAGATTTCTCCTTTCTGCGTGAAAGAATAATGCAAATGTAACTTATAAAAGTGGTAGTACATTGCAAGTAACCGCTCCCAGTCAGTACGTACCTTAAGGGCGGCGTAACGCGACCGATACTATTCTATCGATCCCCATTAAATAAGAATTGCTGGAACTCGCTTTGTCTTAAACAAAAATTAAATCCTCCACTTGCGTAATCTTATTACGGCCGGTTCACATTATCCCAGTAACTTAGGAAATTCTGGCGGTGGACTGGATTAAATAGCGTCGCCTATATCTCTTCAGTCCTGAAAGTCGTTAACGTGCAACATCGCGGGATTTGCGCGGTTATTCACGCGAATGTTAATTACTTAGGACACTTATAAAATTATTCGACACTAATTAAAGATTTATACGAAGAAGTTGGTTGGGCCAACGTATACAAAGGGCTTAATAAACTTATAATATGTACACGTAATTATTATGGACTATGGTCTAGAATACCTCTGAATTTAACGTCTTGATTATTCTACTCTGATTAGTGGATAATATTAATTGATAACAAGTGTAAATTGAAAATTTAAAAAACCCCCGACATTCGCCATTTAGTGGCGGCGGCCATCTTGAAGCGGCAATAGTGCTATTCTACTAGTCAAGCCCTTTCATTTGATACCCATATCAAGGGAGTTGTGAAAAAATATATCATCCGCCATTTTGTAGCGGCGGCCATCTTGGACCGATTTTCATCAAACATAGCTAAGAACACTCTCGACTAATTCACCTTTCAAATAAAAAAAACCGCATTCAAATCGGTCCACCCGTTTGAGCGCCACAGGGGAACAGACAGACACACACACACACACACACACACACACACACACACACACACACACACACACACACACACACACACACACACACAGACACGTCAAACTTATAACACCCCGTCGTTTTTGCGTCGGGGGTTAAAAATTACAAGATATTGTACATAAATAAAAATATATTCAAAGTGAACCACAGTATCGCTTACCAAAGTGTCTGGCCAAACTAGGATCCGCTGTTCTATGGGACGCTTTTCTTTTGCCCGAATGTACAATTGGTGGTTAAATAGTTTATTTAAGTACACCTTTTTGTAAACAATTGACTTGGACTGCAAAGTGTACCAGTCAATCTGACAGACTAAAATCCTCACTAGATTCATTATATTGTACTAGAATAAAGCTTGCATGACTGAATAATATAAACCGGGCATAAAGTTAATCCAGGGATCACAAGAATGATCGTTGTAAATCCCGCAGTGAAAAAAATTGCGGGCTTCGCTGTTTAATATCCCACTTTCGCTTAACTTTTCTTTTATTTTATTCATGTAAAATAGCTTTTAAACTTCACAAATTAAAAGAATTTTACTTAAAATTTACTTATAAACAGCTCGAGGCCCAACCTGAGTTATTATAAAATTACAAGCTTCTTTTTCCCGCGACTTCCTGCTACCGTGAAATGTTCCTAAATAACTTTTTTTTTCATTATTCACAGTTATTAAACCGGGAAACAGGATAATTTCTTTAATAACTTTATATTAGAGTTGAACGAACTAACTTTATATTAGAGTTGAACGAACTGGTAAAAGACTGCTCGCCTTCTCATATTGGCCTGGATTTTTCGTCGTTTCACACAATTTTTAAAAGGCGACCAAAGCTTACTCTCTTTTTATATCGAACGGAATTATGAAACTCGACAAACGGCTTTCGAAGCTAGAGAGATTTAAATATCTTAAAGCTAGAGTACAGTGAGGTACATAATGAGGAAGTTTCCTGATGTTGAAAATAACATAATAGAATTAAAATATAGATAAAAACGAATAAAACAGTGATTTTTTTTAATCCATGAATAAATGACGGAGAAATTAATTATTTAAGTTTATGTATTTTAGCAAAATGATTGCCGCCACTCACTCGATTGTGACGTCATCACGTCCAGACCAAGTTATTTTTTTGTATGTTTCACTTGTTTTACAAACTCCGAGTTTACCGAACCGATTTGCGTGATTTTAAATCGATAGCTGAGGACTTTTGCGATATGGCACCATAGATTTTTTGAAAAACAGATAAAAAAAAATTCGAAAAAATTTCGTACCCTGACTATACTGAGCTACAAGTCAGAGTTAAAATGGGATATAAACATGTCCCTGACATAAATCTGTCTCGTCAGAGTCAGACCTACGCTCTATAGATCTCATTGTAAGTGTCTGTCACTGTGTGTGTGCTTGTCTTTAATCGAAGTAGACATTCGACACTCAATAGAGAGTGAGTGTTGACTTAACACCGTGACCTTGAAAGAGCGAATTGTCCGTTCAATGAATAGGTGAACGAAATGAATTGAGATTCTCAAGTCATTGCAATGATAACGCATGTCTATTAATATGTACACATAACTTAGAATAACACATAAATAAATTTGAAGGATTTGTCTGTGATTTCGAAATAGCTCTTATACATCGTTTATCGTTAAAATAATCATGAGCTACCAAAAATACGTTTTTTTTTAATTTTTTGACTCTCCGTCAGTCTGTTTGTATGGGCTTATCTTCGAAATGGCTGACCCAATTATGAGGGGATTTCAGAAGTTGATAGTCGATTGTACATGCACTACATGTTGATATCAGAGCCAATACGGCTTAGCCCGCTGAAGCATAAAAAATCATCTTGATAAAATTTAGCACCAAGATAGCTTGCATCCCAGTCAATGACATACACCACTGTAACTTATAAAAGTAGTAGTACTACTACATAGGAGTGTCATAGAAAGCGATTCGAGACGGGACTTCATTTGCATCGGTTAGCACTTAGCACCCTACGTTTCTCTGGCCTCGTTTAAGTCATAAGCTGAAGCGATATTCCAGTTTCATGAGAGACTTCAAATATTTATCATTTTTTATGGGCTGTTGTAAAACAGTAAGGAATTGCCGTTTTATCCAGTCCATCTATCCGTCTGTTTGTCTTTATGTCGTAAATTATTAATATCCTACTAAAGAACGTATATTGTCTCATGGACTGAATTTGTCAAGCCATTGATTTATGATAAATCCAATAACTTACATCAAATGTATAACTTCTGCTCTACTAGATCCACTAGATCTTGGTCGCTAACAATGGGCCTCATAAGAAGGCTCAGGTTCACTCAGCGGGTGATGGAGAGATATGTGCTCGGAGTATCCTTGCGGGATCAAATCAAACATGACGAGATCCGCAGGAGAACCAGGATTACTGACATAGCTCATCGAGTTGCAAAACTGAAGTCGCAATAGGCGGGACCCGTTGCTCGAAGAACTGATGGACTTTGGGGTCCCAATGTGTTTGTATTTAATGTAGTAGCGACCTCGCACCAGTAAGCGAAGATTCTCCACTAGATGGACGGACGATCTCAAGCGAGTCGCCGGAAGCCGCTGGAAACAGGCGGCACAAGATCGTGTGATGTGGCGATCCTTTCAAGAGACCTATGCCCAGCAGTGGACGTCTATTGATTGAGACGAACGAATTAACGATTTAAAAGTATATTTGGAGTAAACCTTTTGTGTCTGTTCTATTAATTATTATACACGTACGTTACCTTTTCACGGTGCAACTGTCACACGGATTTTGGCGAAATTTGACACAGAGACTGCTTACGAGACGGATACAAACTACTTTTTAAGAAACAGAAAATCAGAAAGTTCCTACGTGATTGAAGAGTTACTTTTCAAGGATTTTCCATGGAATTTTCAAAACCTATCCACGAGTCTAGCTAGTCTGCTATAACTTGATCCACACCCTCACAACATACTAATTTGTCTAGGCGAAAGCATCAACCGAGGTCGAGTAAAGAAATACTTTCTTAATTATTACTCGTGAAATATAATATGTAAAATACCAATAGAAGCCAATACAATATTGCCAACCAAAATATTATTATCTATTTGCAAAAGAACTGCTAAATACCTAGATTTCTTTTTTGACGATCTCACACTATTATAAAAGTAAAAGCTATATAGAATAAACCGGAAAATAGTGACAGAAAATTTCGAGTAATTTATTACACGAAATAATTTGTTACAAGTGATAGCCTAGTGGTTAGGACGGCTGACTTCTAATCGGAGGTCGTGGAGGTTCGATCCCGGGCACGCACCTCTAACTTTTCGGAGTTATGTGCGTTTTAAGTATTTAAATATCACTTGCTTTAACGGTGAAGGAAAACATCGTGAGGAAACCTGCATGCCTGAGAGTTCTCCATAACGTTCTCAAAGGTGTGTGAAGTCTGCCAATCCGCTTGGCCAGCGTGGTAGACTATGGCCAAAACCCTTCTCACTCTGAGAGGAGACCCGTGCTCTGTAGTGAGCCGGTAATGGGTTGATCATGATGATGATGATGATGATTGTAGAAACGAAAATAAAGCTCAGCGCTGGCCGATCCATCGCAGAACGATCATAAATGAACCTCTCTGACGACCTCCCTGGCGCAATGGTGAGTGCTGTGGTCTTATAAGTGGGAGGTCCTGGGTTCGATACCCGGCAGGGGCAATTTGGGATTTTATAATTTATACATGTCTCTGGTCTGGTCTGGTGGGAGACTTCAGCCGTGGCTGGTTACCACCCTACCGGCAAAGCCATGCCGCCAAGCGATTTAGCGTTCCGGTACGATGCCGTGTAAAAACCGATCAGGGGTAAAAAAAATTATAGATAAACTACGCGTTCCAAACGATTTTTTACACAAATATATACTTTTTAGTAATTGAAGAAATAAACTCTACGCAAGCAACATTTTTTTTTATAAGAATAGCGGGCAACCGAGCAAGCGGGTCACCTGATGTTAAGTGATTACCGCCGCCCATGAACATTAGCAGCACCTGAGCAACCACTAATGCGTTGCCGGCTTTTGAGGAAGGGGACTGGCTCTTCAGCTCGCTGCCGGAACACATCGGATGCTTTGCGGCAGATTACGGCTGAAGTGTGGTCGCTAGCCACACTGTGGCGGATTCGGGGTAGGATCCTACCACAAAGCGGTGATACCATCCAGATTAAGTTGTGTGGTATCAGCCACAAAGGGCCGTAAAGAAGACTGAGAGCGTCAGAGCCTCGTTAGCATAATATTGGCGGGGAGCACCGCGCGCAGGCGAGGTTGACTTTGGCCACATAGGTGGAATTTGGGCCACTTACACCCCACATGCTATATTTGTCTGGTGGGGTTTAAAGCCTGTCATCAAATCTCTGTTGACATCCTCAGATCGCATGTTTCTAATGCCACCGATGAGGCTGAATCTTTCTCCTGACGTCACATGCGTTTTCAGTATTGAGAAATTCGTAGGATGCGCCTCTTGCGACTCCAACACGTTTTTAGATAGGTGTATGAGGACTTTTAAGGTAGACTATGAGGCACGCGATATTTAAGTGTCGATTAGTGTCGTGCATTGCGAGCGCTCTTCATACATTTCCATACAAATCAGTGTGCAAAAGTCTGCTCAAAGTCTGTCTACCTTTAATGGAACATGAAACAGCAAGTTTTGGAAACAAAGTGTCGAAGACAAAGTTGTATTTAATGCAAAGATATTAAAATACCATTTGATTTAATGCAGTGTCATGGCCGCGAATGGTGTTGTTGAACAAAACCACTGGAAGTAATCGTTGATCGATCGTTTTGTTATTTTCTCGCGAATTCGATGAGTCAGTATTTGGACTTTTTTAGAAATCCGTAGTAAAACAACAAACTCTTATTCCTGTGGGAAAGTATTAATGTGGGGCTAAAATAGATAATAAACTTCCAAAAACGCCATAGAGGGCGCTGACTGTTCATGGACTGTTAGGTAGCTAGGTAAATCACGCTCACATAACGCATTATTAATACAAAAGTTTGCTGTGTTGCATGCATTGGCAACACATAGGCTACTTTTTATCCTGGAAAAATGCACAGTTCCCACGGGATTTTGAAAAACCCGAAATCTATAGCTACAGCTATAGGTAGATTACTATAGCAAACTTCCTTGATATTAGTTATAAAGGTTGGAAAAGGGAGCGGGAACGGGAACCGGAAATCCACAATTCTCTCGGGATTTGTTTAAAACCGAAATTCACGCAGGCGAAGCCGCGGGCAGATGCTTGTTTATAATATTAGTAGGATTTAATTAAATTACTTAGCTTATACATAGTCGGGTTTTAGTTTACGAACTTTATCTCTTGTTGTATTTTTGACAGGTACCCCTGCCTGATTAAAAGGACTACCTGCTTAAAAGGATTACCTGATTTAAAGGACTTCCAACTGATTTATTCTAAATTATTTTTGAACTTTACAAACTTTCTATTTTAGACATTATTGAGTAACGTAACCTTTCGATAAATAAAAATCGAGTTACCTTTCCTATTATTAAGAAAATAATGATCTCCACTAACAAAAGTATCCTTTGTAAAAAGTTCGTAACTTTTAAGTTTTGGCAGAATATGAGATAGAATATCAGATTAAAGGGTCCAAAAAAGTGTAAGTAATTGGCTAACTTTACACAGTAAAAACTTTACAAAAATTCAAAATTTATGTAAGCGACACCAATACTCGTTTACAATTTGAGGTTTTACTTAAATCACACTAATATTATAAAGGTGAAAGTTTGTGTGTGTATGTGTGTACTGTGTATGTTTGTTACTCTATAACGCCGCAACTACTGAACCGACTTGGCTGAAATTATTAACATACACACACACACAAACTTTCGCCTTTATAATATAATAAGTGTGATATATTTATTTATTCAAAACTTATACTTATTAGTAGGGATAGGGATGAAAGTCGCATAAACTTCCCTGAAACACTGTATCATGTTCCCTTAAACAATGATTTCATAATTCAGTGTTTATCGCACAAGACGCGCCAGATCGCAATCTCTAGAGAAAGTTGAAGAGGCGCTTATTCCAGCACTGAAAATGCCAGAGACGTCTGAAGGGACAGTAAGGGACCTTTCAGATAGACCGGCGCGGAGAGCAGAGCAAATTTTAATCGCGTTTAAAATAGAATCTTAAGACATTTAAATAAGCTTTATTTTTACATTTTATCTCTTTTATGATAAGAGGATGCCCGAGGATGCTCCCAATACGCTCTGTGTGAAATATTAAGAGCAGCCGCTCGGCTGCTCGTCGAGCCGGTCGGCTGCTCCATGCTCGTAATCTTTCGCGCTCGAGCATCCGACCGGCTCCGTTCGCGTGCTCCTTCATGCTCGCACAGCCGACCGTAGGCCGAATTGCTCTGCCGTCCGGCCCAAGAGCGTACGCTCGGCTCCGAACTCATCCGCGTGTCCGTTCACACAGACTGGCGCGGAGATCAGAGCAAAGAACGGCCGGTCTGTGTGAAAAAAGAAATGCTCTCCGATGCTCTCCGCGCCGGTCTATCTGAACGGTCCCTTAACGTATTATTTCACAGATAACTCTCCGCGGTCCTGTGGAGATGATTAATATTATTATAATGCCAAGGGTTTTCAGAGTTCCTATAAATTACGTCTCCGTGTACGGCTGAAGTGACACTTTTTACTAACCTTTTCATATATCATGATAATTGATGATTGCTGTATTCACGGAAATCTGGAAACTTACATTTATTGCAGAGTTCTTCTGAATCTATACTATCTATCTATTACTCTATCTATTTTATTGAAACGGATAGCTGATATTTGAACAAGTATTTAAGCATTTAGAATTTGTTTTTGTTTGGTCCTACAATAGATCTATTTCTGGTTAGCGTTTAAATACAAGCTTTAACTTTTAAAAATCTCGCGGGAACTCTGCACTACCACACCTCTATCTCTACCCCAAACTTCAAAAAGCATGTCAATAAATCAATCAAATCAATCAATCAAAATTGCAATTTATTTCACCAATTGTTAAAAACTTGTTAAAAAATAAATAAATAACAAGTATAAATTAAAAAATTTAAAAACCCTCAACATTCGCCATTTTGTGGCGGCGGCCATCTTGGATTTGCAATAGTGCTATTCTACTAGTCAAGCCCTTTCATTTGATACCCATATTGAGTTGTGAAAAAATATGTAATCCGCCATTTTGTAGCGGCGGCCATCTTGGACCGATTTTCATCAAACATAGCTAACAACACTCTCGACTAATTCACCTTTCAAACAAAAAAAAACCGCATTCAAATCGGTCCACCCGTTTGAGCGCCACAGGGGAAGAGACAGACACACACACACACACACACACACACACACACACACACACACACACACACACACACACACACAGACACGTCAAACTTATAACACCCCGTCGTTTTTGCGTCGGGGGTTAATAAATCAATCAAATCAATCAATCAAAATTGCAATCTATTTCACCAATTGTTAAAAAATGAATAAATAAAAAAACACAAGACACTTTACATATCTGGATAAGTGGTGATAGCCTAGTGGTGAAATGGATGACGATAATGACATAATGATCTGGGTAAAATAGTCCTTCAATCTGAAGATTTTGGTAGGTAGTTTATTCATTAATTTCAGCAGTAGGTATGTGGTTGAAACGTAAAATGTAAAAAGCAAAAATCATTTAAAAATTAAATTTAAACTACAGCAGTATTAAGTCCTCTGAGATATTACATCATTCCGGTATTACCTCCCAGACTCGAATATTTGAAATTCAAACACAATTTATTCAAATATGATTCTACAAGCTCTTTTGGATCGTCGATTTGAAATACAAACTTATTACAAACAAATTACAAATGACATTCGTAATTCAATTTAACTTGGTAAATCTAATATGCTTTCATGAGCTATAGAGAATATCTTCCTATTTTTTTTCGCGGCCTCCCTGGCGCTGGTGGTTAGCACTGTGATTTTATGTGTGGAAGGTCCCGGTTTCGATATATTTCAGGTGCAATTTAAGAATTTAAATTTTTTAAAGTTTAATGGTGCAGTCAGCGTGAAGTTCACACTGTGCTTGTATACAATTGTACGCAGACTGCACAGTCCGCATGAATTTCACACCGTGTGCTTGTATACAATTGTACGCAGACTGCGCCGTCCACGTTTCACACTGTGTGCTTGTATACAATTATTGTACGCAGACTACGCAGTCCGCGTGAAATTCAGATTATATGTCTGTCATACAACTATACGCCAACTGTATGTGGATCGCGCCGTCGCATCCGCGTGAATTTCACACTGTGTGCCTGTATACAATAATAGTACGCAGACTGCACGCAGACTAGGCAGTCCGCGTTTAGGCTAAGCGTATGCTGAAACGCAGGCGACGCAGGTCCACGCAGCGCAGAGCAGAGCAGATTTTGTAAAGCATGGAACGTCATTGAACTACGTACGCTGCGGCGCAGGCACATGCGACGCAGACATGTGTCTGTTCTGCTCTGCGTCTCGTTGTAGTGCCGGCACAGAATTCTGCGCGACGCGTGCACGTCGAGAGGTGTTTATTAACAATATTTTATTATTTTTTTGCAATGACAGAACATTTAATTGAATTAGTTCGTTGTGAACCTTGTTTGTTTGATACAAATCATCCAGACTATTCAAAAAAGACATTGAAAGAGTTATTATGGGTGAGAACTAGCTAGGATGCGAATGTCAGCTGCGTCGCAGCATACGGAGGGGGCACATGTCTGCGTCAACTGCCCTGCCCTGCACTGTGCTGTACTGTGCTGTGCTGCGTCGCCTGCTTTTCAGCATACGCCTAGCCTAATCAACATTATGTGTCTATATTACGACAGCTGTAGGCCGATTGTACGCGGATCGTGCCGTCGCATCCGCGTGAATTTCACACTGTGACCTTGTGAATTTCACCTTGCATACAATTGTACGCAGACTACGCAGTCCGCGGGAAATTCACATTATATGCCTGTAATTCAACTGTACGCCAACTGCATGGCGCACGTGAACCGCGCAGTCCGCAAAAGCAAATGGAAACTTTTTGCATCCCAAATGTGGATTAATGAAAAGGCACAAACTACATAGTTTCCGCCTCGAATCCCCGAGCGTAAAGTTGTGAAAGCGCATTTCGTAATTCGAACGCGATTTGAAATTTGTATTTGGTGACTTCATTGAAATCGAAATGAACTACTTAGCGGTAGTTTTCGCCTACAGACTGATAATGTAGTACCACAATTAGTAAATAGTAGAAGTAGTAAGCTAACTTGAATTTTTGTGTAAAATAGTTTTAGTGAGGTCGTCAATAATTCGTCATTATGTATCTATCTCCAGGATACAATCTATTATTTTGTTAAACTTCGCCAAAATCGGTACAGCGGTTGAGCCGTGAAAAGGTAACAGACAGACAGACACATTTTTTGCATTTTTAATATTATTTTATAAATATTCGCTTTTTTAAGGGGCAATAAAGTTCGGAGTCCATTTTTATGCTAATGCAGATTAAAAACGGCAATAAATTAAGTAAGTGCTGCTCTGCGTATGACGCTAAAAGATCACAAATGGAAATATTACGAGGTGCAGTTTTCTCAATCCATTCAGAGAGTACTGAAAAGGTATAATTTATAACTAACTCTCTGAATATTCTATGAATATTTACATCTCCAACTTTATAGATAACTTGCGACCCGCCCCGACTTCGGACGGGTAGTAGGATATATTATTATTATGCCTACATGTTTTTAACCCCCGACGCAAAAACGACGAAGTGTTATAAGTTTGACGTATTTGTGTGTGTGTGTGTCTGTTCCACCGTAGCGCTCTAAACGGGTGAACCGATTTGAATATGGTTTTTTTGTTTGAAAGGTGAATTAGTCGGGAGTGTTCTTAGCTATGTTTGATGAAAATCGATCCAAGATGGCCGCCGCCACAAAATGGCGGATTACATATTTTTTTACAATTCCCATAATATGGGTATCAAATGAAAATTATTGACTAGTAGAATATCACTATGCAAATCCAAGATGGCAGTCACCACAAAATGGCGAATGTCGGGGGTTTTTTAAATTTTTAATGTTTAATGTTATGTCGTAAGGTCGCATCAGCTTATTGCGTTTATTGCGTGCATTAGTTTTTATTTTACTTATTTTTACTAGCAGATGCCCGCGACTTCGTTTGGAACATCAAAGGCACTCCTTTGTGTACGTTGTCTTTCTATGAGTATATTCTATGACTAAGCCAAGATGCGGGTATGTGCTCAAACGATCTAGAGTTTAATATAAGAGTTATAACACTAATCCGGTGCAATTCAAACTTTATACGTCCCACACGTTAATCTACCAATAACTAGGTCATCTACAAGTTTTGCATTCCGGGGATAGACCCAATTTATATTCTAAAGCGGGGTCCAGATTCACGGTGAGGACCCTGAATTACATAATATACGAACACTCACGTGAGTATTCGTCTTTGGTTTCATTGACGATACACACACACACACACACACACACACACACACACACACACACACACAGACACACACACAGACACGTCAAACTTATAACACCCGTTGTTTTTGCGTCGGGGGTTAAAAATATTAACTAATTGTAAGTAACTACTTTCATGGAAAACATAGGTACACATTGATTTCTATGTATAAAATAATATGCACTAATATTATAAATGCGAAAGTTTGTGACGAAGTTTGAATATTCGGATTACAATACAATTCTTATTGTTGTTGATTTGTGTTTATATTTTACTGAAAAATAATGAATGAAAGAAAAACATATTAAATATAATATCTTTCAAATAAAAAATATATTATGTTGGTAGACTCCAGAGTGATATTAAAGATTATTATTAAGTTAATAAAGCAATATTTTATTTTGTAAACGATAAATTGAATTTTATGGATGCTAAAACAGAGCTATGAAAATAACGTAAGTAAAAATTTATGTTGACTCTATTTTATAGAGTAAGTGTATATTATTTTTTATTTGTTTCCAACTTAATGTCACATTTTTATTGAATCAATAACCGCTACCCGCGACTTTATTCGCGTTATTTCACTGTTCTCTCCTGGGACTAAGATATTTCTCCGCAGTAACAACAATCTAATGTTCACTTCTGAATGCAATGTAAATTCATATCAAATTTCAACAAAATTGGCTTTGTCAGACATGAGCATTTTAAAGTGTTAAATTAAAATAGTAGATACTTTTGTGTTTTAGGCGCGTCAAAAGTATATAACAAAAACATGTTATAAAACTGGAGTTGTATAACATTTCTGTAACATTGTTATATAACATATTGTACACCATGTTATATATACTTACCAATGTTAATCAATGCGGACGCGTTATGCAACATAAGTTTTATTACCATGTTACACCTCGGCAGATTTCTGGGGATTTAGCTTAACCATTGTTTTGACCAATTCATCATTGGATCTCGGTTGACGAGGGTCGTGGATTGGATTTGCAACGTCGCTCCATCATTGCCCACGATATTTCATTTCTCCATGATATTACACAGGAGATCGCGTAGATTTTTCACGCCCAACTACATGTATATTATGAATATTGAATATATTATGTATTCTGATGGGAAATTGATTTATATTATACTTAGTATTAGAAACATTGTTTTCAGCTCATATTGTACGAAAAAATTGTATACTAAAGCCAAATACCTACAGAGCAAAATGGGTTTCTCTGAAGCTCTTGACTTGAAAAGGGTTCAATTTTTGACGTGAAACGTCTTATAAATCGATGAACGCCGGCCGCACGCACGTAAAAGCTTGACTCATTGTCACGTACCGCCTAGCCAAGCATGCAAGTGAGTGAACAAGCGATAGAGAGGCAATGTTAGCCGAGCGTGCAAGCGAGAGCGCGGAACAAACGAGAGGCAATGTTTTCTTATGACGTTATCACGTAAAATTATCGTCCGTAAACCGATTTTACCATTTTTTTTATTTGAATCATAAATACTTTTGTCTTTGTGACTTTCAAAAAGTATACAGTGTTACCTACTTGAATAAAATATCTGAGTTTGAGTTTAAAATATACTAGTTTAAGTTTAGTGCCTATTCTAGTTTTAAATGAATTTTTTGAAGAAATAAAATTTTATTTACTTACCTACAATATACAAGCTATTTACTTACCTATAATATAATTGTACTAAACAGATTTTTCTGGTTTGGTGAATTATAGCAAAATAAGTTTGTTTTTCCTACTGTATCGCCTAACGCAGTCTATCCAATACTAAGTAGGTAATATGAATGTGGGTCCGGATTCCGCTATCAAAACCGATGGCGCATCTAGTGAGATAATGGGTAGATATTCATCGGTGTAAACTGGGCCATGCACTTTCAACTTAGCTATAATATGAAAAGTTGTTTTTATTACTTTTTACAGCGCTTTGCGGATTTGCTGGTTTCATTTCTCATTAAAAAATTGAACCAGAGCTTTGTACCATAGGTGGGTGGATTTCCCAACAGCAAAATTCGCACGGCATGGGTGAAATCGGTACTGTCCAACGTTAGTATAAAGATCTAATATTTTTTTCTAGGTAGAATAGGTAGATACCTATGCGAGACAATTAATATTTATTAATTAGGACTGCAGTTTAGGAAATAAAAAATTTTTAAAGCCCCGAATTTATCATTTCGGTAGCTGTCCTCACAACCTTTTTCAATGTAATTTCCCTCATAAATCAAAAAGTATTGCTTATTTTGGTATATGGCTACTTTTATTTAAATTGTGAATAGTGACAGTATAGTTATAAAATAATTTTATGATAATATCTACTTAGTTTAATAACAGGTAAGTAAAAATGCTTGTGTCCCAGAAAGTCCTCTCATCTCGGTGTTTTTTTTTTAATCGATTGTAGTTTTGCATAAGACAACTCTAGCTCCCCCCTCGTGCGCTTAAAATGTACGTAACAGTGTGGTCTATGTGCTTATCGTGGGAGGAAATGCGCCGCTTGCCTGCGTGTTCCCGCAAAAAAAGTAAGTAGTTCAATTCGGTGGCTTGTGACAAACTTCTTATCATTTCCGTGTACAGGTATAACTTGTCTTGCAATTAGTTAATACATATAAAATACTATTCAAGAGTGCGTAATGACAATACGTTTATTTGTGTAATATTCATATCATCTTATAATAAATAGTCTTCTTGTAATGCAAATTTTTGTCCGTATTTCTAATTTCGGTGTTATCATTTCGGTGGATTCGGTGGGCTAAATTGTCAACCGAAATGACAAAAAACTCACCGAAATGATAGAAATTCTCATTTCGGTTTTTTTAAATCTTAATTATCTCATTTCGGTGGATTGCTTTATCATTTCGGTGTTTAATTGTCTCATTTCGGTGGATTGTTTTATTATTTTGGTAGATTATTATTTGTTTCGATGAAAATTCAGGTCAGCAGGTAATTTTTTAACTAAACCACTTCAAAAAAAGAGTTTATGTATTTGACCCGTATGTATGTATGTATGTATGTATGTATGTATGTATGTATGTATGGCCGCAATTATCTCAAAGACTAATGAACCGATTTTGATAATTTTTTTCGCTATCGTAATTAACATACTTTCAGGGAGGTTTTAGTAATTATATTATACCTACGTTCATATAATTCATATGTACAAATTAACATAAGTGTACACTTATTTATGTCATCAAAATATTGAACGTTATCATATTCTTGGTTGGTCACAGACTTTCAAACTGTATACTTTATTAGTCGCTGTATGCATCATAATATTGATTTTTTTTTTTCTCTTCATTTAACGACAACTCTGAAATCTCAATAACTCCATATAACATTAGAAGCTCCTTAAGTGTCGCAATATAGAGTTTACACTGTATTTAAGTAAGTGCGAAATTATTAAAATAGTAGAAATTAAAAGACTGATTATTGCTAAGCTAAGATTAAAATCGTTAATTAAAATATATGTCTTTTCATTAAATTTTATTCTATTCCTTTTATTGTAGGTAGGTGCATTTTTTGTGTGAATTAAAATCGTTAATTAAAATATATGTCTTTTCATTAAATTTTATTCTATTCCTTTTATTGTAGGTAGGTGCATTTTTTGTGTGAAATCCAGAGGAATATCTAAAATTAAGTAGAACATACGTAACTAGGTTAACAAATTGTCACTCATGATAGTATACAACCTTTCAAACTTGCTAAGAGTGCATCTATTTAGTTAAAGTGTATGGTTGAGGCTGCTCAGTAGTATATTGAATACATTTTCAGTGAATTTTTATTTCGGTGGACAGCTTCTATCATTTCGGTGGCTACTTATATCATTTCGGTGGCTAGTTTTATCATTTCGGTGGCATCAAAATTTTAAACACATATTCTCACGAGTTTATAAGACATATTTTGATGGCATTCAAGTAGAGCATAAACAATAACAAGAAGAATAATAAACCATAGTTCAAAGTTGAAAAAACTTAATAATAAAAAAGTCCACCGAAATTCAAGAAAAAACGGCTTTGTTGAAATTGCCCCAGGTACATAATTTTATTCGATAGATTACTTAATGCTTTAATTACATAAAATTTAGGTACTTAGGTATTTTTTTTTACTAGCCTTTATCCAAGCCTGTGTATTTTCAGCATAAAAGACTTAATTTAGCTTCTGTACAATTCCGGACTTAGGGTGACTTAAGGGAGAGGCTTTGTTGACAAAAAATACTTTTTCTTGACGACCAACAAAGTTAATGCTTTTTATGTACCTAAGGGCTAAAACATCATAATTATGTAGTGATGTAGTAATAAATATAGATTAAATAAGACATTTTAAATTCGGCAGCATTATATTTCCCGCAGGGACCACGGGCAATAAACCTTGAATAATATTATGTTTCGTGTATTAAAAAAAAAGCTGTGATAGCCTAGTGCACCACTAGGCAGTGGTTAGGACGACCGACTTCTAATCGGAGGTCGTGGGTTCGATCCCGGGCACGTACCTCTAACTTTTCGGAGTTATGTGCGTTTTAAGTATTTAAATATCACTTGCTTTAACGGTGAAGGAAAACATCGTGAGGAGACCTGCATGCCTGAGAGTTCTCCATAACGTTCTCAAAGGTGTGTGAAGTCTGCCAATCCGCTTGGCCAGCGTGGTAGACTTTGGCCAAAACCCTTCTCACTCTGAGAGGAGACCCGTGCTCTGTAGTGAGCCGGTAATGGGTTGATCATGATGATGATGATGATATTAAAAAAAAACTCAAAAATTACATCGTCTGAACCAATAAACTTTTATGGACATAGATCTCTTGCAAGGATCGCCACAGAACTCGATCTTGTGCCGCTTGTATCCAGCGGCTGCCAGCGACTCGACTCTAACTTTCGAACCTTGGTCGAATGGTAGCGTGTCTACAAAATTCCTTTGACGCTTGTCGGCTTATATTAAAATAATAATCAACCCTCATTTGTTGGGGCTCACTCAGGAGCGCTCGAGGGAGACTTCTCTTTAAAGCATATTAGCGGACCCGGCAGACGTCGTCCTGCCCGCTATTAGCGCCACCTACCGGGTCCAATTTCTACTTAAAAACCTTCCTCTTGAATCACTCTATCTATTAAAAAAAACCGCTTCAAAATCCGTTGCGTAGTTTTAAAGATTTAAGCATACATTTAATTATTTTAGATTTAAGGACATAGGGATATAGGGACATAGGGACAGAGAAAGCGACTTTGTTTTATACTATGTAGTGATGATGTACATATTCGACCAAGTTCTACGCCACCGAATCATGGTAAAAAGAAATCATCGCCTTTGAGTGCGCTCGGAAAGAACGCCTCTAAATTAACAGTAAAATATTCTATTCGTACCTGATAGGGAAATCATATAAATGAGAAAACGTTACTGTAGCACTAACGTTATATGTATCACATTGTGCTCGCAATTACGACATAATCACTCTATTGATGTGACTTCCCGGAGCACTGACAATAACATCATAACGTACGAACATCGTAATAACAATTGTGTGAACATTTTATTGGCTTGAATAGATAGTAGTGATCGCGTTTCCTTAGAAATTCCATATGCACTGTGCAACAAGGGTCTCCAATTGTTATAAACTTTCAGGATATATTCTTTAGGGTTTATATGGCGATGGTAGAATCATAGTGATCCAAAATTAATTTTTTTTTTCAAAATAACACCAATTATTTATTTTTAAAATTCAATAAATTATATCCTTATTGTGCATTAAAAAACCGGCCAAGTGCGTGGCGGGCCACGCGCAGTGTAGGGTTCCGTAGTCACAATCCTCGAAAAACAGATATAACTCCTTAACCTGTGAATCCTACTTAGCGATGATAGTTTTTCCTTTAAAATTGATTATATATACTACTGCTGTGAATTTTTTCAAGTTCCTATATACTGCCATTTGGCTGATAGAGGGGGGGACACTTGACTCTAATAAAAATTAGCACTTTAAAACATCATATTTTACAAACGGATCTAGAAATCAAAAAATGATGCTCCCATACCCACAGTATTTTTAAAAGAACTATTCAACGATACCCCACACTATGGGGTAGACGAGAAAAAAATATTCATCCCCACTTTACATGTAGCGGAGCTACCCTAAAAAAAATATACTTTGTCGGCGTGATTAATATTTATACCCATGCCAAATTACAGATTTCTAGCACTAATAGTCTCTGAGATTAACCGAGGACGAGCGGACAGATAGACGGACGGACATGGCGAAACTATAAGGGTTCCTTGTTTACTACGGAACCCTAAAAAGGGAGTCAAAATTTCTACTCTCCAACTGTAGCATAGCATTTATCAACTAAGTTCTTCCATCGTCATAATCTTATGTATAATACCTTAGGTATATAAATATATAAATATATAAATAAACCCTAACCAGTGTCACTCGGGTTGATGTAAGGATCCTAACGATACCCCATATACGTCAAAAACAGGCATGTTCATTGTTCAGGCATTTAAAAGTCATGGTGCAATAAAGAAACTCACATACGTTCATCGTTTATGAAATCTGAAAACATTAGTTACGTCATACTTTTTTGGACAGTCGTGTAAAAAGGACCTTAATTAAAGGACCTACATTATTTATTATTACTTTTTATTGTTTCAGATATCCTATCCAATGAACGCGAGAACGTCTAAAATACGAATATTCAAGCATCCGGTGATGAAGGTTGAACGGAGTCTCACAAGATGGACCCAAACAAATCAACCAGCAACGTGTATAAAAGAAAAGATTGGAGGTTCATCAGTAACATTATCTTAGTCACATTGTACATATCCCTCTTCATAGTCACAGGCGATTGCCAGACTGACCGCAAAGATGAATCGAGTCATAGCGATAGCGTAACCAAATCAGAGTTAAATAAATTAGATAATACAGTAGATTCTAATAAATGCCATAGCTGTCAAATTAGTGATAATATTAAAACTAACATTAACGCAGACCAAAATGAGGGTGTCCAAAGCAGCAGTAATATGTTAGCCGATTTCATAGATACTGTAAGCGCATTTTCGGAAAAATACGTTTTCTCGAACGGAACGGAGAGGAAGCTACAAAATTTATTAGAAAAAGTGTTAGACGAAGCAAATGAAAAAGATAGATATGAGATAATTGAAGGTGTAGAACTAAAGGCGATACATTCGAAAAACGAAACGAAGAGATCAAAGAAGAGTCTAGAAGTTAGAAATGAAGAGAGAGCTCTGTTCAGTTCGTACACTTACGAGTATAGACTGTTGCAAAAGATTAAAAACTTTATAGACACCCACATAGTTTCTATTAATCTGCCGAAAGCTGTGGGATTTGCTGGATTTCGGTGTAAGTAAAGAAAAAATAATCAAGTAATATTCTCTTACTAATGTCTAATATAATTAATTACTTAAATGCTCGTATGAAATTGCATATTCAATTGTAGGTACTTAATACGAACTGTAAGAATCATTGAACTTTTTGCATTTCACAGCATTTGGACTGAAAAAGTTCTTTCTACCGCTACTAATCGGCGCTCAAATTTTCAAGAGCATACTCCTCGCGATGTTTCTCCCCAGCCTGTTGGGAAGTTTCGGGAAAATCCTCGGAAAAGGTAAGTCGACTCGCAGACTTGTTCAACTAAGGCCTCGGTCAAACACAACGCGCGACGACAGCGACATACACCTAATTTATTTATTAGACGAACCACGAACCGCGCACGGATGCCCCTGAATACTTAGCACATCTCACACTCACTTTGCACATCTCAATATCGTTGATACATTTCGAGTATCAAAATATTATATAAACTGCAAAGTAAAATGGACCTTAACGTAATTGTTTTAAGGCTTGAGTTTATCTAGAGCCAGCGCGCCAAGAGGAAAATTACTGAAATAAAATCGGTAGTATTTATAAAGAATTTGGGACTCTAAAATAAGTGGGCTTTAAGACCGCTTTACGCTGCCGTTAAAATGCTTCGATAATAATTAATCAAAGTGTATCAACATTGTGGAGATGTGCAAAGTCGTACTAAGTATACTGATATGTAAGTAAGTAAGTATGTATGAATGCAGTTCGTGATTTTGTTTTTTATTATTTAAATTTCGTCATATGTCATTGTCACACTAATATTATAAAAGCAAAAGTTTGTGTGTGTGTGTGTGTGTGTGTGTGTTTGTGTTTGTTACTCTTTAATGCCGCAACTACTGAACCAATTTGACTGAAATTTTGAAGATAGATTATGCCCTGACTTAACACATAGGCTACTTTTTATCTTGGAAATTCCCTCGGGATTTGTGAAACACCGAAATTCACGCGGGCGAAGCCGCGGGCAGAAGCTGGTATATGATATTTCAATATCATATAATCTATCTTAAAGTATAGACGAAATGTGAGACAACTCTTTAATAAACGCTTTTGATTTTTTTCATTCAAGTAATAAAACCTGGTGTTATTATCGTTAAAAGACCCTACGACTCGACCCGACGCTACGCGACGCCACTCGTGTGCGCTGGCCTTTAGACTTGTTTGATTAAATCAACTCAAAATGCTACCGAACATCTTGTATTCCCGAGTGTTCTCTCCAAGTTTTGCCAACTTTTAATCGTCTTAACAAATTCTATTTCCAAGGGAAACTCAATGCGTATATATGGGACGCTTTATGAGAGACATAGGTACTTAGATGATAAAAGTTATCTAACTGTTTGCTTTTCACAATGTTTTAGAAACAAAGTGTCGGTACCATACCGCGCGTCGCAGCGTCTTAAATAGAAGAAACTTTTGTTTATACGTGTACTAGTGACCCGCCCCGGCTTCGCACGGATAGTAATTACCCGCTAATAATATCACCTAATTCACCTTTCAAACAAAAACAAACCGCATTCAAGTCGATTCACCTGTTTAAGCGCCTATGGTTGAACAGACAGACACACACACACAGCACGTCAAACTTATAACACCCCGTCGTTTTTGCGTCGGGGGTTAAAAATAAAATACTATTCACACTTTTAAACGTTCCAGGAATATCGCAGATATCGGCAGCGTCGAGCCAGGCGAGCTACCCGCCGGCCAACGCGGACGACCAGACCGCATACAACAATGACAACACCAACTTCATGGGCTACGAGACCAACCCGGCCGCTACGTACGCGTACTCCCCGGACATGTACGGGAATATGGACGCGAATGACGTCAGCGATTCGTCTGGCATCGATATGTCCAGGTAAGAGCCTGGACACTGTCGCAATCGGTGTTCCAAAAGCTACGAGACCAACCCGGCAGCAACGTACGCGTACTCCCTGGACATGTACGGGAATATGGACGCGAATGACATCAACGATTAGTTTGTCATCGATATGTCCATGTAAGGGCCATAGAACTATCTCAATCGGTGTTCTAAAAGCTACCAGACTAACCCGTCCGCCACGTATGCGTACTCCCCGGACATATACGGGAATATGGATGTGAATGACGTCAGCGATTCGTCTGGCATCGATATGTCCAGGTAAGGGCCAAGGAACTGTCTTCAGATCACTTGCTACAACGCCAACTGCATGGGCTACGAGACCAACCCAACCGCTACATATGCGTACTCTAGGGACATGTACAGGAATATGGACGCGAATGACATCAACGATTAGTTTGTCATCGATATGTCCATGTAAGAGCCAGGGCACTGTCTCAATCGGTGTTCCAAAAGCTACGAGACCAACCCGGCAGCAACGTACGCGTACTCCCTGGACATGTACGGGAATATGGACGCGAATGACATCAACGATTAGTTTGTCATCGATAAGTCCATGTAAGGGCCATAGAACTATCTCAATCGGTGTTCCAAAAGCTACCAGACTAACCCGTCCGCCACGTATGCGTACTCCCCGGACATATACGGGAATATGGATGTGAATGACGTCAGCGATTCGTCTGGCATCGATATGTCCAGGTAAGAGCCAGGGCACTGTCTCAGTCGGTGTTCCAAAAGCTACGAGACCAACCCGGCAGCAACGTACGCGTATTCCTCGGACATGTATCTTTTTCGCTACAAGCAGTGAGTATAAGTCTATCCTCCTCTATTTTTTGCCAAACATCAGGATTGTTATAGGCCCTTAATAAAAAATGTACGTCACGATGTTCATAAAACAAGGAGAAATCCAGTGATTTATCCCCATTTGGAAACTTTTTGAAAAAACTTCACGTTTCCTTGTTTCGAGCCATATTTCGCTTTGTCGTATTTTATGGATTTATGGCGGAAACATAATTCTTTCCGTGAAGTTAAATGTTCATTAATGGTCGTTGCGCTATAGTTGAGGGTTTCATGGAGCCATATTTTGTAGCGTTTTAAGTCGCACTTAAAAGCGCTGCCACATATAAAAGTTCCATGGTATTAGTAGACTGGAAGTTAGTAAAGAAAAATTCAAGCCATTTGTTACAACATTTATAATAACTAGAATCTAGTCTGCCTCGTTGGTCTATTCACTAGGTATAGACCAACGAGGTAGAGCTAAGCTAACAACTAGTGGTTAGCTTAGCTCTAGCTTTATTTGACTCCATATCACGAAATCCTTAGTTCGATGACCGGGTCCGCAAATAATTGTTAGGTATTGGGTTTTCCTGCTGTGATAGCCTAGTGGATTGGACGACCGACTTCTAATCGGAGATCGTGGGTTCGATCCCGGGGCACGCACCTCTAACTTTTCGGAGTTATGTGCGTTTTAAGTATTTAAATATCACTTGCTTTAACGGTGAAGGAAAACATCGTGAGGAAACGTGCATGCCTGAGAGTTCTCCATAACGTTCTCAAAAGGTGTGTGAAGTCTGCCAATCCGCTTGGCCAGCGTGGTAGACTATGGCCAAAACCCTTCTCACTCTGAGAGGAGACCCGTGCTCTGTAGTGAGCCGGTAATGGGTTGATCATGATGATGATGATGATTGGCATACAATGAATATAAAATTATTTTGCTATAATCCGCTAACAGTGACAAATTTGTAGGCACAACACCACACAATCTTGTAGGCACAACACCACACAATCTTGTAGGCACAACACCACACAAATTCACCACAAAACAAACTTCGACACGAACTCACTTTGCAATCGTCCGTTGTGAAGTCGACATCTCCTGAAGATGCTCCGGTGTCGGAGCGAAACGATCGTCGAGTTTGTTTTGTGGTGAATTTGTGTGGTGTTGTGCCTACAAGATTGTGTGGTGTTGTGCCTACAAGATTGTGTGGTGTTGTGCCTACAAATTTGTCACTGTTAGCGGATTATAGCAAAATAATTTTATATTCATTGTATATCATGGAATTCCGCAAAGTAACGCCTGCTTCCATTCAACAGATGATGATTGGGTTTTCCTGTCAAGAAATTCTCAGTGCCATCCTGGAGTTGGTAGTTGGCGGTGTTTCACCCCCGTGCCTCGGAGAGCACGTTAAACAGTCTAGTCGGTCCCGATTTTTATCACTATCATGTGACAATAGTAGTTAAAGTCCACCAACCCGCATTGGAGCAGCGTGGCGGGTCTAAGCTATAAATCCCTATCTCCTATGAGAGAGGAGGCCTGTGCCCAGCGTAGTCTCGATGGTGGTGTTGGTTAAAAGTATGGTGCTGTCCTTGTCCCACTCGATTTAAGTATAGCATTATCTTTGTCAGCAGTAGTTAGTAGGTAGCTAAATCCGTTCGTTCTTGTGAAGTGTACTCAAATCAAGGTAAGTAACTTAAATAGATATGAGATACAGCAATTTGATGCATTTAAATATTACTGAATTCCCGAAATGTTCCCGCTCTTATGGGGCGTCTAAACGGGATATATTTTACGACAATTTGTGGTACGCGGTATAAACCGGTGGTATAAAGTATTTCTTCACGTGGAAATATATTCAAATTCCCATCGCCGCGTCGCGTCGTCCTGCTGGAATTCAGCAAAATTTTCACTAAAAACGTCGAATTATGGAGTAGGGAACATAAAAAATAATAATTGACAGTAAAAAAGTATTGGCAGGAATTATTGACGGGAAGTTTTCTTGGAATAATAATACGATGGATGGCATTATTGTATCTAAGAACGCCGAAATACCATTGAGGAACATAAAAAAATAGTTAAATAAATAAATAACTAAATATCAGACTAAGTAGATGAACCTTGTTGAAATTATTTGCACAATACAAGTGACTTGCAAGAACTGGCTTCTGCAAACGTGCCCATGTACTTAAATGCCCATTTCTAGGATTTGCCCAAAGAATGACCGCACTGGGCAAGCGTGTTGGTCATTCGCAGAACTAGACTGCGAATGACCAACACGCTATATTACGCCCTATCATAATGTAAGCTAGTGGTCTAAACTCTACACATGAAACTCTTCATGTGGAAACTTATTCCCAATGGAGTTCAGAGAATTTTACGCTAAAAACGTCGAAATACGAGCGGAGAACATAAAATATGTATAATAGTGTCTCCTTTACCGAATTTATTCGTTACCAATTTCCGGTTTCAGATTCGGCGCTGGAGGCGCAAAGGTGTCGTATTTACCGACCAAGAACAATTACTACAAAAATCAAATGTCCACCAGCAACAGTTATAAGGTAAATCAAATCAATTCAAATCAAATTAAATTAAATCAAATCAAACTTTATCAAAAACACTGTACACTTTTCCAATATCAATCGTTCAAACCCCACCCGTTACACTATTGTCATACCCACTCCTAGCACAAGTTTTCACTTAATTGGAGGAGTAATTAGTCATGTTCATCCTAGCTAATATTCTTTTTAAAAAACATACAAGTATAAAAGTGAGGTAATGGTGATAATTACTTAGTACAACTTAAAACTAAAAAAAAACTACTCGGATACAAACGTGCCCTGGTGGGTTATTCTGTAACTTAGTTAGCAACTGAAAATAGTTGCCAACGAATTAGTTCGATATACATTGCTGCTTTACTGTGGGAAATTATGAAAACACTTTATATTTCCCACAGTAAAGCAGCAATGTATAACAAACTAATTCGTTGGCAACTATTTTCAGTTGCTAACTAAGTTACAGAATAACCCAGCTGTGGAGCTATTCTGTAACTTAGTTACCAACTGAAAATGGTTGCCAACGAATTAGTTCGATATACATTGCTGCTTTACTGTGAGAAATTATGAAAACACTTTATAATTTCCCACAGTAAAGCAGCAATGTATATCAAACTAATTTGTTGGCAACTATTTTCAGTTGCTAACTAAGTTACAGAATAACCCAGCTGGTCAGAGAAGGGTGCACAACAAACTCGGCCAGGATTTATTAACGTCAATTACTTGGTACAGTTTTCAATGTCAGTTTAAATATAAGACGGTTAAAGTTATTACTGTTAGGGAAAGACAAAGTCTACCAAAATACAAGCAATAACTACGGTTGTATAAGTAGGTAGGTTGGTTTTTGAAATAAGAATGTGAAAATTCGTGGAACAAAAGTTGTTTGTTATGACGTACAAGATGTTACTTGTAGAAGGTTACCTCGAAAGAAATTATTATTCTCAAGCGTAAAATGTGTGTGTAAACGTGATGTTTATTGTAAAACATGTGTAATTATATTTTATCAATGATAGTTATTATGTTCCAGATTTTCCAGAAAATTCCAGCATCCTCCATGATCTTGAGCAACTATGACCCCTTCTACTCACCGCTGCTTTCACGGCTCGACGGAATCTTCGCAAGGCTAGGTAAGATAAATTGAACTTAATCTAAATAACTATAACATTCAATTTCCTTAGACAATTTTTTTTAGTATGCATAGCATCAGTACATATAGTCCGAGAGCTTGCGGTAAATTTTGTTTAGATGCTTGATGAACGCTGCAAGTTCGTGTGTCTGTATAGCAAACTGTACCTACCAGCCGAGCCGTGGTGACATTGCCGAATTTTAAAATTGACAGACCTAAAAATAACTTAATTCTTATCTCATTATTCCCAGTAGAAAAGGATAGCACTGTTTTTAGACCTGTCGCTTTAGTTATGTTATGAGATTGTGTACAACAAAATTAGTAGCAATGTTAAGCTTATGTTTATTTCTTTGTACTTTCAATAATTATTGAGAAGAGTTTTAAAAGATTTTAAAAGGGGTATGTTATTTTAGTTCTCACGTTTGTATATTATGTAGATACGTTCACTAGTTTGTTTAAAAATTATTTGAGCCATTTTTAAGTTCTTTAAACTACCGCCCAAGCTCTTTTCGTTCTGAGAGGAGATCAGTGCCGTGTAGTGGTAATGGGTTGATAACGATGAAGTGAGCTTTTGATTATTTATATCCGCATCTCTTATTCTAGGACTGGCCCCAACGGAAACTACGACGGAAGACACCATGATGGTAGGCGGCCAAACCCTCAGCGATGTAAAGTTGGAAGCTTGCCGGGAACAACTGATATGCCTGATGTACTCCAGTCCGGCCAAGTATGCGCCATACAGTAACTTGGTGTCAGCACAATTGAGCAGGTATTTACTCTTAAAACATTGCACACATTTTATATAATATATTTTACTAGCTTTCGCCCGCGTGAATTTCGGTTTTTCACAAATCCTGAGGGAATCGCGGATTTCCGGTTCCGTTCCCGCTCTCTTTTTCAACCTTTATACCTACTTTCAAGGAAGTTTGATATTGTACACCTATAAGTCTAGATTTTGGTTTGTTTAAATCCCACGGGAATTGTAGATATTTCCAGGATAAAAAGTAGCCTATATGTTAAGTTAGGGCATAATCTATCTCCATTCATAATTTAAGCCAAATCGGTTCAGTAGTTGCGGCGTTATAGAGTAATAAACATACATACATACACACATACATGCACGCAAACTTTTGCCTTTATAATATAATATTATTGTGAAGTGTATGTAATCCGTCATTGTATACAATTCCTAGGAAATGTATGTATAGAATAGAATAGAATAGAATAGAAAAGTTTTTTATTCAAATAAACTTTTACAAGTGCTTTTGAATAGTCAGATGAATCTACCACTGGTTCGGAATGCCGTTCCAACCGAGAAGAACCAGCAAGAAACTCGGCGGTTGCTCTTTTCCAAATTTACAATATCAATATAACAATTTTATGGTAAGTACATGATTGAATTGCCGCCTCGCGCATTGCTGGAACGAGTCAAATCCACGCCTTTTTATCATTTATATAAGTAATCATAATTTTATTCAGATAAACTTTCGGAAGCGTTTACGAATCGACAAATGAATCTACCACAGGTTCGGAATGGTGCTTACAATTCTACACATGTGAAGAAGGGCAGACAAAAGTAGCCCCATTTCCGACGGTGGCACCCGTTCACGAGCATGACGCATGATCCAGCCATTGCTTCGCTCAACCATATTCGAGGGAACGTAACAACCCGCACCACACGACACCACCACAGAAATGTTTAAAGAGAGCGTGACATACTTAGGCTACCCATGATCAAAGCATCGAATTGAACACCAATAATCAAATACTCGGTTTAAGACATTGAGAAATTGCTCCATGCTTTTTTATCATTTATATAATCTTCAATTGTATAATATGCTTTTTTTATGAGCATATTTTTAATAGAGTTCTTAAACTTGTGTAAAGGCAAGTCTAAGATTGCTTGTGGAATTTTATTATAGAACATTACGCCCATTCCCACAAATGACCTTTGGACCCTTTTGAGGCGTAACTGAGGAATCACGAGCCTATTTCTATTTCTTAATTGCCTGTCGTGTAATTCGCACTTTTTAATGTAACTGTGAATGTTTTGCCTAACAAAAATTATATTGTTATAGATATATTGAGAAGCTACCGTAAGAATACCTATTTCTTTAAATTTCTCTCGAAGGGAATCCCGCGGTTTTAAATTATAAATTGCGCGAATTGCCCTTTTTTGTAAAACGAAAATTTTTTCAATATCAACCGCTTTACCCCATAGTATGAGTCCATACGACATAATACTATGGAAATATGCAAAATAAACAATTTTTGCAGTTTCTATATCTGTTATCTGTCGAATCTTCCTAACAGCGTAAGCAGCAGAGCTGAGCTTGCCAGCAAGTGTTGCTATATGGGTGCCCCATTGAAGCTTTGCATCTAGGGTTATTCCCAAGAACACAGTTGTGTCCTCAGTTTTCAATGGCTCACCAGTTATCTTTAAATTTTTGCTAGTAACCCTTGTATTGGGCAATAGAAACTCGACACACTTGGTTTTTTTTGCATTCAAAAGTAGATTGTTTGTAGTAAACCAGTGTGAAACTTGAGATAATGTATTATTTACATCGTCAAAATTGTCCTTAGTCCTATCGACTTTAAAAATCAAAGACGTGTCGTCAGCAAATAGTACAATATCGCAAGCATTTTTGACAAAATGTGGTAAATCATTAATATAAACCAGAAACATGAATGGACCCAGAATAGAGCCTTGGGGAACACCCATTACTGAGGCTGATCCGGACGACTTAACATCATTGATACATACTCTCTGTATGCGATCACTGAGATAAGAGGCAATAAGACTGAGTGCAGTTTCTTTAATACCATAGTGGCTTAATTTTCGTAAGAGAGTCTCATGATCAACGCAATCGAATGCTTTTGACAAATCACAGAAAATACCAATGGCATTCTGTGATTTCTCCCATGCATCGAAAATATGCCGTAACAGCCTTGCGGCCGCATCGGTTGTAGAACGACCCTTAGTGAAACCATACTGCTCAGAGTGAAGTAATTTATTTAAATTAAAGTGCAAAAGCAGTTGGTTGAGCATCATTTTCTCAAATATCTTGCTGAGAGTTGGTAGAATCGAGATCGGCCTGTAGTTATTTGGGTCACTTTTGCTTCCCGATTTAAATAGAGGTATTAATTTACTACATTTCATTAGGTCAGGAAATGATCCCGAGTCTATGGATTTGTTAAAAATAACAGCAAGATATGGTGCAATAACGTCAATAATATTATGGATTATTTTTACTGATATTCCCCATAAGTCTCCTGTTTTTTTGTGTTGTAAAGACTTAAATGTTTTAATGTATAAATTGTAATTCCTAATATCGCACGGAAAAGTGTAAAATAAATTATATTAGACACATTTCCTAGGAAATCTATACATTTCCTAAATAGCAATCGGAAATGTAAAACATTTGAGACATTTTAAACATTTTTTCAAAATTATTTCCTAAATACATTACCTTACGTCATTATACATATACGTTACATACATTTCCGGTAACAAAATATATACTTTTACTGTACACAATAATAAAAACGAAACTCCTGGACTCGCGGACTTTACTCATCAACGCTAAGCCCCTTTAGCTTGAAAGCTGAAATTTTGCACAGAGGTTCCCTAAATGTAGACAAGAATAAGGCCGGATTTCACGAAATTCCCACGGGATAGGGAATTACTAATTCCAAGCGAGCGAAGCCGCAGACGTCGCTGAAATAAAAAGTGATATAATGTGGGTAGTATAAACTTTATATTGTAGAAAATGCTACTGCTTATAATTATTATAAACAGTGCTCGAACTTACTATCGAAACAAAAACTTCTTGTTTTTTCTGAAGAAATAACAATTTGCACGATTCTTTTTTTTATTTGATGACTAAGTAGTTAACCCTAAGCTGCTAGTAAGTGATGATCCAGTCTAAGATGGCAGCGGGCTAACCTGGAAAGAAGATTATTAATCCCATACCCCATATCGATTTCTACATTGCACCGTACCAGAACTTTAAATTACTTGGTGCCACAGTTTTGCCAGTTGGGTGGTAACTAGCCACGGCCGAAGCATCTCACCAGACCGGACCAGAGACAATTAGTTAGGAAATTTATTCCCAAATTACCTCTGCCGGGAATCAAATATAAAGAGAATAATTCTGCCGTCATAATGAAAAAAGGCACATCTAACATTTTATAAATACGGAGAAAATCAAGTTTAAAGTTTTTATTGGTTTTTGGGAAAAAATATCGATTCTAATATTATTTTTCGAAAAAAGATGAATTAAAATAAATTCATTTTCACGATTCCTATACGATTATTGAAATAGAATTTTTTATTTTATTTGCATTTATTAAATAATCAACATTTTCTTTTTCAACGTAGCATAAAAAATAAATTAAAGTTATTAATATTACGAATAGAGGGCATAACTATCCAATTGTGGCTTTTCATTCTAACTTTTTGTGAAAAAATATGAAATTATACAATGAAAAGGCATATTTATTAAAATGTGTTAATTTTCATTTTAATAATTATACAAAAAAACAGTTAAAAAAACAATTAGGGCATTTAAATAAAACTTTTATTTTGAAAAGGTAACAAAAATTATCGTCTCAAAACTTAAAAAAATTACATTTATTAACTGTAACTTAACAAATTAACATAAATTAACTATAATTATCAGTCATCAAGGAACTTATTTGGTTTTTTTAAATAAAAATCACAGTAAGGATATTTAATCAGCTTCTAGAAGTTTTATAATAATGTTTGTTAAATATGGCATTTATTACAATTACAATTATTCCAGCCAGGTCCTATAAACAACATTAATATTTTCAAAATAAGATAAAGAAAGCAAAAACTATTTCAAAAGTTAAAGAAAAACCTTCATCAAGGAACCTATTTGTTTTTTTTTTTTAATAAAAATCATTTCCTCCGTCTTCAATCTCTTTCGTTCTTTTATGCTAACGTTATAAGTTTTGCGCTTTCTAATAGTTCCTTTCTTAGTCAGTTGAACATGGTTTGTTTCTGTATCTGATTCTTCCGATGATTCTAAAATTGTTCTTCTTGAAACTGGCTGCGAACATGATAGGTTTTCTGAGTCAGAACCATCACTATCACTGCTTTTTTCCCGTACTTTTGGTAATCCGTAATTTTTATCGAAAACTGAGTCATCAGAATCAAAATCGGACCCTGTATCTAAATGTTGAATAGAAACAGGCGTTACTTTGTGGAATTCCATGATATACAATGAACACAAAATTACTTTGCTATAATCCGCTAACAGTGACAAATTTGTAGGCACAAAACACCACACAAATTCACCACAAATTTGTAAACGGACGATTGCAAAGTCGTCTTTGCAATCGTCCGTTGTGAAGTCGACATCTCCTGAAGATGCTCCGGTGTCGAAGCGAAACGATCGTCGAGTTAAATTTGTGGTGAATTTGTGTGGTGTTGTGCCTACAAAACTGTCACTGTTAGCGGATTATAGCAAAGTAATTTTGTGTTCATTGTATACCCTGTCACCTAACAGAGTGCGGCACTACAACATGCTCCGAGCTTGATGCTTGCACCGAGTGTTGAACGCCACGTCTTGTTGACGGCGCGGGAGACCATTCGCCTACAGAATTATATTTGCGTAAAGCAGCTAGCTAACTAACTAACTTATCTTGCGCTTCGTGATTCCATATTGCTGAAAAAAGAACCAAGTTTATTTTGTAGCATAAACGGACAGAAACCAGTTGACAAATTATTGCGTGTCTCGTATTCTAAATTATTTACGACCTACTAAAAATGTCGTCATATTTTTAAAACTAAATCGCAATTAATCACTCAAAAATTTCGCAAATAAATACTAATAAATCATATTAATGTGTCACAAAAGAAGTTTTATATAATAAAAGCATGCAAATGTAACAAAAACTAATTAATCTTACCATCGCAGCACAGACAAGAGAGACACGTCAGGCACAACTGGCGGGATTCGCTTCGTACCTCGACCTCCTCACTTCACCTCTAGTCAAAGTTTTTTGGTAGTAAAGGCATAACTGCTAGTTATGACTTTTCTTTTGAATTAAATGTGTAGGTCTAGTTGGTAAACTTTAAACCAAAGAGCACATCTGTGGTAGTTATGCCTTTAATATTTAATGCAAGTCAGATGTGACCTTTTTACGTACACAAACATAAAAAATGGCTCAGTTGTGCCTTTTAAGCTTATGGTATTTTTGTTTATATTGTTCCTAAAAATGTACAAAAAATATTGGCAGATGGGCCATTTTTTTCTGATTCCGAATATGTATATAACTCAATTTCGGAAAAAATGTTAGTTGTGCCCTTTTTCCTTATGACGGCAGAATTATAATCGCTAGAGTTGTAGTATAGTGTTGTAGTATAGTGTAATTTTAGCAACGTTTACAGAACCAACGTTCTGTAAACGTTGCTAAAATTACACTATACTATTCCAAAGCTAAAATCAAGGCGCTTTATGTAGCTTCCTGTCCCTACACGTTTCCCCTTGTATGCAAATATTTATTTAGCAAACTCAAATACGGGCGTGTACTATCAAAGCGTCAACCCAAAATCACTGCTGCATATTAGACGCAGAGATGTCTCGTGTGGAACATAACTAGAAAGCTGGTGGGAAATTTTGAGAGAGTGCTTGAGAAAATATAAAAAGTTTTAATATGATGTTTAATATAATGGTTCATTTACTTTAAGTATTAATATAATACGTATTATGCAATTATATATGTATTGTGTATTGTGTGTTGTAAGAACACATAACTACTGCTCAATTACAAATATGGCCTGCTGTATTGCCATACAAGGCAAAGTTCCTCGCCAGCACGAGCCCAAATCACTGTTTAGGGCAGTGGGGAACAAAGTCCAATTATTCTTAATAATAAAAATAAACGACAAAACGGACGCCCTGTTCAACTCTGACCTCACCTGACTTCAACATAATATGCCTACAAAACAAAATTACTTTTACACTTTGTAAAGTTTATTTTTTAATTTTATGTTGTATACCTGGTATATTTATGTACAAGGTTTCCTGGATATTTACTCTAAATTAGAGACGTTTGAAGGAGCATAACATTCAAAACAAATAAATTTTCCATTTTATTTGTGGTCAGGCGTAGATAAAATAAAGAGATCAATCGAAATCCGTCTTAGTTTTAGATCGACATCAATAAAAAAAGACAGCGTAATAGGTACATCTGCATAAAGAAGCGCGTTATTAGCGTAACCTAAATCTTCTTCTTGTCTATAATAACCGAACTGACTAATAATGTCTTCTGCTTGTTGACAGGGAACTCAACGAACTTCGTCGGCCTGTGTCCGATAATCCGGAAATCTTGCGCTTCTTCCGGTACATGCGCGCTGCGAGGAGAGGTCAAGAGGGCACGGACTGCTGGAAAGCTCATCCAGCGTGCGCAACCAATACTGCGCCTTCACACACCATGATTGCTGCTTACCATGACATAAACAAACTCGTCACGGCCAGGAAGCTGTTCTTTACATAGGCAAGTTCAGCTTACAACCAAAATTCGGAAACCGGAAAAAATTCCGAACCGGATTCAGTCATTAACGGAATTATTTCGGTTACAGTTACAAAATGGAACCATTTCTAATTCGATTTTATTCAACCGGTTTATCAATCTTCAAAATTCGGTCGAAGACAGAGTAAATCCGCGCATAATAATTAATACATACAAGCTGCATCTATCTTGCATAAATTGGTTAATTTAAGTGTATCGAAATTATTCACTTCACTTCATTTATCGGTTCTGTCAATCAATTAACCGGTAAATTGAAGAACAATATTTTTAACCGGTTACATGGATGTTTCAGGTTTGAAATCGGGTAAATCACAGATGTATATTTAAAATTTTATAAAGTATACTTACGTACTAAAATCACCAATTTTACGTTACAGATTATCGCAAACTGGAACGAGGAAGTCAAGATCAAAATACCAAATTCTGTTACAATTATCACCACTGAGCTTTTTTGTAATATTACGAAGAAAATTATTATAACAGATGTCAAGTGTATGTCATAATACGCAAAAGGTAGGGTTCCGTAGTGATGATAGAATAAAACTTCTTATTATGATTTAAAACCAAGAAATATTTTTGTGAGAGATGAAAATATAAATTTGCTACTGTGTTTTAGATATTTACCTAATAATACTCTAGAAATTTTCAAGAGGACTCACGGACAAAGAGATCCAAGTTACTGAAAACTACCACTTTAGCACTCATTATTGCTTAAACGGTAGGTGCTAGGTAGTGTTTTTTATCGAAGAAAACTCTAATGATTTTAAAATACCCATTCAGTGATATCCCACTCGAGGGGTATGTGAATTTTTTTTCACTTTCACTTTTCATATCCCACATCCCATTGAAGCCATAACAAGTTTATATAACTGGGCTAAAATTTCAACTTTGCAGCTTTGATAGCTCTGATTAGAATGACTGTTACATAAATTCAAAGTCAAAGTCAAATAAACTTTATTCAAAATTGGCACACTGTACACTTTTTGAACGTCAATTTAAGAACATTGATACAATAATGGTGATAATTACTTACGAAAACTTAAAACTAAACCTACGAGGGTTCCAAACGCGCCCTGGTCTGAGAAGAGCCCACAACAAACTCAGCCGGGTTTTTTTATTATTATTACCATCTTACATACATACGCACAGATAGACGTATACATAGAGAAATGACCCGAACGTAACTATGAGGATTTGTTGTTTTACTACGGAATCCTAAAAAACAAGAACACATTCACTCACATATTATTTGTCAGCAAAACAAAATGATATTTCGGCGACCTACATATGACACGAGAAATCTTGTTAGCGGCAGGATATCATCTTGGGATTTGCGGTGAAGTGGGGTGGCCTTAACCTCTGCTTATAATGATCGCACATTACAGCACAAGCCGCATTTTGAATTTCGAATTTTAAAACATTCAATTTTAGGGTTCCGTGTCCAAGAGGTTTAACGGGACCCTACTCCTATGTCGGTCTGTCTGTCACCAGGCTGTATCTCATTAACCGTGATAGACAGTTGAAATTTTCACAGATGATATTATATTTCTGTTGCTTCTTTAACAATAAATACTAAAAAACATAATAAAATAAATATTTAAGGGAGCAACCATACAACAGACATGATTTGTTTACCGTTTTTGTACATAATGGTACGGAACCATTCGTGCACGAGTCCGACTCGCACTTGGCCGGTTTTTATAAATTTGAACCTGAAAATGCGAATGACATCATCACCGCATATTATATCGCATAAGTTTTATAAATGAGGTTTATTTTACTCAATCCGATGCTAGATTCACGTGTGCGGCGCGCGGCTCTCATCGCAAGTGCAATGCGCGATAGCTTAATGCTACATTTTCTGTGCGAAGATTTTATATATGTGAAACTTAATATTATGTATAAAAAAAACATACTGAACATAATATTGAGGTCTATAATATTATATTTAGTATGGTTTTTTTTCCACAAATTAAATAAGTTTAGTTTGTCACGCTCATAGAGAAACCAATTATTACATACGACTTTTATTAGCACCTACTTCAAACTTCCTACGGTCTCTTGGACCATTATGGTTCGACTCACGATTAAATTTAGATATTCGGTTCAATTTTAGAGAATGTTTTGTTTTAATCTATTGAGTGAATTTTAATTTTATTAAAAAATTGCCTAGAATTTAAATAGCTTATCATTTTGATACATAAAAAATTGTAAATAAAATTATACAATGTATTTATTGCATAGAGATGTGCTTAATTTAAATATGCTTAAAATAATAATTATTAAATACCTACCTGTGGTAAATCAAATTAATTTATTATAAAAATTTCAATAAATTGTGTGCGTTATTGCTATTATTGAGTGATTGTAATTTATTGTATGTTTGTGTGGATTGCTGGATGTTTTATTTATTTTTAAAAATGTATGATAGGTAGGTATTTCTTGTACTCCCCACGCGCACCCTATACAAACGAAGTTTAAGTCTTATTTGAATATACCTACACTAATCAAATTGAAATTGAAAATGTTTTGTAAAAATGCTTTGGAAACAAAAAGCTGTGTCTTTGATGTTCATATTTCTGTAAAAATATGTAGTTTCAAATTTACACAGGCTCAAAGATTTACATACTCGTAATCTTTTAGCGCGTGTAACTTTGAGTTTTCAAAGTAGGTACCTTACACATAATTATTTTTACGAAAATCTGAGAAGCCACGAGCACACGAGGCTGATATTGTTTTTTAAAGCGTGTCTTATAATTTATTTGCATATATCTATACCTACTTAAATTACTTATACCAAAACTGTATCTGTAGGGCTATTCACTAAAATACCATCTCGATATCGAAGCTCACTCAAGTGAGATAGCAATTTGACAAGCGGAAACGAACTTCGAGATGACAAGGAATGGCGTTACAGAATATCAATAATGCCAAAATTATCCGAACCAAGTTAGTTTATCTCACCGCCGCATTCGTCAATGGGGCGCCACTTAGCAAACTCATCTCAAATTCACTCGCTGTAATGCGAAACTGGCTTTACAGAATAGCCCTACAGGTCCAATATTGTACATTGAAGATTTTAAAAGAGAAAAATCAAACTTGTGCGTATGGGAAGCTTTTGGGATGAGAATGCTCTTAACTGAGTTTACATGGTCTAAAATTAGGGCTATCTTTTTCACAATATTCTACGAGGTAAAATATAGCATTAGTATTTAGTTAGACCTGTCATAATTTAGTTCAGAATATTCGTGTGTGAGAAATTATTCAGCACCAACTCAATAAGTTTAGTTTTAGTTTATTTTGTAGAGGAATAATAAACAAAGATATTATATATACAATATACATATTTTATTAGTAAAATATAAACCATTTTATGTATTGTTTTATTTCTGAGAAAAACGTTTATAATATAATGTAACTCATAATGCTTCAAGGCTTCAAACCAATCGTGTGTCCATATATAAATTAATCATTAATCTGATTATATATATGCGTATATTTACCTACTAAACATTTTATGTAGGTATCATCTTTTCAGAGAATATTGTGAACTCATTTCTAAAATAAATCTACTTTAATATTGCTAAGTATTTCTTTATTTCTCTGGTATAAACCACTTATTTTGTAAGATTAATAATTTTCCAGAAATCGTTCACAGAAATCAATGAGAGAATTTCCTTGACGTTCTTTCAAAGGCGTTTTCCTTGAAAATGGATAACTTTTCCTTTCCTGATTAGGTACCTATTGAATCGGATATTCCTATTTCTACGAGTAAAAGCCGAGGTAGGTATAATATGTTTTCTATTTAATTCAGATTTAAATTATTCGAATGAAAAGAAAAACAGAAAAAGCTTTCAGGAAATTTCTATCAGTATGAAGAATATACATACATGGATTATTTTAAAGAGAATAATATAAGAATTAGTTACCTACCATGTTAGTTACTTTTCTAGAGATGCATTATAATTTAACACGCCCACCCCGTTTAGACATCTCCGTTCACATACTTTTTTAATTAATTATTCATTCCTTATTCCGTTTATTGCCCGTGGTTTCTAACCATAGTTTCTAACTAATTTTTAACCGACTTCATAAAAAGGAGAAGGATCTCAATTTGACGCGTATTTTTTCTTGGCGATGTTACTCCATAACTCCATCAAATCTGAACCAAATTAAATAGAATAGAATAGAATAGAAAAGTTTTTTATTCAAATAAACTTTTACAAGTGCTTTTGAATAGTCAGATGAATCTACCACTGGTTCGGAATGCCATTCCAACCGAGAAGAACCAGCAAGAAACTCGGCGGTTGCTCTTTTCCAAATTTACAATATCAATATAACAATTTTATGTTAAGTACATGATTAAATTGCCGTCTCGCGCATTGCTGGAACGAGTCAAATCCACGCCTTTTTATCATTTATATAAGTAATCATAATTTTATTCAGATAAACTTTCACAAGCGTTTACGAATCGACAAATGAATCTACCACAGGTTCGGAATGGTGCTTACAATTCTACACATGTGAAGAAGGGCAGACAAAAGTAGCCCCATTTCCGACGGTGGCACCCGTTCACGAGCATGACGCATGATCCAGCCATTGCTTCGCTCAACCATATTCGAGGGAACGTAACAACCCGCACCACACGACACCACCACAGAAATGTTTAAAGAGAGCGTGACATACTTAGGCTACCCATGATCAAAGCATCGAATTGAACACCAATAATCAAATACTCATTTTAAGACATGAGTTAAATTTTCTTAGATTGTTTCCAAGCAACCTGTCATTGAGAAATTGCTCCATGCTTTTTTATCATTTATATAATCTTCAATTGTATAATATGCTTTTTTTATGAGCATATTTTTAATAGAGTTCTTAAACTTGTGTAAAGGCAAGTCTAAGATTGCTTGTGGAATTTTATTATAGAACATTACGCCCATTCCCACAAATGACTTTTGGACCCTCTTGAGGCGTAACTGAGGAATCACGAGCCTATTTCTATTTCTTAATTGCCTGTCGTGTAATTCGCACTTTTTAATGTAACTGTGAATGTTTTGCCTAACAAAAATTATATTGTTATAGATATATTGAGAAGCTACCGTAAGAATACCTATTTCTTTAAATTTCTCTCGAAGGGAATCCCGCGGTTTTAAATTATAAATTGCGCGAATTGCCCTTTTTTGTAAAACGAAAATTTTTTCAATATCAGCCGCTTTACCCCATAGTATGAGTCCATACGACATAATACTATGGAAATATGCAAAATAAACAAAAAAAAAAATAAAAACCGACTAAATAAAAACAAACCGACGAAAAAATAAAAAGCTGTGATAGCCTAGTGGTTAGGACGACCGACTTCTAATCGGAGGTCGTGGGTTCGATCCCGGGGCACGCACCTCTAACTTTTCGGAGTTAAGTGCGTTTTAAGTATTTAAATATCACTTGCTTTAACGGTGAAGGAAAACATCGTGAGGAAACCTGCACGCCTGAGAGTTCTCCATAACGTTCTCAAAAGTGTGTGAAGTCTGCCAATCCGCTTGGCCAGCGTGGTAGACTATGGCCAAAACCCTTCTCACTCTGAGAGGAGACCCGTGCTCTGTAGTGAGCCGGTAATGGGTTGATCATGATGAAAAACCGAATTCAAACGGCACTTTAAAAATTCATCTATATAAGTTAGCCCTTGACTGCACATCACCTAGTGGTAAGTGACGGTGAAAGCGGAAAACTCGGAAGAGGTTTGGCAGTTTTTATTAATACCATACCCCTGATCGGTTTCTACGCGACATCGTACCAGAACGAGAAATGCTTAGCTTGACTTTGCCGGTAGGGTGATAACTAGCTATGGCTGAAGCCAGACCCAGACCAGAGACAATTTAGAAATTATAAAATCCCAAATTGCCACTGCCGGGAATTGAGCCCGGGACCTTCCACTTATAAGACAGCGCTCACTACTGCGCCAGGGAGGTCGTCAATATCATTGTGAATTAGAATGTGATGTAGACGTAACATCGATTGCGTTGATGGGAAATCCCTATTTCATAATAGTGCAATATCTCAAACGGGTTCAACATTAAAAAAAAATGTGTAAGTATTATTGAAATATATTTCGTATGCATTTTCATATATTGTCTACTTCGGCCTATGAAAGTGAGGGAATTGAGAGCGCACTTGTGATTCTCCATTGAGATTGGCCGTCGTGGCTGAAATCTGGTAGGGAGGACATTATTTCATTATTTTGTAAAATAAATAATTATTAAAATGTATTTCGTGTTTTGCTGAGCCAGTAATATTAAGTAAGCCAGTAGGTTTAATACCAGAAATTAGCAAAATAAGTGTATGTAGGTAGGTACTTATTGTTTGAAAAAAATAACTCAAAGATAATTTTCACAAAATTTTCAGTTCTAACATTGTCAAATACATATTACTATCATTGTCATGTACATTTTGGTATGAAAGCGTTGAAACAACGGAGAATGGAGGCCTATTGTTTGGTGTAACTGTTACATATTCTATAGTGAGCGGAACATTAGGCTTGATACTTGGCATTTGGAAGGGTTATTTAGTCGCGCATGTAAAATAAGTACTTCCTCATTACATAAACTTTGCGTATAATGATACCCACAAAAATTAATATTAGGTATTCTTGACAAATTGAAACTCTTTAAAATCTTATGTACGCCTTTCAAAGAAAATATAGAGAAAATCTGTACCTAATATTACTGTTTTCAAAACATATTATCTGTAGTTTTTCCTAAAAAGAAATCTAGGTAAAAATTTGTAGGTATATTTATTTATTTTGCGCACATAATATTTTATCACATACATTAGGTATATGTTTTTATGATACGCGCACAATATTAATGTAAAAACTTCTTCGTCTAATTTTTATATGATCAAACGAACTTACCTGTACGTAAAGTTCGATCATTATTATATGAGTCGCTTCATTCTTCAGATACAACATTTACCATTTTTTTTTTTTTGACGCTGGGAAATGCATTTACGCACACCCTCCGGAAGCCTTACAGCGGACTGCAATGCTTCCGGAAGGTAGTGTGGGACTCAAGCAGGCCGATGGCCAGAATACCCACTAAAACCCAGCGATGTTCCTCCGTGTCGCCTGGTGGCTGGGTTACGGGTACACTTGCGCAATCATCCGCGACCCAGCCGGCGCCGTCCGCCGAGGCAGACCCTCCTGAGTCTGAGGCGCACCAGGAACATAATGGTGCGCCTCCCGACCCGAGGCGTCTCAACGGGCGACAGATACGCCAATCCATCACCCGGAGTTCCTCGCTAGAGGCAACCCTCAAGAGGGCCACACCCGCAGGCGACCCTCAAGAGGTTCACCCCTCGTGTAATTTTTTATAGAGGTTTTCTTCCTCGCGGCCCCTCGCTCAGTGCGTGGGGCCCCCGGTTCCGCTCAGTGCGGATTACGGGTTGCCCGACGGTGGCCGAAGCCAGCGCCCACTAGCCAAAAAGACCAGCGGACCCGCCGCGCAGGGCGTTTCCACCCCCTCCTGTAATTTTTTAACGAGGTTTTCTTCCTCACGGCCCGAAAGCCTCCCCCCCAATTGTCGCCGCCCGGAGTCTCCACAGTCCACTCTGATGAACAGAGAAGTACCAGGATCCTCCAAGCGGCAACCCCCTGCTGGTTTTGGTCCGCGCCGGGTTTCCCCGGTACCTCCCATATCTGGGAGGCGTTCCCCCATCCGCCACCGGGGGGACGCGCCCGATGGGGGACCAGCAACCCCACACGGGAGATACAACATTTACCAAGCCTAACCTAACCTACCTAACCTAACCTACAAGCAACGAAGCACGCTTTGAAGACTTTTTGTTTTAGTATAATGACGAAATTCTCCCACTATACTATCCCCACAAAAAAATGAAAATGTTATATCTGCAGAATGAAGCAACGAAATATAATTACTAAATAAAAGTACGAACTTAGTTTATCGTAGTTTTCTTACATTTAATTGACACAAAATATGACGTCATTAAAGTATCAACACTTATTCATCCGAGTCTAGTGAATGTAGACGTAGATCCGTTTCACTCCTACTTACTACCTTACCAGTAGAAAGTTGACCTTCCTTTATAAAGTTTTAATGACTACTTCATCCTTATATCAATGAACATAGAGTTCATTTTCATACCACAAATTAGTTGCTTGTAAGTATAGAAGATTGTTCATGAGTAAAAAGAATAGATGAAAATACAACTGTATAGTTTGAATCATAAGGTTTCATTTTAAGTGAATCAATTTAGGCTGGAATATTAAACCTCAGTGCATAATCTTGGGTAATGGCTTATAATATGTTTTTCGGTTAGTGGCACAATTGTTGTGGGGTTTTCGGCGTTATGTTGAGTCATATTATAAGCGGGCAAGGTCATGTTGTCATATCCTTATATAGTTTGTTTAATTAATCGAATTCTTAGCACCAAATTACCAAGCATCAAAACTTTTTAAGCGTAGTATTTTTTTTAAGTAAGTAGGTAAGTAAGATAGTTGCTTTTAGAGATCTACTCAGCCAATTTTGACCCAACTTAGCATATAGTATTGTCAATACTGAGTCAAGAATAATGGATTAATGGCCTTTCAACCCATGGGCCCTGGGGTCCCAAAGGGGGCCCAAAGTGCTTGAATTGCGACCCCACACCGGTAAAGCCTGCAAACGCAGTATTGGAAGTACCCTCGCCAGGTGGAGGGACAATATCTCAGGCGAGTCGCCTGGCAGCCGCTGGACACAAGGGGCGCAAGATTGTGTTGTGTGATTGAAGTCTGTCGGTTGAGACGACGATGATTTTTTTATAGAAACTACCCTCAACACCCACACAAAAAACCACCACAGCCGCAAGAGTCGAAAGGCACGCATTTCTTATGATTCAGCAGCATCAGGCGGAACGTAGAAATGCTGATGATGTCAATAACGACCGGCACTGCAATGGACTCTATCGACTCGTCATGCATTTTAACAACGCGCTCGATGCTGCCGATGTCATTGGATTTCCAAAACTGAAAAATATGTATCGCTTGCGACTTTTGCGGCTACGGTTCACGTAGTAGGTAGGTAGATTACATTATTAACAAAAAACCCCGACACTTCATACAAGCAAATCTACTACTGATAAGGATAACACTACATATACGTAATAAGTACTCTCAGGCGTACTTCTACGTTTCAATTGGCTGGGAAGAGTCAGTGTCGCTTATTTAACCAGTAATAGTTAGTAATAGTAAGTATTCTTTGGCAAAGCGGACTTTTTTACGTCAGACAATCTCTTTATGAATCACCGGTTCGCGCATCCGAGTTGTTATGTAGGTCAGTGAACCGGTAAACAAGTGTATAAGTAATGCAACGGACAAAAATTACGTAGCCATATGCAGCAACAATAAACAAAATTATTGACAACTTCGGGTATTGTTGTCAACGCCATCCCACCACCACTACAGCCTTTTTAATGTCCCATAGCTGGGCACAGGCCTCTTCTCTCATAGGAGAGATCGATTTAGAGTTTAGACCCGCCGCGCTACTCCAGTGCGGGTTGGCGGGCGACGACTATTGTCACATGATAGTAATAACCGAGACCGACTGCATAAAGTGCTCTCCGAGCCACGGGGGTGGAACACCGCCAGCTTCTACAAGTGACTCCGGGCTGGCACTGAAATTTTCTTGACAGAAAACCCAATACTTACCAATTATTTGCCCGACCCGGGAATCGAACCCAGGACCTCGTGATCTGCAGTCGAATATGCTAACCACTAGACCAACAAGGCAGTCTAGAAGTAGGTATACATAGCAGTAATAGGCCTGGTGCACCCCGAGCGCAGAGCAGAGCATTTTCTGAGAACAAACTGAATAATTAACTTTACGACTATTGATATGTATGTCAACAGTCGTAAAGTGAATCTATTCTATTCTAATTAGCTATTAAACAATCTTACTATAAAAATAAAAAAGCAGAAATATAATACTTCTTATTTCTTCTTCTTATTGGCTTTCATTTAGTGATGATCACTAAGTTAGAGAATAATTCCTCAGATCACGTCAAGCACGTCCTTTTCTTTTCAGCATTCAGGCAATCTTAGTTCTCACAATGTGAAAGAGCACTCTGTATTATAAAAGTCGCAAAACTGAATTCGATTAGCTACCCGTGCTATGGTAAAACAACAAAAACAAATACTACTTAAAACTTTTATCCCGTGATACAAAATGGATAAAAAACTTTACCTTAACAATACAAAGTTCCATAAAAACATCATTGCAACAAAAAATAAGTTAGGCAGGTACTTTCCATGACAATTTGAATATAAAATAGCAAGCCAAGAGGCGGAACACGGAAGGCAGGGTTCCGTACCAAATACGGGACAAAGTTGTTCTGCGTGTAATTTTTCTATCTTATTCAGTGTTTGTTTTCAAGTTTTCATCGGAGCAACTGCATAATTATTTTGGTCTAGTATATCTTGTTGGTTAGTTGTTTCAACGATGAAGAGTGAAGACTTGATAATTTTGATCAATTGTCATAAAAGCAACACTCACTTCCCCTTTGCCAATCGTCCGTCGTTCGCTGTCGCCCGTAAATACCACCAATACCACCACTACAGTCTTTTAACGTCCCACTTCTGGGCACAGGCCTCCTCTCGTCCTTACCAGAGAGGGATTTAGAGCTTAGACCCGCCACGCTGCTCCAATGCGGGTTGGTGGACTTTAACGACTATTGTCACATGACAGTGATAACAACCGGGACCGTATGCTTAACGTGCTCTCCAAGGCACGGGGGTGAAAACCGCCTACTCCGGGCTGGTGCCGAAAATTTTTTGATAGAAAAACTCAATACCTAACAATTGTTTGCCCGACCCGGGAATCGAACCCGGGACCTCGTGATCTGCATTCGAATATGCTAACCACTAGTGACTAGACCAACAAGGCAGTCTAGAAGTAGGTATACATAGCAGTAATAGGCCCGGTGCACACCGAGCGCAGCGCAGAGCAGAGCATTTTCTGAGAACATACTGAATAATTAACTTTACGACTATTGATATGTATGTCAACAGTCGTAAAGTAAATTATTCAGTGTTCTCAGAAAATGCTCTGCTCTGTGCTGCGCTCGGTGTATGCCAGGCCTTAGGGTTATCCTTGTCAACAGCAATTTTGCATGGATGAAATGTCGAGAGTATGGCAGCTAGCAATCATTCTTCAAGGACTAGTTCAGGAGTAGTGGTTTTTCGGAGACTAGAGAAAAGGAACTTATTTTTAACCCCCGACGCAAAAACGACGGGGTGTTATAAGTTTGACGTGTCTGTGTGTGTGTGTGTGTGTGTGTGTGTGTGTGTCTGTCTGTTCCCCTGTAGCGCTCAAACGGGTGGACCGATTTGAATGCGGTTTTTTTTGTTTGAAAGGTGAATTAGTCGAGAGTGTTGTTAGCTATGTTTGATAAAAATCGATTCAAAATGGCCGCCGCTACAAAATGGCGGATTACATATTTTTTCACAACTCCCTTAATATGGGTATCAAACAAGTGTAAATTGAAAATTTAAAAAACCCCCGACAAATGCCATTTAGTGGCGGCGGCCATCTTGAATTTGCAATAGTGCTATTCTACTAGTCAAGCCCTTTCATTTGATACCCATATCAAGGGAGTTGTGAAAAAATATATCATCCGCCATTTTGTAGCGGCGGCCATCTTGGACCGATTTTCATCAAACATAGCTAAGAACACTCTCGACTAATTCACCTTTCAAACAAAAAAAACCGCATTCAAATCGGTCCACCCGTTTGAGCGCCACAGGGGAACAGACAGACACACACACACACACACACACACACACACACACACACAGACACGTCAAACTTATAACACCCCGTCGTTTTTGCGTCGGGGGTTAATGAAAGGGCTTGACTAGTAGAATAGCACTATGCAAATCCAAGATGGCCGCCGCCACAAAATGGCGAATGTCGGGGGTTTTTTAAATTTTCAATTTATACTTGTTTTGTAAATGCTACATAATATTATTATGTCAGTAACCGAAAATTAAATTATTTCAATTACGTACTCACTAGATCTTCAGCGTTAAAATTTTTCTGAATATTTTTTTTCTCGGCTTTTATTCAGAAAATATTAAACATGTATTGTACAACCTAACCACACAAATAGATGTGACTAGATTAAGAAAGGAGAATGGGCAAAGTGGTCTACCTACTCAACAAAAATGAAACTTATTTAAATGAAAAGCTTATTTTTAGTACTTAATTTTATTGTATAGAAGCAAAGCTGTAAGTCATGGGGTTCAAGAGGTTTTTGAGAAAAACATAATGCAGCCCCTTACCTTTTTTTCTGGTTTATGACCGCAAGATATAGAAGCATTAGGCTATAAAGCACATAATATGCCACCTAGTAAAGCTTTCTACTGATCAAGCTAAGTAATACATCTCGCCTTATTACTATTATTATTAGATGGGTAGTGGAAGTAGAGAACGGAAGGTTTACGGGACTTTTACGAACTGACAATTTTAGTAGATCTTCGTACATCATAATACTATTTTTGATAACTTTCGCATTGCTGCTGGATTACAGATAGCTGCACCATACTGCGTTGAACATTTAAATAATGGCATTTATATAATCGAACTACGTATAGAGAAAATGACCTAGGGGAAATGATTTGAGAGTTTAGTATAGAAGTAGGTAATGGTGTGTCTCTTCTGAGGGCTAGGATACAGTCCCGCCATAGCAGAGACAAACAGTATTACACCTGTATATTGGTTATTAGAAATATGATAGGAAGAGATACTTTAAAGCATTATTATTGTACGTCTTTGTGCACACGTTATTTCTATTTTATAGTACTTAAGTGTGTTGGGCCCGACATCAGGCCGGTTTTGTACCCCCTGCTGCCAACTTGACCAATGTATTTAATTCTAGACGCTACGCCACCACCACTACTACAGCCTTTTAACGTCCCACTGCTGGGCACAGGCCTCCTCTCTCAAAGAGAGGGATTTAGTGCTTAAACCCGCCACGCAGCTCCAATGTAGGTTGGTGGGCTTTAATGATTATTGTTACATGATAGTGATAATAACCGGGGCCGACTGCTTAACGTGTTCTCCGAGGCACGGGGGTGAAACAGCGCCAACTACCAACTCCGAGCTGGCACTGAGAATTTCTTGACAGAAAAACCCAATACCTAACAATTATTTGCCTGACCCGGGAATCGAACCCGGGACCACGTGATCTGCAGTCGTTTATGCTAACCACTAGACCTAAGAGGCAGTTTAACGTAGAACGCTACGCACTATTAATTAAATTCATAGTAGAATAAGTAATATAAAGTATTTTTAAAACATTTATTTTTTAGTGAATTTTGAAAAACTCCCATATATTTTGGCATAAACGCTATACGTAATTTGATTAACTCCTTATTAGCTTCTTATTTCCATAGAGGGTGTTTGTGTTGATTAGGTAGACCAACGTTCATACATTTTTGCCCATCCTCCTTTCCTTGTTTTACTAACGATCCCTAACATAAAAGGTAAAAGGGTGCCATTACCATGTTTTTGTAACCTCATGGGGGTAGTTTCCTAACATAATCCGAAGTTGAGGAACCTCCGAATTTCCATGAACCGAATTATGAAAGCTTACCAGGATGTAAACGGCTGCGTTATATGGAGATGGCTTCTTTTAGTTGGAGTATATTTTACACCATGTAAACAGACAACACCTTGTAAACCTTTGCGGCACCTTGAAATACAGCAATCCTACTATCCTACTCATATTATAATTAATGTGAAAGTGTGGATGTTGGGATGTTTGTTACTCTATAACGTCGCAACTACTGAACCGATTTGGTTGAAATTTTGAATGGAGATAGATTATACCCTGACTTAAAACATAAACTACTTTTTATCCTGGAAAAATCCACGATCCCGAAATAGATATAGATCACGGTAGATTACTATAGCAAACTTCCTTGAAAGTAGGTATAAAGGTTGGAAAAGAGAGCGGAAACGGAAACCAGATATCCACGATTACCTCAGGATTTGTGAAAAATCAAAATCCACGTGGGTGAAGCCGCGGGCAAAAGCTAGTCAATAATAATTCTTGACATAACTTTTTTTGCTATTTAACTTTTTATTCAGAATAACCGACATTAAAATGAGCTAGCACAATGTGACTGCATGTAAACCCACTTAACATGGCATGGGCGGCAGTAATCACTATTATTAGATACTTATTCCGCTTTTTCATTTGCTTTTCAATATTAAAAAAGTGTGTGCAATTGAAACACGGCAGAAGTTAAACTTCAGAAAAGTATACGGTTACTTAACCTTAACTTTAATTGTAGCTTTGACTTTGCAGGCTAAAATGGTGTCGCTTTTTCATTTCATCGAATTTTCAAATGCACAACGATCCTAAGTTTCACTTCAAATACAAAGCAAGGAAAGCCTGACTAGGCAGCTGCACTAATTATGAAACTTGCTATCGGAGGAAATATATTATCTTGAATAGTAGAACCCAAAAGTGAAAAGTGAGAATGAAAATTTAAGAAAAAAATTCGAGAAAGAAAATCCTCAATTCGATTCGTTCGTTTATTTTTCTCTTATATTAGCTAAAAATTATTTATCTTGGTTATGAATTAATCCGTATGAAAAAGTTTCATTTTAAAAAGTCCACTTCCATAACACCTAACCGCAACAACAGCTGCTGCTGGGATATCCCAGAGTTGCGCTAACTTTGTTCAGACGATCATTTTGCGAATTGCTATCACTTCAGTATTGAACTTTAACTTGATATAGTTATGTTTCATTTTTCACTGACAATAATTTTATGATAGCTACCATCAAAGCGCAAATAAAAATTAACTTTATTGACAGACAATAAGACTGAAATTAAACAGACTTCGATATTTGTATGGATGTCATCTTAGTCATAGTACAGAAGATAGTATTGATTTAATATAAACGACTTTGTCACGAAACCATTAGAGTTTAGTTTGCGTTACACTATAGGCTCGTAGTAAAGTTCTTCAGAGCTAAAATTGTTAAAATGATTAACAAATATAAACTTTAGTGGGACGCGTTAAGATTGAGATTTAGATTGATGCAAGTAGGTTAGGCTTTATACAATACGGATCCAAGAACCAAGAAGTTTATGCAATTCTTATGTTGTTATTATATAAGGTTTGTCAGTCGGTCGGTCATTCTCGTTTCCATCGTTCAGTGCATTGAACGTTGATCTAGATTTTAGTGTAACTTCTCTGATTAAATTAGGTAAGTTTTTTCAAATTGATTGATTAATTAAATAAAGAAACAATAAATATCTAAAGAGTCCTACACCTTCGTCGTCTAATTGATCTAGTTACTTAATTCAGAACAGTGTAATCGCATTTAGCAAGTTAGCATCCTAGTCGCTAACGTACTAAATCAATCAGCATCCTAATTAGGATACTAAATTTAGGAAGGTGTAGGAGTGCTTTTTAAATAATAATGAGTAATTCCGAAGTAACTAGAGTCTCTGACAAACTAAACTAAACTAAACAAGATTTGAAAAAAGTTTCGCTACGTTTTTCCTATATACTCGAATTACTAATTCCGTGGAATTCTGACGTTTCGTAATGTTACTAGACATAAAACAATTCCCACAAAAAAGATAAAAAATTCAAAACTTATGCAAATACAAATCAACTGCCGCATGTAGATATGACAAATGCCTGACACTTCATGGTGATAATGTCATTCGACATCCATTTTTGAATGAATTTTTTCAATGTGCTTCTTTTGTTTTCTATTGCTGTTAGTGTGCACTTTTTAGTTTCCACTCTTGGTGTTTTCTATAGGGCGAAACGACTAATATTATTACGCGGCATATGGCTTTTTATGATGACAGGGAATTAAAGTAGTTTGGGGTAAAATCGTACTTCGTAGATGTTAACCCTGTTCTCCATACAAATAACTCATCTGTAAATGACATTGACAGCTGTCAGAATTCCACGGAATTAGTAATTCGGGAATAGGTTTCTCTCTAGCCTAAGCAGGTTAGTTAGCTTAACTTGACGCTTCGAAAGCGCCTTGTTAAAGTTTATTTAAACAAAAAGCTTTTCTTCTATATATGTATATATGTTACGGGTAAGTTTGGAAGTTGGAATAAACTTAAGTTTACCACTTTACCCGGGTTTAATTATTATTACTCAAGGCTTTTGGGTAATGTCCAAATAATAATAAAAATAAGTTTTAATTCTCTCTAGGATTTACCCACTCATTTACTAACCCACCTAGGTGTATCCAATGCTCTTTGGATACAACGTAACAAATAAACAAACTCACTTTCCACCACCATTACAGCCTCTCTGCGTCCCTTTGCTGGGCACAGGCCTCCTCTCTCAGGAGAGAGGGACTTAGAGCTTAGACCCGCCACGCTGCTCCCATGTGGGTTGGCGGGTTTAACGACTATTGTAACATGATAGTGATAATAACCGGGACCGACTGCTTAACGTGCTCTCCGAGACACGGGGGTAAAACGCCGCCAACTACCAACTTCGGGCTGGCACTGAGAATTTTTTGACAGAAAAACCCAATATCTAACAATAATTTGCCCAACCCGGGAATCGAACCCGGGACCTCGTGGTCTGCAGTTGAATATGCTAACCACTAGACCAACGAGACAGTCAACTCACTTTCGCATTTATAATATTAGTTAGTATACCGTAATAAGTACCTACTTGCATAACAAAATACACTTACATTGTCCACTGTTGACCTAGAAGTTTACTTATGTCACCTATTTGGCAACGCAAGTGTGATCTGGATAAGAAGTAGTATAGATACGTCTTGTATCATAATTTAATTGCATTGACCAACATTCAAGATGTTATCGTGATCTGTGATAACAGATTACTTTCCTATCGATATTTTATTTAATTCATTATATTATTCTTATCGATATCTTAATATTAAACTCTTGAACAAAAACACTACGATGTAGTTAGTAGAGTGTGTCCGTTCTACCTTGAGATGAACCTTTGAGAATCCCGTGGGAACTCTTTAATTTTCCGGGATAAAAAGTATCCTATGTCCGTCCCCGGGATGTAAGCTACCTCTGTACTAAATTTCATCAAAATCGGTTAATCTTTTGGGCCGTGAAAAGCTACCAGACAGACAGACAGACCGACATACACACTTTCGCATTTATAATATTAGTATGGACTATGATATTATACTGTATAAATTTATATGAAAAAGAACCCAAAAATTTTTTTTTTTCTTTTCTTTTTTTTCTTTATTTCCTTCAACAAGGCTGCATGGTTTCAATAACAGTATTTCATTTCTATTAACGTAAAAATAATCACCATCACACAAATAGAGCTTCCAAGTCCCAACCTGAGTTTACAGACTTGTAAGTAACAAAAAAAAATCCAACCCGCCCTCATTCATATTCCACCTCGTTACGAAAAACAAAAACCTTTTAAGAATGCGCTCCCTCTAAATTCATTCCCATTGAAACATTATCTATTCAACTCTCACAAAGGGCGGGCTGGTGGAAATAAACTAACTTTTATGAGAATTTCCACTTTGAAAGAAATATAAATATTCTTGAAAAACTTGTTTTGATGAAAAAAGTTTTTTGTGTTTTCAGAAAACACAGGTAGGGTCTTCTGTAGTCATTCTAGTAAAAAAAAATATTATTTTATATTTTTTAAATATTCTTACTTCATAATAAAATATTTTGCATCATTCCATTTATAATTACGCGTCTGCTCAAAAAAAGAGTGTAATGTTTTCTGGGTTCATGTATGTATGTGAGTTTTTTTATTCCACCATAACTATTCAATAGAAGCAGGTGTTACTTTGCAGAAATCCATAATATATTATGATAAAACATCAAAATTATTTTGCTATAATCCTATATAAGTCTTTGTATGGTTGTATAGTTGTATTGCATGCTGCTTGTTATATTATCTGCTATGTCCTGTCAGCTCTCCTGCTGTTAAATATGCAGAAAAAACAAGCAACCAAGCAAACCCCAAGCACCACCACCATGTAACATCAGACAAATCCACAACCAAAATAAACTCGATGTTTCACTCCGACACCGGAGCATCTTTAGGAGATGTAGACTCTACAATGCACAATTGCAAAGTTTGCACATTTGCAATGCTACGAGCATTGACTTATATATTACTTCGTAGCTACGAGCAATTTTTTCAAACATTTTCCGCGCATCGCAATAAACAAGTATAAATTTAAAATTTAAAAACCCCCGACATTCACCTTTTTGTGGCGGCGGCCATCTTGGATTTGCATAGTGCTATTCTACTAGTCAAGCCCTTTCATTTGATACCCATATTAAGAGGGATTTGTGAAAAAATATGTAATTCGTCATGTTGTAGCGGCGGCCATTTTAATAGATCGATTGTCATCAAACATAGCTAACAAAAATCTCGACTAATTCAACTTTCAAACAAAAAAACCGCATTCAAATCGGTTCATCCGTTTGAGCACTACAGGGAAACAGACAGACACACACATACACACAGTCACACACACGCACACACAGACACGTCAAACTTATAATACCCCGTCGTTTTTGCGTCAGGGGTTAAAAATCTCGCAAATGGAACGAATTCACAGTCCGCAGACACATCTGGCCGTATAGATCAGCTTGAAAGCCAGACATTTATTCCGCGCAACGATTCCGTACACAGAGCTTTCATCGGACGTCCAATTTAATACCCAATCTGCGAATCCAATCCCATGCCTTTTAGTTGGCAATCTCTTTGTATATTTTGATGAGAAAAATTGTATTACAGTATAAGATGCTTCTGTTAATTCCTAAGGCCTAAAAAATGCCTTTTTTGCCGTGAAAAGTTACGGATTATTCGCCGTAAAATAGATACGGTCGTCAGTGTTGGATGGAGCACAATGGAAGCTTTTTCACACGCACGGCGGCACTAGGGCAGTAAACACCCTACGGTTAAGAAACCGTGCTGTTAACAAGAGGCCTAATGGCTTCTAGAAAAGGATAGAATAGTCATTGAATTATATTGTACAGTGCCTTTGGTTTTTGTGTTTACTCGACTTAGCGGGGCACTTCCGTGTTCCAGATTTAGGCTTCCATGCTCATGACATATAAAAAACCAATATTTTTATATTTTACAAAGTGCAAAAAATAAAACAATGTAACAATTTAACCAATCTTTATATATTTAGAAAATGCAAAAAAAAAAAAAAAACAATTTAACATAAACGCTAAAAATAAAACGAAAACGACAACACAATAAAAGTGCTGCCAATATTACTATTCAGAAAGAGTTCGCCCTAATAGCACTTCCGGAGATTTGGACAAAGATTAGTTAAACTACGAAGAAGCGTAACAAGATTTAATACCTACATTAGATAATGTTCGTTTTTTTATTTGTTACGTAATGTGTAATGACCGATACCATCTTCTTTACGAACTCTATTTTCTCTATGACACACATTTTTTATTATCGCCTCTTCTTTACGATCCCTATTCTCCATGATAATATTGTCTATATCATCATCACTTCTATAAGATCCCTCTTCTCTATGACATTGATTGAATATCATCGTCATCCTCTTCATAGATATTCACAGCTGCATATCACACTAATATAGCAAAGGCGAAAGTTTGTGTGTATGTAATATGTATGTATGTGTGTGTTTATGTGTGTATGTTTGTTACTCTTTAACGCTGCAACTACTGAACCGCTTCGGCTGAAATTTGGATTGGAGATAGATAATAATATATACTACAATTAAGTTACATACAGTGCAACAAATACCATGGTTAGTTCTGTGCTCTGTTTATAGTTAGTTGAAAGAACAAAATATGTCGGTTCCATAAATAAAGACCGCACCTGGTTCAAATGAAAAGTTTATAAAAATGTGCCAAACTTAGTATTCAGAAAGAGTGCGACAACTCTTCCGTACCGTTACCCAAAGAATAATTAAATTGCAAGAAGCGACAGTTTGAACATCGAAACATTTAAAGGGAAACATAATTATTTTAACCTTTAAGTACCGACGTACTATTTTAGTCACATAAGTACCGACGTGAGGTCTGCCAGACCACCATAGTTTTCCAATCGAAAACTTTTGTGTTTCTTATTATTCTTCTAAAAAAAATGTTTCTATGTATTGTTAAATATCTACTTATTGTATAAGTAAAACAAAATGTAGAAGTTTTCACATTTATTACTGATTATAAGCATTAATATAGCATTCATAGATTCTTCGTTTGAAAAAAATAACTTTTATCTTAATAATTCATATGTATCAGTAATACTATTATTTTTTCTTAAACACAATTTTTTCTTAAAGATTAATAGCTACATAAATAATAAAAAAATAAAAAACCTTAATAACCAACCGTTTTCTCAAAAATCACAGGGTATCAAATTGCAGGAACTATCAAAGTTTACAAACAGTCTTTGCATAGGCTTACTGCATTGTAGGCACACGTGTTTCATACAAGTATCACAGTCTGTTCAGGTGCTGAATTATGGTCACTCTCCAGCAGTAAAATTTGGGTAGATATCCTTAGATTCGGACTCTGAACTCTCATTTAGCTATTCCACTAAATGTTCTTGGTGGTCTTTATATTGAAGCAGTGTTTGATATCTTTTCTCACCTACAGGAACACTTTGATTTTTATTTATGGCTGCCCGTTTCATGTCTGAAGAACCTGGCTAATCCATTGTTATAACTGACTGAAAATAAAAGAGAAAACAATATAATCTGAAAAAAGTCGCATCCAAAAAAAGTTACATAAGTACCGACGAGTGGTCTGACAGACCACTCGTGATCTTATAAAAATCAAAACTTACCGAAATCGTACGCGCCGATGCTGCCACTCTGCAGGAACGCTTCTGGGCGAGTTCCCGAGGGGTAGAGAGAAGCACAGTAGGATAGTTTTTCGCTAACATAGGTAATCAGACTTTTCGACCTCTCGAGGTGTCTGTCAGACCACACGTCGGTACTTAAAGGTTAAGAAAAGCTTATTTTTATAAAAGCTGTGATAGCCTAGTGGTTAGGACGACCGACTTCTAAGCGGAGGTCGTGGGTTCGATCCCAGGCACGCACCTCTAACTTTTCGGAGTTATGTGCGTTTTAAGTATTTAAATATCACTTGCTTTAACGGTGAAGGAAAAGATCGTGAGGAAACCTGCATGCCTGAGAGTTCTCCATAACGTTCTCAAAGGTGTGTGAAGTCTGCCAATCCGCTTGGCCAGCGTGGTGGACTATGGCCAAAACCCTTCTCACTCTGAGAGGAGACCCGTGCTCTGTAGTGAGCCGATAATGGGTTGATCATGATGATGATGATGATATTTTAAGAGTAAATGATGGATTGTGTACTTTGAATACTTAGAAATACAGATTAAAAACAATTTGAAATTATATGTATAGTTCATGACATGGGAGGAGTGTGGGTGATGTATGGGACTGATTCTTTGATATTCCCTTGCACCCACGGTAAGAACTTTGCGTTTGATTGTTTGGTTGTATATCTTTTAGTAGTTATTTAGCTCTAGCGCCGACTTTGATACAGTTTCTTACATATCAAATAGGTGAGATCAGGTTATAGACTTGATTTTTTATGTAACTCTATAATTTTTGTGTCTGTATTTCTCTAGAGTGAACGACTGTATTATAGAGCTTCTATTATAGAGCTATAATAATTTCAGTATGTCTGAAATTATTATTATATTATATATTATTTTTAACCCCCGATGCAAAAACGACTGGGTGTTATAAGTTTGACGTGCCTGTGAGCGTGTGTGCATGTGTCTGTCTGTTCCCCTGTAGCGCTCAAACGGGTGGACCGATTTGAATGCGGTTTTCTTGTTTGAAAGGTGAATTAGTCGAGAGTGTTGTTAGCTATGTTTGATGAAAATCGATCCATGATGGCCGCCGCTATAAAATGGCGGTTTACATATTTTTTCACAGCTCCCTTAATATGGGTATCAAATGAAAGGGCTTAACTAATAGAATAGCACTATTGCAAATCTAAGATGTCCGCCTCCACAAAATGGCGAATATCGGGGGGGGGGGGGGGGGTTTAAATTTTATTTTAAACTTGTTATTTTATCACTGTGATAGCCTAGTGGTTAGGACGACCGACTTCTAATCGGAGGTCGTGGGTTCGATCCCGGGGCACGCACCTCTAACTTTTCGGAGTTATGTGCGTTTTAAGTATTTAAATATCACTTGCTTTAACGGTGAAGGAAAACATCGTGAGGAAACCTGCAAGCCTGAGAGTTCTCCGTAACGTTCTCAAAGGTGTGTGAAGTCTGCCAATCCGCTTGGCCAGCGTGGTGGACTATGGCCAAAACCCTTCTCACTCTGAGAGGAGGCCCGTGCTCTGTAGTGAGCCGGTAATGGGTTGATCATGATGATGATGATGATGATTGTATCCCTTCTGTGTATTTTATTCTACGGTACTTTGCTATCGACGCACGCGCAGTTGTCGACCGCATTTCATGCCTCTCACTCGCACACAGAAATGTGTTTTCCGTCTCCACCTCAGTATGTTTTCCATTGTGTCCGCATCCAATGCGATTACTATGTGTGTTTTAAAATACTTCGAGATTCGTGCGTGACTTTGTGTTTTCAAATGCTTTCCCTAAACCTCAAGGAGATTTATTCCAAATGTTCCACTGAATGGTACACTATGTTTTGATTTTATGAAGTGTTTAATTTTCCACGCCGTTTTTACACTTTGAATGTAATGCGAATTTCAAAAAAGGTGTTGTTAGGATTTATTTAATCGCCTAAGGGTACGCGCACACAGCTTGCACAGAGTTTTGTCGCATATCGATTTAAAATGAAGTATCCTGGGTGACAATAAAAGACGCGACGCAAAGTGCGTACACTATATACATACAGCATAGTCTCAATGTGTGTGTATGCAGTTAGATCACTGATCTTCGTTAATTCAAGCATACCTACTGGATTAGCCATAAACTACGCGATAATGAAGCAATATGACTTTTTCTAACATTCAAAAGCATAGACTCGATGCGTGTCTATACACTTAGATCACTGACCTCTGTTAACACAGGCCATATCTAAACTATTCTATAATGAAGTAATTTGACCATCGCCATTTTGGCGCTCATTAACCCCCGACGCAAAAACGATGGGGTGTTATAAGTTTTACGTGTATGTATGTGAATGTGTGTGTGTGTGTGTGTGTGTGTGTGTCTGTTTCCCTGTGGCGCTCAAACGGGTAGACCGATTTGAATGCGGTTTTTTTGTTTGAAAGGTGAATTAATCGAGAGTGTTGTTATGCTATGTTTGATGAAATTTCATCCAAGATGGCCGCCGCTACAAAATGGCGGATTACATATTTTTTCACAACTCCCTTAATATGGGTATCAAATGAAAGGGCTTGACTAGTAGAATAGCACTATGCAAATCCAAGATGGCCGCCGCCACAAAATGGCGAATGTCGGGGGTTTTTTAAATTTTTAATTTATACTTGTTACTAAGAGAAGTGAGCATGAAGGTATTTGGAACTAAATTGAACAGTGCTGATAAATCGTACTGAGAAGTATGCAATTAAGTTCCCGGTACGCTCGGACAGGCACTTTGATTCGACACAATAAAGAGCAGTCAATTGGTACGGCACTTCTTGTCCTGCATTGCGTTAATATTTGGTCAGTGCTTGGAACTTGCCCGCCAACCCGCATTGGAGCAGCGAATAGTGGGTACCCAGCAGTGGGACGTAAAAGTCTGTGGTGGTGGCTTGGAACTTGAACTTGGAAACAATTCTAAGATGATAAGAATAGAATAAAGTTCTTATGTACCTCTAATGTACTGTACCTTAGTGTTTAAACCCAATAACATGAAGACACTTTTTTTTTACATTGAAGAAAAAAAGTCAATTTTCGTAATTGCACATAACAATGAATATAGTCATACTGTCAACTTGAATACTGCACGCCAATTAAAACCTAAAAATCAGACCAATTCAGTAGAGAATCTATTGAATGGCACTATGAAATCAGAAGCAAGCTAGTTTCAAGCAATATACCAATAGCCGAACACGCGAAAGTGTTTAGTAAAAGTGGGAAACTGCTTCATTACCTACCTAGTGTTCGATAAATTAGACCCAATGCGACATCGATTATGCGCAAATTACTTCTTATACTTGTATAAGTTTAATTAATATTGTGTAAAAATTGAGCCTGCCCTGTAAAATGTAGACAAATGTAGTAGTAAAACTAAATTGTGTATGAATTGTCGAAGTTACGAGATGTAAGCAGATTTATTGTAAGCATTGAGGTAACAAACAAAATACGTAATCTACATTATATTGACTTCTTTCTCTATCTTTTCTTAAAAATTCAATATTTTAGCTCAGCGAAAGGCCTTAAAGGTCCCGGGTTCATTTTCAATATGTCAGTTTTAGAATTTTATTTTCTAAATTGTCTCGTATTGTGGTGTGTTTGACTACTTTATTTTACTAAGTGAATTATTTTAAACCGACGAAAAAATGGAGAAGGTTCTTAATTCTCAAGTTTTCAGTTCTCTTAAAATGGTTATCTAACAGTAACTTTTATTGAAATGAATCCAAAAATCTACCTACCTATTATATCTATGCTCATACGTTTTATCAATAAAATAATATTATGGAACCTTAAAAAGACTTTTTGATTTTGTTTGTTACCAGGACATTATAACCAGCAAGGATGCTGAATCGAGCTCGATGGCTGATGGTCACCATATCGGCACTGATGGCGCTGCAGTCGCGGGGAGAAGGCGGGTTCAGGTTGCCTGATCAACCGCCTAAAGAAGAGACAGAAGGTCGGAATCTGCACTTTGGGGAAGGCGACCGTGGACGATCGGTTAGTTATATTTATTATCCAAATAATCTAGTAGAGCCGATGATTTATCTATGCTGAGAAGACCAGTGTGTTTCTAAAAATGTCAACAGGTACATACCAACAATGGCCTAGCAGTGATAGCCTTTAGACATCGGCTTCCCTTTAGGGTGGATTGAGTTCAATTCACAGTTAGCTGTGATAGCCTAGTCGTTAGGACGACCGACTTCTAATCGGAGGTCGTGGGTTCGATCCCGGGCACGCACCTCTAACTTTTCGGAGTAATGTGCGTTTTAAGTATTTAAATATCACTTGCTTTAACGGTGAAGGAAAACATCGTGAGGAAACCTGCATGCCAGAGAGTTCTCCATAACGTTCTCAAAGGTGTGTGAAGTCTGCCAATCCGCTTGGCCAGCGTGGTAGACTATGGCCAAAACCCTTCTCACTCTGAGAGGAGACCCGCGCTCTGTAGTGAGCCGGTAATGGGTTGATCAGGCAGGCAGGCAGGCAGGCAGGAGTTCAATTCTCGGCACGCACCTCTAACTTTTCAAAGTTATGTGCGTTTTAAGCAATTAAGTACCTATCACTTGCTTTAACGGTGAAGAAAAACATCTTGAGGAGATCTGCTTGTCTGAGAGTTCTCCATAATGTTCTCAAAGGCGTGTAAATCTACCAATCCGCACATGACCAGCGTGGTAGACTACGACCTAAGCCCTTCTCATTCTGAGAGGAGACCCGTGCCGTGTAATGGGCCGGTAATGGTTTGATAATTATGATATTAACATTGGCTACCGAAATTTCAATGCATCCAACTTCACGCCAAACTTGGTAGTATTGTATCAAGAGGTGTCTATGACATCAAATTTTGCTAGGTAGGCCTAGGTTGGACTGACCAGCTACAATTTTCAAAACCCATTTTTGACCTTAGTGGATTTGAAGAAGACATAATATTTGGAACTATACTGCTTTAACAAGAATTTTTTATTTTTCCTCTCAGCTTCCTTTCATTTAAGGTTGTCTTTCCGTTAGACCAAACATTATAAACGATGTTGTATTATTTTATCTTATTTATCTTCTTCAGCCTGAAGCTCAAGGTCGTGGTCTCCTGGACTGGATAGGTCTCGGAGAAGACCAGGACCCTTACATCCAGCAGTCAACCCAGCAGTGTCTAAACGGGGACCTGGCTGATTGCTTCAAGGCCCAAGCCCTGAGATCTTTCGATGATTTCTTTGATAAACAAGCTTACCAGTAAGTGTACTAAGATTTACGCTTCGCTATTTTTGTTTTCTTTACACTTTCAAAGCGCTTTGCGACACTCATGTGATACTATTATCACATTCGTTTTAATACCCCTTATTATACAACCGTTGCATAAATAACTATTATCTACTCTCATATCTTAAAATCCAGATTAAAAAATCAAAATGTGTCATTAACAACAGAATTTTGGTGCCACACGCTGTATTATTTAACTTTTTAATTTATTGTTTTTGTTACTCAAAACTTTATAAGTGCTTTTTATTGTGCGGAAAAATGTCTAGTAGTGATACTGTAGAGAATTTAACTCCACCTGATATTCTGGAAGTAGCAACGACCAACAATCTTTTGCCAACAAAATCAAGGAAAACTTACGACAAATATTACCAAGATTTGATGGTTTGGATTTTGATGGTTTGAATATGAGTTTAGATAAAGTAGTGTATGAAACTCTACATAATTCTGTATTATGCAACCGTTTCATAAACTACTATTACAGCATACTATAAAAACATTGCTTATGAATTTATGAAATAAAATGTTGGAGTAGGTAGTTTCTGAATTTCTGAACGTTTCCTGAGCCAATGAAATTAGAAATGCTAATCACAGCGTTGTAAATTAATAAGCACTATTGACATTTGTTCATTGATTTAAAGCAACAAAGGCGCTTTTCAAGCTTGAGAAGTGAAAATGTTATTAAAATAACGGTAATAAAGTAAATTTTATTAGTTTAACATATTTGCATTAAAGCTTAGCATGATACTTAATTGAGACAAAGTAGAGCAACTAACTAAGTTGTGTCTGAATTAATTATAAATTATCGAAGTTACTTACTAGCAGGTTTAGCACAATTCGTAAACTTTGAGGTGGCTAAAAGGTTCAGGAACATCTCCTAGTTCAATTCCCGATGTGACAATTTAGGATTGTAATACATTCGTAGTGATTAAAAACTGTATTAAAAGTATCGTATAGTATAGCCGTGTGCCGTGTACTGTTTTGTAGAAGTACCCTACGTTTTTAGTGTTTTTCTTTGATTATGTTTTGTGTAGGTATATATTATTATTCACTCAAGAGTGTATTTGCTATATCCGTATAGATTCTTACATAGAGGAATTTAAGCGAGTATAGCAGTGACTATATCTCTCTCGTTCCCTCAGTCGACTCGAGTCGACTTTATCCGAACGAGCGTTACATAGCCGAGCGTGACAGCGTCTTGTCTAGTGCTAACGCTTACGTGTCTAAAGAAGTTTTGACTTTAAAAAAAAAAATTGTTTTCAGGCTTTCAGACAATGCTGTCCTGGTGAAAGTAGAGTCGCAAGCCAGAGCCCTGGCGAGGGAGCCCCCGCAGTTGGCCTCTCAGCCGAGGAGCGAGGATTCAGACTGGGACGCACTTGTCAAATACGGAATGAGAAAAATTGAAAGGTAAATCGGTACATATTATACTAATTCCTGTTCGCTAGGTACATTAATGTGACTCGAGTAACTCAACCGACAGAAGTCTACAGCTGGTGGACATAGTATTCCTGTAGGGACTACCACACATAGCAATCTTGCTCCGCTTGTATCCAACGTCTCCCTGCGACTAATTTGATGTGATCGGTCCTAGTCTGTCTGCCAACACTGCGCTTTCCGATGCGAAGCATTTCATTTAAAACTGTAAATTTAATTCAGTTCAGAGATTGTTATAATAGAGTCGGTAACACTTTTCAACTTAAAACTATCAAAAGCCGCAATCAATCGAGTATTACGGCACTTGTGGAATAATGCACGCGCTATCTGCAACGCTCTCTGTATGTACGTCATAACCGTTATCCAGAACGCCAAACAGCGCTCCGTTCTGTAGCCAATATAGCGTGGACACTGTGTAATTGCTATGTCAGAACAGGAATTAGTTTATGAAAGGCCGTTTACAACTGACGATATTTTCCTAAGTGTAGTTCGACTAGTCGTTCGGGATATTTGTTTCAAACCAAAAAGTTAAAAGATTAATTATCCTACTAATATTATAAATGCGAAAGTGTGGATGTTTGGATGTTTGTTACTCTATAACGTCGCAACTACTGAACCGATTTGGTTGAAATTTTGAATGGAGATAGATTATACCTTGACTTAACACACGCTGCTTTTTATCCTGGATAAATCCACAGCTCCCACGGGATATTGAAAAAACGAAATGTACAGCTATAGCTATAGATAGATTAGCAAATCAAATCAAATAAAAGAAATTTATAGCAAACTTCCTTGAAATTAGGTATAAAGATTGGAAAAGGGAGCGGGAACGAGAACCAGAAATCCACGATTCCCTTAGGATTTGTGAAAAACCGAAATACACGCGGGCGAAGCCGCGGCCAAAAGCTAGTATTTCATAATTTCTTAATTAGTCAAGATTTATAAGTATCTAGACGCACGAAGTGCGTCAGGCCAAGTTCCGGCCTTGTTGCATGCAATGTGTTATTTACATAAGATTTTAGCTGATACCCAATACTTCATTCAAGACCGAGTGTATTTAGGTTTAAAAGTAATGATGATGGCATTGCCATAAAAAAAAATCAGAACCAATTCTCTGTGAATTGTCTGTTAATCACTAACGGTTCTGTTTTAAAGATATAGATAGATAGATAGATGATGTGGACACTCGATCTTGATGGTCAGTAGAGCCATTTGAAAGACAACATTAGCCAAGCATCTAAGAAGCTACAACTGATAGCTTTTTATACAACTACGGTCTACGATTCACTTATTTTCAACTTCAAGGAATAGACAACAATTTATGATCAAAGTCAAAATACTGAAATAGGTTGGCCGCACGTAGTTATAAATGGACTCACTCCACATCACTTAACCTATATCCGTCAGTACACGGTCCATGTTTGCGTGTTGATATCTCATCTCATGACTACTGAACGTTCACTTCAGTTATAATCTCACACAAATATATTTCGATAGAAGATCAAACGGAGCTACAGGCAAGCTAGGCGTATCTCAGACGGAAGAAATCTTCATCTGTAATAAATAATTTTTAATGAAAGGCGATTAGATGAACAGCGATCACGCGAACACGTAATCAGCAAAGACAGATGAATATATTTTCCGATGCGACATCCTAAATTAAACCATTAATCAACGAATTGTCTTATTTCGGCTAAAGATGTAATACTACATTGCTTAGTACTCAAAATTTTCTGCAAGCAAGTTGCGGCCGATTCGCCATATAATAAAGGGTGTAACCAGACATGTTATCCAAAACGCGTCCCACGGATTCAGTACATGATTCTAGGTTCCCCAGTAGTGAAATTTTTCGTCGAATTTTCCATGAAATTTCCGATATTTTTTACCTCTTTTTTAACTGAATACTGTATAAAATCATTATTAAGTACTGTCTCAACGCAATCTATAATATAATAAAACTGTAACAGATCCAATTCTGTACATTGAAGATATTTTGAAAATTTTTATTGGAAGGCACTCTATAATCGATACTGAAACCAAAACTGCAATTTGTTTTATTTTTGTCTGTCTGTCTGTCTGTCTGTCTGTCTGTCTGTATCTTGGCCGCGCATCACGCCGAAACTACTGAATGGATTCAAATGAAACTTGGCACGATTTGAGTTTATACTCAGAGGTAGGACATAGGATACTTTTTATCCCAAAATTTAACATGGTTCCCATGGGAGAGGGAAAGAAAGTTAAAACATGTATTTAGCACTAATTCATTAACGCGTAGTTCGATTTAACTCATTCTTTTTTTGTTAGAAAGGTAGTACTTGAATTATTGACCCGTAAATATTTCAAGGTCGTAGGTTTTTTATTTCAAAAATGACAGACATTTATTGAGTTCAAATAACTTTGGACCCGGATTTTTGTACGCTGGCTTATTTTAAACTGGCGTGCGTTTAAATTTATGTTTGTCGGCCTGTCAATCTGCTCCAGCTAATCTCCGAAACGGCTGGATCGATTTTGAAGAAACTTTCAATGGCAGATAGGTGATGTTACAAGGAGTAACTTAGGCTACATTTAGTTTAGGTACAAAAAAGGATTATGGGATCCAATCCGATCCTATATATAAACCTATATAACCACGCGGACGAAGTCGCGGGGTTCAGCTAGTTATAAATGAAAAAGTAATTATTTCATTATTTTCACCTAAAACAGAAATGTAATCAAATTTAAGATTTCTGTAGATCAGCTGACTGCTAACCTAATGAGTAGGTACAGGTCGCTAACCTACATATTAGTAGGTAAGTACATTCGGCAGTCGGCACGCGCATAGAATTTATAATGAGATTCTCGACATTGTCAAAGGAAATGCCACGCTGACTCGATGGTAGGTACTTACGTCGGTACCTACTGGGCGGCGTGTAGCGTGGGCCGTACCGCCTACCTACTAATAAAAGTCTAGTGTGAATTTTGCGCGAAGCGTTGCGTTATGATCGCGTTGTACACAATACATTGCACGCTCAAAAATGGCAATATTTGAAACCAATCATTTCTGACATAAATGAATTCAGTATTTTCACATAACACATTAAATGCAACCTTACCTCAAAGTTTTCATTAAGATGTCATTTACACCCTGTATATTATTATATTTCTTCACTAATACGTGTAAATAAACACTCGTATATGCACAGTTTGAGATATATACTAAGACCGTGCGCCATTTTGTATGTTCGGATTGTGAGGGTAATTATTAACACGTTTCTAGTTATACCAGTTCGATTCACTAGAATAATATGTCTAGGTTTAGATTTATAGTTCAAAGCACCGTTTAATTAGGAGGGCGAACAAGATATTATACGTAGATATCATAAGTAGGTATCTCCTACTGAGTAGTCACGCGTTAATTTTGCTAATAATATTATCGGTTTTGTTCCCAGATTTCTGAGATCAACAGCCTTGGAATTCCAGTTGGATGACGATGTGACATCGAACGGTGTAATAGCGCCTAGGTTCCTTGATGAGATCGCTGATGAAGTCGACATTATTGAGGACAAGAAGGCACCGCCTTTCCGTGAGTCTGATTTCTTTTTTAATTCATCTACAAGTTAGCTCTTGTCTGTATATTGAATCCGCAGGGAATCAAACCAAGGCCCGCCCACTTGCGCATGGGAGGTCTTCGTAATAATTACACAAACTTTACCATCCCTTAATCGTATCGTATTATCTTCAAAATTCTCCATAGTGGAGTACTCATAGACTCAATATCAAAACTCAAGGTCTTCCGACTTAGTCCATAAGTTAACTAGTGTACGATAATGTTTTATATCCATAGGTATATACTACATATAGGTATATTGGCTAGCTTTTTCTGGAATTTATTTTCATCCTTTACTGACCTACAAACGTTTACAGTTTCAAATATCGTTGATTCAGCATTAGCCATACCCAATGTTGGCTTCAAACATTGATTGAATGATAGGTTGTTTGGAGCAACGGCACTTTTGTTATACTTACTTAAGTGTTACTTTTGTTTTAAGTGTAGCTTTTATTTCACAGGTCGTCACAAGCTCAAGAAGCTCATCATCCCCATGCTGTTGATCCTCAAGCTGTTCAAGCTCAAGCTGCTGTTGTTCCTGCCCCTGATCCTCGGTTTGGCCAGTTTCAAAAAATTCCTTGGATTCATGGCCCTTATTATCCCAGGTATTTTTATGATGATAATAAAGTGTGTGACCGACAAGCGAATATTTAAGGAAGTCTACTACAACACACTACTTACCTCTCTAAAAACATACTTACCCTAATATAGCCCCCAATTAATAATTAGTAAAATTATAATGTTTTGCAATTTTGAATAGAAGCAGGCGTTACTTTGCGGAATTCCATGATATACAATGAATATAAAATTACTTTGCTATAATCCGCTAACAGTAACAAATTTGTAGGCACAACACCACACAAATTCACCACAAAATGGACTCGACGATCGTTTCGCTCGATTGCAAAGTCAACTTTGCAATCTTCCGTTGTGAAGTCAACATCTCCTGAAGATGCTCCGGTGTCGGAGCAAAACGATCGTCGAGTTCATTTTGTGCTGAATTTGTGTGGTGTTGTGCCTACAAAGTCACTGTTAGCGGATTATAGCAAAGTAATTTTATATTCATTGTTTTGCAATTTTTTTACATTACGCTATTACTGTCCCGGATGCACTGTTGAGTGTGAAAGTTTTCCATATAACGGTCTCGAATTTCCTTAAAACTTTAAGAAAATAAAGAGGAAACAATGTTCAATAGAGGAAAACTATTATACGAGTACAAAATATTTTTTGCACAAATGCTGCTTTCCTGTTTTTATGTTTTTTTTTTAATATTGCAAGCAGGTTACATAATTACGAAACCATTTATGAACACTTTCAGCACCAGACGAACTGCCTATAAATCAATTCCTGTAAAGTCGGTAAGCTTTACAGGAATTGATTTATCCACCGTTTCAATGGATTAGTAATTGAAAGTGTCACTCCATTTCATCAAAGGAATGCAAAGATTTATTGAAATTGGAGGGCAGCGTTTTAAATTAACCTACCTATATCTAAATTATATAACTACCTTAGGCTATATACCTTAGGGTTTCCATTAGTATCAACGAATTTCCATACTAATAAACACTTCAGTTCGTCAACTTTAAAATAAAATAAATTCTTTATTATGAAGCTGTGATAGCCTAGTGGTTAGGACGACCGACTTCTAGTCGGAGGTCGTGGGTTCGATCCCGGGCACGCACCTCTAACTTTTCGGAGTTATGTGCGTTTTAAGTATTTAAATATCACTTGCTTTAACGGTGAAGGAAAAACATTGTGAGGAAACCTGCACGCCTGAGAGTTCTCCATAACGTTCTCAAAGGTGTGTGAAGTCTGCCAATCCGCTTGGCCAGCGTGGTAGACTATGGCCAAAACCCTTCTTACTCTGAGAGGAGACCCGTGCTCTGTAGTGAGCCAGTAATGGGTTGATCATGATGATGATGAAATTCTTTATTTCTAGGTGTCATCGGATACTTCAAGTTCTGCAAGCCCAACTTGACTTCTCCATTCTCGTCCAGCCATTACAAGGCACCTCAATACTCGTCCGCTGGTATCGGTTTGAGCGCACATTATGGTCACAACCCTTCACCTTACGGACATTACGAAAACTACGCTGTAAGTATGGTTTTATTACAGCCAATAGGTACTTTGTTTTGTTTAAGTTAGAGACAACAATTTGAGACTTCTACTAATTCTACAACTAATGTTAAACCAAACTAAAATTGTTATATGTATTTTCTAATGACAGTTATATGTATCTTCTAATGACACGAATCTGGATTACCATAATATTCATTGTTATAAAACTGTTAAGTATTATAAATCCAAACTTTTCATATTATAACGATCTTTGATAAATCTTAATATAAAGGACTTGCTGATGCCCACAACACCATCCTTTGAAATTTCGGGATAAAAATTATCTTGTGTTTGTCCCGAGGATACAAGTATCTGTGCCAAATTTTGTCAAAATCTCTCACAAACACCTCAAGCATCTCTTTGGATAGCTTTCTAATTAAACGCCATATCTTGGGCCTCCACACGCAAGTTAGTTTTGAGGTACGACGTTCATAAACTAGCTGGATTCTGACTTGGCTCGTATCATCACTCTTTGGGTCCGATGCTATCAACCGCGAGTCTCACCGCAAACGTAATATACTAGTTTAAACTTAATTCTCAAAAGAGTACTAATAATTTTTTTCAAAAAAAAAAGAACCGAGTTCAATCGATTCGAACTAAAAAGTTCAACTTCAGCAACAAGTCTTGCAATCTTGGAGAATATATTAATGACATATATGTACATGTATGCTTATAACTTCGCAGATAAGAATGATAACTCGATGTGTTACACACTAAAACCTTCCTGAATATATGTAGATTACGATAGTGAAATAATCATCAAAATCGGTTTATTAGTTACGGAGATAATCACGAACATACATACATGCTTACATACATACGGGTCGAATAACAGAACCTCCTTTTTTAAATTCGTTTAATTTATTTTATGGATCTCCGATACTCTAAATTAACGATTAATTTAACGCTTTCAGGGTAACCAATACCACAACTATGGAGGCAACGGTGTAGCCTTCAGGGAACACGAAGTCAGTCCCCAAGACCTGGCGTACCAGGGCTGGGAGTATCGCAACAAGCAAGGCGCAGAGGACATTAAAGCCGAAGAAGCGTGAGACTGAAGAAGAGAACGAGAAGAATCATCTGTTACGAGACCGTATTTAAAATAGTACTTAATAATACAAATGGAACCCGTTTAACTACGGGAAATATGATAGTATCAAACCAAACTGTGACGGAATAACAAACAATCCAGAATTAGAAGTTAATCAAATAGAAATGAGACAGCATGATTTCTTTTGATTCAATTTACTAGAATAACGATAACATATTGATATTCGGAAAAATATAAAGTCCAATGCAACGTGACCAGTGAGGTGAAAACATCATTGAACGTGACTAACAATCTGTTAATCAATTTCATTACAACTTTTTTATTTCCAAAATTGTGATATATCAAAACGTATACGGACAACTAACGTGCTAAACCAATATCCATGATTCGATATACTAAGCAGAACAAATACGAACGTCAATAAACTTCGTCAAACAAAGCCAAATTAGACGTATTGCGCTATGTACTAATACGTAGTAAGGTCCAAAAGTTTTCGGCCTACCCACATTAGATTAATCGGAGATACAAAACTTTCATGTCTTTAAATTACTGGACTCTTCGTTATCTACTCACAAAAAAAATTATAAAGTTATTTCATTTTGTTACAGTGATATAGCCTAATAAAGTCAGGCTGTCGATTGAAAATTCGAAATGAACAAAATTGAGTATCGCGCTGTGATCAAATTTTTGACAAAAGAAGGGAAGACACCAGCGGAAATCAAAGAACGTTTGAATGCTGTGTACGGGCATTCTTCCCCTTCGTACTCGACCGTAAAAGAATGGGCGAAACAATTTCGTTTGGGAAGAGAATCAATTAATGATGAACCACGCCCAGGTCGACCGTCCGAGGCCATTACGGATGAAAACATTAAAATTGTGGAGAAGACAGTACTGGAAGACAGACGGCTAAAGACTAAAGAATTATCAGTTATGACAGGACTTTCAAAAACAACAGTGCTTAGAATCCTACATAAACATTTGGGCATGAATAAGGTCAGTGCTAGGTGGGTACCAAAACTTCTTTCCGCTGTTCAAAAACAAGAACGAGTGAAGTGCTGTACTCAGTTTTTATCCCTTTGTGAAGGCCGACAGAAAGAAGTTTTGGATTCAATTGTTACGGGTGATGAAACGATGGTTCTTTACCATGATCCTCTGTCAAAAAAGGAATCGATGGAGTGGCGTCGTCCAAGTTCACCGCGGCCAAAAAAAGCAAAGGTGACTCAATCTCAGAAAAAGATTATGGCTACAATCTTTTGGGATTCCGAAGGAATTTTACTGATAGATTTTAAAGAACGCAACACAACAGTAACCGGTGATTACTATGCTTCCTTGCTACATCAATTGCGAGATGTTATTAAAGAAAAACGTAGAGGGAAATTGTCGCGAGGAGTGTTGTTGCTTCATGACAATGCCCCGGTCCACACATCGGCTGTTTCCAAGGCTGCCATTAATAAATGCGGTTTCACTGAGCTTGACCATCCACCATACAGCCCTGACTTGGCCCCAAGTGATTATTATTTATTCACAAAATTGAAATCTGACTTACGAGGAAAAAAATTTAACACAGATGATGAGGTGAAGTCAGCAGTTTTGTCACATTTTGAGGGTAAAAATTCAGACTATTTTTTTATGGGTATAGAAAAGTTAGTAAAGCGCTGTAAAAAGTGTATTGAAATAAACGGAGATTATATCGAAAAATAATAATAGTAGTTTGAGATTTATCCTTCATTTAATAGTTCAGGCCAGAAACTTTTGGACCTTACCTAATATGTTCTAGTCTACGTTGATATTGGTCCGTGTTCACTTTTGTAGGCCAAAACTGTACAGGAACAGTTAGTTATTGTTGAATAGTATATAAAAAGCCGAGTACACATTCGCCTAACACATATTTGCACATGCGGCCTGCGCTGGCCGACTTGCTGAATTTTATGGATTTTATCAAAGCATCTGAATGCAATTCGTATTGGCCAACACTCTCTAAACGTACAGGGTATAAGGGACCGCTATTAAAAACTTAGAGCGATTTTATTATACCACCTAAACACAATCCAATACTAATAACCATTTGTCCTATACTTGTAGGTAGTATTAGTGGTGTTACAGTATTTAGTTTTTTCATCATCATCATCATCAGCCTATTTCCGTCCACTGCTGGACGTAGGCCTCTCCCAGGGTGCGCCACACCGTCCGGTTCTCTGCCTTTCGCATCCAATCTCGGCCAGCGACCCTTTTAAGGTCGTCGGACCACCGAGCCGGGGGTCTCCCTACGCTGCGCTTGCCGGTTCGCGGTCTCCACTCGAGGACACGTCTGCTCCAGCGGCCATCGGTCCTCCGACAGATGTGACCTGCCCACCGCCACTTCAACGAGCTGATCCTGCGAGCTATGTCGGTTACTTTAGTTCTTTTCCGAATAATCTCATTTCTGATTTTATCCTTCAAAGAGACTCCAAGCATAGCTCGCTCCATAGCCCGTTGAGCGACTTTGAATCTGTGGACAAGCCCCACAGTCAGTGTCCACGTCTCGGCTCCATATGTCATCACAGGTAGGATGCACTGGTCAAAGACTTTTGTCTTCAGGCATTGCGGCAGAGATGACGAAAAGACTTGACGTAACTTCCCAAATGCTGCCCAACCCAGACGAATCCTCCTGTCGGCTTCCTTCTCAAAGTTGTCTCGACCTAGTTGGAGAGTTTGCCCAAGATAGATATACTCTTCGACGACTTCGAGTGTAGTACCACCGACGGTTTTTTACAATAGTTTCTTACAAACCGGCAATGTAAAGCTTGAAAAACATGGCAACAACTTTAGGTATTATTTACCTAACGTTCGTCGACCTCTAGCGTCAATTTTTAAAAATACAGGAAATATTTTTTTTCCCCATTTTACATTACCTGTACACAACTATTAAGCCCTCATACGCATTAGCGGTCAACCGCGTACGCGGCTGACCGCGCGGCTAGCCGCTTTTATATTTTTACTAGCGACCCGCCCCGGCTTCGCACGGGTAGTAGAGCATTTTATGCGTAGGTACTACCCGCTCAGGGATTAGGCAGCGTTTTCGATGAAAGCTCCCAGGCGGCTTTTACGACTTTTTACGATATTTTCCACAATGAACTTACTATATCTCACCTTATACCCGAATTACTAATTCCGTGGAATTCTGACGTTTCATAATGTTACCAGAGATAAAACAATTCCCACAAAAAAGATGAAAAATTCAAAACTTATGCAAATACAAATCAACTGCTGCATGTAGATATGACTTTCTAGTTTCCATTCTTAGCAATTTCTATTTTAGGGCGAAACAATTAATATTATTAAGCGGCTTAGAGCTTTATATGTTGACAGGGAATTAAAGTAGTTTGGGGTAAAATCGTACTTCGTAGATGTTAACCCTGTTCTCCATATAAATAACTCATCTGTAAATGAAAATGACAGCTGTCAGAATTAAGTCGATATTAAGTCAAAAATAAGGAGAAAAACTAAATATTTCAAATCAAATAAATTAGTGTATTTGGGACATAAGAAAGTAAGTTTTCACCAGATTCCGTGAAAAAAAAAAATTATTTTAAAAGATAAAAATAAAGAACCAAAAACTTGGTTTTTTGAACTTTTCACATAAATTTTGAGGTTATGTGAAAAAAGTGTAAATATAAAAGTTGTAGATCTTTTTATTACCTACAACTTTGCCATTTAATTTTTTTCCATAGGACTTCTAGTTTTGCCGGAAATCGAGATAAACCGTTTTTTACCCTTAAAACTCCCCCCCTTTTTTCCCGAGCTCAGATCGCCCGTAAATTATTTTTCCTTGTATTTTATAATATTCTCCTCCTTTTCCAATGGGTTTCATCCTACGTACTGTGATTTTTTTTTTGGTTTCAAAAATTATCGACAATGGGCTATAGGGAGAACCGCGGCCGCCGACGCGCTTATAGGCACGCTCCCGCGCCGCCGCAATTTTTAAATCTGTAATATCTTCGAAAGTATTCATTTAAATCATATGCTGTAAAGGACCATATGGATTTATATAAAATCAACAATGCATTTAAGGTATTTAATTAGATAAGGATTAATGCTGTATTGGTTGAAATCGCTTCGAAAATTAGCCATTATTTGTCGTAAAAAGTAAATGACAAAAAAATGTTATTGTGGGATATCCATAAGAGATAGACATATACCATCGCGGACTTTTCGTAGACCTTTTCAATGTGTACAATACTTAGTACATTATTTTGATAAATCTCGTAGGGTTCAGCCTGCGTTTGCAATGTAAGCGGAAAAAATGTAATTATTTACGACATCACATTAGAAACCTCAAAAATAACAGTATTTCTCCACAATTTAATGGATGTTATTATACATATAAACCTTCCTCTTGAATCACTCTATCTATTAAAAAAAACCGCATCAAAATCCGTTGCGTAGTTTTAAAGATTTAAGCGTACAAAGGGATATAGGGACAGAGAAAACGACTTTGTTTTATACTATGTAGTGATATGCAACCGCTCATTTTGTACGCACTAAACCGCGACGAAATTTTATGAAGAGGCTAGCCGCGCGGTTAGCCGCGCACGCCGTTGACCGCTTATGCGTATGTATCTGTCTCAGCTTGCGATAGCGGTCCCCTCACACCCGTTAGTAAAGTCAATGTGTACTGGAGTCATTAGAATTTATTTTCAGTGTAAATTGGGGACACGACATGTTGGCGTCTGCTACATCATTGTATCATTGTATTTATGTTATTTAATTTGAATAGGAACCTAGCTATAAGTTATTTGTTGATTTTCGTCTTTATACTTAAGACGGTAACGTGTAAACTTTATAAGTAAATTGTAAATAGAATCTATTTTTCATGTAAAAAATAGATGTTTTTTTTTGTAAAGTATCCTGTAAGATTTTAATTTTACCAGTTTAATTGCTTTAAGTTTGTTTCGTAGGTAGGTATATTGTAAATAAGCATATATGTATTATATACATACATATTTTTTTTTATAATAAAATGCATGTTTTTAATCAATGATTTTATTTACTTTGTCACTTACCTCAGAAGAAAATTTCTTAGTTGAACTGAAAAGCTAACATTTACTTATTGAGATAAGCAATTATAATTATACAAATAAAGAAGTAATAATTAAAGACTACAGTTAAATTCTAAGTAACTTTACCCCATTATTTTTTAAATTTATAAAAGGAAAAGGTGACTGCGCAAACCACTGGACGGATTGGTCTGAAAGGCATGCAGATATCTATTACGATGACGTAGGCTTCCGCTAAGAAAGAAATTTTGAAAATTCAACCCCTATGGCGTTTAATAGGAGTTGAAAATTTCGTATGACATCTATATCAATCCACGCGGACGAAGTCGCGGGCATCAGCTCGTTGAAGATAAAATTAAAACATATTTTAAGATTTTCAAAAAATATTGATTTGAAAATATTGAAATAAAGTCAGTTGTAATGAAAATACTTTGAGAATAAAATACTTACTTCAGTTATTTTCATTCTCATATACATTTTATTAAAGCTCACTAAATCTACCAATGATTTTGAACGTGTGCCCTCACAACATCGTAGTCTTTCTCTTTGCTCAGAAACTCCATTTCATCTAAATCTCTAATTATATAAACATCATTTCTATCAACATCCCTTCTGTTCCTTTTATGTGCATTCATTCTTGTTTGGAACGCTTGAAACGGCATCGGATACCTGGCGACTCTTAAATTCTTTTTAGGCTTCTTCTTGTGACTATGTTCTGTAGGTCTCATATTCTGTTCTATATTCCGTTCAGTGTTACTATACGGTATATCAATATCTTCCGGAGTTTTCGTTGGTTGTCTCGTCACCGGGTGTACGTAGATCTTTCTGCTTTTGCTCTTGCCGTTTCTTATAATCTTCTGTATGGTCCTCTTCGGTGATTTGGTTATTTTGCTCTTCTTTTTCCGTTGTTCATAGAATTTGTCTGGGACGCGAAGTGGATTCACGTCTTTTTCATAGTACGTTTTGTTAACGGGAGGCTGGAACATAATTCTAATTATTGTTGGAACTATATCCTTGTTAGTATAGGAAGATTCCACAGACCACAACTAACCCTGACAAAAATTGAACCGTATGATTCTGGCCTGTGATTGATTGGCCATCTCGTGTATCATAGGTACCGCGCAGTCAATCACAAGCCAGAATCTTGTGGCGAAATTTGTCCTAAAGCAGATTGTGGTCTGTGGAGTCTTATTTAGTCTATTATTTTTATCCAGATTGACTAGGCTTAAATGGGCTAGAACTCAGAGTCCTGATGCTAAAAGAAATATCCAGATTGGCTGCTCTACACTTTTTATAAACTGGGCATAAGTTTATAAAAGGTGTAGATATTTTTAATTGCAGGTCTTAAACTGGGATTTTGTCATAATTGATTGACCGTTATAGAATAATATAAAAACTTTGAACATATTTTAAATAATTTGGAGCTCAAGAATTAGAAGCTGTGATAGCCTAGTGGTTAGGGCGACCGACTTCTAATCGGAGGTCGTGGGTTCGATCCCGGGGCACGCACCTCTAACTTTCCAGAGTTATGTGCGTTTTAAGTATTTAAATATCACTTGCTTTAACGGTGAAGGAAAACATCGTGAGGAAACCTGCATGCCTGAAAGTTCTCCATAACGTTCTCAAAGGTGTGTGAAGTCTGCCAATCCGCTAGGCCAGCGTGGTAGACTATGGCCAAAACCCTTCTCACTCTGAGAGGAGACCCGTGCTCTGTAGTGAGCCGGTAATGGATTGATCATGCCAAAGAATTAGAGCTTTCTCATTAGCCGGGTTTAGCACTCACGTAATCACATCCATCTAATTACTCGCATACCTTTGAACCCCTGACATAATGTACCCGTATCGTATACCTACGTTCGCTCCTATGTATTCAATTAATGGATGTCTAATCCTATTCTTCTAGTAAAGCTGCCTTTCTAATGGAAAACGCGTTTGACCGAAATAATGATGCTTCAAAGGTGATTTGGTGAACAAAGAAAGATAAATAGAATTTCCCTAACAGGCTCGTAACGAATTATGTGCGCTAGTTTGTAATGAATAAAGTTTATCTTAGTCTGATTAACTCACTTGTCTAGATTCTAGAGGCAAACTTATTCGGCTGCAGATCTTGAGGACTTGGGTTCGAATTCCGGGTCGGGCACAATAAAATTTACTGTCAAAAATTCTTAGTAGCTACCGGAATTGGGAAGTTAGCATTGTTGTTTGGATTACCGTCCCATCGGAATATGGGAGCGAGGGAATGGAGAGCGTGGCTGTGTTTGGCCGTTAAAGTTGGATGCCATGGCCAAAATTCATTTATTATAGTTTAATCATTTTACTTACCAGGTTACTGTTTATAGATGCATAAAAACCAAGAGCTCCTTGACTCGGCTTGGTATGTTTTTCTCCAAGAATATTTGCCGATGTATCCTGCTTATAAAAAGAATAACTTAGTTATATTTAACTACTAGCTGATCCCCGCAACTTCGTTCGCGTAGAAATAAGGTTTTTATATAGGATCGGATCGGATCCCATGATTCTTTTATGTACCTAAACTAAATGTAGTCTAAGTTACTCCTTATAACATTGAAAGTCCCATTAAAATTGATCCAGCCATTTCGGAGATTAGCTGGAACAAATAGACAGACCGACAAACATAAATTTAAACGCACACCAGTTTATAATAAGCCGTACGTATAAAGATCCGGGTCCCAAGTTATTGGAACCCAATAAATGCCTGTCATTTCTAAACTAAAAAACCTATGACCTTGAAATATTTACGGGACAATACTTAAAGTACTACCTTTCTAACAAAAAAAGAATGAGTGAAATCGAACAACGCGTTAATGAATTACAGCTAAATACACGTTTTAACTTTCATCCCCTCTCCCAAGGGAACCGTGCTGAATTTTAGGATAAAAAGTATCCTATAACCTACCTCGGAGTACAAACTCAAATCGTACCAAGTTTCATTCGAATCCATTCAGTAGTTTCGGCGTGATGCGCGGCCAAGATACAGACAGACAGACAGACAGACAGACAGACAGACAGACAGACAGACAGACAGACAAAAATGAAAAAAATTGCAGTTTTGGCTTCAGTATCGATTATAGAGTGCCCTCCAATAAAAATTTTCAAAATATCTTCAATGTACAGAATTGGATCTGTTACAGTTTTATTATATTATAGATAGAAGATAGATAACATAAACTTAACTAAAACAATGAAGGTAACTTACAAACTACTGGTATTATGAGGTACTGGTACTTTATAAAATGTGGCCGGTGAAATGCGAGTTAACTCGGTCATAGATGGAATTCCGTATCATGGAAGGAAAGGTATTTAAAATAGTTTAGCTATTTGGTTACATTATTCGGATTATAATTTTATAATTACAATTTTACATTACAATTTCTTTTTGGAACCGTCCTTTTGTTTTGGACCGTAAGTTTTATTGTAATTAATTTAGGTATTGCTGATTTCTAAAAAAAATGGTTGTCTGTAAAGTCGGTTTATGGACGTTAATTTTAAATTTACGTCGTAAGAAAACATTGTCTCTCTATCGCTTGTTCAGTGCTCTCGCTTGCACGCTCGGCTATGCCTCTTTGTCGCTTGTTCTGCGCTCTCGCTTGCACGCTCGGTTAGGCGGTACGTGACAATGATTCATGATTTTTTGTGCGTGCGGCAGGCGTTCATCGATTTATAAGACGTTATCACGTCAAAAACTGCACTAGTTTACCTATAACCTGTATCTTATAGCGCTTTTAACACTATTATTTTTTTTATTATTTACTTATTGGATGCAAACTTCTGAATTTTTTTACTAAAAGGATTTTATTATGTACCTGAATCGATTCCGAAGCTACGAACAAGTCTGTGACGGCATATAGGACGACCAAAATTAGTAACATAACGTACTAATGTAAAAAAGATTTCGCTCGAAAATGAAAAGCCAAAAGAAAATTATCGCAAGGAGCAACTTTTATCAACTGGGAAAGTTTAATTACCTCGTAACCCAAAACAGCATTGTTAGGAACGTTCAAATGCTGAAACATTAGCTGTAATTCGCGTAGTACTTTTTTTTTGACAAAAAAATACACCTTATTCGTACACTACAACACTAAGTGAAGACTACAGACATTAATGAGAGAACTAGAAAGAAGTAGACTACAAAATGCGGCCTAATTATCGCTTACTTAAGCCCAAATTAGACGGTGCTCCGTTCATCGTTCATTTTTGCAATGAACGATGCACGATACGATACTTGCTATGGCAAAGTGCCTGTGAACGATGAACGGTCGGTGTTTAGACGGTTCATTTTCTATGATTCATCGATGAAACCTCGAAAATGAAAAGGAATCATCTAATTTGGGCTTTACTAGCGATCACTGGCAGGCAAACTTAGGATTACCCCAGCGCCACACATAGCACAAACATTTGAACACTTGTTTGAACACATGTGTGGCAGGGGTCTTTAGTATTTGTTCAAAGTTTGGACACTCTTGACGAATTTAATCAAAAATTCATAAAATGTTATCTAAATTTTTTTTTTTTTTATTGATATGAAGCCAATGAATGAACAACGAAAAGAGTTATCATTTTGTTAATGAGAGTATTTTGTTTCTTTTATAAAAAAACTTTACCTTAATTTTCCTCGACCGCGCAGTTTTGGAAAAAGCACCAACATGGACTCAAGTAGGACTAGCTACGATGATACAATCAAGCACTTGGTCGCAACTTATAGTATGCGGTACTAGGTATCTATAACCCAATAGGGCTATCTACAATACTTATTACCTATAGATGTCTCTGAGACCTACGTCCAGCAGTGGGCGGCTATTGCTCGATGACGACGACTCGTATGAAATCGAGGCTAGTCTTCTATCTATAATATAATAAAACTGTAACAGATCCAATTCTGTACATTGAAGATATTTTGAAAATTTTTATTGGAGGGCACTCTATAATCGATACTGAAGCCAAAACTGCAATTTTTTCATTTTTGTCTGTCTGTCTGTCTGTCTGTCTGTCTGTCTGTCTGTCTGTCTGTATCTTGGCCGCGCATCACGCCGAAACCACTGAATGGATTCGAATGAAACTTGGTACGATTTGAGTTTATACTCCGAGGTAGGACATAGGATACTTTTTATCCCGAAATTCACCTTGGTTCCCTGGGGAGAGGGGATGAAAGTTAAAACGTGTATTTAGCTGTAATTCATTAAAGCGTTGTTCGATTTCACTCATTCTTTTTTTGTTAGAAAGGTAGTACTTTAAGTATTGTCCCGTAAATATTTCAAGGTCATAGGTTTTTTAGTTCAGAAATGACAGGCATTTATTGGGTTCAAATAACTTGGGACCCGGATCTTTGAACGTACGGCTTATTTTAAACTGGTGTGCGTTTAAATTTATGTTTGTCGGTCTGTCTATTTGTTCCAGCTAATTTCCGACACGGCTGGACCGATTTTGATGGAACTTTCTGGTGATGTTATAAGGAGTAACTTAGGCTATATTTAGTTTAGGTACAAAAAAGGATTATGAGATCCAATCCGATCCTATATAAAAGCTTATATCCACGCGGACGAAGTCGCGGGGATCAGCTAGTTTAAAATATAAGTAAGTATAGATGGCTGCGAAAGATTCTTAATTAAATATCGGGTAAGTACCTACCCAATTTCATTTCAAGAGGTTTGCAAAACGCTCTGACATTTAAATGGCCCATTTTCTATTCGAAAATAAACGTTTACGCCCAAATTCGAGTACTATAGGGATTCACTTCAAAGCTTGTAAGTAGGTCGAGTCTATTGGCTCGACTAGAATAATAAAATAATGAATAAATAAAACTGAGCTCAGATGTGCCTAGTGAGCACGCACAAAAATAATTTAGTTATCTATTTATTCTATTTAGACTATTCATTGCATACACAAAAGAAACATGTGAAGAAAGTACATACATATGCTACAGTTTTGCGTGCAAAGGCGGTATTAGTTTAGTTCAACTAAAGTCAGATTTTTATAAAACCCATTCCTCAAATTCGTTTCTAGTATGTAGCGTCGTACAGGAACGACAATTCGCTTCGCGACACGTCTTTGCCAGTAGGGTGGTAACTTGCCAAGGCTAAAGCCTACCACCAGATGAGATCAAAAAGATTTTTTTTAAGAAAGAAATTTTAATCTCTATATTACCCCTGCCGGGAATATACACCAGGAGCTCAGCACTCAACCACTGCGCTTATCTTTTTAACCCCGACGCAAAAGCGACGGGGTGTTATAAGTTAGACGTGTCTGTGTGTGTGTGTGTCTGTCTGTTCCCCTGTAGCGCTCAAACGGGTGAACCGATTTGAATGCGGTTTTTTTGTTTGAAAGGTGAATTAGTCGAGAGTATTGTTAGCTATGTTTGATGAAAATCGATCCAAGATGGCCGCCGCTACAAAATGGCAGATTACATATTTTTTCACAACTCCCTTAATACGGGTATCAAATGAAATGGCTTGACGAGTAGAATATCACTAAGCAAATCCAATATGGCCACCGCCACAAAATGGGGAATGTCGGGGGGGTTTTTAAATTTTTAATTTATACTTGTACCTTTAGTCGGTTTGCTTTATTTCAATTAGTCTATGCGCAGCAGAAATACTTATTTTCTATGGCTAACATTTAATATATTGTAATTAGAAACTTATAAATAGAAAATAACTAGGCTCTTCTTTAATTAATGAGAAAACTGAAATTGATACTGAATACACAAAATAGTTACAATATATCATAATTTGTTATATTAAACAACACGAAATAAACCATTTTTAGTTTTAACTAGCTTTTGCCCGCGGCTTCGCCCGCGTGAATTTCGGTTTTTCACAAATCCTGAGGGATAAGTAGATTGCTGGTCCACCCGCCCCCCGCCGCGCGGCGGAGTACCGCGGTACCGCGTACGGCGGGCGCAGGGTGCAGGGGCGCGCGGCGCGGCGCGGGGAGTTCCGTGCAGCGCGAGCGTCGGCTGTCGCGCGCCGCGAAAATACCTATCAGGGCGTTTTTTAACATAGTTACCTACTTACCGATTTCAACACAACTCCTTTTTTAAAAGTCGGTTAAAAAAGTAGCCTATGTTACTCCTTGGTTAATTCTCTACTTGTCTGTGAAAGTCCCGTCAAAATCGGTTCAGCCGTTCCGAAGATTAGCCCGTTCAAACAGACAGACAGACAGACAAAAATTTTAAAAACGTGTGATTTGGTTATGGTATCGTTCAAATAACCATATGAGCTTAATATGTGGTAGTTATTTCGAAATTAGAGACAGACACTTCAATTTTATTTATTAGTATAGATTAACTCAACAATCTCAGGTCTTACTACTTTATTTACTTAGCTACTATATCTAAGCTGTGTAGCTTAGATATAGCCTCCGCAGATTTCAACCATGTGTCGAAGTACCTAAATAAAGGTGACTTTCAATTGTTATCATGAAAAGACACTGTGCCTCCGTTTGACTCGTATGTTATTACAGACTAGAATATAGTTAGTTTCAGTAGCGTAGCGTACCTTGGCGTGGCCCCGTATAATTTGTTTGGAGGCCCTTATGAAGGGTAAAGATTTTTCACAAAAGAAAAAAAAAATTGCATAAAATTAAAAGCAATATTTATTCATCATAATTATTTATCTGTCACTTTTTCTAAAATTTTTACAAGCAATTCAAATTAAATATATACTCTCCTTGCCTTTTTTATGCAAACTGATTTATTAAATCATTTATAGCTGAAGACTGAAGAGTGTTGCCAACTCTTGAACGCACGCTTTACGCGAAAAAAAAAAACGAAATTGCTTTTTTTTTTACTTTTGTCATTTCTGAAATAAACAAAAATTTGGGAAGTTTTTGTTAATTTTTGCTTACGCACGTCGGGGGCCCCGTATAATTGATACGGCAGATACGGCGGTAGCTACGCCCCTGGTTAGTTTATACCACTTAGAAATAAGATGTTGCTTTGGGACATTATTTTTTTGCCAATGCCTGTTCCTGAACATGTAAACAGTACCTATATTCAGAACGAGTAAGTAACCAAATCGATTATATACCTACTGTATTTTGCAAAAAATGCAATAAAAACACCTGAAAATGATATACACCACTAACACCTCCCTGACGCAGTGGTGAGCGCTGTGGTCTTATAAGTGAGAGGTCCCAGGTTCAATTCCCAGCAGGGGCATTTTGGGATTGTATAATTTCTAAATTGTCCCTGGTCTGGTCTGGTGGGAGGCTTAAGCCGTGGCTGATTACACCGTACCGGCAAAGACGTGCCGCCAAGCGATTTAGCGTTCCGGTATGATGCCGTGTAGAATCCGATCAGGGGTATACATATCTCTTCTAAGTTTGCCCGCTTCCATCTTAGACTGCATCATCACTTAGCATCAGGTGAGATCGCAGTCAAGGGCTTGTAGTTAAATAAAAAAAAAATAACAACTGACGTCGTGGGCTGGAGCGCGTAACATATTTTTATTACTTACAGGTTATTATCTTAATTTTTGGTGTACCTACTTAATTACTTAAAATTATTACAATACCTATAAAGTCCGTGCTGGGTGTAAGATACCTTACAAAGTTTTATTCCAGATTAAGCCTAACAATGAATGCAGTATGAAGAAAGAAAAATATTAAAAAACATCAGTCCATACAGACTTTTTATTTTAAGGCTTCCAAATGTAATCCAAACACCCATTGTCTTTACAAAATCAATTTCAAAAAAAAAATCAAATTGGTGATTAGTTTTAACATAAGTGTACCTAAGGTTAGTGTTAGACGTGTGTTAAATTAAGTGATAATTTTCAAAAATAAACTTTTTACGCTTTAATAATAGTTGTGAGGAAAGGGTACTGATAAAAAATGGCTTGACGTCACAAGAAATAATGATAAAAGCGTAACTTGAAAATTTGCTTTAATATTAATTATGAGAAAATACTTACTTAAAGTAACAAAAAAAAAAATGGAAAAGACATGACAAATAAAACGGAACAATAATGTATATGGAGGTAAAATGTTAAAAGGACATGACCAGTGCCTGCCTACCGATTAGGAAAAATGTGCAGGATTTCTGCTTTTACAGTAAGATTCAAAAATTAAATCTTAATTTAATATGGATTTATTATTTCGAAAAAGGCCATGGTTTAAAATATCTAAAAAAACAGTATGTTTATTGATTCCGCTTTTTCCTTTTATTTACTACTCCATCAGAATTGCCAGAAAGGTATGAAATGTACGAAATTGGTACTTTTTAGGTGACCTTCGGTCTTATTTTCAATTTAACTTTTATTTATACATTCTTTGACGTTTCCATTGCTACCAGATTTTTATAAAAATAAATATTGCTGGGGACAAAAAGAGATTGGTATGAATCACTAGCTCGGTTGCTACAGTAGCTATATGAGTAACTTTAGAAAGGTGTCAAATATTATGAGTCTTTTTTTTTAATAAAAATAGCGAGCAAACAACAACAAACCATTATTATTAACAGAATAAAAACTTAGTATTGGATTTTGTACCTGGAAGTCCCTTAATGAATGACGACCTCTGACTCCTGACGTTCTCTTTCGTTCCGAGAATATTGACTTTTTGTTACGAAAGTCAGTGGCACTACGGCTTCGTACTTTATCTAGCTTTCGAACTTTTTCAGGGTCTCGTTCGTAGGATTCACGACATACCATCTGGCAACACTACACCATTTATACAAATAATAATCATTCATGAAAGTTTTACGAAATAACTCTGCTATTCGATACTAGATGGCGCTAGGCAATGTCTAATCAAGTCTAAAATGTAAAAAAAATGATTTTCTACTATTCAACGTCATCTATATAGGTGGAACTTTGCTATAAAAAGTAAAGCCATTTATTATTTGTTCAGAATAATTTAAATTATTCAGATTTGCTTGAAACGCCTAGCGCCATCTAGTATCGAAAAGCAGAGTTATTTCGTTTTAAAGTTTTATGAAATAACTCTGCCCCTCGATACTAGATGGCGCTAGGCGTTTCAAGCAAATCTCAATAATTTAAATTATTCTGAACAAATAATAGAAAGCTTTACTTTTTATAGCAAAGTTCCACCTATATAGATGACGTTGAATAGTAGAAAACCATTTTTTTTTTACATTTATACTTGATATTCCACAATGTTTAGCGCCATCTAGCATCGAAAGGCAGAGTTCTTCGTAAAACTTTTCTTTATTTTTCTCAGTGTTCTGAGCCTTTAGATCCCTGAAAGTTTTTTATCTGAAAATTAGAGAATATAAGAATTCCAAAAATAAAACAATCTTTGCTGCACATTGATTTTTGACACCTAGGCAAGTGCCCATAGTGCCACTGGTCATGTCCTTTCTTTATCGGTTTCTATACGTGATATCGAACCTTATTTAAATTAATTAGAACAGCGCGCAGGTAACTTACACATATTAATTGAAAAACAAAAACGTGAATAAAAAAAAAATTATCATAATAAAAAAATTCTCACTTAAAAGCACTTGTATGAAGTGTCCATTTTTTTTTTTTTTTTTTTTTTTTTTACGCTGGGAAATGCATTTACGCACACCTTTCGGAAGCAGCGCAGCGGACTGCGACGCTTCCGGAAGGTAGTGTGGGACTCAAGCAGGCCAAGAAGTGGCCAGAATACCCACTAAAACCCAGCGATGTTCCTCCGTGTCGCCTGGTGGCTGGGTTACGGGTACACTTGCGCAATCATCCGCGACCCAGCCGGCGCCGTCCGCCGAGGCAGACCCTCCACCGGGGGACCTAAAGGCCCCCTAACACCGTCTGAGGCGCACCAGGAACATAATGGTGCGCCTCCCGACCCGAGGCGTCTCAACGGGCGACGGATACACCATTCCATCACCCGGAGTTCCTCGCTAGAGGCAACCCTCAAGAGGGCCACACCCGCAGGCGACCCTCAAGAGGTTCACCCCTCGTGTAATTTTTTATAGAGGTTTTCTTCCTCGCGGCCCCTCGCTCAGTGCGTGGGGCCCCCGGTTCCGCTCAGTGCGGATTACGGGTTGCCCGACGGTGGCCGAAGCCAGCGCCCACCGGCCAAAAAGACCAGCGGACCCGCCGCGCAGGGCGTTTCCACCCCCTCCTGTAATTTTTTAACGAGGTTTTCTTCCTCACGGCCCGAAAGCCTCCCCCCCAATTGTCGCCGCCCGGAGTCTCCACAGTCCACTCTGATGAACAGAGAAGTACCAGGATCCTCCAAGCGGCAACCCCCTGCTGGTTTTGGTCCGCGCCGGGTTTCCCCGGTACCTCCCATATCTGGGAGGCGTTCCCCCATCCGCCACCGGGGGGACGCGCCCGATGGGGGACCAGCAACCCCACACGGGTTGTATGAAGTGTCCAGGTGTAAGTCTTGTGTAACTCTTCAACTTAGCGGTAACTGCTCGTTAAGCCCAAATTAGACTGTATATTTTTCGAGATTTTTGGTTTCATTTTCGAGGCTTCATCGATGAGTCATTGAAAATGAACCGTCTAAACACCGTCTATTCATCGTTCACAAGCAAGCTATGCTATAGCAAATATCGTAGTGTGCATCGTTCATCGCAAAAATGAACGATGAACGGAGCACCGTCTAATTTGGGCTTTAATTTGTCGTTTGGTGTGGAGACATCTTTTTCTATACAAAAGGACATTTTGGATGACATCCCTGGCGCTGTAGTCTTATAAGCGTGAGGTCCCGGGTTCGATTTCCGCCAGGGGAAATTTACAATTTCCGACTTTTTTTTTTAAATAATTATATTTCTGTTGTCGCTATAACAACAAAATATACTAACAAGAGATAAAGTTCGTAAACTAAAACCCGACTACTAATTTAGTGTGCAAAAAAAACATTATGAAAAAAACATTATGAGAATTCGAAAGGAAGAACGCGCGAGTCAAGCAACTAGTGGCGCCATCTGTTATGTATATTGATAACGGCAACAGGTAGACGCTTGAAGTGTTAAAACACTACATCCATGTTTTGTTTCAGGTGAAAGTGACTCTGTTGACGTTAGTTATTTTGCGTGCCCTAGTGAAATGTTCTCAAGTGATAGACGAGAATTCAAAAAGAACTCTCTACCCTTCCGACTATTGCAGGAAGATAGGCGTATGTGCTGAAGGCACCCACGTGATGTGCACGCATTTTAATCCTGTGAGTCTAACAATTTTAACTATAACCTATAACCCGCGCCACGTACATCGAACGCTGAACGAAACGTGGAGGGGATAGCTGCGTATGGGAACTGTCGCGCGCGTAATACAATAGCTTACTCCCTCCACTTTCCTTCAGTGATCGATTTACGTGACGATGTTTATAAACGTGTAGACGACCTCCCTGGCGCAGTGGTGAGGTGGTCTTATAAGTGGAAGTTTCCCGGCAGTGGCAATTTGGGATTTTATCACACTATCACACTAATATTATGAAGGCGAAAATTTGTGTGTATGTTTGTTACTCTTTAACGTCGTAACTACTGAACCGATTTGGCTGTAATTTTGAATGGAGATAGATAATGCCCTGACTTAATACATAGGCTACTTTTTATCCACAGAAAAGTGGAAAAATACATAGTTCAAACGGGATTTTGAAAAAACCGTAATCTATAGCTACAGCTATAGGTAGATTACTATAGTAAACTGCCTTGAAAGTAAGTATAAAGGTTGGAAAAGTGAGTGGGATCGGGAACCGGAATTCCTCGATTCCCATGGTATTTGTGAAAACCGAAATTCACGCGGGTGAAGCCGCGGGCAGAAGCTAATATTTCCTAAAGTCTCTCTGGTCTGATTGATAGGAGGCTTCAGCCGTTGCTAGTAAAGCCGTGCCGCCAAGCGTTTTAGCGGTCCGGTACAATGCCGCGTAGAAACCGATCAGGGGTACTTATGGGTTTAAAAGGGGTTTAATAAAAAAACTGCCATACCTCTTCCAAGTTAACCCATTTTCACCTTAGATTACATCGTCACGTCTTGCCATCAAGCGAGATCGTAGTCAAGGGCTAACTTGTAGATGAATGAATAAAATGTTCGTTTATAAACTTAAGCTAAATATGTGCTATTTGATGATGAATATTGAATAGAAGCAAGCGTTACCTACTTTGCGGAATTCCATGATATTATACAATGGACGCAAAATTACTTTGCTATAATCCGCTAACAGTGACTTTGTAGGCACAACACTACACAAATTCACCACAAATTTAACTCGACGATCGTTTCGCTCCGACTCCGGAGCATCTTCAGGAGATGTCGACTTCACAACGGACGATTGCAAAATCCTTTTGCAAAATCCAAAATCCAAAAAAGTAATTTTGCGTCCATTGTATACTATTTTATGAGTCAATTGAGATTTGATTTGTTACTTTCAGAACAGAACGAAGGGACCGCTCTGCGTAGGCACGAGGGATGTGTCTATCAATGCGGAATACGCTAAACTGCTTCTTGATTTATTAAACATGTAAGTAACTGCTTCAATCGACGTCTCTACCCACTTCCACTGCTGGGCATAGGTCTCTTGCAAGGATCGCCACAGAACGCAATCTTGTACCGGTTTTCTCCAACGCCTGCCATTTTTATTCCAGTCAATGAGGAGTCTTCCAATCTAAAGTCATCATTCAAACATCTAGGGACCCCAAAGTATATCGGTTCTTCAAGCTATGTTCGCCGCCTGTTGCCTTTCAGCTTCCCGACTCGATGAGCTGTGTTGGTAGGTCTAATTCTCCTCATTTCCGATATGATCCCGCAGCAAAACTTTTTTTTTTATTCATTTTTTATTTTTTAGGGTTTTTTAGGGTTTCGTACCCAAAGAGTTACGGGACCCTATTACTAAGTCTCCGCTGACCGTCAGTCTGTCTGTCCGTCCGTCTATCACCAGGCTGTATCTCATGAACCGTGATAGTAAGACAGTTGAAATTTTCACAGATGATATATTTCTGTTGCCTCTATAATAACACTTATAGCTAGTTTAATCTTATTACTATAAAAATCAAATTACTGGCTGCATTCACCGCTGAGCAGCAAATCTCATTATTTACGCAAAAAGCCACCTCTTCTATCACTAAATCTCCATGGCCCCAGGGTCTCCGGTAAATGTACGGTAACATTGAATGAGAAAGACATTCTCGATTTGCTTATCAGATTCAATTGTTTCAACGGCGTAATAGCTATTTAAACAAGTGTAAATTGAAAATTTAAAAAACCCCCGACATTCGCCATTTAGTGGCGGCGGCCATCTTGAATTTGCAATAGTGCTATTCTACTAGTCAAGCCCTTTCATTTGATACCCATATCAAGGGAGTTGTGAAAAAATATATCATCCGCCATTTTGTAGCGGCGGCCATCTTGGACCGATTTTCATCAAACATAGCTAAGAACACTCTCGACTAATTCACCTTTCAAACAAAAAAAACCGCATTCAAATCGGTCCACCCGTTTGAGCGCCACAGGGGAACAGACAGACACACACACACACACACACACACACACACAGACACGTCAAACTTATAACACCCCGTCGTTTTTGCGTCGGGGGTTAAAAATATTTTATTATAATTACATATTAACTTATATTGTATCTTATTTTATACAAGCGGACACCCGCGACTTCGTTCGCGTGGATATTGGTTTTTAAAAATCCCGTGAGAATAATTTTGTTTTTCCTAAGCTCCTCTGAGCCTTGGTAAAAACTGTTAAAAGTTCACTGGCGGATGTTTAGGTAGATCAAAATGTAAACATCCGCCAGTAAAAGTCCCATCAAAATCGGTCCAGCCTTTCAGAGATAAGCCAGTAATCTTCAAAGTATTTCCTTACTAACAAAAAAAAAATGAATGAAATCGGACCATCCGTTAACGAATTACAGCTAAGTAGGTACACATTTTGACTTTCATCCCCTCTCCCAAGGGAACCGTGCTGAATTTCGGGATAAAAAGTATCCTATATGTTACTCCATAGTATAACTTAAATCATGCCGAGTTTCATTTCAATCCATTCAGTAGTTTTTGCGTGATGCGCGCACAAACATACAGACAAATAGACAAACAGATAAACAGACAAACAGACAAACAGACAAAAATTTCAAAAATAGCTTTTTTACGTTCTATTACTTATCCCTAACATCCCCAAGTTATTATTTTGCAAAAATCTTCAATGTACAGATACGGCAAGTCTACGATTTTATTATATTACTAGCTTTAGCCGCTACCCGCGGCTTCGCCCGCGTGAATTTCGGTTTTTCACAAATCCTGAGGGATAAGTAGATTTCTGGTTCCCGTTCCCGCTCCCTTTTCCAACCTTTATACTTACTTAGGGAATTTTTTATCTCCATTCAAAATTGCAGCCAAATCTGTTCAGTAGTTTTGACTGGCCCGTTGGCGCGGTTGGCAGTGACCCTGCCTTCGACATACATACGACTAAAACAAACTAAAGAAATAAAAAACATCATAACCCCTAATAAAAACAAAATCTCCGATTCAAAATAAAAATTACGAAAACGCACGCAACAAACGCAGTACACATCCGCACGCATTAGCTCCCTCGTTCGAAATGGAGATTGGAATTGGATTGGAGCATGCCCCCTCTTCACCGCACCCGCCCGCCGCGCGGCGGCGTACCGCCGCACCGCGTACGCGGCCGTCGCGCGCAGCGAAAATACCTATCAGGGCTTTTTTTAACATAGGTACTTACCGATTTCAACACAACTCCTTTTTTGAAAGTCGGTAAAAAAAGTAGCCTATGTTACTCCTTGGTTAATCCTCTACTTGTCTGTGAAAGTCCCGTCAAAATCGGTTCAGCCGTTCCGAAGATTAGCCCGTTCAAACAGACAGACAGACAGACAAAAATTTTAAAAACGTGTGATTCGGTTATGGTATCGTTCAAATAACCATATGAGTTTAATATGTGGTAGTTATTTCGAAATTACAGACAGACACTTCAATTTTATTTATTAGTAAATATTAGTATAGATGTATAGATGTATAGATTTCTTTTTCAGTATTAGAAGTAGAACAGCCCAAGGCAGGACGACTGGACTTGGGAATCTTACTCTACCGAGAGGCTATGGGATATTCCAATTGGTAAGGACTAAGGACACTTTGCCCCATAATTACACTCTTCTTTTTACCGTCCTGCCGTTTCCTATTGCAGGTATTTTTTTATTCGATACCTCTCGCTTACTTTGGAGGCAAGCTCCTGATAGTGATCTCACCTGGTTGTAAGTGATGATGCAACCTAAAATGGAAGCTGGCTAATTTGGAAGAAATATTGATTACTGGCATACCACTTACTGTGTTTAAATCTATCTAGAATAATATAAAGTAGCTTGTCCTGACTGACTGACAATCAACGCACAGCCAAAACCACTGAAGCTAGAAACTTGAAATTTTCACAATAGCTTCCTTTTATAACGTAGGCGCACATTAAGAAAGGATTATTGCGAATTCCACCCCTAAGCGGGTTAAATAGAGGATGAAAGTTTGTATGAAAGTCTGTCATTTTTCAAGTTATATCCATGAAAATTGGTATTTAGGTTTTCGGTTAAAAATAAAGAGTTACCAGAAATAAAAATGGGTTAAATGGGGGATGAGATTTGTATAAATCCACGCGGGCGAAGTCGCGAGCATCAGCTAGTAGTAATATAAAGTAGCTTGTTCTGACTGACTGACTGACTGATTATCAACGCACAGCCTAAACCACTGAAGCTAGAAACTTGAAATTTTCACGGTAGCTTTATTTTATGTCGTAAGCGCACACTAAGAACGGATTATTGCGAATTCCAACCCTAAGGGGGTTAAATAGGAGATGAAAGTTTGTATGAGAGTCCGTCATTTTTCAAGTTATATCTATAAAAATTGGTATTTAGGCTTAAAATCAAAAATAAAGAATCACGTATTTAAGGAATTTTAGAAAAACTTCCCTTCAACTTCAAGTGGGTTAAATGGGGGATGAAAGTTTGTATGAAAGTCCGTCGTTTTTAAAGTAATATCAATGAAAATCGGTATTTGTATTGTCGGTTAAAAATAAAGAATTACGTGTTTCTGGAATTTTGGAAATTCCACACCCAAGTGGGTTAAATAGGGGATGAGATTTATAAGAATCCAAGCGGATGAAGTCGCTGGCATCTGCTAGAAAAAAAAAAAAAAAAAACAGCTCATCTAAGTAATTTGCTCGCGTTTGGCAATTCTTCCACTAATACGACTCTTTCAAGACAAGATTTTCATAATCATCTCTCCGCCAGATTTCTCTGCGTTAATATGTAATTTATTTGTTGGTTTTTGTATTTCTCGACATAATACATATTTACATTTAGCAAATCGGAAATACAAAACAATACTTTTTATCCCGATAACTCAAAGGAGTAATGGAACAGAACTATTTTGTATTGCAGCAGTGGGATCGCGAACTATCCACATTAGCCCAGGTGTGGGCAAACACATGTATCATAAGTCGAGACATGTGCCGAGCCACGGGTAAGTAAAATACTGATACATATACATAAGTATATTCATAGAAGTTGTACTAAACCTACTGTAACAAAATATTCTATTTAAGCTTGCCTTTTATGTTTCAGAAAAATTCTCGGATCCGGGCCAGGTGGTTGGAATAACCCGTTTCGATGAAAACTGGTTCCCACTCAACGCTAAAGCCCTTTTCAACTACTCGGGGTTCAGTTTGGAGAAAGTTGAATACGGCATTCATTCGACATTGAGGTCGTGGTACAGATCTAGGGAAGACGTACACCCTGATGATATTTCAGATGTCAATTTTATATGGTTAGTTCATAGGACTTTTTTAAGTATTATATTTATCTACAAGCCGACACCTGCGACTTCGTTCGCGTGGATATTGGTTTTTGAAAATCCCGTGGGAATCACTTTGTTTTTCCTAAGCTCCATTGAGCTCATACCTTGCTAAAATCTGGTAAAATTTCACTGGCGGATGTTTAGGTAGATCAAAATGTAAACATCTGCCAGAAAAAGTCCCATCGAAATCGATACAGCTTTTCAGAGATAAGCCGGTAATCTTTAAAGTATCCCCTTTCTAACAAAAAAAGAATGAATGAAATCGGACCACGGGTTAATGAATTACAGCTAAGTACACATTTTAACTTTCATCCCCTCTCCCAAGGGAACCGTGCTGAATTTCGGGATAAAAAATATCCTATATGTTACTTCATAGTATGAACTTAAATCGTTCCAAGTTTCACTTCAATCCATTCTGAAGTTTTAGCGTGATGCGCGCACAAACATACAGACATACAGACAAACAGACAAAAATTTCAAAAATAGCTTTTTTGTGTTCCATTACTTATCCCTAACACCCCCCAGTTATTATTTTGCAAAAATGTTTAATGTACAGATACGGCAATTCTACGATTTTATTTAGATTTAATTTTTAAATTCATAATTTGATAAATTATGTTTAGTATCAATCCATACTATACTAATATTATATTACTAGCTTCTGCCCGCGGCTTCGCCCGTGTGAATTTCGATTTTTCACAAACACTTTTAGCTTTAAAAATGACGATATTCCATACACCATTTCAACCCCCTTTTCAACCACTTACAACCCTTTTTTCGCATTAAAAAGTAGCTTATGTCCTTTCTTAGGCTCTAGTGTATCTGTGTACCAAATTTCATTTAAATCGGTTCAGTAGTTTTGACGTGAAAGCGTGACAGACAAACAGACAGACAGACAGAGTTACTTTCGCATTTATAATATTAGTAAAGAAGTAAGGATTTATATCTAATTAACAGCCTAAAAAATAAATTTCAAGCTTTTAGCTTTAAAATGACGATACTTCCATACAACATTTCAACCCCCTTTTTAACCCTTTACAGCCCTTTTTTCACATTAAAAAGTAGCTTATGTCCTTTCTCAGGTTATAGAGTATCTGTGTACCAAACATTCAAATCGGTTCAGTAGTTTTGGCGTGAAAGCGTGACAGACAGACAGACACACAGACAGACAGAGTTACTTTCGCATTTATAAAATTAGTAAAGAAGTAAGGATTTATATCTAATTAACAGCCTAAAAAATAAATTTCAAGCTTTTAGCTTTAAAATGACGATACTTCCATACAACATTTCAACCCCCTTTTTAACCCTTTACAGCCCTTTTTTCACATTAAAAAGTAGCTTATGTCCTTTCTCAGGTTATAGAGTATCTGTGTACCAAATTTCATTCAAATCGGTTCAGTAGTTTTGGCGTGAAAGCGTGACAGACAGACAGACAGACAGAGTTACTTTCGCATTTATAATATTAAGTAAGGATATAGTAAGGATGAAAAGCAATTCTGTCTGTCTGTCTTTCGTTACAATACACAAATAAATAAACACTGAATTGGTTTCGACAAAAACAATTTAGAAGATGGGATGAAGTCGTCGTATATAGAAGAGAGAGTAGAGAAGAACCAAAAAAGAGGTTCCCATGGCACGGTGTCATGCTGACGGTATAATGCGCCCGCGCATAGGTCATCCGAAAGAGAAGGCTTTCAATGATAGAGATAGAGATAGAGATAGAGACAGAGACAGAGACAGAGACAGAGACAGAGACAGAGACAGAGACAGAGACAGATACAGGGACAGAGACAGAGACAGAGACAGGGACAGAGACAGAGACAGAGACAGATACAGAGACAGAGACAGAGACAAAGAGACAGAGACAGAGACAGAGACAGAGAGACAGAGACAGAGACAGAGACAGAGACAGAGATAGAAATACAAATAGAAATTTTGTATTTTTCAGGCCCAAACATTTAACTTCCAACAGTTTCCTGGAGATCGTCCACGGCCGCGTCACGCACGTGGGCTGTGGGATTTCAATCTTCGTAGAGTTCGACTACTACACATCGTCCACACACAGAGTGAATTTCTTTCATAATGTAAAGTACCAACTGCTTTTTACCCGAATGCCAAAAAGCGTTATGCTTTCTAAATGAAACGAACGAAGGTATCTATGTGTGTTTGTATTAACTCTTATCATCCAAACGCACGGAAGCAATTTCTACAATCAATCAATTTCAACAATCACGAGATTGTTCACATTGTATCACAAGATATCAGAATTATCATCTTGCTCGACCTTATTTATAATTTTAAAATACTTAATAATATTTATATCAAAAGTAGTGGAACAATAGAAGCACAAGAAGTTATAGGTACAGCAATGGACGGTTATGTGGTTTAAAATAGGCGGTTAAGGTGGTTTAAAAAAGGCAATATCAATGTTCAGATTGTGCGCGTCATCTGCAACCTGTCATCACGGATCCTCGCCACGCCGCGTAAAGACCGGGTATACACCACGGACCCCCCCTCACGAGAGGGCTACACATCCAAATGCGGCTGCCCGGTCGGCTATGACGAGAACGAAGATTGCTTGTGCTACGAAACTGGCAGAAAACTACGTGAGTTAACTTACGCGAAACCGCCCCATACAAACGAAGTTTTTTCTCATCTACAAGCTAGTCCTTTGACGAGGATGATGACTGCTTGTGCTACGAAACCGGCATGAAACTATGTAAGGTAACTTACGAGAACGCGCCCCATACAAACGAAGTTGTGATTTTTTTGACTGCGATCTGGATCTGATGGAATTAAGTGGCGATGCAGTCTAAGATGGAAGCGGGGTAACATGGGAAAGGTCTGGCAGTTTTTATTAAATAGATCGGTTTCTATGTTTATTTGTAAAGTTTATTTGAATAAAAAACTTTTATATTCTATTCTATTCTATGCGGCATGGAAGGTTTTTGGAGTAGACAATCCAGATAATTATTATTATCCAAGTCCTTTGGTCGCCGTATAATATATTTGTCCCTGTAGAGCGGGGCCTTTCCGGAATTATGAACTATGAAGATGTTGGACTGTCGCGGTGGTTACTTAGAGTTTACTTACTTGATTGAAACTTGCTTTGTGACCGCTCCGCAAAACTACTTTACAAACTCAAACAAACTTGAAGTACTATATAGTAGTCTAATAGCCTTTGAAATTGAGACAGATAATTTAATTATTAAAGTTTCATGAGGGTACTACTACATAGATCAACACAGAAGCGCGTCCGTCGAGCTTTCATCTCAATTAAGCATTTGTAACTGTGTACAAAGCTGATATTCCAGACATTTATAGTTTGGGATAGGTATTTGTGTGGATTAATATGGATTAAGCACAGACTTTACTAAGCTGTGATAGCCTAGTGGTTAGGACGACCGACTTCTAATCGGAGGTCGTGGGTTCGATCCCGGGCACGCACCTCTAACTTTTCGAAGTTATGTGCGTTTTAAGTATTTAAATATCACTTGCTTTAACGGTGAAGGAAAACATCGTGAGGAAACCTGCATGCCTGAGAGTTCTCCATAACGTTCTCAAAGGTGTGTGAAGTCTGCCAATCCGCTTGGCCAGCGTGGTAGACTATGGCCAAAACCCTAATCACTCTGAGAGGAGACCCGTGCTCTGTAGTGAGCCGGTAATGGGTTGATCATGACAGACTTTACAGTACTTCAGAACAACTAATGGGAATCGGGAAACATCGGAAGCAATCGTATTTTACATTGCAAACCCCATTAACGAAAGTAATTTGATCCTGAAAAACTCTCGTAATTTCAACTTTAACACAAACAAATAAATGTCTGTATTACCTCGTTGCGGTCGGTAATGTTCGGAAATACGAAGTTAGCCGATGCCCATTATTTATACTAAAATACCTAGGAAGAGAGAATTACTACGGGAGGTCGATGACCAACTGAAAAAGTCATTTTATACCGACTGGAAATTTTAACAATAATAGTTCAGACCTAACCCATCACAGCTCCGAACGTTAGCTGCCGCACCAGTGGTGGAGTTAAGAGTGAGAGCATGACGTGAAAGTGCTTGAAAATCAAAGCGCTCCGAGTGATTTTATACCGAACAAAAATAGTCTTAAATCATTGTTTCGATCATTTTTGATACAGAAACAATCGTCAGCTGCACCGCCGAGGGTGGGTTATACGTCCGCTACGCGCATGAAGTGCATTAAAATTTTAACAAATAAAGTTATTTTATACCTTATGAAATTTATGCAACAGCATTTTCACACTTTTAAAATAATAAAGAAAATCGTCAGCTGCACTTCTGGTGGGGGAAAGACCGTCAGTCAGCGTGATAAACATTTTGCGCGCTCAGTGCATTTAGCCTAGTAAATCTAGGTAAAATATCCTATAGTTTTAAAAATTGGCCAAATGTATTCTTTGGGCCTTCCTCTTGAATATATCCAAAAACCCTATATGGGGGGTGCGTAACCAGCCACCATTTTTAATTTTGTCCCTTTATTTGGTTTTTTTCTCATAACATGAAAATCTCTACAAATAGCATTATAATTACTTCTGACAAAAGTTTTTGTATACAATTTGCCACAAATATGGTTTCTTGCATTTTTACTCTAAGTTTATTATTTTAGGAGATATTGGGTATTTTAGGTCCCTTTTTCGTTTTTTTTGCTCATATCTCGAAAATCTCTACGAATAGCATTATAATTACTTTGACGAAAGTTTTTGTATAAAACTTTCTACAAATTTGGTTCCGTTCATTTTTACTCTAAGTTTATTACTTTAAGAGCTATAGGGTATTTAAGTTAACATTTGAGGTCCTTTTTTTGGTTTTATGCTCATATCTCGAAAATCTCTACGAATAGCATTGTACTTACTTCGGAAAAAAGTTTTTACATACAATTTTGCACAAATTTTGTTTTGTTCATTTTTACGCTAAGCTTACTACTTTAGGAGTTATAGGGTGTTTAAATTAATATTTGAGGTCCCTTTTTCAGTTTTTTGCTCATATCTCGAAAATCTCTACGACTAACATTTTAATTACTTCTCACAAAAGTTTTAACATAAAGTTTTCTATAAATTTGGTCCTATTAATTTTTACGCTAAGCTTATTACTTTAGGAGCTACAGAGTGTTAAAGTTAACAGAGAGATAAACTAGTATAAATTAAAAATTAAAAAACCCCCGACATTCGCTATTTTGTGGTGGCGGCTATCTTGGACTGATTTTCGTCAAACATAGATGAGAACACTTCCGACTAATTCACCTTTCAAACAAAAAACCGCAATGCAGTGTTTTTTTGTTTTAAATGCGTAAAAATGAACAGGACCAAATTTGTAGAAAATTTTATGTTAAAACTTTTGTCAGAAGTAATTAAAATGTTATTCGTAGAGATTTTCGAGATATGAGCAAAAAACTGAAAAAGGGACCTCAAATGTTAACTTAAACACCCTATAACTCCTAAAGTAGTAAGCTTAGCGTAAAAATGAACAAAACCAAATTTATGCAAAATTTTATGTTAAAACTTTTTTCAGAAGTAAGTATAATGCTATTCGTAGAGATTTTCGAGATATGAGCATAAAACCAAAAAAAGGACCTCAAATGTTAACTTAAATACCCTATAGCTCTTAAAGTAATAAACTTAGAGTAAAAATGAATGGAACCAAATTTGTAGACAATTTTATACAAAAACTTTCGTCACAAGTAATTATAATGCTATTCGTAGAGATTTTCGAGATATGAGCAAAAAAAACGAAAAAGGGACCTAAAATACCCAATATCTCCTAAAATAATAAACTTAGAGTAAAAATGCAAGAAACCATATTTGTGGCAAATTGTATACAAAAACTTTTGTCAGAAGTAATTATAATGCTATTTGTAGAGATTTTCATGATATGAGAAAAAAACCAAATAAAGGGACAAAATTAAAAATGGCGGCTGGTTACGCACCCCCCATATAGGGTTTTTGGATATATTCAAGAGGAAGGCCCAAAGAATACATTTGGCCAATTTTTAAAACTATAGGATATTTTACCTAGATTTACTAGGCTAAATGCACTGAGCGCGCAAAATGTTTATCACGCTGACTGACGGTCTTTCCCTCACCAGAAGTGCAGCTGACGATTTTCTTTATTATTTTAAAAGTGTGAAAATGCTGCTGCATAAATTTCATAAGGTATAAAATAACTTTATTTGTTAAAATTTTAATGCACTTCATGCGCGTAGCGGACGTATAATCCACCCTCGGCGGTGCAGCTGACGATTGTTTCTGTATCAAAAATGATCGAAACAATGATTTAAGACCATTTTTGTCCGGGATAAAATCACTCGGAGCGCTTTGATTTTCAAGCACTTTCACATGCTCTCACTCTTAACTCCACCACTGGTGCGGCAGCTGACGTTCGGAGCTGTGATGGGTTAGGTCTGAACTATTATTGTTAAAATTTCCAATCGGTATAAAATGACTTTTTCAATTGGTCATCGACCTCCCGTAGTAATACAACATCTTTGTGAAATACAGTGTCCTTGCTTTACTCGTGTTCTTTGCGTCATTCGTCCCATAGCTCTTTCTCATAACTACTTAATATTATGTTTTTCAGCATATTCCTGCAAGAGTAAAGAATGTAAGCCCGCAGTTGTTGTTCTGCCAATATTCACAATAGAAAATGCACCACCTTCCAAACTCAATCAGATCAGGTAAAATTGTACTTATCTTTAGCAATTTGTAATATTAAAGTCCACTGCATTACATGTCAGGTGGTTTACATAAGGTAACAGTTAAGGTTAAAATTTTAACACCAAATAAAATTATTTAGATTGAACAAGTTAGGATCCATTAATATTTACCAACCTTCAATCTTGCATGGTGGTATAGAATACTGATTTATGTTACTTTTCTTGTGTTTTGAAAGTCAAGTTGATCCTTAACGGTAATTGAACGTTCACCGTCTAACGCGCAACTCACACTGGGCCAATTAGTTGCACGAATCAAAATCAGTTCCTCAATCCTGACTGACAGATCTATCAACGCACAGCCTAAACCACTGAAGTCAGAATCTTGAAATTTTGACGGTAGGTTCCTTTTATGACATACTACAGGACGTACTAAGAAAGGATAACAAACCGAAGTAAAAATAAAATTCAAATAATACATTTTTTTTTCAACAATATTATTTTAGAAAAAATGAAAGTAGCTGTAAAATTAAGACACATGATGTAGATCCAGATCATATAGATTACACACGCCTAAGGGTAAGAATTGAAAATTATTATTACGAAATTATTAAAAAAATTATACTAGTAAAATAAAATAATCTACAAAAAGGAAAATTAGTTGTTTATCAGAATTTGACACTCAAAATAGCTCATACTTACTTTACGTTGAATTTTTGTAATTTGTATTTCAGAGACATGATCTAAGAAGTAGCATATTTTTAAAGCCATCGGTATTTGAATTACCTACAAGAAAACTCAAGACAACCAAAAGTAGAGATACAAAATTAATTAAAAAGGATGTAAGTCCTAGAAGAGACTTTGCAGATATCGGTAAACTTGTATCACAGTATTTAAATGTAAGACGCAGAATAAATTTCACAGAAAATAACGTCAAAGATTCGCCAGTTACCGTTAAAACCGTCGCAACTTTACAGTCAAAACATAATATATTATCAAAAGATGTTGACGATAAGAAAAAGGGAAATTTGATTCAATTTGATGATTCCACTAGACGAAGGACAGTTAATGGTAATCATACTTTAACAAAAAATACAGTTATTGATATAATCAAAAGAGGATAAAAATAATATGCTAATGAGTTTGTTAAGCAAATTAGAAGAAGAAGCAAATTTTATGCAGTTAACTTACGATAGAAAAAATGAACTAGATCATAAAATTCAAAAAATATATAACGCGTTTGTAGAGAGAGCTTTTGAGTCACAAAAAATGAGTGACATAAATAAAGTTACAGATAAAATGGTAACCTTCGATGATTTTCTAGAAAATAACAGGGCACATAAATATGAAGAAAAATTCGACACTACAAGAGAAAAAAACATCGATAAAGCTTACAACAACAATCCCATATCCAACAAACAAGGACTAAGGAACAACAAAAACTCTATGAAAGTAAACCTACTTGACGATAATTCTTTTACTTATAAGAATAATCGCGAATTGCTAGGAATACGAAATATAGATGGATTAAAAAGTATTCAAAATAACAAGCGAGAGGAAATAAATGATTTTAATAATGAAACCTCTCTTTTGTGGCGAGATAACGATATTCTAACTCTTGAAAAAAGAACATTTTATCAAGACAAGCTTAATAGTTTAGAAAGGAAACTTCGAGATTCTCACGATAATAGAAGCAGAATCAAAGTAAGTAACTAATACTAATAAATGAAGAGCAAGATTAATTTTAACAGCCATATTAAGTCGTATTAATTACTGCTGTCATTTTCTTTTTCGTGTTTAGATGCATACCGATCAGCATATGAGAAGAATACTGCCGACCTACCATGAACTTCAAAGGAAACGTAAAAGGCCATATTTTAATAGATATCTAGATTTTTAATAAACAAAATATATTATATTTTTAAATTCATTAAAAAAATTTTTGTTAAATGTACGAGATTAAATAGTATTATTATTATATATGTTTTATTATATATATATTTTTTATTATATAAACTATAAATTTTTATATTTTTTATATATTAAATTTATTATACTATATATACTAATTTATTATATAAACAATAAATTATATAAACGATAAAAAAGCTTGGATTTAACTCGTTCCAGCAATGCGCGAGACGGCATTTCAATCATGTACATTAATAATAATAATTGTTATAATGTTATTTTTAAAAAAAGAGCAACAGCCGAGTTTCTTGCAGGTTCTTCTCGGCTGGAACTGCATTCCGAACCTGTGGTAGATTCAATTGACGATTCAAAAGTACTTGTAAAAGTTTATTTGAATAAAAAACTTTTCTATTCTATTCTATTCTATTCTATTCTATATATATTATATACGAGCGGATACCCGCGACTTCGTTCGCGTGGATATTGATTTAATAATCCCGTGGGAATCATTTTGTTTTTCCTATGCTCCTTTGAGCTTAAACCTTGCTAAAAACTGTTAGAAGTTCACTGGCGGATGTTTAGGTACATCAAAATGTAAACATCCGCCAGTGAAAGTCCCATCAAAATCGGTCCAGCCTTTCGGAGATTAGCCAGTAGTCTTTAAAGTATCTTCTTTCTAACAAAAAAAGAATGAATGAAATCGGACCACCCGTTAACGAATTACAGCTAAGTTCACATTTTGCCTTTCATCCCCTCTCCCAAGGGAACCGTGCTGAATTTCGGGATAAAAAGTATCCTATATGTTACTCCATAGTATGAACTTAAATCATGCCGAGTTTCATTTCAATCCATTCGGTAGTTTTTACGTGATGCGCGCACAAACATACAGACAAACAGACAAACAGATAAACAGACAAACAGATAAACAGACAAACAGACAAAAATTTCAAAAATAGCTTTTTTACGTTCTATTACTTATCCCTAACATCCCCCAGTTATTATTTTGCAAAAGTCTTCAATGTACAGATACGGCAATTCTACGATTTTATTATATGTATATAGATATAGATTATTATATATATAATATATATATTAAATATAATTATTGCTCTTGGATTTCGCCTAAAATATGCTTTCAAAATAATTCTATACAATTTTTGTTTAAAAAAATGCCTTATTAGTGCACAACCCGAAGGCTACAAGACGAGAAAATTACCTTAATCCACGAACAAAATGAAAACAGTGTACGATGTTACTAAAGTAACTAGACTTGTTTTGTAAATATGGAAATGAGTACTTTCGAAGTAATAGCGTTCAGTAATTGTTGAAACTTTGGTTTGAGATGAAGAAAACACAACTGGTAATTACGTCGTCATTATTCTGTATTTTCCAAACTTTTAACTTTGGCTTTGAAAATAAGGTACGCAGAATCATTTACATAAATTACCTCTTTATTAATTTGTTGTTCAAGATAACCTTATGACCACCCATAATGACTGTTTACTTTCAGGTACAAGCTAAAAAAAATGAAATATTAGGTTTAAATAATTTTCTTGGAAGTTGGGAAAGACGACATATTCAAGACTTAAAGGTAAGATCTTCAATGATTAAATAATAATTTTAGATGAAGAAACATATAAGGAGTTTATCACGAGCGCATATACAAATGCAGTTTGATCTTATTTGGGGACTTTTGGCATTTTGTATAGAACAACAATATCAATGTTCAATAACAAAATGCGGCTCTCTGGGAATATTTTCCAAGGTTGAGATTTTTGTTTGTTTCTGGTGAAAACCTGACATACCTAATGTGTCCGTCAATGCGAAATTATCCAAAATATAAGATAACCTATTCAACGATGTGCCTCTCTAATAGGGTACACTAAAAAAAATTTGGACTCTTGTTTTTCACATTTAGGGACCTTTCAGACAGACCGGCGCGGAGAGCAGAGCAAATTTTAATCGCATTTAAAATAGAATCTTAAGACATTGAAATAGGCTTTATTTTTACATGTTAACTCTTTTATGATAAGAGGATGCTCGAGCATGCTCCCAATACGCTCTGTGTGAAATATATGAGAGCAGCCGGTCGGCTACTCGTCGAGCCGGTCGGCTGCTCCATGCCCGTGCCCTTTCGCGCTCGAGCATCCGACCGGCTCCGTTCGCGTGCTCTTTCATGCTCGCACAGCCGACCGTAGGCCGAATATGCTCTGCCGTCCGGCCCAAGAGCGTACGCTCGGCTCCGAGCGCATCCGCGTGTCCGTTCACACAGACCGGCGCGGAGAGCAGAGCAAATTTGAACGGCCGGTCTGTGTGAAAAAAAAAATGCTCTCCGACGCTCTCCGCGCCGGTCTGTCTGAAAGGTCCCTAAGAAGGTATCTTTGTTTATTTTGAAATCATAGACAGGACACATCATTTTTATTGAATATTATTTTTGTATAGATGTATTTTTTGACTGCAGGACGCTGAAGTAAAACGGAGGGATCTCACAGCGAGTGTCGAAAACGAGCATGCAGAATTTGCGCAAAGAAGACGCCAAAAGCAATACAAGAAGTTATCAAAAAATAAAAAGATCACATCCAAAAAATCCCTTAAATTAGCGGAAAAACATAAAAAACGGACGAAAGGAAGAAAGGGCAAGAGTAATAGAAGATTTTTTGAAACTAAACTAAACCAAGTCGATAGAGATTCCAAGATGTCTGATTCGAAGGATAGCGATATAAAAGGAAAACCTGTTGATATTATTGTACATATTAAAATGAATGATTGAATAAACATCCACCATAACAAAATGTTATTTTATTACTTAACAAGTTAATCACTTGACTCAGAAATTAGTCAGGTTAGAAAGGTAGCTAGGTTAGAAATGATAGCTACAGTGTGAAGATCGCATTCACCACTGATTGGGCGACACTCTCTTGCTATTGGCTAAAATGCATATTGTTGCAGTGAGAATATCCTTAATTCAGCCAATCATTGAGATTTTAGCAATGATTGATGCAGTTTTTCAGATAAAAGAGCGCCTGACACCTGTACTCATGTGTAAAAAAAACTGTTACTCTTTTAAAAAGAACTATTTTTTTTTTTCAAACTAAGATTCTTTATCTTTCTCAAGCAAGGACTAGGATATAGGACAAAAAGCAAAGTTTCATTCATTTCATTTTAATAGTTTACTCGGTTTTTCTTTTTATTCCTTAAATACAATTGCAGCTTCTCCTTCAACTTTCGCATCACGTTTTTATTCAGAGGTTGTTTCCTACTAGATTGTTTCTTGTTCACATCTGGATATTTCTGTTTTATCGTTCTTAAAACATGTGTCAGTATATTTTCAGTGGCCAGCTCAACGTGTCGTTTTACCTGAAATAATTCAGCTACAATGTTTTATTATACTCCCAATTAACATACTTTCATTTGAAAGTTGTCATATTACTAGAGTCAAAGATATCCCGACAAAATATGACCTCAACCGGAATATTCTCTGACAGTAATGTATAAACAAGAGTAAAAGAACATCTTTGTATTATACAACGTTAGTTTTACTTTACGCAAAACCTGAAAGTAGTTTGTTCAGAATCAGTAACAAAATCGAATCCAACCATTTTTATATAGTGTTATATTTTTGTCCAAAAACATTTTGAAATCCTACAAGCTTAGACACAATGATTTACCGCGCATCAGCTGACGGTCGGCACACAGCGGCGGTCATTCAACTCGCGTCGATCGCACGTCGCTGCGGCGACGGCTTGCGGTGACCATTTTTTTCGAGGACAATGACCTAACATAACAAGCTTATAACTTCGTTACTTTTCGTTATATTTTTTTGAAATTTTGTATAAATATTTTTAATGTAAAAATATTTGACACGTGTTTCGGTTTTTGCGCAAAGTAAAACTAACGTTTTATAGGAGGTAAAATTCGGCCGTTCAGAGAATGCGTTCCTGACACGTCGCGATTGAACTGACGACGTAGCTTTGTAATGGCGTTGCAGTTACGATAAAAATATTTTTGCTGGTTGTTTACCGTTTTAACAATTGATGAGCATTAAAACAACATTATTATATCAATAATCAATGAATGTTATAATTTTGTGCCAAACTGAGTGTCAAATAACTTGATAAACAATATTTTTCTAAATCTATACTGCGCTATTACAAGGTTATGTCAGCGCTTTATTTTATACTATATATAGCTCAATTACCACTCACTCACTCACTCACTCATTGACATAATTGTTCTCCTAGAAAGAGACAGAAAACGATATAATCATGTATGGGAGATGTGTTCGGATGGGGGATTCGAGTAGGGAAAAATTATGACATTTCAGAAAAACAAGATGGCGGCTGACGTGATTTATGTAACTTTTTTGTTTTTCAACCGATTTCGTTAAAACTCGCAGGTTTTTAAGAAATTAGTAAATAATTATTAGAAAAAGTGGAAAAAACTGGAAAAACAAGATGGCGGCCGAGATTTAGATTTTTAAAATTTTTGATTTTTCGACCCCAAACCGCGGCACCACAGCTCCGAAACGGGGTAATTGAGGATAATTTTTTTTTCTTGTTTCCGCTTACGATTACCCTTAATTTTGACAGAACGAGAGTGGTTTTTAAAAATTCAAGATGGCGGCTGTCGTGGCGGCCATTCGGTTTGAGGTACGAAAAAACGCAATTTTAAATTTCAAATTTCTCACAGTTGGCAACATCGGAGCGTTTCGACTTCTATGAAGCGAGTGTTCGCATAAACTTGAGGTATAAATTGGTGATAAAAAAAATACCCCATTTTTGGGGAAATTTCAAGATTTACCCCAAAAATTAAAAAATCGAAATAGGGACTTTTTGCAAAATCCAAGTATGAGCGACTACGTATTCTACTTGTACAAATGACATTTGGGTATTTTTGTCGTCAGGCGCTGGCAACACTGGAATTTATCAAAGAAAAAGTGATTTTCGCGACATGGTCTTTTTTCAGGGGCAATCATTTCGCCTGGGTATGAGTGAGATGGAACATCTAAACGTCATCAGGAGCGGTATATCTTGTAGATAATGGTAAAATTAAAAAACTTTCTATAATGTATCTGTCAAACGAGTTGGCGGCCATTTTGTATTGTTGTTGGGTGTTTTTGAAAATTTTAATCATGTTTTTGAGGCAGTTGGCAACATTTTAGAAAGTTGACATGTATGAATCGATTATGTAACTCAACCGGCAGTATCGAGGTATGTACACAGTGTTGCCACATTTAGGGTAGTTTTTGAGATTTCCCCAAAAATTTCCTCCTGAAAAATTTTGTATGAAAAATTTTTTTTTCACTAATGGTTTCATAAAGAAGACAAAAATTTATTCCGAAAAAAATATGGAGAGAGCTGATGATTGAGGGTTTCGGAGACGGGTGAAGGGCACGCTGAAGGTATTGAAGATAGGTGGGGGGTGCTCGAGCAAATGTCATTCGAAACGTCGTCCAATTGGGAGTGAACTGAAAAAAAATTCAAAATGGCGAAAAAAAGATGGCCGCCATACAAATTTCATCAGTATCCATCTCGGAGGGTATAAAAGATGGAAGAGTGGTTTCTTAGCAAAAGATGATCAAAATCCGAAGGTCTACTTGATGAATGGAAAAAAAATTCAAAATGGCGGAATTCATTTTTTCATAGAAAATGTATGGTGAATATTGAATTGCCTTTAATGCGGTTCTTCAGAGAATTCTCACAGAAAAATATGGGAAGACATGATGATTGAGGGTTAGTAAGATGGTTGGGGAACCCGGGAAGTGTATTGTAGATAGAAAAGGGCTGCTCAAACAAAAACAAGATGGCGGCTGACGTGATTTTTGTAACTTTTTTGTTTTCCTACCGATTTCATTAAAACTTGCAATTTTAGAAGAAATTAGGAAACGATTAATAGAAAAAGTAGAAAAAATTTAAAAAACAAGATGGCGGCTTACGTGATTTTTGTAACATTTTTGTTTTCCTACCGATTTCGTTCAAACTCGCAATTCTAGAAGAAATTAGGAAACGATTAATAGAAAAAGTAGAAAAAATTTAAAAAACAAGATGGCGGCTTAGCTGTAGTCTTTCAAATTTTCGATTTTTCGACCCCGAACCGCGGCGCCACAGCACCGAAACGGGTTGGTTGAGGATAATATTTTTTTCGTGTTTCCGTCTACAATTATCCTGTATTTTAAATATTCAAGATGGCGGCTGTCGTGGCGGCCATTCAGTTTGAGGTACGAAAAAACGCAATTTTAAAATTCAAATTACAGTTGACAACATCGGAGCGTTTCTACTTCTATGAAGCTATTGTATGTACAGTACAGTACTTGAAGTATAGATTGGTGAAAAAAATACCCCATTTTTGGGGAAATTTCAAGATCTACCCCAAAAATTAAAAAATCGAAATACGAACTTTTTGCAAAATCCGAGTATGAGCAACTACATTTTTTACCTGTACAAACGAAATTTGGATATTTTTATCGCCAGGGACAGGCAACACTGAAATTTATCAAAGAAAATGTTGTTTTCGCGATACGGTCTTTTTTCAGGGGTGATCATTTCGCCAGTGTGCGAGCGAGATGAAAACTTGAAACGTCATCAGGAGCGGTATCTCCTGTATTTAATGGAAAAATTATTCAACTTTCTAAAATAAATCTGTAAAATGTGTTAACGGCCATTTTGTATTTTATTTGTTTTGGAATTGATTTTGAACATGTTTTTGAGGCAGTTGGCAACATTTTGGAAAGTTGAAATGTATCAATCGTCTGTGTAACTTAACCGGCAGTATCGATAAATGTAAACAGTGTTGCCACCTTCGGGGTAGTTTACGAGATTTTCCCCAAAAATTTTCTCCTGTAAAATTTTGTATGAAATTTTTTTTTTCACAAATGGTCTCACAAAAAAGACAAAAATTTATTCAGAAAAAAATTATGGATAGAGCTGATGATTGAGGAAATCGGAGACGGGTGAAGGGCACGCTTAAGGTATTGAAGATAGGTGGGAGGTGCTCGAGCAAATGTCACTCGAAACGGCTTCCAATTGGCAGTGAGCTGGAAAAATATTCAAAATGGCGGAAAAAAGATGGCCGCCATTCAAATTTCATCAGTGTCCATCTCAAAGGGTATAAAAGATGGTTTCTTATCAAAAGATGATCAGGACCTTCGGATCCTGTACACTAGAAAAAAAAAAATTCAAAATGGAGGAATTTATTTCGGACCGACTAGGGACCGACTACGGACCGACTAGAGATCGACTACGGACCGTCTACGGACCGACTACGGACTGAATACAGACCGACTACGGACCGACTATGGACCGACTACGGACCGACTAGAGACCGACTAGGGACCAACTATGGACCGACTAGGGACCGACTAAGGACCGACTACGGACCGACTAGAGACCGACTACGGACCAACTACGGACCGACTAGGGTAGACCGACTAGGGACCGACTACGGACCGATTATGGATCGACTACGGACCGATTATGGATCGACTACGGACCAACTAGGGACCGACTACGGACCGACTACAGACCGACTAGAGACCGACTACGGACCGACTACGGACCGACTACGGACCGACTACGGACCGACTACGGACCGACTACGGACCGACTACGGACCGACTACGGACCGACTACGGACCGACTAGAGACTGACTAGGGACCGACTAGAGACTGACCAGGGACCAACTATGGACCGACTAGGGACCGACTAGGGACCAACTAGGGACCGACTAGAGACCGACTAGGGACTAACTACGGACCGACTAGGGACCGACTAGGGACCGACTACGGACCGACTAGAGACCGACTACGGACTGACTACGGACCGACTACGGACTGACTACGGACCGACTAGGGACCGACTAGGGACCGACTAGGGACCGACTACGGACCGACTAGGGACCGACTACGCACAGACTATGGACCGACTACGGACCGACTAGGGACCGACTAGCGACCGACTAGGGACCGACTAGGGACTGACTAGAGACCGACTAGGGACCGACTAGGGACCGACTACGGACTGACTACGGACCGACTAGAGACCGACTCGGGACCGACTACGGACCGACTAGAGACCGACTAGGGACCGACTAGGAACCGACTACGGACCGACTAGAGACCGACTAGGGACTGACTAGGGACTGACTAGGGACCGACTACGGACCGACTAGGGACCGACTAGGGACCAACTACGGACTGACTATGGACCGACTACGGCCCGACTAGGGACCGACTACGGACCGACTATGGATCGACTAGGGACCGACTAGGGACCAACTAGGGACCGACTAGGGACCGACTAGGGACTAACTACGGACCGACTAGGGACCGACTAGGGACCGACTACGGACCGACTAGAGACCGACTAGGAACCGACTAGGAACCGACTATGGACCGACTAGGGACCGACTACGGACCGACTAAGGACCGACTAGGGACCGACTACGGACCGACTACGGACCGACTACGGACCGACTACGGACCGACTACGGACCGACTACGGACTGACTACGGACTGACTAGGGACCGACTAGGGACCGACTACGGACCGACTAGGGACTGACTAGCGACCGACTAGGGACCGACTAGGGACCGACTAGAGACCGACTAGGGACCGACTAGGGACCGACTACGGACTGACTACGGACCGACTAGAGACCGACTAGGGACCGACTACGGACCGACTAGAGACCGACTAGGGACCGACTAGGAACCGACTACGGACCGACTAGAGACCGACTAGGGACTGACTAGGGACTGACTAGGGACCGACTACGGACCGACTAGGGACCGACTAGGGACCAACTACGGACTGACTATGGACCGACTACGGCCCGACTAGGGACCGACTACGGACCGACTATGGACCGACTACGGACCGACTAGGGACCGACTAGCGACCGACTAGGGACCGACTAAGGACCGACTGGGGACTTTTCGAGATTTCCCCAAAAATTTTCTCCTGTAAAATTTTATATGATTTTTTTTTTTACAAATGGTTTCACAGAGTAGACAAAAATTCATTCGGAGAAAAAATATTGCGAGAGCTGATGATTGAGGATTTTGGAGACAAGTGAAGGATACAGAAGGGTAGAGTGCAGCCCCATGTTGTTGGTACTCAAACTTCTTATCTTCGTCTTTATGCTCACGTGGTCAGATTTTTAAAAGCTTATATCCGAAACTAGGTGATGCCCCATGTAGTTGGTACTCAAACTTCTTATTTTCGCGATGTCTGTGTGCTTACATGGTGAGATTTTTAAAAGCTTATATCTCCGAAACTATAGGGTGCAGCCCCATGTTGTTGGTACTCAAATTTTCGCGACGTCTATATGCTCACATGGTCAGATTTTTAAAAGCTTATATCTCTAAAACTATAGGGTGCAGCCCCATGTTGTTGGTACGCAAAATTCTTATTTTCACGATGTCTGTGTGTTTACGTTGTCAGATTTTTAAAAGCTTATATCTACGGAACTATAGGGTCGAGCCCCATGTTGTTGGTACTCAAACTTACTTTCGCGATGTCTAGATGTTCACGTGATCAAATTTTTAAAAGTTTATATCTCCGAAACTATAGGGTGCAACCCCATGTTATTAATTATTACTCAAACTTCTTATTTTTGCGATGTCTATGTGCTCACGTTATCAAATTTTTAAAAGCTTATATCTCCGAAATTATAGGGTGCAGCCCCATGTTGTTTTATAATGCCGAACGTCCCCGCGAGCTGCTTTAGCAGCTCGCGCACCGAGCAACTAGTTATACTATATATAGCTCAATTACCACTCACTCACTCACTCACTCATTGACATAATTGTTCTCCTAGAAAGAGACAGAAAACGATATAATCATGTATGGGAGATGTGTTTGGATGGGGGAGTCGAGTAGGGAAAAATTATGACATTTCAGAAAAACAAGATGGCGGCCGACGTGATTTTTGTAACTTTTTTGTTTTCCAACCGATTTCATTAAAATTCGCAATTATTGAAGAAATTAGTAAACAATTAACAGAAAAAGTGGAAAAAATTGAAAAAACAAGATGGCGGCCGAGATTTAGATTTTTAAAATTTTTGATTTTTCGACCTCAAACCGCGGCACCACAGCTCCGAAACGGGGTAATTGAGGATAATATTTTTTTATTGTTTCCGCTTACAACTATCCTGTATTTTGACAGAACGGGAGTGGTTTTTAAAAATTCAAGATGGCGGCTGTTGTGACGGCCATTTGGTTTGAGGTACGAAAAAACGCAATTTTAAAATTAAATTTTCTCACGGTTGGCAACATCGGAGCGTTTCGACTTCTATGAAGCGATTGTATGTATAGATTTGAGGTATAAATTGGTGGTAAAAAAATACCCCACTTTTGGGGAAATTTCAAGATTTACCCCAAAAATTAAAAAATCGAAATACGGACTTTTTGCAAAATCCGAGTATGAGCGACTACGTATTATGCTTGTACAAACGACATTTGGGTATTTTTGACACCAGAGACTGGCAACACTGGAATTTATCAAAGAAAAAGTGATTTTCGCGACATGGTCTTTTTTCAGGGGCAATCATTTCGCCTGGGTGCGAGTGAGATGGAACATGTAAAAGTCATCAGGAGCGGTATATCCGGTACTTATTGAAAAAATTATAAAACTATGTGAATTGTTTCTATAAAACGAGTTGACGGCCATTTTGTATTGTTGTTGGGTGTTTTTGAAAATTTTGATCATGTTTTTGAGGCAGTAGGCAACATTTTAGAAAGTTAATATGTATGAAGCGATTGTGCAACTCGACCGGCAGTATCGAGGTATGTACACAGTGTTGCCACATTTTGGGTAGTTTTTGAGATTTCCCCAAAAATTTCCTCCTGTAAAATTTTGTATGAAAATTTTTTTTTTCACTTATGGTTTCACAAAGAAGACAAAACTTTATTCCGAAAAAAATATGGAGAGAGCTGATGATTGAGGGTTTCGGAGACGGGTGAAGGGCACGCTGAAAGTATTGAAGATAGGTGGGGGGTGCTCGAGCAAATGTCATTCGAAACGTCGTCCAATTGGGAGTGAACTGAAAAAAAATTCAAAATGGCGTAAAAAAGATGGCCGCCATACAAATTTCATCGTTATCCATCTCGGAGCGTATAAAAGATGGAAGAGTGGTTTCTTAGCAAAAGATGATCAAAATCCGAAGGTCTACTTGATGAATGAAAAAAAAATTCAAAATGGCGGAATTCATTTTTTCATAGAAAATGTATGGTGAATATTGAATTGCCTTTGATGCGGTTCTTCAAAGAATTCTCACAGAAAAATATTGGAAGACATGATGATTGAGGGTTAGTAAGATGGTTAGGCAGCCCGGGAAGGGTATTGTAGATAGAAAAGGGCTGCTCAAACAAAAACAAGATGGCGGCCGACGTGATTTTTGTAACATTTTTTTTTCCTACCAATTTCGTTAAAACTCGCAATTCTAGAAGAAATTAGGAAACGATTAATAGAAAAAGTAGAAAAAATTTAAAAAACAAGATGGCGGCTTAGCTGTAGTCTTTCAAATTTTCGATTTTTCAACCCCGAACCGCGGCACCACAGCACCGAAACGGGGTAATTGACGATAATATTTTTTTCTGTTTTCGCCTACAATTACCCTTAATTTTGACAGAACGTGAGTGGTTTTTAAAAATTCAAGATGGCGGCTGTCGTGGCGGCCATTCGGTTGGAGGTACGAAAAAAACGCAATTTTAAAATTCAAATTTCTCACAGTTGGCAACATCGGAGCGTTTCGAATTCTATGAAGCGATTGTTTGCATAGACTCGAGGTATAAATTAGTGATTAAAATAATACCCCACTTTTGGGGAAATTTCAACATTTACCCCAAAAATTAAAAAATCGAAGTACGGACTTTTTGCAAAATCCGAGTATGAGCGACCACGTGTTTTACTTGTACAAATGACATTTGGGTATTTTTGTCGTCGGGCACTCGCAACACTGGAATTTATCAAAGAAAAAGTGATTTTCGCCTGGGTGCGAGCGAGATGGAACATTTAAACGTCATCAGGAGCGGTATATCCTGTAGTTAATGGTAAAATTATAAAACTATGTGAATTATTTCTATAAAAGGAGTTAGCGGCCATTTTGTATTGTTGTTGAGTGTTTTTGAAAATTTTGATCATGTTTTTGAGGCAGTTGGCAACATTTTAGAAAGTTGACATGTATGAATCGATTGTGCAACTCGACTGGCAGTATCGAGGTATATACACAATGTTGCCACATTTAGGGTAGTTTTCGAGATTTCCCCAAAAATTTCCTTCTGTAAAATTTTGTATGAAAATATTTTTTTTCGCAAATGATGTCACATAGAAGACAAAAAATTATTTTACGAAAAATATGGAGAGAGCTGATGATGGTTTCGGAGACGGGTGAAGGGCACGCTGAAGGTATTAAAGATAGGTAAGGGGTGCTCGAGCAAATGTCATTCATAACATGGTCCAATTGGGAGCGAGCTGAAAAAAAATTCAAAATGGCGAAAAAAAGATGGCCGCTATACAAATTTCGTCGGTGTCCATCTCGAAGGGTATAAAAGATGGAAGAGTGTTTTTTTAGCTAAAGATGATCAGGATCCGAAGGTCTACTTGATGAATAGAAAAAAAATTCAAAATGGCGGAATTTATTTTTCCATAGAAAATGTATGGCGAATATTGAGTATGCAAGGCTTTGATTCTTTGGAGAACTCAAGTAAAATATGGGAAGACATGTTAAGTTTAAGTGAGGGAGCAGGGAAAAATTATGACATTTCAGAAAAACAAGATGGCGACTGACGTGATTTTTGTAACTTTTTTGTTTTTCAACCGATTTCATTACAACTCTCAACTATTGAAGAAATTAGTAGACAATTCATAGAAAATGTGGAAAAAATTGAAAAAACAAGATGGCGGCCGCCGTGATTTAAGTAACTTTTTTGTTTTCCAACCGATTTCGTTACAACTCGCAATTATTGAAGAAATTAGTAGACGATTCATAGAAAATGTGAAAAAAAGTAAAATTCAAGATGGCGGCTGTCGTTGCGGCCATTCGTTTTGAGGTACGAAGAAACCCAATTTTAAAATTCAAATTTCTTACAGTTGCCAACATCGGAGCGTTTCGACTTCTATGAAGTGATTGTATGTATAGATTCGAAGTATAGATTGGTGCAAAAAAATACCCCATTTTTGGGGAAATTTCAAGATTTACCCCAAAAATTAAAAAATCGAAATACGGACTTTTTGCAAAATCCGATATGAGCGAACACGTATTTTACTTGTACAAATGAGATTTGGGTATTTTTGTCATCGAGGACTGGCAACACTGGAATTTATCAAAGAAAAAGAGATTTTCTTGACATGGTCTTTCTCAGGGGCAATCATTTCGTCTGGATGCGAGCGAGATGTAAAATTTTGAATTTCATCAAAAGCGGTATATCCCGTACTCAATGGAAATATTATAAAACTATGTGAAATGTTTCTGTAAAACGAGTTGGCGGCCATTTTATATTGTTGTTCGGTGTTTTTGAAAATTTTGATCATATTTCTGAGGCAGTTGGCAACATTTTGGAAAGTTAACATATATGAATCGATTGTGTAACTTGACCGGCAATGTCGAGTAATGTAAAAAGTGTTGCCACATTTGGGGTAGTTTTCGAGATTTTTCCTACAAATTTCCTCCTATAAAATTTAGTAAGAATTTTTTTTTCACAAATGGTTTCACATAGAAGATAAAATTTATTCGGAGAAAAAATGTGGAGAGAGCTGATGATTGAGGATTTCGGAGACGGGTGAATATCTCCGAAACTAAAGGGTGCAGCTGCATGTTGTTGGTACTCAAACTTCTTATTTTCGCGATGTCTATACGTTCACGTAGTCAGATTTTTAATAGCTTATATCTCCGAAACTATAGGGTACAGCCCCATGTTGTTAGTACTCAAACTTCTTATTTCCGCGATGTCGATAAGCCCACGTAGTCAGATTTTTAAAAGCTTATATCTCCAAAATTATAGGGTGCAGCCCCATGTTGTTGGTACTCAAACTTCTTATTTTTGCGATGTCTGTTTGCTTACGTGGTCTGATTTTTCAAAGCTGATATTTCCGAAACTATAGGATGCAGCCCCATGTTGTTGGTACTCAAACTTCTTATTTTCGCGATGTCTATATGCTCACGTGGTCAGATTTTTAAAACCTTATGTCTCCAAAATTATAGGGTGCAGCCCTCATGATGTTAGTACTCAAACTTATTATTTTCACGGTATGTCTGTTTCCTTACGTGGTCAGATTTTTCAAAGCTTATATCTCCGAAACTATAGGGTGCAGCCCCATGTTGTTGGTGCTTAAACTTCTTATTTTTGCGATGGCTGTGTGATTACGTAGTCAAAGTTTTAAAAGCTTATATGTATTTTCAAAACTATAGGGTGCAGCCCCATGTTGTTGGTACTCAAACTTCTAATTTTCGCGATGTCTGTTTGGTTACGTGGTCAGATTTTTCAAAGCTGATATCTCCGAAACTATAGGGTGCAGCTCCATGTTGTTGGTACTCAAACTTCTTATTTTCGCGATGTCTATATGCTCACGTGGTCAGATTTTTAAAACCTTATGTCTTCAAAATTATAGGATGCAGCCCCATGTTGTTGGTACTCGAACTTCTTATTTTCGCGATGTTTGTTTACTTACGTGGTCAGATTTTTGAAAGCCTATATCTCCGAAACTAAAGGGTGCAGCTCCATGTTGTTACTACTCAAACTTCTTATTTACGCGATGTCTATATGCTCACGTGGTCAGATTTTTAAAAGCTTATATCTCCGAAACTATAGGGTACAGCCCCATGTTGTTGGTAGGTACGCAAAATTTTTATTTTTGCGATGTCTGTATGCTCACGTGATCAAATTCTTAAAAGCTTATAATATCTCCGAAACTATAGAGTGCAGCTCCATGTTGTTGGTACTTAGATATCTTATTTTTGCGATGTCTATGTACTTACGTGATCAAATTCTTAAAAGCTTATATCTACGGAAGTATAAAGTGCAGCCCCATGTTGTTGGTGCTCAAACTTCTTATTTTCGCGATGTCTATATGTTCACGTGATAAAATTTTTAAAAGCTTATATCTCCGAAACTATAGGGTGCAGCTCCATGTTGTTGGTACTCAAACTTCTTATTTTAGCGATGTTTATGTGCGCACGTGGTCAGATTTTAAAAAGCTTATATCTCCGAAACTATAGGGTGCAGTTCCATGTTGTTGGTACGCAAAATTCTTATTTTTGCGATGTTTGTATGCCAACGTGATTAAATTTTTAAAAGCTTATATCTCCGAAACTATAGGGTGCAGCCCCATGTTGTTTGTGCTCAAACTTCTTATTTTTGCGATGGCTGTGTCATTACGTAGTCAGATTTTTAAAAGCTTATATTTTCAAAACTATAGGGTGCAGCCCCATGTTGTTGGTACTCAAACTTCTTATTTTCGCGATGTCTGTTTGTTTACGTGGTCATATTTTTCAAAGCTTATATCTCCGAAACTATAGGGTGCAGCCCCATGTTGTTGGTGCTCATACTTCTTATTTTCGCGAAGTCTATGTATGTGTTCACGTGGTCATATTTTTCAAAGCTTATATCTCCGAAACTATAGGGTGCAGCCCCATGTTGTTGGTACTCAAACTTCTTATTTTCGCGATGTCTGTTTGTTTACGTGGTCATATTTTTCAAAGCTTATATCTCCGAAACTATAGGGTGCAGCCCCATGTTGTTGGTGCTCAAACTTCTTATTTTCGCTATGTCTATATGTTCACGTGGTCAGATTTTTAAATGCTTATATCTCCGAAATTATAGGGTGCAGTCCCATATTGTTATATAATGTCGAACGTCCCCGCGAGCTGCTTTAGCAGCTCGCGCACCGAGCAACTAGTTATATATATAAAGCTACTTGAAGTAAGGTACTGATCACCTCTCCTGAACAATTTTGTATGGAACTTTTTCACCATACTTTCCGTGTGTGTAAAATTAAAAAATTCTAGGTCAACAAAATTATAGAGAGAGCTGAACGTGGAAAACTGACTAGGGTGCCCTAAGGGATCTCAGAAACTATCAGTCGGAGAGGTACCGTCCCGAAACAAAAAATGTTCAAAACCTTGGGCCATTGGGTGAACCGGTGAAAAAAATATGGCCACCAAACAAAAAAAATTTTCGTCTCCATACAAAAATTTCCTAATTTTCAAGAGGCTCTCCAGAACAATTTTGTATGGAACTTTTTTCCCCTTACTATTTATATGCGTAAAACTTATAGGTCTTCTTTCAGGAAAATTATGAAACTTCATGAATGTGGAAAATTTATCAGAGTACCCCAAAGGATCTCAAAAACTATCAATCATAGAAACATGGTCCTGAAAGCGAAAATGTTCAAGACCTTAGGCCATTTGGTGAACCAATAAAAAAAAGATAGGTACCGAACAAAAAAAATTTTCGCGTCCATACAAATTTTTTTTTTAATTTTCAAGAGGCTCTCCAGAACATTTTTGTATGGAACTTTTTTCTATCTCTAAGCGCATGCATAGAACTCATGAGTGTCCTTTCAGGAAAAATACGAAACGTTATGAATGTGGAATATTTACCAGGGTGCCTCATGGGTCCTCCAAAACTACCAGTCATACAGACATGGTCCCAAACAAATGTTATTAAAGACCTTGGGCCATTGGGTGAACCGGTAAAAAAAAGATGGCCACCAAACAAAAAAAAATTTCCTCCATACAAATTTTTTGTGTTCTATTCAAGAGGCTCTCCAGAACAATTTTGTATGGAACTTTTTTCCTTTCACTATTTATGTGCGTAGAACTTATGGGTCTTCCTTCAGGAAAATTATGAAACGTCATGAATGTGGAAAATTTACCAGAGTACCTCATGGGTCCTCCAAAACTACCAGTCATACAGACATGGTCCCAAACAAATGTTATTAAAGACCTTGGGCCATTGGGCGAACCGGTAAAAAAAAGATGGCCGCCGAACAAAAAAAAATTTTCTCCATACAAATTTTTTGGGTTCTTTTCAAAAGGCTCTCCAGAACAATTTTGTATGGAAATTTTTGCCTCACTATTTATATGCGTAGAACTTATGGGTATTTCTTCAGGAAAATTATGAAATGTCATGAATGTGGAAAATTTACCAGAGTACCTCATGGGTCCTCCAAAACTACCAGTCATTCAGGCATGGTCCCAAGCAAATGTTATTAAAGACCTTGGGCCATTGGGTGAATGGATAAAAAAAAGATGGTCGCCAAACAAAAAAAAAATCTCTCCATACAAATTTTTTGGGTTCTTTTTAAGAGGCTCTCTTAGACATTTTTGTATAAAACTTTTTCCCCCCACTACACGTATAGGTAAATAGAACTTAAAAGATTTTTTTTTTTACAAAAAATACAAAACGTAGTGAATGTGGAAAAATTACCAGAGTACCCTAATGACCCGCAAAAACTATCAATCATAGAGGCATGGTCCTGAAACTAAAAATGTTTAAGACCTTAGGCCCTTTGGTGAGCCAGTAAAAAAAAGATAGCTACAGAACAAAAAAAAATCGTGTCCATACAAAATTTCTTTTTAATTTTCAAGTGGCTCCTCAGAACATTTTTGTAGATCTTTTTTTTCCACTAAACGCATGCATAGAACTCATTAGTGTCCTTTCAGATAAAATACGAAACGTGATACCAATATTTCTTTCTATCTTTCAAGAGACTCTCCAGAATATTCTGGTATTTGGTATGGCCTCCCATTTCTTTATTTAAAACGAATATTGAAGAGACTACAAGGCCCGCGAGCTGCTTGCAGCTCGCGCACCGAGCGCAACACTAGTATTTGTATAATAGTGCTGTGCTAAAAATAACAGGCAAGTATCGTAATCTATTCTTATACAGTTATACTTATAATATAAAATAATACGCTTTGTTTTTCTTTTTAAGAATTTGAAAATAATGGACTATAAGATAACTTTTATGAAATATAAAAATAAAACTATGACCAAACCGAACGCGCGAAAGAAAGTAGCATTTTTATATTTAGGTTGAAAATGGTAACCCCAAATGGCGTTGGGCTGCCATTTTGTGACGCTAAAACAGTCGTCTGTTGTCGTTTCGTGCGCATAGACCACGTTCTTCAAGTGTTTTCGATCTGTTTTTATTTGACAATTTTATTATATGATTATTACCTTTTTTTGGTTTCTACTTAAATAACTAAAATATAAATTTTAAATGATTCCGCCAATTTAAAACGAAAATAATCTTAAAATAATGCGCCGGTTCATTTTGGAGGAACGGTAACGAACTCAGTGTTATGTTGTGCCCATCACTAGTCGTGACTAACTGATAGGTGTCAGGAACGCATTCTCTGAACGGCCGAACTATAGTATAGTAATTGTAGGAGGTATAGAGATTCTTTTTGCTCTAAATAAAAGTCTACTTTATTCACTTTAAAATCGAAAGCACTATTTTGAAAATATTTATTTTAATCTAACTAATTAGTATAATTTAAGACAAAAAATAATTCTAAGCCAACCTTCAAATGAACCTTCTTCACATAATTGTAATTATTCTGGTAATTTATATTGAAATTCTGAAATGAATAATCTGGTTATATAATAATAAAATAATTACAATGGTTAAATAAAAAATATTTAAAAAATTATTGTCGAAAACAATTGCCCTTCCATACTAAATGTCAGTTTTACACCTAGGGTAAGTTTTCATGTGAAATGTTTTCAAGTTATCGTTAACTGTAAGTAAATTCGTCATTAGTATAGTTATATTATAATCAAATAAAACATCCCAAAAGTTAATTTTCATACAACATAACAGATTTTTTACGTTACCTTGAAATGTCAGGGCATATTTGGGAGATATAATAGCCATGTCACAAACTGTAATTGACTTACGTTATTATTAGTTTCTGCTTCAATATTATTAATTTTTATAAATAGAACTAAGACAATAAAATTATAATAAAGTGCCATCCTACTTCAAAAATCTTTACAGTAAAACTAATTAGATCCAGTATTTCAACCAATCAGCACCCTAAAAAAAAACAATGTAGCTACCTACTTAAGAAAGTCAAAAACTTGTTTAATTAAAAACTTCCTGTCGAAGTTGACATTATTTTCCAATCTAAAAACGTAACTCCAAACAAGCTTGTAAATAATTGCTTTTTTTCACTTTTAATTGACGTTTGTTTTCGTCGTTGAATTCATACGAAACTATTATTTGCTTTTTACCATTTCGTACTGATAAGTACTACGTGTAAATTTTTCTATTTAATTTCCTGTTTTGCAATTCATCTTGCATGCAATGGCATGGTAGAAGCAAGCGAACTATAAAGCCTCAGGCTAGTTCAGTTCCAAATTAAACAAATCTAGTACAATTTTGCGAGCCGAAAAACTCACAAGGAATTTTCTTTTACATTTTATCCGCGCCGATATAATATTATGTGCATTATTTACATTGCGCTTTGTTAAAAAACAATTATTATGAAATAGAGAATGTCATAATTATACCTAATTCCTTGCTTGCTCTATTTTTATCCGTACACAAATATGGACAACATTCATGGGCATAAATTGAAAAATTATAGATTTTCATGCAAACAATTAAAATGCTAATAATAAAGTATCTGTGTTTGGGTTTTTATAATTTGAAAAAAATTACAGGATTCAAAACTTTTTGAAATTCCATCCTAAAGGCTAGAAGTGCAGCATAACAAACACTAACAAATAAAATATGACAGTGTCTATTTCATAATAATTATTTTTTAAGAAAGCTTTGTAAATCTATTTCGTATATAATTATCGATACAATGTATTGAGATATTTTTACATTTGATTTCCACCCTAACGCAGTGGGTCTATGGGGAAATACGAATTCTCCTAGGACCTAACTGGTGGGACGAGCCGATGGGTCCACGGGGCATCCACCAAATTAAAAGTAGTGGAATTCAAACAAAATGCTATAATAAAATATGAGGTACTCGTTACTCGTATATTAAGAAAAAATAATGAATAACTATAAATAGATTTGATAGCTTAAGTTTAAAATAGTACATTTTTAGGGTTCCGTACCCGAAGGGTAAAAACGGAGCCCTATTAATGTCACTCGGCTGTCTGTCTGTCTGTCTGTCCGTCTGTCCGCCGGTCACAGGTCTCTAGCTCGCAGACGAAATGAGTTACAAACCTGAAATTTTGGTATTTAGTGTAAAACGTTAACCCAAAATCAAATATTGAATTAGAAATTGAATTAAATTATTTTTCAGGGGGGCTCCCATACATGAAAAAGGAGCCGGAAAAAAAAAAATTTTCTTTACCCTAGCTTGTGGGGTATCATTGTTTAGAGCTCATTAAGTAGAGTACAAATATATATTTTTTTAATTTTTATCTCAAAAAATAAGGGAATGAGAGGCCATCAAAGTTGTCAGTTTTAGACCATTTTTGTGACGGGGGCTATCTCAAAAACTAAACTAGTTGGGAATATGATATTTCAGTATATTATGTACTATATGCTCTATTTAAACAACAAATACTGAAAACAACGATTTATTAAATAGTTTATAAGCTGTGACCAAAATAAACGAACATTTTTTTGGGTTTTTCTTTCACGGTTTGTTGCGATGTCTAGCTCGGAAATTAAATATTTCTTAGACCCAAAATATTATATTGTTCATAATTATGTACGGAACCCTGAAAGAGCGAGGCCCGACTCGCACTTGGCTGATTTTTTAATTACATCTGGATGTAACCTCTATCCTTTTATTAGCTGAGGTAAAATGTAAAAAATGGTAGGTATATCTATATCTCTTTATGTGAAGTACTGTGCACGGCTCTTAAGACTGGTACACAGTTTGTCAAGATTTCATTGTTTGTTGAGATGAAAATGTCTTAAGTGCCATCCATAAACGTTTCTGGGAGATGCAAATTTATCAACCTTTTCCCTCAGCTAATAAAAAATAGATTACGTTTCACATCCCTTAGCCCAGACTATCCTTTAGCGATGGCTGCGGCTTGGCCCACGACTCCCACTGCTGGGCCCGCCTTCACGATTCCATTGCGAATGTTGCGCCCAAACTTTTCCTGTAAGTAGGTAAAAATATTAGTTGTATTTCACAGAGGTTAATTAAAATTAAAAGATATTCTGTCTGGCTGTAATCTTTTCACGAGTTATCCAATAAAAAGATAATTATTTACATACTATCTTACATACATCTATTTTAGGATTATCATACCCCAAACAAACAGATATTTTTCGATTTTATGTTTGGTTGTCTTTTTGAGGGGTTAATCTTCGGAATGGCTGAACCGATCTTGACGGGAATTTTATAGGCAGTTACAGGATTTTTCAAGGAGTACCTTAGGCTCCTTTTTATCCAAGAGATATTCAGTTCCTGCATGAAAAGATGAAAACTTCAACAGTGTTGTTCAACAACATTTTTTTTAATCTTGTAACTTTAGGTTAATTAATTCTCACAGCCTAACCACTGAACCGATCTTGATGAAATTTGACACCAAGATAACTTTAAAAAATCTAAATCCAGGCCGACGAAGAGTCAGCTACAAAGATAAAAAAAATTGCTTACAATTTTTTTGAACCCTCTCCACCTAGGCGCTGCGTTGACAGCGCACAACATCATCAGAATAGCGAAAACAAAGATGAAAACTCGTGAAAAATTCATTTCTCTCTCACAGTCGATCTACTATGTGCCTAATCACCGGGCATACTTGCGTTTTTATACGGTGAAAACTGGAACAATATTTATTTGCATCCATAAATCTGCTCTTAACTCAATTATCTTCTTTATCTGTATTGATATAAGGATTATAAAGTGGTTTGGCGCTTGTAAATAATGACTGTCTGCGAATAATAGGGAACCCCCTCAGGTTCTCTATAAAACCACTTCAAATAGATTATATAGTTAATTGAGTTTACTTATCTTAAGGAGTTTTGGTGTGACGTTAAATATTTGAAGAGGTGATTTAAACAGCTGAATAGAACGTTAAAACTAAAAAAAATTGTAGTAGTGTTTGAAAAAAATTTATATCGAGACAATTGTTTCCAATCACTTATCTATTTCATAGCTAATTAAAGACTCAAAGAATATAATTGGTTTTACTAATTTAATATTAATGTTATTATCTAAATATATTAAATAAATAATTAATAGACAAAATAGATTCGAAACCTGGCGGAAGTTCATTTTACACTATCTTATCACCATTTAAGAGTATTGTACTTTGTGAATTTTCTTTGTTAATAATTAGTTCAACATTAACGAGGTTTATGGCTGTTGATTTATATTTTTAACTCTTTCTTGGCTTAATCTTTTTACAGCATAATATGTACATACTAAAAGCTTTACTAAATTACATGTACCTAAATACCTATAAAACATTTTTTCTGCGTAGACAGATCACTCTGCGGCGATGGGTTAAAGGCAGGCCACTGTATAATAATTAATTAATAAATAAAAATAAATATTTGTTACAAAATAGTTTATTCAATATATCGCCGTGTTATTATGACTCAAGAATCTTATAGTTATGAGTTATTGACCCAAAATGTCGTAACATTAATTACCCGTACAACTCATTTCTCTTGCAAAGATAGTCACAGAACACGGTCTTGGGCTCCCGTGTCCAGCGGCTACCAGCGAATCGCTTGAGATCGTCCTCCCACCTATCACGAGGTCTTTAAATGCTGCGTTTTCCTTTACAAGGTCGCCATTCAAGCACCTTGAGACTCCAACGTCTTTCGGTTCTTCGAGAAATGTGCCTTCACCTATTGCCACTTCATCTTTGTGACTCGATGATATGTCTGGTTCTTCTACGACTTCTACGAATCTTCTCACTTTTGTTTTGATCCCCCAGGGATATCTACTCTTTGTCCAGTTTCGTATTCAAAATCCGTGAAGAAATCTCGCCCGGCCCGGCATGTAGTAGGAATTGACGTGATCGTTTGGTCTCCTGTGACGTTGCTGTTTTTCTTGCTTGGCAGGACGTACGGGTCTAATGTGGCGATCCTCGGGAATCTATGAAAAACTTTATTTATTAGTCCTAACTTTATAAGAAATGTACTCGTATTATAACAAACATTTGAACAGATTTGAATCAAACTGTGTCTGTCTGACTGTATATCTGCTTGTTACCTTTTCAATATTCCAGGAAACATTAAGTTACTGTTTTATCCCGGAAAAGAAAACGTAAGAAATAAAATAAATATTGAAAATACATTAATTCCGTCCAAGACGTAAACAGCTAAATTCTAATACTTACTTCTTTTGGATGATCATTATTTTCCATATTTTTTATCTTTTTCTGTAAATTTGCCAACTTTTGCTGATAATATCTCACTCTTTCGCTGCTAAGTGGATAGTATTCATCGTCATCAGTTCTCAAATGTCGATTTTCTTGATTACTCTTAACGCTTCCTCTAACATCGTGTATATTTCGAAATTTTCTTTCTTCAAAATTTTCGTTACCTCTACGTGTAAAACTTTTTGTATCACTATCAAAGAATTTTCGACCGTTAGATTTTCCCAATTTGTTTTCATTGTTTGTAACGGATTTATAATTTTCAAAGTCACGATAGTTATATTTTGGTTTATTTAAATCAAAACCATATTTGTCCACATTAGTCTGATCGATTGCTGATAATTTATTAAAATTCATATCACCAGTAATCGTGTCGTTAGATGAATCCTGCCTCAAAAACTTCACTTTGTGTTTATTTAAATCCATTTTACCAACAAGGGCACCGTATATTTTGCGAAGTTTCTCGTCAAACATTCCCTTTTCGTTTGTATTCAAATCTATATTTTTTACTTCTTCTTCAAGTTTATCCAAAAGCGACATGATAGTTTTATCTCCTTCTGTTTGTATGTTATTTCTTTTTAAATTAACTTGAGAGATATTAAAACTATTTAAATAAGTAAACTTTTCGATTACATCATTTGCAACATCATTTTTATTATCTTTTAATTTTTGGTTAATTTTACTATTATAATCACTAAATATGACTGGTCCATGAGACATGTTACCATCTCTATAAAAATCAGTATCATCTATATGTCCGTGTCTCTTTTTATCAATATAGCTTGATACGACTTTTTGAACGTTCGTAAAGTCCTTTCTGGGTGCTACGTCTTTTTTGAATTCCTTTATTTCATGAACAAGATTCACGGTCACTTGTTTTCTTGTTTTAATCGGTAACTCAAATCTTCGAGATTTTGAAAATATGCTTGGTTTTTGACTTGCAAAATGTCTCTGCAATTAACATTCAAGCACAATCATTAAATATTAAGTTTATTAATTCAGTACTTATGATCACATATAGCCTCAGTTATGACTTTTTTGTGGTGCTACTTACTCTAACGTACGTTGTTGCAGTCAAAAGATGTGGAGCTTCAGTAGTATTTTGTACAGGTAACATTTTACGTTTTGTATTAAAATATCTACTTTTGACATCAGCTGGAAATCGTCTGGTTAAATCACTAGGAAAAAAGGATAACAATTTATTTTAAAATCGTCGAAAAAAACTGTCTCTGTGACATACTTAGATACATTAAGTAATAGATACCTTTTATAGGCTACGGGCTCTAAGTTCGTCAATATATCATTGTAATTATTATATGGTAATCGCTGTAAATAAAAAACAAAATCAACAATTCAAATTGCAGCAAAACAGAAAAAATATTTTAATAATACTATAACATTATAAATTCGAAAATAACTCTGTCTATCTGTCTGTCTGTTTCACTTTCACGCCTAAACCGCTAAATCGATTTTGACGAAATATGGTACAGAGGTAGACTAGACCTTGTAGAAGGATATGGGCTACCTTTTATTCCGGAAAATTATAGAGCAATTTAAAAAAAAGCTATAACCACGCGGACAAAGTGGCAAGCAGGATACCAAATACTTACGTTGTTGAACGTATTTTTGATATCAATTAATATATCCGTGGTCAATGTTTGAGAATTTGTGTGTCTAAAAAAATGTAAAGGTTAAATATTATTTAGTAGGATAAATTACCCTATTTCTGCTTAAAATTATGATGTAAGCTGCATAGACGCATAAAGATTTATTTACCGTATTTCTTCCAGGCTATTTTTTATTATCTCGTTCGGATTTAACTCGTTCCAGCAATGCGCGAGACGGCATTTCAATCATGTACATTAATAATAATAATTGTTATAATGTTATTTTTAAAAAAAGAGCAACCGCCGAGTTTCTTGCAGGTTCTTCTCGGCTGGAACTGCATTCCGAACCTGTGGTAGATTCAGTTGACGATTCAAAAGCACTTGTAAAAGTTTATTTGAATAAAAAACTTTTCTATTCTATTCTATTTTATTCTATTCTATCTTATTTCTTAGACTGCACCATCGCTCGTTAGGTAAAACGGAAACCTAGCAGCAATTTAAAAGACATAAATAATCTCGACCTCTAAAAGATTTTGCGCAGCGCGCTTTTTAACCGACTTCCAAAAAGGAGGAGGAGGTTCTCAATTCGGCGCGTATTTTTTTTATGACAATGATGACATTATTTCTACGTTTGCTCCATTTATTCTGAAGAGATTTTTATGATCAATAAGTTTATACTACCTGTTTTTTGTAGCTGGAGCATCCTCAATGGTGAATATAGGCAAGACGACCACCGGAGGTTTGCATTGGTCCTTGTCTTTACATGAGTATGCTGAAAGTGATAGATAATACTTAATAATAGCAGGTATAGGTCGACCAGAATCTCATGAAAAATACGGAAATGAAATTCCAAAGTTAGCAACACTGCGGCTGCCCTAGCGATAAACAAAGTAACTGTCATTTTTTGTAAAATTGACTTTTTTGCATTAACAAAAGTTTTATGTCGAGTAGTTTTTTACCACAGTTAAATATTTCAAATAACTTGAACCGTTTACTGAAATTTGAATTGCCCAAACAAAGTAACTGCACACAATAACCCGGAATATAAATGCAAAAACCAAGTAAACAACAAGCACAACACAAAAACAAAGTAATTGGATGTTGACTTTGGTTTTGTATTTAAAATGCAGTTGCCTGATTTTTCGTTTCGTGAAACGACCCCAGGTAAGGTGTTCTGAATGTAATTACTTTGTTAATCACTAGGGCAGCCGAGATAACCTAGTGTTGCTTACTACAAAATTTAATTTTCCTATTTTCCATGAGATACTATACTAGTTTCTAACGTTTCTATTACAAAATTTCACGGAGTTTGATTGGTTAATAGATATTTAAATAAGAATCAAACTTCGTTTGTATGGTGCGCGCTCGAGATGTACTCCTCAGTGCTTACGATTCTTTCTGCCGGTCCTGTAGCACAGACAGTCTTCATCCTCGTCGAAGCCCACAGGACAGCCGCATCTTACGGTGTAACCGGGTATCTTAGGAGGTTCCACGGTGTATACAGGCTCTCCAAACTTGGGTCGCGATGAGAAATTGCAGACGATTTGAATGCACTGAAATTTTCACAGTAGACATTTTGAACAAAATTACCAATTATAGAGTAAACTAGTCCCCAAATACCCAAGTGTGCAGTATCTCCTAGTAGTGTATATCTAGTAGAAAAGGTAGTAAAGTAACAAAAGTGTTTAATAACCCGAAGTAAGTAGTGGCTTCAAGTGTACGTCTCACTGATTCCCAAAAGTTCCACGCATTGAATAGCGGCTATGATATGGCTTAGAACAACTATTTATAGATAATAATCACTCCCCATTTAATGTTCTCATTACTACAATTTGTAAAGTACCTAGAAGACAACCGCTAAGGGTATTGTATCAAAGAGGGTCTTTGACGTCACAAAAGTTATAATTTTAATGGTACCTATCTATTCCTGTCACGAACTCACTTACAAAGTTAACTCAATTTAAGGTAACCCGAGCGGATACGTCAGAATAATTATTACTCTCCACAGTTACTCTCAAACTAAGTAACTATAAGCCTTACGTGATCGCACAAACTATATTCTCGTGTAAAGATCAAGTGAAACCAAACTAGCTGAGTGATTCGCTGATCAAACGTGGAACCGATAATTAATCATTGACTACTCTAGCGGCACGCTATGATGGCCGGTTTGACGTTTGTCCGCTCATGAAGTTCCGTATTAATTGATAACGACTTTGAAGGAAATAATTGTATTACTTTATTGACGATAGTGATGTGCAGAGATTCATAAATTTTATCGAATGTAGTTTTAGGTTTAGGACTCAAAATTTATTTATTAAATTGATTTCTTAAATGTATACAAGTGTAGAAAAATCAGTTTGCACCATTTAAGGGGTGAATGTACTTGTGAATATGAACAATTTTCACTATGTGGACAAACCTCTGAAATCGCAAAAAAATATCAATAAATTTTTAAAAATGGAATCTAATACGATCGTCACATAGGATCGCTGGCTAGCACAACTACTACCTCCGGCAAACTCGCGTCAATGCTCAATGCAAAACAAAGCAGTTTCGAATTGACGTTGCTTCGAAAAGTATAAACTGTCAGTGCAATGCGATTGTGATATAGTTTTGACCTGGCTTTGGATTTCAAATATTGATACTGCATTACTGTTGACCCTTGCTCGTTAATTTGGACTCTGTTCAAGCCCTTTGTTGTGGATTTCGTCGATATGACCGAACGTACGCAGAGAACTGTTCTAAATAGTCAGACACGTGAGTTCGTAATACGCCTTCGTAACTATTTCGATCGTGAAGCTCAAAATGGAGGGCCAATTTTACCTATAACGTCAGTGGTTGAACGCGTAGCTGATGCGCTTAATATTGGACAACGAACTGTTAGACGGATAACTAAAAAAAAATATGGCGAGACTGGCACAGAAGAAAATAAACTTCACACACCAAAAAAGAGAAAACGAGCAAAACCAGTCGTAGGCATCGATAGCTTTGATGCCGATGCTATCCGAAGACATGTTTACGGCTACTATTTACAGAAGGAGTATCCAACAAGAAAAAAGTTGGTGCATTCACTGAAGGAAGCTGGATTATTCTTCGGTGGGGAAAGTTCTTTAACGAAGATTTTGAAGACCATTGGATTTCGATACAAAAAATGTAACAAACGCAAAATATTGATGGAAAGATTTGATATAGCGATGGCAAGGTATACTTTTTTACGGCAAGTGAAAGAAATCAAAAATTGGCAAAATGTTGTGTTCTTGGATGAAACATGGCTTAATGCTAACCATACTGTAGGCCGTTCTTGGAACGATGACACAGCAGCATCTACTTCCAAAGTTCCTGTAGGAAAAGGATCGCGACTTATAATTTGTCACGCCGGAACCATCAACGGGTTTGTCGAAGGTTCTCTCATGGCTTTTGCGTCAAAAACCACTGGAGACTATCATGAAGACATGAATGGAGAAAAGTTTACTGAATGGTTTACCTCAATGTTGTGTAGCCTCCCTGAACCATCTATTATAATTATGGACAACGCCCCATACCACTCGATGCAAATTGACAAGCCACCTGCCCAATCCCAAAAGAAAGCTGATATCGTCGCATGGCTTCGTAAAAATGGCGTAGATGCAAACATGAATATGTTAAAAGCGGAATTAGTACGTCTTTTAAAAGAAAACAAACCAACCAAGATCCGATACGTCATTGACGAAATAGCATTAGAACATGGGCACAGAGTTATACGGTTACCGCCTTACCATTGTGAGTATAATGCGATTGAGTTGGTGTGGGCTCAAATTAAGGGATATGCTGCAAGACACAATACAGAACCCCCATTTACCACAAAAAAAATGCTAAAATTATTAGAAGAAGCTTGTGAACATGTGACTAAAGGAGACTGGGAAAAGGTTGTGAATAGAACTGTTAAATTAATAAGGGAAGATTATGAAAGAGATGTGAAAATAGATAATATTATAGAAAACGAACATATAATTATTAATGTATGTGATGATAGCAGTGACGACAGTGAAAATAGTAGTATGGACGAATCTGATTAATTATGGCCTTTTGTGGCACCTTTTTTGGTATCTTTTGTATTCATATGTTTCTTGTGTGCATATAAAGTATGTATATTCATTTTCGTTCAAATATTCAGTTCGTTCAAATAAATTAAATAAACATATACATTTTTGTTTTATTAAACCTATTTAATCAGGTACAAAAACAAAACTTAATTGTTTTTTGTTCGAGAATAAATTGACATTCCACATCACTATTGTAATGTGTCAAACCGGCCATCATAGCGTGCCGCTAGTGTAGTGTCTCTTCAATAAGAGAATCGGCGTGACCAAACAGTGAACTAACGCGCTATGGTATTGTTTGTACTAGTATTGCTCACTAAAAAAAGCATAGCAGGGCCCTCAAATCCCACGCCGATTCTCTTTTTTAACCCCCGACGCAAAAACGACGGGGTGTTATAAGTTTGACGTGTCTGTGTGTGTGTGTGTGTGTATGTGTGTGTGTCTGTCTGTTCCCCTGTAGCGCTCAAACGGGTGAACCGATTTGAATGCGGTTTTTTTTTGAAAGGTGAATTAGTCGAGAGTGTTGTTAGCTATGTTTGATGAAAATCGATCCAAGATGGCCGCCGCTACAAAATGGCGGATTACATATTTTTTCACAACTCCCTTAATATGGGTATCAAATGAAAGGGCTTGACTAGTAGAATAGCTCTATGCAAATCCAAGATGGCTGCCGGCACAAAATAGTGAATGTCGGGGGTTTTTTAAATTTTTAATTTATACTTGTTGAACAGACCGAACTAGAAGAACTGACTACCATCACTACAGCTCTTTAACGTTCTGATGCTGAGCACAGTCCTCCTCTCTTATAGGAGAAAGGGATTTAGAGCCACGCTGCTCCAATACGGGGTGACGGGACTAACGACTATTGTCACATGATTGATACCACCACCACCACCACTTCAGCCTTTTAACGTCCCACTGCTGGGCACAGGTCTCTCATAGGAGAGAGGGATTTAGAGCTTAGACCCACCACGCTGCTCCAATGCGGGTTCGCGGGCTTTAACGACTATTGTCACATGATAGTGATATTAACCGGGACCGACTGATTAACGTGCTCTCCGAGGCACGGGGGTGAAACACCGCCAACTACCAACTCCGGGCTGGACTGAGAATTTCTTGAAAGACCCAATCCCTTACAATTATTTGCCCGACCCGGGAATCGAACCCGGAACCTCATGATCTGAAGTCGAATACTCTAACCACCAGACCAACGAGGCGTGATTGATAATAATAAATTGAAAATTTAAAAAACCCCCGACATTCGCCATTTAGTGGCGGCGGCCATCTTGAATTTGCAATAGTGCTATTCTACTAGTCAAGCCCTTTCATTTGATACCCATATCAAGGGAGTTGTGAAAAAATATATCATCCGCCATTTTGTAGCGGCGGCCATCTTGGACCGATTTTCATCAAACATAGCTAAGAACACTCTCGACTAATTCACCTTTCAAACAAAAAAAACCGCATTCAAATCGGTCCACCCGTTTGAGCGCCACAGAGGAACAGACAGACACACACACACACACACACACACACACACACACACACACACAGACACGTCAAACTTATAACACCCCGTCGTTTTTGCGTCGGGGGTTAACAAAATACCTGATTGCTATTAACCAACGGCTTTACCTGCTCTTCGAGGTACGGGAGTGAAACACCGCTACTAACTCCGGGCTGGCACTCAGAAATCCTGACATAAAAACTCAATGCAATTCATTACCCAGCATTATTAATTCATTTTTTTTTTGACAATCGAACTCAAGACCTCGTAACCTGCAGTTGAACATGCTAACTTAAAGATTCTAGAGACTAAGTATAGGCCATGAGTACGTATAGTATAATCACTACATAGTATAAAACAAAGTCGCTTTCTCTGTCCCTATATCCCTATGTCCCTATGTATGCTTAAATCTTTAAAACTACGCAACGGATTTTTTTAATAGATAGAGTGATTCAAGAGGAAGGTTTATAAGTAGAAAAATTGGACCCGGTAAGTGGCGCTAATAGCGGGCAGGACGAAGTCTGCCGGGTCCGCTAGTTACAAAATAAACGACAAAGTTATACTTTACGTTGAAAAACAGGTCCGCCGCATTGTCCTTGTAAGCGTACTCTTTATAAACCGATATCCCGCAGCCCATGTGCGTGACCGGTCCGTGGATCAAGTTCAAAAACTTATTGTGCAGCATTGGGGCACTCCTGAAAAAATTGTCACTGTGATCGTATATAACATCGAACTATTACGCTTAGAATGGAAGTTTCTAACAAATTTCCGCTCGAAACGTAAGCTATAAACCAACCCATGTGTGCCCTGTAATTACATTTGCCGACACGCACACAAGCGCATGAGTACCTTGAGCACTGACGCGACGATAGACGTATCGAGCCTGTTAAGGCCCGTTAAAAACGGCTTAACGCCGCGTCGACGACTGCCTTTCTTTATCTATTTATTCTAAGGTATACCTTTACCTTTTACCTATATACCTTTTTTTAGGAATAGCGGGCAACTGAGCAAGCGGGTCACCTGATTTTAAATGATTACCGCCGCCCATAAACCTTAGCAGCACCTGAGGAACCACTAATGCGTTGCCGGCTTTTGAGGAAGGGGACTGGCACTTCAGCTCGCTGCCGGAACACACGGATGCTTTGCGGCAGATTACGGCTGAAGTTTGGTCGCTAGCCAGGCGGATTTGGGGTAGGATCCTACCACAAAGCGGTGATACCATCCAGATTACGTTGTGTGGTATCACAACGTCCCGTAGAGGGGACTGAGAGCGTCAGGGCCTCGTTAGCATATTGGCAGGGTGCACCGCGCGCAGGTGACCTTGACTTTGGCCACATAGGTGGAATTTGGGCCACTTACACCCGAAATATCTGTATTGAATTTGAAATTTTGAAATGACGGGTGCTCTAGAGTTTGTTTCTCCATTTCTTCTCTAAGACACATGCCCCTATGGAAATGGTGGTAGATTCAGAAAGTAACAAAAGATTGTAAGTACGTAATATTATAAAATGTGGAATCTAATCGAACTTGACGCGTGTTCAAGACAGAACGTCCTTTGTCCGAGCTGCAATCCCTTATATTACGTTGCCCACTTAATCCCAATTTTCAAAACTACCGTCTTTTCCTAATATTAATTATTCAAATAAATTACGCGGACGTATAGTAACTCAAAACCTAACACCACCACCACCACCACTACAGCCTCTTAACGTCCCACTGCTGGGCACAGGCCTCCTCTCTCATAGAAGAGAGGGATTTAGAGCTTAGAACCGTCACGCTGCTCCAATGCGGGATGGCGGGCTTTAACGGCAATTGTCACATGACAGTGATAATAACCGGGAGTCGGGACCGACTGCTTAACTTTTATTTGGTAACGTTTATTGGTTGAGGCGACGACAGTTATGAGCGTATATTTAAGCGAATAAGTTCTCACGTGTAGTTGTACAGTTTCACGTCGTTAGGGGCAACCTCCTCCTTCATGGTCCACCACGCTCTCACCACTTGCATGATGGCGTACCTCACTTTCGCCGGCGTCAGCGTGGTCTCGTTGAACTCGCGATTGTGTATGGGCATCCAGTCGTGTAGCGACAAACGAATTATGCCCACTGCTTGCGCGACGTGGGGAAACTTTTCTGGAATAAGTCAACCTTGAGTTCAACAACTTGAACTTAAAACACTTTGCAGTTTCAATTTTCAGTTCAATTCAATTCTCTGTAACACCGTTAAATATATTTAACACCTTGATTTGAACAACTTGTGTATATAATAAGATACAGCTAGGTCGTGAAATATCGACATTCACTTTAATATGATATTTATTTTATCGTGGTAGATATTATGTACCTACTAATCCGTTATTAGTAGACTGTAATTATTATACTCAAGTAATTATCATCATCATGATCAACCCATTACCGGCCCACTACAGGGCACGGGTCTCACGGGTTCAGGCCGTAGTCCACCACGCTGGCCTAATGCAGATTGGCAGACTTTGAGAACATTACGCAGAACTCTCAGGCATGCAGGTTTTCTCACGATATTTTCCTTCACCAAGTGATTTAATTGCTTAAAACGAACATAACTCTGAAAAGTTAGAAGTGCGTGCCGAAGGTCGGATTTGGTCTCCCCGAGAAGAAAGATAACTAGACTATCACCGCTTCGTTCAGCTTCAAATAATGCTTACTCACTGCTGGATCTACACGTATCCTGCCATAAAATACATTGGTTGGCCCACACTTGAGCAAATGTAGCCAGTTCCTCGTCCCAAGCAACTTTAAAAATACCATACCCTTTGGGAAGGGTTTCGCCATTCTTCGCCTTGACTTGCCCATTTGCAATCTTACTTCGTATTCTGAAAAAATATTATATAAATAAATCAAATGTAAAAGAAACTTTAAATAGCATTGCATGACCTAAATCTAGTGGGGCAAAATATAACTATTTGTTCAGAAATTAAACAAATTGCGTGCAGTTTCCGCCACAGTGGTTATTTTTAACACCCGACGCAAAAACGACGGTGTGTGTGTGTGTGTGTGTGTGTGTGTGTCTGTCTGTTCCCCCGTAGCGCTCAATTGGGTGGACCGATTTGAATGCGGTTTTTTTGTTTGAAAGGTAAATTTGTCGAGAGTACTCTTAGCTATGTTTGATGAAAATCGGTCATGATGGCCGCCGCCACAAAATAGCGGATAACATATTTTTTCACAACCCCCTCAATATGGCTATCAAATGAAAGGACTTGACTAGTAGAATAGCACTTTGCAAATTTAAGATGGCCGCCACCACAAAATGGCGAATCTCGGGGGTTTTTTGTTTTATACGTACTTAAAAATATTTATTGTCAGTTAGATTAGTAGAAAGCTGTGGCGAGAGTAGCGCAAGTTAGATACACTTACTAGTTGGTAGCTAGTTACAATTAATTAACTAAATAAACGAAATTAGAGCTGAGCGAAGATTTGAGAAGAAAATAGTTGCTGCATTTGGCTTGTTTTGCCGGACGCAATTGCTGACCAATTTAGCTATATTTGCCAACAGAAAACATTCACAGCATAAGAAAACCGCAATTTTTAAAAATAACCCATTAAAAAATACCTGTTAGTGATACTGAGTATCAAATGGGCGTAGTCTGAGGTGATTGTCATGTTTGGTAAAAAATCGTAACAGGCAGGTCCCATGACTCTAGCCTGTAACCAGACGAAAACTGTGTTAATTAACATTTTACGTACTTTTACCAGTTAATGCGCTAATTTTCACAGTTTTTAGCAATGTAGGTATGAGCTCAAAAGAGCTTGGCAAAACAAAGAGTTCCCGCGGGATTTTAAAAAACCTAAATCCACCGGATGAATTCGCGGGCCTCCATTAATTTATTATAATAATGTATACTACAACCTACAAATGAATTGGCAATTTTACAATATTGTAGGTCAAACTCACTGAATTGTAAAGACACATAACATGTGATCCCTCTCCACATTCTCCTATTTGAGGACAGTAGTCGGACACATTGAGTGCTCGCTGAGTGTGCACGTCCACAACTCGGGAGCATTTTGAACCATATATCGATAGCACTAATGATACACAAATCTGAAAATAAAAATAATTGCATTTTCATACAAAGTGGAAATGCTGTGCCTGATCAAATATAATAGCAAAATTTACATATAATGAGACTGCCTTTTAATAATAGTAGGCATCGAACATGCTACATACTATAATACATAGCTACACGGTCTACGTACTCTCACTGAGTAAGAATGAGATAAATACCCTTAGGACCATGGAAGAGTATTTATACATAAGGTAGTGTTTATTTGGTTAATAAGGAAATGGGCTTACAGATCCTCGACTAAGAATAGGATTCTCGACTCCTAGGTTAACGATTATTATTATTTTAATGATAACCTGGACTGACACCTTAACGTGCTGAACGAAGCAGGGAGAAAAGATAAACGTAATCGCTCAGTTACCTACATCACCATAAAGAAAACGGATTTACACTGTAATGTAAGTAGGTACAGTTACTTACTGATTTAATAAAAAAAAACCGTCTAACTATTTATAGAAATGTATACTTACCAATTTTTATTTACTAGGTTAAAAAGTAATTTAGTACCTACCACAAATGCATTATACATTTTTCCATTTCAATAGCTTAACATAATAGAAAATCATTGAACAGTTCTCGTATACTTATAATATCTCTCGTATCATCAAAAAATTATAAATTATTAAATTGAAGAATAAATTGCACCATTGTAACTTTTTTCACATACTAATAATATATTACCTACGTACATATTATGTAAATGATATATTCGTATTTCAGTAATAGAACGAAGTACCTAGTTACTAGATTTTACGCGTGACTTAGACCGTTAATTAGTGTTAATGATGACAAAACAATAACACTTTTGTTTAGTGTTTTGAGTTTAGAAAGCCATAAAATTTGAAAGGTTCAACACGTGAAGAAATTCTTAAACTGTGTACCTACTCAACGACTGGAGAATATAGTCTAGGTATAGTCTATGGCAGTTATGTGCATGTGTGTATGTGGGTTTGTCACAATGACCACATAATTGGTTCGTCGATTCGAGCAACCAATATATTATGGTCGATGATCGATTCCCTCATAATTGCCAAAGTGCTTATTAGATTTTGATTGATGAGGCGTAGTTGGCTTTGTCTCAGCGTTCCGAGTGACATATGATGTCATAACAAATCCAATATGGTGGACATGAAAAACAAAAATAAACTTGAGATATTAAATTAAGAACCATTGTAGTGTATTTAAGAGGAGTAGTCGAGGCTTATGTTTTTGATCTTGTTAAAGTTAATTTTGTTAAACACTGAAATTTCAAACGACTAAATATTGAAATGTCGCATAATATTTGAGGGCATCCCCTAACAAAATTAGGATTTTATTTTATGTATGCTGTATGGACAAAAAGTGACCGTTACATTTAAGAAAAGATTCAGTATCAAGGAAGATCATTTATTATGTGTTTGTTAGTACCTACCACTTTTATGAAAGAAAAATGCTGCCGATGTAACCCATAAAATTGAACAAGGAAAACATAAGTAATGATAAGAAAATATCATAAAAATACATGGTGTAACACATTAACAAACTTTATTCATACTTTAAGCAACATAAAGCAATAAAGTAAAATAAACGAAATACACTTTATCACAATTTCTGCACGTAAGTAATAAGTTTTTACTGCTTAAATAAAAAGATGATGGAGGATGTTAACAGTCGGAAACGTTAGAAGTCGTTATATGTTTTATGATAGGTACATTTTCAGCGAAAATTCCTGAATTCCATTTAAGACCGTACAGTTTACCGTTCTTGCTCTGGTGTGATTCCCTTTAATTTAGAGGGTTGTGACTCTCATAATATTAAATTAATATAATCCTTTAGCTCTTTTTGCGAAATGTTAAATTCATGAAATGTTTGCAATCATTTACATATTTTATTATATGTTCATTTAAAATTACAGAACGAAGCCTGGATGATATTAATTTTAAAACCCCAGTTTAACGAACCGATACTGAAACCAAAGTGGGTCAAGATCAAAAAATGATCAAAAAAAATCAAAAAAAATCATAATTCTCGGCAAGATCTTGTTATGTTGTGAAAGAATTTTCAGGATGCTCTGTGGTAAACTCAAAACAACCACGTGCTTTGGCACGAATTTGTGTCGTGGAGATAGTAGACCTGTTGCGCTAGCATGCGTCCTACGAGAAAATTATGTCTACTCATTTTCTGGTCGAAGACAATAAATAAGTAAGCGGGAATATGAATACTTAGGGTGGGTTTTTTGATCCATAGTTAACTCAACCAATGGTCAAAAATTGCAACAAATAGTTAATTTTCCGTAAAATGCGTTTTTTGAGACATAGTTAGCTTAACAAATGGTCAAATATCTAACCATTTGTTAGAATATTTAACCACTGCGTCGTCGAGGGTTTAGCAATATGACCACTAGTTAACTTTTGTAAAACATCTGTTCTATTGTGTGACTTTTTGTTTTGTCCATGACTTTACATTTCGTAATTCGTTGTTTGTTGTTGGATAAAGAGCTGAGTGATTTGTGTGCTATATACCTACTTACGTAGAATTATTTTCGCTCATTTTATGATGGATTTATATGTATCGAGATATTTTGACTATGAAAATTTTAGTTCATCTGACGATGAAATAATTACGGTATACGTCCTAATGAGAAGATCTAAGCTGTGACCATGAAATTCACCGCTAGATCACTGGGATGACGTCGATTTTCGCAAGCGCTATCGATTGTCTAAAGATACCGCAATGTGGATCGTCGGAGAAATAGGGAACGCGTTGCAAGAAATCATGCAGTTACACCAATCGAACAATTACTAATCACATTAAGATTTTATGCTACTGGAAATATGCAGCAATGTTCCGGTGATCTTTCTGGTGTATCAAAATCACCTGTTTGCAAAATAATTCATTCATTGTGTCAAGACAAATATGTACCAAATTGAAACATCTTATCATAACAACACAAATCTGACATAAATATCGCGGTAAATGTCCATATGTTATGGGTCTGTGGTCAAAATAACCATTATTGCCATAAGAAAATATTTACTCCCTACGAAAAATGACGTTCCCCTAGGTAAGTCAATGTTTATAGCAATGGCAATACTTTAACCATTAGTTAATATTAACTATAGTCAAAATGGTAATCAAAAAACGAATCTTTGGTTTAACAATTGGTTAGTGACTTAACTATAGTAAGTTTAACTAATAGTCAACTGGACTTTTACTATGGATCAAAAAACCAGGGTGGGTTTTTTGATCCATAGTTAACTCAACCAATGGTCAAAAATTGCAACAAATAGTTAATTTTCCGTAAAATGCGTTTTTTGAGACATAGTTAGCTTAACAAATGGTCAAATATCTAACCATTTGTTAGAATATTTAACCACTGCGTCGTCGAGGGTTTAGCAATATGACCACTAGTTAACTTTTGTAAAACATCTGTTCTATTGTGTGACTTTTTGTTTTGTCCATGACTTTACATTTCGTAATTCGTTGTTTGTTGTTGGATAAAGAGCTGAGTGATTTGTGTGCTATATACCTACTTACGTAGAATTATTTTCGCTCATTTTATGATGGATTTATATGTATCGAGATATTTTGACTATGAAAATTTTAGTTCATCTGACGATGAAATAATTACGGTATACGTCCTAATGAGAAGATCTAAGCTGTGACCATGAAATTCACCGCTAGATCACTGGGATGACGTCGATTTTCGCAAGCGCTATCGATTGTCTAAAGATACCGCAATGTGGATCGTCGGAGAAATAGGGAACGCGTTGCAAGAAATCATGCAGTTACACCAATCGAACAATTACTAATCACATTAAGATTTTATGCTACTGGAAATATGCAGCAATGTTCCGGTGATCTTTCTGGTGTATCAAAATCACCTGTTTGCAAAATAATTCATTCATTGTGTCAAGACAAATATGTACCAAATTGAAACATCTTATCATAACAACACAAATCTGACATAAATATCGCGGTAAATGTCCATATGTTATGGGTCTGTGGTCAAAATAACCATTATTGCCATAAGAAAATATTTACTCCCTACGAAAAATGACGTTCCCCTAGGTAAGTCAATGTTTATAGCAATGGCAATACTTTAACCATTAGTTAATATTAACTATAGTCAAAATGGTAATCAAAAAACGAATCTTTGGTTTAACAATTGGTTAGTGACTTAACTATAGTAAGTTTAACTAATAGTCAACTGGACTTTTACTATGGATCAAAAAACCCACCCTAAGGGTGGGTTTTTTGATCCATAGTTAACTCAACCAATGGTCAAAAATTGCAACAAATAGTTAATTTTCCGTAAAATGCGTTTTTTGAGACATAGTTAGCTTAACAAATGGTCAAATATCTAACCATTTGTTAGAATATTTAACCACTGCGTCGTCGAGGGTTTAGCAATATGACCACTAGTTAACTTTTGTAAAACATCTGTTCTATTGTGTGACTTTTTGTTTTGTCCATGACTTTACATTTCGTAATTCGTTGTTTGTTGTTGGATAAAGAGCTGAGTGATTTGTGTGCTATATACCTACTTACGTAGAATTATTTTCGCTCATTTTATGATGGATTTATATGTATCGAGATATTTTGACTATGAAAATTTTAGTTCATCTGACGATGAAATAATTACGGTATACGTCCTAATGAGAAGATCTAAGCTGTGACCATGAAATTCACCGCTAGATCACTGGGATGACGTCGATTTTCGCAAGCGCTATCGATTGTCTAAAGATACCGCAATGTGGATCGTCGGAGAAATAGGGAACGCGTTGCAAGAAATCATGCAGTTACACCAATCGAACAATTACTAATCACATTAAGATTTTATGCTACTGGAAATATGCAGCAATGTTCCGGTGATCTTTCTGGTGTATCAAAATCACCTGTTTGCAAAATAATTCATTCATTGTGTCAAGACAAATATGTACCAAATTGAAACATCTTATCATAACAACACAAATCTGACATAAATATCGCGGTAAATGTCCATATGTTATGGGTCTGTGGTCAAAATAACCATTATTGCCATAAGAAAATATTTACTCCCTACGAAAAATGACGTTCCCCTAGGTAAGTCAATGTTTATAGCAATGGCAATACTTTAACCATTAGTTAATATTAACTATAGTCAAAATGGTAATCAAAAAACGAATCTTTGGTTTAACAATTGGTTAGTGACTTAACTATAGTAAGTTTAACTAATAGTCAACTGGACTTTTACTATGGATCAAAAAACCCACCCTAAGACATATAATTTTCTCGTGGGTCGCCCATCGCATGCGGTATGCTAGAGCAAAGCTTCCATCTTTGTAAGCCTTGGTCGTATTTTAAGCTTGCCTCAAAATGATATTGAGATCTTTTTTTAAATGCCATAACACGAATTTTGCGTTAAGAATTAACGCTTTTTTAAGCTAATTTTTTGCTCAGTGAGCGAGTGCGGTGATTGAGTGATATATATTCAAATCATAGTGTAGGTATAACAGAAAAACTCACTTTCGTCCTACTTACATACCTATTTCTCCAAAATTATATATTCCATAGAATGAACTAAAATAGGTAGGTAAGCAACTTAAAAAAAAACGTTTCTTAAAAGTTCGTTCATCCAGTACGACCTTCATTATCTTAGAGAGGTCTAAGCGATATGCAAATGAATTCAATTTGTACAATTAAAACACCTCGGAGTCCGCTTCATGCCTAAAACTTTTTAAGGGGCAATTTCAACAAAGCCGTTTTTTCTTGAATTTCGGTGGACTTTTTTATTATTAAGTTTTTTCAACTTTGAACTATGGTTTATTGTTCTTCTTGTTATTGTTTATGCTCTTATTGAATGCCATCAAAATATACCTTATAAACTCGTGAGAATACGTGTTTAAAATTTTAATGTCACCGAAATGATAAAACTAGCCACCGAAATGATATAAGTAGCCACCGAAATGATAGAAACTGTCCACCGAAATTAAAATTCACTGAAAATATATTAAATATACTACTGAGCAGCCTAGCCTATACTCTTAGCAAGTGTGAAAGGTTGTATACTATCATGAGTGACAATGTGTTAACCTAGTTACGTATGTTCTACTTAATTTTAGATATTCCTCTGGATTTCACACAAAAAATGCACCTACCTACAATAAAAGGAATAGAATAAAACTAAATGAAAAGATATATTTTAATTAACGATTTTAATCTTAGCTTAGCAATAATCAATCTTTTAATTTCTACTATTCTAATAATTTCGCACTTACTTAAATACAGTGTAAACTCTATATTGCGATACTTAAGGGGCTTCTAATTTTATGGAGTTATTGAGATTTCAGAGTTGTCGTTAAATGAAGAGAAAAAAAATCAATATTATGATGCATACAGTGACTAATAAAGTATACAGTTTGAAAGTCTGTGACCAACCAAGAATATGATAACGTATAGATAATGCAGATGCATTATTTGACTGTGTATTTGAAGTTCCATTAGATTCTAAATCATCATTGATAATTGAGTGTCACACTGAGTGTTTGTCGAGTTGTCTGAATTTTGTATTTTTTTTTTCTTATAATAATATGCTTTCGAACTGGCTGCATTTTTTTGCGTAGATTTCGGAGCTTGTGAGAATTTTATGCACTTTTTTCTTGCATATCTTTTCTTCTTGCATATCTCTCTCTATCTTTTCTAAGAAACTCTTCTCGATCGCTTTTAATTCGTTGTTTTTTTTCTGTTCGTATAATCTTCTTTTTTCCTTTCTCTCATCTTTGGTCAATGTTCTCAATGGGAAGGAAAAAATCGTAAGGAAACCTGCATGCCTGAGAGTTTTCCATAACGTTCTCAAAGGTGTGTGAAGTCTGCTAATCCGCTTGGCCATCGTGGTAGACTATGGCCAAAACCCTTCTCACTCTGAGAGAAGACCCGTGCTCTGCAGTGAGCCGGTAATAGGTTGATCATGATGATTTTACAAAAAACTGATGAACAAAAAATCAAAACTTACCTATATTTTAATATACATAGGTGCTAAGCTCGTTATCTACTAGAATTGTCTTTTTGGTTTGGTTTTCGTTTATTTTTCAGTGTTTTTGACCACCTACCTTCTACCTACCAACAGTTCATGTATTCTTTTTGCGACCATTTCATAAATGTTCTCTATTGAGTTAAAAAAAAATTAGTGTAGAACCAAATATGGGGAAAATCGGTGTACAGGTTCAATATTTTGATGACATAAGTAAGTGTACACTTATGTCAATTTGTATATATGAATTATATGAACGTAGGTATAATATAGTTACTAAAAACTCCCTGAAAGTATGTTAATTACGATAGCGAAAAAATTATCAAAATCGGTTAATTAGTCTTCGAGATAATTGCGGCCATACATACATACATACATACATTCGTACGGGTCAAATACATAAACTCTTTTTTTGAAGTTGTTTAGTTAAAAAATTACCTGCTGGCCTGAATTTTCATCGAAACAAATAATAATCTACCAAAATAATAAAACAATCCACCGAAATGAGACAATTAAACACCGAAATGATAAAGCAATCCACCGAAATGAGATAATTTAGATTTAAAAAAACCGAAATGAGAATTTCTATCATTTCGGTGAGATTTTTGTCATTTCGGTTGACAATTTAGCCCACCGAATCCACCGAAATGATAACACCGAAATTAGAAATACGGACAAAAATTAGCATTACAAGAAGACTATTTATTACAAGATGATGTGAATATTACACAAATAAACGTATTGCCATTACGCACTCTTGAATAGTTTTTTATATGTATTAACTAATTGCAAGACAAGTTATACCTGTACACGGAAATGATAAGAAGTTTGTCACATGCCACCGAATTGAACTACTTACTCTTTTTGCGGGAACACGCAGGCAAGCGGCGCATTTCCTCCTACGATAAGCATATAGACCACACTGTTACCTACATTTTAAGCGCACGAGGGGGGAGCTAGAGTTATCTTATGCAAAAATACAATCGATTAAAAAAAAAACACCGAGATGAGAGGACTTTCTGGGACACAAGCATTTTTACTTACCAGTTATTAAACTAAGTAGATATCATCATAAAATTATTTTATAACTATACTGTCACTATTCACAATTTAAATAAAAGTAGCCATATACCTAAATAAGCAATACTTTTTGATTTATGAGGGAAATTACATTGAATAAGGTTGTGAGGACAGCTACCGAAATGATAAATTCGGGGCTTTAAAATTTTTTTATTTCCTAAACTGCAGTCCTAATCAATAAATATTTATTGTCTCGCATAGGTATCTACCTATTCTACCTAGAAAAAAATATTAGATCTTTATACTAACGTTGGACAGTACCGATTTCACCCATGCCGCGCGAATTTTGCTGTTGGGAAATCCACCCTTAAATAACATTTCAGAATGGAGACTTCATATCGTTTTTCCCCAAGGGTCTACAGCTAATAAAACTGATGCCAAATAATGAAGGAAAAGTACTAGAGATAAGGCTTCTTGTTCACACACGTCTTTTTGCCGTGGGCATGCTGCGGTTTATTCGCCGTAAAGTAGACACGGTAGTCAGTGTTATATGGAGTACAATGGAAGCTTGTTCACACGATCCCTCGGGCGCAGTGGTGAGCGCTGTGGACTTATAAGTGGGAGGTCCCGGGTTCGATTCCCGGCAAGGGCAATTTAGGATTTTATAATTTCTAAATTGTCTCTGGTCTGGGGGGTTATTCTGTAACTTAGTTAGCAACTGAAAATAGTTGCCAACGAATTAGTTCGATATACATTGCTGCTTTACTGTGGGAAATATAAAGTGTTTTCATAATTTTACACAGTAAAGCAGCAATGTATATCTAACTAATTAGTTGGCAACCATTTTCAGTTGCTAACTAAGTTACAGAATAACCTAGCTGGTCTGGTGTGAGGCTTTAGCCGTGGCCGGTTACCACCCTACCGGCAAAACCGTGCCGCCAAGCGATTTAGCGTTCCGGTACGATGCTGTGTAGAAACCGATCAGGGGTCTTATATTTCGATACCTTTTCCAAGTTAGCCCGCTTCCATCTTAGACTGCATCATCACTTACCATCAGATGAAATTGCAGTCAAAGGCTAAGGCGTTGATCAGACTGAATTGATGCCTTACGGCAATGGCACACAGCATGTGTGTTTTGCTTCTATTCAGTGTACTACATAGAAATATCTGTTAATGCGACACAGTTCACTAAACCAAGTAATGGCAGATTACATATTTGTTCACAACTCCTTAATATGGGTATCAAATGAAAGGGCTTGACTAGTAAAATAGCACTATTGCAAATCCAAGATGGCCGCCGCCAAAAAATAGCTAATGCCAGGGGTTTTTTTTTAATTTTTAATTTACACTTGTTATTAATACCTACATGTGACAATAGTCGTTAAAGTTTGCATTAGAGCAGCGTGGCGGACTCTTAAATTCATCTCTCCCATGAGAGAGGAGGCCTGTGCCCAGCAGTGGGATGTTAAATATCTGTAGTGATGATGGCACTAGAACACCGCGATGCATTGCGACATGGCGTCGCTGAGTTGCTTCTGCACTGCCAATATGATTTAAAAATCTATGTGTATAACCCCCGTCACGTAAGTCGACCGGTGACCTTCAAGTGCGCGCAGCGTCGTAGTGAGCGGGACATAATACGATTGGAGAGCCAATCAGCGCTTACGAGGCCTCCTCTCTTTTTTTTTCTATTCAACTACAAGTTAGCCCTTGACTGCAATCTCACCTGATGGTAAGTGATGATGCAGTCTAAGATGGAAGCGGGCTAACTTGGAAGAGGTATGCAATATGCATATTGCATACCCCTGATCGGTTTCTATACGGCATAGTACCGGAACGCTAAATCGCTTGGCGGCACGGCTTTGCCGGTAGGGTGGTAACCAGCCACGGCTTAAGCAGACCAGAGACAATTTAGAAATTATAAAATCTCAAATTGCCCCTGCCGGGAATCGAACCCGGGACCTCCCACTTATAAGACCACAGCGTTCACCACTGCGCCACGGAGGTCGTCAAATCGCCTCTCTCATAGGAGAGAGGGATTAGAGCTTAGAGCCGCCACGCTACTCCAATGCGGGTTGGCGGGATTAACGACTATTGTGTCAGATTATTGCTGAAAATTGATGTAAAGTTTTAGAAATGTTTTACAGATTATTAATTTTAGGTTAAAACGAACTGACATTTGGTTCATTCAGTGGCGCCGAACCGCCATCTTGAAAATATATTGGTATAAATACGGGCACTTCGAATCCATGAATTACCGTCCCATTAGCTTAATCAACACCCTTGCCAAGGTGTACGAGAAAATCATACTGAACCGATTAAAGAAAGTAGTTGAGGACAAAAAGCTCCTCAACGACGAGCAGTTTGGCTTTAGAGCCAAACACTCATGTATACACAAAGCGCACCGCCTCACGGAGCACATCTATCTAGGTTTTCAACGTTTTCAGACGAAAGGCATCCCAACAGGAGCCCTATTCTTTGATGTAGCGAAAGCTTTTGACAAGGTTTGGCACGCCGGCTTGATCTACAAGCTATTCCACCTAGGCGTGCCAGAGAGTCTCGTACGTCTGCTACGAGACTATCTCACCAATAGGACCTTCCGATACCGACTAGACGGTACTTTGTCGTCCCCTAGACCGATCCGAGCAGGAGTCCCTCAGGGCTCCGTGCTCTCCCCCCTTCTGTATGCGCTATTCACAAGCGACATACCTAGATCCCCGCACGTTAGCATTGCACAGTTCGCGGATGATACCGCATTTTATAGCTCCGATAAAAATTATCGTCATGTTATATCTCGACTCCAAAAAGCGGTAGACAGCCTGGGCCGCTGGTTCCGCCTTTGGAGGATCGAGGTTAACCCGGAAAAAAGCGCAGCAGTGCTTTTCTCCAAAAAGACGAAATCTAAATTCAAACTCGATCAGCTCAAAATCACCCTTCACGGGCGTCCCATCCCCTGGCAAAAGAAAGCCAAGTACTTGGGTGTAACATTCGATGAAAAGATGAAATTCACCGCACACATACGCCGAGTTCGGAACAAGGCGGCGTATGTGCTAGGTCGTCTCTATCCTATGCTTTGCGCAAAAAGCAAAATGTCCCTCAGACATAAAATTACCTTGTACAAAACATGTATTAGACCCATCATGACATATGCGAGCGTTGTGTTTGCGCAACTCCCTCCCTCCTCGTATCATAAACTTCAAGTAATACAGAACCGATTTATGCGTATGGCCACGGGCGCTCCGTGGTTCATGCGCAATGTGGATCTCCATAGAGATCTCCAACTCCCCACTATTGCACAACATTTTAAACAACTTTCCAAAAACTATTTTGAGAAAGCAGCTAAGCACCCCAACCCTCTGGTGGTAGGGGCATCAGCTTACACTCCAGATCGTAACGACCCTCCCGATAAAAGACGCCCTAAGCACATCCTTTACGACCCCGACGATCAAATAACTACCGACAATGCACCCTATATGTTAGGGCCACACAATCACACAACCGATGCACAGCGTCTTCGCCGGCGAAGACGAGGTCCCCGATTTCTGACGTCACCCGGACGTGGGCCCTTACCACGGTCTCGGGGGCGCTCGGACTAATCTAGTCCAACGAACCCACTCGCCCCAACGTCAACCTAAGCCGTGGTCCGAGCCTCACAGGAGGCGCCCTTAGGAAGACGTTGCCGCCCTCCGATATTCATCGAGCCCTAGGGCTCACTACTCCCCCCTGGCAGAGCTTCGCGCTCTCCGACAACCCCGGTGACGCTGTAGCGGCCAATAGGGCCATGCAGCATACTCAATCCGAAACAAGAGATCCATGAATTCAGTCTCCTCCAGAGACTCAACCGACTAATAGATGCTTCAGCGTCTAGGTCGTGATATTTGATTGAGGGTTACGATAGTAATCACACCCTAATCGAATAAATGCTGCCATTTTGGGCTTAGCTTTGTGTAATTAATTAATTAGTATAAAATAGATTTAAAAAGACATCACAGTTAAACTAATCTCTGATTTGATATTGTTTGAGTTTGTGCGGGTGATAAACGCAGATATTGAAATAATTGTTTGATTTAGTTAAAATATTAAATGATATCCTGCTTCTGTAATGATGATGTTTACAATTGTCACATGATAATACCAGAATCGACTGCTCAACGTGCTCTCCTAGGCACGGAGGTGAAACACCGCCAACTACCAACACCGAGCTGGCATAGAGAATTTCTTGACAGAAAAACCCAATACCTAACAATTATTTGCCCGACCCGGGAATCGAACCCGGGTTCCCTCGTAATCTGCAGTCGAACATGCTAACCACAAGACCAACGAGGCAGTCGTTGGTCTTGTTCGTGTTCGTGTTGCCTCTTGTTAACTTTATCAAGCACCTCGTCTGAATTTCCCACCGTCTCTCCAGCTATATTATGCCATGTAAGCTGCCTACATTCCATTATGATTAGTATGAATTTTCGAACGTGCGAAGTAATCATAAACAGACAGCTACCGTACGGACTGACTCACTAACGGTTGATACCATTTCTCATTTAATACGTTTACGTCTTTTACTGTGAAGTTAGGTTTGTAGGTACTAGGTAGTACCTAGTTACCACGCACCTAGGTACTTAATAATATTTCGTTTATGTTATTGTAACCTAGGTAAGTAGCCATTTTATTATTTCTTCTTTTATATTGCGTGCGTATCTATATAAACAGCTATAAGCTAAGTTCCTAATTTTTTTTTTTTACTTTATTAAAAACGTTTAAATCAAGAATCAGCATCAAAAGATAACATAACCTTATGTGCGAGGCATATACACTGTACACATTGAGTACACATTGAGGCTAGGTACATTGAATGGTGACAAGAATACTGGCTGCATACCTCCCTCCGCTAAACAGCCAGGCCGATTCTTTGCGCAAAAATATTCTCCTCTTCTAATATTTAGGTAAATTGTTATAAATGTCTCAAACAATCGTCCTAGTGACAAAAATACTCCTACTGATGTAAAATTAGCCACTTCCTATGAGATTTTTAATGGCTGAAAAAAAGTGGAAAAAGTTTTTGTTTTTCACTTTTTTTTCAACCTGCAACTTTATGGCCTAACTGCCAAATGGCTTGGATCGCCTTATATTTAAGTATGGTGAATAGTCTTCTTAGAGATATACCTACTTTATAGTTTATACTTATGAAATAAAATAAGTTTTATGTTAAAATTTTAAAACGAAGTCAAAGGACCTGACAATGGCAAAACCTGGCCATAACAGTAAATCGATTTATTTATTATTTTGATCCTTCGAGCCTTCGGTCATTGACAGTCACGTTTCACACCAAACCGATAATTATATAACTATCTCTTATTCGTCTAAACTTTAAATAATGGGTGCAAGTGAGAGGCAAGATGCCAACGGGACTTTTAATTTCTTTGAAGTCAAGGACAAACGTACTGAGATTCCCCATACCCGTGTAAGAAAGAGACAGTGCTTTACCGTTGATAAAGATAAAGATAGTGTCTCTGTTCACGTTCAGATTTCAGAAGAAAATAGAATATCGACGCGTGCCGACGTTGCGCTTACGCCGCGAAAGTGCTGTTCCGTGTTCGATTTTTAAATTGCTGATAAGTTAACTTTTTAATTATTTATTTTTTTGAGGTTAAGGTTTTCTTTATTCAGTCGATTGTAGTTGTTATTATTTTATACGTAGATAAATAAAATATTAAATACATTATTACACAAAATGTTTACGTGGTGCTCGTTTACCGGTGCTTAGCTACCGTCACGAAAATTATCTGCAAAATTATCACGATGATTAAAACTGTTGGTAATTAAGAACAATAATTTCAGTTGATAAGCGATAATTATTATTATTTGTGGTGCGGAAGTATTATTCGTGTTTTTAATTTGGAATTTTTATTTTGTGGGTAAGTTTAGAAATTATAATTATAATTCCTATTTTTTAATCCGAGAAACTAAGTTTTCATTTAATAATATAACACTTTATTTTCTTTATCCATTCATTTATTATAAACGCGAAAATGTGTCTGTCTGTCTATCCGTCTGTTTGTTACGTTTTCGGGGTCTTACCGCGAAAATGGTAACACGGATGTTGTTGACACATCAAATAAAATAAAAAAATTAAAGATGCAAATCGTTTTGTGTGAGAGGACGGCATAGCGACGATAAAGGTGAACGCACACTTATCCGAGCCGAACTCGTCGAACGAATCGAAGTCAAGGAGGCCTCCGCACACATATCCACACCAGAAAATCGACTGCGCCGAAAGAATAGACCGAGAAAAATCACTATTTTTTTTTAAACAATGAAGAAATAGTACTCGCGCGTTGCTTTGTCGTACGCAAGTGATAGAATGCGAGCGCATCGGTCGAGTTGATCGCATAAGCCGCGACTAATGTGATGACGTCATCCGAATTCATCTAGGATTTCTGGGATTCATCCAGATTCGGACAATTCGATGCGGGGAAGGTTTCATAAGATTTCATATAATAGGTACCGAATTCTAAAATTCGTTTCGTTCGACTCGTTCGACGCGTTCGGCTCGGATAAGTGTGCGTTCACCTTAAATCATAGATTAGTCATGTAGGTATATTATACAGAGATGACAATATTATACCCACAGCATAGAGAAGAGTAATTTAAACTAGAAAACCCAGAGGTTATACCTACCTACCTACCACACATGGAAGAACTCAAATTCCATTAGCCTACCGCACCCTTATAAAAGTTATAATGTTTGTGACACATCAAAAAATCCACAGGGACGTGAATGTTCTTATCAAAGAAATGTGGTCCCTCCGCGCCCTCACGTACTCGTACCCGTACGAAGGACGCGACGACGTTAACATTAGGCCCTTAACAAAATAAACTTTGGGTGCGAATAAATCGAGACAGGGTCAGTTTTTGACGTGATAATTGATATCGTCTTAAAAATCGATGAACGGCTACACGCACGGAAAGGGATGACTCATCCGTCATGTTCCGCGTGCAAGCGAGAGCGCGGAACTAAGGCTAATATCTATAGAACGTACTCTGATTCTACTCAAACTCAAGATAGAGTTGAAACGAGACAGATTTATGTCAGCAACATATTTGTGTCTCGTTCTATCTCTATCTTCAGTCTGAGTAGAGTCAGAATACGCTCTATAGATCTCACCATAAGCGTTCGGCTTTTGACGCATCTATCTCTCTTTTTTTTTGTGTTCACGTAAAATTATCGTCCGAAAACAAACTTTACAGACAACTAATGAAGCGCTGTGGTCTTATAAGTGGGAGGTCCCGGGTTCGATTCCCGGCAGCGGCAATTTGGGTTAATATAATTTCTAACCTGTCGCTGGTCTGGTCTGATGGGAGGCTTTAGCCGTTGCTGGTTACCACCTTACCGGCAAAGCCGTGCCGCCAAGTGATTTAGCGTTCCGGTACGATGCCGTGTAGAAACCGATCAGGGGTAGATATGCATACCTCTTCCAAGTTAACCCGCTTCCATCTTAGACTGCATCACCACTTACCATCAGGTGAGATTGCAGTCAAGGGCTAACTTGTAGTTGAATAAAGAAAAACCTGGTTCGTGAGTTATGATGGTCACATGATGGATACAAGCATTAACCTTGTAATTACATCTCTGGTCACACAACAGTTATTGTGTATGTATTGGTATTGTCACATTCATCACGTTCCATAATAACATCATTAACATGCAATGCAGTTAGATACGAGTTACGACCTTGTGATAAATAATAATATATTGTTACATCGATAAATTACATAATAATTTTTACCTTTAATAATAAAAAATAGGCATATTTGGCAGTAATTTTTTAACCCCCGACGCAAAAACGACAGGGTGTTATAAGTTTGACGTGTCTGTGCGTGTGTGTGTGTCTGTCTGTTCCCCTGTAGCGCTCAAACGGGTGGACCGATTTGAATTCGGTTTTTTTTTTGGAAAGGTGAATTAGTCGAGAGACTTGTTAGCTATGTTTGATGAAAATCGATCCAAGATGGCCGCCGCTACAAAATGGCAGATTACATAATATTTTATCACAACTGCCTCAATATTGGTATCAAATGAAAGGGCTTGACTGGTAGAATAGCACTATGTAAATTCAAGATGGCCGCTACCACAAAATGGCAAATGTCGGGGGTTTTTTAAATTTTTAATTTATCAATGTTTTGAGATTGATTAAATTACATATTTCATGCGGTGTGTCCACTGGCAAGATATAATATTCCATTATATAAACAATGAATAAATAAGCGGTGATAGTAGTTAATAATGATGATGACTCCATAATAGACAGTGACCAGGGTCTGATGATAGAGCGGAAAGGTGATCACAGGATGTCACCTCTATTAAATGAAGGTCCAGCGAATTTGTAGTTTGTATAAATGTCCAGCTGGTCAGACTCGCGCACCGAGTATTCCGTACTCCAGAAGCATAAGTATAATCTGTTTTTCATTAGTTTGTTTAAAAGGTAAGGTGCTAATTAAGCTAGGCCTCTAAATTGTATGAGCGCTCATACAACTCAGAGGTCTATCTTAATTGGCGTCAACTATGTATCTACGTATGGGGAGTGGGGACACCCTTTAATTTCCAACTTTTTTATTTTTTGGAATTTTTCCTTTATTTGTGCTGTAAGACCTGGCTTTTTGCCAAGTTTCTTAATTCTAGGTCAACTGGAACTACCATTTAGGTTTTCGACCCAAAACCTAAAGGGTACTTCCGGTTGACCTAGATTTGTCAATTTTGGTTAAAAGCAAGGTCTTACAGATCAAGTAAAGGAAAAATTCCGAAAAGTAAAAAAAGTTGAAAATCAAGGTAAATTTTGGTACTTACAAGTTTTCGTGAAAATCTAAATTTGTCCATATCTTTTTCTTTTGTGGACTCAGAACATTATACACCTAATAGAGGCTATAGACCTTAGTATCTGGTATAAATTTCAACTTGCTAGATCTACCCGTTCCTGAGAAAATCGGTGGTGACACACGGACAGACGGACAAGAAAGTGATCTTATAAGGGTTCCTTTTTTACCTTTTGAGGTACGGAACCCTAAAAAGTAACAAAGAATGATCATAGGGCATTTCCGCCAAATTGCAAAATTTGAAAGATTAAAAAAAATCTTTAGATATCAGATTATGGATGGCTTTAATATATTTCCACAACCATTATAAAGGTCTCACTTCTGTGTACAAGAATTATTTTGAGAAGTTTAATAAATATTCCATGTTGAAAAAATGGTATGGACACAAAAAACACGGTAAGGACACGCTAAAAAAAAACTGTAACATTATCCAATTAAAGTAACTGCAGTCAATAGAAAATCGAAGAAGGAAATGTTTTCATCGTGGGTTTTTTTTATTGCCATCATAAATAATTAAAACTCGTAAGGAACGGTAAGGACATTAAAGTACGGCAATGACTGCTTTACAGTCGGAACTCGGATGTCTGAAATCTGACTTAATCTCTCTATGTCATGGTTAAAAATCAAAATAATATATATAATCAACATTTTTACTGTAGGTACCTAATCAAAATATTATAAAAATAGAGGATGCCCGCGATTTCGTCCGCGTGGATTTAGGTTTTTAAAAATCCCGCGGGAACTCTTGGTTTTTCTTCTGAGCTCATACCTTGCTAAAAACTGTTAAAAGTTCACTGGCGTATGTTTAGGTACATCAATATGTAAACATCCGCCAGTGAACGTCCCATCAAAATCGACCCAGCCTTTCAGAGATTAGCCGGTAATCTATAAAGTATCTCAAAAGAAAGGTCTAACAAAAAAAGAATTAATGAAATCGGACCACGCATTAAGAATTACAGCTAAGTAAGTACACGTTTTGACTTCCATCCCCTCTCCCAAGAGAACCGTGCTGAATTTCGGAATAAAAAGTATCCTATATGTTACTCCGTATTATGAACTTAAATCATGCCAAGTTTCATTTCAAACCATTCAGTAGTTATTGCGTGATGCGCGCACAAACATACAGACAAACAGATAAACAAAAATTTCAATAATTGCTTTTTTAAGTTCTATTACTTATCCCTAACATCCCCCAGTTATTATTTTGCAAAAATCTTTAATGTACAGATACGGCAAGTCTACGATTTTATTATATTATTAAGTATGTATATTGTATAGAATAGAAGAAGACAATTGACATCTTAATCTATCTCAAGTTTTAAAGCAATTTATGTTAATAATAATTAAAATTGTGCTAATAATATAAATTAAATTAAAATTTTCCTTCAGATCTCCAGGTGTTATTTTTAGCCCGGTCAGTTTAGACTTCCAAGGTTACAAAAATTCACATTTGGCTGAAAATTGGTAAGATTGTTCAAAACACTATTATAAATGAAATGTGAAAAGTCCTCATCGATCCGACACCTGGAAAAAAATTACTCGGGGTCAAAGGTTGCAAAAACGGGTTTTTCGCGATTTTCAGCAAAACGGAAATGAAATGTTACATGAGCTTTGCATTTTTTTTTAGAGGACGCAATTTTATTTTTGGGACATGTGTGGGGGTTAATAAAAGCTTAACCTCAAGTTTGTGGGGTCGCCACCCTTGTCCCCTGGCCACCATCTTGGAAAAAGGGGTGAAAACACTTTTTTCGCGATATCTCGGAAACTATGCGTCTTACAAAAAATTTGTAAAGACATAATTTGTAGCAAATTATTTTGCCTACAAATATGTTTATATAACTTTTTGCCATAAGTTAAAAATTAAAGAAGTTATGTGGAAAAAAGTAAGAAAATTATTATAAAATCTTTTTTGCTCCGGATTCTCATGAGCATTGACAAACCCGGTCAACTTTGGAGTGCAGTAACAGCGTTTTAAATGAATAAAATTAAAAAAAAAATGATTTTTCTGAGGTAATTTTTTTTGTAAAATGTATAAAAAAAAGTAATAGAGCAAAAAAGATTTAAAAAAAATATCTCACGTTTTGCTTATAACTTCTTTAATTTTTAATTTAGGGCAAAAAGTTATATAAACATATTTGTAAGCAAAACAATTTGCTACAAATTATGTCTTTACGATTTTTTTGTGTTTCCGAGATATCGCGAAAACAGTGTTATCACCCCTTTTTCCAAGATGGCGGCCGGGGGACAAGGGTGGCGACCCTACAAACTTGAGGTTAAGCTTCTATTGACACATGTCCCAAAAATAAAATTGAGTCCTCTATAAAATGCAATATTCGGTCCTTAAATTGTAACATTTCAATGGACTATAATTTTATCATAAAATTAGTCCAAACAAAAATTGTAGATTAGATAATTATCTATAAAAAATGACTTAATACTTTTTTTCGTAAGAGCTACCGTTTTTGAGATATAACCATTCAAAAAGTTGCAAAAGTTGTAATCGTCATAATATGCATAAGTAATAATACAAGTAATATATAGTTTTTATTAATTTTCCATTTCTTTCTTATCAACCTCCTTTCTCTTTTTGGCATGTCTGCAATGCTTTTAAGTTTTTTTTGCTTGTTTTCTTTTTCTTTAACGCTCTCTTTCTTTTTCCAGTAATTCTGCATATTTTTCAAGATTTATATATTCATATCGATTATTTTTATTTATTCGTCGTTCTTTCTTTATTTGCTCATTTGCTGCCGTATTCACGTTCGACATTTTAATATTTTTGGGTGTAAATATCGACGTAATAAGTAATTTATGTTTTTGAAGTCTCTAAATGATGCTTTGATCATAAGAATAATTAATAATACGAGTTAGAATAGAATCTCTAAGTGCAACAAACACTGCATTTTAAATACCTACTTCTCCCTTCGTCAATAAAAAGCCCATCGAGACAGTCAGATTAATTATTATTAGCAACAGAGCAAGAGGAGATGGAGCGCTGTACCATCTCCAAGAGGGGATGGTATTTTTGCATGAAATGATGCTTTGTGAAGGTGGGCGGGGTGAAGGGGAGACACCTACTCACAATGATGACGACATCATTTGCTTGTTCACGCCAGCTTCTCTTTGTATGTGATGCAATTGGTCATTTCCGTAGCTATCGTGTCCTTACCGTAGCTTCTGATTAACCACGGTAAAGACAGTACCGGTAGTGACATTTTGAACATTTTCTGATAATTTTGTACTTAAATCAAGGATTTCTAGTTTCTAATCACCGGATAGACATTCATAGTACTATTACATTCAATCTTATTCAATAATAAACAGGGTAAAATGTTTATTTATTAGTACATTTCACTCTATGTAGGTAAGGACATTTTTTATAGTTTCGCAAAAGAATGCATCCTGAGACCGGATTATGCAACACATCCGCCACTCACAGCATTCATCAGCGTGCTGATGGCGAAAGCTTCGCATCTCTCTAACTGAAGTGGGGGGCGGGTGAATAAATAACTTGAAAATTGAAATATTGTGTGTGATTTGGTAATGACCGATTTTCGAGATACACATATATTACAACCAAAAGAATATATACCTACACCATATAGCATTATGTTATGACATGGTTCGATATCAGTAAAAGGCGTTTATTCTAGGAATGTTAGTATGAAGTCAATTTGTTTGCTCTTTTTCTTGTAAATTCGTAATGAATGTAGAAAACGTAGTTTGTTACACTAGAATTTGCGTCGACTAATGTATAATTTTTGTTGTTGTTTAATATCTATAACAGATAGACTACTGATACTAACAGACGATGTAGAGAATGGATTTTATAACATTATTAAATTTAAAAGTCACAAAGATAATGAGTATTTTGGCTGCTAGCTAATTGTTACATGATTTTTTGTCGTTGGCGGAAATGCCCCATAAAGTAAATTAATAGGTATATTTTTACTTTATGATCTGTATATAATAAAATAAGAATCTGATATAAATTAATAAGTAGCTACCTGTAGTCATATGGAATGGAATAGCGGTCAGGTGGAAAGGCAAATGACCTGCCGAGTTATAGTGACGTCACTTATACCGCTAGGAAGTTAGGTCTGACGTACACTTGGTTAAATTCCGTTTTTCCTTTGCACTACTTGTTAACAATAAATAAATAATAAGCTGGACAGGAGCACTTTTGGCTTGATATTTTTTTTTTGTGGTTGTATTCAGAACCTTGGAATTTATCGATTTTTTAATGGATTTGATTTAAAAAGTGTTATTTTCCATGAGATTCCATTTGCATTCTGGTCAAAAAGTGACATATATGGGTTCACACTTCGGGTAAAAAGTTTTTCTCTATTTGTGAAGAAAAAAAAGTGTAGAGTTTTATCAGTTTTAATCAAAATTATCTTTAAGTTTGTCTAATTTTTTTTTAATTAATATATTATCTACATAAGATAATCTAGGGGTACAACAGTGTCCCCGACAAATCGAGCAAAACAAAAAAAACAAATACATGGCGGTACCTACTTACTAAGTACCTAATCCTTTTTAAAATTTCCAAAAATGTAATGATTTTTACACGCTTTATATTAGCTTCACCTGTATGTATGTTTGTAACCGACTTCTTTGAACGCGATTTTGACCCACTTTAAACGGTCAGATTTCATTCAAACTTTGTAGATTTATCGAGGACCGATGACAATACACTAATTTGATAAGATTATTAGTTTGTGAGTTTGTTATTATTATTCCTACTTGTTAAGGTTTCTATTCACATTTAAACGGATTAAGTCCCTTAAAAATGCATCTATACTAATATAATAAAGCGGAAGAGTTTGTTTGTTTGAACGCGCTAATCTCAGGAACTATTGGACCGATTTCAAAAATTCTTTCACCGTTGGATATGTACGTGATCCTTGAGTGCTAAAGGCAAGGCTCGGAACCGGTTAAAAATTAACCGGTTAATAACGGTTATTAAAGGTTAAAGTTGATTTTATCGTTCGGAGTGTAACCGTTAAAAGAGCTTATTGAAAACCCATATTAACCGGTTTACACCGCAAGAGGAATAGGGGAGGGGGCGGTCGCCGCGCCGCGCCGGCCGCGGCGCTATACCTACTAAATAAACAGAACGGACGTCAGACATGCACCTACTTGCTTTCGCGTTTGTGTTTGACGCTTTGTTAAATAAAATTCTTATTCTATTTATTAATTGGCAATACTATATTTCATGTATAAAATATTTTAATATTATTTTTGTTTTATGCCAACTCCACATTGGGATAGGGTTGATGTTCCATATGTCGGCAATTTAACGGTTGTGTCACGTTTAAAAATTCGTAGACGTGTTAAACGAAGCAATTTCAGTAAAATATTTTTTTTTCTAATACTTGATGCTTTCGACTTTATGTGTCCTATTAATACCTGCTTTTCGTACCCATAAAGAAGTATTTTTTTTTTTTTTTTAAAAAGTACTAATTGCCTAAGCTTGGCACCTTTATGCCTTTCCCCGGCATTTGTGTTCCCAAAGTCAGTCCTCATATTATGTCTGATAGAAAATTATATGTTACCCGCAACTTCTTAAAAATAGGAACTCTTTTATCGTTTTAATTTTATTTCATTTTCACGCTAACAAAGACCCTTCTCCAAAATTTAAAAGAATTTTCGAAGAAATAGATATAGATTTTTTTACAACCTTGACAAACAATGAGGCAATTTTTTTTATAGATTATAGGAAATTTATTTCTTACCAAACGACGGAAACCGAACTTGGAAGTAGCAATTTTACAAGAAATCCAGCAAATTACGCTCTCGCGCTCGTTATAAGCGATAATTGAAGGATACAGGGTACGGAAAAATGCTGCCTTATTTAAAAAAATCCCATTGGAGCAAGCTATATAAAAAAAATCCCATTATGCCTAAGGACAACATGCATTATTTATTCATAATCACTTTCATTTATTTTTTTTTGTTTGTTGAGACATTCAGTATCAGAATTAGCGGTGTTTAAAACTTGTATCATATAATCTTCATCTTAGGCCAGTCAAATTTGACTCAAAAATAATTTTTTTCAAAGAAAAATGAACCGACTTCAAACCATTCGAACTAAAAAGTTTAAAATAATTTTTTTTCATTTAGATTGACGAATATACTACCTAACTCAAATGATATATAATTTTTTGAAGTCGGCGCCAAATGACTCATACTTTTCAAGTCGAAAATATGCTCCCCAAATTCGATTCCGACGAATTGAATGTGGTTTGGCGCCGACTCCAAAAAATTATATATTATTTGAGTTAGGTAGTTTAATCGTCAATCTAAATGAAAAAAAATTATTTTAAACTTTTTAGTTCGAATGGTTTGAAGTCGGTTCATTTTTCTTTGAAAAAAAAAATTTTATGCTTTTTAGTGATTTGTTTTCTTTATAGTAATAATAATATAAATGAGAACTATGTAAAATAGATTATGACCTATATATTATTAATTATTATTAAATATCCTGTGACATATTACATACATTTTATGTGTCATACTAAGTATAGGAGAATGGTTTTATAATGTTCTAACCCAACCTAACCTAACTTCCGATCTATACGAGATTAGTTTGTATGCGTACTACTCTTGTATAATTTGGAAGACCTTGATTAAAAAGTAATTTACAATCTATACGCGACCAGTTTCACACCCTTGCGGTTTGGCTTTGTATAGGATGGAAATACACGTAACCGTGCACTAACTCCAAGGAATCACTCTATAGTACAGCTGTACTGACTTCGGCCCAAAAGTTTTTGCAAAAGGTCAATGATACGTAGGCGTAGCGAGTGAAGTCTTTGGACAGAATAGGTATATTAGACTTCAGCAATAGGTCTGGCAATATCAGAGAACATATTAGTGACATATGTATACATTTATGGTTATAACTTCGTATGTAAGAATGATAACTCTATATGTTATATAATAAAACCTTCTCGAAAGTATGTAGATTACGATAGTGAAAACTTCATCAAAATCGGTTCATTAGTTGCGGAGATAATCGCGAACATACTTACATACATACATACATACATACATACATACATACATACATACATACGGGTCGAATACAGAACCTCCTTTTTTTGAAGTCGGTTAATCACTAAAATCGCAATCAAACGGCTAGTTCTGATTTTTTTATGTGTTGTTAATATCACTACCAGTAGTTTAAATCAAATTTTGCAGTTTTGAAAGACCTGTGCTAACTTCGCAGCACTTGAAAAACCGTGAAATTTTTGCACTCTTTTTGGTTAGTAAACTATATTATAGCCTAGAGACATCGTACTAACCTTTAATTAAAGCTAATTAGATTTTTTACAACATTTTTACCTATAATTCTACCCGTAAAAAGAGTACTATCTCTAAGATCGCGGTCGAAAATTGACCAAATCTTAAAATTTAACGTTTTTGGAAAAAAGTTCAATTTTAGGAGAGCTTTTATTAAAGCTACAGAGTTGATTCTGGTTTCAAATTGTAGCAATGTTAGTCTACTTTAAAAATGTATATAAAATGAGAAAATGTTAACAAAATGCGTAGTTTACGACTTATATTGCTCGGCACTCTTATTGTCCTTATAATGCAAGTTAATATTTTTCATAAAAATCAATAAATATCAATAATAATATAAATATTTTTTTTTTCTTGAATAAATAACATTATAAATACTTAATAAAAATACTTAATAATAATTTTAACATATATTTCTTGTCGAAAGTTGACCAATTCTTAAAATTTCACTTTTTTGGAAATAATTGTAAATTTTTGGAGAGCTGTATCTCAGTTAGGGAATGCAATCTCGTTAAGAAAGGCTGAAATCTCGCGAGATCTCGGCCTTTTTTAGCGAGATTGATCTCGGACGAAAAAAAGGCGAGATCTCGCGAGTTTAACGAGATTCCACTCGAGCATATAAACTAAAAAAAAAATTACATATAAAAGATATCGCAACTACTGTAACAATTTAATTAAGAAACAGAAACGTATACATGACAGGAAATTATTACTAGATAAGAACCCAAAAGTGCTATGGAATAATATAAAAAATTTAACAAGCACAAAACCTGCTAAAACAATCAATTCACAATTACTTGATATTGACCCATGTCCTATGAAGGCAGTTAACTCAGTAAACAACTTCTTTGCTAATGTCGGATCAAATCTTGCTAAAGAAATTCAAATGAAAAACCAATTATTACAGCATAACAATCCAATACATATACCTTACGATAAAAATCAATTGTCATCCTTTGTTATCTTAAATACTGATCACGAAGAGGTTACTTCAATCCTTATGAATTTAAAATCAGACAGTGCTTCTGGACTTGACAATATCCCTACAAAATTTCTAAAACTATCAAAAGACTTAATAGTTCCCATACTCACTTACTTAGCAAATCTTTGTTTTACTAAAGGTATTTTTCCTTCGCTCATGAAACAATCAATAATTACTCCTGTGTATAAGAATGGGGATAAAACTCAAATCAATAACTATAGGCCAATTTCAGTCTTAACGGGACTCTCTAAAGTAATGGAAAAATTAATTAATAATAGACTAATGCAATACCTTTATAAATTTAGTATTTTATCAACCTCACAATACGGGTTTAGGCAAGGGAAATGTACGCAAGATGCTATTTTGGCGTTAACTTCGCATATTGTAAACCATCTTGATAGTAAAAATAAATGTTTGACCGTCTTTTTGGACCTCAAAAAGGCGTTTGATACAGTTTCGATCCCTATCCTTCTAAAAAAGCTCGAAAACATTGGCATTAGAGGAAATCAGCTTAATCTGTTGAAGGACTATCTAAGTAATCGAACTCAGCGTGTAAAAATAGAAGACTATACCAGTACTGACCTTGAAATGACCTTCGGTGTTCCACAAGGTAGTGTCCTAGGACCTACCTTGTTTTTAATATATATAAATGACCTATGTGATTTTAAAATAGATTCTGGAAATATTTATTCTTATGCAGATGACACTGCTATAGTCTTTCATGGGAAAACTTGGAAAGAAGTGCATAGTACTGCCGAAACAGGCTTAAGGAAAATATCTAGTTGGCTTAAATCAAATTTTCTGACACTTAACACTAATAAGACAAACTACATATGTTTTGCAATAAATAATAAAAGTCAACCTTTAACATCAAATCTACGAATTCATCATTGTAACGTCCAGAGCGTAATTTGCACGTGTCCTACCATTGATAAAATTGACTCAATTAAATATCTAGGTATAATTATTGACCAAAGATTATCCTGGCACTCCCATCTGGAACTACTATCTAGCAGAATTAGAAAACTTATTTGGATTTTTAAAACATTAAGACATGTTGCAACTAACAAAGTTCTAATTCAAGTGTATACAGCCCTTGCTGAATCTATACTGTCGTATTGCATTCCAGTATGGGGAGGAGCATCAAAAATTAAATTTCTTGAATTAGAGCGTAGTCAACGTGCCCTATTAAAAGTTATGTACTGCAAACCTTATCGGTTCCCAACAAATGAGCTATACTCCATAAATAATTTAATGACAGTGAGAAAGCTATATATTTTAAAACTAATACTAAATCGGCATAAAACAGTTACTATAGATACTGACACAATGACAAAAAGAAGAGTAAAGATTAGAATAGAAACAAATATTATAAAAATCAGCCAAGTGCGAGTCGGGCCTCGCTCTTTCAGGGTTCCGTACATAATTATGAACAATATAATATTTTGGGTCTAAGAAATATTTAATTTCCGAGTTAGACATCGCAAGAAACCGTGAAAGAAAAACGCAAAATAAGTTCGTTTGTTTTGGTCACAGCTTATAAACTATTTTATGAATCGTTGTTTTCAGTATTTGTTGTACAAATAGAGCATATAGTACATAATATACCGAAATATCATATTCCTAACTAGTTTAGTTTTTTAGATAGCCCCCGTCACAAAAATGGTCTAAAATTGACAATTTTGATGACCCCCCATTTCCTTACTTTTTAAGCAAAAAATTAAAAAAATATATATTCGTACTCTACTCAATGAGCTCTAAACAATGATACCCCACAAGCTAGGGTAAGAAAAAAAAATTTTTTTCCGGCTCCTTTCTCATGTATGGGAGCCCCCCTGAAAAATAATTTAATTCAATTTTTAATTCAATATTTGATTTTGGGTCAACGTTTTACACCAAATACCAAAATTTCAGGTTTGTAACTCATTTCGTCTGCGAGCTAGAGACCTGTGACCGGCGGACAGACGGACAGACAGACAGACAGACAGACAGACAGACAGACAGACAGACAGCCGAGTGACATTAATAGGGCTCCGTTTTTACCCTTTGGGTACGGAACCCTAAAAACTACATTTGCTAGTAAACAGTATACTAATCAATCGGCTTACATTTACAAGAAAGTAAATAATTTGTTAAAAATATATTCATTAAATACTCACGATCTTAAAAAGTCTCTAACTGAATGGCTCACTAACCTAAATTATGAAGACACTGAGGCTTTACTCGAAGTTATCACCTGAAAGAACTACCTGCGCGCGCATGCATGCACACACACACACACACACACACACACACACACACACACACAAACACACTCACACATACACACACACACACACACTCATACACACACACACACACACTTTTAGGATATTTAATTTAATATTGTATTTAATTTATATCTTAAATATATTGTAGTTACTTCATTTTTATATATAAGATTTTCATAAAGATTGTCTACGGAAGAGCGGGACATCCTGGCACAGGTATAAATTTACCTAAAAGGATGTCCCAACAACTGATTAATATTTTGTAAAAAAAAAAAAAAAATCTTTTTTTTTTCTATATAAACGTCTTATTCGAAGCGCGGACTGACATGGAGTGGACGGAGTTGCGATCTGTTGGTTTTGTTCGGTGCGTTTCCGTTTAGCAGATGATTCTTTGGGCATTTTGTGCTTCTCAAAGAGCTACTTTCAAAATAATTCGTAATAATGACTTGTGATTTGAACTGAATAAATCTTTCATTTGATCGATATATTTTGTTAATTAATCTGTAATTTCTAATAGTCTGACTAGGTAATTGGTATATGTTGTTAATTAATCTGTAATATCTAATGGATCTACTGAATAGATATAGTTTCATTTAATTGATAATATTATCTCAGTTTAATAGTCAACACAACTTAGATAATAAGTTTCATTTTTTTGACTTCTCGTTGTTTTGTTTGTTATAAAAAAAACTGTTTTATTACTAAAAGATTTTTGTTTGATATTAGAAGAGAAGACTGGTTGTTTCTTTCATTTTTTATTCATGACATTTTTGATAGATGTCAGAGTTTACTACTTAGAAGTTTATAAAAAAATTATAGACAGATACGTCAAACAATGTTTGATGCATACAAGTGTATTGAAAAAATTCGTGAAAATAAATGTTTATCTTGTAATACTTACAATATTTATAATTTTTTTCCTAATTTATTTAAATATTGTGATTATTTATTTGCAAAAAAACACATCAAACTGCTAATCTCGCGAGATCTCGAAATTGGCGAGATCTCGCAGTATTGTTATTCCATATTATTCCATAAACTCGCGGGATCTCGCTTGAGCGAGATTTGCGTTCCCTAATCACAGTTAATATTGTATTGAAAGAACTAGTTCTGGTCTTAAATTGTAGCAATTATAGTATACTTAAAAAAAATTACAGAAAATATTTTTTTAAGAAACGCGCAGTTTAGGACTTATATTGAAAAAACCAAAAAGAGTGCAAAAATTTTGTGGTTTTTCAAGTGCTGCAAAATTAGCACAGGTCTTTCGAAGCTGCAAAATTGGATTTAGACTACTGGTAGTGGTCCTAACAACATATAAAAAAATCAGAACTAGCCGTTTGATTGCGATTTTAATGTACCTAAAATTTGACTGGCCTATCTACCAAATATGTGCTTGTAATTTTTGGTACCTAAGGATTAGGGATTAGGATTAGGATTAGGGATTAGGATTATTAATAATAATTAATAAGTAAATGATTTGGTAGATAATAATTTTATTGATTAAGAATCATCTTCATCAGAATTTTCAACTTGTCTTTTGAGAGTCACCTGTAAAGATAATATATTTATAGAAAGTACTTGCAATAAACGACCTCCCTGGCGCATTGGTGAGCTCTGTGGTCTTTCTTATAAGTGGGAGGTCCCGGGTTTGATTCCCGGCAGGGGCAATTTGGGATTTTATAATTTCTAAATTGTCTCTTGTCTGGTCTGGTGCGAGGCTCAAGCCGTGGCTGGTTACCACCCTACTGGCAAAGCCGTGCCGCCAAGCGATTTAGCGTTTCGGTACAATGCCGTGTAGAAACCGATCAGGGGTATACATAGATATCTCTTCCAAGTTAGCCCGCTTTTATCTTAGACTACATCATCATTTACCATCTGGTGAGATTGCAGTCAAGGGCTAACTTGTAGTTGAATAAAAAAAAAACTGATTACGATCCACATTTCTTTTTTTCATCATGACAAAATCTATACCTATACATATTCCACACTGTCACATTTTACTCAATCACATATGTACATATAAAAGCTACATATACACAAACTTAGCCTGCAATCCACACTCATTCATCCATGCATGCTTACACATACACACACTACACACGCATACACACACACCACCAGGAGCATCCACCCTACATAGATATATCTTACGAAAATATTTCTTTCCATCACTATAACATTGCTCACTTTCCGGAAAAAGCGGTTGACTATTGGGTAGACAATCAATGAGATCGTGTTTGGAGTGATGGGTTATTGGGTACGAATCTGTATAAGTAGGTACGTACGTAAACATAAATCAATTATTAAATATACTTAAATAATCTAAAAATACATGTATTAAAATAACAAACCATACTTACATACCATCTCATAAAATAATTTTGTGTCTCCCTGCGCGTTGACGTAATGCGATATTTGTTTTCGACTGAACGCTGAATAGGTACCTAGTAATTTTATTTTTACGTACCTACCAAATGGCTGCGCATTGAAAAAAGACGGCAAAAACCGGTTAAAATAGGTTAAAACCGGTTTATTCAACGAAACCTATTTAAGAACTTTATTTGCCTCAAACCGGTTAATTTTGGGTAAAGGTAGAACAAAACCGAAATGAAAAGTTCACTATGTACTTAGGCCTTAACCGGTTCGGATTTTTTACCGGTTTCCGAGCCCTGGCTAAAGGCTATATACGTACCACGGGACCGGGCGGACCGTTAGTAAATTATATTGGTTATGAGTCCTGACTACATTTTTAATATGTAATAAAAATCTAATTTATATATAAAGTAAATTATTTACCCATCTATACCTCCTTTCAGTCAAAAAACCTCACGTCTTATCTAAAAGTTATTATAAGTAGGAAGGCTACAATCGACTTTTAACTAAACTACTCATATTACGAATTCCAAATACATTACTCAATGCAATTTTTTTGTACTTTGTTAAGAACATTTTTACGTTATCTTAATTACCTCTTGCTACCTAGGCGATGTCTATTGGGTTACTTTACTCATAAACTTAGTATTCTTTATGGTAATTATATTATGACTCGTTATACCTAACCTACCACCACCACTACAGCCTTGTGGGCACAGGCCTCCTCTTTCATAGGAGAAAGGGATTTAGAGCTTAGACCCGCCACGCTGCTCCAATGCAGGTTGGTGGGCTTTAACGACTATTGTCACGTCATGATAGTGATAATAACCGGGACCAACTGATTAACGTGCTCTTGGAGGCACGGGGGTGAAACACCGCCAACTACCATCTCCGGGCTGGCAGTGAGAATTTCTTGACAGAAAAACCCAACACCTAACAATTATTTGCCCGACCCGGGAATCGAACCCGGGATCACGTAATCTGCAAACGAATTTGCTAACCACTAGACCAACGAGGAGTTAGGTTAGAACTACACCAATCTAACCTACAACACGTTCCATTCTAATGGAACTTGAAAATACCAATGGGAACACACAACATTAAGTATATTATTATGAACATTCAACTTCTTTGAACCACGTAATACTTATGTAAGTCTAAAAGCACTAGGCACATTAGGCTATCGAAGTTTTCCCAACTGGCAAGATTTCCAACTGCGCATCCACCGCAAGTCTTGTTGTACCTACTGATAAATAAAAGACTTAAAAACAACTAAGGTTTAATTCAGGGTTCCACATGTGCCTTGCTCAAAATTATGTTATGTTAACTACGGTGTCAAGTTTTCTTAAATGGGCCAATCCAGAAGAGTCGCATCTGGCTTCGTGCTTTTTAAAAACACATTTAGGGGTAGAATAAACTAGACTGCATTGAGTTGGTTGATCAGATTTCGTTTTCGTTACTTATTCGACCTAATGCAATGCAATATTTATTATTAGAACAATGAGAACTAAAAATTCCTCTAAATATTTTTTGTGAGCGTTTGAATTGTAGCCTAAATAAAATTATTATGAAGATATAATAATAGATCACGATTTGAATTCATAATGTTCTTAACTATCTGCATTAGTATCACGTTCCCAGAGCGGGGTAACCAGTTTTACCGACTGGTAAACACCCGGATTTCGGAGTAAGCGAATAAAATTAATTTGAGTCTCTAGTGTATAAATTTTATTATTGTAATCTCTTGTTGGCCACTTTTTTTAGTTATAACCGTTAAATATCACTGTCACTAGGTAGGTACATATACAGGTAGTTTATAAAACAAAGTCCCCCCGCGCGGCGCGGCGCGCGTACGTAAATCGAACGCTGAAGGAAAGTGGAGGGGGTAAGCTATTGTATTACGTGTGTGACAGTTCCCATGCGCAGCTATCCCCTCCACGTTTCGTTCAGCGTTCGATGTACGTGCCGCGGGTTATACGTCCTACCTTCTCGTACCTTTGATATACTTAACAATAATTGCCATCTCATTACAACGTGCATCAGACCTTTTCTAGGGAAAGTCGCGATGTCTTTTCTTGCTCTACAAAAATTTACTAGAAAGTTTGGTTGAGTAATTTGTAGAAACTTAGTTTTTAACCCCCGACGCAAAAACGACGGGGTGTCATAAGTTTTAAGTTTGACGTGTCTGTGTGTGTGTGTGTGTGTGTGTGTGTGTGTGTGTGTGTGTGTGTGTGTGTGTCTGTGTGTGTCTGTTTGTTCCCCTGTGGCGAAAGGTGAATTAGTCGAGAGTGTTGTTAGCTATGTTTGATCATTTTGATGAAAATCGGTCCAAGATGGCCGCCGCTACAAAATGGCGGATTACATATTTTTTCACAACTCCCTTAATATGGGTATCAAATGAAAGGGCTTGACTAGTAGAATAGCACTATGCAAATCCAAGATGGCTGCCGCCACAAAATGGCGAATGTCGGGGGTTTATTAATTTTTTAATTTATAGTACTTGTGCTAGATGACAATTATTGGAAAATGATAATAATGTTAGCAAATATTTCAACCTGGAGCCTGCGAACATAATAATTATGCTTATTACAATTCGTAGGTACTTGATATACTTAGGTAGTACTAAATGAACTACATTATAAAACATGTTTATGTGTGTGTACGTTTGTCGTGATCTGCGCCGCGTCTCGTGAACATGCTCATGATTAAGGGCCCCGGATGGGTTTGAAACTAGTAGGTAGGTACTCCGGCGTAGTTTTGATGAATATCACTCACGATAGTTCGCTTTTAGACGGTTCATTTTCGATGACTCATCGATCATCATCATCATCATGATCAACCCATTACCGGCTCACTACAGAGCACGGGTCTCCTCTCAGTGAGAAGGGTTTTGGCCATAGTCTACCACGCTGGCCAAGCGGATTGGCAGACTTCACACACCTTTGAGAACGTTATGGAGAACTCTCAGGCATGCAGGTTTCCTCACGATGTTTTCCTTCACCGTTAAAGCAAGTGAAATATTTAAATACTTAAAACGCACATAACTCCGAAAAGTTAGGTAGAGGTGCGTGCCCGGGATCGAACCCACGACCTCCGAATTGAAGTCGGTCGTCCTAACCACTAGGCTATCACTAGGCTCATCGATGAAGCCTAGAAAATAAAAGCAACATTTCTGAAAAATGAACCGTCTAATTTGGGCTTTACTGCGACGCTCACGAATTTCGCATGGTAGATGTTTTGAATTTACCACAGTCTACAACGTCTTGTGAGCGTTTTTTTTTTGCTCAATGAGCGAAGTCGGTCTTTTAGCCTAACGTAGACACTTACAGTATCTACCATGAATAGATGCTTTAATTGTTTCTCGTGGCGACTACTGATGAATAAAAGATCGGTGGAATTTCTTCACGCATCGTTGTACCGAATACAAGAATTTTCTGGTCATAATTAAAAGCGAAAGCGCATATTACTTAAAATACGGGCGGTAAAAAATATATGTAGTCCACACGATGGGTTTGTTAAAATATTTGAGTTAAATTATATAGTTGAGTTAAAATATAAATAAAAATCAATGTTTGTCTGTATGTATGTCTTCTATGCACTACTAAATTACTCTCCATCCAATTATGATGAAATTTTGGTGAGTTGGTCTTTTGACGCTCGCGAAGGTTTCTGGCCCAAAAAATCTTTTTAAAAATGGATGTTTGTACTTTGTATGTTTGTATTTTTGTCATCTATTTGCTTCTAAGCCATTGCAACGCATGCCAAAAACAGCTAGTAAACCTATCGAATATATTTCTATTGGTTTAGTGCACTTATTGTGTACATTTTCATGAACTAAGAGCTGTTGGAACGCGTAAACTATTCACTCAACTGCTATTCTATAAAACAAAATCGTAGCAGTCTATGAAACAACTTAAGGGTCAGGGCATACGTCTTGCGCAGAGTCGAAGCGCATCGAAGCGCAACCTATCTCTACAAAACATAGCATAAATTTCTATTAAAAAAAAATGCACGGATCTCGTTGTGCCTCGTTATGCGCTCGTTGTATTTCGTATAATTATGTGCCATTATGCCATGAACATTTTTTGCTTGACGATTCGATGCGCTTCCATGCGCTTCGACTCTGTACTAGTAGGTACATAATGCCCTGACCCTAACAGTAATAGTCGTCGTTCTAACGTGAGCGAACTCTACTGTCAGGGATGATTTATGTCTAGCTTTAAACGGGCAGGTCGTGCGCGGCTTAAGATAAATCCAAACTAAATCCAACGGCCTTGCCACAAAAAATTTAACTCATGACTTAATTTAACGTTTGACAGTTTTTTTTTGTGTTGACAAAGACAAATCGTTGTACCTAGTATTTAAAAATGGACACATTTTTGTGATAAGATAAATAACTAGGTATGTTCTAAGGCACACTTCTCAAATTTTTAAGGTTATATCTCCACTGTGGAGCATATAGAACCTTAGACAATCTATGTATAACAATTGGAGTCCTATTTCTTTAAAATAATAGTCTAAGAGCCTATTTCGCCAACTGATGAGTGTTGGATACCTTATTCACATATGTTGTCTTTGACATAAAGTAAGAAAGTGACAAAACTTACGTTTAGGCTACCCGAAATCAGATAACGGTGAAACAGGCCCTTAATAGTTTCACATCTGTAACTTTGACTGTAACATCGAATTACTTTACAGCCCAAAAAAAATAAACGTAGCCTATTACTTACGTTTTCTAACGCAGGCACGATCGAAATAAAAATACTTGGAACAAATTATTCTAGCTCTTATACCAACATAAACACTTTAGATGCAATAACCGTAAAAACTTATCGCAATCCACTTTTTTTTTCAGGTCCAAAAATGGCGAAATTGAGATTAGTTCTGCTTATTTGCCAAGTCCTGAGCCTCCCGATCCTAAGTTACGGGAATGACGATAATCCCTTATTGGAACTCGCGTCGTCATTACTGCAAAATATGGGCGAAGGTGGGAATGACAAAATGGAGGGGCTAGCCACTATAGGCAATATGGTTGGGACCCTCATGCAAGGGGACAATGCTAAGAATTTGGGATCGATGCTGGGACAAGACGGTGGGAGTGCTGGCGATGTTTTATCTGGTAAGTGGGCATAAATTCAATCATAATAGCCTCAATAGCGCAACGGTCGTCTGGCGTGGACTGAAAACCGAAAGGTCGATGGTTCAAATCTCACCCGTTGCACTACTGTCGTACCTACATAACACAAGCTTACCGCTTATTTGGAGGGGAAAGGAGAATCTTTAAGGGAGTCTTCAGCAGAACAAGCAATCAAAAAGAATAGTAACTATTCAGCATGGCTAATGTTCTTATATAAAAAAAAAATATTCAACCCGATTTTAATTGGGTGTTACGTAACTCCCATTTAAGTCGTCGTAAACAGCTGATTAGCAACTTCCACACTCCGTGGTCTTGGGTCGCTTTTATCCAGCTCCCTACGACTCGCGTGATATCGTCAGTTCACCTAGCCGGTCTGCCAAAACTGAGGTCACCATTCCAGCACCTTGGGACCCCAACGTCTCTAAGTTCTGCTAACTATGTGCACCGCCCATTGCCAGCCTTCAGCTTCTCATCCCTTTGAGCTGTCAGTGACTCTAGTCCTTCTAATGATCTCCTCACTTTAGATTGAGTAGCAATATGTTGCTGTTGTTGATCTGTTGAAACTCTTTTTTTTAGGTCTGGGTAGTCTATTGGGCGGTCAAGATGGCAAGATCAATCCTTCGGTTATTGGATCCATGGTATCGATGTTCGCCAGCCAGATGGCTTCGAACGGTGACAAACCGCAGCGCGAGGCACGGCAGACCAAAGAAAACAACATGGAGAATATACTGAGCATGGTATCAGGTAAATAAATAAATAATTAATCCTTAATTGACAACAACAAACAGCTGCTAGACTGATCCTTTGCTTCACTCCCCGTGCTATCGGTGTCAGTGATTATCACTATTATGTGACAATAGTCGTCAAAGCCCGCCCGTTAAAAATTGGAGCAGCGTCGCGAGTCGAAGCTTTAAATCTCTCTCCTATAAGAGAGAAAGCCTGTGCCCAATCGTGTGACATTAAAGGCTCTAGCGGTGGTAGATTTTAAAAACTTAAATGATCAAAGACGATTTCTTTTTCAGGTCTGGGCGGCTTATTGGGTGGGCAAGATGGAAAAATCGACCCGTCCCTCGTCGGATCAGTGATATCGATGTTCGCCCAACAAATGACCTCGAACGGAGAGCCGAGCCAACGTCAGAAACGTCAAGCGGACACCAACCAAGAATCCAACGACATCAACATGGGCAGTCTGATCAACATGGCTTCAGGGTTCCTAGGAAACAAGAACATGGCAGGAGTGATGCCCATGATTATGAATACATTGAACTCACTGTCCGATGAAGAAGCGAATAAAAGAGCCGTAGATCATAAAGACCACGCGTCATTCCTTCCCCCGTTCTTGGAGAAGGCGCATTTATATTGGGACGTGTTCATTAATTCGGAATTGGGTAAGACCATCTGGGAGAAGTCTGGTTTCAAAAAGGCCACGAAATCTTTCATGGGCCCCGATGGGAAGTTAAGTTTCGAGTTGATGTTCAAGAGTTTCGAGAACCAGTCGTTCAGGAGGCACTGGATCAAGGCTGTTGCGAAGTATCTGACGGATATGGTTGTACACATCGCTAAGCCAGAAGTGTATCAGAGGTAAATGCAATCCATATCCACATTTCCATACTTCCTAACTACGAAAGTGAGTTTGTTTTTTTGTTTGTTACGCATTCACGCCTAAACCGCTGCACCGATTTTCCGATCGGCATAGAGATAGACAAGACCTTGGAGAAGCTACATGTTATCCTGGGAAATCATAAGAGTTGCCAAGGGATTTTTAGAAAAAAAAACCGAAATTCACTAGGACGAAGTCGCGGGTATCAGCTAGTAATATTATAAACCTGAAAGTAACTCTGTCTATCTGTATGTTACGCTTTCACGCCAAAACCGCTGCACCGATTTTATACACACTGACACAGAGATAGATCTTGGAGGACATAGGTAATTACTATTATCCCGGAAAATCATAGCATTCCCGGGGGATTAAAAAAAATAAAAGTCGCCTCTTACATTTTTCAGGTACATAGTCTCCGCCCAGTACATCATGAACAGCTTCCTGGACTCCCAGGGCCTGCCCAAGACTACACATTTCAACGTGAACAATCCAGAGAAGTCCATCACAACGCTGACCAACTACGTGCTCAGGAAGTACCTCGACATGGACACGGACGTCGCGGAGTACGTCAAACCGGCTATGGACTACATAAAAGTAAGTATTTTCCCTGGAATTTAGCATGGGTTAAAACATTAGTTGGTTTTTTTGGAAATATAAATAAACGAAGTACGCAGATCCTCTCCGGGGCCTTTAATCATGAGTATGTTATATGTATGGATTGGGGACGGGAAAGGGGTTGGATCCATAGGATCCCCGACGGAGACAGAGGATCAACGCTGCCCAGTGGCGTAACTATAGGGTGGCATTTCGGCAAAATGCCACGGGCCCTCAGCCGGAAGGGCCCTCCCATATTTATTTTAAAATAAAATCTTTAATATTGGTTGAGCTTTATATTGGGTAGGAGAGGCCTCATCCGATTAATTTGCCACGGGCTTCAAACGTTATAGTTACGCCACTGATGCTGCCCCATCGTTCAAAACGCCAAAACAACGCCATCCAAAACGCCATAACAAACTGTTACATGACACCATTAGTTCGTCATGCCTGGAGTACATCGACGGTGTACTCCAGTAATGTCTTGGAACCTATTCTTATACCAGCAGGAAATCTGGGGTGTGAAGCAATAGATATGCTTACACAAATTACACGTAAGTATAAGAATTTTTTCATGAATAAGCACAATTTTCCCAGCAAATCTTGAAAATGGCGCAGTCCGCCTCGCAGAAGTTCGCCAACCGCGCAGATTATCACGCGGTCGCCGACAGACTCACCGACACCCTCAACCTGGAGGTGATCGAGCCCGTGCTGCGCGTGTACCGCGCCTACAAGCACTCCGTGCAGGCGCCGCATTGCCAGGAGCACCTCATGTGCGTCGTCAACAGGCACCACGACCAGGATAAGCACGGTGAGCATGCTTTAAAGTTTTTAAGCCTCAATAGCGCAATTGGTCGTCGGGCTCGGATCAAATTTCTTTATTCAAAGTTGATATGACTACCACTACACTATAGTCTTTATAACGTCCCGCTGCTGGGCACAGGCCTTCTCTCTAAAAGGTAAGAAAGATTTAGTGCTTAGTTCAGCGACGCTGCTCTAATGCGGGTTAGCGGGCTTTAACGACTCAAGAGTTGCCACATGATAGTGATAATAAGCTTACTAGTACTCCGTACATGCGCCGCACTGCCAGGAGCACCTCATGTGCGTCGTCAACAGGCACCACGACCAGGATAAGCACGGTGAGCATGCTTTAAAGTTTTTAAGCCTCAATAGCGCAATTGGTCGTCGGGCTCGGATCAAATTTCTTTATTCAAAGTTGATATGACTACCACTACACTATAGTCTTTATAACGTCCCGCTGCTGGGTACAGGCCTTCTCTCTAAAAGGTAAGAAAGATTTAGTGCTTAGTTCAGCGACGCTGCTCTAATGCGGGTTAGCGGGCTTTAACGACTCAAGAGTTGCCACATGATAGTGATAATAAGCTTACTAGTACTCCGTACATGCGCCGCACTGCCAGGAGCACCTCATGTGCGTCGTCAACAGGCACCACGACCAGGACAAGCACGGTGAGCTTAACATGCTTTAAAGTCAAAGTTGAATTTCTTTATTAATTTTTGACGATCAGACCTTTATAGGTACCAAATAACATTAACATTGCTGTCTCTATGTTATGGACACTAAACCTAAATAGCAGTCCATCGCGCGACACTAAAGTGCAGGCCCCATTGGAAGCGAAACGAAATTCGTTTCCCTTAGCTCACACCGCTACTGCGTCTTTTCATACTACTTAACAGTTGCCGCCGCGAACGACTACGCGAAGCGAAGTTTTCTGTCTGGGGACATGAGCGTTGCGAAAACGCTTCGCTTCGTTTCCAGTAGGGCCTGCGCCTAAGCTATAGATAGCAGTCGATCGTGCGACACCAAGTCAAAGACAGTAGCCGATCGCGTGGCAATAAAATGTCACGGTCGTATACCTCAAAGTCTATCTTTAGACCATAATTTATTATTTATTTATTTGCAGGTCTGCCGGGCTTCAAGGCCGGCTTGACGAAGCTGAGCAGTCTGATCGCGTCGGCGGCGCTCAGCTTCCAGAACGGGAAAGGATTCTGGGACCTCTACAACGCGATACAGAACGATGTTAACTGTGATGTAAGTAATACGCCATGCATGTAATCTCTTTTTATTCCCCGACGCAAAAACGTCGGGCTGTTACAAATCTGACGTGTCTGTGTGTGTGGGTGTGTGTGTGTGTGTGTGACTGTTCCCCCGTAGCGCTCAAACGTGTGAACCGATTAGAATGCGGTTTTTTTGTTTGAAAGGTGAATTAGTCGCGAGTGTTCTTAGCTATGTTTGATGAAAATTGGTCCAAGATGGCTGCCGCCACAAAATGGCGGACTACATATTTTTTCACAACTCCCTCAATATGGGTATCAAATGAAAAGGGCTTGACTAGTAGAATAGCACTATGTAAATCCAAGATGGCCACCACCATAAAATGGTGAATGTCGGGGGTTTTTAAATTTTAAATTTATACTTATGTATGTTCCCCTACTCAAAGATGCTTGGACCGATTTGAAAAATTCTTCTTTTGTTTGAAAGGGTAGATAATATATTTCCCAGGTGATCCCATGATCATCAGGTCAGAATCTGATGATTGGATCCTGAAAAAATCGAGGGAAATCTTCTAATTTTATGATATATTGAAGTTGGTTTAATTTTCCCTTTGTCTTAATTATGTCAAATAAATGAATTTAAATTTTAACTTTCAGGCCAAGTACCCGGCAGACTGCGCGGCGTTCCACGAACACGAAATGAAAGTCACTACGGAGGTTTACCACAGCGAGTTATAAATAAAAATTTATCTCAAGAAAAGTGCATTTTAATAGAATAATTATAATATTTTTTTTAGAAAATTTTGCATTAAATATTTTTAAAGTACCTACTACTTAAGTATATTAAAAAATACTAATATATTTGTTTCCTCTAGCAATAGACTTAAAGATTTAGACTATAAATTAGTTAAATAAAAGTAGCTATAGGTACGTATTTTAATGATGCAGAATTTCATAATATTGTGCTAAAAACTTCACTTCTTCTTCTTTGCTGTCCATTATAAGGCCATTAATAAACGGCCTCTACACACTATCAAGTAGGTATATCGTTCAATTTACTTAATGACTTTAAAGCTTAGGTAATCCAATCGGTAGTTCATCCAATGTATGCTTCTCATGCAAAACACGTATGATCGAGATCTGAAGTCTCATGTACATTGGAGGAAACAATAGGGTACTTTCGTTAGTGAAAAATAAATTATGAAATTTGATAAAAATAAAAATTTATGTAGAAATATACTTAAATATTCTGATTTTGAGTCATAAAAGCACGTGATTATTTTATTAAATTAAAATTAAAAGTCGTAATTTCCCATCTGTATATCACGTGACCTAAAACACGAGCCGCCTTGTTGTGACGTCATAATGATAGAAAATACTAATATTAATCTGTGGTCATATAAGCAAAAACCAAGAAAGATAGAGAAAATACTAATATTAATCTGTGGTCATATAAGCAAAAACCAAGATAGATAGAACCTATGGAATTTGAACTCCAAACAAAAAAGGACTGTTGATATTTTTTAATATATTATATAAATAAATATTTTCGATATATCTATATTTTTAAATATATCGATATCGGAGTTCGATACCTATACCGAAAAAACTACCGATATATCGGATTTATTTAAAAAATCGTAAGTCACTTCAAAAATGATTACACAGTTATATTATAGTCCAGTATCTATATTAAACAAATTAAATTATAAATATATATATATATATATATATATATATTTAAATAAGGTACACTATGGCCTGTTCCACTACCTTCTGATAAGTATCGGGATAGCTTAAACGTAAGTTTTGTCACTTGCTTACTTATGTCAAGTGACAAGGACAATAGTTGTGAATAAGCTATCCGACACTTATCAGATGGTGGTGAAACCGGGCCTTATACCAATATTTTTAAATGACGCTATCACGTAAAATATTCATCCGTAAGCCGACTTGACAGACAACTAATGATGTTTACAAAGATGTTTTAACATTCTGGAATTCGGCAGAACAGAAGTCTGGGTTACATGCAAAGAACTTTGCAACCATAATTGAATCAATTTTTGGCAAATTAGTACTATCTGCTTTTACACAACCGGTTTGCATATTAATAAATAAATAGGTAAAAATAAAATGCACTGACGAAAAAACACAATTACTTAATACTCCTTGAAGATAAAGTTGATCTGTTTACACTGAACTGAAAGTTGTTGCTTCAGAGTACAATGAACTTTATGGTTTTTGTCTATATGACCATAGATTAATGATTAGTATTAACTATGTTTTTATATTAATAGGATATAGTATATATTACTAGGATTAGTATTAAAGGCGGCTCGTGTTTAAGGTCCCGTGATATACAGATTAAAGATTACGACTTTTAATTTTAATTTAATATAATAATATAATAAAAAATAATGAGCTTTTGTGTCTCAAAATCAGAATATTTAAGTATATTTCTACATAAATTTTTATTTTTATCAAATTTCTTAATTTATTTTTCACTAGCGAATGTACCTATTTTTTACCACAGAGGTATATCTATATAAAATTACATTTTGTTTCAAGATGTAAGTATGTAAACTAGGAATACAGAAAAAACATAATATATTTTAAATGAAATACGGTAGATTATTAAGTTTACGATGATTTTGTACCTACATTTTTGTATCTACATTTCGATATCAAACTATCGATATATCGTCCAAAAAATATTAGTAATAAAGAAAAAGTAGCCCAGGTGAATGACTTTATCTTCACTACAATATTTAAGGCGCAAATTCCAGTGTTATATAAAATACATTTATAACCTTCTTGTTTAACATTGTTACGTCATGAAATGGCTGACTTATTGGCTGACAGCGTTTTCGCGGGATTAAAAAATGTTTAAAATTTAATTTAATTTTATGGCATGAACGCGTATTTATTTTGCCGAAATATATTTTTTTGTGGCTTTTTATTAAGAAAAACAACATTTTGAAGTGCTTTTTCAAACACAGTAGAATACCCTATTGATGGTGTGTAGCCTGCATATCTTAATTTACGTATATTACGTAAAGTGTCTTTTCAAAGTACAGATAAATCATATTACTTACATTCCTAATTTCTGAAAATTTCACATGCAATTTATGAAGAAATTGTTAAGTACTGGAAAGATAAAGTTGTTCGTATCCCAATTCTCAAGTCGTAAACTATTATAAAATAAACTAGACATAATTATATTTATTTGTCGATAGAACTTTTACGACTACTTAGTTCTGAGTTAAAAGTTCTGCTTAGGTATATTTGTATGAAAGTAGAAAGGAAGCATTTTTATGCCTATTTCCTATTTTGTAGCATTTAAAATGAGAATATTTTACCTATTGACACATTGATTGACAATTTAAATTATTAGTTACTTAGTTATGTTCTTAGGTTAAGTTACTGTGCGTTTCAAATTCGTAAGTGCTTTCTTAAGTAGGTATACCTACTTAAGTATACTTACTATAGTAACTAGCAAAGTGTATCAAACTTTTATCACTTTTGCAATTTTATTTCCGCTTGTTTTTATTACTTATGCTGTTTTTATTTTTGTGAACCAATGAAAATACAAGTACTTAAAAGAAATCTCAATGAAAAGTGTGACATTTTTGAGAATTGCGATGGTGTTTACATTTGAATCGAATAGTACCTAACTACCTATTTTAATAAAATATTTTGTGATCGTTCGATATTGAATTTATTATTTCATAGAATGTTTATTTTAAGATTTGACTGATTGTCACGTAGTTACATAATAATAATATTATATTTTTAAGTATTTTGCTGGACATGGTGCTAAAACTTCTTTTTTGCAATTTTGCAAAATTTTGTCTTCCAACACTACTGTTACTAAAAAACTAATAAAGTCCATTTCGACTACTTATCGCAAAAATAATATTAATTTACTGAAAATAACTATCTATAAATAAGTGAATATTGCTCACATTGGGACATGTTAGAAGTTTTAACTACTACTTAATATAGGTACATAATAAATATGTATGTGCCACATTTAAAAAAACTACAAAAAATCCTAGATATTTATTATTAAAATAACACATAATTTAATTCCTATATATCGTTAAATTTATGTAAATAATAATTGGAAGTTATATAATATTGCTAAATAAATTATACTGATGGGAGTAATTAGGTGTTAAAATAAAATTCCTTATCTTTTATGAAATAGACTTTTATTTATTTAAGTAATTAAATATATACATATAATAAATAATGTACCGTTCTAATGTTACTCTAATACTCAATCTGATTTTTTATTTGATAGAATTCTATTATAACTTACCTATATTATACCTACCTAAATAAAAATCGATTGCCGCATGTTCAATGTGCTTCTTTTGTTTTCTATTGCTGTTAGTTTGGCACTTTCCACTCTTAGCGATTTCTATTTAAGGGCGAAACGACTAATAGTATTACGCATCTTAGGGTTTTTTATAATGACAGGGATTTAAAGTAGTTAGGGGTAAAATCGAACTTCAGGTGATTACCCTGTTTTTCATACTAATTACCAAGAAAGTTATATAAGTTCTATGTAGACACTGGAAACTGCACCTAAAACATTGTAATGAAGACAAGGTCATTCACATGGGCTATTTTTTCTCTCTAGTTTTTCTATACCTTACACACTCTATTTAAGTAGGTGAGAACGAGTGTCAGAATTCCACCAATTTAAAAATCAGACTATAATTAGGTAACCCCCGCAAGATGCTATTGCGCTGGAACCTTGTCACATTAACATCGGCGTGACGTCATACGAAACTAAAATGTACCATTAGCAACACAATTTTTTTTTAGAAATAAATTAAACCGAATGAATAAAAAAATTTCAGCCTTTATAGATTTTATATGAATAAATTATTATAATTCTTCAACTCCATTGATGTAATCACATTCTTGTAATTCGGATTTGGAATTTTTTCAGAGTCAGTTGTGTCTGAACTCTGAATCACTAATATCGTTTTCTGTGTTATTAATAAATAACTCATCGAATAATCTGTCTTTGCGCCAGTAACTATCATACAACAATAACAACAAATTAATGTGTGAATCTATACTAATATAATAAAGCGGAAGATTTTGTTTGTTTGAACGCGCTAATCTCCGAAACTACTGGACTGATTTCAAAAATTCTTTCATCGTTGGATATGTGCGTGATCCTTGAGTGCTATAGGCTATATTATATTATGTACCACGGGCGAAGCCGGGGCGGACCGCTAGTTTACAATAATTGTTCAAATCTCGATACGCATAATCTGCCAACAATTTTGTCAACGGTACCAACGTCTGTCTAATGCTGACGTCACTAAAATGGCGGCCAGACGCAATACCAATTTGCGGGGCTAATATGTTCAACCATTCCTTGGAACGAACTTAACATGGATACCACCAGTGGGCTGGTTAAAAGTTATAGATTTTGGGTTGGAAGTCAGTTTGCGCGGCATGTTTTCTGCAAGCTCCACTGTATAGTTCTTGAATACCTTCAGGAGAGCAGCATACATGGGCATTTTCGCAAATCTCTTGCCTGGAAAGAATTAAAACCTTTTTGAAAAAAAAAATTTTTTTTGACTCTCATAGATCTCCAATAATTTGCATTTGTTTGAAATAGAAAATTTATATTTCCTATTTGGAAACAATTATTTTAAAAACAACTAAATTATTAAGAAAAGATATGAATAGGTTAGTACCTATTCATCTGGGCATCTCTAGTGAGATGCCCAGTGCCTCGAACCCCGGCGCCACAAACATTTGAACACAGGTTTGAATACATGTTTGCTTACTGGCCACACAGGCAAATATGTTCGCTTCACTTGAATTTGAACTTTTAACGGGTCGAAAAACAAATTATACAGAATAGTAAAGTGCAAATGTGTGTTCAAACTTTGAACAAATAACAAAGACCCCGGCGACACATGTGTTCAAACCTGCGTTTAAATGTTTGTGCCATGTGTGGCGCCGGGGCAATACTAGCTTCAACATATGTGTTCAAACAATGACCTTTAGAAGGTCATTGTGTACAAACAAAAATTATTTTTATACTTTGGCGTTTGAAGTCGGTTTTTTGAAAAGAATTTTTATTTTAAGCTTTTTAGTGTTTCACATCCATTCATAATCGACAGTTCCTTAATCTCCACGGCTTAGGAGTACAGTATCCTGCAGCCGTAGGATTTACTTCCTACCTACAATATGAATTATTCATAGTGGACTGCTCCATAATCTCCATAGTTATGTGGGCAGTACCTTGCAGCATCAGAACTGAAGAGCTTAGACCTGGAGTTTAGTGATGTAGTCTATGCTTAATACACTTAATATGAATTCATAATGAATATTGCCACAATTCCCATAGTTTAGGTGGGCAGTACCTTGCAGCATCAGAACTGAAGAGCTGGGACCTGGAGTTTAATGATATAGTCTATGCTTGCTACCCTTAATATGAATTCATAATGAACATTGCCCCAATATTCATAGTTTAGGTGGGCAGTACCTCTGCAGCATCAGGATTGAGGAGTTGAAGAAAAAAAATTTTATGGGACCATTTCGCGAACTTCCTCTGTCGATTAAAAAAAAAATTACGCAAATCGGTTCAGAAATCTCGGAGTAATCGGTGTACATACATACAAAAAAAAAAAAAAAACATACGCGCCGAATTGAGAACCTCCTCCTTTTTGGAAGTCGGTTAAAAAAGACCCAAGCGCAGTGTTGTCTTGCAAGTGTACAAGTGGAGGTACCCAATTTGATTCTTGACAGATGCAATTTGGGAATTTGTAATAAATATATCCCAATTTTTTCTCTGATCAGCCCCCTAATTGTGTAACTTTAGACGATGAAATGGTATTCATTTGATGGCCTAAGGCATCAAAGTAAAATAAACCATACTGTCATTGAAATAGAGCTCAATTTCGTGTATCCATTCTTATACGATTAGGTATGTACGTACGATTCATAACGCTCCATGTTGAAATCAGTTGTACTGAATTTGTGACTTTAAATCAATACTTACAAGGTATATTTTACTTTAATGGCCTTAGGCCATCAAATGAATACCATTTCATCGTCTAAAGTTGCACAATCAGGGGGCTGGTTTGGACCCGCGCCTTCTGGTAATGAGTCTAGTTATTGTAGAAACAAAATAAAGGTATGTGGGCTATCTTCTTAGACGTGCAAAGTGAGATTGCATTCAAGGCCCTCAAGGGCTAACTTGTAAAAGAATAAAAATATTAAATACTGTGTTAGAAGTTGATACACAAAATTCTCGATTACGTACAAGCAGATTAACGCAACCTTTAACGTATCCATTATGTAGAGGGAAACCAAAGTTGGCAATTGAAGACCAACCATAGGTACTTATAATATTATAGTCATGCAACTATAAAGCTAGAAACACATTACACAATATTAGTCCAAGAAGTCGAAAATGGGATATCTCGGGGTGTGAGGCGGTCGCGGGGAGGGCGTGGGGATCGTTCGTAAGCACTGATTAGCTCTCGCGGATCCCTCGTAAGCGCTGATTGGCTCTCCAATCGTATTGTGTTCCGCTCACTCGTACGACGCTGCGCGCACTTGAAGGTCACCGGTCGACTTACGTGACGGGGGTTATACAACGTGAGAGAATTGAGTGTGCACACTCGTCCCACGTATGTAACGTAAATTGGCATCAGACGATGTTATAATTTTTCAGAGGGTGCACTATTGCGTCTGCAAGTCATGTTTTCTGATTCTGAATGATTTATTTGACATCATGCACATCTGGTAGCAGACTGACAACACCAAAAAATATTTATTCTAATAGAATAGGTATGTACTCCCACTCCCACACCAAACTTGTCTATGCCGATCTGGACATCGCAGATCAACATTGCATTGGAGGCGTGCGATTGCGTCGCATACGATAAGTGTTGCATTTTTTTTTTTCATAAAAGGAGTCCAGATATCATAATGCGTTGCATACGTTGTGTACGTGGGACCAGTGTGTTTCTAGCTTAACTACTTTTATCACTTTGATTTAAAAAATGTTTCTAGCTTAACTACTTTTATCACTTTGATTTAAAAAATGTATACCTAACCTATACACATTCTAGGTCCTTCACCAAAAGGCATATAAGTGTATGGCTTAATATTTTTCTTCTCTTCACCAAGGAATCTTTCGGGACGAAATAGTTCTGGCTCTGGAAAATTGTCAGGATTACGTTGAATTTCACGCACGGGTATGAAAATGCGATCGCCTTTTTTCATATGGAGACCTGTTGGTAGAGAGTAACCATGCGTCACTTGTCGGGTAAAGAATAAAAACACTGGATGCAGGCGAAGACTTTCCTCTAGACACGCCTCAGTAAACTTCAACATATCTATACACTCATATTCAATTGTGTCATGTTTAGTGAAATATTCATCCACTTCTTTTATCACTTTTTCCTGAACAATCTTGTTTTTTGCTAATTCATACAGAAGATAACTCATACTCAACGCCGTAGTTTCATATCCAGCCCCAAAAAAAAGCACGCATTGCGATATTAGTAATTCCTCGCTAACCTCGATGCTAACTTTCTTTTTGTCGCCCGTTTTCGCGTTACTCAAGCTATCTGCAGTTATGCAATTGTCTCTTTTCCAAGTTAAAATGAGATCCACAAAGTCGTTCTTTGATGTTTTTGTTTCCTCACGGTTTTTGAATACTCCATGAATTAGTTTATTGAAAAAATTTCCAAAATCATCGTCTAGCAGTGTAAATCCTAACGCATAAAACAATCTCGGCCACATCGATTGAAAGATATTTTTAACGGCTGCATACTCTGATGTATCAAACATTTTTTCACCCATAGTAGTGAAAGGATTCTTGTGTATATCGTTTTTCATCGTTTCAGAACACATACCAAAAACACAAGCCATGAGGCAGTCCATTGTGTATTTCGAAAACAAATTCCCGATATCGCAATTCTCATTTGTTTTAATCTCTTCTGCGAGCAAGCTCTCCAACATATCGGAAGAATTCTTTATCATATAGAACATGTTCTTTAATTTCATGGAGGAAAAAAGCGGTGTTAAATTCGTGCGTAACACTTTCCATTCGTCACCGTGGGCCAGTATTAAATTATTCATAAAAAGATCTTTGTGAATATGGTCTGATGTTTCTCTTCCACTGAAGTAGTAAAACTCCTTTAGCATAACGAGTTTCAACAAATTTGGGTCCTGAATCACGAGCGCAGGAGTCGTGCCGTAAAAGCATCCAATATAGGGCTCGTTCGGGTACTGTTGACATATTTCTTGCAGAATTTCACTTCTGTGTTTTTTCATAAAAAAACAATCTTTAAAACTGCCGAATAATGGTAAAGGTTGCACGAAAGGAACATTTCTGCTTCTCCAATAGTTTCGGTTGCTGAACAACAAGGAATATAAAAAATAAAATACTCCAATAACAAACACGAAAACTAAATATACTGCCATCTTGAACAAACCATAACATGAAACTGTTTCCCTAGTTTATATAATTAAGTAATTAATAATTATGTATCAGAAGCAAATAAAGATATGCCTACTTTCTGTTAAATACCAAAGTTACAAAGATTAAAATTATACCTAGGTAAGTAGTTGTTTGATAAACCTGCGTTATAAGCACTTCTTTCTGCAGGAAGTAGGTAAGTGGGGTTTTGAGGTTTTATCTTTACAATTCACATAATATATTTGTTTGGTCTTTGGGGGTGCCCAAATGAAAATTAGATACATGCGCCCTGATGTAGGTATCTAGATTTTCAGACGATAATATACATCATCCACCAGTCATCACGCTGTTCTGATTTAGTAAATCATTCAAATGATTGGAATAAAGACAATGCGTTGCGTATTAGAGTCTGTTGAGAATGCAGACGATCTGGATCAAGGCTAAAAGTGCAAAACAAAAGCAAAAAATTCGGTTGCGGGGTTTTGTTGCAGTTGTCAGACATTACTGCATCGAAACTATCGACCGACACACTTCCACGTGGTGTGATTTAATAACGGAGTTCACACCACAGAGTACAGAGGGGAAGCTTCTACAAGCGGCCCGCTGTAGGTACACTCACACATATGCGCACGTTTGTCACCCAACTGTACCGGTTGGGGGACCGAGCGGGCGTCCGTGAACCGTTGGTGAGTGTGTTTGTGTGAGTGTAGGTACCTACAGCGGGCCGCTTGTGGAAGCTTCCTCTCTGTAGATTTTCTACTCGTGTGGTTCACACCACAGAGTACAGAGGGGAAGCTTCTACAAGCGGCCCGCTGTAGGTACACTCACACATATGCGCACGTTTGTCACCCAACTGTACCGGTTGGGGGACCGAGCGCGCGTCCGTGAACCGTTGGTGAGTGTGTTTGAGTGAGTGTACCTCCAGCGGGCCGCTTGTGGAAGCTTCCTCTCTGTAGATTTTCTACTCGTGTGGTTCACACCACAGAGTAGTCCACACTGCGTGCCGACTGCCGTCCTTACCTTATGTCAACTACATACCTACTTGCTGTTGGCCTATACAGGGTGGGTTATTCTGTAACTTAGTTAGCAACTGAAAATAGTTGCCAACTAATTAGTTAGATATACATTGCTGCTTTACTGTGGGAAATATAAAGTGTTTTCATCATTTTACACAGTAAAGCAGCAATGTATAACTAACTAATTAGTTGGCAACTATTTTCAGTTGCTAACTAAGTTACAGAATAACCCCCCAGCTGTATACACTCGGTTAGTGTATACAGCCGGTAGCACATAGGCATACAAGAGCAGGTAGGCATTGTTACCAACCGGTGACATCCAGTAGCCTTGTACCACGTGGTACGTGGCATAGCGCTAGTCCCGCCAATATGTTGTCTATCCGGATTAGGTACATCGATGGTACATTGTTTTATATCATAATACAAGCAGATGCCCGCGACTTTGTTCACGTGGATATTGATTTTAAAAATCCCATTTTTAACCCCCGACGCAAAAACGACGGGGTGTTATAAGTTTGACGTGTCTGTGTGTGTGTGTGTGTGTGTGTGTGTGTGTGTGTGTGTGTGTGTGTCTGTCTGTTCCCCTGTGGCGATCAAACGGGTGGACCGATTTGAATGCGGTTTTTTTTGTTTGAAAGGTGAATTAGTCGAGAGTGTTCTTAGCTATGTTTGATGAAAATCGGTCCAAGATGGCCGCCGCTACAAAATGGCGGATGATATATTTTTTCACAACTCCCTTGATATGGGTATCAAATGAAAGGGCTTGACTAGTAGAATAGCACTATTGCAAATTCAAGATGGCCGCCGCCACTAAATGGCGAATGTCGGGGGTTTTTTAAATTTTCAATTTACACTTTTATTTTTCCAAAGCTCTTTTGAGCTAAAAACTATTAAAAGTTCACTGGCGGATGTTTAGGTATATGTAGATCAAAATGTAAACATCCGCCAGTGAAAGTCCCATCATAATCGATTCAGCCTTTCAGAGATATAGTAGAAGTATCCTAGCTAGGTACCTATAAATAGGTATACCTATATTATGTTACTCCGTAGTATGAACCCGTTTCATTTCAATATAGTTAGTACCTAGTTTTTAACCCCCGACGCAAAAACGACGGGGTGTTATAAGTTTGACGTGTCTGTGTGTGTGTGTGTGTGTGTGTGTGTGTCTGTCTGTCTGTTCCCTGTAGCGCTCAAACGGGTGAACCGATTTGAATGCGGTGTTTTTTGTTTGAAAGGTGAATTAGTCGATAGTGTTGTTAGCTATGTTTGATGAAAATTGATCCAAGATGGCCGCCGCTACAAAATGGCGGATTACATATTAGTTCACAACTCCCTTAATATGGGTATCAAATGAAAGGGCTTGACTGGTAGAATAGCATTATGCAAATCCAAGATGGCCGCCGCCACAAAATGGCGAATGTAGGGGGTTTTTTAAATTTTTAATTTATACTTGTTGCGTGATGCGCGCACTAACACGGCAAGTCTTTGATTTTATTGTAATATGTTTTGAGATAGATAGATAAGTTTTGAATTTATCATCTTTTTTGTGGGAACTGTTATAGGTAACAAATCTTTGGTAACATTAAGAAACGTCAGAATTCCACGGTATTAAAAATCAGACTATAGGTAGAGATAAGTAGGTCATAGACACTGATGGTTAATGGTTTAAATACATTATTATTATCTACCTAAATAAATTATGATAACAATACTGAACAATTATTATGTAGGTAAACGAGCAAGCGGCTAAATAAATTGATATTGATGGGAGTAGGTGTTAAAATAAAATTCCTTGTCTTTTATGAAATTCACTTTTATTTATATATTTATGTATGTAATGTACCGTAGGTAGGTACATTGGAAGTATTAATCTAGATACAAATCTAGCGAAAAATCGCGCCCATAATTCCAGACGCGGGAATTCTCTTCGCTATTTTGTTCGCGAAGATAAAAACGCTTCTAACTCTAATATTTCAATAATTTACATCGTAGTGGAATTCCGCTTTTATAATTCAACGAAATTAAGCGCCATACTTGCACATAGAAAATGCCGAAGAAAACTTTCGCATGCGATTTTCCGCTAGATTTTTCCATGACATTATGTTTCTATTCGATGAAATGACAAACTTTTTTTCTAATGGAATTATCAGAAACTGTTCGTTTTTGCTACCTACCGACCCCTGCCCGTCTGCACATTAAAGCCGGCGGCTTCACAACTCATATCAACTCATTGCAAAACCTAGGCCGGCGCGCAATGTGCGAGTATGCGAGGTGAGTGGATGAAACCCTGTTGAGTTTCACACACAACATGAGAGACGACCAAAATAAAATCAGTTTGTTATATAAATAAGTCGAAAGCTAGTTTTCAACGGACAAGCAACCAGAAATATAATATGTATATGTACTTAATATATACATAATATGTACAATTTGTACATGTGTATTACTGAGTAGAAATATACTGCTCTGTGGTATGTATGATGCAAATAGTTAAAGAATATTTAAAGAAGCTCAGGGACTCTGTTACTTGTAAAAACTTGCATATTCCATATTCAGTAATTAACTTAACTTTACAGAATTTTACTTTTTTGACATCCACTCACAGCACAATCAATTAACTAATCAATGGACAAGTTTCCAATTTTTTTAATTAATTATAAAAAATTATGTAAAATAAAAAAAAAATCTGAAAGAATCATTAAATTATCTCAGAAATTGAAAAGTAATGGAACTTTAAAATTGTGCTTTCACGAATAATTTCGTTTCACACGGCGCTCCAGCGTGTGACGTCATCCAGACGATTCCAAGTATTTTTTTCTATGTAAAGGAGGATGGGCAAAAATGTATGAACGTTGGTCTACCTAATCAACACAAACGCCCTCTATGGAAATAAGAAGCTAATAAGTAGTTAATCAAATTACGTATAGCGTTTATGCCAAAATATATGGGAGTTTTTCAAAATTCACTAAAAAATAAATGTTTTAAAAATACTCTATATTAGTAATTCTACTATGAATTTAATTAATAGTGCGTAGCGATCTACGTTAAACTGCCTCTTAGGTCTAATGGTTAGCATAATCGACTGCAGATCACGAGGTCCCGGGTTCGATTCCCGGGTCAGGCAAATAATTGTTAGGTATTGGGTTTTTCTGTCAAGAAATTCTCAGTGCCAGCTCGGAGTTGGTAGTTGGCGCTGTTTCATCCCCGTGCCTCAGAGAGCACGTTAGGCAGTCGGCCCCGGTTATTATTACTATCATGTGACAATAATCGTTAAAGCCCACCAACCTACATTGGAGCAGCGTGGCGGGTTTAAGCTCTAAATCCCTCTCCTATGAGAGAGGAGGCCTGTGCTCAGCAGTGGGACGTTAAAAGGCTGTAGGTGGTGGTGGCGTAGCGTCTAGAATTAAATACATTGGTCAAGTTGGAAGCAGGGGGCACAAAACCGGCCTAATGTCGGGCCCAACATAACTAATAATAGTAATAAGTCGAGATTATTAGCACACAAGTAGATAGGTACAGAGGGAAAGCTTCATACAAACGGCTCGCTGTAGGTACACTCACACAAACACTCACCAACGGTTCACGGACGCCCTCGTCCATCGATGTATGTATTAGAACTACATCGATGCCCGCATCTAACATCCAACCAGCTCAGTTAGATGACAAACGTGCGCATATGTGTGCGTGTACAGCGGGCCGCTTGTAGAAGCTTCCCCTCTGTACCTATCTACTCGTGTGATTATTAGCTTTATCGTTAGAAAGCTGCGAACTATTCCTATCGTTACTAGGTGGCATATTATGTCCTTCATAGCCTAATGCTTCTATATCTTGCGGTCATAAAACAGAAAATAAGGTAAGGGGCTGCATTATGTTTTTCTCGAAAATCTCTTGAACCCCAAGACTTACAGCTTTGCTTCCATATAATAAAATTAAGTACTAAAAATAAGCTTTTCATTGAAATAGGTTTCATTTGTGTTGAGTAGGTAGACCACTTTGCCCATCCTCCTTTACTTGTTTTACCCATTTCTCCGAGATTATTGAACCGATTTGCGTGATTTTTTTTAATCGACAGCTGAAGTTATTTGCAAAATGGTCCCATAGATTTTTTCGAAATTTTTTAAAATTTTTTTTAGAAGAAATCTATGGGAAAATTTTGCAGGGGGTCCACCGGAACTAGCTAAATTTTGAAAGTGGTCTATGAGAAAAAAAAGTTTGGGAACCTCTGGACTAGACGAAGAAATTAGAAAATGAGACTAAAGAAATTAGCTGTTGAAACCGTTTATTGTTACCATCACGTTATGACTATAATAGAAACTATTGGTGTTTTTCTTTCTGTAACGAGTCTAAAAAATAAAATCTAAATCTAAGTAATTAGGGAGGTACATCCGAAATAAACTGTATATTTTCTGTAAAGGTCCTAATAAGTATAAAATATATTTACGATAGGTAAGTATGTCTTAAGTAAAATACTTATAAATAATGGTTTTTGTTATGTTGTACGAAATCTAAATTGAAGTTCTAAAAATGGTGCTATCGTTTTTACAATATTTGCTGCGGAAAAAGATAACATTGCTTTTAGCTCCGTCAAACTAGATTAATTCAGAAATTGAGTACAACAGAATTAGTACCAGTGACTATTATTGTAAATAATAATCCATCGGCTAGAACCGTAATATAGCTATTATTATTGATTTATTTAAATGTTAAAATAGATAATAATATTATATCTTCTTTAATTTAATACTTAAAATCTATTTTAAATATTACTTTTTGACCGGAATATTCTTGCAGACCCATTCCATGCCTTCCTGAAATGAAAAAAAAAACAAAATTTTAAACATTTTCTGTACTTTCCTGTACATCAGAGGTGTGCAGCCAGAATTCCCGGAGAGGAACAGAATACTAACTAGAAAGCCCAAATTAGATACAAATAAAAATCAATGTTTGTCTGTATAATATTTCTTCTATGCACTGCTAAACTATTCATCCGATTACGATAAAACTTTGGTGAGTTTTTCAGCATAGATTCCTGTCCCAAAATATCTAAATAAAATTGATTGTTTGTTTTGCTCTGTAATTCCTAAACGGTAATTTACGTGGCATTGTAACGCATGCCGCGAATAGTACTTACATAATGCTGCGGCTACATTATGGTTAATGTTGATGCCCAAAATTGCTTTAAACTACGCCATAATTATCACCGGCAAAACTGAGTGGCCACACCTAAAGGTTAACGGCGGTATTATGCCGTATATGCCCGTATATTTATTTGACTAGAGGATGCCCGCGACTTCATCCGCGTGGATTTAGGTTTTTAAAAATCCCGCGGAAACTCTTTGTTTTTCCTAAGCTCCTTTGAGCTCATACTGTTAAAAGTCATGCATTAAAATGGAACTGCAGTAATGAGTATTAATTTTTAATAGTTCTTTCCAATCAATAAAGTTTTCCCAATGAAAGTTCCATCAAAATCAGTCCAGCATTTTGGAGATAGACAAACACAAATTATAATGCACCCCAGATGATAATTCAGACGCCCAAACGTTCCTGTGCAGAAGAAAGAAAAGAAAAAAAAGGTTACAAAGAAAGAGAAGATGGTTGACTATAAAAATGCAGAGGAAACGCACTCTATAAGTCTTAAATGTTGTTCTTATATGTAGGTATCTCTCCTGTACCAAAACGTGCGTTCCCATCGAGCTCGCGGCGCACAATGGCGAACGTAGATGTGGCCGCTTTAATGTAGCGGCCACATTAACGGCGATTATCGCGTATTCGGCCGTTAACCGTAGGTGTGGCCACGATTAACGGTGACAATCGCCGTATACCACCGTAGCATTTGGCGATAAGTCGGGTGGCGGTACATCAAAGAGGTTAACGCTATAATTATAGCGTTAAAGCGGCCACATCTACGTTCGCCATTGTGCGCCGCGAGCTCGATGGGAACGCACGTGTTGGTACGGGAGAGGTACCTACATATAAGTACAACATTTAAGACTTATAGAGTACGTTTCCTATGCATTTTTATAGTCAACCATCTTCTCTTTCTTTGTAACTTTTTTTTTTTCTTTTCTTTCTTCTGCACAGGAACCTTTGGGCGTCTGAATTATCATCTGGGGTGCATTATAATTTGTGTTTGTCTATCTCCAAAATGCTGGACCGATTTTGATGGAACTTTCATTGGGAAAACTTTAGTGATGGGAAAGAACTATTAAAAATTAATACTCATTACTGCAGTTCCATTTTAATGCATGACTTTTAACAGTATGAGCTCAAAGGAGCTTAGGAAAAACAAAGAGTTTCCGCGGGATTTTTAAAAACCTAAATCCACGCGGATGAAGTCGCGGGCATCCTCTTGTGAAATAAATATACGGGCATATACGGCATATACCGCCGTTATCCTTTAGGTGTGGCCACTCAGTTTTGCCGGTGATAATTATCGCGTAGTTTAAAGCAATTTTGGGCATCAACATTAACCATAATGTAGCCGCAGCATAACGCTATAATTATAGCGTTAACCTCTTTGATGTACCGCCACCCGACTTATCGCCAAATGCTACGGTGGTATACGGCGATTGTCACCGTTAATCGTGGCCACACCTACGGTTAACGGCCGAATACGCGATAATCGCCGTTAATGTGGCCGCTACATAATACACACGCCGGCAAAATTAGCGAAACACAAAAACAGGAAGAATTAATGTATTTTTTTCGTAACACTGGCCGGTTACATTATTTTTTTTTTAATTTTAGGTCTAATTTGAAAACGGAACATTAGTCGATAGTCATTTTTTTCATTCGTTTGTTTTAATTTTTCATTGATACATCTCTATCGACTGCTTCGAAGTTGATTTTTTGTTTTCGAAAGTTCGTAACATTTGAAAAACACTGTATTGCAGTTTTATGAGGTTTTTGTGTTTTCTCGCATATTGATCAGTTACGATCATCTAAGTACCTGATTTAACGCTATCAAAAATCATCAGGGTAGATGAAATGAGAAGAAATGGTCAATCCTACAGATCGATTGCTTTGACTAGAACTTAGACTTTGTCGATCGTGTACAGATTGACGAACTCTCTAGTGAGGAGGAGAGGATAAGGCAGGAAAAGGTGTACTTCAAGGAGAAATTACCGTTTTCTAAAACTTCAAGTTCGCCGGAATACGAGACTAACAGTGGTACAGTGTGCTTAGTCTAAAACGGAGCACTCGAAAACGAACTCGAAAACTATTGATCGATTTCAGAGTAAAATAGACCTAAAAAGGCTTGTATTAAGGTTTGAGTTCGCCAATACATTCAGCATTGTTCGAATGCTGAATGTATTGGCGAACTCAAACCTTAATGCAAGCCTTTTTAGGTCTATTTTACTCTGAAATCGATCAATAGTTTTCGAGTTCGTTTTCGAGTGCTCCGATTTAGACTAAGCACACAGGTCCGAAATGTATAGGAGGAGGTTCGAGGAGTAAGAGTGAGTGAGCGGACAGTTCGCAGAAGATTCAAAGAAGTCGGTATAGGCTCATTTGTGCCAGCCAAAGCACCAAAATTGAGACACTTTGCTCAAGAACATCGTCAGAGGGGTCAGGTTCTCTTCACTGATGAATGCAGAATTCTGTTAAATCAGATCGATGGAAGGCAACGAGTATGGAGACGCAAAGGAGAGCGTTATATCCAGTCTAATTTTGAAAATACAGTGTCTCAATTATGGTCTGGGGATATATCCCATATTTGGGAGCTCACACGGAGTTAATGGTAGTCGATGGCAGCAATCTGACTGCTGATCGGTATACCAGGGAGATTTTAAAAGAACATGTTGTGCCATTTGCCTCCTTTATTGTCAACGACTTCATTCTAATGCAGGATAATGCTCGGGCTCACAGTGTTCGCTCAGTACAGGCATACCTAAACCATGTTGGCGTAACGGTGATGTAGTAGCCGGCATGGTTCCCAGATATTAATCCAATTGAATGTGCTCAATTGGGACTTGCTAAAAAGGAGTGTCAAATCAAAAATGCCATCTTCCAACAAGCTGAGCGAGTTGCGAAACGCATTATTTGAAGAATGGCAGAGGTTGCCCCAAGAAATCATTGACAACATCAACCGCAGCTTACTCGTACGGATGGATACCATAATCAGAGCACGGGGGAAACACTCAATATTAAACATTCATTTATTTAATTGTAAATCATCTCAAAATTTTAAATTTTAACTGTTTCCCTGCCATTATGAAATCTAAGAAAAATGCATTTTGTTTAGGTAGGTACTTTAGTTTTTTTTTTCATTAAACTTTAGCTATGGTGTTGTAAATTAATGTCATAAAATGTTAATTTAATTTATGTTTCATGTTTAATTATTATTTGTTTAAAATTAAAATTAACAATTTTATATTCCCCCTTTTTTTGTGTTCCGCTAATTCTGCCGGTGTGTTTATAAAGATATTACCTTCACGCCAGTACCGTCAGTCGCGACACACGCCTGTATTTGCCACGTGCGATCCCTGATCAAGTGCAAGCCGAGCAGGGTCGCCACCTCGCTCGCTGGCAAAGCTGGAAATCAGAATACTCACAATCATATACATGTATAAAACAAAGTCCCCCGCCGCCGCGTCTGTCTATCTGTTTGTTCGCGATAAACTAAAAAATTACTTAACGGTACTTACGGTACTAACGGTACTACTTAACTCACGAGGTTTTCACCAATAGACAGAATGATTCATGAGGAAGGTTTAGGTGTAGGTATAATTTGTTAAGTTTTTCTATAAATTGGTTGAAGTATGACGATAATAATTGTTGACAATGTCGGAAAAAATCAAGTCGCCTGGGAGCTTTTATCGAAAATGCTTCCCAATCCCTTTGAGATAATATCATATCAAAACAGTTTATTGTGGGATAGTATACCTAACGGTTAAATACTACCCGTGCGAAGCCGGGGCGGGTCGCTAGTAATTGTGTAGCTGGTACAGTAGGTATCTACGCGTAAAAAGCACTCTGGACTATAGTAATGATGGGGATAATATGATGTGTTGTGATGTTTGCACTCGGGTAATAATACCTATTGGATACAGGGTAATTAACAATGAGCTTTGAGAATTATCAACACAGCTCGTCGACTCATGAAACTGAATGGAATAGCAGCAATAGTAGCAATGGAAGGGGCACATAATATACTCCGGTAATTAGTTAATGTTAATTTAATGCTGACGAAACCCAAAAGAGATAAGGCAGGTTTTTTATTAAACCCATACCCCTGATTGGTTTTTACGCGGCATTGTATTAAAGTTACCTATCTACCTATTGTAACGCTTAGTCGCTTGTCGGCACGTCTTTCGCCGGTCGGGTGATGACAAGCCAGCGCTGAAGCCTCCACCAGACCAGACTACAGACAGTTTAGGAATTACAAATTCTGACCACATCAAAAAAGTGCCGTACCTAGGTAATTCTTAACTTCCTGAAATATAGTTACCTGTGGCCAAGTCCTGTTTGTTCGCGTACACCAACAGGGGCACACCACGCAACTTGTCGTCCTGCAGCAACTCGGCGAGCTCCAGACTCGTTTCCTCTAACCTCTGGTGGTCGGAACAATCGACCACATAGATCTGTAACACAGGACCTTGTGTTTTAAGGCTCTTTGTCAAAACGGCAACAATTTACGATTTAAGAAATTAAATATCATTCGATTTAACGGCGAAGGAAAACATCGTGAGGAAACCTGCACTCCTGAGAATTCTCTATAATGTTCTCAAAGGCGTGCAAAGTCTATCAATCCGCACTTAGCCAGCGTGTTGGACTACGGCCTAAACCCTTCTCGTTCTGAGCGGAGACCCGTGCCCTGTAGTGGACCGGTGATGATGCTGAAACTTGTTCAACAAAAGGGCAACCAGGGTAACCGACATAGCTCAACGAGTCGCGAAACTGAAGTGACAATGGGTGCGCCCACTGTTCGAGGAACCCATAGATCTTTGAGTTCCAAGGTGCTTGAATGGCGACCTCACACCATAAATCATGACAAACCAAACCAAACCATCATGACAGATGAGCTCAGGCGAGTCGCTGGAAGCCTCTGGACACAATCGGCACGCTGCAATTGTGACGATCCTTGCCAGAAACTTATTTCCAGCAGTGGATGTTTATCAGTTTAGACTACGACCTACTAGCAAGCTAGAAACATCTGCTACGAGCAGCTGCTCTAACTTGCTAAAACTTATGTGCAACAATGGACGTCAGCCAGTTGAGACGACGTCCTACCAACATAAATATCTACTTAGTACCTCTATCTTAGTACTTACTAATATATCCGTATTCTCAAAATAATTCCTCCAATACGGTCTGATTTTCCTCTGGCCGCCTATATCCCATACGTTCAACTTGAATCCGTTTGAGAGAACCGACTTTATGTTGAACCCAGCCGTGGGGGTCACGTGGGAGACGTCTTCCGATGCCAGTTGCCTCAGCAGCGTCGTTTTCCCGGCGTTGTCCAAACCGAGTAGCAGAAGACGAAGCTCCTTATCAGGGTTGGAACGAAGTTTTTTCAAGATGTTCAGTAAACCCTGCAACATTTAGGAAAGCGAAGGTTACCCGTCCTAGGTGATTTATTAGACCTATAAAACAGTATCGTGGCCGACTGACTGACAGCAGACTAAACCGGTAGACCTAGGAGATACCCAAGGGGCAAGTACGTAGCAACAGTCGGGCAGAGGGGGGCTCCTGCGGCCTGCCCCATCCTAGATAACAATCGTCGTGAGTAACTGAACTCTTTCAAAATTACCGCATTAATTCGAAATAATGCGATAATAGCGACAATGTGACTAATTCGGTTGTACAAAATCTAAATCACCTTAGGACACCAACATCTATCAGTTCTTTGAACTATGTACCCCGTCCATTGCCACTTCAGTACTTACATACTAACTTACTAATATATTGTAGCTAATTCTGTTGTACACAATCTCTAAACTTAAACTGGTGATGATAATTAAAAAAATAACCCGGCTGAGTTTGTTGTGGACTCTTCTCAGACCATGGCGCGTTTGGAACCCTCGTAGTTTAGTTTTAAGTTTCCGTAGTAATTATCAACATTACATCACCTTCATGTACTTTATATATTGGCGTTCAAAAAGTGTACAGTGCACCTACTTTGAATAAATGAATTTTGAATTTGAATTTAAGCTAAATTGACGAGTTTAAAAATAGTGCTATCCTTTTCCACAGGGAGCATTGTGAAAAAGATAGGAATATTTTTAGCCCTGTTATTTTAATTTAGGTTTAGAAATTGTGTACAACAGAATTAGCCACATTAGGTATTTGGCTTTCATGGCACAGTAGCCTAATAGGGGGAGTCAGTACGTACCCCGCACACACCTTTTTTCCGGACTTATGTGCGGCTAGCAATTAAACAACACTTGCTATAACAGTGAAGGCAAACATCATGAGGAAACCTGCCTGCATGCCTGAGAGTTCTCCATAAAGTTCTCAGAGACGTGTGAAATCTACCAATCCACACTTGCCCAGCGTGGTGGGTTACTAAATACTTCTCACTCTGGGGAGATCCGTGCCGTTGTGGGCCGGTATAATGGGTTGATGATGATGATGATGATGATGAATATAATATGTATATATACTTATATCTCGACATATTATTGTATCACTGTTATGAAGACACTCTATTATAGTTTAGCGCCTCTAATAAATCACACTATACTGAGCGAATTATACTTACTTACCATCATAAGAATTACCTACGTAGTACGAATAAGTAGATTAGATTAGAATTGAAGCACTGGAGTCTGGAACCCTTTTACAATAGATTTATGAGATTTATTTTTAGATCAAATTGTATGATTGGATTCGCTCGGATTTGTTGACATAACAAAGTTACCCTGGTTACCATGCCCAAAGACCAAAAATAATATACTAATGTGACATTTATTGACGTTTTAAATGTCACTGCTGTGTTGTCTGTGTTGTGTTGCCAATTCTGCCGTCCTAAAGCTAAAGTGTCGTTAACTACCAAAACCAAGTTTCGAGATATGATCGAAAAAGCGGGAATTTATCACTGAATTATTATGTAGGAATTTATTAAGAAATGATGCCATTTGATAATTAATAAACGCATACAAAACTTGAAACTATGAAAATGTAGATCTAATAAAGCACTTTCGAATAATTGTATTTTTAAGTTCCTAGAGTACCTAAATCTATAATATAATAAAACTGTAACAGATCCAATTCTGTACATTGAATATATTTTGAAATTTTTTATCGGAGGGCACTCTATAATCGATACTGAAGCCAAAACTGCAATTTTTTTCATTTTTGTCTGTCTGTCTGTCTGTCTGTCTGTCTGTCTGTCTGTCTGTCTGTCTGTATCTTGGCCGCGCATCACGCCGAAACTACTGAATGGATTCAAATGAAACTTGGTACGATTTGAGTTTATACTCCGAGGTAGGTTATAGGATACTTTTTATCCCGAAATTCAGCACGGTTCCCTTGGGAGAGGGGATGAAAGTTAAAACGTGTATTTAGCTGTAATTCATTAACGCGTTATTCGATTTCACTCATTCTTTTTTTGTTAGAAAGGTAGTAGTACTCTAAGTATTGTCCCGTAAATATTTTAAGGTCATAGGTTTTTTAGTTTAGAAATGACAGGCATTTATTGGGTTCCAATAACTTGGGACCCGGATCTTTGTACGTACGGCTTATTTTAAACTGGCGTGCGTTTAAATTTATGTTTGTCGTTCTGTCTATTTGTTCCAGCTAATCTCCGAAATGGCTGGATCGATTTTAATGGAACTTTCAATTTTATAAGGAGTAACAGGCTACATTTAGTTTAGGTACATAAAAGAATTATGGGATCCGATCCGAATCTATATAAAACCTATAAACACGCGAACGAAGTCGCGGGGGTCAGCTAGTAATAATTAAAGCAGGAGAGTTTTGGCTTTATAGTCTAGCATTTTTTCTAATAACGGCTTGTATTTACATAACTTAAATGTCGTTAGGTTACCCTTTGAGACGTTTATGGCTTGGATTGCGTTTAATTTTTTTAACTTTTTACGAAACTTTAAAATATTATATAATTTCTAAACTACACTGGGAGGTCAAAAAGTTCGCGGAATGGCGGGGTTGGCGTGGCTGAGTTTACTCATCTAGGTAGGCACTAATTGAGTGACTCATTGTTAGTATATATACGAAGTTTCAGCTTAATTGGGTCATTAGCTTTTGAGTTATCAACGAGTAAACAAGTCAATCGGGAAGAAACTAGCCAGTATGGAGAAAATTGAATATCGCGCCGTCATTAAGTTTCTCACCAAACAAGGAAAGACACCTCAAACCATTTTTCAAGAGATGTCAGCTGTTTATGGGGACTCCACTCCTGGGAAAACCATGATTTATAAATGGCACACCCTTTTCAAACAAGGGAGGGACTCTATTGAAGACGACCCCTGACCTGGACGGCCGATTGAGGCTACCACGCCAGAAATAATCGAAAAAGTTGAAAAACTTGTATTGGAAGATGCCCGGCTAAAGAAAAAACAACTTGCAGCATTAGTTGAAGTATCAGAAACAACTATTTTAAACATCCTACATCAACACCTTAGTATGACAAAAGTCTGTGCAAGATGGGTTCCAAGAATGCTTTCTGCGCATCAAAAACGCGAACGCGTCGAATGTTGTCAAGAGTTTTTGGACCGCTTTGGAGAGCAAAGGGAGGAAGTTATGGCCCGAATTGTAACTGGCGATGAAACTTGGGTTCACCATTATGAACCTGAGTCAAAGCAAGAGTCGATGCAGTGGCATAAAAAAGGCACACCCCCTCCTAAGAAGTATAAGGTGTCTCAATCGGCCGGAAAGATCATGGCGACGATCTTTTGGGATACAGAAGGTATCCTTTTGATTGATTATAAGGAACGTGGTGTTTCCATAACGGGAGAATACTACGCTTCTTTATTAGATCAATTAAAAGAAGCTATTAAGGAAAAAAGGCGAGGAAAGCTTGCAAAAGGCGTACTCCTTTTGCACGACAATGCGCCCGTGCACAGAAGCCATGTTGCGACGTCTGCCATTCACCGCTGCGGATTTGAACTACTGCGCCACCCACCCTACAGCCCAGACCTGGCCCCAAGCGATTATTATTTGTTTCCAAAAATGAAGAAAGAACTGCGTGGAAACAAATTTGGCGACGATGATGAAGTGAAGTCGGCAATTTCGGCCTATTTTGACACCCAAGACAAATCTTTTTTTTTCGACGGTATTAATAAGTTATTTGATAGATGACGTAATAAATGTATTAGGGTTAAGGGAGAATACATTGAAAAGGAAAAATAGTTTAGTGTTTCAATTCATTATCTTTCCCTGTCATTCCGCGAACTTTTTGACCTCCCCTCGTAAAACGACTCTAAAGACTTTAACGACATTATAGGTTAGGTTATGATATTTAAAATTGTCAATAACGTTACACTTAAATGCGGCTCTTGTCATTTAAACACATTTTAGTCTAGAAATATAGAAATGATTTGTTTACAGTAGCGTTTTTGGGGGAGTATTGCTAAACTATAATGTGGCTTATTGCAGACGATTCAACCATACCGACGTTTTAGGTTAGCATAGTTTATTATACATTTGAAGTTTTCCAATGAAAGTGTCGGTAACTAAAACAATTGTAAGAGCCACTGCAGTCTGAAAGTACTTAGTCTTTTTTTACATTGCCTTTGGTTTGATTGATGGATTCTACAGCATCTACAAAATCTATAAACTCATACAATTTTCCTTTTTTCGTCATAGCAAGAACTTGATCATAGCTCATGAATGTATGACCAGGTTCAAAGTAGTAGAGCGTCAATGTTTCTGCACAGATCAAATCGCTGTTTATCATGTTACATATGAATAACGAATAGAGCAGCCAATTTTTATTGTGAGAGTGGAAGTTATCCAGCCATAGATGAATATGCACAGCATCCCTAGGGCGCAGGAGGAAATGATAAAAAGCTGTCATCGATTTTTGGATCCTCATAACTTGGGTTTGAATTATACCAGATAAACAAAATTCTCGGGATATGATATCAATAGTGGACTTATTAAACATTGATAAAGTTTAAATTAAATAGCTCTTAAGATTTTATTGATATCTAAAAAACTCCGATTTTGTCACTGATATCATCAAATTCTTAAGGTACTTTCTGAAGTCCTAGAAAGCTAAAATTTCGTATGTAAGCTAGTATATATAGTAACAACAAAAAAATTCTAAAACTTAGAACTTTTACCGTCCGACCCCTAAAACTAGGGGATGGATGTTTGTATGAGACTTCCACTTTTAATGCTAGAGGTCTAAAAACTGATATAGGGACTCCTTTTATAAATAATAAAATATATATTTGAGGATTTTTAGAAAATCACTCCCCATACCATATTTAAATTAGGGGATGGAATTAAGCGCATTCTCTTGCAGGCTTATGTAGCATTCTCTAGATTGACTAATTTGCAACCTTATAAATATTGACTTTAGTAGTATTAAAGTACAAAAGTCTGCAGCTATAGTCGAATATAATCGTCTAAAAGCTAAGTATCGTCCTGATCTATCGCTTATTAAAAACAGTAAACCAACAAAGAAAAACGGCCAAAAATAGAGAATGGGCTATGAAAAAGGAACCTCCGATATGCAAGAAGTACACTCCAAAAAAGAAAGAAAAAATTAACTAAATAAAAAAATATTGTTATATTTTAAAAAACTTACAAAAAGAAGTGAAATCCCACCAAAACATTTTCATGTAAAATGTAGCCAAGACGAAACCATATGCCTCGCACTGTCTTAAAGTTATTAGACCTCATGTAGAGACAAGCTTCTAGCTCTACACGCTCTAACTCCTAACTTCACAAACTCTACACCTAAAACACTATTAATGTACCTATGCCAAGCCACATAATTATTTTGACTAAGGTGTAGAGTTTGTGAAGTTAGGAGTTAGGGCGTTTAGAGTTACAAGCTTATGGCTCTACATGAGATCTGATAACTTTTGGACAGTGCGAGCCATATGGTCTCGTCTTGGCAACATTTTACACGAAAATGTTTTTGGTGGGATTATATTTTTCATGATTGGACCCATTCTATACAATCAGTACGCAACACAGCAACAATCTGCTGTTTGGCATCATGTGGTTTTAGTTTTTTATGCAGGTTTCATGTCTCGCATATTTCGCATTCCCCATTACCGAGACGGGTAAAACATATTGGTCCAAGATCCCAGGGCCGCCAGACGTCACGTATTTTCTGACGGATGAAATGTGGACGATTGAGTAGTGTTGGTATGTACTATGATCGTATGCCTACCTGCTAGCTTGGTCAAACGGCCAATTTCCAGGTATCAGGTAATCAAGGTACATAAAAACATTACTTACTTCACGTAAATTCTCATGGCTGATTTTTATATATGTTTTCGAGTGTATAGTTAAAAATAAATTGTCAATACTCCCAGACACTTTCCGTCGGCCATATTGCTTGACAGACGCTTTAAGGGTCTCAAAATAATTAGTCAACTTCACGTAAATTCTGACGCTCCATTAATATATATATAGCTGCTCGTGCTGATTCATTGACTGACTCACTGATTGATCACCCCTCCTGTAAAATTTTGTATGAAAAATTTTTTTTTCACTAATGGTTTCGTATAGAGGACAAAAATTCATTCGGAACAAAAATATGGAGAGAGCTGATGATTGAGGATTTCAGAGACGAGCGACGGGCACGCTTAAGGTATTGAAGATAGGTGGGGGGTGCTCGAGCAAATGTCACTCGAAACGTCATCCAATTGGCAGTCAGCTGAAAAAAAATTCAAAATGGCGAAAAAAAGATGGCCGCCATACAAATTTCGTCGGTCTCCATCTCGGAGGGTATAAAAGATGGAAGAGTGGTTTCTTCGCAAAAGATGATGAGGATCCAAAGGTCTACTTGATGAATTGAAAAAAAAATTCAAAATGGCGGAATTTATTTTTCCATAGAAAATGTATGGCGAATATTGAAGAGACTACAAGTTGTGAACTATGCAAGGCTTTAATGCGGTTTTTTGGAGAACTCTCAAAGAAAAATATGGGAAGACATGATGATTGAGGGTTTGGAAGTTGGTTGAGGAGCCCGGGCAGGGTATTGAAGATAGGTAGGAGGTGCTCAAACAAAAATTACTCGAAACATCATCCAATTGGCAGTGAGCTGAAAAAAAGTCCAAAATGGCGGCCATACAAACATCGGTGTCTATCTCACCAAGTATAAAATATGGAAGAGTGGTTTTTGCCAATAGATGATTAAGACCTTAAGTTCTACTTGATGAGCAGAATGATTCGAAGAAAAAATATGGAGAGTGATAATGATCGAGGATTAGGAATATGGGAGAGATAGGTGGAGGCTGCTCAAACCAAAATACCCGAAATCGAAACCTCGCGGTCCGCTTGCGGGCCGCGCACCCACGCGCAATACTAGTTAATATATATATAGCTGCTCGTGCTGATTCACTGACTGATTGATCACCCCTCCTGTAAAATTTTGTATGAAAAATTTTTTTTTCAATAATGGTTTCGTACAGAGGACAAAAATTCATTCGGAACAAAAATATGGAGAGAGCTGATGATTGAGGATTTGGGAGACGGGTGAAGAGCACGCTTAAGGTATTGAAGATAGGTGGGGGGTGCTCGAGCAAATGTCACTCAAAACGTCATCCAATTGGCAGTGAGCCGAAACAAAATTCAAAATGGCGAAAAAAAGATGGCCGCCATACAAATTTTGTCCGTGTCCATCTCGGAGGGTATAAAAGATGGAAGAGTGGTTTCTTCGGAAAAGATGATCAGGAGCCAAAGGTCTACTCGATGAGTAGAAAAAAAAATCAAAATGGCGGAGTTTATTTTTCCAAAGAAAATGTATGGCGAATATTGAGAGAGAGAAGTTGTGAATTATGCAAGGCTTTCAATTAGGCAAGGCAAGGATGCGGTTTTTTGGAGAAATCTCAAAGAAAAATATGGGAAGACATGATGATTGAGGGTTTGGAAGATGGTTGATGAGCCCGGGCAGGGTATTGTAGATAGATGGGACTGGGAGGTGCTCAAACAAAAATTGCTCAAAACCTTATCCAATTAGCACTGAGCTGAAAAAAAACAAAATGGCGGATTCAAGATGGCAGCTATACAAATTTCGTTGGTGTCTATCTCACTAAGTATAAAAGATGGAAAAGTGGTTTTTTTGGCAAAAGATGATCAAGACGTGGTTTACTTGATTAACAGAAAAGAAACAAGATGTTGGAATTTATTTTTCCATACAAAATATATGGCGAATATTGAAGAGACTACACGTTGGGAACTATGCAAAATTTGATACAGTTGCTTTTCAAAAAATTTTTTTTATGGAAGAACTCTCATTCTGACAAATTATTCGGAGAAAAATATGGAGAGTGATAATGATCGAGGGTTAGAAATATGGCAGAGATAGGCTGCTCAAACCAAAATACCCGAAAGCAAAACCTCGCGGTCCGCTTTAGCGGGCCGCGCACCCACGCGCCATACTAGTTTTTATATATGTTCATCCGACAACTATTTTAAAAGCTTTGACAAGAAGACAGACCGATCCAAGGGGCCAATCATCCCCTAAACTAAATTTTAATATCTCTGTGAGTGGGAGCGCGAGAGCATTATCTACGCGCATGAGACTGAGTGAATTTTTTGAATCTAAAAAATTTAAGAAAACAAGGAAAAACGTTCAATAGCATTAAAGAAAAAATAACAAAACTGGCAAAAAAATTAGAAGATTTATTGCTTATCATGATGCTTTAAATATTATGACTGCAGAAGAATACAAGCAGCTTTTATAAGCACTTCGACAAAACGGACCCCTGAGTTTAGTTGGTTCAGTGGACAGAAAAAGTTTAAATAAATAAATAAACAAAATGTTTAGACAAAACTTTAAAATAAATGATCCAAATAATTACCTAATGTCTTAATTTATAACACCGACAGTAATTTTGTATTTTCATGTCCTGATTTATGAATAAATGAATCCATTATTGATTCATTCATCCATTATCTCAATATTCAATCCATTATCCATTTTCATGTCCTGATTTATGATAAATGATCCAATATTTTTCGCAGTAATCATTGAGCATTTATTAGCCACAGCGCCCACAGCCTCGCGAGATGTGGGAATAGTTAGAGATATTTAAGTTATGTATTGCGGGATAGAGTCATTTCAGTTTAGGAAACAATATTTTTTTGCAAAATATTACTAGACTGTAACGCGTTTAAGTGTCATTAACGACATTTTAGTATAGCATTTTCGTTAAAAGACATTTAAGTTATGGAATAGTGCACCGTAATTTTGGAGAAAAGCTAAATTTAAAAATGAACAAAGTGACTTTAAAGACATTAAAGCTAAGAAAAATCCCCAAACGACATTTTAGTTAAGGAATTGAAGAAAAAAACCTCATAGAAATGAAAATTAACACCGCTTTGAGACATTTTAGACTGGCAATGTTAGTTAAATACGTTTAAGTATTGTTATCATATAAGTAGGTAGTTATGTAACGACGTTCTTCTTATTGCTATATCAAAAACTATAGCAGCTAGGAAAATAAGGGTTAGATTGATCGATAGAAAAAAAAATTCTAAGTAAAACAGCGTTAAAATATCGAATTTGGCCAAATGTTGGTTAACAACGTTATAGCTTGAGGAGGGCAGAATTATAGTATTTCATAATCCGCAACATGGCGAGGTTTTTTTCCCCATTTCATCTCCAGCACATCTCCAGTCTTCCGTCTCGCACTCGCGCGATAGTGAGAGCGAGACGGACCTCACCTTTGACTTTACCGGCGAGCGGCGAGGCGCGACACGAATAAATAAATAAATAATAAATATACACACATACACACACGGTCGGATGTTCCTAAAGTAGGAAACTTAATGCCTGTGTTATAGGTAACAACCGACTGATATACATATTTACATAATATATTACTTACACATATAAATATAAATATTTAATAAATGTATAAATACATAATAAATACTTATATACTTACACAAATGTGTAAGTGCAAGCATAATTTTTTAACAACGTAAAGATAGTCTAGATATATATATCTCGATATTTCTGCTTATTTGTGGTGATATAAATGTATTAGAAATAACATCATTTACTGTAAACTTTTACCAGAAACAAGCTATCGAATAAATAACGCAGTTAATGCCGGCTCGAATAATGGCATATTTTTGCAAACTTTGATAGGTATTCAAAAATTAAAACGTACCGGATATAATAAAAAGCTTTAATTTATAAAAAACTTATTTTCATAATTATACATAACTACCTTTATTTAATAAATATTTATATCTATCAGTTAAAGGCATTGATTTATTTTACTACATTCATGTGAATGTTGCGGGGTGAAATCACATTTGTCATCATCAATTCGCATTTTATCTTTTGAAATTGTATGAAGCATACGTATAAGATAGCATCCTATCGAAGCTGAAAGCATGTGATAATCAAATATGCATAAGCATAGATTCAAAGCCTTTGAATCTATGCTTATAAGTGTATCCACAACCATCCAGCTAAATACGAATTGATGCTGAAAAATGTGAGTTAACCCTTAGTTTTGATTTCATAACTACAGAAGAACCATTTAGATAGGCCACTTTTGATTTTTCACTTAAATACTGACAACATACTTTGTAGGTTACTGGCAGCTACAATTTAACAACTACTTAGTTTCAATTTAACATACAAAAGTAAAACTTAATATGCAAATACGAAGTTATCTTTCTTCTATACAAATATAATTGTTTAGACATTTTATTTAAACGAAATACACTAGAGGGTGAGGTTTGTCGATACTTTTTAGGGTTCCGTACCCAAAGGGTAAAAACGGAGCCATATTAATGTCACTCGGCTGTCTGTCCGTCTGTCCGCCGGTCACAGGTCTCTAGCTCGCAGACGAAATGAGTTACAAACCTGAAATTTTGATATTTGGTGTAAAACGTTGACCCAAAATCAAATATTGAATTAAAAATTGAATTAAATTATTTTTCAGGGGGGCTCCCATACATGAGAAAGGAGCCGGAAAAAAAATTTTTTTTCTTACCCTAGCTTGTGGGGTATCATTGTTTAGAGCTCATTGAGTAGAGTACGAATATATATTTTTTTAATTTTTTGCTTAACAAGTAAGGAAATGGGGGGTCATCAAAATTGTCAGTTTTAGGCCATTTTTGTGACGGGGGCTATCTAAAAAACTAAACTAGTTAGGAATATGATATTTCGGTATATTATGTACTATATGCTCTATTTGTACAACAAATACTGAAAACAACGATTCATAAAATAGTTTATAAGCTGTGACAAAACAAACGAACTTATTTTGCGTTTTTCTTTCACGGTTTCTTGCGATGTCTAACTCGGAAATTAAATATTTCTTAGACCCAAAATATTATATTGTTCATAATTATGTACGGAACCCTGAAAGAGCGAGGCCCGACTCGCACTTGGCTGATTTTTCATACCACACAAGCATAACTAAGCTATGAGAAGTCGAACGTTCTGAGCGCGCCCCATACAAGCAAAATTTTATTCTTATTTAAAGACTTTTAATCAAAGTCAAACTAATATCTGTCTATGTAAATATTTGAGCCAGTGTAACTTTGAAACAAAAACGGGAAATCTGACAAATCACAGACACAGATGTAAGCTTCCAAAGCGCGTCTACAAAATTTCATCGACTTTGATTGCTTAAACTTAAAATAAGGATCAAAATTCCGCTCTACGGAGCGCACTAGAGACAAACTCCTCTTGAAAGTGACGTATCAAAATGGCTCTAGATACACAACCGTCTATAAATACAATTTCAACCGTAAAATAATCTCTATCAGTACGAATCGCATCGATTTTGAGACAGATATTGTACGAAAAACATATTTTTTTACGCGGAAAGCTCAGGTATTTCTAACACCTGAACGTGAAGCCATCTGGGCCACTAGCTGTAAGTACTAGCGTATGGGGGCTTCCACACGCGATGTCGCTAGTTGCTTCTGCACCTTTCATAGAAAAAACCATATGCTGGGGCACATCACATTTGCACATGCATGCGCGTGAAAATGTCATATGCCCCAGTCACACGGTGCGCTGCAGCAACGCAGAATACAATCCAATGATGGCTTGTAAGGAAGCGTAAGACGCCGCACTGGCCGTGTCGCGTAGTCTGACAAATTACTACGTTGCGGTGCCGCCGCGCACTGCCACGCGCCGTGTACATCATATTTCGATTCGCATTATTATCTATTATTGAAATTGGCTATTTTGTATGAAGAATCAATTTTTCTTTGCGCATAGATTCCACTTTCGCATTCTTCGCAAATTCACAGCACGTAAAAATACAGCAGTCGATTTCACATGTTAATGGACATTACGAATAATAACAAACCAGCCAGTTAAGTGCGAATCGATGCTGACAAGTGTGAAGTCACCCCTAAGAAAGTACGCGATTGCATCCTTAGTCACCTACTATGCCATATTAAAAACTAACCGTACACAAATTATTTACAACAAAAATAAATATTTATGATCAGAACAATATTTTTTCTACCCTCCAAAATATATATATTTTTCTAATACAGACAGACACGATATAAGCGTTGCTTTAAATGCACAATTTTAACCCTAGCAAGACACCCGACTTCGCACGGGTGGCCTTCTTTGTCAACCGATAGACTTCCACTGCTGGACATAAGTCTCTTGTAATTACATAATTCCCTACGGACTTCCTCATGCGAAGTCTTGCCCATAAAAAGACACATACTTTTCATCAGAATAAATTCCGAGAACTAAATTATCTGACAATACCTTATGTACCTCTTTTTGGATAATAAATTCAGGATGATTCCAATACAATTTTATGTTAAAACCAACCTCATCAATCTTGTAACTACTTTAAAAAACTGTTTGGAAACAATTTGTTTGCATCGTTTTCTATGAAAAAAGGCCTATTTCGATTAATTTGCTACCAAGTTTATATCCGATCGTTTTATAACAACATATTGAACTAGTGTATAATAGAAAATAATTTCAACGCTACTTCGTGAACACAAGTCTTATTATTATCTGCAGTCTTCTAAGCGATTAAGGCGTTAGGTTTTTTGACACTACGGTAAACCACGGCAAATAAGCCTAGCGTTGACCTTTAATGCGCAGAAGTCGAAAATGAGGTATCTCGGGTGGTGAGGGGGTTGCGGGGAGGGTGTGGGGATCGTTCGTAAGCACTGACATATCTCGCGGATCCCTCGTAAGCGCTGATTGGCTCTCCAATCGTATTGTGTCCCGCTCACTCGTACGACGCTGCGCGCACTTGAAGGTCACCGCTCGACTTACGTGCCGGGAGTTATAGCACATGAAGTCTATATGCACACTGCCGTGTAGTGCCAGTGACTCACGTGACGTAAAACATGGCATCTATGCCAATGCCAGTAGGTACTATTTCCACATGTTGGGTGCCAGTCTTGGCATCAACGTTGATCATTAGCAAGCATACAGTTCAGAAACGGACACCGGCCATACTAATACAACAATATAGATATAGATTGCCCTCATATAGATATAGATAGATTGCCCTCGTCATGTTGTTTTTTGGGTTCAATATAAGACCCACAAATTGCTTGACAAAATAGTTTAAAAGTGGCTAATTTGTTTGTACACAATCTCTAAACTAAACTGACAGGTTTCAAAATAGTGCCATCTTTTTCCGCAGGTAGTCATTGTGAAAGAGATTGTAATATAGATTTACACTTGTTATTTTAGTTTAAAGAACGTGTAAAACAGAATTAACCCCGTTTTATTATTTCAGCAACTGTTAATATTATACATTTGAATTATAGATGTAAAAACTTCTTGTCAAACTAATAAGTGAAAAAACAAGAAAAAAGGTGTCTGTACTGTTCATTGTAACAATGACTGAAATGGGGCGTCGAAATTTTTAAACGTGGATACAAAGTTGGGTAACATACGAAATTATTTCTTATAACTCTTTCTCAACGCGACAATACTGTTCATCCGCACTTCACCGTCGTCACTTCGCGCAAGCGTTATACACTCGTGTCCGAACTGCACGATTGCTATACTGTGACGATTGCGTACCAAAAAAAAAATTAAAACTACCGTCATTCTTTCGCCTTCGACGGGCTGTCTTCCGCCTTCCTCTTGCTGCCCGCGTGTTGACACCTCTTCTCTGGCTTGTATTTCTCCCATTTTTTATGATTTAGAACATCAAAATCGTCACAATACAGCGCTATATCCTTTAAATAGGTAGCTAGGTATAGTAATTCTCTGTCTTTGTCTCTGTTGAGGTGCGCTTGTCGGAAGGGCCGTATCTTGAGGCCGCTTTTCGGGTTCATAATAAAGTTTCGTCGGATGTCGTCAAACATTATCGTGTTCTTCGAGCTGTACTGTGGATACTTGCCCCATATCACGCCGAGGGGTTTCACCTGAAAGAATTAGTTGAAATGTTATTGTAATTTTTTTTTCGTTAAATAAAAGTAAACAGACACTTTGTATGGAAACCATACCCACGGCGGACGCAAACGAAATTAACAGTATGTATTCAAATAATACAACAATGGTCTACAATGACAGGTCGCATTGTTGTGGGCCTTATCAATCTCGAAAAAATTGAAAAATTTCGGTATATAATGCTTAGTAAACAAGCTATAATTTAAAAATTAAAAAAACCCGACTGCCATGCTAAAAAACGAACTAAAAAATTAATAAACTACCACCGTACCACTTACAGTGTAGTTGTTATTTATTTTGTTTTTCATGATTTGTCACTCCAAATTGATTTAAAACATATAGATTGTATACATTTTCGTACTCGCCTTTTAAAGCCCTTTATTTTGATACCCCACTCGAGGGTCTTGAAGAAAAAAATTTTCTTCAGCCCGCACATTAAAGTGCATAACATACGCCATTTTGATTTTTTATGAATTGTATGTACCCAGTAACATTTGCGCCGTCAAGACAAATCTAATGACGTATAGTTTATCAAAATAGGTTGAGCCGTTAAGTAGTTACGAACTGACATAGGAAACGGTCATTTTCTACGATTTATCACTCCAAATTGTTTCCAAATATATAAATTGATACATTTTCGTATTTGCCTTTTGAATCCCTTTATTTTGATACCCCACTCGAGGGTCTTGAAGAAAAAATTTTTTTTCAGCTCGCACATTAAAGCGCATAAAGTCCGCCATTTTGATTTTTTTTTAAATTTAGGTATCCATTGACACTCGCGTCATTTAGACAAATCTAATGACGTATCATTTATCAATATCCGTTGAGCCGTTGATTAGTTACAAGCGGACATAGGAATGGACATACATACATACACACAGGTGAAACACATATACCCAGTCGGGTGAATAGACGGCGTTATGCGACCTATGATCACGTCGCTCAACCGAATCGCTGTCTGCTGTGTGGAAACCATTTTTTTAATCACACTAATATTATAAAGGCGAAAGTTTGTGGAAAAATTTCCACAGTTCCCACGGGATTTTGAAAAAACCGAAATCTATAGCTACAGCTATAGGTAGATTACTATAACAAACTTCCTTGAAAGTAGGTATACAGGTTGGAAAAGGAAGCGGAAACGGGAACCGGATATACACGATTCCCTCGGGATTTGTGAAAAACCGAAATTCACGCGGGCAAAGCCGCGGGCAGAAGAAGCTTTATTGGCTTACATTGACTTCAACTTAGGGAACAGTGCAAGTTTCATCAAAATAATTTTAGTAGTTTTCAAGATAATATGATCATAATATGAACACTTTTCCCTGTTCAGCTATTATTTTTGTCAGTATATTGAAGTCAAAGAAAATATAAAAAATGAAAAGATTGTCTACTCACATCGATGGTCCCATACTTGGCCGTGTGGACGGTGATCATGGCCAGGTAGTCCAGGTAGAACATGACCTTGTAGTCCTGGTGTGTGGACACGCCCAGCAGCCGCATCTTCTCCTCGATCCACTTCATGCCTGTGGCGGACCAGATCACTATGTCGTAATCCTCATATGCAGACGTGAGGAACTCGTGGAGATAGGGACGCATCAACTCATAACCTGGAAGATTAAATGAAATAGAACTACACTGTATGTGCATAGTATTTCTCATTGGTGAGCGTCATGATCTCTCCCATTAATCACTTAGTGGTAGGGTTTTTTGGGTTGATAAATAATGCAGTCAGTTTCTATGTTTCATGTTAGTCAATCACTTGTCATATGATAGTAATAATTAACAAACTCTCTGGCATGGTGGTAAAACACTGCCAACTAACTCCGGCACTGAGAATATCTTGATGGAAAAATCCTAACAATATTGCAGTCGAACATGAAACTAATGAACTAACCACTAATCCAATGAGGCAGTTAGGAAATATATTTATTTTCATTCAGACAGCTAAGCGGCACTTTCAGCTCTTTCCTATGTAATGTTTAATTCAAGACCAGTAAAGTATTCAGGGTTTGATGGTAATTTTTGCAACAAGGTGATTTTTCATTAACCGGGCAGCCTATCGTCTAAAAGCTGCATCAATCATTGCTGCCTTGTGTGTGTATGTGACTGTGGTCATTGCCTAAAATGGTTAAAATTCTTACTCAATAGCAAGAGAGTGTCAGTCAAATATCAGAGGCGAATGATCGATGATCACACTGTAGCAGTCATTTGAAGTTGATCTACAACTGGGATCAACGACCATGCTATTGTAGGAACCATAACAAACAGTCAATCCTTATCTATATTAATGCAAGTCTTGTCAACTATCACTAGTTACATAAAAGGAAAAAATCTAAATAATCTTACCAGTTTCTGCAACTGATCGATGGTCGAACAGTGTGTAGTCTATATCTAGTACAAGTAGTTTTTTGCCGGGCCGGGGTTCATTTAATATGTTTATCTTATAATCTCTCACTCGTTTATTAATTTTCGCTAAGTAAATCTGAAATTTATTAATAAAAAAGGTGATAGGGTGAAATCACATCAGTCAGCATTGAATTTGCAAAATAGGGCTTAGAATGTGTATGCATTAGTTTTTTTTTTGATGCATAATATGAGTGCAATTTCAAGTATATTAAGGATCTATTAGAACTGTGTTGGAATTGAAAACACTGAAAGCCATTAAAAAGGCAAAATTACATGTGTAAATACTATAACAAATCGCAAAAAGGTTCACAATCTATGCTCACAGTGACCCACCTGAGTAAGCGTAGCCATAACATTTGTGCGTCAGTGTCAGAAACATATAAAGTCATTGTACATTTTTCCATGGGCTTAGTGTCCATTCTAAATGGGTTTAAATTAATTGATGGATGAATGTACAAATAAAAAAACTTGTTAATTTGCTTTCCAAATTTACCTCTTGATTCTCCACATCGACTTCCTCTTCTTCAATGTCCAGATCGTTGACAACCTCGTCTCCAACATCTGGTTTAGTTCTAGCACCTTCTATTGCCTCCTCCAAAGATCCCATCATCATAATCTTGAGATTCGGTTTGAGATTAAGCTCTGACAAGGCATAGTTGTCAGTGGCCACTTTACCTAGAAATATAATAAACTAGCTAATCATAAACCTCATCTATGGGGAGAGTGAATCTGGTGCAGGGAAGGTACCACCACTATGTGACGCAGGCCTAGTCGCCCCGCTTCGCGGGGCTCCTTTTTCTGGGTGGTATAAAAAGAAATAACAACGAAGGGGATAGCGGGGTCTTACAGACCCCGCCATCCCCTTCTAACCTAACCTATCCGAGTCGGAGTGCCCCAAGTCCCGAGCTCGCTTCGCTCGCTCTTGGACCCTAAGTTCTCTGTGACTGTTTTTTCCTATATCATAAATCTCACTTATGGAGGAAGCCAGTGTAGTGAAAGGAAGAGACTTCCACTATGTGACGGAGGCCCGGTCGACGGAGCCCCGCTTCGCGGGGCTCCTTTTTCTGGGTGGTATAAAAAGAAATAACAACGAAGGGGATGGCGGGGTCTTACAGACCCCGCCATCCCCTTCTAACCTAACCTATCCGAGTCGGAGTGCCCCAAGTCCCGAGCTCGCTTCGCTCGCTCTTGGACCCTATAAAAAAAACCACGCGTCTCCCGCAAAGATAAAACATATTTTTAGACAAAGGAGTCCAAACTAAATCAAATCCATGCCTCAGTAATTTCAAATTCGTGCGGTTGGATTCAAATGCCAACCCAACAAACTCACAAAATTTTAAAGTTAACGTTAGTTCTGAAATAATAATAGGTACAACTTTAAAATACAGACCTGCAGAACAACTTACCTATGCTATTTTCATGGTTTTCACTTTTATGTTATCAAAACCCAAACACCCATTCCCAAAATTTTTGTCTATCTCTCTGTTGTAAATAATCGTCCGTATCGCGAGTAAACAGGTAAGCGTGGTAATTAAATAAATAAACTTATAATTACCTTGAAATTTCACGTTGAGAAGCTTTTGTCTCTCCGGTCGAACACCCGTGGCATTTTCGATCGCGATTTTTAACATCGCAACCGAATCCGACGGTGATAACTCCGGTATTTCATATTCCTTACCGTTCCATTTAACACTTAACTTTATTGGATTGTCGTTTAAATCGCACATTTTCCCATTAAATTAAATGTTTTATGTGTAGCAAACTTTATAGAAATGTGATTCTTACGCGGCTGACCTTTTCGTCGGTGCGACTGACAGTGACACATAAACAAAACAATTTTGACAAATTGACATTGACAATTTTTTAGTTTTTATAATTTAACCATAGAGTAAGATAAAACTGCAGTGGAGACGGGTAACAATGGTATAGATCGACCAGAATCTCATGAAAAATAGGGAAATTAAATTTTGTAGTAAGCAACACTAGGTTAACTCGGCTGCCCTAGTGATAAACAAAGTAATTACATTCAGAACACCTTACCTGGGATCGTTTCACGAAACGAAAAATCCAGCAACTGCATTTTAAATACAAAAACAAAGTAATCAACATCGAATTACTTTGTTTTTGTGTTGTGCTTGTTCTTAACTTGGTTTTTGCATTTACTTTGTTTACTTTGTTTGTCAGTTACTTTGTTTGGGCAATTTAAATTTCAGTAAACGGTTCAAGTTATTTGAAATATTAAACTGTGGTAAAAACTACTCGACATAAAACTTTTGTTAATGCAAAAAGTCAATTTCACAAAAAATGCCAGTTACTTTGTTTATCGCTAGGGCAGCGGTAGTGTTGCTAACCTTGGAATTTCATTTCCCTATTTTTCATGAGATTCTGGTCGATCTTGGTAGTTTTTTAAGATAACTTTTTTGCGTTGCCACTTTTACGTGCCATACATGTGCAGCGTTCAATCTATAAATAAAAATCAATGTTTGTCTGTATGACGTCTATATGCTGCTAAACTATTAAACCGTTTGTGGTGAAACTTTTGTGGGTTCTTGTGTGTACTCCCGCAAAGGTTTCTGGCCTAAAGCATCTTAGATACTATAAAAAATAATGTTTAATGTTTATATTTTGTTTGTTCTGTGTTCCTAAACCATACTTTAGGTACGTGGCATTGCAACGCATGCCGGAAATAGCAAGTACAATAACTGGATATCTGTTTATAAATGAAATAAATAAAAATCAAGTTAATTTTAATAAAAATGCAAGAACAAGACAAAGTACCTCAACACGCCACATTTACAGAACCAAAAATTATGAAAAATCACAAGATAAAGAATAAAATAAAATGAATCTTCCAGCTTCAGTTTTTAAATAGCCTATGAAATGTCCTTTTATCCGACCGTATTGAGAATGCTTGATTTTGAAATCTAAAAAATTCAAAGTAACAGGTTATGTATAAATAAATAAAATACCTAATACAGGATATGTATACTTATACTAGCGGCACGCTATGATGGCCGGTTTGACACATTACAATAGTGATGTGGAATGTCAATTTATTCTCGAACAAAAAACAATTAAGTTTTGTTTTTGTACCTGATTAAATAGGTTTAATAAAACAAAAATGTATATGTTTATTTAATTTATTTGAACGAACTGAATATTTGAACGAAAATGAATATACATACTTTATATGCACACAAGAAACATATGAATACAAAAGATACCAAAAAAGGTGCCACAAAAGGCCATAATTAATCAGATTCGTCCATACTACTATTTTCACTGTCGTCACTGCTATCATCACATACATTAATAATTATATGTTCGTTTTCTATAATATTATCTATTTTCACATCTCTTTCATAATCTTCCCTTATTAATTTAACAGTTCTATTCACAACCTTTTCCCAGTCTCCTTTAGTCACATGTTCACAAGCTTCTTCTAATAATTTTAGCATTTTTTTTGTGGTAAATGGGGGTTCTGTATTGTGTCTTGCAGCATATCCCTTAATTTGAGCCCACACCAACTCAATCGCATTATACTCACAATGGTAAGGCGGTAACCGTATAACTCTGTGCCCATGTTCTAATGCTATTTCGTCAATGACGTATCGGATCTTGGTTGGTTTGTTTTCTTTTAAAAGACGTACTAATTCCGCTTTTAACATATTCATGTTTGCATCTACGCCATTTTTACGAAGCCATGCGACGATATCAGCTTTCTTTTGGGATTGGGCAGGTGGCTTGTCAATTTGCATCGAGTGGTATGGGGCGTTGTCCATAATTATAATAGATGGTTCAGGGAGGCTACACAACATTGAGGTAAACCATTCAGTAAACTTTTCTCCATTCATGTCTTCATGATAGTCTCCAGTGGTTTTTGACGCAAAAGCCATGAGAGAACCTTCGACAAACCCGTTGATGGTTCCGGCGTGACAAATTATAAGTTGCGATCCTTTTCCTACAGGAACTTTGGAAGTAGATGCTGCTGTGTCATCGTTCCAAGAACGGCCTACAGTATGGTTAGCATTAAGCCATGTTTCATCCAAGAACACAACATTTTGCCAATTTTTGATTTCTTTCACTTGCCGTAAAAAAGTATACCTTGCCATCGCTATATCAAATCTTTCCATCAATATTTTGCGTTTGTTACATTTTTTGTATCGAAATCCAATGGTCTTCAAAATCTTCGTTAAAGAACTTTCCCCACCGAAGAATAATCCAGCTTCCTTCAGTGAATGCACCAACTTTTTTCTTGTTGGATACTCCTTCTGTAAATAGTAGCCGTAAACATGTCTTCGGATAGCATCGGCATCAAAGCTATCGATGCCTACGACTGGTTTTGCTCGTTTTCTCTTTTTTGGTGTGTGAAGTTTATTTTCTTTTGTGCCAGTCTCGCCATATTTTTTTTTAGTTATCCGTCTAACAGTTCGTTGTCCAATATTAAGCGCATCAGCTACGCGTTCAACCACTGACGTTATAGGTAGAATTGGCCCTCCATTTTGAGCTTCACGATCGAAATAGTTACGAAGGCGTATTACGAACTCACGTGTCTGACTATTTAGAACAGTTCTCTGCGTACGTTCGGTCATATCGACGAAATCCACAACAAAGGGCTTGAACAGAGTCCAAATTAAGGGTCAACAGTAATGCAGTATCAATATTTGAAATCCAAAGCCAGGTCAAAACTATATCACAATCGCATTGCACTGACAGTTTATACTTTTCGAAGCAACGTCAATTCGAAACTGCTTTGTTTTGCATTGAGCATTGACGCGAGTTTGCCGGAGGTAGTAGTTGTGCTAGCCAGCGATCCTATGTGACGATCGTATTAGATTCCATTTTTAAAAATTTATTGATATTTTTTTGCGATTTCAGAGGTTTGTCCACATAGTGAAAATTGTTCATATTCACAAGTACATTCACCCCTTAAATGGTGCAAACTGATTTTTCTACACTTGTATACATTTAAGAAATCAATTTAATAAATAAATTTTGAGTCCTAAACCTAAAACTACATTCGATAAAATTTATGAATCTCTGCACATCACTATCGTCAATAAAGTAATACAATTATTTCCTTCAAAGTCGTTATCAATTAATACGGAACTTCATGAGAAACTACATTCGATAAAATTTATGAATCTCTGCACATCACTATCGTCAATAAAGTAATACAATTATTTCCTTCAAAGTCGTTATCAATTAATACGGAACTTCATGAGCGGACAAACGTCAAACCGGCCATCATAGCGTGCCGCTAGAGTAGGTAGTAATTTTTTTTACCTTCAAACGCGGTATTTCCCGGCCTAGAAAAAATAAATACAAAGAATAAAAGTTTAGTGCCAATGTATAATATTATGTAAAAAAAGTGATCTTATAAGGGTTCCTTTTTTTACCTTTTGAGGTACGGAACCCTAAAAATGAATGAATTATGCACGGGAATTATATACAGTACTTAGTTCAATTTAGGAGCTAATAAATCGATAGTTATTCATTAGTTATTATAATTAGATACTTAATGTAATTAGGTAAAGGAATCAGGGAAAATAAAGAGATTTTAAAGATGCTTTTATAGAGAAATCTTGGTTGATTTAAATAATGTAACTAAAAGGTAAGTATCTAGGCCAAAATCAATTATAAATCATGTGGAAAGAATAGATGAGGAACGAAAAGAAGTATTTGAAAAAACTCCGTATACCTTTTTTAGTGCTATCCTTCAAAGACAAATTCTTTTTGCAATCTTTTGAACGCTAAAAACAAAAAATTTAACTTATCAAAACATAAAATAAAATGCATGCGTTCGTTAAAATAAACCAGATTAAATTCTACTAACCTTGACATTTACCGGATAAACGCGTGGACAATTAATTTGCGAAGAAAACAACTCATTGTAATACTTCTGTGACTGAAGAGAAAGTTTCAAAATAAATATAAATTAAGGTACATTATTAATCAAATATTATTAAAGAAGAAATAAAAACGCAGCAACCTAACAGCAAAGCCAAGAGTTCTAACATAAATAATACCCATAGTAAAATTTCAAACAAACAAAACAACTGGCTTCATGAACGAAACTTGGGTAAAATAATCAGTATAGCACATCAAATAAAGAGATAATTATGTAAAGTGAGATAGCATGTAGAAATCTCTATATACCTCTAGTAAATAACGCGATGGTGATAATATATCTCCTGTATCTGTAAGAAAACATTTGTATGATGAAAAGTCAAAATTATTTTGCTATTATCCGCAAAACAATCAAATTTGTATGGTACAACAAGCAGCATTTGCTATGCCCTGTCAGCCTTCCTGCTGGTAAATATGCAGGAAAAACAAGCAACCAAGCGGACACCACGCACTGTCACCATGTAACGGGGAAGGGCCCGTGGTCCCACCGATTTGACCCACCGGTGGGTCAAACGCTATACTACCTATACTACTGAAGGGCCCGTGGTCCCACCGGGCTAGGCGCGAATGATAGTATCGATATAGTGTTATCGATGTAGTTATTTTTACTAATGAAATATTCAAAATTACAATATTTTTAACCGACTTCAAAAAAGGAAGTTCTGTATTCGACACGTATGTGTGTTAGTATTTATGTATGTATGTTTGCGATGATTTCAAAAACCAATGAACCGATTTTGATGATTTTTACACTATCGTAATCTACATACTTTCAGAAGGGTTTATATAAGTATATCTAGTGATCATCAAAATCGTTTCATTGGTTCTTGAAATTATCGCAAACATACATACATACATACTAACACACACATACGTGTCGAATACAGAACTTCCTTTTTTGAAGTCGGTTAAAAATATTGTAATTTTGAATATTTCATTAGTAAAAATAACACATCGATAACACTATATCGATACTATCATTCGCGCCTAGCCCGGTGGGACCACGGGCCCTTCAGTAGTATAGGTAGTATAGCGTTTGACCCACCGGTGGGTCAAATCGGTGGGACCACGGGCCCTTCCCCTTATATAAGTATATCTAGTGATCATCAAAATCGTTTCATTGGTTCTTGAAATTATCGCAAACATACATACATACATACTAACACACACATACGTGTCGAATACAGAACTTCCTTTTTTGAAGTCGGTTAAAAATATTGTAATTTTGAATATTTCATTAGTAAAAATAACTACATCGATAACACTATATCGATACTATCATTCGCGCCTAGCCCGGTGGGACCACGGGCCCTTCAGTAGTATAGGTAGTATAGCGTTTGACCCACCGGTGGGTCAAATCGGTGGGACCACGGGCCCTTCCCCCATGTAACACCACACAAATCCACCACAAAATAAACTCGACAATCGTTTAGTTATCGACTCAGGAGATGTAGACTCCACATTATGCACAATTGCAAAGTCATACGCATTCCAAGGCGAATAGAATATTTTATTATTCTTGAACTTTATAATCTAGTGCAAGAACAAATACCAAAAGATGCTTCTAGATATTTCATCACACAGGCCATATTTTTTTGGTAATTTGCCGATAATATTTGGAATGATAATGTCAAAGCAATTAATTACTTACTTACCTGTGGGTATAACTTGAGTTCGACTCATAAAAGTGACAATTCTTCCATCGGTGGACGCAGATCTATCTTTGTAACACTTCTGTCTTTGTCTTCTGCTGTCGTACATTTCACCCCTCCCCAAACGTTCCCTTCCGAATTTCCTCTCAACTATCGGACTCCACCAATCACTCGTTGTCGTACTAACGTCACACAGTTTAGCTCTGTCAGTAGATGTTGCCTGATTCGCTTTGGTTATAACTTTAACTCTTCCAAAATAATTTTTCTTCGGTTTCGCACGCCTGGGCGAAACTTCGTAGTCTATTACAACTCGACTGCAGACAGTTGTATCGGTTTTTGTGTCTTCTTCAGTCAGGTATATAGTGCTCAATGTTACATCAGATTCTGTTTCGTTTGAGGAATATTCTTCTGATTTTGCCGTATCACCCAATTCTAAAAGGATCGATACGTTTAAGAAAATATTTTGGTGTTCATGTTGTTTAATTATAAATTATGTCATTTAACTTCGATGTATTCGTGAAATAAATGACATTTTTAAACGATAAGCTTCGTTGAAAATTTTGCTGACGTCCTAAATGCCAAAAGTATAGAAGCCTCATTCGTTAAGTTATTCTTGTAGGTATGTGTTATATAGATGTACCTAGCTACCTATATGTGCGCGCTGCGACGCGCCGCGCGGCCCTTTCACTTTAGACATTAAACCAGTGTGCTACCGCCCGGCTTGTTTCACTGACGTACGTACACGGCCTCCTTGAGAAACTTAACAGTGGCGACGAGGTGATTTGAATTTGGTAGAAATGTCTACGGGATCGCTCCCGACGGCTTCGGGGTCTGTCGGGGTCTCTTACGGGATCCTATCAACTTTTGACCATCTCTCACAAGAATGGGACAGCTACAAGTCGCGTTTAAATCAATGGTTCATTGCTAACGACATAACCTCAATAACGGACAAATCAACAACTAGGAGGAGAGCCATTTTGTTAACGTCGTTATGTGAGTCATCATTCAAGTTGGCGAGTGACCTGGCGTTACCCAAGAAGGTGGAAGAATTAGGATACGAAGAGTTAGTGAAACTACTCGACGATCACTTCACACCAAAAAGGCTCGGGTTTGCGGAAAAGTCGACATTTTACGCCGCAACACAGCGACCAGGAGAAAGTCACACTCAATGGGCAGCCAGGATAAGAGGATTAGCAGCTCACTGTGAATTCAAGAACTTGGAGGAAGCCTTGTTGGATAAATTTATTATGGGCATGGTAGCAGGACGTGAGCGGGACAAGTTGTTTGCGCAAAACCAGCGGGAGCTGACCCTCGCTAAGGCCATCGATCTGGCCGAGAGCGTGCGGTGTGCGCGGCAGGCCTCCTCACAGCCGGCGCCGGGCGCGAGCAGCGTCGGCGCAGCGACTCCAGACACCGTGTTTCGTGTTACCAATAAGGAAAAGTGCAGTGTGTGCGGGTTCACCAACCATAAGGCTAATCAGTGTCGATTTAAAACCTACAAATGTAAAAAGTGCAATACTAAAGGTCATTTACGCAAGATGTGCCCTAACGAGGGTAAAGTAAAGTACGTGGATGAAGGTACTGTGGACGGAGATGACGGTGAGTTTTTTTATAATATACGATGCGTAAAAGGAAAACCGATGACGGAGCGCGTCATGATCAGTGGTCTGGCTTTGGAATTTGAAATCGATAGCGGTTCTGCGGTAAGCGTAATTTCAGAAAATACCTACAAGTCTCATTTTAAACAACTACCATTGACAGTAACCACCAAAAAGTTATTTAGTTATACGGGTGAAAATATTAAAACAATCGGAGTAGTACTATTACCTGTATCATATAATGGTCGTACGCAAGTATTGAATGTTTATGTAGTGTGCGCAAGCGGACCGTCATTGCTAGGCCGGGATTTCATTCGCGAGTTTGACCTTGAACTAGCACCCGCAAGGGGCGCGGCCGTGCATGCGTTATGCACAGAGATGCAGGCCGGGGGCGAGTCTAACATTGTCAAAGAACTCGCTAATCAGTTTCCTAATGTCTTCTCTGACAATCTTGGATCGTTTAATAAGTATAAAATAAGCTTACACCTAAAACCGGACGCTAAGCCGATTTTTATTAAAGCGAGATCAGTACCTTACGCGTTAAAGGATAAAATAGACAAGGAACTGGATCGGTTATTATCTTTGGGCATTTTGAAACCTGTCGAACACTCGGAGTATGCATCGCCGGTGGTACCTGTTTTAAAGAAGAACGGCAGCATTCGACTATGTGCCGACTATTCAGTTACAATAAATAAACAGTTGGTTATAGACCAATATCCGTTGCCGACAGTAAATGACTTGTTAGCTAAATTACATGGGGGCGTACAATTTAGTAAAATAGATTTATCTATGGCATACAATCAATTTATTTTAAATGAAGATTCGCAAAGTCTAACATGCATCAACACTCATCGCGGTCTTTTCAATTTTACCCGTTTAGTTTTTGGGTTGTCGAGCGCGCCAGCCATTTTCCAGCGGGCAATGGAATGCCTGCTCTCGGGTATAAATGGAATCATATTTCTATTGGACGACATTCTCATCACGGGGGCGAATAAAGACCAGCACAAACATAGGCTGTATACGGTGTTACAACGCTTAGATGACGCGGGCTTAACGGTACAGATGAGTAAATGCGAATTCTTTAAAGATGAAATTTCGTACTTAGGCCACGTCATAGACAGATACGGAATTAGGAAGTCACTCGATAAGGTAAGGGCTATATTACAAGCTCCTAAGCCTACAAACGTGTCACAACTACAGTCGTTTTTGGGTCTCACTAATTATTATAGGAACTTTGTACCCGACGCGTCATCTGTATTAAGTCCATTTTATAATTTATTAAATAAAAATACCAAGTGGAAGTGGACTAGCATTCATGATGACGCATTCATTCGAATAAAAAATATTTTAGCGTCTGATAAGACTCTAGCACATTTTAACCCTAGAGCCAAGCTAATATTGACCGTAGATGCGTCGCCGACCGGGTTAGGTGCCGTACTGTCACAAGTCGGCAGTGACGGGTTAGAAAGACCGATATCGTACGCTTCTCGCACGTTGAACTCGGCTGAAAAAAACTACGCTCAAATTCAAAAAGAAGCTACGGCTATCATTTTCGGCATAAGGCGGTTCCATCAGTACTTGTATGGTCGGTCCGAGCCCTTTACATTACGAACGGATCATAAGCCCTTGCTAACAATACTGGGCCCGCACAAAGGCGTCCCTGAAGTATCCGCAAACCGCCTGCAGAGGTACGCCATATTCCTAACGGCGTACAATTACACTATAGAATATATAGATAGCAAGCGGAACAGCGCGGATTATTTCTCTAGGACAGGCGGGGCGGGGGGGCTCGCGGAAACTCAAGAAGAACTCGCGGAGGGCGAAGATCGCGCAACCTACGTCAACTTCGTAGTAGACGGCGACCTGCCAGTGACACTAAGTGACTTACGGCGTGAAACGGCTCGCGACCTCCACCTAGCTATAGTTATACGATACGTAATGAACGGCTGGCCGAGGAAAATAACTGACGTGAATTTAAAATCCTTCATTAATTGTCGGTCACAGTTGTCATACGAAAATGGTATTCTAATGCGTGGACACAAAGTCGTTATTCCCTTAAACTTACGAAACACTATTTGTAAAGAACTACATAGTTCACATTTCGGGGTAGTAAAAATGAAGGCGGAGGCTCGCAAGCGGCTGTGGTTCCCGGGCGTGGACGCGGCGCTGGAGGCGCTGGCGGCGGCGTGCGGCGTCTGCGCCGCGCTGCGCCCCGCGCCGCCGCACGCTGCGCTCGCGCCTTGGCCGCTGCCACCGCACCCATTTCACCGAATTCATGTGGATTTCTTGGGCCCGTTTCATAATTGCGTGTTTTTAATCATTGTGGATGCATATAGTAAATGGGTAGAATGTTATGATATGTCTTCGTCATACAATTCGAAGGCAGTTATAAATAAATTGTATGACATGATGTCACGTTTTGGGGTTCCGCATACGCTAGTAAGTGACAATTTTTCTTCTTTCACTTCGATAGAGTTTAATGATTTTTGTAAACGTAACGGTATTGAACATGTGTTTTCCCCAGTATATCACCCAGCCAGCAATGGCCAAGCCGAGAGTTATGTGAAAATTGTAAAAAAGGGGCTAAAGGGTATTATTTTAGACGGATATAATAAAAAGTCTCTTCACGAAAGGATTAATAAATTTTTATTTGATTACCGTAATTCAAAGCATAGCACCACTGATCAGTCGCCTGCGGAATTGGTATACGGGCGCGCGTTACGCTCGAGGCTGGACTTATTAAACCCCGTCACGCCTTCACCCTCGTCCACGGACCTCACTCATACTGTCGAACGTAAACAGTCCTCACAAGCTAAAAATTACAAAGGAGTACAACGTACGGAGTTTAAGGAAAATGATAACGTATGGGTAACTAAAAACAGGGATACTAAAAAGTTCTCTTGGATAGAAGGAATTATTAAAAAGAAAATCGGGCATGTCATGTATGTGGTATATGTGCCAAATTTGGACAGCGAAATCACCAGACATATCGATCAGATTAGACCACGAACATCTTCGGCGGCAAGCGACGACCGGACCTGGGACCCGGACGTGATACCAGACGTAACACCACCTGCTGCAGTCCACTGCGATGCTGGCTCACAACCAGAAAGGGAAGGAGGATCGACACGGGAGCCCGGGCAAGAAGAGACGCCCGCGCCGCCGGTAGATTGTCAAGCGTCACCGCCGCGCGCCGGCAACGACGACGTCGCGCGCAGGCGACGGGCAATAAGTCCGATTTTCTCGACACCGTTATCGGATCCGCATCACGATAGTAATATATCGATTTAGTTAATAGCTAGATAATGATACGTAGGTTTAATCGTGTTTCTTAGCCTGAGGGGAAGGGATGTTATATAGATGTACCTAGCTACCTATATGTGCGCGCTGCGACGCGCCGCGCGGCCCTTTCACTTTAGACATTAAACCAGTGTGCTACCGCCCGGCTTGTTTCACTGACGTACGTACACGGCCTCCTTGAGAAACTTAACAGTATGTTCTAATTCAGACGAGGTCTTAACGCAATCTATCTTTTAGTAGTCATCACATCATAATCTATACTAATATAAAGAGGCTTTTCTATCTTATAAAGACGTGTTATGTAACTTGCTTTGTAAATAACTCAAAACTATACCTTTAGTTTCTTTCTCCATTTTCATACAACTACAAGTTTTGTCTTCGCTCTTCCTATATTGTGTTGCACAAGTGCAGGTCTGTGCCGCAACTTCTACTTCAGCATCTTTAAAACCAGAAAATAATATGGATTATGGATAATGATTATCATCATTTTTTCCTTGACTTTTAATTCAGTATCTTTAAAGCCAGACTTATTATACTGATTATTATTAATACCATCATTTATTTTTTAGTCTATATGGGTAAGGTCGTGTAACGTGTTTTTTTCCACATTTTTTGGCTGTTTCTTGTCTCTTAAGCTTACTCGATCTGTATGACATTTGGTAGAATTTCATCAGTGTAATCCTGTGTAATGGATACAGAATGTTATTTTGAAAGCGGTTTGTGAGCCGAAAAACTGTTAGAGAAATTTAACGAAACTTTGGCGTCGATTTTGGAGAGAAAAAAAAACTGCATATAAAGATTTTCAAAAAATCTCACACTCAGTTCAAGAATCAAACGCGTAACCACCACCACTACAGTCTTTTAACGCCTCACAGCTGAGCACAGGACTCTTGTCTTATAGAAGAGTGGGATTTTAAAATTACATTCGCTTACGATTTGGCGGGTAGAACCCATATTTCTGGATTTTTATACACAATATAACCACGAAGGCTGTAGTGGGAGCTGCCAACCATTACATAATAATAGTTATAACGCTAACCAAGTGTGGTGGCTGTTTTTTCATTGCCGACAAAAACGTATTAACTATTATGATGACCTAATGTTCTTTGCCAGCCAAATTAATTATGTTGTGAACTATTTAATTACCTCCCTTAGTGATCTTACCTCGCACGTCGCATTTGGGAATAACGGGTACATTAGTGATGTGCCTCTTATTAATTTGCGTTGTTCTATCTTCGTAAGTTGGTTTAACATCGAGGTACTGACAACTAAAATAATAATAAGCTTTATAAGTAGCTATACCGTAGTATATACAGGGCCGGATTATCCATAAGGCGGATTAGGCAACTGCCTAGGGGCCCCACGCCGAACAGGGGCCCACGGGGGTGCCGTAGTGTAAATGTAGAAGAGATTGAAATACCAAAGGAGTCGATCTGATCGACTCAACTTTTGTGATAGAAAAAATATATTTTAAAAAGTAAGAAAAGGGTAAAGGAAAGGGGCCTCGAGAATTGCATTGTCTAGGGCCCTGATAGGGTTTAATCCGACCCTGAGTATATATATTATAATGTGGGTAGTTTAATAAATAATTAATTATTGTGTAGGTGATCTATCTTTTAGGATTCAACAGTTTTGCAATGAATCATTGCTTGGAATCAGCGTTGTCATTTAAATATTTTACAGTGGCGCAGTCGGTAGGTTAAACTTAATATTATGAAATTACCTACTTTGGAAAAAATTAAAAAAGCTTACCAAGTCGGGTCGATGGGTGGTACTTTTACATCTGTTTGGTCTGCAAGTAAAAATCTGCATCTTTACTTTCCATCAGGTGTGACTGTCAAAGCGTAAGCTATATATACACTTGTTGACCATTGACTACGAGGCAGTTTGGCAAATAATATAATAAATAAATGAATAAAAAATAAAAGCTTTCTTGTTTACATTATTTCTAGGTATAATATAATATCATAATAAAATCAACTATCTATCCTAAGAAACCTAACAACAAACAATGGGCCGCAAATCATTTCTCAGCATTGCTGGTTTTCGATTTAAGTACTCCATTTATAGTTCACTTAAATATTCCTGTCTTCTGAAATATAGGAGTACTTGCCTTCATTTTTGCTTTTCTTCATTTTAGACGAAGCTTCTAATAGCGTAGAGTATAATTCCTTCATCATAGGTAGCGGGTTTTTGATTCTGTATAATTTTGAATTTGTTTTAATACGTATTATTAGACGAGCGGATACCCGCGACTTCGTTCGCGTGGATATTGATTTTAATAATCCCGTGGGAATCATTTTGTTTTTCCTATGCTCCTTTGAGCTTAAACCTTGCTAAAAACTGTTAAAAGTTCACTGGCGGATGTTTAGGTACATCAAAATGTAAACATCCGCCACTGAAAGTCCCATCAAAATCGGTCCAGCCTTTCGGAGATTAGCCAGTAGTCTTTAAAGTATCTACTTTCTAACAAAAAAAGAATGAATGAAATCGGACCACCCGTTAACGAATTACAGCTAAGTACACATTTTGCCTTTCATCCCCTCTCCCAAGGGAACCGTGCTGAATTTCGGGATAAAAAGTATCCTATATGTTACTCCATAGTATTAACTTAAATCATGCCGAGTTTCATTTCAATCCATTCAGTAGTTTTTACGTGATGCGCGCACAAACATACAGACAAACAGACAAACAGATAAACAGACAAACAGATAAACAGACAAACAGACAAACAGACAAATATTTCAAAAATAGTTTTTTACGTTCTATTACTTATCCCTAACATCCCCCAGTTATTATTTTGCAAAAATCTTCAATGTACAGATACGGCAATTCTACGATTTTATTATATGTATAGATAAATAATATTATTATTCGGCATGTGATGATGCACAGCATCTGTGAGAGATTGCGTGGTACTTCCCTTTTATTTTTCGGCCAATCAGAGTCACCTGTAATGATACCTGTCAAGTGACCGACCAATCAGATTCGTTTCCGCTTGTTGTTCATTGTCACGTGGTCACCTGGTGGGGTGCTTGCACGCTAGCCTCATAGCGTCGTTATTTCCCGGTTCGAAAACACGTATATCTAACAAATTATCATGTGCTTACTTTAAAGTGAAAATTGTTTAAATTTAAAGTGATAATTGTTGTATATGTAATTAAATATCGTATACTTCATAGTGAAAAGTGAAAGTGAGTGCCGTATAGTTTAAAGTGTGTTTAATCGAACTTCTAAACTAAGAGATGGATAATTCCGACATTAATAATGCGGAACAAAGCGCTGACGCCGAGGCCGCAGCTACGACCGGTAGCAAGCGGCATTATCAGGAAACCCCGGATTCTGAAGTCGAATTCTGGATCAGGGGACTACAGCTCGCCGAAGTCAAGCGAGGTAAAAAGAAGACAACTCGGTAAGTCGGCCAAATATATTTTTATCCATTTGTTTTGTTAGTCAGGTCAGCACTCTGACCGACATCTTGAGAAACGAAGATTATTCTCGCAATGTGCAATCGGCCCCGCCGCCATTGCTTAGTGTTTATACGCGCGGTTTTGTACCGTCAGTTCCAGCTTTGGCGCACACGCTACCCTCATATTCACTCGCTGCGAATATGGCAATACCTACTGCAACTTGTGACGCGCCCCGTGCCGCCACATATACAATCTTATGATTTGTATCATTTGATTTTGCAAGTACAATCGATAACTGCGCACGATCCGTCGACGTCGCATTCCACGCCAATTACTACGGTATCTGTTGCTATGTCGGTACAGATACAACCTGTTAAGACTGAAAATTCTGACTGACAGACTGATAATTGTTTGACTATTGCGGAGGCTGTCCCCGAGCGTATCGGGGCCAGTGGCAGCTGCTTTGGGCTCCGAAGGCCCTTCTCATATGATTATGGGAATGCGGCTGCCATTTACCTCCAAACCTACTCTTCCTATCTAGTAATATCGATCAGCCTAGTGAATTGTATCATTTAGTTAGATCAGATTAACACTTCATTAAAAGATCCTAATGTACCTCTGCTGAATGAGAGCATTTCAATCGGTTCATTAACTTACAAAAATTTGGTGATCAAGCATGGAAAAATATTATGTGGAAGTCTTGAAAATCCACAACGCTTCACCGGGTTTTGTTGAGCTCGAGGTCAATGATGAGCTTAGGCAGTTTATCAAAGACAACGACTACATCACCGGCTCCAAACGGGCCATAGCCGCCGTTTGCAAATACAATACTCACCGCATCTAACATTTTCGATAAAATATTGGACCTTATCCTATCTTAGTCGAAATTTCATACAATTATTGATAAAAGGATGCAGATAGTATGTGGCAAGCAGGCGGATTAAGTAGTATTAAGTCTTGACCGTATTTTGAACGAGCTGCCTAATAAGAACTTGTGAGAGGGTCTGCGTAAGATACCTCTGAGATATAAATATTTTTTAAATGAGGATCAGTTGCGATCATATGTACAACATTCGAGGACATGGATAAGAGGGTCCAACTTTGGTTTGCACTGTAGGGACGGGAATAAAAGTCAAAAGTCAGCTCCAGAATCAAGTGGAGCACGTGACGCATCTTACCAGTCCATTAACCAGTTCTTTGCACCAAGGATAACCAAGGAAAGAAAAAGAAGGCAATTTCAACTATAATGCCACCGGTACCTGGACAAATTACTCGCGGTCATCCTAGCCCGAGTTTTATGGAGGCTGTCTCTGAGCGTATCGGAGGCAGTGGCAGCTGGATTGGGCTCCGAAGGCCCTTCTCATATGATTATGGGAATGCGGCTGTCATTTACCTCCAAACCTACTCTTGTCCAATCATGCCCTCATATCCTGAGTCGCTTCGGCAAATGACTTGCAGCCATCTCAGCTCGAGTTTTGCGGAGGCTGTCCCCGAGCGTATCGGGGCCAGTGGCAGCTGCTTTGGGCTCCGAAGGCCCTTCTCATATAATTATGGGAATACGGCTGCCATTTATCTCCAAACCCAAACTTGTCTAATCATGCCCAAGTATTCTGCGTTGCCTTGAATCCCCGGAATCACCACAGATGACGAAACAAATAGATACTATTGAAACAGGGAGGTCTGGAAATCCCGGACCGAAAAAGTTTGGAGTCCAGCTTCATTTCGGAAATATTTCTTGCCAAAGAAGTGCGACGGTTCGAACAGACCTATATTTAACCTGAAGTGAACGATTACTTAGTGCCCAAGCCATTAAAGCTGTTCTTTCATCATCAGGTACCTCATTTCCTTCAGGTAAATGACTGCATGGTGAAGCTGGACCTTACATCAACATATTTTCTTCTGAGCATCGCGGAGAGTCATCGGTGATTTCTCCGGTTATTACGGAGAACAAGTTCTACAAATGACGAGCCCCTTCTGACTATCATGCGCACCCAAGATTTTGCTACTCTGACCAACTGGGTAGTGCAAATCCTACGAAACAAAGGTTTGAAAGCAATTATATACTTGGACGATTTTCTTCTCGCAAACCAATCAAAGAATCGGCTTCAAGAACAGGTCAGGACAGCCACCAGTTTGCTAGAAACATTAGGATGGACATACCCGCGTGAGTCAGGCCCTGACCGAGAGGTAACTGTCTCTGAAAAACTCCCAATTTATTTTAGGCAAGATGAACTTGGCCAACTTTACCACTCCCAGGGGGCGCGGCGGTTACACTGCCGGCAGCTACAACAACATGCACGTTCCTTAACAAACTTCCTCCTGCCAGACAGGCGAGTGAGTATATTATCTGCAACCGTTGTTGCGGATCTCTAAGGGTGGAACGACATAATAGTAGACCCTCGAGTGAAGAACACCTTTCATCCAAAGGTAATGTCTCTCTGACTACGGATGCAGCCGATTTCAGATGCAGTGCGGTGCAGATGAACAACTTCATGACGTTGGGTAAGTGGCAACCGGATCAAATTAACTGGCATTGCAACCGTAAGTAAATGTTTGCCATCAAACCAGCAGAGTAAGTCACTACAGGCTCCGACAATAGGGTCAACAATTTGTAACCCAGACAGACAATCGGACAGTAGTATCTTATCCATCAGGAAAGAACGTGGAACACGGTTGGTAGCCCTTTTTGACCTAACCATACCATCGGATGACTCTTATACCGATCGCATATCGATCACTACCGAATATCTGCCAGGCAGATTCAACGATATCGCCGACAGGCACCTGAAGCGCTGCGCTGAGGAAAATATTCATGAGATTTTTAACACCATAGATAACCTATTTGCCATCAACCAAACGAAAATTGTAGAGCATTATATCAGCAAAGATTGCTTAAATGACTCTTCGGCAACCTTTTTCAACAACTTCATTCAAGTAAGGAATTATCAGCTGGCCTGGGTGTTTCCAACACTGAGTTTAATACCCCGAGTTCTTCATCATCTGAACTCAGCACAAGAACATTTCTCCTCGTCGTGGCACCGATGTGGAACAGAGCCTTCTGGCTCCCAGACCTCCTCAGACGGGTGCTAAGAAGACCAATGAGGAACGTGGATCTGGAACAAGTCTTATTATATCAGATCACAGGCCTTGCCCCGCATCGAATGCAAGAAATATAGCTTTTCATATGAAAAATTGGAGCTTAAGTCAGGAAACCAACTGGAGGACTGGTCTGCATTTGAAAGAAACTTGTAAAACTTAGTTGGAGAGAATCAACTATAAAAACCTACAAACCAGCCTGGGTCACAGATACAAATGGTGCGCAGACCGTAATTTCGACTATGGGTCGTATATTTATACGATTCCTGATGGAAGTGTATTAGCAAAAATGTTTGCCTTCTTGTTTCCTTGAAGAGAGATTAGCTTCTTATTGCACAAATTCGCGGTGGCAACTTTTTGTCAATCCAAAAACGAGCCAAACTTAAGTTCATATTTCCTTGTTAAACACATGTATAAATCAATCTCTCTTCAGAGTCTCCAAGAGCAGAGAAATCTCCCATTTGGGACCCTAGTAACCTGATTGTCTGGTTGCATAGTAATCTTCCAAATAGGATAACCTTGTTTGAAGCATTCCGTAGACTGGTGTGCATGTTATTTCTGGCATCTGGCAGATGCGTTCATGATTTCACATTTAAAAAATTTCTTTAGGTTAGTACTTCGATGAAGATGACCATAACATATTTTATTCCGAATTCGGATCGAAAACAGATATGCAACATACAGGCAATCAGGTTGCAAACTATTACAAAATTCTAACAAGAAATAAATTACAAATTCCTGTCCTGTTTAAACTGTTAGAGTTAAGTGAACACAGACAGGTAGCTTAGAGTCCCGATTCATTGTTTATCACAATGAAAGGGGAAACACTTGTAGCATCTAAAATACTCATTGGAAACTGGGTAAAATCGGTACTAAAAGATGCCAACATACGGGCTTCACCCGGAAACCTACGCTCAGCTGTAGCGTCTTTTATTTCGGTGTGAGAAATCTACCTACCCATCAAAGTTATTCTCACTCATGCCAATTGACGTAGAGAAAATAACTTTGCTAAGATTTTAAAATCAAGTAATAATAATAATAAACGGTTATTTCAGACGTTTCCATCCAAGTACTTACTTTCGAGCCCGAGTTTTGATTTAGAATCTATTAAATTAAAATAAATGCTCTTTGCGGCTATTGATACTTTGATACCTTTTTTGATTCAATAGTTTTTGTTACTTATTTTGGAAAAAGCCAATTATTTTACTAATGTTAATCATATTTTATTCACATAGCGTCGTTCGGTGGTCACCAGGAGCTAATAGACAGGTCTCTCACAGATGCTGTGCATCATCACATGCCGAATAATAGTACAAGTTTTACAAAACAATAAAACTTGTATTATTGGAGCAGAGATGATGCACAGCATCCCAATAAGGCCTCCTGGTGAGAGACTTCTATGAGGCTAGCGTGCAAGCACCCCACCAGGTGACCACGTGACAATGAACAACAAGCGGAAACGAATCTGATTGGTCGGTCACTTGACAGGTATCATTACAGGTGACTCTGATTGGCCGAAAAATAAAAGGGAAGTACCACGCAATCTCTCACAGATGCTGTGCATCATCTCTGCTCCAATAATACAAGTTTTATTGTTTTGTAAAACTTGTACTATTAGATAAATAAATATAGGAAATATCATGTTTGAATATTATTAAATGAATAATAATATTACTTACCGAAGATGTAGAAAACTTTCTTTTATAGCCCTGAAAAAAAAAATTATTTTTATTTATTAAAGTACCCATCGCTAAAAAATCACTTACGGAGTTTTCTCTGGAGGTACGTCAACGATAATAAGCTGAGTATCCAATGTGCTAATGAACCTGTAGCGCTCAACACCGAGCCTAGCCGATTTAATTTGCCACGCCGAGCGCTCCGAATGTAAATAGTATGTGCTACGCTGCATCTACGCTGTGTCTACGCTGCGTCTACGTTACATCTACGCTGCATCTACGCTACATCTACGCTGCATCTACGCTGCGTTTACGCTACATCTACGCTGCGTCTACGCTAGACGAATCGAGCACAAACGGAGCAAGACACCTCTCGGTAGAGAGTAGTATAATCATTTGCGTGGCGTTTTGACTCACGTGTGCCTAACGCAAGTATCGAGTAGTCAGAGGAACTTTCTTTTAAATATTATCAAAATCATCCAAGGTTATACGCTCCAAATACACCGTGGCTACATAGTGAACGCATGGCAGTAAAAACAAATTTGAATTGCCAAGTTATTTACGCTGTTGCACCAGTGGTCTGTTTTTGGGCCGCAAATAAAAGTGTTCATTCTAGCTTGCAGCTTTGCAGATCGAATATCGGGTTTTCATGTGAAGTCCTCATTTGACTAGAAGTTCAAGATCAAGCGCGGAAGGTTAAAACTGTGGTTAAAAGTTCGCGAGTATAACAGATATACATAATTATGTACCCAGCTTTATACATACAGTTTAATCTCCTTAATTTTTATTGTTTTTATATTCATTGACAGCCAGTCCATATCAAGTCCCATAGAATAACAGCTGTGTTTACTTGATTTCGTCTTCGACGTACTTGCCTTGTTAGAGGGAACCCTCTGTAAAATCGAAAGCTCACTGTAGGTACCTAAATATATTCTAGTATAAAAATATTTCAACTTTATACTTTCAGCAAAGTCCAGTCAAGAAAGCTAGATCTTCCTTGACTTGCTGATCGGCAACAGCTGTGCGCAGTTTTGCTAAGTCGTAAAAAATACTCACCATTTTCAATCTCTCCTCGGGCTCTTTACAAAACTTTTGCCATATCCAGCCTTGATCAGATAGATATGAAGATAGTCTATAATTTCTAGCATTAACTTTTTCTTCATTAGCCGTACGGTAATTATTGTTTATCTCAGCTTTATTTTCCTTGGCCGTCTTTTTTCTACGCTTAAAGTTGGTTTTGTCTTTTAAACAACAACACTTTCTTGCTTCCGCAATTTCCCTTGAGGGTGTATTGTTAGTCTTAAGACAAGATGAGCACAAAAATTTTTGAACTGCATTGAAACTATGTTTAGTTTTAGCTATATTTTTATATTTTTTACATACATTTGTATCTATGAAATTTTCTTCCTTTTTGCTTTCATGAGATTCTACATTATCTGATAATCTATTCAAGTCTATGTTACCTCGCTTATTTTTATTCTTTTGATCGTTCTTTGCACTTCGATTTTTGCACTTTTTATATTCGCATCTTGTTGAAAATATTTTTTGGATATTGGAAGTTGGATTTCTAATAAATTTGTTTTTATAATTGGAACATTTGTAATTTCTACATTTAAATTTACTTGTTTTTCTTGAATGAGCATATATTTTGGATACGTGAAAAGATCTGGCCCTAATTTTAATATCATAGATATTAAATTTATAAACGCATTCACACCAAAGTTTTGAACACCGAAAGATCTTAAAACGACGATAGCGCAAATTTTCAGAGAATGTTCTTAATATACGTTGCCATTTATTGCTTCTTGTTTTTCTTTTTAATTTGTATAGACACTTCTTTTTAAATATTGTATCACTATTTTCAATGGCGTCAGATTTTTTTCTTATATTATCATGTGCATTACTATATTTCTCAAAAAGATTCAAATGTATCATTTTATGATTGTTCTTCTGGTGATGCACTTTGAAGTACCAATTATTTAACTCATAATATTCTTTTAAAGTAATGTTTGTTTTATTTATCACTGTATTCATAAAACTTGTTTTCTGAATATAGGTCAGATATTTTTTATATCGACTATCACTCATTTGGTCCTGTGGTTCGTCATCCGATGACATCAGTACTATTTCATCTTCGGCTTGACTTTTATGTTCTTTTGGAGCTTTCGTACTCTTGTTTCTTCGTGTACTCTTTTTTCCTGCACCTGATGTTTTTATAAGTCTTTCTCTTTCATGGACATGCACATTGTTATTCTCAAACTGCAATTTAATAATTTATTGCGGATTGAAATATTTTGATATCGTTACTATTTCAAATATTGGACCACTTCTTACCGTAAATACGTCATCATTGTGATCTGTATCATCTTCAGATTCTTGTTCACTACTATCATCAGAAGAGCCTCTAGAATTAAAAGCAAGAAATAGCGGTTTATTACGAGAAATAGGTAATGTTAGTGTTGGTACTACAGCATTTAGTAATGAGTTAAGTTTTTTTACATTCGGATAATTCTTTTGGACAATTTTACTGGAGAACATTTCAGGCCAAATACCTACTTACTTTTCTAAGCTGACATCACTCATATCACCATAATCTTCGGGTGATAAACAAATGGTACATAAATGACCTATGTCACAATAGCACCTTGCGCAGTAAATTCCAGGACATTTCGCCGTTTTACAACTAGAAATATATAAAACAGATAATCTATACATATAATAAAATCGTAAACTTGCCGTATCTGTACATTGATGATTTTTGCAAAATAATAACTGGAGGATGTTAGGGATAAGTAATAGAACGTAAAAAAGCTATTTTTGAAATTTTTGTCTGTTTGTCTGTTTGTCTGTTTGTCTGTTTATCTGTTTGTCTGTTTATCTGTTTGTCTGTTTGTCTGTATGTTTGTGCGCGCATCACGCAAAAACTACTGAATGGATTGAAACGAAACTCGGTATGATTTAAGTTTATATTATGTATTAACATATAGGATACTTTTTATCCCGAAATTCAGCACGGTTCCCTAGGGAGAGGGGATGAAAGTCAAAACGTGTATTTAGCTGTAATTCAATAACGGGTGGTTCGATTTCATTCATTCTTTTTTTGTTAGAAAGGAAATAGTTTAGAGATTACTGAATAATCTCTAAAAGGCTGGACCGATTTTGATGGGACTTTCACTGGCGGATGTTTACATTTTGATGTACCTAAACATCCGCCAGTGAACTTTTAACAGTTTTTAGCAAGGTTTAAGCTCAAAGGAGCATAGGAAAAACAAAATGATTCCCACGGGATTGTTAAAATCAATATCCACGCGAACGAAGTCGCGGGTATCCTCTCGTTCGTAAATAAACTATAGCATCAGTGAATCAATGAATGAGATTTTTAGATTTTTAAATAGCAAGAGTAAATATTTTTGTTGCAGTAGTAGCTGGTGAAACTTACCCTATAAGTTTTGTATTAGAGTCGTTTCCTTCTTCCAAAGTATTACATAGTAAACAATGGGGCTCCTTGGGTAAGGTGCCCAAAATATAACGGAGGTACCAACAGCTAAAATAATGTGAATATTAACATTTTGGATTGTTTATAACAGCTAAAGACTGTCAATGTAGTACAAGTAGTAGTAAATAGCAATGTTGTTAGTAAGTATAGCAAAATAAGCGGTGATAGCAGCTTACTTAGGTATAAGTGGTTGATAGTTCTCCATAATGTTGTCGAAAGCCTGTGAAGTCTACCAATCCGCACTTGGCCAGCTTGGTGGACTACGGCCTAAATCTATCTCATTTTGAGAAGAGACCCGTGCCCTGTTAATTATGACGATGATGATGATACAGAAGAGGTGAAGCGAGCGAGGAAGCGAGGAAGTAATGTTACCCTATTATCATAAAACTATTCTCACGGTAAAAGTGAATTTATCCAATATCGAAATGTGAGATTATCCTGGTCTGAATATTTGTATTCACGATGAAGTTTTCTGCGAGCCAATTTCATAAAACTGCCTATAAAAATTAAAAAATGAAAGTGAATTAAATTTTTGATTGGAAAAAATACAAACGTAAAATAAAACCTAAATTCTGTAATATTTTCTATTACAATAAAATATACCTATTTACCTAAAATTCACAGCCTAAAATTATATACCCAGGTGAAAGAAAAAGATTTTGAATTAAAATCAAAACTTAGGAAAAGAGCACAGTGGAAGAGTAAACTATTTAACATACAGAAAATGAATTGCGAAATTACTTATTATGTACTTAGATGTACATAAGTATTACATTAGGTAGATTATTCAGTGACTATGCATGGTCTTGTAAATAGTGTTTTGGCGTTTAGTTCTAAATACCTACTACAGCTGCTCTACAAAATGGCATTACCATTTCAAAAAATATAAAATGTGACAAGGGTCTGACAGGTTCAGGGGACTGGGTCAGACATCACAACCCTCAGTATTGGAGCCAAATGTCTTGGGACCTAGACTGTACAGGAACCTTTCAACGTACGGCTCATCTTAATCTGGCGTGCATGAACATTTTTGTTTGCCGTTCTGGTATCTGTTCTGTTTGTGTTTCCCATGTGCCTATCAGTATCAATGGATAAACAAAGACAGGGATGTCGGTACCTCTAGTTCTCAATATATGATTGTAAAGCCACACGGCACGTGTTCTAGCTCGTTCTGGTCGATAACGGCCCATGATAACGTGACGAAGTCGAAGACCGTACGGTTCAAATAAAGAAAAGAACCACTGCAGCATGATCAGTACAGCTAGAACATCAAAACTGAATTATATAAATCAATATAATAGAACCTATATAGATGCTAGAGCTTTGTATTTCTCTAAGGAATGCCTAAGAAATATATAAAAGAAAGATACTATAAAAAATATCATCTAAGTAAGTTACATTTAATCTTAAGACTAGTTAAATCTCAAGATACGACACATTACGTCGTATCGTGTATAGTCGAGCACATTACCCGCCCTGCACCCCGCAAACCATCAGGGAGGCCAAGCTTACGGCGGTTTACCTATAGACTCTATAAGCAACAACAATAAAATTTCTTTACCTATTTGTGCATACCGCTGAAAATCCGGTGGATGCGGATTTGGAAGACAGGTAGCGGGCGATGGGACTCTCTGCACCAGAGGAATGGTCAAGGCATCAAATATAGATCGGATGAAATCTGCGATAATCCCATGTCCAGATATTTGTACACCAGCGTTCGACGGACCGGCTAGGATACAAAAAATATGACAAACTAGCTTTTGCCTGCGGCTTCGCCTGCGTGAATTTCGGTTTTTCACGAATCCCGAGGGAATCGTGAATTTCCGGTTCCCGTTCCCGCTCCCTTTTCCTTTCCGCGCCTTTATAATATTAGTGTGATTGTGGAGTTTGCGATCTAACTAAATAATTGTATTAGCAATGTGTATTCGTAAAAATCAATCATGGTTATAACCCGCGCCACATACATCGAACGTTGAACGAAACGTGGATGGGATAGCTGCGTATGGGAACTGTCACGCACGTAATACAATAGCTTACCCCCTCCACTTTCCTTCAGCGTTTGATGTACGTGCCAATGTTCGAAAACTTTACTAAATACTACTGAGTGCTCAGTCTCAGTTTGGAGCGCTCCAAAACTTTATAGTATACTATAAGTATTAAGTATACTATTGATCGAATCACAATGACTTCAGAGTAAAATGGACCTAAAATAAGAGTCTTTGGGTTCATTTTGCTCTGAAGTCATTTGTGATTCGATCAATAGTATACTGATAGTATACTTTTAGTTTTGGAGCGCTCCAAACTGAGACTAAGCACTCTGATCGAAACACAATGACTTCCGAGTAAAATGAACCTGAACTGGCCTATTTTAAGGTTTGAATTCGTCAATACATTCAGCATTCGAAAACAACCAGCAGAAATGTTGTAAAATAAATATTCGAAGTATTGAATTATGACTTTTAAATAAGTGTGTTTGGTTTAATTTTGCATTACATAATTACAGTTTCTCGATAAAAGTATTTAATAAAGTTTTGGAAGTGCGCATTGAACTCAGAATACCTAATACTGTACTCACGTGGCAATACAGTCTGGGACCGTCCATGGTAGCGCACAGTCACAAGAACCCAGTACAGACTGTAGTCAGCGACAATGTGTATGAGGAGTTTAAACGTTGTTATCGTCATGAAAACCACAGAGCGGGCCAGGTAAAGTTTCTCTGTGGTCACTAAATGGAATGAGGTCACCTGAAAAATTACTTTAAAACTTATTGCCAGTAGGGTAGGAACTTGACTAGACCAGAAACAATTTAGAAAACAAAATTCCCTCCTTTGCTACTGCCGGGAATTGAACCCGGGACCTCCCACTTATAAGACGACCTCTCTGGCCGAGCGCTCACCGCTGCGCTAGTGTTCGCCCTATTTGTAAACTAATACCAGCACTACAGCCTTTTTACGTCCCACTGCTGGGCACAGGCCTCTCTCATAGGAGAGAGGGATTTAGAGCTTAGCCCCGCCCCGCTGCTCCAATGTGGGATGGCGGGCTTTAACGACTATTGTCACATGATAGTGATAATAACCGGGACCGACTGCTTAACGTGCTCTCTGAGGTACGGGGTTGATACACCGCCAACTACGAACTCCGGGCTGGCACTGAGAATTTCTTGACTAAAAAAACCAAGTACCTAACAATTATTTGCCCGACCAGGGAATCGAACCCGGGACCTCGTGATCTGCAGTCAAATATACTAACCACTAGACCAACGAGACAGTAATTATAATAAATTAAGGTAATGGAGTTTGTGACCCAAACGGTATATATACTGGCATTGTAAGGGGATCAAGGTGTGTGTGGGTCGAAGAAGCGGGGGAGAACCAAGATAATAAGAACACGCAGACGTAGTAGGTCAATTAATAAGATAGAAACACCAATATTAGATAACTACAATTTATTATAGACAACTAACATTAATATATTTGACTTGTTCTCTCTTATTCAGTGGCAAAATGGTTTCCCGACCTTCGCGATACCTCTTCAAATCTAATTCACGCAGCTCTTGGGTCACGTAGCGATTATCGAATCGGGATCGCGTTTCGAACATGTGTTGATAATATTTAGCTCTGGGGACAAAAATGGTGAAGGAATCTAGGCGCACGAAGTGCGCCAGGCCAAGTTCCTCCGGCCTTGTCGCATGAGTGTGTTATTTACACGATCCATTTCGAGCTGTTTTGACCCCCCTCATAACTCTGGTTCGCGGGATAGTAATCCTACGAAATTTTAAATATAAGTTAAACTCGTGGATGTGATGATAAATTGAAAGTTTCAAATTTTCAAGTTGAACCGTTTCTGAGATACAGAGGTTTGAAAATCACATAAAACAAGACCTACTCACTGACTGATCAAAATTATGACGCACTTCCCGTGTATGTGGAATGTTGAAATTTGGTAAGAAGATGAGTCTTAGTGTGTATATGAAGGAAAAAATCGAAAAATGTCCAAAAGTTGCATCAGACACTGACCAATTCAAAGATATATAAAAATCTGTCTGTTCCCACATCACACAAAAAATACTGAACAAATTTTCATTTTGTTTTAATAAATGTATTTTACTTTATTCGAAGCTATATATGGTTCTTGTTTCATCGAAATCGGTGCACTATTTAGGGAGATGTGACTTTTTAAGTTTTCTAGCAAGGGGTCAATCTTACTGGTCTTGAGTTCTAATAAAAAGTAAAGTGTAGGTAAATAATAAAACACCAAGAGGTATATTTTTTTATCGAAGTCGCGGGCGCGACTTCGTCGGCGTGGACTACACAAATTTCAAACCCCTATATTACCCCCTAAGGGGTTGAATTTTCAAAAATCCTTTCTTTGCGGATGTCGTACGCCACATTAATAGCTATCTGTGTGCCTAAGCCCGTTCCTTCCAGTAGTTTGAGATTCGTCTTTGCCAATAAAACCAGAAGCGCGATTTTCTTAATAATTTTGATAAGCAACCTTGACCCAAGTCAGGAAATGGATGGGTGGCCGACTTTGGAGGTTTGGAGGAGACTTTGGTGTCCTGTTGATTCCGGCTACTAGGTATCACTAATATCTAATACTATTCATTAAACTTAATGAGAGTCAAATACTCAAAATCTTCTCTTAGTTAAGCCGTATGGTTCTAAGTTCTGAAACTGACCACTGAGTGGAAATACTCTGGAGTGGAGTTTCTGTTATCTGTGATTTTGACAGACAGACGAACAAAATAAAAATTCACCCAATTAGAACAGAGAAAGCGACTTTGTTTTATACTATGTATTGAAGATTAAACCACATCTAATCAGACCGTAAAATGTGATAGGGTTCTATTCCTAATTATACTGAAGCGTGAGAGAAAAAAGACTTCATTATACTTATTGCATTAACTTTGAAATACTTAGAAAAAAGGAGTGAGATCCAAACAAAAACATTTCATGTGAATAATAAGGCCAACTTCCTATCAAAAAGTTTCGGCCATTAAAAGTACTGATATCAAAAATTATGACCAAGTCCTTTGCTAGGCTCGATAAATGAAACCATACAGTTTTAGAAGGTATATCTTCTTCGATCACCCTCAAGCTGTCATACCATTCCTAATGATCCTGTTAAAATATTTTTAAATAATTTATGTCTTATTAATAACACTATAATATGAAGCTCATTTGGGACTGAGAATAGTTTTATTGTTTTCAACTTGGCAACATTTTTTAAATTAAACAAATTCAAAGGAGTGCAAAAATGTTGTCAAGTTGAAAACAATAAAACTATTCTCAGTCCCAAATGAGCTTCATATTTTATAGTGTTATTACTAAGACATAAATTATTTAAAAATATTTTAACAGGATCATTAGGAATGGTATGACAGCTTGAGGGTGATCGAAGAAGATATACCTTCTAAAACTGTATGGTTTCATTTATCGAGCCTAGCAAAGGACTTGGTCATAATTTTTGATATCAGTACTTTTAATGGCCGAAACTTTTTGATAGGAAGTTGGCCTTATTATTCACATGAAATGTTTTTGTTTGGATTCTATTTACGTAACAAAAGTATCTAACCTAAGCTGATTTAAAACAAAAGGTATCTAAAACTTATAAATAGACACTGATACATAGCCCTACAGAGAGGAAGCTTCATACAAGCGGTATGTAGCTGTAGGTACACTCACACATAGCGCAGCTCACGCACCCATGAACTCTCACCAACAGTCTCTCACTCATTAAATTAATACTGCGAATATAGTGTTTGGCGAGAGTTTTGAAATTGTATAAAATAGTGTAAATCATATTAAAAATTAGACTTTAGCGTTGTGTATATGTATATATGTTTAAGTTCACATGCAACAGGTGACAATCCTATGAGAATATGTATAAATGGACGTTTAAAAGCTTCCCCTCTGTAGGGATATCTACTCATGTGCTGATACTGACTGACAGTGGCCGGCGCCGGATTAACGTTTAATGTTTATAGGTTTAAAGTCCAAATCCGAGGGCGCGCTTCATGCGATTAAGTTTAAACACATGAAGCGATATCGGCCCTTGGATTTAGAAGAGCCTCTAAAAGGTATTACTAAAAATCCTTTTAGTAACAATCAGGGTGCAGTATTTTAACTAAGTAAATAAGTACCAATTTGAAGTTGGATGCTCCCGAAAAAGTTAAGTTGATCGTTTCTCTAAAATTAAAACAATCACGATGCAATTATTATTTTCTATTCATTTTTCAATTGAAGTATAGCCTCTATATTTAAGTCTCTATAAAAGTTAAAAGAAATAGTGCTCACTTCGCTCGTAATAGTATTCAGTACATGCTAATTATTAACTGTTCGCCTTTACTTTTTGAAATTTTTAAATCATCTGCGAAGGTCCTTGTATTTCATTGAAGTGGTCGACTAGTTAATATTTTCGCGCCTACCAAATATTGAGCTAAGGTCTCGTGGTCCCACTGGTTGACCCACTCAGTGGGACCACTGTAGTTGTATTTCATTTAAGTGGTCGACTACCTAAATATGACGAGCAGTAGAAACAGGCTCGTCACACAAGAGCTCCAAGACAGCCAAGTGAGGAGAGTCCGCTCCGTTCCTTGAAGATAATATATTCGCGCCTACCAAAAATTTGTAGTTGTATTTCATTAAAGGTGTCGACTACAAGTCACGGCAAATAAGTCGAACGGTGACCTTCAATGCGCAGAAGTCGAAAATGAGGTATCTCGAGGTGTGGGGCTCGCGGGGAGGATGTGGGGATCGTTCGTAAGCACTGATTAGCTCTCGCGGATCCCTCGTAAGCGCTGATTGGCTCTCCAATCGTATTGTGTCCCGCTCACTCGTACGACGCTGCGCGCATTTGAAGATCACCGCTCGACATATGTGCCGGGGGTTATACCTAAATATGATGAGCAGTAGAAACAGGCTCGTGACACACGAGCTCCAAGACAGCCAAGTGAGGAGGGGATCCGCTCTGTTCCGGAGCTCGGTGACGATACCAGCAGCCACCTGGCTGGCGGAGTCACTCGCGTTGCTGGTGAACGTGTAAGTGTGCCGCGTCTCGATGTGTATGAAAAACGTCTTGTTGATACGATCGGTGAACACTCTTAGCTCTGAAATCAAATTCTCTTCACGAAACCGACTTCAAACGCCACTACAAAGTAAAAAAAAAATTACTTTGTAGTGGCGTTCGTTTTGATCTATGTACCTACTATGTTTCATCATTGAACTCCAGCCCAAACTCTTCAATCCCTGATGCTACACGATGCTGATACCTGATGCTGTACACTGCACTTCTTATAAAGTTTAATAATGCGCTTGAATTTTTTTTAATAATTTTTTTTTTCGCTCTTTAGTGTATCAATAAAATTCACAATCGACGGATCCTGAATCCTCTCGAAATAGGAGTGTAATACTGTGTATCATCAGGGATTGAAGAATCAAAATGAAATGAAAATGAACACTTACTTCTCTTCATCGTCGCGGCGAAAGACGTAGTAGCATAATCGGCAATAAAGCAAACAGATTTATAGGGTCTCACAGTCCAACAAGCGGACTTTGCAGCTGAGGAAGCATTGCAAAGCCACGACATATTGCCTCTGAAGGTTTTCTTACAGTTCATCACTCCTCGATTGACAGCTTTCATGCAATAATCGTACGGCGTGCCAAATCTTCTGTTGCAAACACCGCCGACGGAATTTAACCAGGACAAAGATGATTGGATTACGTCAGCTGAAATTGCAACGACAGATAGACATTTGCCGCCCCCCGACCGACAGATGAACTGGGAAAATAATGTACTTCAATCATTATTTCCCTGAGGTTACTGACCCCTTTAGAGGCAGCTATACACTATTCTCTTTAGTAGTCTGCGATGCTATCTGGATTGCAGTTAAAACTGAGGTTGCTGGAATGGAAACGTCTGGTCGACCATCTCCATAACTAAATAACTATTGGTCAGCAAGATTTTATAATTGGTCATCGCTAGTTATATCCGCACTAAAACACTATCGCACCTAAAAATCTTTACTGTTGGTTAAGTAAGAAGGCTGTGGCGGGAACGGACAACTTTGCCAAATATTATTATAATTATAATTATGTAGCCTTACGTATACTTATTTTAGTGTACCTATTGACTAATTTGCCTTTTATGCTGCGTGCAAGTTGCAAAGAACTAGCATTGCTTGCCGACAAAATCATTTTGGGGGTTAACAAAATCTCAACATTCTGCTAAAACATTTAGTTAAATGATAGCCAAAATATAGTAGGGCGGAATATTATGTCTCCAAATTGGCGCTTTTTTATTACCTAAACTGCATTGTCACTTATTTTCATCATCAAGTGAGATTGCGATTTACTGCAAAAGCCATAAAAAGCAAAAAAGTGCGCTTAGCTTCATCGTCATCTAACAAAAATGTTTGCTATCACTTACCGATACTCATAACCAAAACACTTATCCTCGAAACAATCTCGTCGAGACTGGAGGTGAGCTGTTTCATTGTCTCGACCATTAGCTGTATAGTGTCTTTCATTGCGTTGAAAGGTTTTTTCATGGACTCGTTTATCTGTCTGACGCTCGTTTTTATTTGTTCCTGGTGCCAATGGAAACATTATATTGTAGACCGCTACTTTCAGGAGGGGCAACCCTATTTACTACATGAAAAGTTGCAATCGCACTAATCTCTACTAAAGCGCTGCGCAAACGTATACACTTTTTAACCCCCGATGCAAAAACGACGGGGCGTCATAAGTTTGACGTGTCTGTGTCTGTGTGTCTGTCTGTGGCTGCGTGTCTGTCTGTGGCCGTGTGAACCGATTTGAATGCTGTTTTTTAATTTATAAAAGCAGGCTTTTTAGGAATGGTTCTTAGATGTAATGTTTTATCAAAATCGGTTCGGGTCATAGTGATTAAAGTTCTGACGTTTGGAGCAGGAGTGTGGTGGGACGTCAAGTTTTCCCACAGGTCGTGTTCCCACAGTGCACCCTGCCAACATGCTAACGAGGCCCTGACGCTCTCAGTCCCCTCTAGGGACCGTTCAGATAGACCGGCGCGGAGAGCAGAGCAAATTTTAATCGCATTTAAAATAGAATCTTAAGGCATTGAAATAAGGTTTATTTTTACATTTTATCTCTTTTGGGAGCATCCTTGAGCATCTTCTTATCATAAAAAAGTTAAAATGTAAAAATAAACCTTATATCGATGCCTTAAGATTCTATTTTAAATGCGATTAAAATTTGCTCTGCTCTCCGCGCCAGTCTATCTGAACGGTCCCCTACGGGTCGTTGTGCCTGATACCACACAACTTAATCTGGATGGTATCACCGCTTTGTGGTAGGATTCTACCCCGAATCCGCCTGGCTAGCGACCACACTTCAGCCGTAATCTGCCGCAAAGCATCCGTGTGTTCCGGCAGCGAGCTGAAGAGCCAGTCCCCTTCCTCAAAAGCCGGCAACGCATTAGTGGTTCCTCAGGTGCTGCTGATGTTCATGGTGGGAGGTGGTAATCACTTATTAACATCAGGTGATCCGCTTGCAAGTACAAACAGTTGTGTCTCATTTCTGTGCTATATAGCTATATAGTTTATGTACCTACTTCTATTGTGCAGACATGGCTCACAAGTTCTATCTCATCTATGCAATGTGTAGGTATGTATTAAATAATTAATGGGATGGAAGAGACACTATTCTTCAAGACGCACCATTAACTTTCAGCATAAACAGAGTTCTTTTTCTCATTTAAAAGCAACTACATACATAATAGATTCATATTATTTTTTAACCCCCGACGCAAAAACGACGGGGTGCTATAAGATTGATGTGTCTGTGTGTGTGTGTCTGTCTGTTCCACCGTAGCGCTCAAACGGGTAAGCCGATTTAAATGCGGTGTTTTTTGTTTGAAAGGTGAATTAGTCGGGAGTGTTCTTACTTTTTTTAGCTATGTTTGATGAAAATCGGTCCAAGATGTCCGCCACCACAAAATGGCAGATTACATATTTTTTACACAACTCTCTCAATATGGGTATCAAATGAAAGGGCTTGACTAATAGAATACTATACACTATGATAAATTTCAAATCCAAGATGGCCGCCACCACAAAATGGCGAATGTAGTGGGTGAAAATCCCCAAGTTAGCCAATAGGTACTTACCATATCTCAAAGGGATTTCGATGAAAGCTCTCAGAAGGCTTGACTTTTTCCGATATTTTCATGAATTATCGTCATATTTCAACTAATTTACATAAAACCTTAACAAATTATACACCTAAACCCACCTCTTCATGAATCACTCTATAGGTGATAACCGCATGAGAATCCGTTCAGTATTTTTTGAGGTTATCGTGAATAGAAAAACATACAGACAGACAGATAGACAGATAGATACAAGAAGATCAGATCATTATTTTGCCTCGTGCCTACTCCCAAATTATGGAACTAGCTTCCACCAGCTGTATTCCCTTAGAAGAAGAATATAAATAAAACTAGTACGGCGCGTGGGTGCGCGGCCCGCAAGCGGACCGCGAGGATTCGAGTAGTTTTTGTTTGAGCACGTCCCACCTATCTTCAATACCCTCGCCGTGCTCTTCATCCGTCTCCAAAGTCTTCGATCATCAGCTCTTTCCGTATTTTTCCTCCGCATGAATTTTTGTTTTCTACACGAAACCATCAAAAATTTTTTTTGTGTAGAAAAATAAATTCCGCCATCTTGTTTTTTAGTTCTTGATCATATTTTTCAAAGAAACCACTCTTCCATCTTTTATACTTGGTGAGATAGACACCGACGAAATTTGTATAGCCGCCATCTTGAATCCGCCATTTTGGTTTTTTTTTTCACCTCAGTGCCAATTGGATGAGGTTCTGAGTATTTTTTGTTTGAGCAGCCCCCATCTATCTACAAAACTCTGCCCGGGCTCATCAATCATCTTCCAAACCCTCAATCATCATGTCTTCCCATATTTTTCTTTGAGATTTCTCCAAAGAACCGCATCAATCGCCTTGCATACCTAGTTCACAACTTTATACTCTCTCTCAATATTCGCCATACATTTTCTATGGAAAAATAAAGTCCGCCATTTTGAATTTTTTTTGTATTCATCGAGTAGACCTTTGGATCCTGATCATGTTTTGCTAAGAAACAACTCTTTCATCTTTTATACCCTTCGAGATGGACACCGACGAAATTTGTATGGCGGCCATCTTTTTTTCGCCATTTTGAATTTTTTTTCGGCTCACTGCCAATTGGATGACGTTTCGAGTGACATTTGTTCGAGCACCCCCCACCTATCTTCAATACCTTAAGCGTGCTCTTCAACCGTCTCCGAAATCCTCAATCATCAGCTCTCTCCATATTTTTCCTCTTAATGAATTTTTGTCCTCTATACGAAACCATTTGTGAAAAAAAAAATTTTCATACAAAATTTTACAGGAGAGGCGATGAATGAGTCAGTGAATCAGAACGAACAGCTATATATATATTAACAGCTATATATATATTAACTAGTATGGCGCGTGGGTGCGCGGCCCGCAAGCGGACCGCGAGGTTTTGTTTTCAGGTATTTTTTGTTTGAGCAGCCTCCACCTATCTTCCCCCATATTCCTAACCCTCGATCATTATCACTCTCCATATTTTTTCTCCGAATAATTTGTCAGAATGAGAGTTTTTCCATAAAAAAAGATTTTGAAAAGGAACTGTATCAAAGTCTTGCATCAGTTCCCAACTTACATTCTCTTCAATATTCGCCATATATTTTGTATGGAAAAATAAATTTCACCATCTTGTTTTTTTCTGTTCATCAAGTAAACTACGTCTAGATCATCTTTTGCCAAAAAACCACTCTTCCATCTTTTATACTCAGTGAGATAGACACCGACGAAATTTGTATGGCCACTATCTTGAATCCGCCATTTAGGAATTTTTTTCAGCTCACTGCCAATTGGATGAGGTTTTGAGTAATTTTTGTTTGAGCACCTCCCATCTATCTACAATGCCCTGCCCGGGCTCCTCATCCATCTTCCAAACCCTCAATCATCATGTCCTCCCATATTTTTCTTTGAGACTTCTCCAAAGAACGGCATCAAAGCCTTGCATAGTTCACAACTTGTAGTCTCTTCAATATTCGCCATACATTTTCTATGGAAAAATAAATTCCGCCATTTTGATTTTTTTTTCTATTCATCAAGTAGACCTTTGGATCCTCATCATCTTTTGCGAAGAAACCACTTTTCCATCTTTTATACCCTCTGAGTTAGCCGAAGCCGAAATTTGTATGGCGGCCATCTTTTTTTCGCCATTTTGAATTTTTTTTCAACTCACTGCCAATTGGATGACGTTTCGAGTGACATTTGTTCGAGCACCCCCCACCTATCTTCAATACCTTAAGCGTGCTCTTCAACCGTCTCCGAAATCCTCAATCATCAGCTCTCTCCATATTTTTCCTCTTAATGAATTTTTGTCCTCTATACGAAACCATTTGTGAAAAAAAAATTTTTCATACAAAATTTTACAGGAGAGGCGATGAATGAGTCAGTGAATCAGAACGAACAGCTATATATATATTAATTAACTAGTTGCTCGGTGCGCGAGCTGCTAAAGCAGCTCGCGGGGGGGCTTTCGACATTTGATATTCATCTTCCAAACCCTCAATCATCATGTCTGCCCATATTTTACTTGAGAGTTCTCCAAAGAACCGCATCAAAGCCTTGCATAGTCAATATTCGCCATACATTTTCTATGGAAAAATAAACTCTGCCATTTTGAATTTTTTTTCCATTCATCAAGTAGACTTTCGGATTTTGATCATCTTTTGCTAAGAAACCACTCTTCCATCTTTTATACCCTCCGAGATGGATACCGATGAAATTTGTATGGCCGCCATCTTTTTTTCGCCATTTTGAATTTTTTTTCAGCTCACTCCCAATTGGACGACGTTTCGAATGACATTTGCTCGAGCACCCCCCACCTATCTTCAATACCTTAAGCGTGCCCTTCACCCGTCTCCGAAACCCTCAATCATCAGCTCTCTCCATATTTCTTTCTGAATAAATTTTTGTCTTTGTGAAACCATTAGTGAAAAAAAAACTTTCATACAAAATTTACAAGAGGAAATTTTTGGGGAAATCTCAAAATGTCCCCGGTCGGTCCTTAGTTGGTCCCTAGTCGGTCGCTAGTCGGTCCCTAGTCGGTCCACAGTCGGTCCGTAGTCGGTCCCTGGTCGGTCCGTAGTCGGTCCGTAGTCGGTCCCTAGTCGGTCCCTAGTCGGTCCGTAGTCGGTCCCTAGTCGGTCCTTTGTCGGTCCCTAGTCGGTCCATTGTCAGTCCCTAGTCGGTCTCTCGTCGGTCCGTAGTCGGTCCGTAGTCGATCCGTAGTCGGTCCTTTGTCGGTCCCTAGTCGGTCCATTGTCAGTCCCTAGTCGGTCTCTAGTCGGTCCGTAGTCGGTCCGTAGTCGGTCCGTAGTCAGTCCGTAGTCGGTCCCTAGTCGGACCGTAGTCGGTCCCTAGTCGGTCCCTAGTCGGTCCCTAGTCGGTCTCTAGTTGGTCAGTAGTCGGTCCCTAGTCGGTCTCTAGTCGGTCCGTAGTCGATCCGTAGTCGGTCCCTAGTCGGTCCCTAGTTGGTCTCTAGTCGGTCCGTAGTCGGTCCGTAGTCAGTCCGTAGTCGGTCCTTAGTCGGACCGTAGTCGGTCCCTAGTCGGTCCGTAGTCGGTCCGTAGTTGGTCCCTAGTCGGTCTACCTAACTCGGTCCGTAGTAGGTCCGTAGTCGGTCTCTAGTCGGTCCGTAGTCGGTCCCTAGTCGGTCCGTAGTCGGTCCCTAGTCGGTCTCTAGTCGGTCCGTAGTCGGTCCGTAGTCGGTCCCTTGTCAGCCTCTAGTCGGTCCGTAGTCGGTCCCTAGTCGGTCTCTAGTTGGTCCGTAGTCGGTCCCTAGTCGGTCTCTAGTCGGTCCGTAGTCGGTCCCTAGTCTGTCCCTAGTCGGTCCGTAGTCGGTCCCTAGTCGGTCTCTAGTCGGTCCGTAGTCGGTCCGTAGTCGGTCCCTAGTCGGTCTCTAGTCGGTCCGTAGTCGGTCCGTAGTCGGTCCCTAGTCGGTCTCTAGTCGGTCCGTAGTCGGTCCGTAGTTGGTCCCTAGTCGGTCTCTAGTCGGTGCGTAGTCAGTAAGTAGTCGGTCCGTAGTCGGTCCCTAGTCGGTCTCTAGTCGGTCCGTAGTCGGTCCATAGTCGGTCCGTAGTCGGTCCGTAGTCGGTCCCTAGTCGGTCTCTAGTCGGTCCGTAGTCGGTCCGTAGTCGGTCCGTAGTCGGTCCGTAGTCGGTCCCTAGTCGGTCTCTAGTCGGTCCGTAGTCGGACCGTAGTCGGTCCCTAGTCGGTCTCTAGTCGGTCCGTAGTCGGTCCGTAGTCGGTCCGTAGTCGGTCCCAAGTCGGTCCGTAGTTGGTCCCTAGTCGGTCTCTAGTCGATCCGAAATAAATTCCTCCATTTTGAATTTTTTTTTTCTAGTGATCAGGATCCGAAGGCCCTGATCATCTTTTGATAAGAAACCACTCTTCCATCTTTTATACCCTTTGATGGACACTGATGAAATTTGTATGGCGGCCATCTTTTTTCCGCCATTTTGAAAATTTTTCCAGCTCACTGCCAATTGGAAGCTGTTTCGAGTGACATTTGCTCGAGAACCTCCCACCTATCTTCAATACCTTAAGCGTGCCCTTCACCCGTCTCCGAGTTTCTCAATCATCAGCTCTATCCATATTTTTTTTCTGAATAAATTTTTGTTTTTTTTGTGAAACCATTTTGTGAAAAAAAAAAATTCATACAAAATTTTACAGGAGAAAATTTTTGGGGAAAATCTCGTAAACTACCCCGAAGGTGGCAACACTGTCTACATTTATCGATACTGCCGGTTAAGTTACACAGTCGATTCATACATTTCAACTTTCCAAAATGTTGCCAACTGCCTCAAAAACATGTTCAAAATCAATTCCAAAACAAATAAAATACAAAATGGCTGTCAACTCATTTTGCAGATTTATTTTAGAAAGTTGAATAATTTTTCCATTAAGTACAGGAGATACCGCTCCTGATGACGTTTCAAGTTTTCATCTCGCTTGCACACAGGCGAAATGATCACCCCTGAAAAAAAGACCGTATCGCGAAAACAACTTTTTCTTTGATAAAGTTCAGTGTTGCCTGTCCCTGGCGATAAAAATATCCAAATTTCGTTTGTACAGGTAAAAAATGTCGTTGCTCATACTCGGATTTTGCATAAAGTTCGTATTTCGATTTTTGAATTTTTGGGGTAAATCTTGAAATTTCCCCAAAAATGGGGTATTTTTTTCACCAATCTATACTTCAAGTCTGTACATACAATAGCTTCATAGAAGTAGAAACGCTCCGATGTTGTCAACTGTGAGTAATTTGAATTTTAAAATTGCGTTTTTTCGTACCTCAAACTGAATGGCCGCCACGACAGCCGCCATCTTGAATATTTAAAAACCACTCCCGATCTGTCAAAATACAGGATAATTGTAGACGGAATAAGGAAAAAAATATTATCCTCAACTAACCCGTTTCGGTGCTGTGGCGCCGCGGTTCGAGGTCGAAAAATCGAAAATTTGAAAGACTACAGCTAAGCCGCCATCTTGTTTTTTAAATTTTTTCTACTTTTTCTATTAATCGTTTCCTAATTTCTTCTAGAATTGCGAGTTTTAACGAAATCGGTAGGAAAACAAAAATGTTACAAAAATCACGTTGGCCGCCATCTTGTTTTTGTTTGAGCAGCCCTTTTCTATCTACAATACCCTTCCCGGGCTCCCCAACTATCTTACTAACCCTTAATCATCATGTCTTCCCATATTTTTCTGTGAGAATTCTCTGAAGAACCGCATCAAAGGCAATTCAATATTCACCATACATTTTCTATGAAAAAATGAATTCCGCCATTTTGAATTTTTTTTCCATTCATCAAGTAGACCTTCGGATTTTGATCATCTTTTGCTAAGAAACCACTCTTCCATCTTTTATACCCTCCGAGATGGATACCGATGAAATTTGTATGGCGGCCATCTTTTTTTCGCCATTTTGAATTTTTTTTCAGCTCACTCCCAATTGGACGACGTTTCGAATGACATTTGCTCGAGCACCCCCCACCTATCTTCAATACTTTCAGCGTGCCCTTCACCCGTCTCCGAAACCCTCAATCATCAGCTCTCTCCATATTTTTTTCGGAATAAATTTTTGTCTTCTTTGTGAAACCATTAGTGAAAAAAAAATTTTTCATACAAAATTGTACAGGAGGAAATTTTTGGGGAAATCTCAAAAACTACCCTATATGTGGCAACACTGTGTACATACTTCGATACTGCCAGTTGAGTTACACAATCGATTCATACATGTCAACTTTCTAAAATGTTGCCAACTGACTCAAAAACATGATCAAAATTTTCAAAAACACCCAACAACAATACAAAATGGCCGCCAACTTGTTTTATATAAATAATTCACATAGTTTTATAATTTTTTCAATAAGTACAGTATATACCGCTTCTGATGACGTTTTAATTTTGTATCTCGCTCGCACCCAGGCGAAATGATTGCCCCTGACAAAAGACCATGTCGCGAAAATCACTTTTTCTTTGATAAATTCCAGTGTTGCCAGTCCCCGAGGGCAAAAATACTCAGATGTCATTGGTACAAGTAAAACACATGGTTGCTCATACTCGGATTTTGCAAAAAGTCCGTATTTCGATTTTTTAATTTTTGGGGTAAATCTTGAAATTTCCCCAAAAGTGGGGTATTTTTTTTATCGCCAATTTATACCTCGAGTCAATGCAAACAATCGCTTCATAGAAGTCGAAACGTTCCGATGTTGCCAACTGTGAGAAATTTGATTTTTAAAATTGGGTTTTTTCGTACCTCAAACCCAATGGCCGCCACGACAGCCGCCATTTTGAATTTTTAAAAACCACTCTCGTTCTGTCAAAATTAAGAGTAATTGTGGGCGAATACAGGAAAAAAATATTATCGTCAATTACCCCGTTTCGGAGCTGTGGTGCCGCGGTTTGGGGTCGAAAAATCAAAAATTTTAAAAACCTAAATCTCGGCCGCCATCTTGTTTTTCCAATTTTTTTCACTTTTTCTATTAATTGTTTATTAATTTCTTCAATAGTTGTAAGTTGTAACAAAATCGGTTGGAAAACAAAAAAGTTACAAAAATCACCTCGGCCGCCATCTTGTTTTTCCGAAATGTCATAATTTTTCCCTACTCGACTCCCGCACTCAAACATATCTCCCATACATCATTGTATCGTTTTCTGTCTCTTTCTAGGAGAACAATTATGTCAATGAGTGAGTGAGTGAGTGGTAATCGAGCTATATATAGTATAATGAGAACATACCTGACTACAAGCCATAGACTCGGATAGCACCTCGGAATTCTTGAAAGTGTTAGTGGCCGGGCCCGTCAGTATCAGTACCAGGGCGTAGCACGTGAGTGTGTAGCGTCCCACGCGCGAGAACAGTTGCGGGATGAGCAGGAATACTAGGCACCTGAAAAAGGACCGAATGCCTCGCTGGTCTAGTCACTAGTGGTTTTTTTTTTTTTTTTTTAATTAAATCTTATCAATTTAGACAAGAGGCATGTTCCTCCGACATGATCGGAGACGTTATTCAGTTTTAATTTTATATATTTTATCTTTAAAAAGTTTTACATTATTTGGATGCTTTAAGCGGGAATAGAACACGTGCAGTGCAGTTTTTACACATGTTAGTTTTCATATTCAATAATACAAATTAAACATTGCGTCTATACTACCGTGTTCTATTCCTCCTTATTGCTATTTGTGCTATCTTGGAGCAGTAATTTAGAAATAGCTCCCGTTCTTTCTTACTCTCCAGTAGGGCGGGAATGGAATCCCTGCACAATTTTATTTGTATTTGCTGACATAAGTCCTCTCGTATTCGACTGTGTTGTGGGCAGTCGATTAACATGTGTAGTATGGATTCCGCGACACCTTCTATCACCAGAAAATGATAATAAAAAGGATACGTTGGCACCTGCTCCCCAAGCTCAACACCAGACAATATGGATTTGTCCCTCAACGTTCAACGGAGGACGCGCTCTTTGACCTCGTTCAGCATTTACGTGAAAATATGAAGGCAAAGAAAATAAATATCGTGGTCTCTTTAGATATTGAGGGGGCTTTCGATAGTGCATGGTGGCCAGCTATCAAGTGCAGACTAGCCGAAAAGAAATGCCCCCTCAACTTGCGCAGGATTGTTAACAGTTATCTAAGGGATAGGAAAGTGTGTGTGAAATATGCAGACGAAGAATTTAGTACCTCAACTACAAAAGGTTGTGTGCAAGGATCGATAAGCGGGCCCTTATTCTGGAACGCACTTTTAGATCCCTTGCTGAACGATGTTTGTAAAAAAGGCGTGCATTGCCAAGCATTTGCCGATGATATCGTCTTGGTATTCTCAGGGTTCAACATGGCTCAAATAGAGCAACATGCAGATCAAGTTCTGAACCATGTGTATGAGTGGGGCCTCGCAAACAAGCTGAAATTTGCACCTCAAAAAACTAATGCGATGGTAGTAACAAAGAAGCTGAAATGCGATACCCCACGCATACGCATGGGCAGCACCCAAATAGAGGTTGCTACCGAAATAAAAATTTTAGGAATGTTGGTAGACCAAAAATTATTATTTAATAATCACGTAAGGGCAGTGTGTCAAAAAGCAACCAATATATTCAAACCTTTGGCAAGAGCAGCAAAAATTACCTGGGGTTTGAACTCTGAGACTATCCGGACGATCTACTCGGCTGTGATTGAGCCAATAATTATGTACGCGTCCAGCGTATGGGCACCGGCAACACAGAAAATAATGATACAAAAACAACTGAACTCAGTGCAGCGAGGATTCGCACAAAAGATCTGTAAATCCTACCGAACAGTTTCATTAAACGCTGCACTAATATTAGCCGGTCTCATACCACTGGACTTAAAAATACAAGAGGCAGCTCAACTATACGAGGCAAAAAGAGGGCGACCGCAAGTCTTTTTAAAAGGCGGCGAAATAGAGGAGAAAGTCAGCTTCCTGGACGCCCCACATCCCTCAGAGGAAACCATAGTGGAATTTCGGTGCTTGGAAGATATGAAACCGGAAACATTGGTGGACCATGAGATGGCCGGTCTGAGGATATTTACGGATGGCAGTAAGATGGACACTGGAGTGGGTGCAGCTCTGACGTGCTATAGGGATGGAGAGGAAACCTTGAATAAAAAGTTTCGTCTCCAATCCTACTGCACTGTGTTCCAAGCAGAGCTGTACGCAATCTATCAAGCCACTGAAGTTGCTCTAAAAGTGAAAGATGACTCCGTAAATATCCTCAGTGACTCCAGGTCGTCTCTGGAGATGCTTGCAGGCACCGGAACGTTCCACCCCTTATCCTTTGCAATTAAAAGAAATTTGTCTCTTTTAAAGGCAAGGAACAAAAGAATAAAATTCTTCTGGGTGCGAGCACATGTTGGGACGGCCGGGAACGAGAGAGCAGACTTTTTGGCCAGAGAAGCTGTTGAGAAACTTAAAACCGGACCAAATTACGACAGTTGTCCTGTTTCATATATAAAGAAACAGATTAGAAAGGAAACTGTCGTAAAATGGTCTGAACGGTATAAAAATGGAACGACAGCTTCCGTGACAAAAACCTTTTTGCCATCTGTGGAAGTGGCCAGAAGAGTTTTAAAACAGATAAAAATAACGCCCCTCTTGACCCAAATTTTCAGCGGACATGGCGGGTTTGCAGAATACCTGTACAAATTTAAATGTAAAGAAAGTCCTGACTGTGTCTGCGAAGTCACTAGTGGTTAACACATTCGACTGCAGATCAAGAGGTCCCAGGTGCGTATTAGGTACTTAACCATGTCAAGAAATTCTCAGTGCCAGCCCGGAGTTGCTAGTTGGCGGTGATTTACCCCCGTGCCTCGGAGAGCACGTTAAGCAGTCGGTCCCGGCTATTATCACTATCACGTGACAGCAGTCGTTAAAGACTACCAATCCGCATTGAAGCAGCGTGGCGCGGGCGGGTCTATAAGCTCTAAATCCCTCTCTCCTATGAGAGAGGAGGCCTGTGACCAGCTGTGGGACGTTCAAAAAGGCTGTATTGTAATACAAGTAGTAAAGTAGTGGTGGAAAAGGACCGTCGGGTTCACTTCTTACTCTTAGGCCTCTTGTTCACACACCGTGAAAACTTACGGTTACGGTTTTTAATGACAAAAATCCATGGACATAGATTGCTCTAAAAGCCAACAGTTCAAATCATTTTTATGGCTATTATACCATATTGTAAGATGGTGATAATAAAAAAAAATAAACCCGGCTGAATTTGTTGTGGGCTCTTCTCAGACCAGGGCGCGTTTGGAACCCTCGTAGTTTTAGTTTTAAGTTTCCGTAAATAATTATCACCATTGCCTGTACCTAAATTGACGTTTAAAAAGTGTACAGTGTACCAATTTTGAATAAAGTTTATTTGATTTGATTTGATTTGATTTGATTTGATTACGGTTGCACGGTCGTCAGTGTTGTATGGAGCACAATGAAAGTTTGGCACGGCGCCGTCGCCGTGGTTCCGCACGGCGTGTTACAAGCTCCCATTGTAACTAACCTAACCGTAACCGTAATTTTTCACGGCGTGTGAACGAGAGGCCTTATTCTTATTTGACGACATCACTGGCGCAGTGGTGAGCGCTGTGGTCTTATAAGTGGGAGATCCCGAGTCCGATTCCCAGCAGTATGTATCAATTTTAGATTTTATAATTTCTAAATTGTCTCTGGTCTGATCTGGTGCGAGGCTTCAGCCGTGGCTGGTTACCACCCTACCGTCAAAGTCGTGCCGCCGACTGATTTAGCGTTCCGATACAATGTCGTGGAGAAACCGATCAGGGTTTAATAAAAACTGGCATATTATCTCTTCCAGGTTAGCCCAGTTCCACCTTAGACTGCATCGTCACTTACCATCAGGTGAGATTGCAGTCAAGGGCTAACGTGTAGAAAACCAAACGAGACGCAGGGAACGTGTGATTGACCTATTTACAGTGGTAGTCGTCTATAGGCCGACAACGAAGAAGTTATGACCTATGAATAATAATATTGATTGTACGAGAAGTTGACCTAATTAATAAAAATACTAATAAGTATATGTACCTACCTAATTCTATAACTGAAGGCCAGGCCCAGAGTGAGCAGAACGCCAATGACCGCGCTCATAACCGTGGCGTGTACCAGCGATATCGACAATTGAAACACAAAGAACACAAAGCAGAGGTAAGTGAGCGCGACGCCGCCGACAAACCCGACGACGCCTTTCAAAACGAAATCTGGAAGCGTCCGGTCCTTTTTCAAGTAATAATACACATTCGACACGGAGGAACCTTCGGGAAAGAATTTCTTCAGCTTTCCAGCGATGCGCGTTCTCGTGTCGCGTCTGTAGATACGCCATTTCTGCATCACACTTGTGGTCTTACGCGGTAATTCCGTGTTGGACGCAAGAATGGAATTAAGTTTCTCATCCTCATACTCTCTTTTGTATTTCTCGATGATCCTCGCTTTCCAGAGCGAGGTGAAGTAAGCCATTTTATTTATATCTGTATTTAATAGATGTATTAATTTTATGAACACATATTATTTTATAACTCTCTTGAAAATGTCTGCGGTGTTGGGTACATTTTCATGAATAGTTTCGAAGCGTTTAAATATAATAAATTGGTCATTATGTGTTTTCCATTTTCTTCCGTAAGAATCAGTCTTTTTCAGTGTGACAGAAGTCTACCTATAGTTTTAATTCTTAAACCTATTTTAAATAGGTACTTATTATTTAAACCTATTTTAATTGCATAGAAGAGCAATCAATATAGGTAGGTAAATAACATATTTGTGTCGGTCTGGGGGGTTATTCTGTAACTTAGTTAGCAACTGAAAATAGTTGCCAACTAATTAGTTAGATATACATTGCTGCTTTACTGTGTAAAATTATGAAAACACTTTATATTTCCCACAGTAAAGCAGCAATGTATATCAAACTTATTAGTTGGTACAGTTGATAACCCAGCAGCTGGGTTATTCTGTAACTTAGTTAGCAACTGAAAATAGTTGCCAACGAATAAGTTTGATATACATTGCTGCTTTACTGTGGGAAATATAAAGTGTTTTCAAAATTTTACACAGTAAAGCAGCAATGTATATCAAACTAATTCGTTGGCAACTATTTTCAGTTGCTAACTAAGTTACAGAATAGCCCCCCAGCTGGGTTATTCTGTAACTTAGTTAGCAACTGAAAATAGTTGCCAACGAATTAGTTTGATATACATTGCTGCTTTACTGTGTAAAATTTTGAAAACACTTTATATTTCCCACAGTAAAGCAGCAATGTATATCAAACTAATTCGTTGGCAACTATTTTCAGTTGCTAACTAAGTTACAGAATAACCCAGCTGGGGGGTTATTCTGTAACTTAGTTAGCAACTGAAAATAGTTGCCAACAAATTAGTTCGATATACATTGCTGCTTTACTGTGTGAAATTATGAAAACACTTTATAATTTCCCACAGTAAAGCAGCAATGTATATCAAATTTATTAGTTGGCAACTATTTTCAGTTGGTAACTAAGTTACAGAATAACCCAGCTGGTCTGTTTACAAATAACTGGGTGGTTATTTCGAAGAAATAGAGAAGCATAAAATATTTAACTACGTATTTGAACGCAATACACATTTTTTTAAATTTTGCTCCGCATGATGTCAGAGCTAATGCGCTATAATACAATAAACAAAGTAACGTTAGAGTTACATACTTTAGAAAATTAAAATCTGTGTAAGTAATGTTTTGGAATCGCTGGTGCGGAATTGCTTTGTTTTATTGCTAGGCGCAACATAAAAACAGACACGTGGATACTTATGCATACAACTAAAGCTAGTCTACACAAGATGGTAATTGATTACATTTAATTAATAAAAACAACAGGCAAGTAGGTAGATACACTACAAGAAAAACATCGTAGTGAAACATATTCAAGCCATCCAGTGTAGCATTGAACAAACAAATCTCTTTATTGAACGCAACAATAAACTCATATGAGGATGTCAGTCGCTTCACAGTCAATTCCGCCGCGAGTCTAATTATGGGCTATTGACCACCAAACAAAAGTGATATTAAACGCAATAGGTAGGTATTTGAGTTCGGACATTGAAACAAAACTGCCTTATAAGAGTTCATTGACTCGAAGTGAAAATTGTCAATAGCAAATATTAAAATGTGCTCGGCCAGCTCTTGCGGATCTGCGCAGGGGGTTCATTCATAAAACATGCGCAGAACACTGCATTGCTACAAAATCAACTTCACTCTGTAATCGTTCGGGATAGATACGGCTATATTTTCATTAATATTTAAATTAATAATCTGAGGTTGCTGCGTTTCATCGTGATAAATGCATTTCTTGTAGTGAGCAATAAATGTGAAAATGTTTAGACGATCTTCATGATTCAAATAAAAACGTTTGGTTTTTAGTGTGTGCACGGATTCATTATTCACTGGAATCCCGTAAGTGAATACCTATTATGAGTTCTTGCTTTATTTCTTTATAAGTTTAGCCTAGGTACTGTTTTTTTATACTTAAGCAATTTAATTCATTTTGGATGCTCTACTGATGGAATAATTATATTAGGGACCGTGCGTTTTAATAATAAGTAATTTAATTTTTAATGAAAATAAAATTGATTTGCTTTAAAATTATTGATTTTTTAGCGCATTTATAGAAAAGTGTGTAACAAGCTTTATTTTTAATTGTCAAAATTATAATTATAAGTCTGTCAATTATCAGCTGATTTTGAAATCTTTTTGAAAGTGTTGTTTTGATCTTTGACTTTTTAGTTTTTAATCTGTGGTTTATGGATTTCCAATGATTTGTTTTGTTGTATGTAAACAATTTGGACCGGATCGAATAAAATTCAAAACAAAATTCAGAAATAACACCGTGAAATTATGTTGATCTTTTATATTACACTAACTATTTACCAACCAATGTGTAAATGTAATAATACAACTATTCAAAGTTTGCAAGTATTTAAGGAACTTTTGCCTACTTGAGATTTAACTCTTGAAGTAGACGTACTGTTTTACAATATTTACAGTAGGTACTTAGATACTTTTGTATTGAAATTAAGTAAGTATGTAAACTTTTGGTAGTAATTTTATTGTTTATTAGACAACTACTTATAAGTCAACTGGTGAGTTGATTTTCTATGTTAGTAATTGTGTAATGTGTTTATGATTAACAATATTTTAGTTTTAGATACCTACTTGTATTATTATGTATTCTGTGTCATATGTAACTAATTCTGTTGTACACAATCTCTAAACCTAAACTAAATTGACAGGTTTAAAAATAGTGCTATCCCCTTCAGCAGGGAAGATTGTGAAAGAGACAGGAATATATTTAGACCTGTCATTTTAGTTTAGATTTAGAGATTGTGTACAACAGAATCGGCCACAATTGTGGCTAATTCTGTTGTACACAATTCTCTAAACTAAACTAAAATGACAGGTCTAAATCTATTGATATCCTTTTCCTCAGTTAGCACTGTGAAAGAGATAGGAATAAATTTAGACCTGTCATTTTAGTTTAGGTTTAGAGAATTGTGTACAACAGAATTAGCCACAATGTGGCTAATTCTGTTGTACACAATCTCTAAACCTAAACTAAATTGACAGGTTTAAAAATAGTGTTATCCCTTTCAGCAGGGAGGATTGTGAAAGAGACGGGAACATATTTAGACCTGTCATTTTAGTTTAGATTTAGAGATTGTGTACAACAGAATCGGCCACAATATCAAACTAAACTACGTAGTTAATGCTATCCTTTTTTGCAGGAACATTGTGAAAAGGATGACACTAGTTTACACCTGTTCATTTAATTTATTTACTTAGGCTTACCAATATTCACTAACGCAAAATAAAAGTAATCAAATGCTTATTTAAAAATGTTTGTTATCAAAAAACAGACTGATAGCTTTAAAATTAAATTGTTTGAACTGCACAATCGTTTTCAGCAGTACCTAATGAATTTTGTCAATATTACTTTTAAAAGTGGTTATACTGTGAGGCTGAGATCTATAAACTCTGATTGTAAGAGAAACTTTACTCTGTCTCAAGATCTCGACCCAAGTCACATTGAGGCAGTTTTAGGAAATATCTAGCGAATTTTATTTGGATTTAGATTGGACTGATAAACAGGTTCATCAGGTTGTAAAATATCATGATACATATCATGAATATATTATATCATCTCATCATGATATATTAAATAATAGAACCCTGCTTGAAATTCGTTATGACAGTTCACACTGTAATTTAACTATGTCTGTTTAGAACCCAACACTTCCAGCGCTGTACTTACTTCACACACAAAAACAATAGGTACTTACTTTTTCCAGATCATGGACAACGAACAACCCCACCAAGAGTTGGTGAAATGTGTAGTAGTTGGGGACACAGCGGTGGGCAAGACGCGGCTGATATGTGCGCGCGCGTGCAACAAGCACGTCTCACTGTCGCAGCTGATGACCACGCACGTGCCCACAGTGTGGGCGATCGACCAGTATCGGATCTATAAAGATGTGAGTGATTAGTAAAGTAGCTGGTGAAATGTGTAGTAGTTGGGGACACAGCGGTGGGCAAGACGCGGCTGATATGCGCGCGCGCGTGCAACAAGCACGTCTCACTGTCGCAGCTGATGACCACACACGTGCCCACAGTGTGGGCGATTGACCAGTATTGGATATATAAAGATGTAAGTGATTAGTTGATGAAATGTGTAGTAGTTTGGGACAGCAGTGGGCAAGACGCGGCTGATATGCGCGCTTGCGTGCAACAAGCACGTCGCACTGTCGCAGCTGATGACCACGCACGTGCCCACAGTGTGGGCAATTGACCAGTGTCGGATCTGTAAAGAAATAAGTGATTAGTTTAGTTGATGAAATGTGTAGTAGTTGGGGACACAGTGGTGGGCAAGACGCAGCTGATATGCGCGTGCGCGTGCAATAAGCAGGTCTTATCTTCACAGCTGATGACCACATGCCTACTCTGTGGGCACGTGCGTGGCACAGTGTGGGCCAGTATCGGATCTATAAAGATGTAAGTGATTAGTTAAATAAGTAGTTGATGAAATGTTTGGAATTTAGAGTCACAATGGTGGGCAATGTGGTGATGCAGTGCAGTGTGGGCGATCAACCAGAATCAGATCTTCAAATATGGGTGATGATCCCACTGGTGGGCAAAAACCTCTTTCATAGAAAATATGCTAGAATTACACCAGAATTATGCCAGATTCTTATCATCATTGATCACTACATTGTAGCTATACCTAAAATACTCTAAAGAGACCATGCATCTAATTGTAAATTGACAATTCTTTGACAAAACAAAGAATCTTTGGACGAAACTTTGAGCCTTAACATCAGATGGTTAAAATGCATTTTACTGTGTTTCGAATTTCGATACTCGAAATCGGTCAATATTATTGAGTGTATAAAATCGAGACGCACTGAGTGCGTCAGGCAAGTTCTCCGGCCTTGCATGCAGTGTGTATATTAACACTACTATACAATATGCCCCAAAATTTGAATTCCTTTGTTAAGGTATTGGAGCGATCATGGGAAGTCGTAGATGGTGTCAACGTGTCCCTTCGACTGTGGGACACTTTTGGTGACCATGAAAAGGACAGAAGATTTGCCTATGGAAGGTATGTTAGGTTTTAGGTATGAAAGGTATGTTACTTGTATGGTAGGTTTACGCTTGACGACTAACACGCCTAATGGAAAGCAATGATGAGGTCTAAGTTTGAACATGCTTGCCTAGGAAATGCTTAATTGATTCTTCATAGAAAATAATATAAACTGATGATCCTCGAGAATTCCAAAAGAAAATAATAATTGTTCTGTCTATGCTTTAAAGTCCAAATTCTTTTGTGTTGGATTCTGCCATTAGACAGATAACAATTCATTATGATCAACCTATTACTGGCTCACTACAGAGCACGGGTCTCCTCTCAGAATGAGAAGAGTTTTGGCCATAGTCTACCTCATTGGCAGACTTCACACACCTTTGAGAACGTTATGGAGAACTCTCAGGCATGCAGGTTTCCTCACGATGTTTTCTTTCACCGTTAAAGCAAGTGATATTTAAATACTTAAAACGCACATAACTCCGAAAAGTTAGAGGTGCGTGCCCGGGATCGAACCCGCGACCTCCGATTAGAAGTCGGTCGTCGTAACCACTAGGCTTTCACAGATAACAACTCATGTAGAGCAAATGAACTTGACACTACATATCCACAAATTAGGACTGCATTTTCAGCTCAAGCTGTGTCATTGCATCATTTAACAGTAGTCCCTTTTATGAACCACTTTAGTCAATAAAGGAGATTGCTATGTTAGTGATGAATTTATCAATTTTTGTTTTAACATTTAACCTTCAATAACACATTAAAGGCAGATTAACAATAGGTACCTATAAACAAAACATCCCAATTCCCAACCAAATGACTACCTATTATATGATTTAGGTAGTCAATTGATCTAGTCGCGTCCGGCTACTTTATTAGACATTAGACATTTTGAAATATAAATTAATTTGGACAAACATTTTTGCTTGGATTTTACAAATGATTGATTGGGTATTTTGTTATTGTGATTGAAGCATTCACCCGACTGCAATGAAGCAACATGTAGTATGATAAAAATATCTGTTGTTTTAGGTCGGATGTTGTCCTGCTATGTTTTTCCATAACCAATCCAATATCACTGAGGAACTGTGGAGCTATGTGGTATCCAGAAATAAGGTAAGTGATGTATTCAAATAACCCAATTCTCAGCCATTAACCCATATCCCTAAAATAAATCTGTAAATGGTTCTAACCTTGATCTCTTATCTGAACTAAATTGACAGCCCTAAATTTAATGCTGTCATTTTCAGCACGGAACACAATGAGAGGATATCACTATTTTTAGGTCCGTCAATTTAGTCCACTTTAGAGATTACATACTAATAGAATCATAGTAATGAATCAGCAAGATTTTTAAAATAAAGCTTGTATTTGGACACATGTTAGGAATTATATAATTAACTGAATCCTCTTTGGTTTATCAATTTAATTACTATGTTAGATAGTACATAAGGTAACTTTAAATGTTCATAGCATCAAATAATGGTGTCACTAAAAAATATTTTTTAACCCCCGACGCAAAAACGAAAAAAGACGCATATATAACTTTGACGTGTGTGTGTGTCTGTCTGTTGCCCCGTAGCGCTAGCACAAGATGGCGGATTACATATTTTTTCACAACTCCCTCAATATGGGTATCAAATGAAAGAGCTTGACTACTAGAATAGCTCTATGGAAATCCAAGATGGCCGCCACCACAAAATGGCGAATGTCGGGGGTTTTTAAATTTTTAATTTATACTTGTATCTGAATAATCTACTCCGTACTTATATTTCCAGACGATTCTGTCCAAACACACCGATATTGCTCGTGGGGTGTAAGAATGATCTCCGCTACATGTACAGGGATGAGACGTACTTGAACTACTGCAAGGACCGGAGTCCGTTCATCAGGTAAGATGCGATGCTACAAGGGCGGTGCGGCTTAGCTGCGTTGATTCTGCGGCGCTGCTCCGGTACCGCAATGCGTTACGGCTTCGCTGCGTTGCTTTTGTGGCGTCATTGCGTTGCTTCTGTGGCGTGGCGTCACTGCGTTTCTTTTGTAGCGTTATTGCGTTGCTACTGTGGCGTGGCGTCACTGCGTTGCTTTTGTAGCGTTATTGCGTTGCTACTATGGCGTGGCGTCTCTGCGTTGCTTTTGTGGCGTCATTGCGTTGCTTCTGTGGCGTGGCGTCACTGCGTTTCTTTTGTAGCGTTATTGCGTTGCTACTGTGGCGTGGCGTCACTGCGTTGCTTTTGTAGCGTTATTGCGTTGCTACTATGGCGTGGCGTCTCTGCGTTGCTTTTGTAGCGTTATTGCGTTGCTACTGTGGCGTGGCGTCACTGCGTTGCTTTTGTAGCGTTATTGCGTTGCTACTATGGCGTGGCGTCTCTGCGTTGCTTTTGTAGCGTTATTGCGTTGCTACTGTGGCGTGGCGTCACTGCGTTGCTTTTGTAGCGTTATTGAGGCGTTCTATAGGTATACAAAAACTGTGATATCCAATGTGCGCTGCGGAATCGCTGCGTCTACTAAGTCTAGATTAAAAAAAAAATAAAGTTGGCGCCAATTTTTTAATGAAAAAACCCCGGATCCTTTTCCGATTTATTTGCTTATTTTTTATACAAAAAAGCAACCCCGTCCTCGAGTTGTAAGAACACCTAGTAGAACACCTAATTTTGATGGATCTTTGTCCATAGGGCTCCGCGTAAAAGCGACCTGGTGATGCCGGACCAGGGGCGCGCCCTGGCGCACGAGCTCGGCATATACTACTACGAGACGTCGGTGTTCACTTACTACGGCGTGAACGAGGTGTTCGAGAACGCGATCCGCGCGGCGCTGATCGCGCGGCGTCAGCAGAGGTTCTGGATGACGAACCTGAAGAGGGTGCAGAGGCCGCTTTTACAGGTACGTATATTTTACTATACAAAGTGTATTATATACCAAAACCTTCCTGAAAGTATGTAGATTGCGATAGTGAAAAAATTTGAAGAATTTCTTCGATTTCTGCAGGATTTCATCATCAGATCATGACCTGATGACCGGGAACACCTGGAAAAAAAAAAAGAATTTTCCAAATCCTTCCAGGCGTCTTTGAGAAAAAAAAAGATTCCGACGAATTGAGAACCTCCTCCTTTTTTTGAAGTCTATTAAAAATACATACATACGTGTACTTATATGTAATGTACTCTTGTTTTAGGCTCCGTTCAGACCGCCCAGGCCTTTGGAGCCCGAAGTGGTTGTCGTGAACAGTGTGTTTTTGGAAAACATGACCACCTTATTGCGACAACAGGTGAGTCATCAAATCAAGGCATAACATCTTGCGTCAGAATTTTATTTTTAAGTTACAACTGTTTTTTAAGTTCAGTAATAAAATAAGACAGTGTAATATTCAATTTATAAGACAGTTCCATAATACTAGAAGAAACAAGTACTGCGGCAGCCCCTTGTGGTCTATAACTGTAAAACATAGTAAAATCTTCCCCGAGTGGTACCTATATACAAAAAGTCGGCCCAATAGTTTTGCAATGAAACAGAAATTATCAAAATGCACAAACAGTATATTATAGTATGCACAAACGCACGTATACCGTGTCCATTCCATTGTGGAACGTCGTACTTTTATGTTCCTTCAAATAGACTTCTTTCCGTGCTTCCTGTATTTTTTTTTGGTTATTTCCTTCTAATATTGCTGACGCAAAAACATTAGGAATAATATTTGGTACTTCAACTTTTCATTTGGTGTCCCACAGGGCGCTCCGTTTTGACCGTTACTTTTTAATGTTTAAATTCATAATGTTTTAGTCGTTTGATCTATAAATTAACTACTGCATTGTTTATTGACCGATTCTAAATACATAAAACCGATTACCGCAATATTTATACCTATTGCCTCAACAGCAGAGGTTAGGTACTTGAGGACCCGCTTTGCGAAAAGTTGCGGACATGAAACAAAATAGTTTTAAATGAAAGACAATATTATAACCTTTCAATATATATAAATGTTTGATTTGAAATCAATGTAATTTTTTTATTAAATATTATAAAAATACTATAATACACACATCAGACAGCACACGGGTGGGCTGCGTAATCGTACGTGATCACAGGTACGCTGACGTATACGCTACGTATATAGATACGCTGTCTATTTTACTGAACATTTTCATATACCGAAACTTTTTCAATTATTTCGTTATTCAAATACCAAAGGTGCGAAATGTGTTTTTGTTCAGTATTTCTCGGACATGGTGATAATCTGCGGCGCGAAGGGATTCCCCGTGCACCGTTTCGTGATGGCGGCGGCTTGCGAGGCGTTCCACCGACTGCTCACGACGGACTGCGTGAGCTTGTCCGCAGAACTCGCTAGGAGCTCCAGCGAGAGCAGTATGGCGAGTGAACTTTTAAATACTTCAATACTATATACCTCATTTCCATTTCCAAGTTCAAAATCAAATGAGAATATACACTGGACAGCAAATAAACCAACCTAATAAACTAACCTAACCTAACTCGTTACCTTGGAACTCTGATTCGATTTTCTCAAGAAGTATAAAACTTACAACTATCAAATTTTACCTACAGAAAGTGATGATTAAAATGAATGAAAACTCGTTGGGATTAATCAATTTATTAAGTGTTTATTAAGGATTTTACAAGAAGTTTAGTAGCTAGCTCGAAGACCGGACTTGAATCTGATAGAACACTTATGAGATGAGCTGAAACGTCGGATACGGGCCCGGGTTTGTAATCCTTTGAATTAGAAATGTTTAATTTCAGGTTAGCAGTATGGGAGAAGCAACGGCAGGTGAATTTAATGAAGACACCGAATATTTAATTCGACAAGATCAAGCGAAGCAAATGAGGTAAGAAAACACGAGTATATCGTAATATGGACCTTTGAAAGTAGATCAATAACTTCAACATTATGCGACTTGAAAAAAACATAAAAATATGTCGGCATCGACGAGCAGATGAGCCGAAGTCCCGTAAGCGATCAGCACACTCATTTAACAATTTCCCTAAAATTCTAAAATTTATTCGAAAATATAACATTCTTTGTAGGGTTTGGGATCAAATCAAACGTCGTTCATCGTGTCAGATTCTACCGCTGAGCGACAGTTGTAAAAAGCCGCCGGATTTATACCGAGAGGTCAACCATCCTGCCATCATATCTATCAGAGTGGTGAAGGTGGGTTTGATCCTCCGACCAGAGAATGTTTGATCCTCCGATAAGAGAATGTAAGGCATGTGCTGTACATGTATAAAAGGTTTAGGGCCTGTTTCACCATCTACTGATATGTGTCGGATAACTTATTTACAACTTTTGTCTTTGTCACTTGACTTATAGTAAGAAAGTGACAAAACTTATGTTAATGCTATCTGACACTTATCAGATGGTGGTGAAACAGGCCCTTTATGTTGGCAGATGACATTTAATGACGATTTAGTGTTGCCAGGACAAGATATTATTTCTTCAGTGCTGCCAGTAGAAAAAAATCGTTCTTTAATTTTCCGCAACATGGCGAGGTTTTTTTTATTTTTGTGTTCAAGCTGTAAAGGCATTCATTTAATTTAAAAAAATTATATTCTAGGTAAATTGAAAAAATAAAAAATATTTTATGATCTGTTAAAGATGTTAATAGCTGGTCGAGATTTAGAATGGCGTCACTTAAGAAATTGATAAAATTAAAAAAAAGTTGTGAACATGATCCCGTATATTAAATGTAGAAAAAACATTATGATCATGTTAATAATAGAATATTTTTACGCAAATGCAATAAAACAACCTCTTTTAGTGTGAAAAAATCCAACACGCGACGTCGCAAACCCAGACAATCGTTACAATGAGCAAGCTCATATCGCAGACTGTGATGCAAGAGATCATAAACTTCGTCTACACCGGCGTTATGGACACCACGGCTTTCAAGCAACAGGTGAGTTGGTATTTTGACTTTTAACTCGTTGTGATACGGCGTATTTTGGTTTGGCTTCTTGTTGCCTCGGATTTGGGGTGCACTGCGGTGATGTTTTGTTGTTTTCTCTTCCAGATTTTGTTAGTGTTTTGTTCTTACAAAAAGCATAGTTTCAAATGTACGAAGTTTCATGTTATAGACGATTTAACTAAGTTCGTCGTGTCCATTAGATACGGGTACTATTCCTAAATCTTCTTCCAAGCTATTACTTATAACACTAAGACCGCCTTTGCATGTCTTGTCAAAATAAGTTAGAGATTTCTGTTTATTGGGTTAGTTTGTTTTAATTTTTTATTAGGTTGAGAGTGCGATAGAGTCTTGTTCTTCTTAGAATGTACAAATATTCGAAGTGAAATATCTTATTTTCATATATTTTTTTTAATCTACAATTTTTCTTGAGTATGTAAGTAGCGGTAGTAATCCTAGTGGTGCACTTCAGGAGGGATGTTTCGTAATTCCATCCCTAAAATGTTGAAATGGGTTGGGATGGTTTGTATGCAGAAACATTTTAAATCCCTAATTGTGGGTATCAGCTAGTATACCAAAAAGTTGTGTCGAGCGCGTAATGACTAATTTGAACAAGAACGGTGACAGGGGACTCCCTTTGTGAGACTTGTTAGTTCAAATTCTTAGGTGAGCATTTATCTGATTCTAACCCTTACCCTTTTGATTGTGTGCATTCTTATGCCTTTACTATATCTGTTATTTTTGTATTTTGGTTTATTTGTTGTTTCTAATATCGCAGTGTACTCCAGAACCTTTGCTTCGTTTTTATCAGTATCTTATAAAACTTCGTCGATCTTTTCCGCCGCTTTTATAACCGCTTCTAGTATTTAGTCTCTATATCCCATTGCTGTTTTATGTACCAATTTGTATTGTATTCTATGTAAAATTATAATTATAATATTAAATAAAAATATAATAATAAATTAATAATGGTCTTCTTCAGTCCGCTGCTATCGGAATACTACTGGTAACGATTATTATAATAAATAACTCATAAATCATGATTATTAATTTTGTCATTATTATTATTATTATTTATTATTAATAATGAACGTTTAATATTGTATTTAGATTAGTTTTATATTTTACGTCTATATGACCTATTTTTTCCACTGAATAAGCTTCCAGTTCTTCATTGCACTTATAAAGTCCTGAAGATATATTGTTGTATTTTTTATTTAATTCGTTGCACGCGCATTAATATCTATCAAGTCATGATACATCACTAATTTTTACCTTTAAAATAAGCCCAACAAAAATCTGTCTAAGGTCTACTTTGAAGTGTAGATTTTATTCTTAAAACTTTTTATAATTAGGTATACAAATCAGAGTATGATTCTGGGACCTAAGATAAAAATTCATTAACATCAGCTGTCTCGCAAATCAAGTCTACCTTCAAATTTAGCAGACAAACATCTCAATAAAAAAGACATATACACATTCGCACGATTGATCACAGTCCGCGAGACACGGATATGGATTCAAACGACTCTTTGATGATATGAGTGACATGACTATACGATGATGTATATCATGCCTACTTATGCATCAACATATCTTCTAAATGGTACAGCATGTTAACACGTTGACTAGAAAGATTGACGCAACAAAAAAATCATAAGCTAGGTATTTTGGAAAAATGTTTAGGTATCTCTTCGGTCCATATGCCTCTGAGGTATTCTAAAGTAAATGTGAACTCATTTCCTGCAGACATAATGTATAATTTTACTTGAATTCATAACAGGAAATCCGCCAAGCGGCCGAGTTGCTCGGTTTCCACGAGCTGACCAAACTAAGCCAGTTCATATTGGACCAGCATCTGTTATTTGACAAGGGGTTCATGCACCAGTTTCATACGGTGAGAATTTTAATATTGTAATATTTAACTATGGTAATATTTATTTATTTACCGCCCATGAGATGACGGATCAATTCAAGACCACTATGGAAATCCCATTACACGAGTGTACAAGAAAAGCAACCGGCAGAGAGGAGTGGAGACGTATTGCCAAGCGAGCCACAGCCAAAGTGACGACCACGACTAGTCTGTAAAGACTGTAGCGCCGATGAAGAAAAATATTTAACTCCAAACAATTTATAAGATATCTGGCCCTAGTTTTTCCCACCACTACAACTTTATTTTTAAAGTCCCACCGTTAGGCACAGGCTTCCCCTCTTATAGGACAGAGTGATATATAGAGCTTAGACCTACCAAGCTGCTCCAATCCAGGTTGGCAGGCTTTTAACTAACGATAGTAGTTGATCACATAATGATAATAACCAGAACCGACGGCCTGCGAGGCCCTGCATATACAATATGCCCTGCGAGGCACAAGGTTACAACACCACCAAGTACCAACTCCGAGCTGGCACAGAGAATTTCTTGACAGAAAAATCCGATAGACTACGAATTTATGACGCGACCCGAGAATCGAACCTAGGATCTAGTGATCGGAGTATAATATGCTAACCGCTAAACCAACGAGATAGCATTTCCCCTGTGCTCTTCAGTTCTGAAGAAGATAAAACAGCCAGAGCTGGAGCCAATTCTGATTTACAAAATCTCTAAACTAAAAGGACAAATCTAAATCTATTCCTATCTCTTTTACAATGCTCCCTGCGGAAAAAAGTAGCATTACGAGTACCTATTTTCAAGCCTGTCAATTTAGTTTAGTTTAAGACAGTGTGTACTCCAGAATTAGCCACAATATTATGTTCTTTTCAGCCACTACCGCAGAGGATGCGCGACATGTGCGTTGAACAGAACCTGTTCGCCGACGTGACCTTCGACCTGGATGACGGCATACACCTGGCGCACAGGGCGATGCTCATGGCGCGCTGCGACCCCATGAAGGCGATGTTCCAAGGCCACTTCAGGGAGAGCACTTCGAGAGTGGTGAGATATTAGTGCAACAAACACTTCGACCTGGACGACGGCATACACCTGGCGCACAGGGCGATGCTCATGGCGCGCTGCGACCCCATGAAGGCGATGTTCCAAGGCCACTTCAGGGAGAGCACTTCGAGAGTGGTGAGATATCAGTGCAACAAACACTTCGACCTGGACGACGGCATACACCTGGCGCACAGGGCGATGCTCATGGCGCGCTGCGACCCCATGAAGGCGATGTTCCAGGGCCACTTCAGGGAGAACACTTCGAGAGTGGTGAGATATCAGTGCAACAAACACTTTGACCTGGACGACGGCATACACCTGGCGCACAGGGCGATGCTCATGGCGCGCTGCGACCCCATGAAGGCGATGTTCCAAGGCCACTTCAGGGAGAGCACTTCGAGAGTGGTGAGATATCAGTGCAGCAAACACTTCCACCTGGACGACGGCATACACCTGGCGCACAGGGCGATGTTCCAGGGCCTTAGTTGTTGTTTCAATGTTGTTAGTTTCAAAATATTGCCAGAGACTACATCTGGTATAACTTTCCCTTCCAGATCGCGTTCCCTGGCGTAAAAATGTACGCGTTCCACATCCTCCTGTGCTACATCTACTCGGACAAAGTGCCCGCGGTGGAGCCGGCGCGGTGCTTGGAGCTGCTCGAGCTGGCCAACAGGCTGTGCATGGACCGGCTCGTCAACCTCGTGGAGGCGAGGGTCATAGACACCCTGCGGCATCAGGAAAGGTGAGCACCAGACAGGTTTTGAATAAAATAACAGGTTTGTGCTATGAACTTAGTAGTTTTTTTTTCTTCAAACCAACCAACCGCTTGGCCCACCCTATATTAAGTAAGTTAATGAGTTATTGAGAAAACTTTCAAAATTACAGCCTTAATTCGATGTAACCGCGCTGCACGAAATTACATAGATTTTTCTGCACCTCGATTGACCAATCAGGTGATACTACGCTGGAAAACTGCACTACGATCGTAGCAAACATGGCTTGAAAGTTAACTTTACCCCACTAGTGCGTTACAGAATCACAATCACCTGGCTACCTACCCACCTCGCCTTCGGCTCGGGTTTACAGACGTTAACTCGTTGTATTACAATGTATGTACTATTTATAAATATGACTTGCCTGACTGATTTATTTGAGAATAACAGTTAAATGTCGAATGTCTTGTTACAGAGTTAGTGACAATGGGGAGGACGTTGGTGTGGTCGAAATAGCTCTATCTTTGTTGGAGCCTGTGAAGGTAAGCTTCTTAATTTTAAGTCTGTCTAATTTTGCAACGGAAGTGTCGTAGCAGAAACGGAAACGGATGTTAAAAGTAAATTTTAGCGGAAACGGAAACGGATGCAGAAAGCGAAGTGTAAATATTATGTATTAAGCAAACCGTTTTTTACAAATATAATTTTTTAAATATTCGAAATTAAAGAGTTATATTTTATGAAAAGCAATTTGGCCGCTTTTTCAACTAACAATCTGTGAAAAAAAGTGTCAGTGTTGTAATTCACACACGGCAGAAGTGAAACTTATATTCTAAGATTTCGAATGCTCCAAAATATTATGTAAATAATATTATTAAACATTAAAGCCTTGTTAACGTTTTTGAAATATTTGGGTCAAAAATGGAACGTTGGCGGAGAGCGGTCGTCATGTAAATCGACTTGAATTCTATCTCATTCTCTTGCAGGCTAAATCCTATGTGAATATGTATGTTTGTTCGTCTCTGTCACTGTGTAACAACCTCCTGTCACCTTATGGATTCCTGGTACACAGAGAGGATTTTGGTGTCGCTTTTTCACTTTAAAAGTATGTAAACAAACGCGACTTGCGACAAGTGACGAATGCACACGCCCGGCTCGCTGGCTAGCACCCCCCCCCCCCCCCGCGCTCTACGGCCGAGCGATTCGAACGGCTACTGTCTCGTGGTCCACTGGATGACCCACTCAGTGGGACCACGAGGAATTTCAAGTCTCTGTGCTGCTCACAATTCTCAACCGTCGTCGTAAAACTTCCGATTATATTTCCGTTATAAAAGTTAAACGGAAACAAAAGCAGAAACGGAAGTGAAAAATGGCGCAATTGCGGAAGCAGAAGCAAGTCTCTGTTGCATCACTAGTTTTAACCGAATGTTATTGAATGGAATGAAAAATTATAAAATTAAAAATTTTTAACAATAAGACGTCAATAGCCTGACCAATAGAATGGAACTCCGAAAAAAAAAAATTCACTGCCCATTACACTGGAAAACTGCACTTAAAATTGTAGTAACTTTGATTATTCCTTTGCATAGTAAACATGGCTTGAAAGTTTAACTTTAAAGCACTAGTGCGTTACAGAATTGCAATCGCCTAGATACCTACTTACCTCGCCTTCGGCTGAGGTGTTGTGTTGTGTGTGCAGTTGCACAACGCGCACAACCTGTCGCAGTGGTGCACGTGGCGGCTGTGCAGCGCGTACGACCACGTGTGCCGCGCGAGGCACCTCAGCGTCGCCTCGCGCGACTACCTCGCCGACAACCGCTATCCGCCCGTGTGGTGAGTGACTCATGATCTATGGTAGGAGAGCCCGTGATGCTGAATGTGGATTCACTCGAGCGTCGTCGGGACCTACATTTTGTAGATTATAGGAAATTAGCTGATAGGAAGAATAAAAGGTTATAATATAATGTTTCCCTTTCAGTGGTGGGGAAAGCGTCTAGCTGCACGCTTTCATCGTCATAGAAGATTTTTAATACTTCAACTTGTGAAAATCAGCAGATTATATTTTTTTGTTATTTTTGCATCATTTCCTTCCAAATAGAAAAAAATTCTACCGTGCTAGAGATTCGAGAATGTCAATATAACGTTTTTTTTTTTTGCAGCTTTGTTATCCTCCCACTCTCGTACGTTACGTTCAAATAGTCTGTCAATAAAGGGCTTATATATGGTAGACTAGAGATGGTTACTCAGTAGGATGCAAAATATCCTCCCTTATGTTAATCTGCCGCGCTCTAGTAAATCCCATAATCCCCTCTTGGGCTCCCCTACTCTACCCCTACTATTAAGGCTTATTTCGTGGTTTACCGACATAGTCTAAAGCCTCCTCTTCACAATCGGCGACTGTAGACGATTACACGCGTGCAAGATCATGTGGAGGTCTTATCGCCTGTAGTCGCCGATCATCGCCGTCATAATCGTCAACAATAGTGGTAATCGGCGACTTGTCGGTTTTCGGGCACGCATCAAAGGGAATTCGCGCCGCTCAATAAACAATCACGGACGATGGTGAAAAGCAGGCACAATGTAAAATACGGGTACCACGATAAAATGTATTGTTGTCGGTCGATGTAACTGATTCAAAATATCGACCGACCGTATTACCCATGCCCGAACCCTTCCAGGGTTGATCTTTACCCTGGACGGGTGCGGGTGCGGGTAATACGGGATATACTTAACTTTTTATTTACTCTTGGTATTTCAGGTACGTGAAGGAGTTCGACTACTACCAGAAATGCGTCACGGAACAGTCGAAGGAGACAAAGGAGATCCGACCCGCGACGTCGCTGCAAGCCAACCAACAGACCGGCTGTTTGTGTTTCACTAGTGAGTATACTGCCTCGTTGGTCTAGTCACCTAGTGGTTAGCATATTCGACTGCAGATCACGAGGTCCTGGGTCGGGCAAATAATTAATTGTTAGGTGTTGGGTTTTTCTGTCAAGAAATTCTCAGTGCCAGTCCGGATTTGGTAGTTGGCGGTGCTTCACCCCCGTGGCTCGGAGAGCACGTTAAGCAGGCGGTCCCGGTTATTATCACTGTCATGTGACAATAGGACGTTAAAGCTCGTCAACCCGCATTGGAGCAGCATGGCGGGTCTAAGCTCTCTTATGAAAAAGGAGGCCTGTGCCCAGCAGTGGGACGTAAAAAGGCGATAGTCGTGGTGAGTATGCATATCCGTTTAGCCAGGATTTGCTTCGGGGTTATACCATAAGTTGAGTGGGTGAATTAAGGACTTTGGTTGCATTTAGCTATATTTTTTTCAAATCTTAGGAGGGGGGGGGGTCAGCTGGCCCTACTGCTTCCCCTTGGTAACGTTCATGACCTCGGACCAATTATCACAATGGACGTAGTCATTACAAACGTGCGAACCAAGTCAAAAATCATTTTTATCGGACTTCTCGCTCGCACTTATAGGCCTAATGGAACTGGAATCTGATTCTGTGGTGTGTGTAACAATAATAAAGGATTTATCGATATTCGAACACAGGTTATAAAGAGCGAGGGAGAGCCCTCACAACACTATGATCGTAATGCTTTATGACTCAGTTCGCACGTTTGTAATGTCCCAACTATGAAGACCTTGCATCTCTGTCTCTGTTACGGAGTGACAGTTGATGTAAGTTTGAAGTTTGATAGTGATACACTTCAAGCGGTGTGAGACGCGTCATTTCATGACCGACTAGTCGGTCGAAACATTGCGGCGAAGTGCAATGTTTTATTGATTTATTGAGAAATCTCAATGTTTTTACCCGACTAGGGCAAATCAAAAGAAAGGGTTATGATTTTATCAGTCTATACATTATGTATGTTTGTAGCGGATTCTGTGTGTTCCACCGTAGCGCCTAAACTACCGGGCCGATTTTGATGAATTAGGTGTCAATTGATTCGTTGTTATAGTCCGGGTGACTTAGGCTACATTTTATATACGAAAAAATGGAGAAAGTGACCTTAAACTAGAATATTTAAATTCGGGTAGGCGTAACAGATGGCGCCACTTGTTGCTTGCCCCGCGCTTTCTTCCTTTCGAATTCTCATTAGTACGCAGTTGAATACGCGTTTTTCTGCATACTAAATTAATAGTCGGGTTTTAGTTTACGAACCCGCTCTTAGCAAGATCTTTGAAAAAATTGTTCTCAATCAACTTTTAAACCATTTTAATGTAAATAAGTTACTTCACTCAAAGCAGTACAGCTTTATTAAAGGCCGCAGCACTACTGATGCTGGCGCCAAACTGCTAGAATATATTTATGATGCCTGGAATCATTCGCAGAATGCTATTGGGGTCTTTTATGACCTTTCTAAGGCATTTGATTGCGTCGATCATCAAACCTTGTTATTAAAACTCAGCCACTATGGCATTAAAGGTGTTGCACTTGATTTCATTGCCTCTTATCTTAGCGACAGGACTCAAAAGGTGTGCATAAGTGATGTGGAGTCCCTGGGTTCATCTGCTGTAATGGGTGTTCCGCAGGGCTCAATCTTGGGTCCTTTTCTATTTTTGGTTTACATTAATGATTTACCATACCATGTAAGCGATGCCTGCGAGATTGTACTGTTTGCAGATAATACATCTCTTATTTTTAAAAGTGATAGGAGAAAATTTAAATTTTGACAATGTGAACAGTGCTTTAACTCATGTATCCCGCTGGTTCACTGCGAATAACTTGCTTTTGAATGCAAAAAAAATCTAAATGTTTATATTACCTAATGTAAAGCAAGTTGATAAAAAAATTATGATAAATGGGGAACCACTAAAAATGGAGAACTCCACAGTGTTCCTGGGAGTGACCCTTGACAATAAGCTTCAGTGGGGCGCTCATAATATAGAGACACTGGCAGGTAAACTCAGTGCGGCTGCCTTTGCTGTCAGAGAAATAAGACAATTTACCGACGCGACGTTGAAACGGCTAGGCTTGTCTACTTTGCCTACTTCCACAGTGTAATGTCGTACGGGATATTACTGTGGGGCAGAGCTGCGGATATTGAAACTATTTTTGTATTACAAAAAAGAGCGATCCGATTAATTTATAAACTAGGATCGCGAGAATCTCTTCGTGAAAAGTTTAAAGATTTTGGTATACTTACGGTGGCTTCACAGTATATTTATAGTAACGTAGTCTTCGTAAAACAAAATATTCATCACTATAAACAAAAAGGTGATACACATGATATATTACTTAAACACCGTCAGTGCAGAAATCCTTTGTGGGGTCGAGTGTACGCTTTTATAACTTGATTCCAAAAGAATTGACAGATTTGCCATTAAACAAACTTAAACGGTGTGTAAAAACACATTTAATAAGTAGAGGTTATTATACGGTTAGTGAATTTCTCAATGACAAGGTTGCTTGGAAACAGTCTAAGAAAATTTAAGTCATGTCTTAAAATGAGAATTGATTATTGGTGTTCAATTCGATGCTTTAATTATGGGTAGCCTAAGTATGTCACGCTCTCTTTAAACATTTCTGTGGTGGTGTCGTGTGGTGGCTGGATCATGCGTCATGCTCGTGAACGGGTGCCACCGTCGGAAATGGGGCTACTTTTTTCTGCCCTTCTTAACATGTGTAGAATTGTAAGCACCATTCCGAACCAGTGGAAGATTCATTTGTAGATTGGAAAGCACTTGCAAAAGTTTATCTGAATAAAAAATATGTCTATTCTATTCGGCTTTGCTTCAGCTGTCCACAAGATAGTTAAGCTACTTCTTGTAACATTTTTTGTTTTGAAAAGAGCAACTGCTGAGTTTCTTGCCGGCTCTTCTCAGCAGAATCATCATTCCGAACCGGTGGTAGATTCTTGACATGTCGTATGAGCCACACGTTGGCCTACGTGAAATAAATGCTTTTGAATTTTTTGGAATTTGAACTTTATGTCTTGTAACTAAAAGTGAATAATTGTAAAATTTATTCAATATCTTGTTCAGCTTTGCTTTGTTGGTCGACAACAAGTGAAGAACAAGAAAGGGAAAGGGAAGAAGAAGATCGAGAACAAGAAAGGGAAGAGCCGGAATTCATTCGTTTGGAACCATTATATAGGTAAGTCATTAAATATATTATTTACGCTTTACGATGACTTTTTAGTAAGAAAAACGTCGAAGCAATCTTGGTCAATATTGATAAGAAACAAGTTTTAAACGTTAAATTAATGTTATTAAAAGACGTTCGCTTTAGGCGTGATGCCTTTTTTATCGACAACATTTAATGATGAAGATTTATCGACAACATTTTAATCTCATTTTTTATTTTACATTTTTAGGCGTCCGGGATATTCGAAAGACAAACGCGAAGAGATTAAGCTTATGTTAGACGAGTTATATGGGAGCCAAGAATGTATTCAAGACTCTGTTACAGAATTTTAAGTATTACAATTTTATTATATTTTATATAATATTTTATAATAATTACAATTTTATTTACCGGTCAATTACTTCTTTTGTCTCCTTTTGTGTGTTATTTTAATATATATTTTTAGTTTCTTTCCCATTAAAATGTCTTTTATTTATGTTAACAAACATCAATAATTTGCAATTATGTATACTCGAGAGAACATCAAGCTTCACACTCATAATTCTTTAAATCATGTGCGAGTGATTTAAGAATGGTACATAGTGTAAAGCTCGATGTGCTCTTCTGTGTACAAAAATAAAATATAAGAATAACATATTACATACTTCTCGATATTATATTAATTATATCGATAGGTACACTAATGACCACCCTAGTCCCGCACACCAATACACACCGAGTGCTGCACACTAGCAGAAAACGGACATGATATAATTGACTGTCCATTGTGATAATTGGTCCGACTGTAGTGTATGTATTTGTATTGTTAACGCCAAACAAAAATTCGCCTCTGAATATAACCGCATGACGCGTCGCAATAGCATATTTTAGATATCAGTGGGCGGACAGAAAGAGAGAGCTAGCACGAACCTCCACGAGTTCGCTCTCGCACGAAGCTCAGGACGAATATTTGTTTGGCGTCAACTATACAACAGATAAAATGCATTGTGTCATGTACACTAGTAGAGGGGGTAGCCGACAGCCGTTAATCCGTAATCCGTATTCCGTCATTCTGGCGTTGCACGTTGAACGGGTAAGACGTGCCCTTTTTTTTTTTCGTGGTGGAAAGCTTTATGGCTACCCCCGTTCTTTGGGCAGAACGGGGGTTATGTGGGACTCCCCCTATGGGTATACCCTAACTAAAACCACCACGATTGTTCCCTCTTGCTGACTATGCTGGACGCCTGGGGAACCCGTTGTATACGTGGGTAAGACGTGCCCTGCCCTTGGGCTGGTGTAGTCGGGAGCCAATGAAACATTTACTTGATACTTACAGTTAAGTTTCCTTTTTCATGATCAAGAACACTACAGGGGCAAAGCCGAAGATAAGGAAAGTTAATAAATAAAATCGCTGCTAAGCTTGAAATGAAACGTATAACAAAAATAAAATAAGTATCCCTTTTCTTTGGAACCGCATATCTAACTAATTTAAATTGTATAAAAGATAATTGCCGATTAAAAAAACTTTATGTTCACAGTTTTTTTAATTGGAATTAGAATCGCTTTATATTTTTGAAATATTCATTCTTCTTTCAGCTCTAATCATTTTTACTTTTCGAGTTTCGGAAATAATGGAACGAGTTGTGTCGATTATTTATTGTGAAGAAATGAGGGTATTTTGAATTATGTGCGGTCAATTTGGAAGGGAACCTTGAACTAAGGTAGGGCAAGCGTCCTTCCTTAATCAATAAATAATATTAGTCTACCCTATGATAGTGTCACTAGCGAAACATAAATATCCCAATTGTGAAAAGGATGGTTGGATGTATGGTTTAGACCAGTCCATTACAGAGTTACACATTGGTGAGTACGGTGAAACATTGGTGTGCACTGTGCAGGTAAGGCGCGGCGGGAGAGCGGCGCGGCGGCGGACGCCAGCACGGCGCTGTGCCGCTCCGAGCCGCCGCAGCCGCCGCTCTGACACTTGCCTTACTGGAGGTACGCTCCGAACATAGCCGCAATTCGATGCGCACAACGCGAATTAATAGGCTCTTCACTATCGCCGATAAAATCGCCGGCAATCGTCACGATCATCGTGCAAGCATCCACACGATCGTCCGTGATCGTTTATTGAGCGGCTAGCGGCAATCGTCAGCTATCGTGGCGATCGGCGACTTGTCGGTTTCCGGGCACGCATCAAAGGGAATTCACGCCGCTCAATAAACGATCACGGACGATCGTGTGAATGCTTGCACGATGATCGCGGCGATTGCCGGTGATTTTATCGGCGATGATGAAGAGTAGTTATTAACCTATCACCAAAGGTTGTCTGGAAGAGATTGCTTCACCAATAAGGTCGCCTTTGCAACCTTGTGCATTGTATTTTTTTCTCGTTTCCAGATCGCTCCGCGTCGCGGTTCTCCTGCCGGTATCGATGTGCTTCGTGAGCACTCTACTGACTATACTGATATTGCTCCACGTTTACACGTAAACATTTTACTGTACGCAACATAGCGATCTAAGTACTTGCACAAAGCGTATTACCCACATACACATCGGGTCAGAACGTTGTGGATTGCGAGCGTTATATTATAGGTCTGTGGCAGACCTCCGCCGCGTAATTGAGAGCGGAATCGCTGCAGTTTCGCGCCTGCAGTTCCTTCAGGGCGGGTCCGTTGAGTGTCATGTGAACTGCTAAACTGGTACTGTTATTGGTACTGTTATAGAATCTAAACTAAATTGACAGCTCTAAATGTAGGGAATCAAGTTTTGCGCTGGAAACATTGTGAAAAGGACAGCAATATACTTAGACCTATCAATTTAATTTAGTTAAGAGAATGGGACTAATTCTGTTGTACACAATTCTCTAAACTAACAGATCTTTAATCTTTTCCGATCTCTTTTACAATGCTCCCTGTGGAAAAGGATAACATTATATTTTTTAATCCTGTCAATATAGTTTAGAGATTGTGTACAACAGATTTATCTACATTGTCTACCTACAGCAGAATTGGTACCACTGTCAGTTTAAACAGATATTTTACTATGATCTCCATGCCACGCGTTTTCGACGACTCCGCTTTCGGTTTCGCTATATTTGTTTCACGGCGGAGGTGTGCTAGAGGCCTTGGAGAGATTAGATGGCTCTGGCTACACGATTCCCGGTACTGTGTACCCTTAGTTACGCACATCTCGCTAACGTTAGCATGTAGATTTTGAGCACCAAGACGCAACAAAATCAGAGTAAAATGGACTCAAGGGCTCTTGTTTTAAAGTAGTGAATTCAGTATTACCGATTTTATTATTGCAAATTCAAGGCCATTTTACTTTAGATTTTCGGTACTCCAAATCTCGTACTAACCCTATATAGAGACACTAAATAAAAATTCAATTTAAGATTAAGAATTTTTGAAATATAAATAACGTCCTAAAGTCAATTTGACTACGCTATACTTATATACAAGTATGTAAGCAATATTGCTACTAAGATTGTGTGTGCAGGACTTAAATCCCTTGGGATTTTATGCCAAAACATATATATATATAAATAAAAATACCAGCTCATCGACAAAAATGTCCGACTCTCTCTCGCTATTGGCTAACATATAATGCTGCAGCGAGAATACTATAAATTCAACCAATCATCACAATTGAGATTGTAGCAATGATAGATGCAGCTCTTAGACAATATACCGGCAGACTCGCGTAACCCGAGCCTTAAGGATTTTAGTCTTTATAGTTTGGGAGTTGGTGGCAAATTCGGTAATAATGATTAGCTCGTCGCTGATTTATAGGTATCTAATAGTGTTGAAACTTTTGAATAAGGTAAACAAGGTGGCATAGTCAGGTGTCGCTGTTTTTTTTTAAATCAAGTTTGGAAAAAAACAGTAATAGCTCTATCCTTAACTAATTATTAGCTCGTGTCTGGTATGTAAGTATTTAGTTTTTATATTAATCTAAGTATACTTAGATATTAGTCGAATCCTTAAAATTATAACAAAGATTCAAAAACAACAATTAATTACTCATTAACATACATAAATAATTAAAATGCCTTAAATCGCTATGCCAGAGTCGTCTGGACTTTAGTCAACGATTAAAGCCAGCAAGTAAATAATTTAGATACGCTTTTTTCATTTATTTTCTTATTTACCTAGGTACGTAGGTACAAACGCAGCGACACTGGCAGGCTACAAATTGATTTTATATTTTTTTATAATTAATGGCTTCTTATAAATTATGGCACGCCTCGTTCTCCTTTCTGCCGTCAACTCCCTGTCTAATAAGAGTTATGAGCGTTATGACAAGTAAAGTGGTTGATGAAGCCACAAGATTGGTTGCCAAAAACTAGTAGTTCCTGGCAACTGGGCGTTGCTAAAGTATTAATAATAATAATTAATAATTATTGTGTAATTCATACAAATCGTACGAATGATTGTATAAAAATTGACTTTCCAAGTTTCAAATCATGTGAAAATCTGCATTCAACCAATAATTATAATATTTAAGCTAACGGTGTCCATAGCCTAGCAATAACTGCAAACCAAGCTTTATTTTGCTACATAAACAAAAGTTTCTCGAACTCTGCACTAAATAACTTTCTAAAACATCATTTATTGTAAGCCGTGCTGGGCATCTTGACGAACCACTTATCTATACATTTTCGCCTACGATTTAATGGGGCGTCCCATCGCCCAAGGGTTTGTAAGCTACATATCTCTACAAAGCCGTGCCAAGACGCGCGTCCTCCAGTAACGCAAGGGTTTGTAAGCTACATATCTCTACAAACCCGTGTCAAGACGCGCGTCCTCCAGTAACGCAAGGGTTTGTAAGCTACATATCTCTACAAACCCATGTCAAGACGCGCGTCCTCCAGTAACGCAAGGGTTTGTAAGCTACATATCTCTACAAACCCGTGCCAAAACCCGCTTCCTCCAGTAATGCACGGGTTTGTAAGCTACATAACTCTACAAACCCGTGTCAAGACGCGCATCCTCCAGTAACGCAAGAGTTTGTAAGCTACATATCTCTACAAACCCGTATCAAATATAAGACGCGCGTCTTTCAGTAACGCAAGGGTTTGTACGGGATAAGTATTTCCGTTTGCTTGCTCAGTACGATTTAGAGGGGCGTCCTATCGCGCCAAACTCTACGGAACAAGCAAACTTAAATATCCTGTAAAAAACCTTGCTTTATGAGGACGTGTGTCGTCTATATTTAAAGAGTTGTAGAGAGTTTTGGCATGATAGATTTTAGTGTGATTGAACTTAACATATGTACTAAAACTTGTTGAACCGTGTTCCGTCCGGGCACGGCTCAAACTAGCTTGCGATTTTGTTGTGTACTACTTTGCTTCAAAATTGACTTTTATCTTCGTAAGTAATTAATCTTCTATACTAACGGCCCTTGAAATATAGGTAAGTTTGTAGGTAAACAATTACACACATATTTTTCTACTTCACTTACTGGTAATTAATGATAATTTAAGTTTTAAATAAATACTACTTACAAAAAATTTGAATTTTCATGTTAAGGCCATTATTTGAAACACATGGAATATAAAAAACTAAGCAATCCATTTTTATATGACCTATATAAAATACATACTATTAAGTATATACTTTTGTACGCGCTTGTATTATGTTAACTAATAAGTAAACTTTGTTATTTCGTATAGTTTCGCTACAAGCCAAAGTAGAGATGATGTCCGTTTACAAAATTCCCATGTAGTATATGTTACCGATGAAACCAGATTTCAGGACAAACTAGTTTTGCCTAGGCTAAACTAGTTCTTCCTATACGCGATAGGATTAACTAGTAGAGACTAGTCCAAACTAATTTTTCCTAAGCCTCATAGGATAAACCAGTTTAGCCTAGGTCAAACTAGTTGATCCTGATATAAATACGCACACTCTAGGATAAACTAGTACGGCCTAGTCTAAACCAATTTAGCTGAGTTAAAATTAATTGATCAACATGTCAGAACTTGCACATGCGGGAGTTCCCAAATCCCAAATTCCCAATAGAACCCATTCCCGAGACTCAATAGAACCTAACCCATATTTCTGTTCTAACCTAACCTAACCTAGTTTCTGAAAAAAAGAAATAATTTTGAAATCAAATAAAATGGCACTAGGATAAACTGGTTTATCCTATGAGGCTTAGGAAAAATTAGTTTGGACTAGGCTATACTAGTAAATCTTATCGCGTATAGGAAGAACTAGTTTAGCCTAGGCAAAACTAGTTTGTCCTGAAATCGGATTCAGCCGGTAACATACGATATAACATACGATTCAAAAGCACTTGTAAAAGTTTATTTGAATAAAAAACTTTTCTATTCTATTCTATTCTAACATATACAAATAATTTCAAGTCTACTAGATACGGAATTTGTCGCATTTTCGATAGGTAATACCGTCTTGAATTCCTGATTTTGCGATCATTGCTGCTCATTTTACATATTCCTTCAATAAAAAGATTTTGTCACAGTCAGAGTTTGACACAAAATAATTATACATGTTTGGAATTTTCTAAATGAACAGCGTTGAAGTAGTTCGCGCGGTGATAGGTTTTAATATCAGCAGATCTGTGATTAGAATGGTTGAACCATGCAATGGATGAACCAAAGAAGACGTATATTTTTAGTTGGTTGTAAGTAGAAAAGTCGAAACTTAGGTATTTAGTTAATTTGAATGTCTCTATTATATAAATAATATTAATATGTATGTACATTGTACATACATTTTATTGACAGCCACTGAAAACAGATTAAGCTGAGACCATAACAAAAAAAAACATTTTTAGTTGGTCATATTACGAACGGAACCCTAATAGAGGGAGACCTGACTCGCTTACCCTACTTTGCCGATTATTTTCTTACGACTGACTAAAAATATAAAAAATGCTTGAGATTTGATTGTTGAAGTAATTTATAGTATTTAGCTTTGTACGAGGTACCTATTTAATTAAATCGTTCAATAATATTATTATAATATAATTAGATATTGTTGTTTCACTTATTTAATGAGCATGGATTTACTATAGTTAAATTATTTCAAGTTTTGTGATTTATGTTTTTTGAACTATAAACAATAAATTGAGAATTTTGGTGATTTTCTTTGTAGGTAGAGCAGTAATTAATTAATATGAATATCGAAAATATGTAATTAAAACCCTATATAATTGAAAAATGGTATTTCCAAACCACGATAAAAGTTTTGCTCACGCACAATAGCAAAAAGTAGTGATAGTGGATTATGACTTGATTTTTATTTTTGAATATTTGGGCGATTGTATTTTACATCCCGGTGCCCAAAAAGTATGTTATTTTATTAAATAAGCAATTTTATATTACATTACATTACAAATAAAAATGGTATTTCTATATACATATTTAGAGTGTAAGATAATAATTAATTGGTATTATTAACCCTAAGGTTCAAAATTAAACAAAGAAAAACATTAGAAAATGTATAGCGCAAGAGATTTAAATAAAATGCGATACGAAATATGAAACTTATTAAATAAGTATATTCATAATAATTCATACCTTATATTATTATTTAATAATACCAACAATATTATTGATGTGGCTCATAATAGTAAAGTAAAGGAATATTTTTATTTTTGTTTTCCATGTCAATATTGAGTTCACTGCACTGTGGAATCGTAATTTTATAATCTCTTGGGCGTTAAAAAAATAATATTGTAAGTACAAGTTTATTTTTGTATTATTTAGGGTCTGTTTCAGCACCTTCTGATAAGTTGGATAACCTAATCGTAAGTTGTCATTTTCTTACTTTATGTATGCTTTATGTCAAGTGACAAAGACAAAAGTTGTGAATAAGCTATCCAACACTTATGAGAAGGTGGTGAAACAAGCCCTTAGTGTAGCACACGAGCCGCTGTATGAAACTCCCGCTAGCCAGTACCGTAGGATACTTTACTAGAAAACCTTTCGACTTCTAAGAAAATTTGAAGTACAAAAATGTCACAATTATTCCCTCTCTATAGGTAATAGCGTTGCACATTATTGCAGCACATAATAGACCTTAAATACACTAAGAGCTAAAGATAGAACAACAAAAATATAAAATTCTAAGTACCCTCACTTGTCCAAATGTTAATAATGTGCAATCGCTTTCAAAGTACATTTCATTCAAATTTAAGATAACGTAGCTGCGTATATAAATAAAAGTCTGTACTATTTTCTTACACTTTATTCAATAAAAAATAATTATGATCTCATTGACAGTGCACTGAAAAACAGGGTTATTCTTTAAAACCCCCCTAGACGAAACTATGCATTAATCTGTTTTTTAATTAAAAAAAATTGCTGACAGCTGTCATCTTGCAAAGCACTTTCATACAAAGCTATAACCTTTATAAACTCGAATTATCGTTAGCTGACATAAAAGGTAAACATGATCGCAAAAAACTTCTCGGAGAAACGCGTAATCGAACCTTATGTTCTTACATTTGAATCTCGGTTATATTGTTACCATGTTCGCGATAAAAACGTCCTATGCGCAGTGGAGAACACGTCGCTTACGCGTTACTGCGAAAAGAGGCAAGATTAGCTATTATATCAACTCAGGAAAAACATTGTAGGATTCGAAACTGTAGCTAATACAATGGTTGTACGTTCGCCCACATCCTTAGTTTTACAATCAACTTTTGGAGCCTTTGCACACTTTTTTATGCATAACTTTTTTGTCAGATGCAACTAAAAGGAGCATTGTACTACAAGCTGTGATAGCCTAGTGGTTAGGAAAGCTGTGATAGCCTAGTGGTTAAGACGACCGACTTCTAATCGGAGGTCGTGGGTTCGATCCCGGGGCACGCACCTCTAACTTTTCGGAGTTATGTGCGTTTTAAGTATTTAAATATCACTTGCTTTAACGGTGAAGGAAAACATCGTGAGGAAATGTGCATGCCTGAGAGTTCTCCATAACGTTCTCAAAGATGTGTGAAGTCTGCCAATCCGCTTGGCCAGCGTGGTAGACTATGGCCAAAACCCTTCTCACTCTGAGAGGAGACCCGTGCTCTGTAGTGAGCCGGTAATGGGTTGATCATGATGGAGCATTGTACACATTCATGCAGTTATCTGAGCGACAAAGTAGTCTTTAGTCCTTTGCACAGGCATAACCTATAGGAGAAATGCTGTCTAAATTTAATAATGAACAAATTCTGAACAAAACTTTGTGTGGTACATTAATTCATAGTTTTTATAAAGGGGGTTTTAAAAGATTTTGCTTCAATTATTAGTACATAGATTTCAGCAGGCGAATTTCAGTAGATTATTTCTTCAGGCCCAAGACATACCTGTGACCTAATCACAGGTATTGTTTCTGAGCACTTGTAGTCTAGAATCTAGATAGTATGCACAAATTCTCTACTGAAACCCGTTCTATATTAAGGTAATGTCACATTTACAGACAAAAACAATACTACAATACAAAGAATACTTCAGTCTCTAAAAAATCGACAATTATTGTATCACAGTTTAATATTCTGTGTGACAGCACCTTTAGTCTCTTTAGTCCTAGTAATTTAGCGTCTAGAGAGACTGCATTTGCAAAGCAGTTTGGATGCAGTTCTAGTACAACAGACTGCATCTGCAGTATAGAACTGCAACTTCAGTCTGTTTCCAGTTTGTCTGTTTAGGCCCTTAGTGCATAATTAAAGTACCTAATGTATTTTGCCAATCATCACTGTCGGTTAGACAATCTGCCATTTTTTACATACCCCTAGATTTTAATAAGTGTAATAAAGTCTATGTGTAATGGAACATACCTTTTATTTACCTCTTTATCGTTTATTTAACCAACTTCAAAAAAGGATGGAGGTACACATTTTTTTCTATGTATGTACAATGTACATTGATTACTCTGAAACTGGACTGATTTGCATGACATTTTTTTATATTTTAATTTCAATAGAGGATGTTTCCTCTTCTGAGGAAACTCTCTGATTGTCTGACTGATCAATCCTGATGCTGCAGGGATACTGCACCTCAAAGCTGTAGGGATTTAGGAACATTCAATTTTGAATACAAATTGTAGGTACAAAGCATAGTCTACATCATTTAACTCCAGATCCCAGTTCCTCAACGTCAATCCTAATGCTGCCTCATTTATGTTGATGGCATAACAACAATATTAAACTGACATACCATGCTTGCTTTTCTCACAAATGTATTGAAAAATGTTGATACATGGTCGTTAAGGTTAATACAAATCTACTTGTACATAACAATGTACCATTACACTTTTCACAATGATATAATAAGCGTCAATTTACACCGCGGCGGAATGGAATGGAAGCGACTTTTTGCAACGAAATTGTACATAGCTAAATGAACTTTATGTCAATTGCATAACATACAAATTAAATAGGAGCCAAAAAAGGTCGCGCGTCTTCCGCGGAATTCTCGCGCATTCTCGAGAATTTTCCTATAGCTACTATTTTGTATGTTATGCAATTGACATAAAGTTCACAATGCTTTGTACAAAAAATTCGCTTCCATTCAATTCCGTGGTGGTATAAATTGGGCCTAAGGATCCATTTTGTCAGCAAATGTATTGAAAAAGTTTCTTCATGATTTATTTTATAGACTTATTTTACTTAAAAATTACATTCATAGTGGATGTCCTAGATGCTTTATTTCATCTCTTACTTCCTCATATAAGTCCTTGTAATCCTCGTGTTCTTTAACAAGCACCATTATACAACCTCTCATGGTGCCCATAGCAGCTCCTATGTCTTTGCGGCTGGGCGTGTAACAATATGGCACGTCTTTCTCTTCACACACTGCTGGCAGGTGGCACATGATTTCTATTGGTGAAATGTCCCCAGCGAAGAATACGATTCTAAAAATTGAATATTGCTCATTAGAAAGTAGCCAATGACATGACTTCATCCATACTATGGATTTGGGTTTTCAAACATTCTGGTGGAAAGTTGACAAAAATAACAAGCGTTATCGTGCCCGATTTATCTTAGACAAGGTCCAAGAACGTACGGGAGTACGGAAAGATTATTATTGCAGTTTATCATTGTTCAAAGTTGACAAGACTGATCAGCGATCGCGTCGGCGTTTTTCTATAGGTTCATAGGTACATGATAGTGCGCCGTACTTCATGCTACACGGTACTTATCATACCCAGCGCCCGTGCTCCATACAGGTGATCCGCCCCTTGCATCACGTAACATAAAATAATCATAATTATTCATACTTAATAACCTAAAATATTGTTCTATTGCTTACCCTTTTTCGCCCAATCTTAGTTGTTTCTGGACAATTTTTAATCCGTTCCTGATGAAATTCTTATGACCACTAGATTTTTTGATGAGTTTATATATTTTTTTACTTAGTTTCTTAGGCGCCATCGGCTTCGCAATAACACTGCAATGTTCAACTTTGTCATCGTAACTCTGCGGTTCAGCTTTGATGCTAACATCCGGCTTTTCTTCTTGCTCTACTACTTCTTGTTTTATTTTGCCCATTGTGATTAAAATAAGTAGGTCCTAATTTTTAGTTTTCAGTTTTTACCACAACTTTTGCTTTTGATTTTGACTTTTGACCACGTGCGAATGACAGTCTGATGACAGTTGACACCACGTTGACACCTTGTTTTGTTCATAGAGAAAATAATAATAAATAGAGCTGGCATAATGTCCTATAGAAATTAGTGGATCGGAAAATAGCTCAAGCTTATCAAAATTTTCATAAGTGTGAAAGAGACAACATTACATTTTTTACATAATAATAAAACAGTTTGCGGCACACTCGTGACTTAAGATGGCCTCCCTAAAATGTATACATGAACACTCACACACGCACAACTTGAGACATCACAACGTAGACAGAGAAGTACTATAGACTTAATGATATCTCCTTTTCACTCCCACATAAAAGAAATGCAGTATTGACATAATGCACAAGTAAGAAAAGGATAAAGCTATTATATTTCTGTCCCTCAGTGCGTGCCGGTTTTTTTCAAGGTCGATCAAATCATTTGGTAAACAAAGTTTGACGTTTCTTGGTTGTATGTTTTTTATTGTGATAATTTTAATTGTTTTCTTTTCTTCCCCAACGTATTTTATAAACTAAACAAAAAAATAAGATTTGCAGATTACGTCGGACCTACAGCAATGGTGCGTTGTAGTGTTTTGTCATGCAAAAACAACAGTAAAAGGCAAAATCCTGGAGTGTCTTTTCATTCGTAAGTACGCTGTTTACGGACAATATTTTAGTTTCCAAATTTAATTATATATATTTAGCGTCGGTAAATAATTAGCAAGGCATACTAAAATCCCATTGTTTAAATGTATTTTAAAAATTCTTAACCTCAAAATAAAACCATAGTCTATACACACATAGACATAGACATAGACTAGTCATAGATAATGTTGCCCACTTCCTATGATCATAATTCCCTAAAAATAAATAGCGGTTACAATAAAAATGGATAACATTGGTATAATAATATCCTACAATTATACGAGTATACACTCGTATAATTGTAGAATAACTTTGTAAATTGAATATTATAAATTATGTTAAAAATTCTGGTGTTTTCGTATAACTTAAAAAAAAAAAAAACAATTTTTTATGAACACTTGTGAATTCCAGATTTCCAGTTGATTCAGATCAGCGTATCAAGTGGATTGCTGCTACTGAAAGAACAAATTGGACCCCTACAAAATACTCTAAGATGTGTGGCAATCATTTTGATGCGAAATTCATAGTTAAATATCGTAATAAAACATATTATTCTTTATTTTGGTCGAGTTTATTTTGGATTTGTACCATACAAATTTGACTGTTTTGCGGATTATGGGAAAATAATTTTGACTTTTGATCATAAATTATGCATTTCCGCAAAGTAACGCCTGCTTCTATTCAATATGTATAAAATAGTTAATTTTAAATATGTAATAATATAATAAATAATTAATAACAAATAAATAAATATTTTTAGGTTTTCTACGTTTAAAATTATTTTGACAGTACACGAAAGCAAAAACGCCTTTGCAAGATGCATGTAAGGTAGAAAATTGTTAATTTATTTCAGGAAAATACGTGCCTGCAGGAGATCCGGCTTTATAAGTAATATCATAATCTCTATGGATTGAATTATAACATACCTGTCAATATATAATTTAGGTAGTGTTCGTCAATTTATTTAATAGTATTGGAAGAATAAAATAATAATGAAATAGATGATGCCTGTGATTTACTTAGTTCGCTTGGGTTTAGGTTGAATCGAAGTCTCTAGGGAACTTTCTGATTTTCTAGATAAAAAGATGTCATTACCTTAAAAACTATTTCTGTAGGTAACAATTTTGGTTAAAATTGGTTAAACAGATGAGCAATAAAAACATAGTAGACAAACAGACAGATACTCACATATTAATCCGGATGTAGTAATTGTTCGAAATACTGTGATTTATTGGACTAAAATGTGTACGATATTAGGGGAAACTTTTTAACATGGCAACCCTAAATATTGTAGGTATTTTATTACCTGTCCCTTTCGGCGACACGCTAGGTAAAATTCTATGTGATACTCTTTCTACGCATCACAATGAACACGCGCCATTTTATGTTACAGGATTGTGCGTGTGTGAGTGTATTTTTGGCACGTTTTTAAGGTAGTTATGCCAACTCTAATGGTTTTGTTTCATATTTTGTTGCACAGATCCTACAGATCAATGTCGGTCTCTTTGAATCTTTCTATCTGTCTGTGGTAGCGATAGGCTGTGGCAAATAATTATTCGATTGTTTTCGATTGTTCACTTACTAAAGCATTTACAAAAGCCATTTTCATTTTAAATTGAACAAAATGGTTTTATTTTTGTTTCAATGTTAATAATCGCATAGCCATTACAAGATTCGAAAGTTTAGTGACGGCTTTTCAAATATCGACAACAGCGCCAGCGCTTGATACTGATTTTTCGATACATCGATTTCAGATTGACATCACTGACATGCCTAACGTAAACTTACGATAAGCCCTGTTTAGCACTCAATCTTTAGGGTAGGTATAGGTATTCAAAGTTGACCACTACATAACTAGGTACTTTTGCTAGACATGCCGTAGACCCCTGGACCAAACCGGTGCAATAGACCGAAAGCAGAGTCCTAATAATAAGTTCCCCCATTTGGTACCCTATGAAGTATGAACACGGAACTCACAAAACGTTTGTTTGGAAGGTTTCGAGTCGACCTCCCTGACGCGGACGCAGTCTATCTTATAAGCGGGAACAAGGAGGTCTTGAGTTTGATTCCCGATAGAGACCATTTAGAAATTCTTAATTATAACAGTTTACTATAATTTTAATTTTAATCGTCTGGTATAACCTGGTGAGAGGCTTCGACCGTGGCTAGTTACCACTCTACCAACCAAGGGTACCGCTAAGCAATATAGAGTTTCGGTACGATTCCGCGTAGATTAGGGGTATATATGGGACATGGGTTTGATCAATCTTCCATACTCCTTCCAAGAGACTGCATCGACATTTACCATCAGATGAGATTGCAGTCAAGGATTAACTTCTTATCGAATAAAAAAAGCTTATCGGCCAAAATAATCAAGCAAGTAAATAAGTTTTTTCGAAATCACAGACAGGCACGCTTTTATTTAAGTAGGTACCTACCTACTTATCTATTTGTGTAGATTTTCCTAGTATGAAATGCGTTATGTTATTTCCTACAATTATTTACCACCACAATTATTATGATTAATTAGTTGTTTTATATAAAGTCATCGGAATATCTGAATGCATCGACGCTTTTTCCTCGTATGATGCATTTGTGGCTCAGACTAAATAGAAGTTGAGACAGAGCACGACCATTAAAGTAAAGTCGATAGCCATTTAACTACCCCTACCGTTCTCAGCTATCAAGTAAATACATGAAATCACGCACTAATAATCCTCAGCATTAGTTACCTAAGTAGTTTAGTTCGAATTTCGAACAGCATACATGTTTAACAAGCTGTATTTTAAGAAAAATTAAACCGACTGCGTGTAAAAGTATACATCGAAATAAAAAATAAATGAAAAGGGAAATTATCAATATCTTGAAATTACTGAACCAATTTTGATGAAACTTCCACTGATTCCTCAGTTGTAAACGTAAGCCAATAAAAAAACAATAGTCACAATCCGATTAATAGTTTTGATGAAATGCATGGACAAACATACATACTATGTATATTATACATACACACATACATACATATTATAAACTTTTGTATAGGTACTCGTATTAGGTACCTACTTATTTGTTTAGAAACTAATAGATTATCATATAATATATGAATAAAATATAATAAAACTGTAACAGATCCAATTCTGTACGTTGAAGATATTTAAAAAAATTTTTTTGGAGGGCACTCTATAATCGATACTGAAGCTAAAACTGTAATTTTTTCATTTTTGTCTGTCTGTCTGTCTTTCTGTTTGTCTGTATGTCTGTATCTTGACCGCGCATCAAGCCGAAACTACTGAATGGATTCGAATGAAACTTTGTATAATTTGAGGTAGGACATAGGATGAAAATTAAAACGTGTATTTAGCTGTAATTCATTAACGCCTAGTTCGATTTCACTCATTTTTTTGTTAGAAAGGTAGTACTTTAAATATTGTCCTGTAAATATTTCAAGGTCATGGGTTTTTAGTTCAGAAATGACAGACATTACAACCCTCAATATTGGGTTCAAATGACTTGGGACCCGAATCTTTGAACGTACGGCTTATTTTAAACTAGTGTGCGTTTATGTTACTATGTTTGTCAGTCTGTCTATTTATTCCAGCTAATCTCTGAAACGGCCGGATCGATTTTGACGGAACTTTCAATGGCAGATAGATGATGTTATAAGGAGTAACTTAGGCTATATTTAGTTTACAAAGACAATAATTATGGGATCCGATTCGATCCTATATAAAACCTATAACCACGCGAACGAAGTCGCGGGGATCAGCTTGTATATGAATATGATATTGCTGTTCTAATAATATTACATTACATACATATAATATATGTGTCGAATTGATAACCTACATTTTTAAAGTCGGTTAAAAAATAGGCTTCAATTTGATTGTGGCGTTCTGTCTTTTAAGCCCTATTTGGTCTGAGATTCGTCGCTTAACAACGTATTAGCTGCTACGTAGGGCTCCGCTGGGAGCAATGTTCTGTGTAACTGTAGTAAGTAGGAGCGCAGGGGCCGGTGCGGGCGGCCCCGTGATCAATGCTCACAAATAATATTATCGCTGTGCCAGTTGAGTAGCTTGGTGCATTTAACATAAAGATTACGTGATTAATTTAACCCAATTTGTGTAAAAGACATTGAACCGAAATAACAGCTGCCCATTAAACAAACGCCCACCAATATGTCGAGGAATGTGGTGACGACACAGCCAAACGCGGCCGCAAAGATTAATTCCACAGAACTGCCTTCACCTGAATTGCAATATAAATTCAATCGTTCCGACCATAATCAAGCACGTAACCTGGACGACCACGGATGTTGTTACGATTTTTTCTGTTGTACTTGCTGCGACGAAGAAGAACCAAGTGGGAAACCTCAAAGGAGGAGACCTCAAAGAAGTGCCTTAAATTATAATTATTATACAAGTGACACCTTATTCAGGGATGACAATAATGCTGCCAGCTTCTTAGGTGATGCTCACAACACCCACACATATTACAGTGATCATGTTCAAAGTACGACTCATGATCATGGGCATAGCGCGACTCATGATGCTGGAACCACTCACCACTCAGGGGGTGGTGATTGTGGAGGGGGTGACACTGGCGGCGGCGGTGGTGACACTGGCGGTGGCGGTGGTGATTGTGGAGGGGGTGATTCTGGTGGTGGTGGTGGTGATTGTGGAGGGGGTGACTCGGGTGGCGGTGGCGGTGACTGTAGTGCGGATTATTAATTTATTCAAATGACGAAGCCAACAAAATTCAGCATTGATAATAATGGTTGCAACAAACTACTTCCGAGAGAGGGAACAAGAAAAAAATGTTCACAAATAGTGGGAAGATGAAATTCACAGTCGCTTTAAAGTCGATATGAACGCGATATCGTCCAGCTACCAGTTAGTTGAGTTGCCAAGTTTGAGACGGTGAAAATGGATTATGTATATTCATGTAAAAATTTTAAACAATAAATTTTATTAAATGTATTGGTATTAAATGCATTAAATGTTAGCAACTGTTAAAACGTTTTTTCATTTTTTTATCCTGTTAGAGAGCTATCAATTTTGGAACATAATATGACCTTAATATGGTCGCATACCTACCTGCTTTTATGTAGCCATTCAAAGTTGGTCGGCTTATTTTGAGGGCCTGTTTTACTACCTTCTGATAACACAACATTTGTCTTTGTCTCTTGACATAATGTAAGAAAGTGACAAACTATGTGACACTTATCAGAAAGTGGTGAAACATGCCCAAAATCTTTTTAACTATTAAGCGTATTAGGTTAAAATTTTACAGATAGATAGTTGAAATTTAGGTTGAAATAATACGCTATAGTCTATTCTACGAGTCAACCTCCTAGGGAACAAAATATTCATACATCATTGATAGATGCGCGCAGAGACTACAGATAAGTGAAAACAAATACTCGTTCCTCATTGGTCAATTTGCGCGGCTAGATATAAGGGTCACGCGCATTAACCCATGAGTGCTTTCCTTTGGGAGGTTATTTCGTGGAATGGACTATAGTTATTAGTATACTTTTCTTCTCGCTAACCAGTAACCCATAAAAACTCTTCGAATCGAATGTTGAACTGTTACAACACACAATCGGGAGATTTGATAGTAAATCGCATTTTATCGAATATATTTTGGTCATTGCCCATTGGTGCTAGGCTCATCGATGTTGCGTCTGCGATTATTTTACTGCACTTTACTCTTTGTTACAAACCAAAATCCAAACTCCAAACAAACATTCAATAGTAATTACCTGTGGTAATTACAATTAGCATATCTTGTGTATTTTGTGTATTTTTGAGAAGACTATTTTTGTGTGTGTGTGTGTGTGTAATGATCTCCGATCTGTGATGATTGGTAATACTTATTGCTTATCATTCATTCTTGAATAACAGAATGATGTAGGTACTAACTGTGGTATTTCCAACCTCAATTTAAAAACTTGTTTCTGGATTATCTTGTTATTCGACGCTTGTGCTTCTTCAATATTAGGTAGCTCTGTGCTATATTATGTACCTACCTCTACACCTTTAGGTACGTGTTATAGTTACTAATCAAGTTACATGGTACCTACCTACCTGCTTACTATTAAGTAAGTGAATAATTACTTGTTTAAAAGACAATTTAATACTTACTTATATAAGTATGTAATTATATTTCAGTTTTTGTCTTCTGTAAATAAAAATAGAAATTAGTAAACAATGCCTGATGTACCAATATCAAAGCAACCAATAACAAAGAAGGAAAATGATAACATTAGTTCCTATGAAGAATTTAATGATGAAGAAAGAATCAATTTGCAGCCTAAGAAAGAAGAAACACGCCAAGTAGAAAACGGAAGCCAAGAAGAAAGTTGTTGTTCTTCTATCATAGCTTTTTGTGAATGTTTTGTTTGCTGTACGGAATTCCTGGAGTGTATTGTTGGCTGTTGTGTATTATGTTCAGAATGCGGTTCAGACTGATCAATATTATTCATTATGTGAAGGTGCAGTCAGTTACAATATTGCGACAAAACAGTGTTAGTATACGTAGTTAGCACCTAGGTTCAGTTATAAAAAGTTTCAATCAAAGAGGTTAAATAAACTGCAGATGCCAGATGGGCGATATTGTAAAAAATAAAAATATCAATATTTATATCGATAGCTTATTATCGATATTCCGACCACAATAGTGTCACGTGACCACACTATTTTTTTACAAATATTTCAAAATATTTATCGATATTTTATTAAAATTATCGACATTATTCTAAAACTTATTATCAAATGTCGATCGATGTCGGTGAAATATCGATAAAAATGTTCAAAATATCGATATTTCACCAACATCGATTATATCAGTCGCACGATTTTTAGAGTAAGACGTAAGTACAAAAACGGTATAATCGTATAGTGTTTAAGGGAGTAAGTAGATGTCCTAGCTCTTCTCTCTGAAGTCTGATATTTGCATTGAACTAAAATTTCTCAATAGATGTTTGTGATATTTTAAATGCCCGCAATTTTAGAATAAATTGCATAATTCACTTTTGGTTTAAGAAACGCTAATGTGCTAAATAGGTACTAATCTTTATTCTGTGGTGCATACGTGCCGTGAAGTTATAAATAAATAGCTTAACCTGAAAGCTTAAATAAATAATTATTTTAAAGTAGAGAGGTGTATTAAGGTTTCTTCACACATATTGTATTATAATAATAGAACTGCTTGATGTATAAATAAAAATTAGTGGAATAAATCCTTAAAATATTTTCTAAACCACTCAATAAATTATCTAAACATAAACAATGTCGAATGTGGTGACGTCACAGCCAAGGCCAGAGGCAAAGATTAATTCAAAAGAACTGCCTTCGTCCGAAATAAATTGTGAAAGTTGTCGGGAGGATGACGACAAATGTTGCTTCGTTTACTTCTACTCGTTGTACTGTAGTCAGTGCCGCTGTTCTGGCTGCTGTGATGATGAAAAACACAAGAGACGGAGACGCCAAACACGTGGAGTGAATAATTATGCTAGTGATAATGATTTTTATGATCAGGCTATATTTGATGATGATTTACACATTACAAGAGGATTTTTAAACGATAATGATCCATTCACACATACATACAGCGACCACGGGCAAAGCGAAGTTCACGAATATGGTGGGATTGTTGACAACCCTATGAGTTATTCTGAAGGCGGTGGTCATTCGCGTGGTAATCATGGCAATGGAGATCATTCTGGGGATGGAGGTTACTCTGAGGGACAATCTAGAGACGAAGGTCATTTAAGTGCTACCAGAGGCCATTCTGAGGGCGGTAGTTACTCTGGGCGACATTCTGAAGGCGGAGGCTACTTAGGTACTAGTGGTGGTCACTCTAGAGGACTTTCTAAAGACGAAGGTTATTCGCAAGATACTAATGACTGTGAAGGTCATTCTGGAGGTGGAGGTCACGCAGGTGCGAATGGAACTCCCTTCACAGGTCATTCTGATGGTGGAGGTCATTCAGGTGGTGTAGACCATTGTGTCAGTGGAGGGGACACTGGTGGTGATTGTGGAGGAGGTGACACTGGTGGTGATTGTGGAGGAGGTGACACTGGTGGTGATTGTGGAGGAGGTGACACTAGTGGTGATTGTGGAGGAGGTGGAGACGATTAGCGATATATTATTTACTGGCCGATTCGCCCCAGACTTTGTACGTGAGGGCTTACTTACAGCAGCGCAGCAGTTACAGCAGCGCTCAATGGCAGCGCTCTTGATAACCATAATATTGTCTTTTTTACAGTGATAAAGCTATTAAATAGTCCTTATTTCAAGCAAGCGTAATGATCAACCATCATTCGTGATTTGATCGTAAACAGCGCGCGGGCACGGTGGCAGCAAACAGCATGTGTATGTTCATAAAGTAAAGTTACAATAATTTAATAATTATTATAAATCTTCTTTGTGAAACAATCCAAATAAAGGTGAAAACTAGATTGAAAACTCTTTAGTTGTAGTTAAGAAGTTATAAATGTATACAAAAAAGATGGATTGCGACTTATTTCTAAACGATTTAGAGAAAAGGGAAAAATAAGTAGGTAACTAGATTAAGTTTATAAATGTACTTTTAAAACAACTTTTTGGATTGCAATGGTAACGCAAAACGAATAAATGAAATTTTAATCTACTAGGTAGGTATCTGGGGCCTTACACGAAAGTTGTGATCCTTTGCGATTATCACAATAATAAGAGACTAGATGTTTTAGCCGATAGTGAGTGTCAGCCAATTCCTCTGATTGGCCTTTTGGTGCTTCAGCGTGATACATCTAGGATTTTTTTACTCTTTGCAAAATACCAAAACTATGTCAAAAACAAAAATGTGAAGGTGAATCATTGAATGACATTATTTGTCAAACATGTATATAGTTTCATTTTACTTTTTATTATAAGTTATTGGTCTGTGCTTTTTATTTACAGATGAAATATATGAAAATTGTTTTATTCATTTGTTAATTTTAAATTTAGTTATTTTATTGTGTTGTTTGTTCCATGCTTGTAAGTTAAGTTTTCGATATAATAACATAAAATACGCACATTACTTAAGTGCCTAAGCCTCGTCGTCGTCGTCGTAATCAACCGGTTGACGTCCACTGCTGGACATAGGTCTCTTGTCTCTCACATGCTACGGTCCTGTGCCGCTTGTATCCAACGGCTCCCTGCGACTCGTTTGATGTCGTCGGTCCACCTAGTGGGGGGTCTACCAACACTGCGCTAAGCCTAACTAACCCTAAATTATGCCAGCGATCTTACCTATTTAAAGTAGCCTCTTAGAATTCCTACTCGCGAATTCCAATTCAATTTCTATAATTAGATATGTAGGTACTATCTAAAAAATTGTGTACCTAGGTAGGTAACATTGTAGTGTCTACAAATGATATTAGGTATTTATGTATTAAAAATAATATTATGTGGATTGATTATTATATTATTGACAAGCTTAACTAGATTGCTAATTTCCGATTTCGGCCGTAAGTAGGTAGTTAACTAAGTACATATTACAAAATCCAAAAAATTAAAAAAAAAATTTGACAATTCAACCTTTAAATTATCAAACACAATTCTGAGAACAGGAACAGTGATTTGGCAGATACTTTTTTAAATATAAGCAAAGAGTATGATGTCATGCAGCCTATTGGAGATTTAAGCTTCTCAAGAAATTAAAAAAATAAACAATATGGATGCTGTGGATGTTGCTATGATGACGATGGTGACTTCAGTGTATTAGGTAAATGTCTGGTGTGGTTTTGTAGTACAGTGCGAACAACTTATCTGTTCAGGTGGTCAAAATTGGAATTACAGTCTCATCAGCTGTTATGTTAGTGTGAATGATCTTGTGTTTCTTCGCTATGTTAAAATAATGTTAATTCCATTTTTTTCGTGGAGGAATTTTATGAAAAGCAATAACAAAGTATCTACTAGCGACGCCATCAACTGAACAGTTATGTTGGTGGCACTATACTGTTACAGAGTGTATACAATGAGGCTGTATAGGTTGCTTGCAGTGTCTCAGAGATACTTTCACAGTGCTCAAAGCCTCAAACTAAAGCTCGAGACAGGTTGAGATCTATAGTGTGTACTGACTATTCAGATTCTGATGGTATTTAGAGTTAAAATGAGACAGATTTATGTCAGGGACATGTTTATGTTCCGTTTTAGCTCTTTCTTGAGTCTTAAGTAGTCAGACTCTGCTCTATAATTATATGCATAAGTTCAATACTTCAATCAATCACATGTTTGATGTTACAAAAACCAGATTTCATTTTCAAAAACATTTTTGTGAATGCATTAAAGAATGGAATAAGCCTATCTATTTAAAATACATAGTTGTAATTAGAATGTGCCCATCAAAAAAATATGCCCCTTAGTAGATTTGTAGTAAATAATTATCTATTTTTTAATAATTATACAAATACTGAATTAGTATTATACACTAATATATTCACATTTCACACTATTATTTATAGCATAAGTTAAATGTAGCTGTTAAGTTTATACATAAAACATAAATAATAGATTTTAATGAATACTCAAACGGGTCTATATGTGCCTACACTGTACTTAGTTATTAAGTAAGTATGTACCTACTCAAGTTGAATAATGATTTTGCTACCATTTCATTTTTAGGGTTCCGTAGTAAACAAGGAACCCTTATAGTTTCGCCATGTCCGTCCGTCTGTCCGTCTGTCCGTCTGTCCGTCTGTCCGTCTGTCCGTCTGTCCGTCCGTCCTCGGTTAATCTCAAAGACTATTAGTGCTAGAAATCCGTAATTTGGCATGAGTATAAATATTAATCACGCCGACAAAGTGGTGAAATAAAATTTTGATAAATATTTTTTTTAGGGTAGCTCCCCTACATGTAAAGTGGGGATGAATATTTTTTTTCTCGTCTACCCCATAGTGTGGGGTATCGTTGAATAGGTCTTTTAAAAATACTGTGGGTGTGGGAACATCATTTTTCGATTTCTAGATCCGTTTGTAAAATATAATGTTTTAAAGTGCAAATTTTTATTAGAGTCAAGTGTCCCCCCCCTCTATCAGCCAAATGGCAGTATATAGGAACTTGAAAAAATTCACAGCAGTAGGGTATATAATCAATTTTAAAGGAAAACTATCACGGCTAAGTAGGGTTCACAGGTTAAGGAGTTATACCTGTTTTCCGAGGATTGTGACTACGGAACCCTACACTGCGCGTGGCCCGCCACGCACTTGGCCGGTTATTACATACATTTACAATTTGTTTCTTTGATATTTTCTATCAAAGATTTTTATGAATTTTTACTAAGGTATTTATTAACCTTAGTTTGTTAGAGCAAATATTCGAATATTTTTAATGTTACAATAAAAATATTTTTGCTTAATATTTTTTTTAATTAATTAATTTTAATCTATCCTGTTTATTTTAAAAAGTCTCTGATTCAGTTCAGAACAGTAATTTAATTGATTAATTGGGCATTACTAACTCATCAAAGTATGAGTTAGTAATGGCCAATTAATCAATTAAATTATTAATTAGTTACTGTTCTGTGAGCCATGTAGGCTGCGAGGCTTTCTAAAACATAGTGAATACCACTACTACCACTACAGACTTTTAACGTTCCACTGCTAGGCACAGGCCTCTCATAGGAGAAGGGAAGGGAAAGAGAGCTTAGACCCGCCACGCTACTCCAATGAGGGTTGGCGGGCTTTAACGACTATTGTCAAATGATAGTGATAATAACCGGGACCGACTGTTTAACTTGCTCTCCAATGCAATGCAATGCTCTCCTTGCACGGGGGTGAAACACCGCCAGCTTTCAACAGCGGGTTGGCACTGAGAATTTCTTGACAGAAAAACCCAATAAAGTCCGTTCGGTAACATAGTGTTCCACAGGCGCAGGTGCTCTTATTATTCTGCTTTTATTTTTATTATTTTTTACACTTTGTAATTTTTTTTTCTATTCTAAGAATAAAACAATCTCCAAATAGTCTGCCAATCCGCACTTGGCCAGCGTGGTAAGTAAACGAACGTTGACTGTAAGTACCTAAACGAACAGACTTTACCTAACAATTATTTGCCCAACCCGGGAATCGAACCCGGGACCTCGTGATCTGCGGTCGAATATGCTAACCACTAGTGACTAGACCAACGAGGCAATCACAGTGAATAGTGAGGTTTTAATTTTGCTGGTGAGGCCATACTGAAAACCACTGAGCCGATCTTGAAAGGCACAGATACAGCTTGCATCCTATTTTATGCTGAAAAATCAAAAAATCCACGGGATTTTTAAAAAACTTAATCCACACAGAAAAGAAGCAAAATAGCCGTGACAAATTACAAACGCTGTAATATTTTTCACGTGTATGCGCGCACTGCAATAAGTAAACCCATTTGTCTGCGGCAAAATTATCGCGCGAATAATAGTCGTACTTACTTTACCGTCTTTACCTAATGCGTGGTATTCAAAGTTGGCCAAATGCACTGCCTAGGTAAGTAGTCACTGCCCTTAACAGGGCTTTTGCATGATGCATTTAACATAAATTATAATTTTAAAAGAAGATTTGTGTAAAGTTCAATGGCCAGAAATAACTCCCACATGTCGAGTTATCGTGGTGACGTCACAGGCCACAGCCAGGCGCGGGCGCAAAGATTAATTTCACAGAACTGCCTTCACCTGAAAATGCAATATGAATTTAATCGCGCACGTAAGAAGTAAGAACGACGACCAATGTTGGTTCGGTTTTTTTTGACGTGATAACGTCTTATAAATCGATGAACGCCGGCCGCACGCACGAAAAAGCATGACTCATTGTCACGTACCGCCTATCCGAGCGTGCAAGCGAGAGCGCGGAACAAGCGATAGAGAAGCATAGCCGAGCGTGCAAGCGAGAGCGCGGAATAAGCGATAGAGAGGCAATGTTTTCTTATGACGTTATCACGTAAAACAATTTTTTTTTATAAAACTTCCTGTTGTTTGTAATTGTAAGTACCTAGTTGCTGCGACAATGAAGAACAAAAGAGTGCCTTTATTATTTACTAGCCGATCCCCGCGACTTCGTCCGCGTGGATATAGGTTTTTATATAGGATCGGATTGGATCCCGTAATTTTTTTTTACCTACCTAAACTAAATGAGTTATAAGGAGTAACTTAAGCTATTAAGTTACTCTTTATAACATCACCTATCTGCCATTGAAAGTTTCGTCAAAATCGATCCAGCCGTTTTGGAGATTAGCTGGAACAAATAGACAGGCCGACAAACATAAATTTAAATACACATCAGTTTAAAATAAGCCGTACGTTCAAAGATCCGGGTCCCAAGTTATTTGAACCCAATACTGAGGGTTGTAATGGCTGTCATTTCCGAAACAAAAAACCTATGACCTTGAAATATTTACGGGACAATATTATATAAAGTTCTACCTTTCAAACAAAAAAAGAATGAGTGAAATCGAGCAACGCGTTAATGAATTACAGCTAAATACACGTTTTAACTTTCATCCCCTCTCCCAAGGGAACCGTGCTGAATTTCGGGATAAAAAGTATCCTATGTCCTACCTCGGAGTATAAACTCAAATCGTACCAAGTTTCATTTGAATCCATTCAGTAGTTTCGGCGTGATGCGCGGCCAAGATACAGACAGACAGACAGACAGACAGACAAAAATGAAACAAATTGCAGTTTTGGCTTCAGTATCGATTATAGAATGCCCTCCAATAAAAATTTTCAAAATATCTTCAATGTACAGAATTGGATCTGTTACAGTTTTATTATATTATAGATAGATCACACTTCACACTAATATTATAAAGGGGAAAGTTGTGTGTAGATATGTATGTGTGTATGTTTGTTACTATATAGCGCCGCAACTACTGAACCAGTGTTTCCACCTACTGTGGGACTATTCAAGGGCTGGATTAACAAATTCCTTAAAAGCCAGCAGGCAGCAACGCATTTGCCGTCCCTCTGGTGCTGTATGTTCATGGACGGCGGATCACTTAACATCAGGTGACCCGCTTGCACGTTTGTTCGCAATAAAAGTCCCACTGGTGTTGCATCTGCAATAATTTTACTGCACTTTTAGTTTACTCTTTGCTACATACCTGACCCCATAAATAGCTAGTAAGTCCGCTGCTGCAACTCAAGACAGACGCTATACATGTTATTTTATTTAACTTTATCCACCGCCGGGCAGATTCGAATTCCAAAGTGTTTTGTGTACCTACCTAACTATTGTTGAGATGACTATTTTTATGTGTAGTGATTTTGATGATATCGCTTACCATTCATTCACAATGAAGTAACAGAACGATGTCGGCTGAGCGACGCTTGTGTTCTTTCAATTTAATTACCTACAAGTTCTACGGTTTACCGTTAGCTACCTAGAATCTAGATATACAACACCTTTAGTTACCTACCTACGTAATATCTGTGAATACTTTTAAATAAATAATTTTTATAACACTTAACCATCGATTAAGTAGGTAACTACTTACCTAACTAATTATATTTCAATTTGTACTTATCTTCTGTAAAAAAAAAATACGAAATTAATAAACAATGTCTGATGTACCGATAACATGGCAACCAGTAACAAAGGGGACAAAAAATGATATCATTGCCCCCAATGAAGAATATGTACGTAATAATGAAGAATCAACCAATTTGCAGCCTCAACAATTTTGGGGTATAGAAGAGACACCCCAAGTAGAAAGGAGAAGCCCAGAAGAAAATTGTTGTATTGGTGTCCTCGTATGTTGTAAATGTTGTGAATGCTGCGTTGATTGCCTCAATTGTATTCTGACTATGCTTCAATGTTTTGCATTATGTTCAGAGTGATGTTCAGGTAATATTATTCAATTAGTGAACGTGCAGCCAGTGACAAAACAAAAAGAGTAATTATAGGTATTAGTATAATACTCTTCCCTGCGATGTTACTTACCTACTAAATCCACGGCCAGAGGCAAAGATTAATTCAAATTCAAAAGAACCACCTTCGAAATAAACAGTGAAAAGTGTTGGGAGGACGACAACAAATTAATGTTGCTTCACAGAATACAATTACTCTGTGTTGCTTCGTTTAGATACTTCTACTTGTTCTATTATAGTCAGTGCCGCTGTTCTGGCTGCTGTGATGATGAAAAACTGGAAAAACACAAGAGACAGAGACCCCAAAGGCGTGGTGTGACTGAATAATTATTATGCTATAGGGATAATTAATGTAGGTAGATAGTACCTAATATGTTTGTTAGCTAACTTACCTATAAGTAAATACATTAAATTAATGAATACTCAGACTGGCGTACCTATGCACCTATTAATCAGTCAGGCAGCCGCCGAACATACATTTCGTGATTACTCTAGCGGCACGCTATGATGGCCGGTTTGACGTTTGTCCGCTCATGAAGTTCCGTATTAATTGATAACGACTTTGAAGGAAATAATTGTATTACTTTATTGACGATAGTGATGTGCAGAGATTCATAAATTTTATCGAATGTAGTTTTAGGTTTAGGACTCAAAATTTATTTATTAAATTGATTTCTTAAATGTATACAAGTGTAGAAAAATCAGTTTGCACCATTTAAGGGGTGAATGTACTTGTGAATATGAACAATTTTCACTATGTGGACAAACCTGTGATTATGAAAGAGATGTGAAAATAGATAATATTATAGAAAACGAACATATAATTATTAATGTATGTGATGATAGCAGTGACGACAGTGAAAATAGTAGTATGGACGAATCTGATTAATTATGGCCTTTTGTGGCACCTTTTTTGGTATCTTTTGTATTCATATGTTTCTTGTGTGCATATAAAGTATGTATATTCATTTTCGTTCAAATATTCAGTTCGTTCAAATAAATTAAATAAACATATACATTTTTGTTTTATTAAACCTATTTAATCAGGTACAAAAACAAAACTTAATTGTTTTTTGTTCGAGAATAAATTGACATTCCACATCACTATTGTAATGTGTCAAACCGGCCTTCATAGCGTGCCGCTAGTGTAATAACATCATAAAGTTTCAGATGAATCGGACTGTAGGTAGGTAGGTACCTACTTATCTACTAGGTACTAGTTATGGTGCTATTACACTGCTGTTAAGTTGTTGTTTTTAAACATTTTAACATTCGCTAACATTAAGTAGGTCTATAACATTTACTAACATTTGTTAGATTTTGGGATGATTTGTTTAATGTTTTCAATACTCCCACCACGGAAGAGAAAAAGCTCTTATTCATTTTATCTATGACTCCCACACTGATAAAACACGTTGTAACATTGTTGCATACCTACCTAACATTTTTTTCAATTCAGTTGCTCGGAAAATGCACTTACAAGGGCAGTAAACAGGAGCTGTAAATTCAATTGACTTTATACTCGTCTGTGATACACGGATGGTAAGCTTATTACAATCTCCTAACCGCGATGGTAAACGTAATCTCGATTGTAATAACCTCATTATACCACCCTTCTCGGTTTGGACCAACATTCCTTGTTAAACATACAGTTTACTTTGTTGCAACTTGTTAAATAATGTTGTATAAACATGAAAACATTTGAAAACTTTTGCTAACATTTGATGATTTGTGACAAAATGTGAACTAAGTAGGTACTAGGTAAGTATAATAATATTTTATAATATTTTTTAACTAAAGGTTTTGTAGACCTACTTTGTAGAGCAAATATTCGAATATTTTTAATTTTATTTTATAATAAAAATATGTAAACACTTGATATTATTTTTAATTAATTTCAATTTCAACCGACTGTTTGATTTAAAAAGTCTCTGATTCAGTTCTCAATCCAACAAATTTAGTAATGCCCCAGCTCAATAAGTTAAGTAACGTGGTGTCGCCAGGTATGGACCAGGCACCAGTAGCTGACCACCTTTACCGTTTTTAACAAAAATAAGAGCTAGATTAGAGTTTTACCGCTGGCAACATTTAAACCATGTAGAATAGGGATCTGTTTGTCATATTGACAAATATCATATGAAACGGCCATTTTGTTTTAAAATGGCAAGGCGAACAAAATGTTGTGTGCAAATATCTTTCGATTTCAATAGTTTTCTTAAGCAAATCGCTAAGAAGGTAAATAAACGTTTTGATCGACGGATTCTCGTTTCTGATTAAAATGTAAATTTACAATGATTAAATCACTTAGATATAAACTTTAAAACATGCTTGTGAAGGAATAAATGCGACATAGAGTTATTTTCAAGTTTTAGAGGGGATGTCCATTACTGGATCGGAAACACATCAAAAATCCAGTCATGGACCTATCTATTCTTATCATTTAAACACAATTACAAGTCAAAATTAAACTTGTATAGTTTAACTAGCTTCTGCCCGCGTGAATTTCGGTTTTTTAACCCCCGACGCAAAAACGACGGGATGTTATAAGTTTGACGTGTCTCTCTCTCTCTCTGTGTGTGTTTGTGTGTGTGTCTGTCTGTTCCCCTGTAGCGCTCAAACGGATGAACCGATTTGAATGCGGTTTTTTTTTTGTTTGCAAGGTGAATTATTCGAGAGTGTTGTTAGTTATGTTTGATGAAAATCAAGATGGCCGCCACCACAAAATGGCGAATGTCGGGGGTTTTTTTAAATTTTTAATTTATACTTGTCACAAATCCCAAGGGAATCGTGGATTTCCGGTTCCCGTTCCCGCTCCCTTATGCAACTTTTATAGCTACTTTCAAGGAGGTTTGCTATAGTAATCTACCTATAACCGTAGCTATAGATTTTGGTTTTTTCAAAATCCCATGGGAACTGTGGATTTTTTCAGGATAAAAAGTAGCCTATGTGTTAAGTCATGGCATAATCTATCTCCATCAAAATTTCAGCCAAATCGGTTCAGTTCGGTATAGTAGAAGGATTGCATCTTAAAATTTTTTTTCCTTCAAATCTTATCAAGTGGGGTGTCAAATTAAAGGGGTTGAAAAGGTGATTCCGAAAATATAATTTTTTTGACTAAAAAATATTGTGATCAAAAGTGAAAGAGAAAAAAAATTATCACGCAGTTGATATTTTTTATTTTTTAACAATATTATACTTGTTTTAAAAAAATAATTATGGTTTCCATGCAAAAAAAAATTTGATGGGTGGGAAAGGGTTAAAAAATTAATACCTATTATTGTAGTTCCATTTAGATGCGCCACTTTTAACATTTTTTAGAAATGTAGGTATGAGCTCAAAGGAGCTTAGAAAAAACAAAGAGTTCCCGTGGGATTATAATAAACCTAAATCCACGTGGACGAAGTCACAGGCATCCGCTTGTATGCAATATGGGGCCTAGCTCTATATTAACACAAAATAAAGAAGTGTTAATAGTAAAACGTGTCATACGAGTAGCTATGAATGAGGAACCTTCTTTCACCTAGAAAGAAGATTCTCCATAGCTAAGGATCACCTTTTGCCCTCTTGGACAGTGTCCAAGTAATTATTACGCAAGAAGAAAGGAAACCTTTTACAGGTAACAGGCCTAGAAAAACACTTATTCATCTTTTCAAAAAACAGGCGAAAATTCCTCGCTGCTTATGTAAGCAGTATCGTGCTGCATCAGGATTAAGGAGCTGGGACACAGAGGTCCGTGATTCAATCTAAACTTGGTACCAAAAATATGAAGTCATAGTGGACAGTTCCCGAATCCCTTTAGTTTGGGTGGGTAGTACCCTACAGCATCAGGATTAAGAAGTTGAAGCAAATAAAAAAATATGGAACCATTTTGTAAACGTCCTCAAATAGACAAGTGTCAAATTGAAATGTTGTTGGTTGTTTCTACGTAACGTTGATATTTATATATTATTCGAAATAATCAAGGAGCGGATCAACAAATTCTTTAAAAGCCGGCAACGTATTAGTGGTTCCTTTGGTGATGCAAATGTTCATGGGCAGCGGTAATCACTCAACATATTCAGGTGACCCGCTTGCTCGTTTGCCCACAATCCATATAAAATAAAACAAGAGATAAAGTTCGTAAACTAAAACCCATCATCATCATCATCATCATGATCAACCCATTACCGGCTCACTACAGAGCACGGGTCTCCTCTCAGAGTGAGAAGGGTTTTGGTCATAGTCTACCACGTCGGCCAAGCGGATTGGCAGACTTCACACACCTTTGAGAACGTTATGGAGAACTCTCAAGCATGCAGGTTTCCTCAAGATGTTTTCCTTCACCGTTAAAGCAAGTGATATTCAAATACTTAAACTAAAACCCGACTACTCATAATAGTATACAAGTATAAATTAAAAATTTATAAACCCCTGACATTCGCCATTTTGTGGCGGCGGCCATCTTGGATTTGCATAGTGCTATTGTACTAGTCAAGTCCTTTCATTTGATACCCATATTAAGGCAGTTGTGATAAAATATGTAATCCGCCATTTTGTAGCGACGGCCATGTTGGTTCGATTTTCATCAAACATAGCTAACAACACTGTCGACTAATTTACCTTTCAAACGAAATAAATCTGCATTCAAATCGGTTCACCCATTTGAGCACTATAGGGGAACAGACAGACACACACACACACACACACATACACACACAGACACGTCAAACTTATAACACCCCTTCGTTTTGCGTCGGGGGTTAAAAATAATAATTTAGAAAAACGTGTATTCAATTGTGTACTAATGGAAGAAAAGGCGGGGCAAGCGGCTAGTGGCGCCATCTGTTATGTCTATCTAAACCTAACTTAATATTCCAATTTAGCTGTGCGAACGTCACATCTCGATTTTTTCGCATATAAAATGTAGCCTATGTCACCCCCAAACTATAACAACGAATCAATTAACACCTCATTCATCAACATTGGCCCAGTAGTTTAGGTGCTTCGCTAGAACAAAAAATTGGATACAAACATACATACATAGACTACAAAAATCATAACCCTTCCTTTTGGCTTTGCAGTAGTCCGATAAAAACGAACTGTCCATCACTGGGTGTCCATAACTGGATTTAGACTGTCCATCATAAAGATTTTTACATATTTCAGTTGATCGTTTTTAGGTTTCCATATTTCAAAACTCGTTCGACTATTTCTAAATTTTAGCAGTTAGTGAGAAGCTCTGTTTAGCGGAGTATATCATTGTAAAATTATAACACTCTAGATTAAATAATAAAAAAGTTATAGCTCCTCATGTTTGACTCGGCGCTTAACCCTGTCCATAACTGGTGCCACCACGTTAAATTATTATATTACTAGATGATGCCCACGGCTTCGCCCGTGTGGATTTAGGTTTTTAAAAATCCCGTGGCAACTTTTGATTTTCCAGAACAAAAAGTAGCTTATCTGTAGAAACCCGTCCCAAAAACGGAAAAATCCTGTGGGATCCCCACGATTTCGGAATACAATTCCTTACAGCATCAGGGTTGAGGAGTTGTATATGTACCTACTCGAGTTCATTCAACGATAAAGTCTTTAATTGGTACCCCCAATATCAATTTAAATAACCGAAAGTTTCTAAAACCCATTAGTTTTGGGGATTAGGTCCCCTACAGCATCAGGATTGAGGAGTTGGAATCCAAATTTTTTACAGAACAGGGTCGCATTGTTTCTCTATCGATTAAAAAAAAATTACGCAAATCGGTTCAGAAATCTCGGAGATATCGGTGTACATAGGTAGAAAAACACAACTCCTCCTTTTTTGAAAGTCGGTTAAAAAAGTAGCCTATGTTACTCCCTGGTTAATTCTCTACTTGTATGTGAAGGTCCCGTCAAAATCGGTTCAGCCGTTCCGAAGATTAGCCCGTTCAAACAGACAGACAGACAGACAGACAGACAGACAGACAGACAGACAGACAAAAATTTTAAAAACGTGTGATTCGGTTATGGTAGCGTTCAAATAACCATATGAGCTTAATATGAGGTAGTTATTTCGATATTACAGACAGACACTTCAATTTTATTTATTAGTATAGATTATCTGTGAGCTGTGATAACCTAGTGGTTAGGACGACCGACTTCTAATTGGAGGTCGTGGGTTCGATCCCGGGCACGCACCTCTAACTTTTCGGAGTTATGTGCGTTTTAAGCACTGACTTATAGTACTATATATCAATGGTTTTAAGTATTTAAATATCACTTGCTTAACGGTGAAGGAAAACATCGTGAGGAAACCTGCATGCCTGAGAGTTCTCCATAACGTTCTCAAAGGTATGTGAAGTCTGCCAATCCGCTTGGCCAGCGTGGTAGACTATGGTCAAAACCCTTCTCACTCTGAGAGGAGAGCCGTGCTCTGTAGTGAGCCGGTAATGGATTGATCATGATGATGATGATTATCTGTGAGCTACATATACGTACTACTCGACCAAGCCAACGAGGCACCTAGATTATAGGGGGCCGCATACAAATCAGGTGCCGAGTTCGCTTGGTCGATTAGTCATATATGGGTAAGTATTTAGTAACCTAAATCCACTGGGCAGAAGTTGTGGGCATCGGCCAGTAGGTGCCAAAATAAAAAAAGTAAATCCATTCACATATTTTTTTTTAATTTCAATAAACACATTGTACTTGTACCTACATAAAATGACTAGACACCAATACAACATTTGTAATAGAGTTAATATAAGTAACAATTTATATTTATTTCATAATAATTGAATTTAATGAGTATTTTTATAGTATATAGGGAACTTCATTTTTTATTTATGGATATTTTATGGAACGGCGTAAGATTAATATCCGAAATGTAGGTTCGAACCTTCCAGATCATGTATGATGAAATTATCTACTAGTCCAAGCTTGACGCTTTTGGAGGAAGTAGGAACACATTAAGCCGGTAGCGGATCGGTAGCGTGGACAAGATGTAAGTCGCGAGTCGCGACATTGCAAACGTGCGAACTGAGTCATAAAGCATTACGATCAGTGTTGTGAGGGCTCTCCCTCGCTCTTTAACCTGTTATCGACTATCGACAAATCCTTTATTATTATTACACACAATCAGGTTCCAGTTCCATAGGGTCAGTAAGTGCGATCGAGAAGTCCGATAATAGTTAGGTATTTGTTCGACAAGATAGCAAAATTATTGTTTGTCGCGAGTGCCTAGTTTGAATCCCGAGCGAGCGAAGGATTCTTATATAGAATCCTGAGTGTAGTGAGGGATTCAAAGGCACAAGAAACAAAAAGTTTGCTATCGTGTGATACATACAACTTTTCACCTCAATAGCGAAAAAATACAAGATGTAAGTAACAAAAATGTTTACTGAAACATAAAGGATTTTTTACATTCAGATTACGTACCTACTTATTTATTCTTATGCTTAACTTAAAAATCAGCGAAGTGCCAGTCGGGACTCAAATTTTTTATCAAATAAATTTTCTTTTTTGTAGCGAGATAATTTTCATCTGGTGCTTTTCAGTATCATGAGCGGTGAAAACTTTAGATTTTTTAGATATGTGATATTCGTATTTTGTGGGATTAAAACTCGTCACAGCTCTAATAAATGTGTTTTATTATTAATTATTATAATTTTACAATATATGTAGATGGTATGATGCCTGTGCGATTTGCGAGAGAAAAATGTGCTAAGTAAAACATAAACTAACAAAGTTAGACATAGCTCTCAAAGTTAGCCACCTATTGATGACCGAACAGTGTGCCTATAAGTAAATCTTAAAAACTTACAAAATTAGACATAACTCCCAAAGTTAGCCGCCTATTGGGTGCAAATTTGGTTTTGTGGTTTTATATTATACTTAAACTTAAATATTAAACACCCCTCCGACTGTCTTTTAAAAATGCGATAAGTTTAGATAGGTTTCAATGTGAACGTCGCATTTCGATTTGATTGTAGCTTTTAACATGGAGTAAATACTACATAATATAAAGGTTGCCTTGTTTTAGACAATTCCATGAAATATGTTTAAATCACAGTCTCTGAACAGGTCTTCGCACCTTTTGTCTACAATTATTAAATAATTTTCTTTCAAGTATTTTTCACGCGACTTTTCCGGCAGAAAGTTTAATTCAGCGTTAGTCACTAATTTTTTTAATTCTGAAGGTGTTAAATTATCACTGGAGTCACTCATTTTGTTTTAATTTTTTTACAACAAAATATAACTACAAAGAAATTAGTTAGGTACCTGCCTAATTAAGATATAGAGTATAGACAATTTTTTTCCCGCCATTTTTTTTATTCCTCTTTTGTCTGCGTTCGGAATTGCGTAATTCAAGAAAAAAATTAACTAACTATTTTAATTCTCCTTAAATCGTTTACGTTTCATGTTGTTTTACAGAATTATAAATTCTAAAACACATTTTAAGAAAAACTCAATAGTTTAAATAATATATAATAGAAAATTTTGATGAAATAAAATGTTGGGGCTACTATACAAACTATTTGATACAAAACTTTTCCGAACTTTTCTTGAGACAGTGAATTGAAGAAATGACAATCCAAAGCGTTCTATATTCAAAACACTTTTTCTCACGGAGTGAGCAAAAACGAGTTTTGCTCACTGGTTTTGGCCAGCAAACACGCCCTTTTTGAGCTACTGAGGTGAAAAAATAATTTATGACTCAGTTCGCACGTTTGTAATGTCCCAACTAAGTATAATTAGAAAATCCTCATTTACTCGATTCTAGTTTTAAAGTTCTAGCCTATCTTTTTGAATGTTCTGACCGTTAAGATGGTGGATAGCTCGAACTTGCGCATGGTAAAGCAGAGAGCGAAAGAGAAAGCACCCACCTCCCACTGATTCCTGAAAATTACGTACTGCGCATCGAAACGCGGCTATGTTCAGAGCATTCAAATAGATTGGCGAGTATAGTTACATTTAACCACATACTTACGAGTATCATCAGCTTATAACATCTACATAATTATTATACGATTAAAAAATTATTCTGTAATCATGGAATGGATAATGTAATTAAGGTACTGGCACATACGAAGGCCCGGCCTCTACGAAATCCACATTGAAAAAGCGCACTTGCCACTGCCTAAAGCATTCGAAATTTTGGGCCCATATTCACCTTGACCCCACATTGAATGTTGAATGGCGCCAAATCATTTCCGCGCCGCCATTTTGTTACATTTCGTTCATTTCTCTCTGAACGCTGTCGATATCGCGTGATTATAATCTCGCTGTGATTGTTTTTGCCAATTTTTCCACAAATAGCGTCAGTTTTCGAGTGATTCTATCATCATATTGTAAAATAATCATTGGAGACTAGAATGCGATGCAAAGTTTACCGATTATTTAGATATTTGTGATTATAAGTTAATTTTTCCGCCACTATGAAAAATCCGTAGTATGGCCCGGGCCTACGTAGAGGCCTATGGGCTTTACTACATCTATGAAAATGTCAAATGCACTTGGATTGTAAATACTTAAGTACTAAAGTATAAATAAAACGAATTTAGTTTGTTTAGTTTACAAATTTTTTACGATTTTTTTAGCAGTTAATCATAATTTTCATTGATAATTTGTTAAATTATTGATAGTTCTCAATATGGATAGGTACTTTATTTTTGTAATATTTGTACTGATTTTTGTATGTTTGCATACATTTTCAATTTATTAGTTTTTTTTATTAAAAAGTTGTTGATAAAGCTGTATAGCTTGTGAAAATAAAATAAAAAATATTCAATAGCCCTAGTAAGGCCCACTTAAAATTTAAGTGGCAAATGAGAACTGAATATTTTGATTCTTAAATTAATACTGTCTAGAGTTACGAATTTGTCATTAGAAATAATTGTTTTTTTATTGATTTAATGTAGAATTTTACTTTTATGACTATTTTGTTTTTCATACATGGGTCAAGGCCCAGTGTGCAATTTTTTCATTATATCTCTAAAGTATTGGTTAAATAACTTATATCTTAAACTGTTAAACGTGATTTGTGAATTATTTTGTAGAAATATTAAGTTGATGTTGAGTAACAGTTAGTTATAAACGCGCCTTAGTAAGGGACAGTGCCTTTAATAAGGCCCACTATAGTGTTTTTTAAAAACACTCTTTAATATAACTTTGAGTAATTAAATTATAGTTTTTTGATTATTTTTAGAAGGGCAATAAAACATTGCAATATTACACATAGTTGTTTTTGTCAAATCTTTAAAACATTATTTTTTATTGAGATTTTAAATAAGGTGGGCCTTCCTATGTGCCAGTACCTTATAGTCTGATTTTTAATTCGGTGGTATTCTGATAGTTGTCATTTAAAAATAGAATGGGTTATTTGTATGAAAAACAGGGTTACCACCTGAAGTTCGATTTCACCCCAAACTAAAGCACCTGAAGTATCTGTCAGGCATTTGTCATATCTACATGCGGCAATTGATTTTTTAACCCCCGACGCAAAAAACGACGGGGTGTTATAAGTTTGACGTCTCTGCGTGTGTGTGTGTGTGTCTGTCTGTTCCCCTGTGGCGCTCAAACGGGTGGACCGATTTGAATGCGGTTTTTTTTTGTTTGAAAGGTGATTTAGTCGAGAGTGTTGTTAGCTATGTTTGATGAAAATCGGTCCAAGATGGCCGCCGCTACAAAATGGAGGATTACATATTTTTTCACGACTCCCTTAATATGGGTATCAAATGAAAGGGCTTGACTAGTAGAATAGCATTATTACAAATCCAAGATGGCCGCCGCCACAAAATGGCGAATGTCGGGGGTTTTTTAAATTTTCAATTTACACTTGTATTTGAATAAGTTTAGAATTTATTATCTTTTTGTGGGAACTGTTTTATCTCTGGTAACATTAAGAAACGTCAGAATTCCACGGAATTAAAAATAAGAGTATAATTAATGATTTTAAACAAATTACACACATTCTAAATTCTCCTGGTTTGTCATGGTACCCACGCAAGAAGTTCCATTAGAATCCACTCCAAAAAATTCTTAATAAATAATATAGGTAACAATTCTACTATTTTATATGCAGTAACGCACAGATAATCAAGAGATAAATCATTATCTTGCTTACTTTACGATCTAAAACAATCAAGTAGACTTATCAGCGTTATTAATAGGTATCTACTTTAGTGAGGAGAAGAAGCGCGCGCCTAGCTTGGTATTTCATTATTTAACCACAATATCTATTCATTATTTAACTTGTACCTAACATCTTTATTTAACAGAACCTATTTATTTATGTAGTTTCATTTTACTCGTGTGCTCAAATAAAATACGTAGGTATTAGTGATGTGCCGGATCATCTATACTAATAAATAAAATTGAAGTGTCTGTCTGTAATATCGAAATAACTACCTCATATTAAGCTCATATGGTTATTTGAACGATACTATAACCGAATCTCACGTTTTTAAAATTTTTGTCTGTCTGTCTGTCTGTTTGAACGGGCTAATCTTTGGAACGGCTGAACCGATTTTGACGGGACTTTCACATACAAGTAGAGAATTAACCAGGGAGTGACATAGGCTACTTTTTTAACCGACTTTCAAAAAAGGAGGAGTTGTGTTTTTCTACCTATGTACACCGATATCTCCGAGATTTCTGAACCGATTTGCGTAATTTTTTTTTAATCGATAGAGAAACATTGTGACACTGTCATACAAAAAATTTGGATTCCAACTCCTCAATCCTGATGCTGTAGGGGATCTGATCCCCAAAACTAATGGGATTTAGGCACTGTCGGTTATTTCAATTGATATTGGGGATACCAATTAAATACTTTATTGTTGAATGACCTCGAGTAGGTACATGTCCAACTCCTCAACCCTGATGCTGTAAGGAATTGCATTCCGAAATCGTAAGGATCCCACGGAATTTTTCCGTTTTATGGACGGGTTACTACTTACTACAGATAGGCTACTTTTTGTTCTGGAAAATCAAAGTTCCCACCAGATTTTTACAAACCTAAATACACACGGGTGAAGCCGTGGGCATCATCTAGTTATAAAAATATGTAAGTACTTATATTCCGCGGATACGGATCCGAATACTGATATTTGGTGTCAAGATCCGCGGATACGGATAAGTATCTATCTTAGTTTTCGTAGTAATTACCTCGCTTCTATGTACTATGACGTTCAAAAAATGTACAGATATTCAAATATTTGAATATTTGAGTCAATCGGTGTCGATGCGCGTGACCTAGAAACGATAGTTGATGCCACTTGATAGGACATAGGACATAATATTTCGACTTGCATTGCGCGGGAAATTTATAAGGTAAGTAAAAGATCCGTAAAATATCCGCCAAAAAAATAACGGATACGGATCTTTCTTCTCCCTCGAATATCCGTGTATACGGATGCGAGTATCCAGCACATCACTAGTATATATTCACTCTATTGTATATTTTAGTCCTCTAAGGGACCTTTCAGATAGACCGGCGCGGAGAGCAGAGCAAATTTTAATCGCATTTAAAATAGAATCTTAAGACATTGAAATAAGCTTTATTTTTACATTTTATCTCTTTTATGATAAGAGGATGCTCGAGGATGCTCCCAATACGCTCTGTGTGAAATATTAAGAGCAGCCGCTCGGCTGCTCGTCGAGCCGGTCGGCTGCTCTATGCTCGTGCTCTTTCGTGCTCGAGCATCCGACCGGCTCCGTTCGCGTGCTCTTTCATGCTCGCACAGCCGACCGTAGGCCGAATTGCTCTGCCATCCGGCCCAAGAGCGTACGCTCGGCTCCGAACGCATCCGCGTGTCCGTTCACACAGACCGGCGCGGAGAGCAGAGCAAACTTAAACGGCCGGTCTGTGTGAAAAAAGAAATGCTCTCCGATGCTCTCCGCGCCGGTCTATCTGAACGGTCCCTTAGGGAGTTGTTTCGATAACTACCTATCTATAAAAGCATCTAATATTAGAGTAGCCATTAACAGATACCTATCTGTTAATGGCTAATTTGTTTCTCCAAAATTATTAATCGGATTATGACCATTATTTTTTTAATTAGCTTACATTTACTTCTCAGGGAACATTTACTACTTAGGGAACAGTAAGTGTCATCAAAATCGGATTAGTAGTTTTCAAGATAATTTTTCTTAAATTATACTTAGAGCTTGTTTAATTATATAAATCTAACTCAGTAATTTACCTAAAATGAAATTATGTAAACATTTTTTTTGGTGTAAAAATCTACCCTGTGATGTTATTTGGCTTTACATAATAATGATAAATTCGTGATGAAGGGAATTGACGTTAGCAAATAAATATAATTATAATTTTTTTTTTTTTTTTTTTAACTTTCCAGTGGGAAGTATAATTTAAGTAAGGAACATCCTTAGTTTTGATTAGATGAATTAACATTAAGTAAACAGTTAGATACTTGTATATTTCGAGTCTCAGCTAATTTTATCTATCTAGTTAAATAAATATTTGCTATCAGTAGTTTATAATATCAAGGGATAAATATTATTTTAATATTAAGGTACTTATAGTACTTGTTATGAAGACTGACTAGAATTTAAATAAACAAAGATCTGATTGAAGCGCATAGATGATTCAACTCATCTGTGAACAGTATACTTAGTCTCAGTTTGAACACCTCCAAAACTTTACCAAATACTACGTATCGAAAAACTGTAATATGTAATGCAAAATGAACCCAAAGACTCTCTATTTTAAAGTCACACTTTAATACTTCGAATATTTATTTTACAACATATCTGCTTGGAGCGCTGGCTGTAAACGAATGCTGAATATACTGGCGAATTCAAACTTTAAAATAAGCTTGTTTAGATCCATTTTACTCTGAAGTCATTGTGTTTCGATCAGTAGTATTTAGTAAAGTTTCGAGCTGTGCAAACTGAGACTAAGCATACTGACAGTGAGTGTGTGTGAATAAACATCATGAGACATCCAATTTTAATTGTAATATACTATTATAAAAATATTATATAATTCTAAATTAGAATTTAATAATTACAGATTATATAGATTAAATTAATCTAGAACCTTCCATCGGTTCATCGCAGCTCGACCTCATGATGCTGAAGCATTGCCTCCTCACATGGCCAAAATAATTATTTGCCCAAGGTAGCTGCCAGCTCTTGGATTCCGGTACACTCGATGACCCTGTTTGACACTTCTTCAAAAAGGGTCATGATTGAACAACACAGTAAATTAAAAGTTGATTAATTTAGCTAAGTATATATATACCTACTTATTAAAATAGTCTCTCGTAAGCTCGAGTTTCCATAAAAACGTAGATTTAGAAAATGTCGAATTGATATCATACTTTGCATCACCATATTGAATTGTCTGTTTTTAGTCCAGGTTTTTGAAGTTTTTTGTAAAAAAAAAAAAAACAAAAAAAAACTAATTAAATTTATATTAAAGCAAAACAAAATCTGTATGGAAAATTGAGCTTTATACGAGAAACTTAAATGATATAATTGTGATGAGAGATATTATATTCAACTCGAGACGATCGCGTATCTCGAATGTCTTATTAAAAAATCGTTGAAATAGGAACAATAAATAATTATTTCATTTTATAAGTAGATTGAGGAATGACTACAAACTAACATTAAACTTTAAGTACATAATATATACTTTTTGAACTATTATATCTATATTTAAAAAAATATTAAACTTATTTCTTACTACCAAAAAATAATAACTTTAGATAGAAAGTTCTATCCTGGATGAAGTAAGTATCTAGAATTCTTCTTCGTCATGCCCCTCCGGATAGTTTACGAGGGCCTACTCATGTACTCATGTACATTTGCTTTAATGTCTGTATTTTATATTCAATCTATCTGTAATCTGTTGATATTTACAGATAGATTGAATATAAAATAATATATTTTTATTATTATAAATTGAGACTTCATAATCGTGCGTTGTGAAGTCTACATCTCCTGAAGATGCTCCGGTTTCGGAGCGAAACGATCGTCAAGTTAGTTTTGTGGTGGATTTGCGTGGTGTTGTAGGTACCTTAGTTTGTCACTTTTGGCGGATTATAGCAAAATAATTTTGTTTTTTTTTTGATTGTAAGTATATCATGGAATTCCACAAACTTCTATTGTTGAATCTGTTGATATATAACTTACGTAGCAATGATGTTATTTTTCAAATATTTTATGGACTTTTTTGACAATAACAACGTTGCCAAGAGATGAATCTATAGATTACAGATAGATTGAATATTGAAAATTTAACTTATAACTGACTCTCAGGTTTTGCAACGTTGCAATAAAAGCCGCCGGCCTCGTCACAAGACTGCGATCGGCGACCTAAGCCGGCGACTTTAGCCATTTTCAAATTAAAGCCAAATCTAAACAATTGTCAAATTCACATTTTTCTTAAATGTGTATCATTTCCAAAGATTTTCGTGGTGCTGAATACGAAAATGATATCCATTTTCAAATTCAAAATGGCGGAATGGAAATTTTCACTGGTTTTTTACTGAAAAATGGTTAATGCAAATGACGTCAGCGGAACTCCGGATATCCGGAGCGATATGACGTCACTTGCACGTCGGAACTCAAAAATAGCTGGAATGTGCGATCAGCACTATCCCGATTCCTTATATATCTGTCTCTTTGAATATAACATTGTTAGGTGTGGAGTTGAAGTGAATATAGCGCGTGTTCGGCGCGTCGGTCTCGTCGTCTTCGGCGCCTTGCTTCGGCGACGACTCCGAGTACAGTTCGTGACGGAAGTTGCCTGGAACATTTACAATAATGTCAGATACGTCTTAAACTTTGATTAGATTTTTTAGATAATCGCTTTTACAGTGGTGGATACGTTATAATATACTAAATTTTGTCTATAACAAGTTATAATTTAAAAGATTGAAAGTTAAACCGACTTCACCACACACTTAACAGTCCATATCTTGGAAACTACTGTACCGATTTTGATCAAAATTGCACTGTTCCCTGAGTTGAACTTGATTAATAAAAAAAAAATAACATCAAAATGGCGGTCGTGAATTATACAAAATGGTAAAATATATTTTTGTAGGCAGTATACTAGAATAGGTCTGAATAGGTTTTTCAAAATCAAAATGTCGTTTCTTAAACTATTTCACGGCTATAAGCTAGAATCTAGATAATATTATGTATCTAAAATGCCTTCAAAATATGAAAGTAGGTAAAGCTCGCAACATAAGCACAGTTAACTAATAACAACAGTAAAACAACGAATAAAACAAACGGGTAAAACATACTTACAAGCAAAGCGTCATGGATGCGGGAATGCAGTGATTTCTGTAATTAACTATAACAGACATCAAAACTAAAAAAAATGAAAAAAAAATGAAAAAAAAATAAGCACTAAACTATTGGTACTACTTTACTAAAGCTTGGAAATAACAGCATATCTTACATTAGATAGTTTATTCTTTTACGTTTTCAAAATTTCATTTGTGAGACGTTTCGGAAAGATTTGATTGAAGTGTGGTGGACACCACACAAAGAAGTTTGATTCTTATTTTAATATTAACCAATCAAAACTAAAAGAAATTTTGGAGACACGCTCTCGAAACTATAATATCCCTGACACTATTGTATCCCTGATTTGACGTATGTCATTAGAAAGGAATAATAATACCAGTGTATCTCACAGTCTTATTTCTTCTTTAATATAATTTTAATTTAATAATCAAATTGACGTAACATAGTGTTACGGACATTTCAACAAAAATAAAAAAGCGTTATTATTACGTAGGTATTTATTAATATAAGGTCCATTTGAGCATCCGTTAGACTAGAATCATAGACCATTTGGTATAATTTCACTTCACTTTAAAATGTTAAAGTTACATCAATAATATAATTAATTAATCGACACAGTGTTGAAGTTACTTACATCTATTATGTACGTTACGTTGAATTAAGTTACGTACGTTAAGTTTACGTAACGTTAAGTTTAAGTAACGTTACGTACATTAAGACGAATTTGCGCTCATTATATTATTTTATATGTTACGCTAGAAAATTATATCAGCAAATCATAATTGAATTAGAAATCGTAATCGGTATACCGATTAGGACGTTACTATAAAGACGTTAAATTAATAATCTATTTAGGCAGTCCAAAATCTACAGATTGAAGATCTAAAAGAAAAGTGTAATTAAATGTTTACCAATAGGTAAAATACTCTCAATACGTGGATTGATTAATATTAACACGCTTTACTAGACATGTGTATTAAATCGTCCAATCTATAGATTTTGGACTGGATAAGATTCGGATATTTGCCTTATGCAATCCATCTTCCAGAAAATAATATAATAAGCGGATTAAAGATAACGTTTGTATCGTTTAAACTTAATTCGTCACTTTGAAAAAGAAACTGTGCCATAGACTAGTAGAACTGTTCAATAAGGATTATTAAAACATAACTTAATAAGTTTTTTTTACTGTCCTAAAAATCTAATATTGCAACATAAAATGCATGCGTTATATTAAAGTTAAAGGGCCGTGAACACTTTGGGGCAGTTTCGGACCTCAACGTCTATCGGTTTTTTGAACTACGTCGGGGTTCCAAGGTGCTGGAGTGTCGACCTCGCACCGGAAAGCGCAGTGTTGGCAGATCCCCCACTAGGTGGACAGACGACATCAAACGAATCGCAGGGAACCGCTGGATACAAGCGATGCAAGATCACGGCGTGTGGAAGTCCCTAGTGGAAGACCCATGTCCAGCTGTGGACGTGTATAGGACGACTTTTTAGCTTTTAGCCTCCCACCGAGTTGACCTGTTTTCTCTCGGTGCAAGCGGCACAAGACCGCGGCGTGTGGAAGTCCCTACGTGACACCTATGTTCAGTAGAGGAGTAGATTGATAAAGGCGATGACGACGCCAATTTTTTAAGTTTTGAAGAGCAAGGATCCATATCGTGTGTTGCACGATGCATATTTTCTTTACGCGAGTTCTAAGCACATTGAACTTTTACATATTAGAATAGAATATAAGTAGGCTCAGTGCTTTAAACCTGCTGTCCTAACGTGTACAAGGCCCTTACATTGTCTCGTAATTGATATAATAAAAAAAATACCTGTCCACTTTTTAATGGTATTTCATTTTTTTATTACATCGAATATTTTTAAGTAGGTATTTCCCACTAGGGATTTATTAATTATTTTATTTATTTACAAGTAATACTATGGGTAAAACATGCGTCACGTATTTACTTTAAGTAAGCGTCAAAACAAAAACATAAAAATAAAACTACTACTACGCCAATTTTGTATATTCAATCTATCTGTAATATCTCGATAAGTTAATGAAAGTATTGTATAAAGTATAAAATATTTTTTTTTGACGAATATCAACATTGCTACATAACTTATCAATAGATTACAGATATATTGAATACAGGAAAGGGGCGTAAAACATTTGTCGTCAACATTTATTTTCTATATTCAATCTATCTGTAATCTATCGATTTGTTTCGTAACGTATAAGATCGTAAATTATAGTTGAAAAAAACGAAGCATCTCTACTACGTCGTCATATCTTTGTTATTGTTTGGAGCCAAAACGTCAAAATGGCTGGTACACAGTTTTGAATCAACCAATTGCCTGTTCCTAGGAATAAACCCACTTTTTTCTCTTTCACGCATACTATTTTTATTTGTAGCTTCTTCGCCATGGAGTAAAAGAGTAGATATTGAGTAAAAGTAAAAGAGTGATTTGGTCAATTTTGGTTTCTCTAAACATTTTTTGACTAATAACGCTGCTAAGTAACTTATCGACGTATTACAGATGGATTGAATATTGAAAATGGACGTAACTAAATCAACGCAGATTAGAATAAGAAAGTGACTGCCGAGAACGTCGCTCGTACACCATCGCCGGGATGATAGTTGTCCAGTCGCTGTCTTAATCTAAACCTGCCTTTATAAAGTGTATTTATATCGCAAAAAGTGCTACATCAACATACAGTACATACATACATTTCATTTTTGCATTAAACAAGTTCATTTATAAAATCCAAAATATTCTATAAAATTTTACGCACACGGTGTCAGAGAAATTGATTATTATTTTCGTCAAATCCATATTTTTTCAGCTGACAGCAGCTTTTTGTCTCGTTTCTAATCAAAGTTAAAATTTTATAAATGAACTTTTTAAACTCAATTTCGACAACAGACATAAAAAAACATTATAATATCGTACACACAAAATTATACATTGTATAATCGAGCACACGTCAATCTAGATCACTCCAAAGCAAAAGCTCAACATTCAAAACGATTAAGAAAAAAAAAATGCTTTATAAGTGAGAAAAAGACAGCGATATAATCGCTCGTCCTTTTCATGTCCGCGATCGACCAACGACAAACGTTAAGATGGTTATAATTATATTATATTCTATATACCACTGGAGTTTGCGCCTCGAACATTGTAGTGAAGACAAGGTTATTCACCTGGGCTATTTTTTCTCTAGGTTTTCTATACCTCACACTCTATTTAAATAGGTTAGAACGAGACAAAGCAACTCCAGAGCTGTTCAAGGCCAAATTTCTTTGCTTTAACGTTTTGTTTTGAGCGCAAATTCCATAGGTTATATTTTTCTAGTTAAAACGTCACGAGGTGCGACAATTCAAGCCACTACATCTACAGTCCACTTTGCGAGCTCTAGTCCTACAGAAGCCGTAACACTTCAACGCCAAACAACACAACCCCCCCTTTTTGCTGCTACCCGACTTGCACGACTCGCGGCTGCCGTGCAACCTCTGTACTTCCGGAACTTTCTTGTCGTTGTGTCTGCTCTTGCAGTTCAACAACATGTCCAATCTACTCTTCAACTGAGAAGGTGATACGCTTTTGTCTCGAGTCGGAACTGTGGCTTCCGAATCGTTTACAACGTCCGTTAAATCGGATCCGGAAACGTCCGCGGTCGGAGTGTGCGACTCGACGCTTTCCGGAGTGTACGGATCGGAGAACTGTTTGGGACTCAACAACGTACTATCGATATCGTTCACGAATATACCGTCGGAACTGGAATAGTCCGCTCGCGTGATCTCCACGTACGGAATGCGGAGCATCGTTTCGTTTAGCGAACCCGTCCTAGAGCGTTTCGGGTAGCAGTTGGTCGGGTAGCAGGTAGTCGGTCGGGCGTCGGGCGGATGTTTGTCGGGTCGGTGTGCGGCCGACAGTGTTTTGTTGACGTATATTTCGGGGTCTGTGGGCAAGCGTTTGAGGCGCTGCGGGAGGGGGTTGTGCACGGTACCTCTGTCGCTCTGCAGCATCACGCGCAGGTAAATCGGCTGTGGACAATGTTTCACGTTTGGTAGAAGAGTATGCGAATTAATCCAAAATATATCTACTATATAAAAATAAGTCGGGTTTTCCTTCCTGACGCTATAACTCCAGAACGCACGAACCGATTTCCACGGTTTTGCATTCGTTGGAAAGGTCTCGGGCTCCGTGAGGTTTATAGCAAAGAAAAACACGCGAACGAAGTCGCCGGCGGGGGTCAGCTAGTACTTTATAGATACGTTAAAAAAAATTAAAAAATACCAACTACACCCAACAGGCATCTTCTTTACATTGTGAATAGTTTTCGTTCAACGACTTTTTACAAAATGCATTCACCAAGAATTTTTAAGTTTTTGCTGTTTGCTTTGAATCACGCCGCGTTTCAGAGCAACCAATTTAAATAATTTTATTTTTTGTATGTAAATTTAGTGAGAATTTTAAGAAGTCATAGAACTAAAGTTGTTTATTAGTATAGAAATTGCCTGTAGAAAGTTATTGGGTTTTTAAAACCCCGTATAAGTAAAAAAGTTCGTCAATTTTTTTCGCTTAACGGTTTTTCAAACATGTTTAATCTTTATTTCTTGTTCTTTAAAACTTTAAATAAAATAAGAAAATTGACAAACAATTCATTAATATTTTTATATCTACTTTTTATAATAATAAAAATGTTAACTAAGCTATAACAGCAGCATGAGAACTAATATAAAAGTAAAATCATTGTAAGTAAAGTTATTCTAACTATTCAAATTGATTTTAGAATTAAAAAAGTCAAGTAAGTATCTACTTAGTTTTTTAGATTATAATAAATTTACGAAATAGTCATGCAGTGTTTGAAGAATAATAGTTTTTCGAAGTTTTAGAAGTATGTATATAAGAAATTGGTAGAAAATTTTAATAATTGGTACAAAATGGTATGAAAACATGGAAGAAAATGGTAGGAATTTACCTTATGGTCACCCATACAGGCCGCGTCTCCTATGACGCCGTACTCGCTCCGTCTGCGCGCCGGCGCGTCCACCAACCGCCGCAGTTCGGCCGACGCCTCGCCCGATTTTGGTGATCCTTCCGATTGGTTCCGCACCAGTTTGCGGCGTCCCGGAGAAACTTCCGAATCGGATACCCTGCACCGATAAATCACCGAATACTTTATAGTAAAACCTAGAGTGATCTACTTCGTACTATAATTGAGCCATTACACACATGCAAACTGAGTCATAAATCATTTTTATTGGACATTTCGCTCTCACTTACATGCCTTATGGAACAGGAACTTGATGCTCTAGTGTCGTGTGTAATAGTATTTACAAAGGATTTGTCGATAGTTGCATTTGTCGGGAGATAACAGGTTATAAAGACCACAGGAAAGCTCTTACAATACTATGATCTTAATGATTTATGACTCAGTTTGCACGTTTATAATGTCTCAAATGCCATAGCTTGAAAGCATGCTATTTCAGTCAACATCAACGGGCGAGTCATATCAAGAGCGAGATGGGTGATGTTTTGAAAACGCAAGTCAACGTTCCTCTAAAATACAAATGTTTGAATGGTCATAATATCTTTCAAAGCTTATATAAATCTACGACACCTGAGTTAGTTATAGATCTAGAACAATGAAAAATTTACTTATCAGTGTATCACCACGCATGTCGGTAACAGCTAGTAACACAATACATTTAAATGCAACAATATGAATGTATTACCTATTTGTACTAAAATCAAATGAAGTGTGAATCAATGAAATGATAATGTAAAACAAGCTAAAAATTTGGGAACATAAAAGTCAACCATTCAATGTGTCAAATACAGTAGTGCAAATTTTCATGTATTGTGCAAATCGCCATATTGTAATTTCGCCTTAATTTATTTTATGTGAATACAAACATAAAGCACATAGTCCCTCAAGTCAACTGAAAACCACATTTAATATAACCATCAACATCATCATAACTCTAAAAAAATGCCAAAATAATAAAACAACCATACACCAATTTATACCAACACACAGACAGAAGTACATAAAAGTGACCATATTATAAAAGTTATGATTTTTTCTATTTATATGGTACGGAACCTGTTTTATGTCTTATGCTAGTCTTATGTCACTTAAACTGTATGAGACAATAATTATTATGAGACAAAACAACGAAGTGTCACATTTAATAGTAAAAGAGCACATTAATACATTTTCAACACACTTGCTCATAAAGTAGCTCTACGTTCACCGCAATTAGGCAGATAATTACACCTATTACTCAAACTGTGACTTTTGTTTTACTATAATTCACAAGTGAATTATAGAGTTTTATTTTTAATTTATTGGTTGAGTTGGTTCCTTTGTTCTTAAAAAAGTTTCGATACAAAAAGGTCGTATTCAATAGTACAAATAAATTAATATACTTTTTGCTTGCTCATTTCATGCAACTTCGTATTTAAATAGATAATTTCAACTTGTACGTGTTTAATAAATAAAACTTTCACTGAAATATAACTTTTGTTTTTTCTGTAATAAAGAAAACTTGAAATTCCCCATTTTGTACGTGGCTAAAACGCTATCCGCGAAAAGCCAAATAAAACAAACCTCATTCTATAGTCTATGGCCGATTGCCATTTTAAGAAGCGCGCGCATAGGAAAACTGATTAATTTTTCCCGCCATTGCAAAATGCCATAGAAAACAAACCTCATTCTATATAGTCTATGGCCGATCGCACTTATATGTGTGCGCGCATAGGAAAACTGATTAATTTTTCCCGCCATTGTGAGAAAATTTTCATAACTCGTTTTCACTGTTGAAATTACAGTTATTTATTAATTAAAATTAAAATATCTACAAGTACTAATTATGAAGAAAATGATTTATGTTGTACACCGCCCGATATATGTGAAGCCCTTAAAGTTATGGAAAGTTTACTACCTGAAATATCCAAGGAAAATATCTATTTTAGTGTTATTTTCTTCGCAAGTGTGTTGAAAAACGTCGTATGATACACGTGTGTATTGATGATTACCGTCCTCGGCTATCTTAAGACCCTCACCTAACGGCTCGGGTCTCAATATCGCCTCAGCGGTAATCACCAACATTACACACTTATACCATAATGTACTATTATTGAAATTTCATCACAATCTTAACTTCCGACATTGATTAACTTACTGTTTTTGCTTTGTGAAATACTTCCATTTCAGTCTGTAAAAGTTTAGTTAAGTTCTTAATGATTGTTACCTACTCGTACTCATATTTACCTATATGAATTATTTTGGACCAGTTACTAACAAAATTAAAACGTATTAAACCAGTTGTTTCTTTATGTAAATAAGAAATCGAAATAGGCTCGCGATTCCTCAATTACGCCTCAAGAAGGTCCGAAAGTAGTTTGTGGGAAAGGGCTTGACGTTCTATAATAAAATTTTACAGTTAATTTTGGACTTCCCAAAAGTGTGAGGAATATACTAAAGTATGCTTATTAAATAAAGCATATTATATAATCGAAGACTATAAAAATGATAAAAAAGCGTTGGTAGATTTGACTCGCTCCGGCAATGCGCAAGACGGCAATTCCATTATCTATGTACATAATATAATATTTATTGTTATTTGAGTTCTTCTCGATACCTGATTCGGAATGGTTCGGAATGGCATTCCGAACCAGTGGTAGATACACTTGACGATTGAAAAGCACTTGTAAATGTTTATTTGAATAAAAAAAAATTATATTTGAAGTTCTGTCACAGTCTTAGTTACCATGTTCCAGGTTACCCTACCACTGGTTCGGAATGGCATTCCGAACCAGTGGTAGATACACTTGACGATTGAAAAGCACTTGTAAATGTTTATTTGAATAAAAAAAAATTATATTTGAAGTTCTGTCACAGTCTTAGTTACCATGTTCCAGGTTTACCATGGAACAGCTCCTCACCTGGCGTTGATGGCCTGCTGCAGGCTGGTGGGGTCCGCGATGCTCTTCCGGCTGGCCTGTATGCCGGGGACGCTGAGCACGTCCAGCTCTGCGGCGCTGGTTTTCTTCTCCAGAGTTTTTCCAGGACTCCATTGCTGAAAAAATATGTAGTATGATTTGTTGTTAGGCCTCTTGATAACGGCGCGCGGCGATGGGCTGGCCACATCTTTCGGGGTGAAGATAAATGGAGAAAATCCATTAGTTTGTGGTATACCAGGGAAGAAAAGTGGAAAAAAAGACAACAGACTAAGAGATGGGGAGATGAAATAGTTGCTATGGGGGGGCGGGGGGATATGGACCAGAAGGGCAGCAGATAGAGGAGAATGGAAGGGGTTGGAGGAGGCCTTTGCCAAACGGCAAGATTAGGGGGAAAAAACTTAAAATAAATTGTACAATGCATAACAATGTTTAATCTGATCAAGGCTAAATAAATAAATAAATAACGGCGCGCCAGCGCGTTATCCATACAGAACGTGAGCTTCCACGGCGCGTTAACAAGAGGCCTTAGGAGGCCTTCGCATATTTTATTTAATATTCAATATCCTCCTGTAGCATACCGGTAGTGGGTTGATAATGACGATGATGAAATTCATGGTACAGAAATGTTCAATAGGCAATAAGACATGCCATGTCCACCGACAAAGAGTTTTATACAAAAATAAATTAGTCTAAGTAGGTACCTGATTGTTATGCCTCGCTGGTGAGCCAGACCTGGCTGGACTGCTGTCGGAAGACGACACTCGTCCGCTGCCGCTGTCAGTGGAATCTGCCACGGATTTCCTACCAGCCAAATTGATATTATATATCGGTATATCGGTAATACTAGGATTATGTATCAGCAGGGCTTGTAAACAAGAAAAAATAAATAACGTTAATTTCAAAACAATATTTCTCTACCGGTAAAAATATAAACGTCAATGTGCAGTATAAATAAACAATTATCATTATAATGTTCTTCGACCGTAATCATTTTCGATGCACTATGATAATTATTTAGGTAGTTTACGAATTGTAAAGCGCCTTTAGATGATGTTTTAGGCTCTTGGCAACTAAAATAATTATAAAGATTCACCGGTAAAATGTAACAATACCGTTAAATCGATTACTGTTATTTTTATAGTAACGTTAATTTGGTTGGGTAGAGTAAACATTACCACGTTTTTAACGGTATTTCAAGTGTCTTAGACTAAGTCACAGAATTTTGAATAGGTATAGAATTAGTAAAGGGGACATGACAAGTGGAGATAGAGTGTGCTCTAACCTAGAGCCGTGTAACCTGTTCTCGCCAGTTCTAGCGTCGCTTTGCTGCACCAACAGCCTCGCGGACTGTGACAGGAATACTCTGTCACACCAAGACGGACATCTGTGGAAAACAAGATTTTTTTCTATTTATCTACAAGTTATAAACCTTTGACTGCGAGATCGCAGTCAAAGGTTTATTTCATTTAAATATAAAATTTCAAATTTTATATTTAAATGGAGAAATTATCCTATTCTTCAACTCCGTTCATGTAATAACATTCTTGTATCGTGATAATTATTTAAATAAAACTGAAAAATTAAATAAATAAAACTGAAAACTAATAGAACCTCAGTCGGGTGTTTATTTTTCTTCAGAAAATTATCTCCACTAGTTTCGCTCACGCCTCGAGAACTGTCAATCAATGTCAGTGTCACTGTATAGCCGCCGGCACATAAATCCAGCGGTGACCTTCAAGTACGCGCAGCGTCGTACGAGTGAGCGGGACAATACGATTGGAGAGCCAATCAGCGCTTACGAGGTATCCGCGAGAGCTAATCAGTGCTTACGAACGATCCCCACGCCCTCCCCGCGACCGCCTCACACCCCGAGATACCTCATTTTCGACTTCTGCGCAGTGAAGGTCACCGGTCGACTTATTTGCCGTGACTTGTACCTGGTCTTCATGTAGTGCGTGGGCAGATGCACGTCCTCCTCGAAGGGGTAGGAGGGGGGGAACTTGACGGGGAACTCGTACAGGTTCGGTTTGAACGCCTCCAGCTCGCGGTCGTACTTCTGCAGCTGGAACAATATAACGGGGTGTAAGGGGACCGCTATCGAAAACTTAGCGTTGTTATTATACTACACAATACCAAGAACCATTTGTCGTTATACTTGTAGTATTTAGTAATTAATCGGCAATGTATAGCGTGCACAACTCGGGGTCTTTATTATTGTAGTTAGTATTTCGTATTTTTTAAACCGGCAACGTACTGATTGCATTACATTGCGAACTTTTAAAAAATATAGGAAATATTTTATCTTTTTTCCTCCCTTTTTATTGTGGTGTCTTGTCAGTAATCATCACTAATATTATTTTTCTTCGTTTCAAATAGCGGTCCCCATAAACTCAATGAGCGGGGTACAATGCTCGGGGCGCTGGATACTAACGGCACAAGATCGCTCACTCACCCAGGGCTCGCGGAATATCTTCTAGTGATCTACGTGCGCGAACTCCTTGCCCACAGTCAGTACGGTGCGGTCGTCGGCTTTGGCGCGGTACTGCCACTTGGACGAGTCCACGTTAGCGCCGTTCTGCAGACTGGATACAAGCGGCACAAGATCGCTCACTCACCCAGGGCTCGCGGAATATCTTCTAGTGATCTACGTGCGCGAACTCCTTGCCCACAGTCAGTACGGTGCGGTCGTCGGCTTTGGCGCGGTACTGCCACTTGGACGAGTCCACGTTAGCGCCGTTCTGCAGTCTGGATACAAGCGGCACAAGATCGCTCACTCACCCAGGGCTCGCGGAATATCTTCTGGTGATCAACGTGCGCGAACTCCTTTTTGCCCACAGTCAGTACGGTTCGGTCATCGGCTTTGGCGCGGTACTGAAGCTTGGACGAGTCCACGTTGGTGCCGTTCAGCAGGTTGGATACAAGCGGCACAAGATCGCTCACTCACCCAGGGCTCGCGGAATATTTTCTGGTGGTCTACGTGCGCGAACTCCTTTTTGCCCACAGTCAGTACGGTTCGGTCATCGACTTTGGCGCGGTACTGAAGCTTGGAGGAGTCCACGTTAGCGCCGTTCTGCAGACTGGATACAAGCGGCACAAGATCGCTCACTCACCCAGGGCTCGCGGAATATCTTCTGGTGGTCAACGTGCGCGAACTCCTTTTTGCCCACAGTCAGTACGGTTCGGTCATCGGCTTTGGCGCGGTACTGAAGCTTGGACGAGTCCACGTTGGCGCCGTTCTGAAGACGACACGCGGTTAGCTCTTCAGTTACTTTCTGGAAATATTAAAATAAAATCCTATATGAATATGTATGTTTGTCCCTCTCTATCACTTGTGCAGCGCTTAGGAACGCAAACGACCTCCTGCCACCTTATGGACCTTACGCAAGAGAGGTTTTGGTGTAGTTTTTTCGTTTCATCGATTTTCAAATGCACAACTGTAGAGGCATACAGCCTCTACTGCCGATGACAGTAGCTGGCAGCTCACAAATAAAACAAGTATTAATTAAAAATTTAAAAAACCCCCGACAGTCGCTATTTTGTATTTGGAATAGTGCTATTCTACTAGCCAAACCCTTTCGTTTGATACCCATAAGGGAGTTGTGAAAAATATGTAATCCGCCATTTTGTAGCGGCGGCCATCTTGGACCAATTTTCTTCAAACATAGCTAACAACACTCTCGACTAATTCACCTTTCAAACAAAAAAAACCGCATTCAAATCGGTCGACCCGTTTGAGCGCCACAGGGGAACAGACAGACACACACACACACACAGACATGTCAAACTTATAACACCCCGTCGTTTTTGCTTCGGGGGATAAAAAGCAATTCTACGAAGCTGTCATTTGGAACGAGTTTAAATTCCTGCTGGCTTTGGTGCGACCAGCCGGGACACATTCAACCAAAGGCATTTCGCCCATCGACAAGTGACAGCCTACTTACGTTTTGTACCGTACGGTGACCATAGGCCCCACGGCTGGGCAACTCCAACCATTAATGTACCTACATACGATCATGTCAATTTAAGAACCTGTTTCACCACCTTTTGATAAGTATCAGATAGCTATCTACAACTTTTGTCTTTGTCACTCGACATAAAGTAAGAATGTGACAAAACTTACGTTTAGGCTACCCGACACTTATCAGAAGGTGGTGAAACAGGCCGTAAATATTGGAAATACAATGATGTGAATATGTATACTCTGATTTTTAATTCCGTGGAATTCTGACGTTTCGTAATGTTACCAGAGATAAAACAATACCCACAAAAAAGATAAAAAATTTAAAACTTATGTAAATAAAAATCAACTGCCGCATGTAGATATGACAAATGCCTGAAAGACACATGGTGATAATGTCATTCGACTTCCATTTTTGAATAAATTTTTTCAATGTGCGTCTTTTGTTTTCTATTGCTGTTAGTGTGCACTTTCTAGTTTCCACTCTTGGTGTTTTCTATTTTAGGGCGAAACGACTAATATTATTACGCCGCATAAATGGCTTTTTGTGATGACAGGGAATTAAATTAATTTGGGGTGAAATCATACTTCGTAGATGTTGACCCTGTTCTCCATACAAATAACTCATCTGTAAATGACAATGACAGCTGTCAGAATTCCACGGAATTAAAAATCAGAGTATAACAGTGTTTTTTTTTTTCATTGGAGTCACCACCACTAGCTACACAATACTAAAGAAGTTTCCCTTCTATTATAGTTCCCATATAGTTCCCGTATAGTTCCCTATATACTATTTAACTAGCGGACCCGGCAGACGTCGTCCTGCCCGCTATTAGCGCCACCTACCGGTTCCAATTTTTCTACTTACAAACCTTCCTCTTGAATCACTCTATCTATTTAAAAAAAACCGCATCAAAATCCATTGCGTAGTTTTAAAGATTTAAGCATACATGTACTATGTATGTAGTGATAGTGAATACCTTAACGACGGCTCCGGTGTCGGTCCTAAAGTTGAAGTCCCCGAATATGAAGTAGGGCGCCGCGTGCGCGTCGGCGTGCAGGTGCCGCAGCGTGTGCCGCAGCGCGCGCCGCCGGCTGCGGCAGTACACCTACAGACAATAGGGTATTTGACAACATTGAAAATATATACTATTGATTGTGGTCATCTTATCAGATAATAGCCTAAAAAAGACATATTTCACTCAATCAAACTAAATTATGTAATTTTACGCGATATTTTGCACGAAATAAAACATAATAAATTTTTTAAATTTTATCAGTAACGTGAACGCTCTGGGATTGTTTGTGACGTCACTAGAAATTGCACTTGACTTGGTTGTTATAATTGAAGTTTATCAAGTCAACCGAAACTAAAGTTTAAACTTGAAAAAATAAGATTGATATTAAAATGAGTAGGTATAAGAATTTACAACATTACGATACAGCAATCGCCTTGCGTAGCGTCTCTGTCGCACGCACCGAGTTCCAATAAGGAGCGAGAGAGGTGACTTGCATACCGATTTGTGACGTCACGCGTATCATGTGCTCAGAAATGTCGTTTTTGGCGTGGTTTTCAAAACTTAAACTTTATCATTGATTTAATTCTTAATACTGTAGATATTGCGAAAAATATCAATGTAGTGTGTTTTAATAAGTAATAAAGAATAATTTAAAACAATTTCTAAAAATTAGTCAAATACCCTATTTTTTTTTTTTTTTTATAGGAATAGTGGGCAACCGAGCAAGCGGGTCACCTGATGTTAATCAGTGATTACCGCCGCCCATGAACGTTAGTAGCACCTGAGGAACCACTAATGCGTTGCCGGCTTTTGAGGAAGGGGACTGGCTCTTCAGCTCGCTGCCGGAACACACGGATGCTTTGCGGCAGATTACGGCTGAAGTGTGGTCGCTAGCCAGGCGGATTCGGGGTAGAATCCTACCACAAAGCGGTGATACCATGCAGATTAAGTTGTGTGGTATCAGGCACAACGACCCGTAGAGGGGACTGAGAGCGTCAGGGCCTCGTTAGCATATTGGCAGGGTGCACCGCGCGCAGGTGAGGTTGACTTTGGCCACATAGGTGGAATTTGGGCCACTTACACTCCAAAGATTTATTGATATCCTCTTAATATTATAAATGTGAAAGTGTGGATGTTTGGATGTTTGTTACTCTATAACGTTGCAACTACTGAACCGATTTGGCTGAAAAATAGATTATGCCCTGAGTTAACACATAGGCTACTTTTTATTCTGAAAAAATCCAGTTCCCGCGGGATTTAAAAAAAAAACGAAATCTACAGCTATAGGTAGATTACTATAGCAAACTACCTTGAAAGTAGGTATATAGGTTGGAAAAGGGATTCCCTCAGGATTTGTAAAAACCAAAAAAAAATATTCGTTCTAGATTATTGGAACCGCAATATATCCACATAATGATCTGTTAGGGCTTCCAAACAGATATACACAAATCTATATAGGTACACAAAAAATATCGTAGGTAGGTATATAATATACATAATATATTGTATGTATGTTTGTTTACGAATTACACCGCTAATCGGATTGTGATCATTCTTTTTTATTGGCTTACGTTTACTTCAACTGCAAGTGAAAAAGTTTCAACAAAATCGGTCCGGCAGTTTCCGTGATATAGACTGTTAAGTGTGTGGTGAAATCGGATTAACTTTTAGGGCCTGTATCACCACTCTCTGATAAGTGTAGGATAGCTTATTCACATGTTTTGTCTTCGTCACATGACATAAAGTAAGAAAGTGACAAAACTTACTTTTAGGCTATCCGATACTTATCAGAAGGTGGTGAAACAGGCAAATCTTTTAGATTATGATAAACTCACAGAGGGGAAAGGCTCCATGGCGAGCAGGTTGGAAGCGTCGTGGAACAGGTGTATGTTGACAAACTCTATGGAGGTGCTGCGAATCGACCAACGCGTTCGCAGGAACCCCTTCCGAGACCATTTGCACTGCAAAATACATAACGATTAATTCCTTTACAATTAAAGACCTTTTTATCGATCTTGTAGAAAATTTTCATCGACTAGCTTTTTTTTCTTTTGCTTTTTTCGACCTTCAGTTCAATTAAATTTTAATCTATTTTTTAACACCCGACGCAAAAACGACGGGAATCGGGATGTTATAAGTTTGACGTGTATGTGTGTGTGTGTGTGTGTGTGTGTGTGTGTGTGTGTGTGTGTGTGTGTGTGTGTGTGTGTGTGTGTGTGTCTGTTCCCCTGTGGCGCTCAAACGGGTGGACCGATTTAAATGATTTTTTGTTTGAAAGGTGAATTAGTCGAGAGTGTTGTTAGCTATGTTTGATGAAAATCTATCTAAGATGGCCGCCGCTACAAAATGGCGGATTAAATTTTTTTGCACAACTCCCTTCATATGGGTATCAAATGAAATGGCTTGACTAGTGAAATAGCACTATGCAAATCCAAGATGGCCGCCGCCACAAAATGGCGAATGTCGGGGGTTTTTTAAATTTTTAATTTATACTTGTAATTAAAGACCTTTTATCGATCTTGTAGAAAATTTTCATCGACTAGCTTTTTTTCTTTTGCTTTTTTCGACCTTCAGTACAATTAAATTTTAATCTATTTTTGATATAACACATTTTGGTCTTGCGTCACATGTGACTCCATTCCCGCACCTTGGAACCCCACCGTCTACGTAGAAATAGATACATAAAATCTTTCTATTCAAATAAACTTTTACAAGCGTATTTGAAACATACAGTCAGTGAATATACCAAAAATAGAATAGAATAGAAATGTATTTTATACAAATAAAACAAGTGCTTTTGAATCGTCATTGAATCCACCGCTGGTTCGGAATGCCATTCCTACCTAGAACAACCAGCAAGAAACTCGGCGGTTGCTCTTTCGAGCAATCAAGTTTGTGTAAGCACATTTTTTATTAAAAAGCCCGTGTGGATTTAGGTTTTTAAAAATCCCGTGGGAACTTTTGATTTTCCAGAACAAAAAGTAGCTTATCTGTAGAAACCCGTCCCCAAAACGGAAAAATCCCGTGGGATCCCCACGATTTCGGAATACAATTCCTTACAGCATCAGGGTCGAGGAGTTGGATATGTACCTACTCGAGTTCATTCAACGATAAAGTCTTTAATTGGTACCCCCAATATCAATTTAAATAACCGAAAGTTTCTAAAACCCATTAGTTTTGGGGATTAGGTCCCCTACAGCATCAGGATTGAGGAGTTGGAATCCAAATTTTTTATAGAACAGGGTCGCAATGTTTCTCTATCGATTAAAAAAAAATTACGCAATTATCGGTTCAGAAATCTCGGAGATATCGGTGTACATAGGTAGAAAAACACAACTCCTCCTTTTTTTAAAGTCGGTTAAAAAAGTAGCCTATGTTACTCCCTGGTTTATTCTCTACTTGTATGTGAAGGTCCCGTCAAAATCGGTACAGCCGTTCCGAAGATTAGCCCGTTCAAACAGACAGACAGACAAAAATTTTAAAAACATGTGATTCAGTTATAGGCCAGTCAAATTTGACATTAAAATCGCAAACGAACGGCTAGTTCTGATTTTTTAATATGTTGTTAGGACCACTACCAGTAGTCTAAATTCAATTTTGCAGCTTCGAAAGACCTGTGCTAATTTTGTAGCACTCGAAAAACCGCGAAATTTTTGCACTTTTTTTGGGTTTTTCAATATAAGTCCTAAACTATGCGTTTCTAAAAAAATATTTTTCTACACTTTTTTAAAGTAGACTAAAATTGCTACAATTTAAGACCAAAACTAGCTCTTTAAATTCAATATTTATTGAGATACAGCTCTCCAAAAATTGACAATTAATTCCAAAAAAGTGAAATTTTAAGATTCGGTCAATTTTAAACCCCGATATCGGGGAAAATACTCATTTTACGAGTAAAGTTAATTGAAAAGATGTTGTAGTAAATATAATTAGCTTTAATTTAAACACTAAACAACGTCTGTAGCCCATATAGTTTACTTACAAATCCTAAAAGTTTAAAAAATGCGAAAATTGCAGTTTTCTCTTTAGTTTGTTTTGAATGTAATTTGAAAGAAAAAACCATGTACATCCACAAGAAATATGTATTAAAACTATTACTAAGTATTTAAATTAAGTATTTATAATGTTATTTATTCAAGAAAAAAATCATTTATATTATTATTGATATTTATTGATTTTTATGAAACATATTAATCTGTATTAAAATGACATTATGAGTTCCGAGCAATATAAGTGAGAGTAAAATGAGTATTATCCCCAAGATGGCGGTCGAAAATTGACCAAATCTTAAATTTTCACTTTTTTTGGAAAAAGTTCTATTTTGGGAGAGCTGTATCTCGGCAAGTATTGAAGTTACAGAACTGGTTCTGGTGTCAAATTGTAGCAATTTTAGTTTACTTTAAAAATATATAGAAAATATTTAAAAAAAATGCGTAGTTTACGACTTATATTGCTCGGAACTCATAATGTCCTTTTAATACAGGTTAATATGTTTCATAAAAATCAATAAATATCAATAATAATATAAATAATTTTTTTCTTGAATAAATAACATTATAAATACTAAATATAAATACTTAGTAATAGTTTTAATACATATTTCTTGTGGGTGTACATGATTTTTTCTTTCAAACTACATTCAAAACAAACTGAAGAGAAAACTGCAATTTTCCCATTTTTTAAACTTTTAGGATTTATAAGTAAACTATATGGGCTACAGACGTCGTTTAGTGTTTTAATTAAAGCTAATTATATTTACTACAACATCTTTCCAATTAACTTTATCCGTAAAATGAGTATTTTCCCCGATAGCGGGGTTTAAAATTGACCAAATCTTAAAATTTCACTTTTTCGGAATTAATTGTCAATTTTTGGAGAGCTGTATCTCAGCAAATATTGAATTTAAAGAGCTAGTTTTGGTCTTAAATTGTAGCAATTTTAATCTTCTTTAAAAACGCATAGAAAATATTTTTTTTAAAGCCATAGTTTAGGACTTATATTGAAAAAACCAAAAGTAGTGCGAAAATTTCGCGGTTTTTCGAGTGCTGCAAAGTTAGCACAGGTCTTTCGAAGCTGCAAAATTGGATTTACACTACTGGTAGTGGTCCTAACAACATATTAAAAAATCAGAACTAGCCGTTCGTTTGCGATTTTAGCCACTTTTGGAGTCAAATTTGACTGCACTATTATGGTTGCGTTCAAATAACCATATGAGCTTAATATGAGGTAGTTATTTCGATATTACAGACAGACACTTCAATTTTATTTATTAGTATAGATTATGACCTAGCCTAATGAACATAACTAATATTCCCATTTCCCCTCCAAATAAGCAAAAGCTTGTATTAAGAGTGGGTACGACAATAATGTAACGGGTGGAGTTTGAACCGTCGATCTTTCGGTTTCGCTATAGAGGCTATAAGCACTTGTGACTTACTTCAGGGAAGAAGTGCTGCGGGAACTTGGCCTTCTCCTTGGTGGTGATCTTCTCAATGTTGCCGCTGTTGACTTCCTTGCTGAGCACGTCCACGTAGGACTTCAGTTCAAAGTCCCAAATCTTGAGATCAGTGAGTGTGGAATGAGCGAAGTACATGTTGCCTAGGGCCTGAAAAATACAACATAATCTATCACTACATTATTTTGTACAAGCATAAATTAAAAATTTAAAAAACCCCCGACATTCGCCATTTCGTGGCGGCGGCCATCTTGGATTTGTGATAGTGCTATTCTACTAGTCAAACCCTTTCTTGAATTGATACCCATATTAAGGGAGTTGTGAAAAAATATGTAATCCGCTATTTGATAGCGGCGGCCATCTGGGATCGATTTTCATCAAAAATATCAACACTCTCGACTAATTCACCTATCAAACAAAAAAAAATCCGCAGATACACAGACACACACCCACACAAACACAGACACATACACACACACGTCAAACTTATAACACCCCGTCGTTTTTGCGTCGGGGGTTAAAAACAAAAGTCCCCTACCGCGTCTGTCTGTCTGTCTGGATGTATGTCCGCGATAAACTCAAAAACCGTTCAAGTAGTAAAACGGATTTTCATGATTTGTAGCCGAGCGAAGCCGGAGCGGGTCGCTAGTACGTAATAATTTCGACGAACTCCCTATAGCTCAGTGTTGAGCGCTGTGGTCTTATAAGTGGGAAAGTCCCGGATTCGATTCTTGGCATTCCATTAATCCTCTCCCTCTCCATTAATCACATAATTGATGAGTTTTCTGGAGTATATGAGTTCCAGATAATAGAATAGAAAAGTTTTTATTTTATTTATCTAGGTAATGTTCCCCTCATACCCTGTATAACTATTAACTATACTAGCTGTCCGCCCCGGCTTCGCCCGTGGTACATAATATATAGCCTATAGCACTCAGGGATCGCGAACATATCCAACGGTGAAAGAATTTTTGAAATCGGTCCAGTAGTTTCTGAGATTAGCGCGTTTAAAACAACAAACTCTTCAGCTTTATAATATTAGTATAGATATACAATAGATTACATTTAAATCTTAATCACTACATAGTATAAAACAAAGTCGCTTTCTCCGTCCCTATATCCCTATGTCCCTATGTCCCTTTGTATGCTTAAATCTTTAAAACTACGCAACGGATTTTGATGCGGTTTTTTTTAACAGATAGAGTGGTTCAAGAGGAAGGTTTATATGTATAAAAACATCCATTAAATAGTGGAGAAATACTGTTATTTTTGAGGTTTCTAATGTGATGTCGTAAATAATTACATTTTTTCCGCTTACATTGCAAACGCAGGCTGAACCCTACGAGATTTATCAAAATAATGTACTAAGTATTGTACACATTGAAAAGGTCTACAGAAAAGTCCGCGATGGTATATGTCTATCTCTTATGGATATCCCACAATATCATTTTTTTGTCATTTACTTTTTACGACAAATAATGGCTAATTTTCGAAGCGATTTCAACCAATACAGCATTAATCTTTATCTAATTAAATACCTTAAATACATTGTTGATTTAATATAAATCCATATGGTCCTTTACAGCATATGATTTAAATGAATACTTTCGAAGATATTACAGATTTAAAAATTGCGGCGGCGGGAGCGTGCCTATAAGCGCGTCGGTGGCCGCGGTTTTCCCTATAGCCCTGTGTCGATAATTTTTGAAAACAAAAAAAAATCACAGTACGTAGGATGAAACCCATTGGAAAAGGAGGAGAATATTATAAAAATACAAGGAAAAATAATTTTCATCCCATCTATTCGAAAAGGACGACTCGGTTCGCCTTTAAGTGCACCCAAAGGTGGTGTTTGCGGCGTACTTATTTATAAGTGCGCGTAAAAGATACTTTTTGAAGATGAAGGGCCCGTGGTCCCACCGGGCTAGGCGCGAATGATATCGATTGTTGTTATTGTTGTTACAAGTTTGACGTCTGTGTATGTATGTGTGTCTGTATCTGTCTGTTCCCCCGTAGCGCTCAAATGGTTGAACCGATTTGAATGCGGTTTTTTTGCCGCCTGGGAGGTTTCATCGAAAACGCTGCCTAATCCCAGAGCGGGTAGTACCTACGCATAATATGCTCTACTACCCGTGCGAAGCCGGGGCGGGTCGCTAGTAATAAATATAAAAGGTGACTAACTGACTGACTGACTGACTATCAACGTACGGCTCAAACCACTGGACGGATCGGGCTAAAATTTGGCATGCAGATGGCTATTATGACGCAGGCATTTGCTAAGAAAGGATTTTTGAAAATTCAACCCCTAATAGTTAAATAGGGTTTGAAAGTTTGTATCAGATTTATATGAATCCACGCGGACGAAGTCGCGGGCATCAGCTAGTTATGTATATAAATATTCTTATCATATACGTACTATACATTATACATTCATTCAAAAATGGAACACAGGAAATACGGACTGTAACTAAATGATAAAATAATATTTTAATTAGAAACGGGTTGGGTTTGAACCGCACGCCGCGTCGATATTTCAGATTTCCGTTTCAGAGACCGTTGAGCTGAGGTTTGTTTTGTATTTACCCTGTACTAGGTACACGCCCACGGCTTACGTCAGACGCTATTCAGGGTTCCGTACCCAAAGGGTAAAACGGAGCCGTATTAGAAATTTCTCCTGTCTGTCTGTCTGTCCGTCCGTTCGTATGTCACGCATCTCTATCTCATATGCGGTAAGAGTGACAGGTCTTAAAGGATATTTGGATAACTTCTGATTCAATATTCGGTTTTGGGTCAACATTCTATATGTTGACACAAAACTAAAAACGAACGAAAAAAAAATTCTTATCCAGGCATGTGGGTTTTCATTATCTATAGTCTAGTTTAAGTTCAAAAACGTGAAAAATAGAGATAAAGGTCCTAAAAATATGAGCTACAGCTCATTCGATTCGAAATCACCCCTAGAAAATTACCTCTAAAAAAATGTTTTTGAAGGATTTTGGTGCAGGTAAAAAAAAATGCAATTGTTATCTATTAACAAATAAGATGAAAAAAAAAATGATTTAGTTTTTTGTTAATAACTCGAAAAATATTTATATTTACGCAATTTTGAAAAAAGCTCGTTAAAGAGGAGGAAATTTCCAATAAAAAAATCTCAACTTCCGAAACTCTTTTTTCATCTTATTTTGTTAATAACAATTGCAATTTTTTACCTGCACCAAAATCCTTCAAAAACATTTTTTTAGAGGTAATTCCGAATCGAATGAGATAGCGCTCTTATTTTTAGGATCTTTATCTCTATTTTTCACGTTTTTGAACTTGTTTACTAGAGTTCATGAGCAGATTACGAAGTTTAAAATTTTAATCTTGAAAAACAAAGAAATACCTATAGTCCAGTAACTTTAGGAGGTGCTAGTATGGAGTACCTTGCGTTAAATCAGGTAGTTCTGATTTTTTGCAGACTTGTTTATGATGTTGGCCCAATGCTTAATCCAAGTTTGTGACCTCGAGCGACGAACGCAACTTTGTCAAAAATCGAAAAAACTGCGAAAATTTGGGATTTTTTTCAGATTTTGGCGATTATAACCCAAAAGGACTAGTTATTGACACTACCTTTTCAGGGCGTTTTTAAAGTAGAATAAAATTGCTACAATTTAAGACCAGAACCAGCTCTGTAGGTACATTACTTACTGAGATGCTCGCGACTTCACTTGCGTGAATTCTTAATCTCATACAAACTTCCATCTCCCATTGTACCAACTTAAGGGTAGTTTTTCTAAAATTCCTTCAACACGTAATTCTTAATTTTTTACCGAAAATCTAAATCCCAATTTTCATAGATATAACTTGATAAATGACGAAAACGTGACGGGGTCTCATTTAAACTTTCATCCCCTACTTAACCCACTTGCGGATAGAAATTTCAATAATCCTGAAATTCATATTTTTTATTTTTTATGGAAAGCCCAAATACCAATTTTCATGGATGTAACTTGAAAAATGACAGACTTTCATACAAACTTTCATCCCCTATTTAACCCCCTTAGTGCTGGAATTTCCAATAATCCTTTCCTAATGTACGCCTATATCATAAAAGGAAGCTACTGTGAAAATTTCAAGTTTCCGCAAGTGGGTTAAGTAGGGGATGAAAGTTTAAATGAGACCCCGTCACGTTTTCGTCATTTATCGAGTTATATCCATGAAAATTGGTATTTAAGTTTTCAGTTAAAAATTAAAAATTACATTTCGAAGGAATTTTGGAAAAACAACCCCTAAGTTGGTACAATGGGAGATGGAAGTTTGTATGAGATTAAGAATTCATGCAAGTGAAGTCGCGAGCATCTCAGTAAGTAATGTACTTACTGAGTAAGTAAGTAATTGAGTTCGCCAATACATTCAGCATTCGAACAATGCTGAATGTATTGGCGAACTCAAACCTTAATACAAGCCATTTTAGGTCTATTTTACTCTGAAATCGATCAATAGTTTTCGAGTTCGTTTTCGAGTGCTCCGATTTAGACTAAGCACACTGATTACTAAAGTTACTGGACTACTATGGGAATCGTCAAAGTTTGCAGTGTTAGACCGTTTTTGTTACGGGGCCTATGTTAAAAACAAAATTAGTTAGGTATCTGAAAATTCTGTTTATTATGAGTTACATCTACAGTATTCAAACAACAAATACTGAAAACACCGATTCCTAAGGTAGTTTGTATGACAAAAGAAAATTTCTAGTTAGTCATAATATGAACGGAACTAATAGAGCGAGGCCCGACTCACACTTGCCCGATTTTATTTAATAAGCAAGTATTACGAGTGTTTGGGGGCTTACGATAAACAGAATATCTGGTTATATTACAACATATTAGATATGATATCAACATTGTCGACAAATCCATTACCTACTTTATTTTCAAATGAACGTGAAAAATTACCAACTTTATTTGTGACCCAAAAACAAACCGTCAAATGCAACAGAAATGGCTTGGTAATACTAAGCTGTTTTTACTGCCGCGTCACGTTTACTATGTATATGTTTTTGGACCGCAAATAAAGAAATAAAGTTGATAATTTTTTCCACGTCTATTTGAAACGAGATATACGAGTAGATAAATCTTTCCTTAAATTTATGTTTACAACTTCCTATTTATATAGGATTTATTCCTCAAAATTTCCCACCAGCAGCCCGAGGATAACTTTCCGTATAACCTTTTGAATGCGATAGGCGAGTATTTATTTTAGTATCGTGCCAAGGGCGGGTGGGGTGTTATTTATTAACGCCCCGACGGAGTGGGTACACGCCCTGAAAGTTTAATCCGATTTACAAAACGAATAGTGTTCTTTTAAAAAGGTTTTCCTAGTCAATGGGTCAAGATGATTACAATGAATTTGATAATGTACTTATTTAATGAGTTTCATAAAAAAAATTTAGGTATTTAATATTGTACGTTAATGTAACGACCTCCAGACCGAATTTCAGCCGTGGCGGGCAATCTCAACAAAGGCGGAGACGAAACTCTACTCTCTATTGAGATATATACATAATATCTCTCTATCTATAAAACTGCACTCTCTATTCCCTCACTCTCATAGTCCGAGGACGCCAATGCGGCACGAACAGAGAGAGATCATGCCCACTTTACGTGCTGTTCGAGGCCCAGGAATTTATCTTACACCACCTTGCCACCAACTCAAATCCGGGCTTACCTACCTATAAATATACTACTTCATCTACAGCTTGGTTTACACACATTAAGTTGTCAAGTAGTTAACTAAATTTTAAATTAATTTTAAGTGAAATAATGCATGTAAACAGTGAATTTAGTAATAAGTTGCAAGTTAAAATTGAGTATGCAAGTAAACAAGTAGAATAGAATTTTGTCTATTTTTCGGTTAAGTAGCCGCGCCCTCCGCACCCCGCGCAACCCCCGCCGGTGACTAGAGATGCTATTTTGCGCGGGAAAGTGTTTTTTCATTGAAAATTTCATTGTTAATTTCTTCTGTGACTTCACTGAGCACTTATAAAATTACAGAGTTTATTATTGCATGCACTTCGCTGTTCATCTCGGTATGAACTTGAGAGCTTTACTAAATTACTTGTCTGGTTTCGTGAAAACGCTTACTTAAAATTAAGTCGCTTAAAATTAAGTTAAAATTTAGTTAACTACTTGACAACTTACTATGTGTAAATTAACCTTACATTTCATTGTCTCTGTATGCAATTAAGTTGTACACTGCGTTATTTAAGGGCCTGTTTCACCACCTTCTGACAAGTGTCAGATTGTAACAGATAATGTGTCGGTAAGTTTTTTCAGTTCCTTACTTTGTCAAGTGACAAAGACAAAAGTTGTGAATAAGCTATCTTACACTTATTAGGTGGTGAAACAGGCCCTTAGTGTCCAACAAATAACTGCATTACGGTATCCATCAAGGGGAATCACCTATGACCTATCTATATTCGATGATTCAGGACTAATGACGTTATTTCGGTCAGTCATCAAACTAACGATTCCATGTCACCCGTACACACACGTAGTCACTTGGCTTGGTCAGTAAAGTTATCCAATAACAAATTAGCAAGGTGACAATTATTTTTTGGGCACTGCACGATGAACGACGAATGACGAAGTATTCAACTATAGTTGGGACATTACAAACGAGCGAACTGAGCTATAAAACAAATACGATCATAGGGTTCTCCTCTCGCAGTAGTAGTCGTCTCCCTCGCTCTTTATAACTTGTTATCGACTATCGACAAATCCTTTTTTACCCGACTGGGTTATGTGTTTCACCCATAGATAAAATGAATAAGACGAGATATGGCAAGGGGGCGTGGTTCCTGAGAACTCTTCTGGCGTTAAATACACCTGAGAACCGTTTTTGTCTTGAGTCGAATGTCGTCCAACGATCGCTTCACCGCTCTCGATTTTTAACAAAATGCCGTGTTGTTCAGTGGTTGTTTGCAAAAAATCAAGCAAAAAAGTGAATCATACAAAATATGGCATCTCATTTCACACTTAAGTACAAGCTATTGTTGTTATTTTCCATAAAAAACAAGAAAACATTATTTTGTATATTTACATTATGCTAAAAATGTGCTAAATTGAGAAGTTTATATCTCATTATGAACAAAATCCATTGCTTGCTTAGTAGAAATCAATCATTGAATCGGTCGGTCTTAGGACGCAATGGACTTGTACTATATAAATATATTCCTTCACTAAGACGTTAGACTCACGGTATGGACGCCGATCGGGTGGTCGTGGTCGTAGAGATGTCATGATGTTAGCTAAGTACATTGTTATCGATATTTTAACGACCAAACGATGATTTTTGATACAGTTATTATTAATTAACCCCCGAAGCAAAAACGACGGGGTGTTATAAGTTTGACGTGTCTGTGTGTGTGTGTGTGTGTGTGTGTGCGTGTGTCTGTCTGTTCCCCTGTGGAGCTCAAACGGGTGGACCGATTTAAATGCGTTTTTTTTTGTTTGAAAGGTGAATTAGTCGAGAGTGTTGTTAGCTATGTTTGAAGAAAATCAGTCCAAGATGGCCGCCGCTACAAAATGGCGGATTACATATTTTTTTACAACCCCCTTAATATGGGTATCAAATGAAAGGGCTTGACTAGTAGAATAGCACTATGCAAATACAAGATTGCACCACCACCACAGAATTTTGGGTAAAAAGAAACCCAGCCCCTCATTTTTATTTCGAAATTAATTTATTTGAATCGTTATATCTCAAAAACGGTGGCTCTTAGGAAAAAAAGTATACAGACATTTTTTATAGATAATTATCTGATCTACAATTTTGTTTAAAATAATTTTATGATAAGACTTACCGTTTTGCTGAAAAATTTCCCGTGAAAACTTTGACACCGAGTAATTTTTTTCCAGGTGTCGGATCGATGAGGACTTTTCACATTTCATTTATAATAGTGTTTTGAACAATCCTACCAATTTTCAGCCAGGTGTGAATATTGTAATCTTGGAAGTCTAAATTGATCGTATTATATAAGTAGGCATTTTTTATATCGTATTATTTTTGATTCATAATAATAATAATATATCGCTTTTCTTAATATATAAGTCATTGTCAAAACCCAAATAGTAAAAAAATTAAGAATCGATAACTTTACATTTTAGTCAATCACTAAAGTTTTAATGGCTTTTACTCAACATTTTTATTTACTCATCAGTGCATACATACCAGCACTTTTATTTAATTTTATAATTACCTTTTTTAATTTTCTTTTTGCGAATAAACAAAATAACGAGTATCTATCGATATCGATAGACAATTCAATGAGTAGCAATACAGCGCCATCTATGGTCAAGTAGCGGAATTAATTGGACAATCGAATCTAGTGTGACTATAGCTCATAAATACATTCTTCCGTTAAAGCAAAATAAATCTTATTTCTACAAAATCAGGGTTTGTTTCCAAATCTGTGAGTTCTGTGAAGTAGGCTAGTTTTGACTAAACTTAAAACGACAAATCAAACGATTTGTTTCTTTGTAGTGCAATATAGATTAACGGTATATTTGTGTGAGTTTGGCGACAGCGGTTCCTATAGTATTTTTGGTGCATTTCACTTCCCCTGCCTTCTCTCTTCCGTGGTTTCACCTGTGTGTATGTATGTCCATTCCTATGTCCGCGTGTAACTAATCAACGGCTCAACGGATTTTGATAAATGATACGTCATTAGATTTGTCTCAATGACGCGAGTGTTATAGGGTACCTAAATTTTAAAAAAAATCAAAATGGCGCACTTTATGCGCTTTAATATGCGAGCTGAAAAAAATTTTTTTCTTCAAGACCCTCGAGTGGGGTATCAAAATAAAGGGATTCAAAAGGCAAATACGAAAATGTATAAATTTATATATTTGGAACCAATTTGGAGTGATAAATCGTAGAAAATGACTGTTTCCTATGTCAGTTCGTAACTACTTAACGGCTCAACCTATTTTGATAAATTATACGTCATTAGATTTGTATTGACGGCGCAAATGTTACTGGGTACATAAAATTCATAAAAAATCAAAATGGCGAATGTTATGCACTTTAATGTGCGGGCTGAAAAAAAATTTTTTCTTCAAGACCCTCGAGTGGGGTATCAAAATAAAGGGCTTTAAAAGGCGAGTACGAAAATGTAAACAATCTATATGTTTTAAATCAATTTGGAGTGACAAATCATGAAAAACACAATAAATAACAACTACACTGTAAGTTACACAGGGGGTGCTAAGAATCTCCGGAAGAGATTCCGCTGCCAACCCCGACGACTAGACCTGGCAACATACAACGCACGCACATTGAGGACTGACGAGAAGATTATCGAGCTGGAGGAAGCAGTGAGCAAGTTGCACTGGGATATTATAGGATTGTCTGAAGTCCGAAGAGAGGGGGAGGACTCGATAATTCTCAATTCCGGCAACTTGTTCTACTACCGGGAGGGCGACCAACAGTCCCAGGGTGGTGTCGGATTCATCGTCCACAAGTCCCTCGTCAACAGCATTGTTCAAGTCGAGAGTGTGTCGAGCAGGGTAGCGTACCTTATACTCAGAATCACCAAACGGTATTCGCTGAAGGTCATACAGGTTTACGCACCGACATCGACACAACCCGACGAGGAGGTGGAGGTACTGTATGAGGATATTTCTAAAGCCATACATGCCTCCAACACTCACTACAGTGTTGTGATGGGGGATTTTAACGCAAGGCTGGGTGAACGAATCGGTGCAGAGGTGAGAGTGGGGCAATTTGGATATGGGCGAAGGAGCCATAGGGGCCACATGCTGGCCAACTTCATGGAGAAGGAGGGCCTCTTTATGATGAACTCCTTCTTCAAGAAGCGGCCACACAGAAAGTGGACGTGGATGAGTCCAGATGGTTCCACGAGAAACGAGATTGACTTCATCATGTCGACCAAACGGCATATATTCAATGATGTCTCAGTGATCAACAGGGTGAAAACCGGAAGTGATCACCGTATGGTAAGAGGCACATTGAATATCAACATAAAGCTGGAAAGGGCCAAACTGGTGAAGTCTACACTCCGACCTTCTCGTGCTCATATCCAAAACCCCGAAAGCTTTCAGCTCGAACTGCAGAACCGATTCGATTGCCTAGCAGATTGCGACTCTGTGGACGATCTAAACAACAGGCTGGTGGAAACTGTCCATACGGTTGGGTCCAAGTACTTTAAGACCCACCGTGCAATCAGAACCAAAAAGTTCTCAGACCAGACTCTCAAGCTAATGAATAAGAGGCAAGAAATGAGACTGCAGTCTTCAGCAGATGCGTTTGCTTACCGGCAGATTAATAGGCAGATCTCTAAGGCGCAAACGCGAGACTTGCGTAACTTTAATACAGAATGTATTAAAGATACGATCGAGCGAAACAAGGGCTCAAAAGTCTTCGCAAGAGATCTGTCTATCGGACAGAGCCAGTTGACGCGACTGAAGACCGACAACGGTAGTCTCATTTCATCAAAGCCTGAGATCTTGAGAGAGGTAGAGAACTTTTACGGACAGTTGTACACCTCAACTCAGAAGCCTGTTGAAGATTTGGCTAAAGATCCCAGAGCCAAATTGACCCGACATTATACCGAAGATATCCCGGACGTCAGCCTATACGAGATTAGTATGGCTCTCAAACAACTGAAGAACAACAAGGCGCCAGGCGATGACGGAATCACAGCGGAACTCCTGAAAGCAGGTGGCAAACCAGTTCTTAAGATCTTTCAGCGATTGTTCAATTCCGTCATCGACGAGGGTATAACGCCAGAGGCATGGCACAGGAGCGTGGTGGTTCTTTTCTTCAAAAAGGGTGATAATACCTTGCTGAAGAATTATAGACCCATCTCGCTGCTGAGCCATGTCTATAAGTTGTTCTCGAGAGTCATTACGAATCGTCTCGCTCGTAGGTTCGACGACTTCCAGCCTCCCGAACAGGCCGGGTTCCGAAAAGGCTTCAGTACCATAGACCACATCCATACGCTGCGGCAGGTTATACAGAAGACCGAAGAGTATAACAAGCCACTTTGCTTAGCGTTTGTGGACTATGAGAAAGCCTTTGATTCGGTGGAAACTTGGGCTGTATTGAGATCACTACAGAGATGCCGGATCGACTATCGGTATATCCAAGCGCTGAAGTGTTTGTACGAAAACGCCACTATGTCAGTCCGTATACAGGATCAGACTACAAGACCAATCCAATTGCAGCGAGGAGTGCGACAGGGAGACGTCATCTCCCCGAAGCTCTTTACCGCAGCATTGGAGGACGTCTTTAAGCTTCTGAATTGGAACGAACTTGGCATCAACATCAACGGCGAGTACATCACTCACCTGCGGTTTGCCGATGATATAGTCGTGATGGCAGAGTCTCTGGAAGATCTCAATACAATGCTCAATGACCTCAGCAGGGTTTCTCAACAGGTGGGCCTAAAAATGAACATGAGTAAGACGAAAATCATGTCAAATACTCATGTCCCGCTTCACCCGATAATCGTTGAGAACTCGGCGCTCGAAATTGTAGACGAGTATATATACCTAGGACACACAGTCCAGCTAGGTAGGTCCAATTTCGAGAAAGAGGTCAACCGCCGAATCCAACTCGGATGGGCAGCGTTCGGGAAGCTTCGCGATGTCTTCTCGTCCAAAATTCCTCAATGCCTGAAGACGAAAGTCTTCGAACAGTGCGTGTTGCCAGTGATGACATACGGATCCGAGACATGGTCGCTAACTATGGGCCTCATAAGAAAGCTCAGAGTCGCTCAGAGAGCGATGGAGAGAGCTATGCTCGGAGTTTCTCTACGCGATCAAATCAGAAATGAGGAGATCCGTAGAAGAACCAAAGTCACCGACATAGCTCAACGGGTTGCGAAACTGAAGTGGCAATGGGCGGGGCACATAGTTCGGAGAACCGATGGACGTTGGGGTCCCAAGGTGCTGGAGTGGCGACCTCGCACCGGGAAGCGCAGTGTTGGTAGACCCCCCACTAGGTGGACCGACGACATCAAACGAGTCGCAGGGAGCCGCTGGATACAAGCGGCACAAGACCGTGGCAAGTGGAAGTCCCTTCAAGAGACCTATGTCCAGCAGTGGACGTCAATCGGTTGACAACGACGACGACGACGACACTGTAAGTGGTACGGTGGTAGTTTATTAATTTTTTAGTTCGTTTTTTAGCATGGCAGTCGGGTTTTTTTAATTTTTAAATTATAGTTACTATTAGAAACAACACCAAAAAAAACAAGTTGCAGTTACATAAGGCCTGTAAGTGCGAGCGAGAAGTGCGATAAGAATAATTTATGACTCGGTTCGCACGTTTGTAATGTCCCTACTATAAAACAAATGCCCACTGACCGGTTGCTCCATGCTGTTTAAAATCCATAAGTACCTAAATTCATTATTTTGTGTATTCTATCATTAATTCATCTTTGTTTGGTCACAATTATAAATAGTATGTCATTTTTCGTACATCCAAAAAATATACAATGTTTACTGGTGAATAAATAAGGTATCAAAATTCTAGGCACGTACTCGTGTGTAGTAGAAACTGGTACAAAACCCTATGTTGCGCCCCTTGGCTTTTTATAAACAACCGCATTATTTGTTATTTCATTTTATTAACCCCCGACGCAAAAACGACGGGGTGTTATACGTTTGACGTGTCTGTGTGTGTGTGTGTGTCTGTCTGTTCCCCTGTGGCGCTCGAACGGGTGGACCGATTTGAATGCGGTTTTTTTTGTTTGAAAGGTGAATTAGTCGAGAGTGTTGTTAAAAAATCTGTCCAAGATGGCCGCCGCTACAAAATGGCGGATTACATATTTTTTCACAACTCCCTTAATATGGGTATCAAATGAAAGGGCTTGACTAGTAGAATAGCACTATTGCAAATCCAAGATGGCCGCTACCACAAAATGGCGAATGTCGGAGGTTTTTTAAAATTTTAATTTATACTTGTTTATGTTATTTTATCCACTACAACCCTGTTAACCGTCCCACCGCTGGGCACAAGCCTCTTAGGTATTAAGAGCTTAGGTTGAGATCTACATAGCGAGCGTACTCTGACTCTTTATTTGACTTTGACCATACAGCCTGGACCCGCCACGCTGCTCCAATGCGGGTTGGCGGGCTTTGACTACTATTGCCAAATGACAGCTATAATAACAGGTACCGATGGCTTAACGAAGTCTCCGAGGCACGCATGTGATACCCCTCCAGCTAGGAACTAATTCCGGGCTAAAACTATTTTAGTTCTTGACAGAAAAACACAATAAGTAACAATTTTTCGGCCGAACCGGAATCGAACCCAGAACCTCGTGATCTGCAGTCGAGCATGCTAACAGCTAGACCAACGAGGCAGTCGTTATTAACGATTGTTATTCATAGAACATTTCGTACATAACTCAAGTGAGCTTGACTTTTGACATAGAGGTACTTCCGCGATATCTTTGCCATCCTGTTGTTACGAATAGGTATACCCGGAGAACGAAAAAACTTTTTTTAATCTACCAGCTGATGCCCGCGACTTCGTCCGCGTGGATATAGGTTTTTTAAAAATCCCGTGGGAACTCTTTGATTTTCCGGGATAAAAAGTAACCTATGTGTTAATCCAGGGTATGATCTATCTCTATTCCAAATTTCAGCCAAATCCATCCAGTAGTTTTTGCATGATTGAGTAACAAACATCCAAACATCCACACATTCACATTAATTATAAATTATAATATTATTAGTAGGTATGTATCTATCTTTTGTGGGAATTGTTTTATCTGTCTATTAGAATTCCACGGAATTAAAAATCAGACTATATTATATGATTGGGTAAAACTGACAGCTAAACTAATCGTGTATTCGTCGCCTTCAAACGAAACAAACGCCGAACGTCATAAAAACGTCGCGCCAATACATCAATTATTATCATCAATGTGTACAATTAAAAAGCATTTTTAAAACTATAGATATAGCGCGCTATTTACTATGGGTACCTGCGCATGATTCTCGGTCGTCGGTTGTTTAGTAAAGAGCCTATTAAAATCGGCACATTTCCATTTATAGGTGACGCTCAATGGAGTGACGTCATTAGGCCATATTGGATTTATTTGGTCCTTGGAAGTCGCATTCTTTCCACAAACTGTTTATTCATACATTTATATCTATTTAAAACCGACTTAAAATAAAGGAGGAGGTTTAGTTCCCACGCGTGTTTTTTTCACATGTCATTGGGTTAATCCTGTCGGAATATAATATAACAACCATATCGACTAACGTCGATAAAATCGTTGCAAGCAAGTGATAATCAAAAAAGATTGAAAATTAAACAGACTTACCACATAGGTACCTACTTAACAGTTTTCAAAATATAGACTAAGTATATTTTGAAAACTGTAAAACCGATTTTGATGAAACTTGCACTGTTCCCTAAGTTGAAGTAAATGTAAGCCAATAAAAAAAGTCGGTTTTACGTGATAACGTCATAAGAAGAATAAGAGCCTCTCTATCGCTTGTTCCGCGCTTTCGCTTACACGCTCGACTATGCCTCTCTATCGCTTGTTACGCGCTCTCAATTGCACGCTAGGCAATGAGTCATGCTTTTTCGTACGCGCGGCCGGCATTCATCGATTTATAAGACGTTATCACGTCAAAAAAGAATGGTCACAATTCGGTCAATAGTTTCGGAGAAATCCGCGGACAAACATACATACATACAAACATACCTATATATCATAATAATTATGTGAATATTTTGCAACTCCAATACAATATTACATACGTGTCGATTTGATAACCTTTTTTTGAAGTCGGTTACAAAAAAAGCGCTGGAACGCCATTTCGTTTCTTGTGCAATTAATAAATCCCAAGACTCTATCAAAGTAAGACAAAATCGACGCTACCCGGGCATTCTCGTCTGTGCACGCTATGCAGTATTTGGCTGTAACATCACATACGTAATGGAGCGGGAAATCGAACTAGCGCTCGGATTATGCAGATATGCAGAATTCCCTACATACCTAGATGACGTTCAACCGAGCCACGTCACTATACCTTATTGGATTTAAATTATGTGGTCCCGCGAACCGCATTCTATTCCACAATCCGTGTGAAACATAAGTACCTAATTATAATTCGTTCGGTAACTTAGTGTCGGTACAGGCGCAGGTGCTCTTAGTATTCTGCTTTTATTTATATTTAATTTTTTTCTGTTTGTAATTTTTTTTCTATTCTAACAGAATCTCCGAATAGTCTGCCAATCCGCACTTGGCCAGCGTAGTAGACTATGGTTAAAATCCTTCTCATTTTGAGAGAAGACCCGTGTTCATGAGAATATTATATTTTATGTTTATGGTTATATTGTAATAAAATACATTAATATAAAAAAATATAAAAGGGAAAGAGAATTTTAATGAAAAAATATGAGTAGGTATAAAACGCCAAAACTCCTTGTGCCTGTACAACCCGCGCAGCATGCTTTGAAGTCACGGCGGTGTCTTTGGCAAAACACCGCGCGGCGGAGGCGGCTAGACACAAAAGGCGACCGTAAGAAAACGAACAGACTATACCTGCGTAATATATCCTTATGAGAGGCGATCTAGGTATGTTATATACCACCACCACCACCACCACTACAGCCTTTTTTACGTCCCACTGCTGGGCGCAGACCTCCTTTCTCAGGAGATAAAGATTTAGAGCTTAGACCCGCCACGCTGCTCCAATACGGGTAGGCGGGCTTTAACGACTTGATTGTTATCACATGATAGTAATAACAACAGGGACCGATTGCTTAACGTGCTGTCTGAAGCACGGAGTTGAAACACCGCCAACTACCAACTCCGGGCTGAGAATTTCTTTACGGAGAAACCCAATGCCAAACAATTATTTGTCCGACCCGGGAATCGAACCCGGGACCTCGTGATCTGCAGTCGAATATGCTAACCACTAGACCAACGAGACAGTTACCTTATTGGTTTATGTGGTCCTGCGAACCCACATTCTATTCCACAATTCGTTTGAAACATACCTACGTAATATATCCTTATGAGAGACGATCTATAAATGGCTGCTGTATTTGAATACTACGTTTGTGGCGTTAATGAATTACGTATTTATTTTCTCTTGCATTTTCTTTGCACCGTCTCGTTGGTCTAGTGGTTAGCATATTCGACGGCAGATCACGAAGTCCCGGGGTCGATTCTCGGGTCGGGCAAATAATTGTTAGGTGCCTACTCGGTTTTTCTGTCAAGAAATTCTCAGTGCCAGCCCGAAGTTGGAAGCTGACGGTATATCACCCTCGTGTCTCGGAGAGCACGTTAAGCAGTCGGTCCCGGTTATTATTGCCATTGTAACGAGTTTCTACTGTTGAACTAACAAAACGCTTAAAACAAATGTTTAAACACTAAATATGTGGCTCGCCGGATTTGCTTTTAGAATACTTTTGTTACGATAAATTATGTTTACTTTGGCAATAAATTCGTCTTGTTTTTTTAGCTAACCAACCTAGCCCGAAATAAAATGCTAAAATGCCGTCGACTTCGCCCGTTGAAACTATCAATTTTCCGATTCATTGCATCATTCAAATAAAATCATATTCATTTTGAAACTAAAGGCGGTTCAGACAAGACACTTTTAATTATTCATTCACTAGCTTTTGCCCGCGGCTTCGCCTGCGTGAATTTCGGATTTTCACAAATCCCGTGGGTATCGTGGATTTCCGGTTCCCGTTCTCACTCCCTTTTCCAACCTTTGTACCTACTTTCAAGGAATTTTGCTATAGTAATCTACCCTATAGCTATAGCTGTAGCAAATTTCGGTTTTTTCAAAATCCCGCGGGAACTGTGATTTTTTTCAGGATAAAATGTATACTATATACGTCACGGCATAATTTATCTCTATTCTAAATTTCAGCCAAATCGGTTCAGTAGTTACGGCGTGAAAAAGTAACAGGTGAATTTCGGTTTTTCAAAATCCCGCGGGAACCATGGATTTTCACGGGATAAAAAGTAGCATATGTGTTAATCCAGGATATAATCTATCTCCATTTAAAATTTCAGCCAAATCCATCTAGTAGTTTTTGCGTGATTGAGTAACAAACATCCAAACATCCACACTTTCACATTAATATTGGTAGGATTCACTTTTAATGGGGCCTGTCACACTATCAATACCGTATCACGATCCACGGATCGCGGATTTCAAGACCATCCGGAAATCCATCAGTATTGACGCAAAAAAGCGGCCAAACCATCAATAATTGGTTCGCGTATCGCGGATCGCGTGATAATACTGATAGTGTAACACCCCCCATTGATTACAAAAATCTGATTCCAGATATATGTACTATGTAGGTACCGTACTACCAAGTATTTATGGCAAGTTGACGCCTACGCTACGTCAGAGGTCGCGGTATCGATTTTCGCTCCCGGCTAAATGCTAACAACTCATTTTCCCCGAGTTGACAAACCCGGGCGGAATAATAAAATGCGGAAGGATTTGGCATTTTTAACAGACTTCAAAAAAAGGAGATTTTGTATTCGACCCGTAATTATGATCTACATACTTTCAGAAAGATTTTAGTATACATCACACCTAGTTATCATTCTTATGTACGAAGTTACACGCATAGGGTACCCACATGTCACTAATATTTTTTTTGGTACACCGATATCTCTGAGATTGCTGGACCGAAGTCAGTTTAATTTTTTCTATAATATAGCTGGCTGCAATAGTATTTGACTATTTATTCCATTCAAACCTAAACCTATTCGTAAACCTGTTCGAAAAAATATAAAAAACAGAATTCAAATGTCACTAAAAATTACGAAGTAATAGAATTTTTCAGATTGCTCATTAGACAAGGACCGCAGGATGAAATTATGACGTCAGAAAGTACCAATTTCATAGAGATCCAATAAAAATACCCATTTTGCGAGAAAAGGACAGAGAAAAAATTTCAAAAGCTAATTACGCTGCGGTTTATTGACCGATTTTGATCAATTTTTCAGTCATCTGTTTAAACATTTTATAAATAGTGATACCAAGTATTTATCATCATGTACATTACATAAATAATTGTTATATTGTTATTTTTAAAAAGAGAAACCGCCGAGTTTCTCGGCTGGAACAGCATTCTGAACCAGTGGTAGATTCAATTGACGATTCAAAAGTACTTGTAAAAGTTTATTTGAATAAAAAACTTTTCTATTCTATTCTATTCCTATTCTATTCTATCTATTTTCAATAATAGTCCTATTATATTATAGTATAATAACCCTATTATATTACGTGATTAATGGAAAAATGTCACGACCTGCTCCTGCCTAACTAAAAATAGAAATAACGACGCAAAGCCTCTGCACGGGCACTTTTGTGGGGTTTACTTTGAGAGAAGTAGCTATAGGTACCTTTCCATTATAAACTTCCTCGACTAATTTTAGAACGACAGAAGTTGAGACGCGGCGTCAACAGCTGTTGTCTCATCATTAGTGAAGTCGTTATACATACCTAAGCCTCGACTGTAAGTTGTTGAGTAAACAAAACTTTTTCACTAAGTTTATAAGAGTTAACGTTTTCGGAGTGCTTAGTCTAAGATCGGAGCACTCGAAAACGAACTCGAAAACTATTGATCGATTTCAGAGTAAAATAGACCTAAAATGGCTTGTATTAAGGTTTGAGTTCGCCAATACATTCAGCATTCGAACACAACGAGCGCCCCAAGCAGAAATGTTGTAAAATACATATTCGAACTATGGAATTACGACTTTAAAATACGAGTATTTGAGTTCATTTTGCTCTGAATTCACTTGTGATTCGATCAATAGTTTTCGAGTTCGTTTTCGAGTGCTCCGATCTTAGACTAAGCACTCTGTACTATAAAAATTTAACTAGAGTAAAACGAGGGCGTCCGTCAACAAACTGTTATACAGTTGATGAATTAATTAGTAGGTATAGTTTAATTATAGAAAATTGTTTGTTAAATAAATGCATCATCTTTTCACATAAATGTCATTTTTGACGATAATATTAAAAAAAAAGTGTTTCCCTATGTGGTTTATTCGTCCAAGTCCCCAACTTGTCATAAAAACTGTGCTACTTTTAGTTAACCCACGAGTTCCCCATCGTACATTATTTTGCTCGTAATTATATCGATCGTAATTATTGATCTTATTACACTGTTGTCCAAACTATAAAAGTAGGCATTTTAGGGCAACCGCACTGCGAAATTTACCGCGTGATTTACGCAATAGGTACTATACTACATAATTATAACGTAATTGTTACCGTAAATTTCTCCGGAGAGCTGAAGTCTTCGTCCAGGAATATCCTGACCTTGTCATAGAGGCGCAGTTCTGGACTGTCGCAGAGTCTCTGCACGAAGTCTTTCACGTATTGCATGGACTTCTCATATGTCTTGCCGCCGACCTCCTGAAGGTGGAGCGCTATGAACTTGGGGTCCATACGCGCTACTGCTTGCAGGAACTCGGAGGTCCATATCGGGAGCATCACGGTTGGCTGAAAGAATATAAGTTATCACACTATCACACTAATGTTATAAATATAATTTTGGGGTGTAAGTGGCCCAAATTCCACCTATGTGGCCAAAGTCAACCTCACCTGCGCGCGGTGCACCCTGCCAATATGCTAACGAGGCCCTGACGCTCTCAGTCCCCTCTACGGGACGTTGTGCCTGATACCACACAACTTAATCTGCATGGTTTCACCGCTTTGTGGTAGGCAAGGGGGGTGTGGTAGGGAAGGGGTTCCCCCCGGGCAAGGGGGGAACGCCCGGCTCTCGAAGTGGTCGGCCGAGCGCAGCGCATGGCTGCCCGAAGGATGCAGGATAGGTGGAAAGCCAGCCTGGCGGAGGCCGTCTATGGCAAACGCACCATAGACGCCATCCGCCCGGTGCTGGACCAATGGTGCCAGCGAAGGCACGGGTCGCTCTCCTTCCGGCTGGTGCAGGTGATGACCGGACACGGTTGCTTCGGCCATTACCTGCACAAGGTCGCGAGGAGGGAACCGACCCCGTCGTGCCATGAGTGCGGCGCTGGGGACGACACGGCTCAACACACTCTGGAGGAGTGTAGCCACTGGGCCCCCCAGCGCCGCACTCTGGTGGCGACAATTGGCGGAGACCTCTCGCTGCCCGGCGTCGTGTGCGCCATGCAGAGCAGCGAGGGGTCTTGGGATGCTGTGGCCGACTTCTGCGAGGACGTTATCTCGCAGAAGGAGGCCGCGGAGCGGGCGCGTGAAGAGGCTCTCGACGCGCATCCGCTCCGGCGCAGACGGGGGGGAAGAAGGCGGCGGTTATTCGCCGCTCGCCAGCTTCCCTCGGGAGACGGCGGGTAGCTATTGGGCTAGCTATCCGCCACTAACAGTCTCCTCACTGTCTGAGGGGGGGATCACGCTGTCCCGATCCCCTCCTCTTTAGCGCGGGAGCCCCGGCAGGTGGCCGGGGCGGCTGACAGACGCCTGGGACTTATACAACGGGTTCCCCAGGCGTCCAGCACAGTCAGCGAGAGGGAATAGCCGTGGTGGTTTTAGTTAGGGTATACCCATAGGGGGAGTCCCACATAACCCCCGTTCTGCCCAAAGAACGGGGGTAGCCATAAAGCTTTCCACCACGTCAAAAAAAAAAAAAGGATTCTACCCCGAATCCGCCTGGCTAGCGACCACACTATAAATTTGTTACAAAACTAATTTTATTAATTGACATAACAAAAGAACAGAAGACTCCACTGACAAGTAACAACTCAAATCAATATAAAACCTCCATACATTACACCTCCCTTCTTAACTAACAATATTATTTAATACAACATCAAATCCTTAATTACTTAAATCTACAATTAATTAAAATAAGTCGTCAATGTTAAAGAAGGTTTTTGTATTAATTTATGTGTCACACTGGCTGTCTATTTTATTCTAATTTCTTTTAAAGAAAATGATTTGGAATGTCTCTCTAACATGTCTAATAATAAAAATATGTTTTTCTCAAAGTATATTATTTATTTAATTGAATTTTTATTGATCCTAAAACGAACTCTAATATGGTAGCAGATCGAAAATAAATTCAAGAATTATTTTAGAGCAGAGATAAGCTATAATTTCTATTTTCTTAAAAAATTCTAACAAGATCTATCAAAATGTCGTCTTCATGGAATTCATCCACAAGCTTCAAAATTGATATTGGTCGTTTAGAAGGAAAGGAAAATTGGACAACATGGCGCTGCAAGGTACTGTTAATGCTAAGAGGTACTGCTGGATGCTTAGAAGCGATAAATGGCAATCTAAACAAACCAAAGGAACCGGATAGCACAGCATCAGCAGAAGACTTTGATTCTTATCAAAAAGCTCTGAGAACATACAATGAGATAAACAATACTGCAATGTTCATTTTAATGGCTAATATGTCAGATGCTACTCTACAAAAAGTGATGAGATTCACAAATGCTAAACAGGTTTGGGAAGAATTGCACACTCTGTTTGATGGTACATCTGATGATAAAAGCTATACACTATGCTACAGTTTCTTCGGCTATCGTAAAGATCCTTCTCATGACATGTCAATGCATATATCTAAATTGAAAAATATATGGCATGACTTGAAAGTAGAACTACAAAAATCTGAAAAAGATGTTCTTCAAGATAAAGAAAAATATGATCTTCCAGAGATTTTACTCATCTGCAAGATCTTAGAAACTTTACCTGATGACAGCTATTTTCCATTTAAGTCTAGTTGGATGCTTATGTCTAAAAAGGATCGTAATATTGATAATTTGACAGCTCAAATTTGTGCTTATGAACGATCGCTTACAAATAAAGAAGATAATACTGAAGCACTAGTTGTACATAGTAAAATGAATAAAAAGAAGAAATGCGGTTATTGCGGCCTTACTGGACACAAAGTTAAAAGTTGTTATAAGTGGATATCGGATGGTAAACCTCCTAAGCCACAAAATCCATCAACAAGTAAAGCTAAAGATGCCAACTTTACACTTTCACTAATGCAGATTGAAACTAATGAAACAGTTAATGTAATTGAAAGAGATGATGAGAATTGGTATGTCGACAATGGTGCAACTAACCATGTCTCTTGTTGCAATGACATATTTTCTACATTTCAATATTTTACTAATAACCAATCGGTTACAACTGCAAATGGCGCTAAAATTCAAGCTATAGGTAAAGGTACAGTTGATTTAATAGCAGACGTTCATGGACAGCAAAAATATATAAGGCTTTGTGACGTATGGTATGTACCTGAAATAAAAAGAAATTTATTTTCTGTTCTTGCCGCACAAGACAAACTAGAGGACAGTGTCTTTATATCTGAAAGAGAATCGTGTATTTTGAAAGTAAAAGGAAAAATTAATTTAATTGGAAAACGCGTTAAAAATGGAGGTCTATATAAGTTAAACATACAAGCAATTAAAAGACAAACTCCTGAATTGAACGCTGTATCTAATGATAATATCCTACAACTGTATCACGAACGATTTTGTCACCAGAATAAAAGACATGTTAAACTTTTGTTAGAAAAGGAACTTGGTATCAAAGTAAAACTCGATTCTCAATTATGCACAGGATGTGTCTATGGTAAAACACACAGATGTAAATTTGGAACAAGAGAAAGAGCTAAAGTACCAGGAGAGATTATACATACTGATGTGTGTGGTCCGTTTCCAAATTCTTTCAGTAATTTTCGCTATTTTGTACTTTTTAAAGATGATTACAGCAAGTATCGTCAAATTTATTTTATCAAAAACAAGTTTGAAGTTAAAGATAAGCTTGTACAGATGATTAATGAAACAAAGACTGCTGGTCATGTAATAAAAACAATTCTCAGCGATAATGGTGGAGAATTTCATAACGAGGCTGTAGAAAATATTTTAAAGTCTCATGGTATTCAGCAAAGATTGATAATGCCATATACACCACAGCAAAATGGGTGTTGTGAAAGAGATAACAGAACTTTAGTTGAGGCTGCTCGTACTATGATGCATGCTCATGAAGAACTTCCACTTGCTTGTTGGTCAGAGCTTGTCAACACTGCTGCTTATATTCTGAACAGAACTGGACCGACTTCTACAGAAGGTAAATCGCCATTTGAGTTATGGTTTGGACAAAAACCATCCATTAAACATTTAAGGATAATTGGTAGTGAATGTTACGCTCACGTTCCAAAACAAAAGCGAACAAAACTCTCCAAGAAAGCCGATAAATGTATTCTCATTGGTTATGATGGTAATGATGGTTACAGATTACTGGGCCGTGATAATAACGGCAATGTTAAATTAATTAGATCGAGGGATGTAACATTTAATGAGTCGATTATTAGATCAATTGGATTAGATTCAGATGCAACTGAAGCAGATGAACAAAGTAAATCTACTGAGATAGAAATTCTTTTCCCTAAGACTAATGAAAATCATCCAATGTTCGATGCAAGGGAGGATGTATTACAAGATGATGCTGTTTCTAATATGCCTCGAACATTGAATGCTCCAGATTCAAGCTCACATGAAGTAATTCCCACTTCGTCGACTAATGAAAATGAAATCATCAGTCAAAATGAAGACGAGTCTAATGAATCATATGTTACTCCTAATTCCTCTGATTCTGATGATGAAGAAATTCCTGAAACAAGAACTCTTCGAGATAGATCTATACTAAGACCACCAGTGCGATTCGATGACTATTTTATATCTACTGTTGTAAATGATTTAGGCGAACCTAAAACATATAAAGAAGCTATAAATAGTTCTGAAAAAGATGAATGGTTGAAAGCTATGGAAAGTGAGCTGAACTCTCTGAAAGAGAATAAAACTTGGATACTTGTGGATAAACCAAAAGACAGAAAACTTATTTCTTGTAAATGGATCTATAAAAAGAAGACCAATGCTGATGGAAGCCTCGACAAGTATAAAGCTAGACTTGTAGCAAGAGGTTATACTCAGGAGAAGGGAATTGATTATGATGAAACATTTAGCCCTGTTGCTAGAATGTCAACTATTAGGTCAATTTTAAGCATCGCTGCAAACGAAGGACTATCTCTCTTACAGTTTGATGTAACAACTGCTTTTTTGAATGGTTTATTAGAAGAAGAAATCTATATGAAACAACCAGAAGGTTATAGTGATGGCACAAATAAAGTCTGTAAATTGAAGAGAAGTCTATATGGACTTAAACAGGCTCCCAGATGTTGGAACAAATGTATTGTCGACTATCTGAAAAATATTGGCTTTAAACAATGTGACACAGATCCATGTTTGTTTATTAGAAATCGACGAGGCAATAAAATTATTCTAGCGCTCTATGTTGATGATGGACTTGTTGCATCAACAAATCAGAAAGATTCTGAGAAGTTTGTAGCTGAATTGAGAAGTAGGTTCATGATAACCACTAAACCAGCTAATTACTTTCTTGGTTTAGAGCTTTCTAGTGATAAAGATGGTGGAATTGTAATTTCACAAAAGCATTATGCTCAAAAGCTACTAGAACGCTTTGGGATGAGTGACTGTAAAGCAGTCAATACTCCAATTATTAAAGAAGCTCAAACAGATTCTGAAAAGGAGAATGATGTTAAGTTTCCTTATAGAGAAGCTGTTGGTGCATTAGCATACTTGATGACAGCAAGCAGACCAGATATATCGTACGCTGTAAGTTTTGTATCCAGGTCACTTGTTAATCCCACTACAGAAGATGTACAAAAGGTCAAGCGCATTTTTCGTTACATCAAAGGAACAATAGATTCTGGAATTGTTTATAAGAAAGACTACAAGTCTGGAATCTTAGAATGTTATAGTGACGCAGATCACGGTGGAGATCCAAACACAGGACGCTCTACATCTGGAATTCTGTGTATGTATGCTGGAGGAGTAATTGCTTGGGCAAGTCGGAAACAAACATCAGTAGCAATTTCGAGTACTGAAGCGGAGCTCGTAGCAGCTAGTGAAGCAGCTCGTGAAATTGTATGGCTTAAGAGATTGTTTAATGAAGTTACCAAATTAAAAGAAATTCCCAAGCTGCAAATTGATAATGATGCAGCTATAAAAATTTCTCAAAATCCAGAGCTTCATCGACGTACGAAACATATTGCTTTAAGACATTTTTATGTCAGAGAATTAGTTTCAGAAAATGATCTTGAAGTCAAATATGTTCCCACAGAATATCAATGTGCAGATATTCTAACTAAGCCTATCCATAAGCCTAGACTTATGTTTATTTGTAAATTAATTGGCTTGGTGTCATAAATTTCTCAAAAAGGGAGGATGTTAAAGAAGGTTTTTGTATTAATTTATGTGTCACACTGGCTGTCTATTTTATTCTAATTTCTTTTAAAGAAAAAGATTTGGAATGTCTCTCTAACATGTCTAATAATAAAAATATGTTTTTCTCAAAGTATATTATTTATTTAATTGAATTTTTATTGATCCTAAAACGAACTCTAATAGTCAATGCCAAAACGTTTGGGTGGCAATCGTTTACGCACGGGCTGGCGGCTCTCACCGGGCAGCGTCGTGCGCACCGCCCCGGGTAGCGTCGCCGCCTCGGGCTGTACGCTCGGAGCCGGCGTCGCAGCCACGCGAGGCGGCGACGCGCCCGCTTCCCGCTGTCCCTCCCCGGACACCGAACTCAACGCCACCGCTACCATCGCGCCCCTGGACCGCCCCGCTGATGTCGTTCTATCGTGATCAGCTTCAAAATTATCCGATCTGCTCGCATTGCTCTCCGACCGTTTCTTAAGAGCGTTGATGCGTTCTGCGCCATTTTTGCTCATTTCTAAGCTATTTCGACCCTTCATATGTTGTTAATCTATGCATTTACTTAAAAACTTATTAATACTACATTGTAGAAAATTTTGTGTTCTAGGGAATTGGAAGACAACATTTTGCAATTTATTGATAGTTTTTGTCTTATTGCCAAAATACCAAAAGCCTATTTATGAATTTTGGGAATCGTGGAATCTTTGACGTTCACTACGTCAAAAGTTACTTGTTCAATTCACATACAAAGATATATTTATGAAAGGAAATGTCCTGAACTAAAGACATGGAAGAAAACATTTTTTAATTTGGCATTTTTTACATCATAAAAATCCATGCAAAGGAATTATAGTTTCAGTAAATTATAGACATATAAAACCGTCATTTTAGTAGATTATTTTTCGCCATTTATAAGTAAAATTAAATACATATAAAAGTTAACCATATTTGCAATAATATAAGTAAAAAAAAATCTAAAATTAACTACTCTTTGTTTCCAAAAAATAACTTTGAAACTGACACCAAAACTCAGAAACAGGCAGTAGGAAATTGAACTAGGAAACTAGTATGAGCCGAGGCCTCTCCGCGAACGGACGTAACGCTTTTTGTCTCGGCAATTCTTATTGGATTACATGGAATATACGTATAATTGTAGTGCGACTGTCACTATTCAATACTAGATATTTTAATGCTTGCTATTTTTTCTTACAGATAGATGAAAACTTTTTACGTATTTTTAATAATTGTAATATATTATATTATAGTTATAGTTGAGGATTATAGTTGTAAATCAGTAATCCATACTATATAAAATTATAATTGCGAAAGTGTGTCTGTCTGTCTGCCGATTTTTATGTAATTAGGTACAGAGTTAGCTTACATCCTGGGGACGGATATAGGATACTTTTTAATCCCCGACGCAAAAACGACGGGGTGTTATAAGTTTCACGTGTCTGTGTGTGTGTGTGTGTCTGTCTGTTCCCCTTTAGCGCTCAAACGGGTAAACCGATTTGAATGCGTTTTTTTTTGTTTGAAAGGTGGATTAGTCGAGAGTGTTGTTAGCTATGTTTGATGAAAATCGATCCAAGATGGCCGCCACTACAAAATGGCGGATTACATATTTTTCACAATTCCCTTAATATGGGTATCAAATGAAAGGTGTTGACTAGCAGAATAGCACTATGTAAATCCAACATGGCCGCCGCCACAAAATGGCGAATATCGGGGGTTTTTTAAATTTTCAATTTATACTTGTTATCTCGAAAAATTAAAGAAAAGAAGAGAAAGAATTCCGTGAGAAGAATTCTTAAAGGTCCGTCCATGTAACAAATTCGTTATACAAAATTTGGTAGGTACAGAGGTAGCTTGCGTCTCGAAAATTGACATAGTTCCCACAGGATTTTTAAAAACATAAATCCACGCTGACGAACTCGCGGCCAACATATAGTACATAATATTATGTGGAAAATGAACTAGAAAATAGCTATCGTATACAAAAACTATCGTCCGGTAACAACGGTTTTCAAACCATCCAGGAACCCATTGAAATATACACACAAAATATTATACAAATCAGTCCAGCCGTTTAGGAGGAGTTAGGTGACTAACATACGTACCAAAGAATTATATAGGTACGGGTGAGAGAGTTTACCGTATCGACGCGATGGGTTGTTTGACAGTTACGAATCCCTTGAACATTTTGTATGGGAAAATGTTTTTCCTCTTATTTTATTTTTTTCGTCAATTTTCCAATGTTTTTAATAGTTATTATGCTACTCTGAACGGAGACAAATCAAAAACCATGAAAATCGCTCGCCAGCCGTTCTCGAGTTATAAGTGTTCGAACTAACACAACTTTGTTTTATATACATAGATTTTATTAATTCTAATATTTTAAGGTACATTGCGTCATTACAATGAATGATTTCTAATTGCATTTTTGTATTAGCGGTATATTTAATGTTCAAATTAAGTATACCTACAATCTACATACAGAAAATGTATTTATTACCTGTTTTGAATTACTTTAGTAATAATTTTATTTTGTAAATATGTAAAAAGATAAATCCACGATTCCCTCAGGATTTGTATAAAACCGAAATTCACACGGGCGAAGCCGCGGGCAAAATCTGGTATGTAATAAGTAAATTAACAAGATTTTGAATGAATCTGCATTTTTCTTCACTATCTTACCCTTACACGAGTACGGAGTAGGTATATAAAAAAATCAATATCAGAAGCTGTACTATATTCTCCAATTATAATTTTTATGAACTGGTCTACTCTATAAGGTATTTTTCAAGCATTATACATTAATTATGCCTGCTATATAAAATTAAAAATCTACGAACTAAAAACTTAGGTATAGGTGCCTAAGAATATTGAAAAAATAAATAGCCCGTTTGGAAATGGTAAAAAGATCAAAACGGTTTGTTACACTACACTGCATTTGGAGTGGCGCGTTCATTCACGTAAACAAAGAATCCCAGGTAAATGCCTAAACTTGCGAAGCGGGTCCGTGCGTCAACGCTCTTAATCTGATCGATATGCCTATGAATCTCGGTTCCCTCAGGTGTAAGTATTTTATAATTTGTGCTTCCGCATTTCCCTATTACCTCCCCTGGTAACCATTTATTGCCCGGTCTGTAGTTCCGATACCAAACCTTGTTTCCGACTTCGACCGACCTCTCTATCCCCCTCGCGGCGAACTGTTGCCGCGCCTGAGCAGATCGAACCGAATCGTCTCGGTCCGGTTTTAATTTGTCCAGGCGCGTACGCAACGACCTGCCTTGTAATAATTTGGCCGGGCTCTCTCCTGTCGTAGTATGCTCGGTGTTCCGATATAGCAAAAGAAAACGACATAGAGCCGTGTCCACTTCGACACCTTGTATGAGAGCTTTCTTTATGACCCGTTTACATATTTTAACTGCATTTTCCGCAGCGCCGTTAGAGGATGGATGATACGGTGCGGAAAATATTTGTTCGATACCGTTCTTACTTAAAAAATTTCCAAACTCTGCACTCTGGAACGATGCAAAATTATCACTAACTATTTGCTTCGGAAGACCAAATCTAGCAAAAATTTCTCTCAATTCATTAATTACAGTCTTCGCTGTGATCGACCTCATTTTAATGACCTCTATCCATTTCGAACATGAGTCGACCACCACCATATACGTAACCCCAGCGATGGGACCCAAGCAATCTATATGGAGTCTCGTCCACGGCCGGCCCGGCCACGGCCACATGTGCGGCGCGTGCGCCGGCGGCGCGTCCGCCACCGCGGCGCACACCTCGCACGCGCGGCACATCGCCTCCAACGCTTCATCGATTCCCGGAAACCATACATAGCTCCTCGCTAATGCTTTCGTTTTCACTATACCCATGTGGGTGTCGTGAAGCTCCTTCAACACTTTGTCGCGACACTCGACCGGTACTACGACTCGATGGCCCCACATGAGACATCCTAATTCGCTATACAATTCCTTCCGACGCACAGTGAATCGCCTAGAACAAGCTAGGTGGACAAAAGTCAATTCAAAGAATCACTTAATTGATGGTCACTTATCACTAATGATAACCCAGGGATAATTAATGCAGGTAATAATTATTGCAAACATTTCTTATCGATGAGTCATACGCAGTTGAAATCTGGTAATAAGGTAATTACATTAACGTAAACAATTTAGTTGCAATTGTGCATTGCTTTCGACAACATATATTTAAATTTGTGCTGAATATTATAGTTTTTGCTGTGATGGATTTTACTTTAGAGGGTAAGTATTTTCTATTTTTACTTCAAATAGATTCTAATAACAGATAATATGCAGTCTAACAGTTTTTGAAATAGGAGTCCAAAAAATGTCGTCTTTTTTTAAAAACCTTTACTTTCAAGGAATGTAACTTTTTGTATCCACATGTATCCAGTCTAAATTTTTTATATAATATAGCTACTACATTAAGCTTCAATATTATATATAATTTGAATACCACAACGATTCCATTTCATTTTAATAAATTTTTTTCAGAACACGTGCATTGCATTTCGAAAATGGAATTTTTCGAAGAGTGGCGGAAACATGCCAAAGAAGACAGAAATATTCGTCTAATGAGTTTTATTATGGAAAAATTTTCTATTACGAATATGACTCCCGACTCACAGAGGAGTATTCAGCTACAAATAGCAAGTATTTCGTCAAAATTAGCTGAAAAGTGGGCTGAATCGAAAATGACGGAGGATCGTTTTCTTCAGAAAAATAAAAGTTGGTTCGAGGGGGCAAACATACAATTTAAAGTTTGCATACATCAGGCTTGTCCTTCCTCATCATCTGAAGGAAGTCGGCCTCAAGGGCGACCTAAAAAGGACTTTGAAGATACGTCTTTCAAAACCAAAAAACGCAGGGTTGAAGATTTAGTGCAATCGCGCAGTGCTTCTGAATTAACTACAGCTGCGGAAGTGGCACATCGTTTGTCGGGTCACAGAAACGTAGCTTCTTTAATAAGAAGTTCCGAATCTTCGGAAAAAAGGAAATCTGTTGGTGATGTTTGTAGTGGTAGGCAATTAAACAGTGACGAGGCGTTAGCTTATTATGTAGATTCTAGGTGCACCAGTCACGCTTATAAAAAGACGCGAAAGTGGTCATTGAAGGCGGGACATGAAGTGTTTCCATCTTATCATAGTCTCTGTAAAGCCAAAAAATCATGCTATCCTTCGGAGGAAGACATTTCTGTGACCGAAACGCGCGCTGATATTAAGCTTCAAGCTATTTTGAATAAAACTGCTGAACGTTTGATTGAAGTGCAAAGTGAAGTCATTAGAAATGTGTCTTCTTCATCATTTACATTAATTAGTAAATGGGGATGTGACGGGAGTTCCGGGCACAGTACATATAAACAGAAATTTGAGAACATTGACGCTACTGATGAGTTTCTGTTTGTATTTGCATTTGTTCCTTTGAAATTGATTGATGATGACCAAAATATTATTTGGCAGAATCCACGGCCTTCATCGACACTTTACTGCCGACCAATTAAATTTATTTTTTCAAAGGAAACAAATGAATTTACTAAAATTGAAACTGACAAAGTGTTAGAAGAAGTATCTCAACTTCTTCCAACATCTTGTAGTGTTGGTGAATCTCAAATTACTGTGAAGCATAATCTTTTATTGACAATGACAGACGGAAAAGTATGCAATGCTTTGACTGACACAACCTCTGCACAAAAGTGTTATATCTGTGGAGCTACTCCTAAAATGATGAATGGCGAATTAGAAGGCTTGGTTGATAAGAAAGAACATTACGGTTTTGGTTTGTCTACTCTGCATGCGTGGATTCGCTGTTTTGAATGCTTGTTACACATTAGCTATCGTTTAGATATAAAAAAGTGGCAAGTCAGAGGTGATGAAGATAAAGCTAGTGTGAAACAGCGTTCAGACGAAATCAAGCAAAAGTTTAAGAATCAAATGGGACTTATTGTAGACAAACCAAAACCTGGTTATGGGAACACAAATGATGGCAATACGGCTCGTAGGTTCTTTATGAATCCGGAATTGAGTGGGGAGATTACAGGATTGAACGTTAATCTAATTAAAAACTTTAGTATTTTATTAAGAACGTTATCTTCCGGCTACGATATCAATATTACCGAATTTGAGAAATTTTGCATTGAAACGAGATCTCTTTATCTGAGTCTGTATTCGTGGTATTACATGCCTGTTACTGTACACAAAATCCTAATTCATAGTACAGAAGTTATTAAAACTTCCATAGTTCCAATTGGGCAACTCTCGGAAGAATCTCAAGAGGCTCGAAACAAAGACTGTCGTAGATTCCGCGAGCACCACACCAGAAAACAGTCACGTAATTTCACGAATACAGACTTGTTGCATATGCTCTTGATAACGTCCGATCCTGTAATAAACTCACTCAGGGAAGTGCCGAGAAAGAAGACTGAGAAATTACCAGTAGAAGTTCTAAATTTGATTGTCCCTCCTTCAATACCAACACATCAGATAGCACGTAATATTCAACCGTGTGATAAAGAAGATTACGTGATATCTGATTCGACTGATTGTGAAAGTGATGATGAGTCTTCTGATGAATATTATTAGCATATATGGTATTATTTGTAAAATTGATATTATTTTTAAGTTGTATATATTATACTTTTTGTATATATTAAGTTTTGTTTATCATAAGGTAGTTTTTAGTGATTTAAACTGGTATTTTATGTTGCGTTTTATTTTTTTCTTTAACTTGTTATTATATTACTGATTTTAAACATATTATTTTCATTTAAATAAGTACATTTTTTATACCAAATTTGATTTTTTATTTAAAACAAGCGGATGAAACATGCCAAGTTTCATTTCAATCCATTCAGTAGTTTTTACGTGATGCGCGCACAAATATACAGACAAACAGATAAACAGACAAACAGACAAACAGACAGAAATTTCAAAAATAGCTTTTTTATGTTCTATTACTTATTCCTAACATCCCCTAGTTATTATTTTGCAAAAATCATTAATGTACAGATACGGCAAGTCTACGATTATATTATATAATTATTCAAAATTTTCCTGAAGCGTTTAAATAATTATTTTTGATAATTTAAGCAATATCACAACAAAATATCAATGTTCATAGCTATAATAGTTAGAATACACAAAAAAATGTTTTTGTCCACCTAGCTTGTTCTAGGCGATTCACTGTGCGACGGTTAAAATATGGCCGTAATTCCCTAATATCTACCTCGGCTGGCCAGCCGTCCCGAACGTAACTCAGCACTCGTCCCATGATGGGATCTCGACAAGTACATTTTTTTAATTTCTCGTAATCGAGTAATAAAGCTTCCGAAGCAAAATGTAGATATGTCTGCTCGGGACATTCGATCGTTTGAGACTCACGATTTTCCCTATGCGCTGCAATCATTCTAGACAAACAATCGACCGTTTCTTAATCTGATCGATATGCCTATGAATCTCGGTTCCCTCAGGTGTAAGTATTTTATAATTTGTGCTTCCGCATTTCCCTATTACCTCCCCTGGTAACCATTTATTGCCCGGTCTGTAGTTCCGATACCAAACCTTGTTTCCGACTTCGACCGACCTCTCTATCCCATCCTCGTCGCCACTATAAATTTGTTACAAAACTAATTTTATTAATTGACATAACAAAAGAACAGAAGACTCCACTGACAAGTAACAACTCAAATCAATATAAAACCTCCATACATTACACACACTTCAGCCGTAATCTGCCGCACAGCATCCGATGTGTTCCGGCAGCCGAGCCACAGAGTAGCTGAGCTGAAGAGCCAGTCCTTTTCCTCAAAAGCCGGCAACGCATTAGTGGTTCCTCAGGTGCTGCTAATGTTCATGGGCGGCGGTAATCACTTAACATCAGGTGACCCGCTTGCTTGGTTGCCCGCTATTCCTATAAAAAAATTAAAAAAAAAGGCGAAACTTTGTGTGTATGTTTGTTACTCTTTAACGCCGCAACTACCGAACCGACTTGGCTGAAAAGAATGGAGATGGATTATGTCCCGAGTTCCTGTAGATAGATTCGGGTAGATTTTTTTATTAAATTTCAGCATAATTACAGTGTAATAAGGACCAAATTAGACGGCGCCCCGTTCATCGTTCATTTTTGCGATGAACGATGTACGATATTTGCTATGATAAAGTGCCTGTGAACGATGAACGGTCGGTGTTTAGACGGTTCATTTTCGATGATTCATCGATGACTTGAATGCACTGTTGAGTGTTGCAGCGAGAATATCACAGCCAGCCAAGAGATTTTCGAATGTATCAATGCAATTCTTGATGATTCTTGATAAATGCTTTAAGACAATAAACCTTGCGTTGGTTTTCTGGTTACCTTACTGCAATCGACATTATAACATTTCATAGTTAATGTTACAATGACGTTAACATTAAAGATAACATTTTTTAAATCTTGTTTTTTTTCCTACAAGATTGTTTGTTGTGTTTGCATATTTATCTTAATTACAAATAATGCTTAGTTCATTAATTGTTTATTTTTCCTGTTAACTAGCAAACTTGACGTCAATTGTGTTTTTTTTTTCCTAAAATGATTTTGTTTTTAGATAAATCAAATACTTCTATATAAAAATCTAAATTAATGAAATGTTTTCAATTAATTTCATAATGATTTTCCAAATTCAGCTTCCAATTTAGTTAAGGATTTGTGTACAATCACAAATTCACTAATGAATGTAATCATTAAATCTAATTTACAGTTCCCTAATGAAAGAAAAACATTGGGGATAATTAACTGTGTGATATAGATCGTTCGTTAGGGTTTTTAGGGTTCCGTACCCGAAGGGTAAAAAACGGAGCCCTATTAATGTCACTCGGCTGTCTGTCTGTCTGTCTGTCTGTCTGTCTGTCTGTCCGTCTGTCCGCCGGTCACAGGTCTCTAGCTCGCAGACGAAATGAGTTACAAACCTGAAATTTTGGTATTTAGTGTAAAACGTTAACCCAAAATCAAATATTGAATTAGAAATTGAATTAAATTATTTTTCAGGGGGGCTCCCATACATGAAAAAGGAGCCGGAAAAAAAAATTTTTTCTTTACCCTAGCTTGTGGGGTATCATTGTTTAGAGCTCATTAAGTAGAGTACAAATATATATTTTTTTAATTTTTATCTCAAAAAATAAGGGAATGGGAGGCCATCAAAGTTGTCAGTTTTAGACCATTTTTGTGACGGGGGCTATCTCAAAAACTAAACTAGTTGGGAATATGATATTTCAGTATATTATGTACTATATGCTCTATTTAAACAACAAATACTGAAAACAATGATTTATTAAATAGTTTATAAGCTGTGACCAAAATAAACGAACATTTTTTTGGGTTTTTCTTTCACGGTTTGTTGCGATGTCTAGCTCGGAAATTAAATATTTCTTAGACCCAAAATATTATATTGTTCATAATTATGTACGGAACCCTGAAAGAGCGAATTTTCAACCCCTATTTAACCACTTTAGGAGTTGAATTTTCAGAAATCAGAATTTCTTAGTGGATGCCTACATCATAATAGCTATCTGCAACCCCAGCCCAATCCGTCCAGTTTGACCTGTGTGTTAATGGATCAGTCAGTCAGTTAGTCAGTCACCTTTTCCTTTTATATTATTAACAATGATCAGAATAGATGGTGTAATTTTGCATGATATCACACTGTGCTAATTCATAATTTTTTTTACTATTATCCCTGGTTTCCTTACTCAGTTTTTATAAGTACAACATGATAAAAAGAAATCTCTTCGATACTGAACATTATATGAAGTATCAAGATCATGCAAGATAGAAATCTCGCAGTCACATCCATACTATTGATAATGTTCCAGGTTGTTCACCCCAAATTGCACTATCTATTCTGATCTTTGATTATTAGACTAGCTTATAATTTATATGTGGTAACATTCCAGAGACTGACAGGAATTAACCAATGTATTTAATTTATTCCTGTTGTTTATAGGACTGAAAGGATCACTGGATTTGGTAAGCTATTATGAACTTAAAATATTGATAAATTATTCCATTTGCTATCGAGCACTAGATTACAGCACAGAATAGAGCTATGGTTAATTAAACTGATAATAATTATTTATCTATGTAGTTTACTTAACATTGACATTTTAAACCAGTTTTTAAAATGTTATGCTATGTTTGAAACTTGAAATTATTCTAATAGTATTCAATTATGAACAAGGTTTAAAGCCACCTATTTCTTAAAAAGAACACAAAAGTTCAAACTGAGAATAAATTAAATTAGATAAAAGTTTCTAAGTATATTTGATTCAATCATTGTTGATTTTCTTTTTTCTGATCAACAAATCAATTATGTTTTTAATACAAATTATATTATGAATTTAATACAATTTTAATTATAAGCAAGAAAGTAGTAGTTTGTGCTTTACTTTATAACAACCATTTTAAAAAATTGGAGAATGAAATACTGTGTAGGAACATCTGTTACTGAAAGAACTATGAAATATTACTACTAAACTAGCTGATGCCTGCGACTTCATCCATGTTTTTAAAAATCCCTCGGGAATTTTATAATTTTCCAGGATAAAAGTAGCCTAGGTTCTTCTCCAAGGCCTACCAAATTTCATCAAAATCGGTCCAGCCATTCACACGTAATGCCATGACCAAGGAAAATAGGGATTCATTTTTATATAATACTAGCAGTCCGCCCCGGCTCCGCCCGTGGTACATATATAGCCTATAGCACTCCAGGATCATGTACATATCCAACGGTGAAAGAATTTTTGAAATCGGTCCAGTAGTTCCTGAGATTAGCGCATTCAAACAAACAAACTCTTCCGCTTTATTATATTATAGTATATAGATGTAGATTTTATGAAATATTTCATTCCCTTTAAATAATGCTCTTTTTTCTTTAAATAAATTTATTTTCTCTAAGCTCTCAATGAATGCCTCTGTATTGTCATGTAGCAGTAGTATTCCAACATGAAACATGGCATCACTTCAAGTTATAATGTGAAAAAATCACAGGTTAAGTGCTCAGTTGATCATAATTATATGCACACAAATACACTGCAATAAATAGTATAGAGGGGTAGATCAATACTTGTTAACTTTCTATTATAGAGCAAATCAATGTGGTTTTTCATTTTCTTTTAGCAACATCTATTGAATTGATGGTATGTCACTACATAGTATAAAATAAAGTCTCTTTCTCTGTCCCTATGTCCCTATGTATGCTTAAATCTTTAAAACTATGCAACGGATTTTGATGCGGTTTTTTTAATAGATAGAGTGATTCAAGAGGAAGGTTTGTAAGTAGAAAAATTGGACCCGGTAGGTGGCTCTAATAGCGGGCAGGACGACGTCTGCCGGGTCCGCTAGTATATTCATAAATCATTCCCATACATAAGAGGTAAAACTAAATAGGCATGTAATTTTAAAATTAAAGTTGTATATGTATGCGCCTATCCATGTCACAAGTAAATAGATTTATAAATTCTGTTTTTACATTTCTTACATTTATTGCGGTGCATTGTCATTTTAAGACATCGTTAATTTTTTATATTATGATAAGAAACAACTTCGTCCTGTTAATTGTCAAATAATGAGCAAAGTTAAAGGAGTTATTCTAGTGGAAACGACAAAATATGTCGAATACCTTAACTTAGGTTTTAGACTTGCCGCCATTAATTACAAACACTCGAATTCACTCAATTCAAAATAGAAACTTTCTTCAAACGTCTATGCTTAACGCAACATTTAAAAAATTTAAGCAGGCAAGTGGCACGCACAGCGATTCGAGCCTCGGTAGTCGGTTTAAAGAATCAGGAACTTTGTTTTTAAATGAAACAATAGTCAATACTTACGTCCTCAAATATGGATCCAACATTCGCAGTCACAAGCAGCAATGGTACTTTCTCGGAACCCATTTTTTTAAATTTCAACATTTTTAATTCGCATACATAATAATATTTTTTAAGCACTATTTAATCTCCTTCACCTCGCCCTTTCCACTTTCGAACCATCGAACAGCAAACCAGAAACCAGCGAACTTCAAACCAAACCAGAAAGAATATTGAATATAACTACCTTAGAGTGATCAGTCTACAGCTCCCATAAACGCCATCTATTGAGCTACGTTCAAACTACATCATCTAATATATATAATATACCTATCCCTACTATACATACCGTACCTATAGTATACCTACGTATCTATAGTATATACTTATAGGTTTAAAATTTTTTAGGTTTCATTTACTTAACTTCAATAAAACACACAAATGAGTTAATAATCATTTATTTTTCCATATAATAAAATAAATAAAAGCTTCTTCTTGAATGTTGTCTTGCAAGTCAGTCTTTGCATTAATAACACCTTTATGCAAAAAGACACACAACACTTTTCTTCTGCCGTTGTTTAGTCTTATAAACTTAGCCGAAGTCAAATTATAAAGAGTTCAAAACAAAGCACAGTTCAATAGAATGTACAAAAGAGCTCCGAAAATCCCGTAATTATCAAAGCCAAAGCCAAGTCGTCGGGAACACGGAACACTTTAACGAAAAGTCACAAGAAAAAACATCATGAATACAATGGAATAGCTCAGAAAGCAAGAAACACTTTAAAACACGAAAAACTAAAGGATAAAGTTTAAAAGTAAACAATGAAAATCACGCCATGAAATTATGAAAATCACAGAATGAAAATAAATGCATGAACCACAGACTAGGAAAGGAATAACTAGTGGACCATAGACCACGAAAAATATGTATAGTGCGACCAACATTTCTGTAAAATGGCGAAAAATGGAACTATAGTGGATCATTAATTCACTGGAGTAAATTGATATTTGCAGTGTTGACAGTTTTTAATGAAAAAAAAAATAGTGTTGTGACTCAATCGACATCAATAAGTCGACATCAATGGGTCACTCATAACGTCGTGAATCCAAACACATATTTTTTTATTACTTAGAAATTTCCCAATTGTATTTATTATAATCGATATAAAAACAATTTAAATAAATAGTATTGATGATCATACGGGAAATTTTCTTAATGATCTCGTTAATATACTGAGATAAAATAAGTTTTAGTACTTAAAATATTCATTTTAAAAATACTATAATATTATAGTGCAATAAGTTATTAATAGTTATTATCTATTGACACTTAAATATCTTTAAAGAATTATTATAAATGTTAGATATTTTCTTATTACCTTTGTGTCGGTGACCTGAATCACTACTAAGCTGGAACATCACTAGTACAATAAATATGGCAACATTATTTTACAAAGTGACATTAGCAACTGTCTGCTTACTCCACTGAATTAATGATTACAGTATACGGCCGCCATCTCATATCCGAATTACTAATTCCGTGGAATTCTGACGTTTCGTAATGTTACCAGAGATAAAACAATTCCCACAAAAAAGATAAAAATACAAATCAACTGCCGCATGTAGATATGACAAATGCCTGACAGACACTTCATGGTGATAATGTCATTCGATATCCATTTTTTAATAAATTTTTTCAGGCTCTGATCATTTCATGAAATCAAATATACAAGCGAGTATCTACCGGTACAGGTCAATGTTATCAAGTACAACCGGTTTGCGATCTGTTAAAAACAATTTAAAACTAAATTCACCATCAGTATATCTACGTAATAGGTATGTAAAATATAAACATTATAGTAATGCGTCTTGGCGGGAACGCATGTGATGCGATGAGTCGCAACTCGCAGTAAGTCCCAGATTGGGATTACTAGTCGCGGGCGACTTGTCGCATCTCATACGTACTGCTATGGAATTTCCGTAAATTTGTCAAATAAATGATTGCATGGCAACACTTAAGCGACACTAACGACCTCCCTCAGTTCCATAGAGATAATAATAATAAGTAGAGTAGGCATACCTACCTTAAAAACGTGCCAAAAATACACTCACACACGCACAATCCTACAACTAAAATGGCGCGTGTTCATTGTGATGTCTCAAGTTGTGCGTGTGTGAGTGTTCATGTATACATTTTAGGGAGGCCATCTTAAGGGAAGTGCAATAAAATTTCTGCCACGATCTGTTTTATTGTTATGTTTAAAAATGTAGTGTTGTCTCTTACACACTTATGAAAATTTTGATAAGTTTAAGCTATTTTCCGATCCACATTTTCTATAGGACATTATGCCAAGTCCTCTTCTATAGGTTCATGCTCAGTTCACAGATAGATTGGTCGCACTGTAGTGGAATACCTACCTATTACGGTAGTGGACCACAATAATTTTTTTTACTTTTTGTTCATCGGCCTGGATTCTGGTTTTTCAACGCCAACACACTTAATTATGATGTGATTGGATAAAAAAATCTAACTGAACGTTAAATTTATTAAAAAATAATATGATATATTAGAAGCATTAAAAGTTATAAGCATATAATTTTATCTGGGTTAACAGATATTTAAAATTCACAACTGAAGTTTGTTACTTATTTTTACGTTACTTAAAATTGTAAAAACTTGTAAACTTATTTATCTAAACTTTTTAACTTAACTTTCATTACTAAACTAATAAATGAAACTTTTACACTTTTCACTCAACTAAAGTTTAATAATAATTTTTTAGTTGTTATACGTTAAAAAATATTTCTATTACGTTAATAAATATTTTCTACCAAAATTCTAAGTAAATTTAATGCTAATAATGTATTATTAAACGTTATAACGTTTAATTAAAACGTAGAGGTGAGGATTAAACTTTATAACGTTAAATCTTCACCTCTACTTGATTTATGGCTGTCCATAGAATATAATTACTATGTGTCAGATTAGTTGATTACTAGTAGTGCCATCTGTCGAGCTACGTCCGAGTTAACCCTTAAACCGGTCCACTGGCGATTTTGTACTGCAAGATAAAATGCAGCATGTCTTTAGTTTGGTTCAGGGTCATTTCACTTCATAAGTGAAATGACCCTGAACCAAACTAAAGACATGCTAAATGCTAAAGACTGTGCCACAGATTAATGATTAGTATTTAGTATCTACATAGTATCTACGATATACTTTGTACTGCTTTGTACCATAGAGATAATAACTTTGTACATACTGGCAAGGCAAGTGGCACTTGGCAGACTGTGCTAGACCATTACGACCACTAAGGCCGGCCACACACAGCCGGAATGAACACCGGAATTCAGAATCTGAATTCCGGTACTGTGTGAGGCAATGTACCGGAATTCAGATTCTGAATTTGTCGATTGATCAGTAGTAACGTTATTCTCGGTTCAGGCGAACGTCTTTGAATATGGAAGATCGATTGATACTCATCGCGCTTCTTTTTCATTTTTATAATAATAAGAAATACAAACGAATACCATTATTAATCCAATATGAATCCATCCATAATGAGCATCCATAATGAATCCAGTATTCATCCAATTAACTGAATACAATTTAGAGGCCTAGCTTAATTAGCACCTTACCTTTTAAGACAAACTAACGAAAAACAGATTGTACTTATACTTCTGGAGTACGGAACCCTCGGTGCGCGAGTCTAATTGCTTTTAATAAAATGTCAGAATCTGAATTCCGGTTTTGTTAAAACAGAATTGGCCACAGTGTGGCTAATTCTGTTGTACACAATCTCTAAACCTAAACTAAAATGACAGGCCTAAATATATTCCTGTCTCTTTCACAATGCTCTCTGCAGAAAAGGATGGCACTATTTTTAAACTTGTCAATTTAGTTTAGGTTTAGAGATTGTATACAACAGAATTGGCCACAGTGTAGCACTTGATTTTATTATATTCTTGGGAAACGGAGCGTATTTTAATACCAACATTCTAAAACAAATCTGTGCAGCTCTGTGTGTTTTTGCAGGTTTGTACATAAAATTGGCTCAGGGCTCAACATTGGTGTTGCAAAACTTGCAAGTTGCAAGTTGAATTTTGAACCAATGACGTCGCACCTGTTCGTACGTCACGCCCTATTTTCAGGGACGTAATCTGCTTATTTTTATCGTAAACGTAAATAAATTGGAAGTAAATTGTAAGTTATTATAAATAGGTAATTGCTATTCTATATTTAACGATGGCTTCGATTTGTTATTTAATATTCGCTTGCGTAGGTTTGAAGAAGGTATTCTAAATGTAGCTCAATATTTTAAAACGACTTCTTGTGCGTATTGGCGTACTTTTTTTTTTTTTTTTTTTGACGCTGGGAAATGCATTTACGCACACCCTCCGGAAGCCTTACAGCGAACTGCAATGCTTCCGGAAGGTAGTGTGGGACTCAGGCAGGCCAAGAAGTGGCCAGAATACCCACTAAAACCCAGCGATGTTCCTCCGTGTCGCCTGGTGGCTGGGTTACGGGTACACTTGCGCAATCATCCGCGACCCAGCCGGCGCCGTCCGCCGAAGGCAGACCCTCCACCGGGGGACCTAAAGGCCCCCTAACACCGTCTGAGGCGCACCAGGAACATAGTGGTGCGCCTCCCGACCCGAGGCGTCTCAACGGGCGACGGATACGCCATTCCATCACCCGGAGTTCCTCGCCAGAGGCAACCCTCAAGAGGGCCACACCCGCAGGCGACCCTCAAGAGGTTCACCCCTCGTGTAATTTTTTATAGAGGTTTTCTTCCTCGCGGCCCCTCGCTTAGTGCGTGGGGCCCCCGGTTCCGCTCAGTGCGGATTACGGGTTGCCCGACGGTGGCCGAAGCCAGCGCCCACCGGCCACAAAGACCAGCGGAGCCGCCGCGCAGGGCGTTTCCACCCCCTCCGGTAATTTTTTAACGAGGTTTTCTTCCTCACGGCCCGAAAGCCTCCCCCCCAATTGTCGCCGCCCGGAGTCTCCACAGTCCACTCTGATGAACAGAGAAGTACCAGGAGCCTCCAAGCGGCAACCCCCTGCTGGTTTTGGTCCGCGCCGGGTTTCCCCGGTACCTCCCATATCTGGGAGGCGTTCCCCCATCCGCCACCGGGGGGACGCGCCCGATGGGGGACCAGCAACCCCACACGGGCGTATTGGCGTACTTAGGTAGACCATACCTAACACAAGTTAACATGAAATATTTTTAAAACCCTTGCTCAAATCTTGCTATTTTATATTTTTATTTATGTACGTAAGCATAGCGTATTTTCACAGAAAATCATTATTTGCAGTTTAATTTATTTTTAATTAAATAGGATTACCCAAATAATTATTGTAAAAAAGTGGGTAGGTATTTTGTTTTTAGTTCGATATATCTTAGAATGTTCAATTTTTAAATTTTCAGAAAATGGCGCTAATATTGATTTGGATGTTGTTCTTTGGCGAATCGGTATTAGGGCACGTTTACAATGCGGTGGAAACGGAAATGTTTGCAATACCGATAAGCCCCAATTTATTCAACTGGACATATCAAGGTAGGAATTTATTTGATTTGCTATATTTTTCAACTTTCACTTTTCATGTTCGGTACTAACTACCTACTTACTTATCATCAAAATTATTTTTTCAAAATTTGAGTAATCGTCTCTAGTGGACAAGTTATTTTAACTTTACCTAGCTTTTTTTTAAGTTGCAACTTTGCAAGTATGTGGCTTTATAAATGGCTGTAACACACAGACGGACAGACAGATAGACAACCGATTGGTCGAAACCATAAGGGGTTCTTTGTTTTACTGCGGCACAAAATAAGATTTGTACATTTTGTAAATTGTAACTATACTAGCGGACCCGGCAGACGTTGTTTTGCCCGCTATTAGCGCCACCTACCGGGTCCAATTTTTCTACTTATAAACCTTCCTCTTGAATCACTCTATCTATTAAAAAAACCGCATCAAAATCCATTGCGTAGTTTTAAAGATTTAAGCATACATAGGGACATAGGGATATAGGGACCGACCTCTTATTCATTATTCTGTGGGACCGACTTTGTTTTATAATATTAGTGATAGTGATTTTAAAAGTTGCATAAGTATAACAAGAAAAAAATCGTGAGCGTGTTTGAGAGGAGAGGGTATAGTAATATAATATACATAATATACTGCCATTTTAGATCCATTTATTTGCATGGGCTGATATATGTACGTGATACAAATAAATGGCATCGAAAAGAGTCTATTTGTGATTTCAAAAAACTGCCTCTTAATAAGCGCATATTATTTGAATGATAGCATAACATAATCCACACAGACGTGATTCTTTGTGTCTGTCTGTCTGGTTTCGGAACGGCGGAACTGACTTTCTGTTTGCATAGAATTCGACCAGCAGTACCGCTTCCACGCGTCGCTGATCGGCAAGCCGGAGCTGCCGCCGTGGCTGCGGTATATATACAGCGGCCGCCACCACTCCGGGTTCGTGTTCGGCACGCCGCCGCGGAACACCAAGTCGCCCATCACTGTAAGCCCCTTTATGAGTCGAGGCATACTAGCACAGAGACAAAGCGTATCGAAACGTTAACCAAAACAAGTATAAATTAAAAATTTAAAAAAACCCCGACATTCGCCAGTGCTATTTTACTAGTCAAGCCCTTTCATTTGATACCCATATTGAGGGCGTTGTGATAAAATATGTAATCTGCCACATTGTAGCAGCGGCCATCTTGGACCGATTTTCATCAAACATAGCTAACAACACTCTCGACTAATTCACCTTTCAAACAAAAAAAATCGCATTCAAATCGGTTCACCCGTTTGAGCGCTACAAGGGAACAGATAGACACACACACACACACACAGACACGTCAAACTTATAACACCCCGTCGTTTTTGCGTCGGGGGTTAAAAAAAATAGTTGTCTGTAAAGTCGGTTTACCTACAATAATTTTACGTGATAACGTCATATAAGAAAACAAAGAGAGACAGATGCGTCACAACCCAAACGCTTAGGCCGATCGTGTCTTCTCTATCGCTTATTTCGCCCTCTCGCTTACACGTGGTACGTGACAATGAGTCGTGTATTTTCGTGCGTGTAGCCGGCATTCATCGATATAGTATAAGACGTTATCACGTCAAATGATAAAACTGTACAATTATAAAACTGATAGTAAATGCCTTGTTTTGTAGTATTAGGCGGTAGGCCAATATGCTGTGAAAATAATTTAGTTGATTTTAGCTTCGATGTGCTTCGACTCTGCGCTAGTATACCCCGACCCCAAACCGACATGCACACTAAATTGGCTATTTGGCCGGGGCAATTCGATTATCTCCATTTTGGTGCTGATTGCTGAGGAGAGTGAGAGTGAACATACCCAGAACTAATGTGAATTATGATGTATTGGAAAATGTCAAATTTGGTTCTCAGTACTTTTGGTAGACCTACAACGATTTGAATCAGCATGCACATTGCACAAGAATTGATTTTGATGCTGATTAAAAAATTACTTTTAAATATGACCATAATTTAAAAAAAATGTACGTAAATTAATCTCATGGTTTAATAGTTTCCAGTAGGCTGAAAACTAGGTGAAGCCTCCTACCAGAACAGACCGAATCCAATTAAGAAATTCTAAATTAAGTACTTAATTAATAATTTAACCGGGAATCAAACCCGGATGTCCCGGTTTTAGGGCACAGTGACTCCCACGCGCCATCACTCCTGATTTATTTTACGGAATACCAAATCGCCGATCACTATGAAGTTTACAGTTTATGCGTTAACAAGTTTACAGTTTACGCGTTAACGTTTATTTCTTTGAAGTTTCGATCGTCTTATTTATTGCATATTATCGTAAAACTATAAATACTTTGGTATTGCGCAATCAACTGAACGCCGCGCCGCACTGGTGCCATTTTAAGATTGAATTCGGATTGTTTTGAAAATTTTATAGTTTTAACTAGGTGAAAAATAATGTAGGAATAAAGTAAAAAAATTCTCTAAGTACATAGTACATACTTACCTACTTCGGATTTAAGTTACTGTTTCTCCATGAAGACGATATGTTGTGGTAATTACAGGGAATATCTAAAACTCATTAACTAGAGTAATACTTTCAACAGAAAGTATTTATGGTACCTAATTGAGAGATTTTCTGATTTAAGAGGAATGCATGCGCCATGCAGCGATAGATAAGACAATCGATTCATTCATAGATAAGATGCTAAATTAAGTGTTATCATGTCTGTTTCCTAGGACCATTGTACGGTCTTCCGTCGTTCTCACGCGTTTTCTACGAAATTATTGAGGTTACCGGTCCATCGGATTGGACCCAGTTGATCATCCCACTCTGCACTTATCTATTTACGGCTTCCACTGCAGTATGCTACTGTTCCAGCTGCTATAGTTTCTACGATATTCATGACCTGCCCAATGCCATCCAATGTTCTTATCCTTTGGGCTATGTCAGTTACTTTGGTTCTCTTACGGATTTCCTTGTTGCTTAATTCATAAACTATACTTACTGGAATATAATTCTAGTAGCTGTATTTGAATGCTTCTGGAATACTTAATTTAGACTGGCAAAAATTAAGACAAGTCTCCAATTCCCCAAAGATTTTATAAAGTAATGTTTCCAGTTTTATTGAATCATGAAACAATTTCAGTTGGAAGTAATAGGCCTGAACAGACAGGATTATGAAACCCGTCGAGTATTGCTGACCCTGAACGTCGTTCCCAAAGACAATATGGCGAAACATGAGGTGGAACTCAAGATAGATAATCTTAATGTTGAGGATTTATTAGATGAACATAGGTGAGACACAATCTTAAAAAATTAGGTTGCTGGATTTTTTTTTGGGTTCTAATCGAAGGTTTTATGTCTTAAGTTGCTTAATTTTAGGTAGCTTCTGTTCTGTTTATTATGATCCTTATTATGTGTGATCTTGATTATTTCGTTATTACTATTACGAAAAATTAGTGCAAACATGCAATTCTCGGTACATTTTTATTTCATCTAACTATGGTGTACAATATTTCTATATTTGGGTTTCTTTTTTCTTCTGGGTTTGTTTTATCCAGCTGCCTAGGGTTTTTTCTTATTTTCTCGATTCCCCTAAAATTACTTCCTTATTTTTTCTTTTGATTGAGATTATATGGCTGACTTTTCACTTTTTTGATTTTTATGTGAATAATGAAGAATGTTTCATTTTCGTAAGCTCATTTTTCATATTTGTGAAATGAAGTGATCCTATTTACATCCTCTTGAGTTTCTCTCGAATTATTTGCAACACCCCTCCTACATCCTTGTTCTCAATGAATAGGAGCTATTAATTATTTACGTTTCAAAGTAATTGGACGTACTTATATTATTTTTTCAGGATGACACGTCTAAAAGATATCCTAAGAACGAAGTTATGGACAGAAAGCAGCAAAGACCTGTACCCTACATTTCTTGCGTCTGCCATTGATTTGGGAGCACGCTTGCCTCTGAAACCTGGTGATGGGGAAGGGTGAGTCATATTTATCTGTTCTTATATTGTTTCAGATTTTTAATCGTTTAAAAAAGAAGACATCGCCGCATAACTTTTTACATCATCATCATGATCAACCCATTACCTGCTCACTACAGAGCATGGGTCTCCTCTCAGAATGAGAAGGGTTTTGGCCATAGTCTACCACGCTGGCCAAGCAGATTGGCAGACTTCACACACCTTTGAGAACGTTATGGAGAACTCTCAGGCATGCAGGTTTCCTCACGATGTTTTCTTTCATCACTTGCACCACAGACTTGCACTAAAACGGTGAACGAAAATATCGTGAGGAAACCTGCATGCTTGATTTCGCCACAATATTCTCAAACTACGACGTCTACCAATTTGCACTTGGCCAGTGTGGAGGACTACGATCTGAACCCTTCTCATTCTGAGAAGAGACCCATACCCTGTAATGGGCCGGTAATAATGTATGATGATGATAACCACGATGCTGTGGTTATTTCAGACTCGTAATTCGACTAGGCAGTTCGATGCCATTCTCATCGGAACTAAAGCGATTAAGGGAGGAGGTTCGTCCATTATCAAGATTGCCGAGCTGTCCTCGTGAATATAAGCGTACCACTGTTGAAAGGCTGTTTAGAGACGCTGGACTGACTCTCGATTGGTGCAGCTTTGAACTGGTAAGTTTAAAGGATTGGTGCAATTTTGAATTGGTAAGTTTAAAGGATTGGTGCTGCTGTCATTGCTCTGAATTGGTAAATTTAAAAGATTAGATCAGCTTTAAATTGGTAACTTTACTTACTAGTTCAAAGTCTTCTTTTTTTGTCTTTATGCCATACCAATTACGGTCGAGGCCCCTTGAAAGCGGCACGACTTTCTGCCTTGAGTTTTCGGCTCAGGTGTTCGGTTCGATGTTGAATCGCTATGTAGCTTGAGTTCTCCTTCTTTTACTAAAGTAAGGCTTTTTAATCTCTCTATTCTTTATTTCTTAAAGGGTAATTAAATTTGTCCTCACGCTCACTTGATACCAAGTTTGGTACGGCCGTCTTAGCGGGTCTTCCATCACTGCGTTTCCGTGAGGTCGCCATTCAAGACGGAATGTCTAACGTATTTCATCCAGTAAATAGTTTTGCCCGAGTTCCGAAACTCAAGCAATGGGTGGGCCTCATAGTTCTAAAAACCCATAGACGTTTTGGTTCCAAGGTGCTAGAAAGGCAACTTCGCATCGGAAAGCGCAATGCTGGCAGACCTCCACTAGGCTGATTGACGATATCAAACGAGTCGCACAGGTGCTGGATACAAGCGGCACGAGATCGTGGCGTGTGGAAGTCCCTACACGAGACCTATGTCCAGCGGTGGAGATCTAGTGGTTGATCATCATCAGCCAATGTGCATCCACTGTTGGACATAGGCCTCTTTTAAGCAGCGCCAACTCGCTCTATCCTCGGCTGTCCGCATCCAATCGATGCCAGCCACCCTCCGGATATCGTCGCTCCACCGTGCTGGGGGGCGCCCTACACTCCTCTTGCCAAGGCGTGGTCTCCACTCGAGGACTTTTCGGCTCCATCGCCCATCGTTCCTCCTACATACGTGGCCAGCCCACTGCCACTTCAACGTGCTAGCCTTGAGAGCTATGTCGGTCACTTTGGTTCTTTGGCGAATTACTTCGTTTCGGATTCTATCCCTCAAAGAAACTCCGAGCATAGCTCTTTCCATAGCACGCTGAGCGACTTGGAGTTGGTGGACTAGCCTCGCTGTCAGTGTCCACGTCTCGGCACCGTAGGTCATTACCGGTAGGACGCACTGATCGAAGACTTTTGTCTTCAAGCATTGTGGTGGAGTAGCGCAACAACAAAAAGGCCCCTAGTTCCCGGCGGCTCCACTTCTCCTGACTCTGGTAGCGGTCAACGAGATGGTGGGGCGGGGGGTGCTAACAATCTCCGGGTGACGGTGGGCTACCAAAACCAACTGACGCTGGCGACGTATAACGGACGGACACTGAGACTCGATGAAAGCATCGCTGAACTCGAGGTAGAGTTAGAAAATATAAGATGGCATATTCTGGGGTTGAGTGAAGTCCGAAGAGAGGGGGAGGACACTACAATCCTAGAATCAGGTCATCTACTCTACCATCGGCAGGGAGACAGCCCATCACAAGGTGGCATCGGATTCCTCGTCAACAAGGTCCTCACTGATAACATTGTAGAGATATCCAGTGTATCGTCAAGGGTTGCATATCTTATAATTAAGCTGACCAAAAGATACTCCCTTAAGGTCATACAAGTATACGCGCCCACCTCATCACACTCGGATTCGGAAGTCGAAACGATATTAGCAAAGCCTTAGACACCACCACTAAGGCCCACTTCAACGTTATCACAGGGGACTTCAATGCGAAAGTGGGCACAAAGAGCGGTTCTGAATCTGCTTTGGGGCAGCATGGATATGGAAGCCGAAATCACAGGGGCCAAATGCTGGTCAACTTCCTTGAGATGAGGGGCTTATTTTTGATGAACTCGTTCTACAAAAAACGGCCTCACAGGAAGTGGACGTGGAGAAGCCCCGACAATGTGACAAGAAATGAGATAGACTTCATCATAACGGACAAACGCTATATATTTAGAGATGTCTCTGTGATTAGCAGGTTCAATACAGGAAGCGATCACCGACTCGTCCGAGGCACTCTAAATATAAATTACAAGCAGGAAAGATGTCGTATGATGAAGTCTACACTCCGGCCTACTGTAATCCAGGCCCGAGATCGCTCAGAACGTTTCCAGGTGGAACTTCAGAATAGATTCGAAGCTCTGGAACCTATAATCGATATTGATGAGGATTTTGAAACTGTGGCGAACATCATCCGGGAAGAAGGCTACAAGTTTTGCGGAACAAGACGTTTGGGCAGGAAGTCTAAACTATCAGATGAGACTCTGCAACTCATGAAAGAAAGGCGCGAGACCGTGCAATCTACCCAGGCGGAATACCTAGCCCTCAATAGAAAGGTCAAAAGGTCCATAAGACGAGACCTCCGGCGCTTAAATACCCAAGAAATACAAAAAGCCATAGAACAAAACCGGGGGTCCAAGGTATTTGCACAAAACCTAGGTAGATGCCAAATGACCAAACTCAAGACCTCTAGTGGTAGAATCGCTAGCGCCAAATCAGAGATTCTCACCGAGATAGAAGACTTCTACGGCCGGCTATATGAAACCAAATGTTCACAGCCTGAGGCCTATGACCAGGATCCTAGAGCCAAGCTAAACCGCCACTACACCGATGATCTTCCGGAAGTTAGTGTGGATGAGATCGTGTTGGCCCTGAAACAGCAGAAGAATGGAAAAGCCCCTGGAGAAGATGGAATCACCTCTGAACTCTTGAAGGCAGGGGGTATGCCTGTACTTAGAGAGCTTCAGAGGATCTTTGATTCTGTCATTCAGAACGGGAGAACTCCAAAGGCGTGGAATAGTAGCATTGTTGTTTTGTTCTTTAAAAAGGGTGACAAAACACTACTTAAAAATTACCGCCCCATCTCGCTACTTAGCCACATATATAAACTGTTTTCCAGGGTCATCACGAACCGTCTAGCACGAAGACTCGATGATTTCCAGCCACCAGAGCAGGCCGGGTTTCGAAGTGGTTACGGCACCATAGACCACATACACACATTGAGGCAGATTGTACAAAAATCTTACGAGTACAATCAGCCGCTGTGCCTCGCCTTTGTGGATTATGAGAAAGCCTTTGACTCTATCGAGACCTGGGCTGTGCTGGACTCCTTGCAGCGATGCCAAGTTGATTATCGATACATCGAAGTGTTGAAATGCCTCTACAGCTCGGCATTTATGTCAGTCCAAGTACAGGGTGCGTCTACAAGACCTATCCAATTGCATCGTGGGGTGAGACAGGGGGATGTTTTGTCGCCGAAACTGTTCTCTAATGCTTTGGAAGATGTCTTTAAAACGCTTGACTGGAAAGGACTGGGCATCAACATAAATGGAGAGAACATTTCACATCTCCGTTTTGCCGATGATATCGTCATCATTGCAAGTTCGCTGCAGGAGCTTCAACAGATGCTCGATAGCCTCCACGCTGCCTCCCGTGGTGTCGGTCTCCGGATGAACTTGGACAAGACCAAGGTTATGTTGAATGACCTGGTCGCTCCGGGACCGATAACTGTCGACGGATTTATTCTCGAAGCTGTCGAGGAATACACATACCTTGGACAAATTTTTCAATCGGGTAAAAACAGTTTCGAGAAGGAGATCAACAGAAGGATACAGCTAGGCTGGGCAGCATTCGGAAAACTTCGTCGAGTCTTTTCGTCGCCCATACCACAATGCTTGAAGACTAGTGGTTGATGACGACGACGAATATCTATATAACTGTAATGTCAAAGAGAGCTAAATGATTAATTTGCTCAAAATCTTTCCAGTACAACACAATATACAAAGGGCGTACAACGGAACACCTCGAATACCTCACGGAAGTACCGAACACATCTAAATCGGGTAGATCGAGAGGCCTACACACCGAGGTGTGGTCCGCGCCGTACAAGCAGGCGTTGCCGTCGCGCAGCTACGCGCAGCAGCTGACAGCGGCCATTGCTGCGCCGATGCTGCTGCTGCTGCTGTCCATTGCTGCGCTCACTGCGGTGTTGTGCTTCCATTATGCTGCTATGTGAGTAATTTGTGCTCAAGTACTATGTATACAGTATATCATTCATAGACAGCCCTCAACTCTGTGGCACATATTCAGAATTGTGAATCGTGATTCGTGATTAACATCACAGATTACATGATACTCCACGTAATCTGTCCTAGAACAAATTGCATCGTTTAAATGGCCTATGGTTGGTTGGCCATTTCACGTGCATATCGGCCAACCAATCACAGGCCAGAATCGTACGGCGTAATGTGTTCTAGGAAAGGCTAGTCTATGATTCTGTTTGGGGATCGATCAAGATTGATTGTATATAATCATTTCATCAATATAAAATAAACTTTTAGATATCCGTATACTTTTTTTTAAACTTTTACACTTTTGAATAGCGCACGACCACCTATAAAAAAAAACTTTACGCGGACTAAGTCGCCATTAAAGGTTTATTTTTATAACTAGGCGACATATATAAAAGTGACTAACTTTTAGAGTATATATTACAATATCTTAGCTAACTTACTCATAACTAGTTGATAAACAAGGCATACAATATTTTTTAGGTAACTCGAATGTAAAATATTAATAATTGTAAACGCACCTTTATTTTTTTTACTTTTTGAAAGTTGTCGCTTTGAAAATTTATCTGTTAATTTTAAAAATTTAAAATCTTTTGAGGGAAGATGTTTTGACTTAAAATAATATTATAATAAATTTCAGCTCAGATCCAGACTCGGATAATTTTCTCGATGGAATATATCACATTTGTGAGGAATATAAGGAGCGCAGGTTGGGTTGTGTGTGTGATTGAATTAACCCGCTCGTACTAAAAGAATAACAATTAATTAATAAAAAATTGCTAGCAATAACCGTAAATTATTTGCTTAATATTACGTACTTTAAATTAACCTCTTTAATTTCTAATTATTATTCACACAGCACAACGTAACCGTAATAAGTACCTAACTATAATTAACTCAATATATTTCTTATAATATTCTTTAAACGTAGCCGGGTAGTTCTCACGAAATGTTGAAATTCGGTTCCAAAAAATTAATGAAAATTTTTGATGGATATTTGTATTTATTTTTTATAAATTATGTTGTAATTATGTAACTAAATTTAAATTATATAGTGGTCCCAAGAAAAAAAATTGTTTACAAAAGTTATAAGGGTATTTAAAAAAATTAGAATGAGGGAATGACGTCTTAGGTGAGGGAATGACTTTTACAAACAATTCATGAATCTCTGACAGTAAAACGATGTTTATTTTTTAATTTGTTTATCAAATATATTGTTACGAATGAACCTTATTTCTAGAGCATTAAGGTTCATAATTGCTCGTCACCTAATAAATACCTAATCACCCATCGATGTAAACAACCCATAATGTAAACAACAACAACGCGGCTTTTCTAGAATAAACATCGATAGGGGTGGAACTTTCTAGAAAACGCTTAGTCACGCGGTAACGGGTATATAAAGGGACCGGCGAGCTGACGGAGGACAGTTCAGTTCTGAGAACGGAGCGAAATACAAGCGGAGGAAGCGATCGGAAGCGAAGAGGATTGGAAGCGAACAAGCGAAGAGGAAGTCTACAAGAAGATCAGGAGTACTAAGTGGAATACGGAAGTGCAGAATAAAGTCTGATCAAGGGTCACCAGGTGTTTTATTCCAAATCTTCGAACCCCAGCACGTAACAATTGGTGTCAGAAGTGCGATTTGGAAGCTATGCCATTGACTCCGAGAGACGACTTCGGCAGCGAGGGTGTCAAGACCAGGGCCCAGCGTGCAGCGGAATCTAGCCGAGCACCTGTGGAGGAGCACCTGGAGGAACCAGCACCTGGTGGGTCCCCCCAGCTGGCCCCGCCCACTGGCCCCACCCACCAGGCCACGCCCCCTGAGACCACGCCCACCCAATCGGAGGCCCCGCCCACTGGCCACGCCCACCAGACCACGCCCCTTGAGGCCACGCCCACTCAGCCGGAGGCCCCGCCCACTGGCCCCACCCACCTGGCCACGCCCACTGAGCAAGCCACGCCCACCGTTGACTTGTCGAGTTTGATGCGGATAATGCAACAACAGTTTGCAGCGATACAGGAAAATCAAGATTGCAAATTTGCAGCGATACAGAAAAATCAAGATTGCAAATTTGAAGGGGTGCAGCGGACTGTTTTGTCGGCCGTTCACGAAGTCGGCGGCATGGTGGCTAAATTGCGAAAAGAGTTGGACCTCATGGACGAGCGAGTCACCTGCCTAGGAACGGACATAGATGGTGTGAAGACTGGCCTCAACGAGCTACAGAAAAAGGTGATACGTCTTGAAACGACAAGACTAACGTCAAGTGGAGCGATGGGCGCAGTTCAGGGACCTAATGTTAAGGTACCCCCATACGACGGTAGCACCTCCTGGCCCGCGTACCGGCAACAGTTTCAGACTGTTGCTACTGCTAACGGATGGACGGACGAACAGTGCTTGACTGCCCTCACTGTCGCATTGAGAGGGCAGGCTCTAACTGTTCTGGAAGCCTTTCCCACTTCAGGATGTGGATACAAGGAACTGTTGGATGCACTCGAATCCAGGTATGGGGAGCGACATCTGGAGCATGTGTTCCGCGCCCAGCTGCGCGATAGAGTCCAGCGATCTGGAGAGGGTCTCCAGCAATGGGCGTTGGAAATAGATAAGCTTGTGCGGAAAGCTTATCCATCGGCCGACGATAAAATGGTAACTGCAAACACCGTGCAAGCTTTTGTCGACGGAATTAAAGACCTGGAGGTAAGAGCTGCCGTGAGGCTTCGTCACCATGCCTCATTAAAAGAAGCATTGGCGCATGCCTTAGAGGTCGAAGCAGTTCGACACGACATTCGGCAGACTAACAGACTACGTGAAGTTGTCGAGGAGGTGAAAGAGGTTAAGACCTCATTCAGGAAGAACTTTGGCGCTGTGTGCTATAGATGCGGTGTGAAAGGGCATCTGCAGCTGAATTGCCCACAGAAAGAGTCGCAGATGTCCCGACTAACGAAAATAGAGGAACGGTTGGAGGAGCTTGCGAAGAGAGGTGAGAATGCAAAGTTCCCTCAAAATCAGGGAAACTAGTAACAGCCAGGACTAAGGGGCGAGTACTGGCTGGCACGGAGGGAGCCCCAGCAACGGTTATCTCACAAGTATGCGATGGGAACAATTTAGCAATACCAGGCACCATAAACGGGATCGATTGCAGGATGACATTGGACACTGGGGCCTCCAGGACAATAGTCCGGCCGGACCTATTGAAATCTGTGTCGAGGTACAGCAAGCAAATCAACTGTCGACTTCTTTCAGCCTCCGGTCAGCCAATACCCGTCCTGGGGGAAATGACTGTTACAATGTACTTAGGGGAGACATCTTATACGCACAACGTGATTGTGGCTGAAATTATGGATGACTGTATCCTTGGTCTAGATTTTATGAGGACACACGACTGCAGAATTGATGTTGCTGACGGAGTATTTAAGTGTGGTACGGAAGAAATCTTCATTCTCGGAGGTGCTAATGGGAAAGTGACATGTCTTAAGGAAATCGTCATCCCTGGACGTGCAGAGGCTCACGTGATGGTAAAGCTGCCATGTACTAATAACACCAAGGAAGGCATGCCTGATTGAGGACATTTCCCAGAAGACAGCCTCTCAAAGATTCATGACAGCAAGAACTCTCGTCAATGGTAGTACTAAAGCTGTAGTAAAAGTTCTAAATTTGGATGATCGCGAGATTTACTTCTTATAAGGGGGACATCGTCGGAAAGTGCGAGGAAGTTGTGTGGCTGAAGAAATGCACTTCAATGCCAAGCACGGATAAATCAGGTTCTTGGAAGGATCCTACAGTCTATGAGCTTCTTAAAGACTGCAAAAACAACCTGACTTATTCACAAAGCATCAAGGCAAAGAAGTTCCTATTACGCTACGCGGACATCTTTTCTAGTCAAGAAGGAAACCCAGGGAGAACATCGTTAGTGCAGCATAGAATTGATACCGGAAATGAGGGACCCATCCGTCAGCGGGCGAGACGGCTACCAATCGCGAAGGAAAAAGAAGTCGAGGATATGCTGGAAGAAATGGAAAGGAACAAAATAATAGAACCATCCGCAAGTCCCTGGTGCTCACCGGTTGTGCTTGTGAAGAAGAAAGATGGAAGCACACGGTTCTGCGTGGACTATAGGCGGCTCAATGACATCACAAAGAAGGATAGTTACCCGCTACCTAGAATCGATGACACTCTGGATACTTTGAGTGGCATGAAATGGTTTTCGACTCTAGACCTAAAATCAGGTTACTGGCAGGTAGAAATCCATCCAAAAGACAAGGAGAAGACAGCGTTTTCAACGGGAAAAGGATTATGGCAGTTTAATGTTATGCCTTTTGGATTGTGCAACGCACCTGCCACCTTCGAACGACTCATGGAATGTGTGCTAGCAGGGTTAGTAGGAGATGCCTGCTTGGTGTATCTAGATGACGTCGTTATCATGGGTCGAGACTTCGAGGACCATTTGCAAAACATGGAGCGAGTCTTCGCCAAAATACATGGGGCAAACTTAAAACTTAACCCGAAGAAGTGTCAGCTATTCAGGAAAGAAGTGAATTATCTCGGCCATGTCATCACAAGTGAGGGCATCCAGACTGACCCGGCGAAAGTTGAAGTGGTTAAAAAATGGCCTACCCCTAAAGACAAGACAGAGGTAAGGGCATTTTTGGGTTTGTGCTCTTACTACAGGCGTTTCGTCAAGGGGTTTTCTGAGATCGCAAAACCGTTACATAGACTGACGGAAGAGAAAAGACCATTTTGTTGGGATGAAGCCTGTGAAGATTCCTTTTCAAAACTGAAGAAATACCTATGTGAAACACCAATTCTGGGATACCCACAACCGGAAGGCCAGTTTATCGTCGATACCGACGCGAGCAACACAGCGATTGGAGGAGTGCTATCCCAAAAGCAGGGAGATAGAGAAGTCGTTATGGGGTATTTCAGCAAATCACTGTCAAGACCGGAACGGAACTACTGCGTGACACGGAGGGAACTTTTTGCCGTGGTAAAAACATTGCAACACTTCAGCAAGTACCTAATCGGCCGAAAGTTTTTACTACGTACGGATCATGCAGCATTGAAATGGCTACTGCAATTTAAGAATCCCGAAGGTCAAGTTGCTCGGTGGATTGAACAACTCCAGGAATATGACTTCGAGACTCAACATCGCAGCGGGAAGTCACATGGAAATGCAGATGCACTTTCTCGGAGGCCATGCCCGGAAGAATGCAAACATTGCATCAAACAGGAGTCGACGGAGCTATCATTGAAACTTACCAGGACGAGTTCCTTAGGACCCTGGGAGGATGATGCAATGAAGATGGCTCAAGAGGATGATGAGGATCTACGGCACATCATCGTGTGGAAGAAAAGAGGAGAAGACGTCAGACCAACATGGAGTGAGGTTGCACCTATGAGCGTTATCACTAAAGCATACTGGGCACAGTGGAGCAGTCTTACTCTACAAAATGGAATACTCTACCGAAAATGGGAAAAGACTAACGGCAGGGAGTTCCATCTTCCGATGTCCTACGTGAAGTGCATGACGGAGTTTCGGGAGGTCATCTTGGCGTCAAGAAGACACTAACGAAAGTACGGGAGAGGTTCTACTGGCTCCATTGTCGGGAGGATGTGCAGGATTGGTGCCGTAAATGTACCATTTGCGCTGCCGTGAAGGGACCGCAGACAAGGAGTAGAGGTAACCTGCAGCTGTACAATGTTGGTGCACCCTGGGAACGTATAGCTATTGATGTAGCCGGACCATTCCCTGTGACTGAATCAGGGAACAAATACTTTATGGTTGTTATGGACTACTTCACTAAGTGGCCGGAAGTATTCGCGATACCTAACCAGGAAGCTACAACTGTTGCAACTAAGCTCGTTGAGGAGGTTATATGTCGCTTTGGTGTACCATTAGAAATCCACTCAGACCAAGGAAGGAACTTTGAATCGCAAGTGTTTCAGGAAGTATGCAGAATTTTAGGTCTGCATAAGACACGCACAACTGCATACCACCCGCAGTCTGACGGAATGGTTGAAAGATTCAATCAGACGCTTGAAAGACATTTGGCAAAGTTGGTTGACGCCCACCAAAGAGACTGGGACAGGTACATTCCACTGTTTCTCCTCGCCTACAGGACTGCAGAGCATGAGAGCATAAAGGCGACTCCGGCGTTAGTCAATTATGGCAGGGAACTACGGTTACCAGTAGACTTATTGATGGGAGGGACACCGGATGAACCTTGCACCGTACAAGACTACGTCGCCAATCTGAGAGAGAAAATGCGAGAAATACATGCTACAGTCAGGGAAAACGGATTGCAATCAAGTGAGAACATGAAAACCAGATACGACCGGAAATCGAACACGAGCGGATTCGAGGAAGGCGCCTTAGTCTGGCTGCATAATCCGACTCGTCGAAAAGGGAAATCTCCAAAATTGCAAACCAGATGGGAGGGTCCATACAAAGTGGTTACCCGTATTAACGACGTCACGTATAGGATTCAACGTCAACCAAGGGGAAAATTTAAGGTTGTGCACATCGACCGCTTGGCAAAACATTACGGAAGCAACAGTGATGCTCGGGACGAGCATCGCTAAGAGGGGGGCAGTGTTACGAATGAACCTTATTTCTAGAGCATTAAGGTTCATAATTGCTCGTCACCTAATAAATACCTAATCACCCATCGATGTAAACAACCCATAATGTAAACAACAACAACGCGGCTTTTCTAGAATAAACATCGATAGGGGTGGAACTTTCTAGAAAACGCTTAGTCACGCGGTAACGGGTATATAAAGGGACCGGCGAGCTGACGGAGGACAGTTCAGTTCTGAGAACGGAGCGAAATACAAGCGGAGGAAGCGATCGGAAGCGAAGAGGATTGGAAGCGAACAAGCGAAGAGGAAGTCTACAAGAAGATCAGGAGTACTAAGTGGAATACGGAAGTGCAGAATAAAGTCTGATCAAGGGTCACCAGGTGTTTTATTCCAAATCTTCGAACCCCAGCACGTAACAATATTTTCTTACATTGCTAGGAACTGTTGTGAAGATAATCATAAAGTATTCAGTCTGTAGATGACAATCTTTGTGAATTTTATTGTCTTATCACTTTATCATATTGACAGTTATAAAAAACAATCAAAAAAGCTTAGATTCCTTAAATATTAACATAAATAGTATTTTTTCAATCAAATAAAGCTCTTATTCTAATCTATTAATTATCAAAGTTAGTAAAAGCTTTACTAAAACAAAAAAAAAACAAAAAAAACACAAAAAAATAATTTCTTGAAAATTAAAGAACTAAAAATAAATCTGCAAAAAAGTTCTCTTTGCCAAAAAAAACTAAACTCTTTTTTCAAGTATAAAAGTTAATAAAACAAATCTCTTTAATTCTTTATTATCAACTAGCTGATCTGCCGTCCTAACGAAGAGTGCAATAAGTCGAGTTTTTGGTCAAATTGACTTAAGACCATATCCGTAATCACGAAAATGAGCTCTATATTTTCGTCTTAGACGTCTTTTTTGTATCTTCAATAGTTTCGGTTCTGTTGGTTACCATAACTGCAATATCTAATATAACGATGTGTAAGGAGCTAATCATAACCGAAATATCTTGAGTTATGACTTGGATAGCTTTGATATTTTGTAATATTACATAAAATAATCGCAATAAGTCCAGTTATTGCACTTATGACTATAGTACATTTTATAAATTTTTGGCACATTTACTAGTCATAAGCGCAAGAAGTAAGAGTTATTGCAGTTATCATAAGGAAACTTATTACTTAAAATGTCTAGCTTACTAAATCTATTATACTAAAGTAAAGTTAAAATAAACAAAAAGTTTTTGATTTTGACGATTTTGTGGATGTTGTAAAATTGTCAAATTCGTAGATTTTTACTTTTACAAGCACAAAATTAGAAACACAACCACTTAAAGAAAATTTTGGAAGTCAAAAGTCATTGGCTGAAAGGGGACAATTTTCATTGAAAGTCAAAGAAAAACATGCAGCTGATTGGAGAGAATTAGAATTAGACAAATGAAAATTATCAAAAATAAAAAAAAACTAGATATCTATACTAATATAATAAAGCGGAAGAGTTTGTCTGTTTGAACGCGCTAATCTCTGGAAGTACCAGTCGGATTTGAAAAATTATTTTTGCATTTGGTAGTACAGTTTTCCGGAAAGGTTATAGGCTATTTAACATTCCTAAAATCTTCCTCTAAGGGGGTAAAATGGGGGTAGAAAGTTTGTATGAAAGTCCTATGTTTTTAAAGTTACAGACCTGAAATCGGCATTTAGATTATTAGTTTTAAATAATATAAACCTGTATATTTTATTCTGAAAAATCTTCCCTTAAGGGTGGTAAAATAGGGGTTGAAAGTTTTTATGTTAAGTTTTAATTATTGTTATTATCAACTTGTAATTTGGAAGGTAGGTTTATTCTAAGGCTTAGATATCAGCCTAGAAAAGATACGAAAATCCTCCCCTAAGGGGGTAAAATGGGGGTAGGAAGGTTATATGAAAGTTCTATGTTTTTGAAGTTACAGATATGAAAATAGGCATTTAGATTATGAATTTTAAATAATAAAAACTTGTATAAGTTGTTCTGGAAAATCTCCCATTAAGGGTGGTAAAAAAGGGGATGAAAGTTTTTGTGAAGTTTTAATTATTGTTATTATTATCTTGAAATTTGGACGGTAGGTTCTTTCTAGGGCGTAGATATCAGCCTAGAAAATATTATAGGTTTCTCCCCTATGTAAAATATATAAGGGGGTAAAATGGGGGTAGGACGATTATATGAAAGTTCTATGTTTTTGAATTCAGTTACAGATACGAAAATCGTCATGTAAGTTATTAGTTTTAAATAATAAAAACCTATTTAAATTATTTTGGTAAATCTCTTTTATTCTTATTATGTTCTTGCAATCACCTTATATCTAATTAAAATAATTCACTAAGGAAAACCGTACATATGGTTGGAAGAAACTATAGGGCATCATATAGTTTGTGCTACACAAATAAGTAGTATGTAGGTTTACTAACAAAAACTGCAATAAGTAGTGTAGTTATTGCAATTATGATTAGGAATGCTATATCAAAACAATTCATAAGTCCTAATGATAAATACATTATTGCGTTTTTAGTGTGTATATAAACTTATGTACAAATATAATATACTACATAAAATTAAGCATTATTTTATCTGTCGTTCAGTGAAAGTTTCAAACCAATAGCTTTTATAGTTACGAAGATACACACAAAACAAAAATTAAATCTTTAACTGCAAATATCTCGAAAGTAGTCAAAACCTAGTTATTGCACTCTTCGTTAGGACGGCAGTGATGCCTACGACTTCGTCTGCATGGATATAGGTTTTTTGAAAATCCTCTGGAAACACTTGGGAAAGTGGAATTTTTCGGGATAAAAGTAGCCTGTGTCCGTCTCCAGGATACAGGCCAGCTCTGTGCCATATTTCGTGAAGATCCGTTCAGTGGTTGAGCTGTGAAAAGGTAACAGATGGAGAGCTACTTTTGCATATTTATAATTTTAGTAGATAAGGATTATTATCTTCAATAATGACGGACTCCCATAAAAATCTTCATCCCCTATTTCAACCCCTTCCAACCTTTTTTTACCAACAAAAGCTAGCCTATGTTCTTCTCCAAGGTCCAATCTATCTCTATACTGAACATCAAAATCGGTTCAGCGGCTTAGGCGTGAAAGCGTACAACAGTCAGACAGACATAGTTACTTTCGTATTTATAATATAATATAATTAGTAGGGATTAGACATCTGACTGATCTATTTTCTTCACAAAATAACATCCTCTTTTGATTAATTTTGGGGGCTCGATCCTCTGCACTACATCTTTCCTGGCTACAACTGTTGATCTTAGATTATTATTGAACATATGCAAAATTTGTGTTAATTTATCTTCTTCTTCGTTAATCTTCTTTCTTCTTGGCATTATTTGATCCTACAACAAGATGGCATCGTAAATTTGAAGGTTAGTTCGAAAAAGATAAACTGACTCAGTCGAAAACGATTCCCTTGTAAATCATCATTCCCTCACTACACATTAAAATGAGGGAATGACGGCGAGGTAATGACGAAATCAAGCATAACTAAAAAAAATCACGTGATATAATCCTATATGAATAAAGATTTTTTGCATAACTAAACAAGTCCCTAAAACCCACATTACGATATAATTAATAATAGTTAAAGTACTTACCTTTTGTTTTTATAGAATGTGATGGAATGACGGTCACAAATTAAATATTAAAAAAATATAAACTAAACCTTTTTACAACAAAAACTCTAACACGCTAACGATAATTTTGCCATATGGAAAAATCGACAGTACTGCCAACTATCTAAAATTAATTTTAGCGTTCGAGTTTGATTAAAAATGCGTTCATAAAACGACTGTCAGTAAAGGTGTGAGGGAATGATTTAATTTCTTGGGACACGTGTATGTTATTTTTTTTAAATTCCGGTCCGCACTTTATTAACCAAATGAGAAATATTTTCTTAAATCTGGTGTATTTTTAATAGATTAGTCAAACATGCATCGCTTTTAATTGATTTTTTTGTGTCTTTAAAAATATAAAAGTAATTTAATCTGGAGCTTGGGACACAGTGAGGGAATGATTTTTGGTACATTATATACAATGTAATTTATTTATTTATACATATAGTTCGGAAATAATAATTGACATTCTTAGGCACAGTAATGCAGATTGCTAAAAAATAATATCTACCAATAAATCTTTATTAGATTTTTGTAAAAACTGAAAGAACAAGAATTTCATGTTTTCGTGAGAATTACCCAGCCACATTTCGTTGTGCAGAATAAACATGGCCGAAGTTTCAACCAGACAAAATTTAAATAAGTTAGTTAGCTGTATGTATATTTTTATAATTGCAGAGCCCACAAGTCTGCCAAAGTGGAATTATGTAGATACGGCACTGGCAACACTGAGCAGACTCAAGTGGGCGACAACACTAGCCAAAAGAGCATAGGAATCAGGTGAGCTTGGTCTTAGTCTCAGTTTGCACAGCTCGAAAACTTTACTAAATACTATAACTCCCGGCACGTAAGTCGAGCGCTGACCTTCAAGTGCGCGCAGCGTCGTACGAGTGAGCGGGACACAATACGATTGGAGAGCCAATCAGCGCTTACGAGGGATCCGCGAGAGCTAATCAGTGCTTACGAATGATTCCCACACCCTCCCCGCGACCCCCTCACCACCCGAGATACCTCATTTTCGACTTCTGCGCATTGAAGGTCAACGCTAGACTTATTTGCCGTGGTTTATACTGATCGAAACACAATGACTTCCGAGTAAAATGAACCTAAACTGACGTCTTAATTTAAGGTTTGAGTTCGCCAATACATTCAGCATTCGTTTACAGTCAGGCGCTCCTAGCAGTCATCATCATCATCATCATGATCAACCCATTACCGGCTCACTACAGAGTACGGGTCTCCTCTCAGAGTGAGAAGGGTTTTGGCCATAGTCTACCACGCTGGCCAAGCGGATTGGCAGACTTCACACACCTTTGAGAACGTTATGGAGAACTCTCAGGCGTGCAGGTTTCCTCACGATGTTTTCCTTCACCGTTAAAGCAAGTGATATTTTAAATACTTAATACTGCTAGGAGCTTTTAAGCTCCTAGCAGTAATGTTGTAAAATAAATAAATATCCGAAGTATGTATTGAATTACGACTTTAAAATAAGAGTCTTTGGGTTAATTTTGCATTACATATTACAGTTTTTCGATACGTAGTATTTGGTAAAGTTTTGGAGGTGCGCAAACTCAGAATGACTGTACTGGTGACATATTATATCGCCGTGATACTGTGGTTTAGTTAGTGGCTTCGATTCCCGGTTTGTTCAATTTTACGAAATCTCTAATTGAAATCCTCAATAGCGCAACGATCGTTGGTCGGTCGGATCGGTCAAAGGTTCAAACCCCACCAGTTACACTATCATCGTACCCACTCCTAACACAACCTTTCGTTTATTTGGCTACTGTCTCGTGGGTTGACCCACTCAGTGGGACCACGAGGAATTTCAATTCCTCGTGGTCCCACTTTGATGGTGGGACCAACAGGACATGTTTTAGCGATTAAATAGAGGGGTCAGGGACATATTAGCCATGTTCATCAATCATGGCTAATATTGTTTATAAAAAAATTCCAACTCTAAAAGAACTCCGCGTGGGTAAAATAAATTGCCCGTGGTACTTACTACCGACGTGTTTGGTAGTAGGTACCACTACCTTTGGGTACTAGTTATTATTCTGTGCCACGGGTAATGAAAATTTCCTGTGGTACTACCAGTAGTACCACAGGTAAGCAGCGCCAATAAAATTTATACCTACCTACTCAAGGTATAATTTTTTACTAGCTACCTAATTACCTATACCTTATCTAACTCTATAGCTGAAATCTTTTTGGCATAAATTCGCATTTTACTTACCTTTCGAATTTAGATACTTTGTATGAAGATTAAAGTACTTATAGACGCTTCTCCTTTCAGCATAACTTGTTCAGCTTTCGATTTTTTATTTAATATGCGCAAGTGTCTCTCCAATTTTACAAACGATATACTTATATTTGTCTGAATTCTGAGCCTCCCTTTTTGTTTCAGTCCGAACAACAGTCTAGCCCGGCCCTACAGCCCTAAATCGACCACGAACCTGGCGGCCAACTACAACCGCCCCCAACCTCCCCCCTACAGCAACGCCCTCCAGCGCAAGCCGCACGAGCGCACGCCGTCCACACACTCGCACACGCCGGAGCACAGCCGCGGACACCTCGCCCTCGAAGACTCGCTCAAACTTCTCAACGAGGCCAACATCGCCAACGAATTCGACAACTTACTCTTACAAAGCAAAATAATCGATTTAACCGACGGTTGCGACGATTACGTTCCCATAAAACCGAATCCAACCGAATACTCCTCGATGAAACCGGTTCAAACCGGTTACGTCTCGAACGATCCGGATTTGGATGATATAAATGTGCCGGAGTTGGCCAAGTACGGGATTTCCGGGATCGGCCAGATGTGACACGACGTCACGGACGGTTCGGGACCGCCTGTCAAGACTTGGTTTTGCTGAAGTCTTAACACAATAATTATCCCCTGCTTAAATATGTACCTACTCAATAGATACCTGGAAAAGTAACGAAAAGTAACAGGTGCCTATATAGTAATTTTGTGGATTTTCAGAGCTCTCATAAAAACACGCAATAAATTCTAGAGTTTAATGAATTCTAGAGTTTACCTACCAAAAATAAAATACCTACTATAAGGGACTAAACTACTTACCTACTTATTTATACAATAAATAATTTTACTTAATATTAATAAATTGTCTGCAACACAATGTAGTGCAATGTTTTCTAGTCAATTTTGCTAGTCAATAAAGTGATTCAATTTCAACCTCGTTTGTGTTTTATTTATGTTCAATAGGTCTATAGATAGTATAGATCTATACTATGATGCTAATAATAATAATCTATAAGTAAGCGAAAGTTTATGATCATATTTGAATGTTTGTTAATCACGCTCCAACGGCTGCATGGAATTTCATGATATTTTGTACAGAGGTAGAGCAAGGGATTAACATAACATACTTTCCTGAGGTATAAAATTATCATATTATTATTATGATACTTTTATATCTCAGGAAAGTTTTCACTTTTCCTGTGTAACTTTAAAACAACGCCATCTAGCGGAAATTATGAGACCCATCTACCGGCATATTTATAGTTCAACTCTCGCTTCGACTATAAAACAATGTCAGGGGCGTAGCTATCGCCGTATCTGCCGTATCAATTATACGGGGCCCCCAAGCCACGGGGGCCCCCGACGTGCGCAAGCCAAAATTAACAAAAACTTCCCAATTTTTTTTTATTTCAGAGATGACAAAAGTCAAAAAAAGTTTTTTTCCGCGTAAAGCGTGCGTTCAAGAGTTGGCAACACTCTACATCGGTTATCGCGGGCTGTGGGATTTCCCCGTTTGTCATTTAATTTTATGCAAGCATTTTTTTTCTTTTGTGAGAAATCTTTACCCTTCATAAGGGCCCCCAAATAAATTTTTATACGGGGCCCCGCCAAGGTACGCTACGCCACTGAACAATGTCATCTATATAGCGGCATACAAAAGAACGTCACCTAGCGAAAAATTACTAGCAACATCTATCGATATATTAGTTAGTGGTTATGGAGTTTTCATTTTTCCATTTAATTTCTATACTATGTTATAGATTTTCGCACAGTTAACCAAGTTGATATTATCTTTTCTGATAATTTATGCGGCCAGTCTGGCTAATAAAATACAGATAGGTACTATTTGATAAGTGTTTATTCTTTAAAATTTACATAGAATAAGATACAACTGTTTACATTTAACATACATTTTTAAAATGCAAATTTAAATAATACAACTGCACCAGAAGCTCTGAATTTGTTTAAAAATAGACAGATTTGTGTTAAAACTTTTTAATAATAAAATGTTACTATTGGTCAAAATTTAGGGGGCTAACCATAGAGGTAGGGGTAATGTAATAATGCAATGTTCCATACAAAAAGCACAGCCATATTGCGGTCGATCCGCCATTTGCATGACATCAGTTAAAACGTGTGACGAAATGTTAGTTTGCCATAATCAGGCTACTCTGAAGAATTACTTTCAACTTTTATCAAACAGTTCAACACGCCCTAAAATCCAATAAAACGATGTCAGTTTAAAGGCCGGTGGCTTATTTGCAACGCTGTAAAGCCGGCGGTCTAAGTCGGGTGTCAAGTCAAGTCAGATCGTAATAGTATTCTCAATGACCTGAAGCACACTACACAAAGTAGCATCGGGCGTTTTTCATCGCGTCGCATCAGGTGTTCACAGTATGTTCTGCCATTACTTTTTCAATAAGGAACAAACCGGAGAAGAGATCAAAGAGATTCAATTTTGAACACAATAAATTATGCTGTGTATAAATAAACAGCGGTAGGTACCTTACTCATATTATTATTGTCTTTAGTGTAAAACGTCTGAAAATATCTTTCTTTTTTTTATTAATTAGATTAAGTTTTGTGACATTTGAAAAAATGGAGTATAGTATTAATAAAAAATAAAATATACCTACATCAAAACTAATGCATCAGTGTAGTTTAATATTTCATTCACTATTATGTTTCATTATACGCTTAAATATTTTTTTTTAAATCTACATGAAAAAAAATTGTGAACATCTCCATTACTTAACTGTTTTTGACTCTAAAAAATAAATAATATTCATTGGCAAAAACTGATCAGCTATCGTTTTACAGTAAAAACAGCAGCAATAAATAAGACCTAACAAAATGTTTAAAATCAGAAAAATTCTTAAATACTACACAATATATGGACACGAGTTTATAGTTTTTAACACAGTATAACCCGCGGCACGTAAGTCGAGCGGTGACTTTCAAGTGCGCGCAGCGTCGTACGAGTGAGCGGGACACAATACGATTGGAGAGCCAATCAGCGCTTACGAGGGATCCGCGAGAGCTAATCAGTGCTTACGAACGATCCCCACGCCCTCCCCGCGACCCCCTCACACCCCGAAATACCTCATTTTCGACTTCTGCGTATTGAAGGTCACCGCTCGACTTAAGTGCCGCTGGTTGTAGTAGTATTTATGTCGTCCATTTTTGTACCATGAAACTATAGGAAAAATAAAAGAAATATGTATGGCTTAAGTACAGTACTCGCCAATCTTTAAGGCCGCTCTGATCATAGCCGCGTTTCGATGCGCAGAACGCAAATAGGAATCAGTGGGATGTAGCGGATCCGACTGTTTTCCATACAAAAATAATTAAAAAAATCCGAAATTGAACTATTACAATAACAAAAAATTTAAATGACGAACGTTAACAGTACCTTACTAAAAACATTCATATTTTTTACCCGTTTTCGTATCACAATAGGGTTTATTTTAAAATTATTTTATAAAAAGAAAATATAAGAAAGAGATTGAAAAAAAAAAAAAAACAAAATATATTACGACAAAAACGTGCGACGTAAATACAACAAAATTAGATATATATACCTATTATGTATGTATTTCTTTCGTACAGTTTACATAACATATACTTTCTCCACGCGTTTCATACAGAACACTTCTTTTGTCTTTGGACATATGATCGATCCGTGCTCCTTCATCATTTCCTTCAGGGCCTGAAATAACAAAATAAAAAGTTTTGAGATGCTATAGCAACCGGGCACAATTATTTTTTGAAATGAATTATACGTCTTTCAATGTGCTTCCATAGAGGGTTACAAACTGATGATAACATAATCGGGTTATACAGTTTGCTGTTGCAGCTATCTATCTATCTCCATCCAAAATTTTAGGGGGAGCTCCTCCATTTTGTGGTCGTTTCGCTGCGTTACATAATTTTCGTTTGGTTAAGATACATAAAACAGGCTCTAGGAAAATATTTCCCGTTCTCAAAGTTGCCATATGTCCGTCGGGCAGCACCATGGGTTGGTTGTGCCCGTTTAGCCACAGGCGCACAGTTTTGCTGGTGAATTGACGACCATTGTCAGCGTGTACAGCGTGAGGGTACCCCGAATACATCGTAGCATATCAGAGCTCTAAAACGGTTGTTGGGCATCGAGCACAACAGTTGATCGGCGGATGCTTGCGTGTGAAACTCACATACCTTACTGTGAAACCCACATACCTTATTGTGAAACCCACATACCTTACAGTGAAACCCACACACATACCTTCTCTCCATAGACTTGTCCTGTGGGCAGCACCGGGGGCTAGTCGTACTTGTTGAGTGCCAGGCGCGAGTTTTGAAGACTATAGCAAGTGAATTGATGAACTTTGTACGTGTGAATAGTGTGTAAGGATACCCCGTATATGTCATAGCATATGAGCTCTAAAACGATTGTTGGGCACCGAGCACAACAGTTGAGCGGCTGATGCTTGTGTGTGAAACCCACATAACTTAGTGTGAAATCCACATACCTTCTCTCCGTAGTCTTGTCCGGTGGGCAACACCAGGGGCTGCTTGTGGTCGTTGAGCGCCAGGCGCGAGTTTTGAAGACTATAGCAAGTGAATTGATGAACTTTGTACGTGTGAATAGTGTGTAAGGATACCCCGTATATGTCATAGCATATGAGCTCTAAAACGATTGTTGGGCACCGAGCACAACAGTTGATCGGCGGATGCTTGCGTGTGAAACTCACATACCTTACTGTGAAACCCACATACCTTATTGTGAAACCCACATACCTTACAGTGAAACCCACACACATACCTTCTCTCCGTAGACTTGTCCTGTGGGCAGCACCGGGGGCTAGTCGTACTTGTTGAGTGCCAGGCGCGAGTTTTGAAGACTATAGCAAGTGAATTGATGAACTTTGTACGTGTGAATAGTGTGTAAGGATACCCCGTAAATGTCATAGCATATGAGCTCTAAAACGATTGTTGGGCACCGAGCACAACAGTTGAGCGGCTGATGCTTGTGTGTGAAACCCACATAACTTAGTGTGAAATCCACATACCTTCTCTCCGTAGTCTTGTCCGGTGGGCAACACCAGGGGCTGCTTGTGGTCGTTGAGCGCCAGGCGCGAGTTTTGAAGAATATAGCAGGTAAATTGATGACATTTGTCAGCGTGTAAAGTGTAAGCATATCTCAAATACGAGCTCAACAGTTGAGTGGCGGATACTTGCGCGTGAAACCCACATACCTTAGTGTGAAACGCACATACATGCCTTCGTATGAAACCCAAATACCTTAGCGTGAAACCCACATACCTTCTCTCCGTAGACTTGTCCGTTGGGCAGCACCATGGGCTGGTTGTGCTCGTTGAGCGGCAGGCGCGAGATGCGGCACACGAGGCGCGAGTGCGAGCAGTGCGCGTGCGGCAGCAGCCGCGCCAGCGCGTTCAGCGGCGGCTGGCACGCCGGGCACGCGGACACCTGCGTGCTCTCGTTGTAGCACTGAGTGTGACGGAGTTAAGGACTGTACCGAGTTCATTTTTGATGATGGTGGTGATGAAAATGACTAATATTCATGGTACCAGATGATGATAATGCAATTAAGCCGGCACAGCTCAGAGTACGTAAAGCCGTCGGTCACGGTTATTATCACTATCATGTGGCACAATAGGCGTTAAATCCCGCCAACCCGTTTGGGAGCATTGTGGCGGGTGTAAGCGCTTTTCTGAGTCTGAAGTCTGTGTCCAGCGGTGGGGCTTGTAGACTGTGGTAAAGGATATGGCGTGTTGGGCGCAACGAATGCGGACGCTATTATCAAAGGGTATGGCGTGTTGAGCGCAACGAATGCGGACACTATTATAAAAGATTATAGCGGGTTTAACGCAACGAGTATGAACGCTATTTGGTAAACGGGTATGGCGTGTTGAGCGCATCGAATGCGGACGCTATGTAAAGGATATGGCGTGTTGAGCGCATCGAATGCGGACGCTATGTAAAGGATATGGCGTGTTGAGCGCATCGAATGCGGACGCTATGTAAAGGATATGGCGTGTTGAGCGCATCGAATGCGGACGCTATGTAAAGGATATGGCGTGTTGAGCGCATCGAATGCGGACGCTATGTAAAGGATATGGCGTGTTGAGCGCATCGAATGCGGACGCTATGTAAAGGATATGGCGTGTTGAGCGCGGCGAGCCCCAGCTGCAGCGCCACGGGCAGCGCGGGCAGGCGCGCGGGGTGCAGCAGGCGCGCGTGCTCCCAGCGGAACTGCGCCACCAGCGCGCCCCAGCGCCAGCCGCCCAGCAGCGAGCGGTACGGCTCCACCTCTGCGCACGGGATGGCATGCCAACGTTAAACACCGAGTTAGCCCTTCACTGCGATATCATCCGATCCGCTGATACGGCTTGGCACATACGCATGCGTCAAGAACCGCACCGCACCGCACGGGCGCACCGCGGGTAAAACCCGCGCGTAGAACAAGGACACAAAATAATAAAAAGCAGTACGTGTTAAACAGGGTCATCTATATGAGGCGTCATGAGGTTCCGTGACACATAAGGGGGGATGAGGCTTCATGAGGTTTCGTGACACCTGAGGGGATTCTGACCACGGCCACATTTTACGTTCGCAGTTTTGTATAGAACCGTGGTCTCGCCGTGTCGTTAGCAAGGTCACACGTTTCGCCGTACCGTGCAAAAAACGTGTGTAAACAAGAGGTCTTCTTCTTTGAAGAAGAAGAAAAGAATTTGAATTGATTTTTTTGGAAAAAGAATTCAGAAAGATATAAGAAGTGTAGCGTAATATTTGCCAGTGAATAGAAACGAAACAGCCATACCAGTGTCCTTAGGAAACGCGAGCATTCCCATACAGTGTTGTATATCGTCGAGTTGGCCGTCTTCGTACGTGGAGAAATGCTTCTTCGCGTAGCGCACCGCCTCCAGGCGACGGTCTTCGCGTACCAGCTCTATGAATTCCTGTAGTAGACCAAAAAAAAAAAAAAAACAAAAGATAGCAAAAAGTATGGGTTTAATGAAAACTTCCATACCTCTTCCAAGTTAGCCCGTTTCCATCTTAAACTGCATTATAACTTACAGTCAGATGAGACCGCAGTCAAGAGCTAACTTGTAGATAAATTAAAAAAACGAACTTAAATTAAATAATTTAACTACTAACTAAAATATCTAACTAAATTAAATAAATTAAATAATACTTAAATTAAAAAAATTTTAGGGTAGTTCAGCACAATTTTGTAAGGCAAGTGACAAGTTTTGTTAAAGTCAAAAAAAAAAAAAACACTCGGAAAAGGTGGACCATTGTCTGCGACAAGTAAGCGAGGTAACCCCAACTTGCGGGTTGTTATTGTTCTCGCACCAATGCAAGTAAGGTCAATATTTGGCAGAAAGATTACTTAGATCCTCAATATTATGGCATGCAAGACTGAATTCTTAGCTTGAGATGTTTAGACCATAGTCAAAGGACATTGCTCTGGCCCCATACAAAGTTCGCCTAAGGACCAACAGTCATAAAATAATGATTATTGGGTTCAAAATAACACCTATATATCCTTGAAACCAGATTAAAACAACAGACACTTCTGAGAATTTATTTATTCTCAAAAATATTATCGATTTTGAGGTTATCTAGAACAGTCGACTAGCTATTCGCTTTTCGGTTTATCAGCTGAATAATTAGAGCCTTAAATATCTTGGGAGTTTATTTCAAGACTGAATTCTTAGCTTGAGATATATAGACCATAGTCAAACTTTAATTAGACTCGAGACAGAGTTAATAAATATGACCATGACACTAATCTGTCTCGTTTTAACTCTTTCTTCAGTCTGAGTAGAGTCAGAGTACACTATAGATCTCAGTGTCAGTCTTTTTCCAGAATGAGGTCGTCCTTAATGCCGAACTCGCGCAGGTTCGTGCTAGCTCCCTCACTCTGTTCGCGCACTGATCCTACTAATATTATAAATCTGAAAGTGTGGATGTTTGGATGTTTAGATGTTTGGATGTTGTTACTCAATCACGCCGGAACTACTGAACCGATTTGGCTGAAATTTTGAATGGAGATAGATTATGCTCTGACTTAAAACATAGGCTACTTTTTATCCTGGAAAAATCCACAGTTCCCACGGGATTTTGAAAAATCCGAAATCTATACCTACAGCTATAGGTAGATTACTATAGCGAACTTCCTTGGTAGTAGATATAAAGGTTGAAAAAGGGAGCGGGAACGGGAACCGGAAATCCACGATTCCCTCGGGATTTGTTTAAAACCGAAATTCACGCGGGCGAAGCCGCGGGCAGATCCTAGTATCTAATATATGCCATTGCGTCGCGTCTTGCGTTTACATTTAGATGCGAATATTTGTTTGGCGTTAAGTATACCTGGATCCGTATCTTGAACTCCATGGTGGAGTTGAGCTTGCGCAGCTTGGAGCGGTTGTCGGCGCACCACTGCAGGCAGCGCGCCGTGCGCCGCGCCGACAGCTCCGCTTCCACCTCCGCGGCCGCCGCGTAGATATCTACAGTACAATATAGAATACACATCTCAATACAATAGAGTACAGTACAGTAGAGTAGGCTATACTCTGATTTCTAATTCCGTGGAATTCTGACGTTTCGTAATGTTCATCATCATCATCATGATCAACCCATTACCGGCTCACTACAGAGCACGGGTCTCCTCTCAGAGTGAGAAGGGTTTTGGCCATAGTCTACCACGCTGGCCAAGCAGATTGGCAGACTTCACACACCTTTGAGAACATTATGGCATGTTCTCAGGCATGCAGGTTTCCTCACGATGTTTTCCTTCACCGTTAAAGCAAGTGATATTTAAATACTTAAAACGCACATAACTCCGAAAAGTTAGAGGTGCGTGCCCGGGATCGAACCCACGACCTCCGATTAGAAGTCGGTCGTCCTAACCACTAGGCTATCACAGCTTCTTCGTAATGTTACCAGAGATAAAACACAAAAAAAGATAAAAATTCAAAACTTATGTAAATAAAAATCAACTGCCGCATGTAGATATGACAAATGCCTGACAGACACTTCATGGTGATAATGTCATTCGACTTCCTTTTTTGAATAAATTTTTTCAATGTGCTTCTTTTGTTTTCTATTGCTGTCAGTGTGCACTTTCTAGTTTCCACTCTTGGTGTTTTCTATTTTAGGGCGATACGACTAATATTATTACGCGGCATATGGCTTTTTATGATGACAGGGAATTAAAGTAGTTTGGGGTAAATTCGTACTTCATAGTTAACCCTGTTCTCCATACAAATAACTTATCTGTAAATGACAATGACAGCTGTCAGAATTCCATGGAATTAGAAATCAGAGTATAGAGTAGAGTAGAGCAGGCTAGAGTAGAGTAGAGCACGCTAGAGTAGAGTAGAGTAGGCTAGAGTAGAGTGGCCGAGAGTACAGTAGAGTTGAATAAATTTTGAATAGTCAAATGAATCTACTACTGTTTCGGAATGGCGTTCCTACCGAGAAGAACCACCTCCACCAGAGAAACTCAGCGGTTGCTCTTTTTTAAATAAAAATAAGAAGAATACGTCTTATAAGTGGGAGCTCCTGGACTCCATTCCCGGATTGGCAAATTACCATCTTGCCAGCAAAGGTATTATGTCGCAAAACGATGTTGCGTTCTGGTACAATACCTACCGATTCAATAAATCTAAATTAAAGTTGAAGGTCACTCTGGCAAACTGGTTATTTTCGGTAAATTAAGGCAACCGAATCAGAAACCTGGACTCTGAAACGAAACCGTAACTGAACCATTCCTGTGACCGAAACCAGTTTAAATTTTTTTTGGTTTCCAAGCCCCGCTTACTGAACAGTACTTACCAACGTTAGTGAGATCTCTAAGGTCGCGCTTATCCGCTAACTTGTTAGCTGAATCATAGTAGCCATTACGCAGGAAATAGTCCACGAGCATCCGGTCCAAACGCACGCTGCGCCATTGATTCATTTGTGTCTGGAACATTACAACATTATGTGTGAACAGAAGTAAAGGAGAGAATTCTAGTACTTGTAGATTGTAATGCCTTTATAAGAAGTTAGAATGTAATGTCACTCAACTATCGTTAAAGATAGTACACAGCAATGTATATCAAACTGATTTGGTGGCTTTCATTTACTGATGATCACTAAGACCCCCTGATTGTACAATAACAATTCTGTCTCTGAGGTGGCAAATTAAAAAGAATATTCTATTCTATTATAATTCAAGTAATTATGGCACAGATTAGCATTAAATAGATGCTCAGAAATCGCGAGAATCTCGAGATTCATAGCTGACCTTAGCCTGTGGTGCATTTGGATCAGCGAGAGCCTCAGCCTGCTCCTTGAGGTGTTCCAGACGCTTCTTGCACACAAATGCAGCTTGCACTTCCTCTGTTATCGCTTCTGACGCTTTGCGCTTCATTGTTGTCAGCTTCTCTACCTGGAAGTTGGAAAATTACAAAACTGATAAGCCCTATAAATATAAATGTGTTAGGTGTTATTTTTAATTCTTGTCAAGTTATCATTTCAGGTGAGATTGCGGTCAAGGAATAACTTATAGATGAATTTTAAAAATCGACTGATTGTACTATCACAACAGTTGCAATAGTGCATATCAGTTGATTTGTGTGATTGGGCTGGGCCTGGGCCACAACCGAACCGGTTTTTCCAAACCATTGGTGTAAGTTTTTCAGCCCAAATGTTCTTCTTCTCCCCACACTTCGTTTCCCTTGTATCTTGCCCTGTATAACGAGTTGTAGTAGCTTGTATTTTCTGTGTCTCATTATGTGGCCGAGATATTCAAGCTTTGTTTTTTTTCTTATTAATTAAATCTATAGAAATATCTTACCATACCACCAAGCAGCGAGTCAATCTCCCCAGTACTAGCACCTTTTTTGGTAGCAGCATCAATGTCACTCACAGAAGAGGCAACTTGTCTCGCTTCCACGTCCAACACCCTCTGAGCGTTGCGGTAACGCTTGTTGAACACTTCATACGGTACCTGGATTTGGATAAGTGTTGGTGTACATTTCATTTAGCTTAACCTCAGCCTTTACCTTAAAGTTTTTAAAATTTGAGCTTTTTTTGAGTAACTAAGAATCTCCAGTATTTAATGAAGCTCTTTAATGTTTACTAAATTTGAAACGAAAAATAAAATCCATGTGACATTAAATATTTTGAACATTGATAAATCATTAACTACAGTAGTTATGGGAACAGTGTTATCTACATGCCTTACAGAAGACATCATTATGTAAAATCTTTGTGTTTAGTACCTAGTTAATTACCATTAATACATTATATCACTTGTGCTTAATAAGTATTTAATAAATCCCCAAACCTTTACTAATTAGTAATAACTTAAATGAAACTTCAAAGTGCGTCACTAAAATGTCGTCTTCCTTTAAATTAACAAGGCTAAAAACACGTTCGCAGATTTAGTTTTTATTGATCGTAAAAAAATATATTCTTCACTCACCTTCAAAGTGGCATGTTCAAGTGATTTTATTTCGTTCATTGTTGGTAATTTGTGTCACTTCCTCTCGATATGTGCTAACGTTTCGAAACACAGCCACCCTCAATAACGAAAACAAAACTCAGCTGATTCACGGCTGATTCTGTTGACTACTTAGTCAATACTTCAATAATCATATAACTACCTCTTACCAAAAATAACTCTACCAAAATTGACAAGTCGAAACAATTTCGTAATTCAATTTTAAAACAAAATAATTGGGTTTCATGAAGACTGAAACGGAAAAATTTCTAGGAAAAATAATATTAAAATAGGTATATTATAACCCGTATTAGGTCACAGAACAAAAATACTCACTAACGAGAGGAGTATTAGGTACTAATCTGTGGTACTAATTCCCCGGAATTCTGACAGCTGTCATTTTAGTTTACAGATGAGTTATTTGTATGGAGAACAGGGATATCATCTACGAAGTACGATTTTACCCCAAACTACTTTAATTCCCTGTCATCATAAAAAGCCATATGCCGCGTAATAATATTAGTCGTTTCGCCCTAAAATAGAAAACACCGAGAGTGAAAACTAAAAAGTGCACACAAACAGCAATAGAAAACAAAAGAAGCACATTGAAAAAATTTATTCTAAAATGGATGTCGAACGACATCATCAACATGAAGTGTCTGTCAGGCATATTTTGTCATATCTACATGCGGCAGTTGATTTGTATTTGCATAAGTTTTGAATTTTTTATCTTTTTTGTGGGAATTGTTTTATCTCTGGTAATATTACGAAACGTCAGAATTCCGAGGAATTAGTAATTCGGGTATAGATCGACCAGAATCTCATGAATAATACAGAAATGAAATTCCAAAGTTAGCAACACTACGCACGGCTGCCCAAGCATAAACAAAGTAACTGTCATTTTTTGTGAAATTGACTTTTTTTGCATTTACAAAAGTTTTATGTCGAATAGTTTTTTTACCACAGTTTAATATTTCAAATAACTTGAACCGTTTACTGAAATTTGAATTGCCCAAACAAAATAACTGCACACACTAACCCGGAATATAAATAAATATAAATGCAAAAACCAAGTAAACAACAAGCACAACACATAAACAAAGTAATTGGATGTTGATTACTTTGTTTTTGTATATAATGCAGTTGCTTGATTTTTCATTTCGTGAAACGATCCCAGGTAAGGTGTTCTGAATGTAATTACCTGTGTATATTAGGTACGTGTCTATGGTCTTTACTTTTGAAGTTTAGTCAGAAATATTGAATAGGTAGGTACCACCTATACCCGAATTACTAATTCCGTGGAATTCTAACGTTTCGTAATGTTACCAGAGATAAAACAATTCCCACAAAAAAGTTAAAAAATTCAAAACTTATGTAAATAAAAATCAACTGCCGCATGTATATTATATGACAAATGCCTAACAGACACTTCATGGTGAGAATGTCATTTGACTTCAATTTTTGAATGAATATTTTCAATGTGCTTGTTTTGTTTTCTATTGCTGTTAGTGTGCACTTTCTAGTTTCCACTTTTGGTGTTTTCTATTTAAGGGCGGAACGACTAATATTATTATTCGGCATATGGCTTTTTATAATGACAGGGAATTAAGGTAGTTTGGGGTAAAATCGTACTTCGTAGATGTTAACCCTCTTCTCCATACAAATAGGTAACTCATCATGTGATGACAATAGAATAGAATAGAATAGAATAGAAAAGTTTTTTATTCAAATAAACAATGACAGTGACAGCTGTCAGAATTCCACGGAATTAGTAATTCGGGTACCTATATACAGTATGTAAAAAAAAACCCTGTCAGATCGGTGACGTTGTAATTAGGTATCGTGAGTTGGTTCTATTTATGGTAATCATTTTGAAATACTAAGTAAAAAAATTACCCTTAAAAAACTAAAATTTAATTTTATCAAATGGGGAAAGTCACATGGTAACACAGACGCGGCGTCAGCGCTCAGTAGGTATCGGGTAAAGTACCTATCGGGTACAAAGTATTTTAGGTACTTATCGTTTGTACAAAAAGATAATAGGCGTGAGATTTCAAGGGCACAGCTGTACTTAGTTACCTTTATTGTTTAACGGGCAATACAGAACAATACTATGTACCTACTTACTATAGCACATGTTTTATTTTGATCCTTTTAAACATTTCTTTTAGTTTTTGAATCAATACGTCGACAGAAACCAGATCCTAATTATTATCAATCCTAGTTAAAATAAGGTAGGTAATATTAGAACGGATATTAAATACGACAAATTAAAAAATTAAAACAAAGCTTTGGTCAGGTTATGATGAGGTAAAAATGAAACTGCTTTAGAAAGAAGACCGCGCTGGCCACGTACCTACTTAGTTGGTCCACCTCTACCAATCCACCGTTCTCCATACTGCTCGTTTAGGTATTCACGCACGGAACGGGTGAAATGTGGCGGGACACTGTCATGCTGGAACCACATTGACCGATGTGCAGCCACATCCAAGACTTCTAAGGCTTCATCTAGCTAGCACCCAGACACATTAACATATTGAAATACTCTTGATTAGAATAAGACATATCGCAGAAATGACAGAACACAAACACAGCTACGGAACGACCACTCGGAAACAGTTTACGCGCGAAACTGTGTGACTTCAGGACTTCAGAGGTGACACGTGCCCACCCTCTGTGACGTGCCGCCCAGTCGAGTCTTTGAAGAAGCCGACGCCGCCTTTCGGTATGAACTGGCGGCATTTATGACGGCTTTTAACAAAGCGAAATTTGTGTACCTAAACCAGGGATTCCCAAAGTGGGGGGTCGATATCGACCACAGGGATCGACATAAATGAAAACTGATTTTGGGGGTCGACGAGGTGTCAAACCCTGTTAATTAACACAAGTTCTTAAGTAGGGTATTCACCTAGACGTATAGCATGTAACGTATCTGATACTGTATCAACTTGCAAGTGGGTACGGCTCGTCCACGGTCGTGTTGCCGTCCACGCGCACATTGGGAGCCGCCTTTGTGTTCGCAGTGATACGGCCACTAGGGGGGGACACTACGAACTTATTGCGCTTCACGGGCGAGCGGCTCGCAGCGGGCTCGTGCCTACGTACTCACTTGATACAGTATCAGATACGTTACATGCTACACGGCTAGGTGAGTACCCTGCTTTATTCAAAATTTCAAGTTACCTAAGTTGTGTTACGTGTACCAACTTGTTATAAGAATGATTAATATTTTACCAATTAATGATGTCAAGTTTACTCACTTAACCAACCGCAAAGTTTTTAAGTTGGTAAATATTTTGTATCAATAGAGAAAACTAGAGGTAGGATATTAATGTAATTGGTTTATGGGGGTCTAAGCTATCAGTTCATTTTGGAAAAGGGGTCTCTTGCCCAAAATACTTTGAGAATCCCTGGTGTAAACGAATAGTAATAAAATAAATAAACTTATTTCAAGGTCGGGATAGCTTAAGGCATCTTCACATTATGCTCATTACGCGTTAGGGTCCAATAGTATGGAGGTATGTCTAGTGTTACAGTTTGCTGCTAAACAACGACTTGTTCTGTCAGCAGCAGTAATTACGCACGCAAATGAATACAGCCGGCTGCGATACGCGCGCTATCTGATTCAATCAGCAGTTTTATTCATAAAATTATTCGATAGTTTTTATTTTGATCACACTAACCAATTCAGTAGGTACGTGAGTCTGTGGCTCAGCTCAGGCCACTGACTGAGAGTGTGAGATGGGTGATTTGTTCCTTCTTAGGGTTCCGTACCCAAAGGGTAAAAAGGGAGCCCTATTAATCTCTCTCTGCTGTCTGTCTGTCTGTCTGTCTGCCTGCCTGCCTGTCTGTCCGTCTGTCTGTCCGTCCGGCCGTCTGTGCGCCGGTCACACAGGTCTCTAGCTCGTAGTAGTTTGTAAGCTGTGACCGAACAAACGAACATTTTTTGGATTTTTCTTTCACGGTTTGTTGCGATGTCTAGCTCGGAAATTAATTAATATTTCTTACACCCAAAATATTATGTTATGTTTTATTATGTTCATAATTATGTACGGAACCCTAAAAGAGTGCGGCTCTCTCGAATCAAGGCCGACTCGCACTTGGTTGTTTTTTTTTATTTTAGTCGGCAAACAATATGCTGCGCCGGTCGATTCTAAGCTTAATGTGAACGCGCCTTTACAGGCTTACACGTGCCAGCGGTATTTACAAAAGATGCCGCCCGCCGACTCTGGTGTTGTCACATTTCAAAAATTTGCGCAATATTGGGGAATTAGGGCACTAAAAATGTGCATTTTAAATTACAATAACATTTTTATCTTAATGAATAAAATTTTTTAAATATTTTTTTCAGTGATGTCTGTGGGCTAATAATCTTTCCCTTTCGGATCTGACAGGGTTTTTTTCTACATACTGTATATGTAGGTTGAGCAGAATCTCATGAAAAATAGGGAAATTAAATTTTGTAGTAAGCAACACTAGGTTAACTTGGCTGCCCTAGTGATAAACAAAGTAATGACATTTAGAACACCTTACTTGGGATCGTTTCACGAAACGAAAAATCCAACAACTGCATTTTAAATACAAAAACAAAGTAATCAACATCCAATTACTTTGTTTTTGTGTTGTGCTTGTTGTTTACTTGGTTATTGCATTTATATTCCGGGTTTGTGAGTGTTACTTTGTTTGGGCAATTTAAATTTCAGTAAACGGTTCAAGTTATTTGAAATATTAAACTGTGGTAAAAAACTACTCGACATAGGTAAAACTTTTGTTAAGTATGCAAAAAGTCAATTTCACAAAAAATGACAGTTACTTTGTTTATCGCTAGGACAGCCGTAGTGTTGCTAACCTTGAAATTTCATTTCCCTATTTTTCATGAGATTCTGGTCGATCTCTAATTCTTTTATTTTTGTAGGCGAGTTTTCAATCATTGAAAACGGTTTATTTGGGGTTTAAAACGCCAAATTTTATTTAAAATGTTTTAAATCGGTTGATTTATAATCACATTGTTTGATTATGTTTCTAAAGTTACCCGCTATCACTATAAACGAGTCTGCTGTCTATGATTACGTTTTATTTGTTTTTACGTGGTTTTTACTTTTGAAAAATTAAATTTAATTGATATTAATCTATTGTATTAGTTCTTAGGCTTTTGCAGCTGACCATAATATTAATAAAGAAAATTAATTTGAAAAATATAATATTCAAACCAAAAACCATAAACTTTTTTATCTATGCATTTGTCGGCGCGTCACCGTCACCGCGTCACTTTCATAAAATCATAACGCGAATCCGCCATTTTGTACGTAGCTGGCGGTGATTCGGGGTTCGCTTTCCCGGCTAAGTGTTTATTGCGTGGAAAACCTGGAAAACTTCGTTCAATTGCTTTCCCCATACTGACTATAGTCGAAACTGACATTTTAGTGCATAAAATTTGCTTCGTTACCAAGTGCTTTCGTGGTTTTTGTGAGTGCACTGTAATTGGAGCGCGTGGCTGGTTACTCTTTGTTGTTGGATTCGGCGTAAAATAGGTACGTTTTATACATTTCTCATTTGTTTCATCATAACTGAGCTCGATTAGTCTCTAACACTAGTTAAGTGCCTTACAATGAATGAGATGATTTAAGGTTTTAGAGAGTATGTGAGCGTCATCCGGGTGGCAATGCCAGTTATACCTACCTAAGTAGTGTGCTGGGGTCTCCGTTATGTCCTTTGTCGACGCTTGGCCGCGCTTCACCTCATGGCCAGTAATCGCGCTGGCCGCGTCAGTTTTCTAGAACTTACTAATTAAACGTACGACACCACGCGGTTTTTGTCCGAATGACGGGACGCTGACCTACTTGGGCTAGAAAGTTAGTTTATTGTAAATAATTCATGTAACTTACAACTGTCGGTCACTGTATCAATGTTTTACCAGTTCTCTAATAAAATATATTGATGGTAATTTTTAAGGTATACCTACTAATATAATACATGCCTTGTTAAGGTAAAGTGTAAGTGTAATTAAAATGACGCAGATTGGCAGTTTTTTAGGTATTGAGACAACTTTAATGTAGTGGTGGCCGGCATGAACAATTGTTTTTTTTTCTAACACCTGTTTTATGATTTTGTGCAAGCGCTTTAGCCTGTACACCTGTGTATTAAATGAAAAACCAGCTTCCTATCTTAAGTGACAAATACTTAAATGAAAAGTACCCATAGTTAGAAACTGGTTTGTCTATTTAAACTATCAAACTATAACGAGACATTTAAAAAGCTATAATTTAAGAAAAAATCAAACTACTTCAATTTACTGAAATAAGCCTGGCCTTCACACTTATATGTGGTTGTTCATATCTTTTAAACTGGAAACTTATTAGTATTACGTTGAAGTAAATGTAAGCCAATAAAAACTAATATTTACAATCCATTAATAGTTTCCAGAAATGCTTGGACAAAGGTACATGTTACATATTATACATAAAATATTTTGTACATTTATTAGGAAACCATAACAGATTGTCATATTATGTGAATATATTACTATTGAAATAATATTACATACATGTTTAATTGATAAATTTTCTTTGAAGTTGGTAAAAAGTGGTAAAAGGTCAGTTAAACCCACAAGGAACTGCGGCATCACCTGGTAACCACAATATCTATTCACAATCACCAAATTCTCAATTCTCATTGCAGTAACCACTGCAGCATCAGTATGAGGAGTTTCAACCCAGTGTTTACATTTTATTATATTTCCATGGTAATCATATTCATGTGTAAAGTCCAGTGAGATTCAGTTCAGTAGAAGTAATTGAACTTGTGGAAAACTAAAGCAAAAAATCACTACCTCAGCACCTCCTTGTGGCATATAATTTTAAAACATAAGAATGTGCTCTTATGTAATGCTAAAATTACAATAAAATCAGCTCAGTAGTTTTTGATGTTATAATATGTATAGTAAAATTATTTACAACAAATGAATAAATTAATTACATGTTGCCTATACCTGTAAAATAATCTAAGAACCATCGTTATTAGCGCTATGTACTTAATGCAAAAATAAAAATACTCAAAAACAACCCCTTACTCTGAATGCATGTACCATCTGTGATCTATTGCGGATATAAAGCATTTATAGTCATATAACCGACAATTGAATTCAGTCACATATTTAATTAAGTAATGACACTAAGAATCTGTTTTTATCATGTGAAAGTATAACCTCCCTTGTAATAAATAAGTTCTAAATTATATTTGGGTCTCAGCGTTATTAGTTTAGTTTGATATAATATATCTTAGGCCATGTCCCTATCAGGTCTCTTGTTAACACGCCACGTTTTACCCACGTTTTATTTGAATAACGTGAATTTCAATGGACTTACAAACAAAGGGACTTAGGCGAACAGTGAGCGGCTAAATTTTTGCTTCCAGCTAGCCTCCCTCTATAGTTTTTAAATGGAATGTCCAAACAGCGCGTAAGAGATCCAGAGCTATGAGTTAGCGACTGATATGTCGCTTAGTCAGCTAGCGGATAGTCAGCCGCTCACAGTAATTCACCTAATGGTGATACAGCCTTTCTTCCACTTTGTTAACCCTATTCCACCGAGAAGATGAACAGAGTTCATTTATTTTCAATACAAGCTTATGCCCGCGGCTTCGCCCGCGTGATTTTCGGTTTTTCACAAATCCCGAGGGAATCGTGGATTTCCGGTTCCCGTTCCCGCTCCTTTTCCAACCTTTATACCTACTTTCAAGGAAGTTTGCTATAGTAATCTACCTATAGCTGTAGCCTATAGATTTCAGTTTTTCAAAATCTGTGGGAACTGGATTTTTCCAGAATAAAAAGTAGCCTATGTGTTAAGCCGCCATAATCTATCTCCATTCAAAATTTCATTCCATTCAAATCAGTTCAGTAGTTGCGCCGTTAAAGAGTCACAAACATACACACACACACAAACAAACAAACTTTCGCCTTTATAATATTAGTGTAATACATACAAGCAAAGATCATTAGAGTATACAACATGAATAATTCATTAATAACATATAATTTTTTTGATCATGTGGAAATGAATTGCACAATCATTATCATTGTCATACATAACACATATATTAATCATCATGATATTTGTCAGGTCTACATGGGTTATCTTTCTTTCTTATCTTTTGAAATAAAACAGTATCAACTTTGTCTGTGATCACAGAATGCAGATTAGGCATAGAAGAGAACATGAACTTGTTGCTATGCAGATGTCTAGTGATACTTAAAGTGTGCAAAATTATTTTAAAATAAAACCAGACATTTGTAGTTTTGCATAGTTTTATTTTTTATTGCTTTTTAAAAAGTTTTTACACTAAAGATATGCTTTAGACCTCTTGTGAACACGCCGTGAAAACTCGCATTTTAATTATTGTCTGTAAGAGTGAGCTGTTAAAAATTATATCCTGATATGAAAGATAGCACTAACCTACCATTACGTAATCTTAATTTTTACGAACTAAATTTTTATTTATTCATTAATTTTCTAAGATATCCCGAAAAGTCATTAAACTGTCAAGTACTTTCCTCCGAGGCAATACCAAACATTGTTTCCCATGTCCCTTAGAAAAGTTAAATTAGTACAGACTCGCTCGACTAAACTTTGAATTGGGTAAAAAGTTTGAATGGATTTCATTTGAAAGTTTGCCTTTTCATTATTCACCTATTTAGCTTTTCGTTTTTGTTTTTCGAAGTTGTAAGGTTTAGTTTTGGCAGAATTCTTTTCCAACTTCCATTAATTTCACCACTTGAAGTTTCCTTTGGGTTAGAAACAATTCTATTATGCTCCTGGAACAAAAAAAAGTTTGCTATTGAATTAAGAATTTAAAAGAAAACTGTTTGGAACTCTATTGTCTTAAACATTGTCTTTTTTAGGGTTCCGTAGTAAACAAGGAACCCTTATAGTTTCGCCATGTCCGTCCGTCTGTCCGTCTGTCCGTCTGTCCGTCTGTCCGTCTGTCCGTCTGTCCGTCCGTCCTCGGTTAATCTCAAAGACTATTAGTGCTAGAAATCCGTAATTTGGCATGAGTATAAATATTAATCACGCCGACAAAGTGGTGAAATAAAATTTTGATAAATATTTTTTTTAGGGTAGCTCCCCTACATGTAAAGTGGGGATGAATATTTTTTTTCTCGTCTACCCCATAGTGTGGGGTATCGTTGAATAGGTCTTTTAAAAATACTGTGGGTGTGGGAACATCATTTTTCGATTTCTAGATCCGTTTGTAAAATATAATGTTTTAAAGTGCAAATTTTTATTAGAGTCAAGTGTCCCCCCCCTCTATCAGCCAAATGGCAGTATATAGGAACTTGAAAAAATTCACAGCAGTAGGGTATATAATCAATTTTAAAGGAAAACTATCACGGCTAAGTAGGGTTCACAGGTTAAGGAGTTATACCTGTTTTCCGAGGATTGTGACTACGGAACCCTACACTGCGCGTGGCCCGCCACGCACTTGGCCGGTTATTTTAATTGGAAGTAAAAAGTTATGAAAACTAAGTTGTTGGTCACAACAACAACCTAACTGGTTATGCGGTGTGAATAGAAAGTTCAAAGGGTAGGGTATTTGAGTTTGAGATTTTGTTGTTGTTTTTCATTTCATTTTAAAATCTAGCACTGTCCATGTAATACGATTTTTCTATGAAGTGTGCATGGTTAAAAAGGTGGTTGTAAATGTTAGCACTAGACCTTAATCTTAATAACTAAGCTTGTGTACTTAATGTAAGTAACTAATTTTAAGTCTGCGTCAAACAAACAAGCAAATTAATTACGTAAAGTGCAAAATAGCAGCGGCTTGGGCGGCGGCTTGTTTGTTTGTAGATTACACTAGTAGTGACTATTCCGGAAATATTTAGGATTCCTGTGTAAAAAATTTAGTTAATAGGTAGTAGGAACGTCTACAGACCAGTCGCTGAATCAATCTTAATGAAATTTAGTACAGAGGTAGCTAGCATTTCAGAGAAGAACATAGCTTTTTTTTATCCTGAGAAATAGGGGTAGAAATAAGGGTTTTTATGGTCTTTTAAAAAGTCTAAATCCACGCGGACAAACTCGCGAGCAATCATTCAGCTATCAAAGAATAATACGAGTACTTTCTGATTACAAGATGGGAATCCTAAATTATTATCATCAGTACCAATCTACATAATAATTATGTATTATGGCTATATCCGTGACTGTCTACTATGACGATATACCTGCCTAGTTGCGATTATTATCACGTTGGCGCCATATGCGACCTGCGAGTAGATTATATACGTACCTACATACTCACTCAGTCGCATTGCGTCTGTACTACGGAGGAGGATATTACGAAGTGACTTGTTTTCTCGCCATATGCAGGGTTGGCACTCATTAACTCTCCGAGTTTATAAGTATTTATCAGCTCTTAATAATTAATTAAAATTCACATTATCCAGACTAGTATTATTCTGTCTGTCTGTTTGTATGTTCACGGATCTTTTTTTTTCATCGAGATCCGTTCAGGCAGCGGTTGAATAGTGTTCAACCTCTGAAGAGATCTTGACGACATTATACCCAAACTTGCGTGTTGCAGCCAGACAAAGGGTGCTTTTATCCCAGAAAATCTAAAGAATTTCCACGGGATTTTAAGAACTTAAATTTACGCGGACGAAGTCTCCGGCATCAGCTAATAATTACTAATCAATGAAGGCTAAAAAAAGTTGTGTCGGACATTAATTGTGATCTTAAGTTGACTATGTATTATTGGGCGCAATAATTGTAACATACTAGCTATTCCGTTATAGCGTTGCAATGCCACGTAAAGTATGGTTTAGGAAAGCATAGAGAACCAACAGACAAACATTCATTTTTATATAGATTTTTTGGGCATAATTATGCAGATCAACTCACCAAATATTCATCATAATCGCTTGAACGGTTTAGGAAGGCATAAAAGACATACAGACAAACATTATTATAAAGTTGTTAACAAAAATATCATCATCGTGATTCCTGCCCATGTTTTTGTACGACCGACCGTGACCTCGATGTGTGTTAACTGTTAAAAGCCATTTTAATGTAATTTATGTTTACTATTACATTATAATAAAATTATTATTAATCATTGCCTCAATTTATTTTGCGCTGATTTGATTGCCTCCACAATTTATCAATGTACATACCTGCCTATCGATGTTACATATTATAGACTTTATTTATTAATGAAAGTGCTAATTAAGTAAGTAGATTACTAATTTGGTTATGTAAGAGTGTGTTCTAATCAGGGTTTGAAAATATCCGATATTTATTATAAACATCAAAATATCGGATATTTATGATATATATCGGATATAATATATCAAGTTTGTTATATATCAATTTTGTATGAAAGCCATATTATTATTTTATTGTTCTATATATTTTTATTTTATTGTATTATTATATGAATACTATCCGCTATGTTACTAAAACATACTAAAATTATCTAGCGATTACTTTCTTTGTAAAAAATAATAGAATAATCAAGAAACACATATTATATGTAATTGCAATATATTATTTAAATAAACATTTGATATATATATATATATATATATATATATATATATATATATATATATATCGCACCTTCAGAATAGTATGGACTTAACTCAAAAATCGAAGAAATCGAGTTACGGTCATAGAGGGTCACTAAAAGGGATGCACTTTTAGGTGAATAGTAAAGAAGCGGCGTTTTAATGGTAGAATAAAGCTAACGATACTTCGGTCTCTTTCGCACTCCCTCCCTCTACCCGCGCCGCTCGGATCTGTAATGACGCGTTTAGTGATGCATCGAAAGTGAAGTGAACAAGTCGTCGCAAGTTTATTAGTGAACTGACCAAAAACGTAATAAGTCGCTTGTGTACTGAACAAACGGGTAAGTAAACTTCTCAATCTTCAGTTTAAGAGAGACTCTTTTTCATATTAGGTCTTTTTATTACCGATTTGGTTTTTACTTCTAGGACTTATTGGTAATTGAGTCCCTTTAATACTTTAAACTGAGAATAGTCATAAGGACTAAACAGAATTGAGTCCCTTTTAAAATAAAACCAAGGACTTTAATACATTTTACATTAAAATGTGTCACTACTACACTAATTTGCCTATAAATTAATGAGCTATTTTAATAAATCAGTCCTTATAATTATATAAGATGGGTGTGTTTATTTGCCTTAATAAGATTTAGGACTCTGTATTTCCTAAATACCGAATACTTAAACTATATTTTTAGTAGCCCTGTTGGTTTCAGATAAGAATAAAAATGAAGAGAAGAGCAGACTACATACTTGAGAAATTACAAATAAATGAGCAACGAGAGGTTATTTCTGTTACTATATTTACTTTACACTAATTGTATTTACTGGTTTTTTTAACAATCATCGTAATAATCTTGACGTTTTCAGGTGGACGTAGTGCCAAGCAATAACAAAAATGTAAGTTGGCCCTCGGACCAAATGCGGAAATCTAGTGACGTGGTTTGTATGAATTTGATCAATATAAATACCTATCCCTTGTTTCTATTTATTAGATATAGTTTTTACGGAAATCTATTACAGAAACTAGGTAGACTTGAAGTGTAAGTACCTATATTCTTTTGTGCTTTTTCGTTACAGGATGAAATTGATAAAGAGAACATTCCTCATTTTATTGAGCAAAGAAAACGAAAGTTGACTCAGGTAACTAAATGTTATTGTATTTTGCCTAATTATTTCTAACCAATTGGCTTTTTCCAACAATTTTCTTTTTAGTTTTATAACTACTTAGTTAAAGCTAGGTAGGTACCTACCGTACCTACTTAGGTAGGTTTAAGAAGGTTAATAGTGGTTATGATATTTACAGAATGAGTATGGAAGCGATACCTCTCGGCCATCCAGTCCATCAATAATAGAAGGCACACCTGAAAAAAGTGTGCCGTTTCTAAATTATGCACACGAACTTTGCGATAGCAAAAGAATCACTAGGGTTGGTCTCAAAATATTGTCTCTTTACGTAGATGGTCATTTAATGCCATAACATACATTGCATATTCACTTATTTGTTAATCTATGCTTTCAGGTTAATACTGAACAATGCTATTCGCAGCCAATAGAAGCTGCACATGAAATCACTGTTATGGTAAATAAAATAATGTTTTTTTTTTATTAAGTTAGTGTACGCCGTATACTAAGACATTAGAGTCACACAAATGATGTAAGCACATGAGATATTTATATTATACACAATCAGGTATATATCTAAGTATTCATTTTAAAGTATTACATTTTAGGAACCTGTGGCAGATGAAGTGGAAAATCTGAAATGTACACAGGGACAGAACCTACCAGAAAATGAACTGCCTAGGCGAGCACGCAGCAATTCATCGTCCAGCAGTTCCCCGTCTTCTAGTTCAAGTAGCTCATCTTCCTCTAGTCGCAGTAGCCCGCTCCATAATGGTAACACAATTGAGTCGAATACAAAGATAGGTGACCCCTCAACCTCTACAGGTACATATCGTAACACTACACAGCCACCTAAAAATTATTGTGAGTCACCTATTCATTCGAACGAAAGTGATGCAGACTTGAGCGACGATGACCCTTCGTATTCAAATAGGCCTCGTTCACGTCTTGGAGTTGCAGTCAGATTATCTGCGTCGAGTACTTCCTCATCTTCTGATACTACAGACAGTGATCCCGAAAATGTTAATGCTTCTATTGTGGAAGGTCCAAAGAAATCCCGCAAACGTCTACGAAATCCCAATAAGTGGAAACAAATTGTTGCCAAAACTTTGCGAAATACTGGGAAAGAATGTGTCTAACACTAAATCTAAAAAAAATGTTCCTGCTCGTTCTATAAAAGATCCATGTACCAGCAAATGTAGAGTCAAATGTGTCGATAACATAAATGAGATCGATAGAAATCTATTATTTCAAAAATATTGGGCACTAGGCAACTTGGAATTACAGAGATCTTTTATAAGAAATTGCATGGTAGAAGTAAAACCAAAATATAAATACACAAACGCGGCTAGACCAAGACAGCCTAATAATGCATTTTATTTTACAGTTAATGGTACTAAAATTAGAGTTTGCAAAACTTTCTTTATAAACACGTTAGGTATATGTGACAGGCAAATAAGAACTGTTAAAAAGAAGACAGATGCGCAAGGTTTTGTAGAGAAAGATAACCGAGGTAAAAACCAGAATAAAAAAAGGATAGAACCAGCAATCATACAAGATATAAAGAATCACATTAATTGCATACCTAGAATTGAATCGCATTATTTAAGGTCTTCAACTTCTCGCGAGTATATAGGTGGAGAGAAGACCATAATGGATCTATGGAGAGATTTTGATAAAGATCAACGCGACGCAGGAAAAGCTACATGTCAATATTGGTTATATTATGACATTTTCACAAAACAGTTTAATATTGGATTTTTCCAACCCAAAAAAGATAGATGCGACCTATGTTTTGAATATGAACTTGCTTCTCCAGAAAAAATACTACAACTAAAAGAAAAATATGATCGTCATTTAAAAGAAAAAGATTTATCCCGAAAAGAGAAACACAATGATCGACTGAACATTGATGAAACCCATATTTGTGCAGTTTTCGACCTGCAAGCAGTTATGCAATGTCCTAGCGGTGATTCGTCTTCTTTCTATTACAAAACAAAACTGAATTGCCTCAACTTCACAATCGTGGAATTACTAAAGAAAAGAGACAAAAATCTGGAGGAAAACACAGAAAGTGAACACAAACGTGATATTGGAGCTTATGGAGATGTCTACAGCTTTTTCTGGGACGAAACTCAGGGGAAACGCGGATCTAGCGAGATCGGATCGTGTGTTCTTAAGTATTTGGAGATTTTAAATGCAAAACATCAGGGTCAGGCCATCCACGTTACGTTTTATTCCGACAATTGCTGCGGACAAAACAAAAATAAATATATAGCTTGCTTATATTCCTACGCAGTATCACATTTTGAGAACATCCAGTCTATAACCCAAAAGTACCTAATAAAGGGTCATACCCAAAATGAAGGGGACAACGTCCACAGCCTCATTGAAAAGGAAATCCAACGGAATAAAAAGGCTGGACCCATATACGCACCTTGTCAATACGTCACTTTAATAAAAAATTCGCGAAAAAACGGGAAACCGTTGATTGTTCAAGAATTAACGTATGATTTTTTTTGGGACTTAAAGATGTTTCAAGAGAAATGGGCTTACAACTTTAGTGAAAATGAAAATAAGGGCAATGTGACTTGGAATGACGTAAAAATTCTTAAATTTACTAAAGAGGATACGTTCACATTTTACTATAAAACATCTTATAGTCAAAATGAGTTCAACAAGGTAAACATGAGAAACAAAAGGAAGAAGATGAGTGGTATAAGAGAAATTGCTATGACCAAAGCATACTCCCAAAGACTGGTGTTATCTGAGAGGAAAAAAACTGACTTACGTTCATTGATTGAACATAATTTGATACCTCATTATTATGCTGATTTTTATAATAACATTATTTAACTATTTTTATAAGTATAGCAGGCTCTTCTGCTATAGGTTTTAGTTATTAGTTTTATATAGCGTTGTTTACCAAAGTATTGAATTATAAATGTTAACATGTTAAGGAGATTTTTGATATAATTGATTCAATTTAATTACATAGGCAAACATTCTATACAGATTTTATATAGAGTGTGCATTACGGCAATTTTATGCATAGGGCATAGCGTTGCCGTATACTGCACACTCTTTTTATAACGAAGGTTTCTTGATTTTTTATATTTTCTTATAACATTGTGTTAAACGATGAATATTGATTTGTAATTGTTAACTTGATAAGTACAAGTTTTTGTATTTATTAAAGAAAATTAAACTGAATTATTATAAACATTGGCTGTGCAAAGCATTGCCTGAAGACTGATTTACGAATGATTGTGATAATTGTACTTTGAAAAAGCTATTTCTATATGGATAATACAATCATTGTAAGGTTGTTTTGTTTCTATTGATTTTATTATTTTTAATTTTATAATTGCAGATTTCGACTCAAACGAACGAGATTGTTATGTTTATTTTCTGTGCCAAAGTGACTTAATACAAGTCTTTTGAAAATTAAAAAGTGTTTAATTTCACAGTTTTTTTTAATATAAAATAACTTATTTCGATATGTGACACAATAGCATATTTTCAGTTTATTCTTGTAGTGCACTTTTTAGAAATAGGATAAAAACTGTACAATGATTTCAGAATAAAAGAGACTTAGGACGAAAACGGTCTTTAAAAAAAAAATAGTTTCAGTATAATACTGACTTCAATTGGGAACCTTTTTAAAAACCTTAATTTTAATTAAAAATATGCAACATACCATTTTTTTATTGATCATGTTTCACAAAAGATAAACTTAACTTAATATAAAAATCAAATAATTGATACGTTTTCATACAAAATTAATTAATCAAATCAGTTCAAAGTTGAAAGTTTGCAGTTTCAATACTTTGTTTTTGTTTTCCCAAAAAAATGTTTTTTTGAGATATGTCACTACTATTCTGAAGGTGCGATATATATATATATATATATAAGGTAAAGGAACTAATGCTTGACACTTTAGTAAAAACACTATCTTTAAATAAAAATAATTCTATATTTATCAAATTAAAACAAACGCAGCTTTATTATATGAATGAAGTGTATTTCAAAATATTATATTTTATAATAAAATGTCCAATAATCAACATACTTTCAATTATTATAGACATTGTTTTTTATATTGTCTTAAGTACTAATAGATAACATCACAAAAAAATAAAATCACCTTAAGTAGACAGTCACATGCACTAATTGTTGACATTACCTATAATTAGTCAGACAGAGTTTTGCGAGCATCGGTGTGCTTGATATAATTAAGTAAATAACTTAAATAATTATTCATCCATCAACCTCTAATTCACTATTAAATTTGTACTTAATTCTATCACCCTTTATAATCATATTTGGTGCATCAAGGACTTTAATTATTTGAGATTTAGTTATAACACTGATATCATTTTCATTTTCTTTGAATAATGTTTTAGAGTCATCACATGCTATCATTGCCATAACTTCAATTTCAGTTTCAGTTATCTTTTGGACAATACAAACATATTTGTAATATCTCTTTTTGCCAGGAAACTCGACGATAACGTAGTCACTGCTTAATTCTAGTCTCTTGCTCAGTTTTTTCTTCTTCTTTTTCCTCATCAGTGACTTCATCAGAAATATCATCCACGCTATCTCCAGACTCTACCCATTCTTCTTCAGTACTTGAGCTGTAGTCAGTCTTTTTAGGTTTATTTTTTATAGTATTTTTACTTTTCTTAGATAACTTCTTCTCAGTCTTAAGTTTTCGTGCTATCTCAGCCTCTTCTTTTTTTTTCTTCCTTTCTTCAGCCCTTCTTTTTTTCTCATTCTCTAATTCAGTCTTTTTCCTCTCTTTGTTTTCATAGTACCTTTGCCATTCCAAAGATGATACAACAGAAGGCACTTTTTCTTTCTTTCTTCCTTTTGAGTTTTGTTTAGGTGTTGGCCAAAACAATGCTCTTTTAAATGGACTAGGTATTACCGCATTATCTGAGTCCTTTGAAGAATTTTCTTGTGGCCTGTAATAACTTGATGTAGATGGTTCTAGTAATAATCTTGTATTTGTTGTGTCCCCGAGATTATGAGAAGTGCTTTCTTGGACTTCTTTGCGAGGAGTTTTAGGGTCTTCGTTGAGGGGTAAATCTTGTAATGGAAAAGTCAAAGTTGCTGTTTGTGATGTGGATGGCATTATTAATGGATCGCTACTCGGACCAGTAGTCAGAGACGGTAATACATGAGTTGTACTGCTATGTTCTGATATAGAATTATTGATGGTGGGGAGATTTTCTGCTGGTGTGACTTCTTTAGTTTTTGTTACCTTCAGTAGGTCTTCAATCTTTTTATAAAATTGAAACAATCCAATGTTTTCGTCAACTTTCTCTGAATCAATATATTTGTCCAGGAATTTAAGCCCCATTTCAAGTTCTTTGATTTTAGCCATTTTTTGTAATTCTGTGAATTCTTCTGTTGGTTGTTCTGATACACCGCACACTTCATCAGGATTCCACGGTGAGAGCCCACACTTACGGAAGCCGTTTTGGAACATCTCGGGCGATAGTGTGTCTTCCAGTACTTTGTTAAGCAAAGGACAAAAATGTACTTTTCTTAAAATGGGGGAATCAATGTGTTCTAACCGCCAAGAATGCACTGCATTTTTCCAGGCTCCTTTCAAACTTCTGAAAATCGCTACATCCATTGGTTGTAACAGATGAGTCGCATTAGGGAAGAGAGCAATTAAAATTATTCCATTTTCTGAACAAAATTTGCTCACGTGAAATGACATATGTGATGTGTGCCCATCCATAAAAAGTATAATTGGTTTTTGGATATTATTATCGCACAACCATTTATTAAATACATTGCAGATATATTCATAGAATGTCTCCATCGTCATCCAACCGTTATCGGATCGTCCAATACCCCAAGTGACAGGAACCGACAAGCTTAATTCTCGTGGGATTCTTGAATATTTAAAAATAACCATAGGCGGTAGAACTTGTCCAGCAGCATTACCACCTAAAAGAACCGTAAAACATTCTTTTTCATCAGAGTTAATTTGCTGGTAAACAGATTTCTCTCCTTTAGCTGCTAATACCTTGCTCCCTTTTGGATTTAAAAAAAATGCAGTCTCATCCATATTAAACAGTCGATGAGGTTCATCCAAAATATCTCTGTAGTTATTTTCATCAAGATAGGTGCTGACTTCTGTAAACCAATTCTTTAACTGAGATGTTGTGACTGAAGCTCTACTTGAAGTTAAATTTTGAGGCTGTCGTGTAATAAGATCAGGGTGCCGTTTTAGAAAACTGGTGTACCATCTTTTACCAGGTCTTCCATCTTTAAAAGGAGTTTCTAAATTTAAATCATCAACAATTTTCTTCATACTGTCTTGTAAATTCTCTTTGCCTATAGGGAACCCTTGTTTCACCATTGCTTTAGCCCACTTTACAAGCATAGCTTCAGTATCGTCTGATATGTAGCATGATCTTCCCATTTTTCGTTTCATTGGTGTTTTTCCTTTTACTTTATTCAGCAAAGTTACCCTAGGTACTCCATATTTTTTCGCCGCAGTTGAAGTCGGAACCCCACGTCTGCACTCTTGAATAGCGGCTTCCATATCAGCTTCAGAATAACGAAACATCTGTCCTTTTATTGGCGGCATTATGTTGTCAGTCTGAAACAATAGAACCAATAGATGACATTATGCATACCCCAATAATAGACACCATGTCTACCTTTAGTTAAAGTGATCCAAAATTGTTCATATCTCTAGAGTATTATTTTCATTAGGAATAGAGTTCAAAATCGTACTGAACCAAACTTAAGAATACAATAACTTGAAACACCAATAGATGACACACCTGTCATCTATTAGATTTTCATTATTTTTTGGAACTAATAGTAGACATATTATAATATGTCAGAAAAATGTTAAAAAACACACAAAAAACACGTTTATTACTATCCCTACTTGAGATACATACCCTAACAAATAAGCAAAAACTTAATTTCTAAAAAATATTGATTCATAACTTACCTTCAAAGTTTTGGCGTCCTTAACCTATAAAATAAGAAATGGCGGAACGCGTCCTCACTCTCTCACATAATTTCGAATGACTGACGACATCTTGAAGTTTCGTTTAGAAATTGGTAGAGTTTTTGAGAACGATTCATAGATGGTGCTAGGTGTCCTATGACATTGAAATAAGAATAATTACTATAAAATTGTTCTTAAAACGCGAACATTTTGTCGTAGGTGTCTTCCTTTGGTTCGCTGTCTAGCATTAGTGACTTTACCTTATATATATATATATATATATATATATCGGATATATATCTTGATATATATATCTCATACAAATTTTCAACCCCCATTTTACTCCTTAGGGGTTGAATTTTCAATAGGTAATCCTTTCGTAGCGGATGTCTACGTCATAATAACTATCAGCATGCCACAGCTCAATCCGTCCAGTGGTTTGAGCTGTGCGTTGATAGATCAGTCAGTCGGTCAGTCAGTCACCTTTTCCTTTTATAATATATTTAGAAGAAGAAGATAACCTTCATGATGTGACTGTATTATTATATATAAACTAGATGATGCCCACGGCTTCGCCCGTGTGGATTTGGGTTTTTAAAAATCCCGTGGGAACTTTTGATTTTCCAGAACAAAAAGTAGCTTATCTGTAGAAACCCGTCCCCAAAACGGAAAAATCCCGTGGGATCCCCACGATTTCGGAATACAATTCCTTACAGCATCAGGGTTGAGGAGTTGGATATGTACCTACTTCAGTTCATTCAACGATAAAGTCTTTAATTGGTACCCCCAATATCAATTTAAATAACCGAAAGTTTCTAAAACCCATTCGTTTTGGGGATTAGGTCCCCTACAGCATCAGGATTGAGGAGTTGGAATCCAAATTTTTTATAGAACAGGGTCGCAATGTTTCTCTATCGATTAAAAAAAAAATTACGCAAATCGGTTCAGAAATCTCGGAGATATCGGTGTACATAGGTAGAAAAACACAACTCCTCCTTTTTTGAAAGTCGGTTAAAAAAGTAGCCTATGTTACTCCCTGGTTAATTCTCTACTTGTATGTGAAGGTCCCGTCAAAATCGGTTCAGCCGTTCCGAAGATTAGCCCGTTCAAACAGACAGACAGACAGACAGACAGACAGACAGACAGACAAAAATTTTAAAAACGTGTAATTCGGTTATGGTAGCGTTCAAATAACCATATGAGCTTAATATGAGGTAGTTATTTCGATATTACAGACAGACACTTCAATTTTATTTATTAGTATAGATAAATAACAATGGCGGCACAAGATGGCTGTCGCTTGTAGTTTGCACGATGACTCTCGGAGTCTCAGCAGATACATACAAATACGTTTCACACGGGCACACGGGGTACACGCAACACATCCGGTCACGCACACATCGGTTCGCCTTTTCACACATACTCGGCGACCGGTTGCCGCCGCGGGCTCGATCGGCTATCGATTGCCCGCCTTTAAACACGGACACTGGGACGCGCTTTTATTTCGCTTTATATCCTTCCTATTGACCGCGCCACAGCTTTCATTTGAAACTCAAAGGCAAGTGTTTCTTCACTATGCACTTCACAAATGCTATTCAATGTTTTTACATACGGACAGACACCCCCTTTGATTTTGTAGGTACTAACCATTCCTTTTGAAAGATTTTATTTATTGCATTGAAAATTACAGTCTTTCTCTTCTATAAAATATTATCTTACTAGATGATGCCCACGGCTTCGCCCGTGTGTATTTAGGTTTATAAAAATCTCGTGGGAACTTTGATTTTCCCGAACAAAAAGTAGCCTATCTGTAGTAAGTAGTAGTCCACAAAACGGAAAAATTCCGTGGGATCCTTACGATTTCGGAATGCAATTCCTTACAGCATCAGGGTTGAGGAGTTGGACATGTACCTACTCGAGGTCATTCAACAATAAAGTCTTTAATTGGTATCCCCAATATCAATTTAAATAACCGACAGTGCCTAAATCCCATTAGTTTTGAGGATCAGATCCCCTACAGCATCAGGATTGAGGAGTTGGAATCCAAATTTTTTGTAGGACAGTGTCGCAATGTTTCTCTATCGATTAAAAAAAAAATTACGCAAATCGGTTCAGAAATCTCGGAGATATCGGTGTACATAGGTAGAAAAACACAACTCCTCCTTTTTTGAAAGTCGGTTAAAAAAGTAGCCTATGTTACTCCCTGGTTAATTCTCTAATTGTATGTGAAAGTCCCGTCAAAATCGGTTCAGCCGTTCCAAAGATTAGCCCGTTCAAACAGACAGACAGACAGACAAAAATTTTAAAAACGTGTGATTGGGTTATAGTATCGTTCAAATAACCATATGAGCTTAATATGAGGTAGTTATTTCGATATTACAGACAGACACTTCAATTTTATTTATTAGTATAGATATATTAAGTAAAAAAAAACTTTTTTAAAGACAAGCTTTTTAATGTTGCCTCGATTATAAGTAGTGCTAGAGGAGCCCCGAGATAACAAAGAAAATGAGATGGAACCTAGCTGCTAATTATTATTTTCTGTAAGTGCAACAAACTCTAGCTTATGCTCTGAACGCTAGAAAAGTTTAGTCAGAATAAATGTAGTAAAACTAGGATAAGGATGCGACGGTAGTCCAGGAGGATTCGAGCCTAGTACCTATCGAAATAGCAAGCTGTGATAGCCTAGTGGTTAGGACAACCGACTTCTAATCGGAGGTCGTGGGTTCGAGCCCGGGGCACGCACCTCTAACTTTTCGGAGTATGTGCGTTTTAAGTATTTAAATATCACTTGCTTTAACGGTGAAGGAAAACATCGTGAGGAAACCTGCATGCCTGAGAGTTCTTAATAACGTTCTCAAAGCTGTGTGAAGTATGCCAATCCGCTTGGCCAGCGTGGTAGACTATGGCCAAAACCCTTTTCACTCTGAGAGGAGACCTGTGCTCTGTAGTGAGCCGGTAATGGGTTGATCATGATGACCTATCGAAATTCAGTCTGTCCCCTTATAGCCGGGGATTGCCTCTTTCGTCCAGTGGCTATCTGATTCGGTCGCGGATTATGTGGTACCAGATTCGAGTCCAGGCTCGGGTCGAAAAGAGTATCTATACTTATCCATTAATGTGAAAAAAAAAACAGAAGTTGACGGTGTTATTTATACCCCCATGCTTCGGAGATAACGATAAACCGGTCCTGCGTCCCATGATCGCATCGGACTAAGAGAAAATAGAGAGTGCACCTTGGTTTGTGCACAAATTTGAACACTATAGTATCTCCTGCTTAGTTGGCTAGTTTTCGTTGAAGTTTGTTGTGGCCGAAATTCGGTCAAGAGAGCATTATTTGGCTACCATTGAGCAAAATTAATGCTAGAGTGGTGTAAAATTAGCAGAATCTACATAATAATTAAAATTATTATAAAGTAGGTAGGTACTTACCTACACAACACAATATTATGTACCTACCAATTGTGTAACGGGACACTGTGGACTGAATAGACAGATATAACCTTAAGCTCCAGGGCACGGATTTGTGCAGGCCCTGCCAGAATCGGCGGAAACGGCGCTGCACATAATCTGTCACTGCCCCGCTCTAATGCATACCCGAAGTCTCCAACTAGGGAAACATTTCATACACCCTGAGGAGGCTACTTTCATTCCAGCCAAAAAAGTGCTGTTGTTCCTGGCGGCCACGAACAAGGAAATATAAATTGTAGGGAGCACAAATAGATCGGCGACGGTCAAAGTGCTACAGGGGCTCAGGAACCTGCATAGCCGAAACAAGAACAATCAACCAGTTGTGTAGTACTACTGAATTTGTGCCAACTACCGTCGCCTAGATATTTGCCGCGACCTGTATATGTATAAGTCGTTCAGTTACGAACATTGTATTGTAAGTAGGTATAATAAACAGTAATTACTTACTATGTTGGAGTTACAAACTTTACAAAGTTGGAAACTACGCGGTCATATCTTCTTGTTTTGCCTACACATGGCACATGTAGTATATATAATTTAAATGCAGTTTTCCTCGTATACTATGTACTGGTTTACTGTTACATGGATACAATTTATAAAAGTTAAAAACTTAAAACATTACCTATTTACGTAATAACTACAATCTACATCCGTAAAATATTCATTTTATTCGTATTTCGACTTATATTCCGCGAAAACACCCAATAAAACTTTCTTTGTGGCGCGCGTTTAAATTATGCGCATACATTGACCTACCCTAGTATGGGGAAATATACTTAATTATACATACGCTTTTATAGCAAATGCGACGCATTCATTAAATAGATATTTACAAGAGCGGGCTGTACCATCCTGCCAAACTGCTTAGCTTGCCAGGAAACAGTGACATACGTATACCTAATATATAATATACTATAATATAATATACTGTCTAGAAGCTGTAACTATTTGACTATTGCAACTAGTCATGAGTGTGTGGCACCACTCAAGGCAGATAATTCCTGTTTATAACAATTTTTAAAAATAATTATAATTGTCGTAAATCACTACATAGTATAAAACAAAGTCGTTTTCTCTGTCCCTATATCCCTTTGTACGCTTAAATCTTTAAAACTACGCAACGGATTTTGATGCGGTTTTTTTTAATAGATAGAGTGATTCAAGAGGAAGGTTTATATGTATAATAACATCCATTAAATTGTGGAGAAATACTGTTATTTTTGAGGTTTCTAATGTGATGTCGTAAATAATTACATTTTTTCCGCTTACATTGCAAACGCAGGCTGAACCCTACGAGATTTATCAATATAATGTACTAAGTATTGTACACATTGAAAAGGTCTATAGAAAACTCCGCGATGGTATATGTCTATCTCTTATGGATATCCCACAATAACTTTTTTTGTCATTTACTTTTTTACGACAAATAATGGCTAATTTTAGAAGCGATTTTAACCAATACAGCATTAATCCTTATCTAATTAAATACCTTAAGTACATTGTTGATTTATTATAGATCTATATGGCCCTTTACAGCATATGATTTAAATGAATATTTTCGAAGATATTACAGATTTAAAAATTGCGGGACATAGCCTTTACGCGCGGCGCGCGGTTCCAGCCGGCCGGCCGGGGCGGTGCGTAAAGTTCTCCCCATATAGCATTTTGAATTTAGCAGCGATCGGACGCGTATGCTATCGGAGCTCTCTAGCGAGGAAAATAACAATCACACTAATGTTATAAAGGCGTTATTAAGTTATTAAGTTTGTGTGTATGTTTGTTCCTCTTCTCCGCCGCAACTACTGAACCGATTTGGCTGAAATTTTGAATGGAGATAGCTTATGCCCTGATTTAACACATAAAGTAACTTTTTATCCCGGAATACTTTTCCGGGAAAAGTATTCCTGTAACCTAACTAAAATAGATATAGACCTCCAAAACGCCACAGAGGGCGCTGACTGTTCTTAGGTAAATCACGCTCACATAACCCATTATTCCAATACTTTGCTGTGTAGCATGCATTGGCAACACATAGGCTACTTTTTATCCTGGAAAAATGCACAGTTCCCACGGGATTTCGAAAAACCCGAAATCTATATCTACAGCTATAGGTAGATTACTATAGCGACCTTGCTTGATATTTTAAGTATAAAGGTAGGAAAAGGGAGCGGGAACGGGAACCGGAACTCCACGATTCCCTCGGGATTTGTTCAAAACCGAAATTCACGCGGGCGAAGCCGCGGGCAGAAGCTAGTATTAAATAAAATAAAAATAAAGTACCTACATCAAAACGCACTTTATGACTTACTTTCTTTTAATATCTTTCTCGTCGTACCTACTAGCGAGTCCAAGCCTAGGTATTTAGATACTATTAACTTAATCAGGGTATTTTTATACTAAACCGAATTTGGCAGACCAATAGTTTTTGCACGGCTAGGTTTTTATGTTTTCTCTTTATGTTCACTTAATAATTAAGCATAAATTAAAATTGAACTGCCACCTGGCCGGCAGGTGAATCGACTTGTGAAATCTAAAAATCGCTTGGTAAAATTCCACTATCAAAATATCCAATTATATTTCATACTACTTAGATTCTGCCTGCGGCTTCGCCCGCGTGAATTTCGGTTTTTCACAAATCCCAAAGGAATCGTGGATTTCCGGTTCCCGTTCCTGCTCCCTTTTCCAACCTTTATAGCTGTAGCTATAGATTTCGGTTTTTTGAAAATCCCGTGGGAACTGGATTTTCCAGGATAAAAAGCCTATGCGTTAATCTATCCCCATTCAAAATTTCAACCAAATCGGTTAAAGTAGTTGCGGCGTTAAAGAGTAACAAAGATACACACGTCACACACGCAAACTTTCGCCTTTATAATATTGGTGTGATTTTCTAAAACGTGTCGCGATCTACTACATTTCACCAATCAAAAACCTTGACGAGTTAACCGTTAAATAAACTGCAGGTACGTTTGTAATAAGACTGGCGATTTCATTTTATCGACGTGGTACTCATTCTTGCAAAATTGGGCTCGTATGTCACGCAGAGGGTTTTCCCTCGACGCGACACCTCTATAAATTACCGACGTAATTTTTTTAGGGTTGTCAGTTGTCACTGCGTTATCAAAAGGCTAGAGGAACCAACTCTATTAGTATTTAAAATTATATGAACAAAAACGTAATTCTATTAGTGAGACTATCACATGGTAAAAGCGATTGTTGGTCGGCTATTCCGTTAATATTATGTTGATATAAAACAGTATTGTACTGCGGTGGGAACCTTCTCAGTTCACGGAGGAGACTTTTGTCATTTCATTCATTTTTAGTTGACGAAAATGATTTTCAACATTTTTTCTACTAAGAACAAGTATAAATTAAAAATTAAAAAAAAACCCCACCATTCGCCATTTTGTAGTGGCGGCCATCTTGGATTTGCATAGTGCTATTCTATTAGTCAAGCCCTTTCATTTGATACCCATATTGAGGGCGTTGTGATAAAATATGTAATCCGCCATTTTGTAGCGGCGGCCATCTTGGATCGATTTTCATCAAACATAGCTAACAACACTCTCGACTAATTCACCTTTCAAACAAAAAACACCGCATTTAAATCGGTTCACCCGTTTGAGCGCTACAGGGGAACAGACAGACACACACACACACAGACACGTCAAACTTATAACACCCTGTCGTTTTTGCGTCGGGGGTTAAAAAGATTTAGTAAGGAAATGACATTTTAAAAGTCTTTTTGGATAAAGACAATTTTGAGTTAGAGTTCACAATTATTGTATAATGTAAGTATCGTATGGAACTACGGTGCTACGCGTGCCGGAATACTTCGAAGCAAATAACGACACAACGTGCTCAGAGTTCGAAACGTTATCATACGCTGTATTATAATTTGAGTTACGTAAACCTATTGTATTCCCACCCCCACCTACCCGGAGAGTGCGCGGGGGCGACTTCCCCCCTGCCACCCCACTCGCTGACCGACCCATTAAAATTGTAATTACCAGACGGCTTTGTGTATTATTGCCGAAATGATGTCATATTGATTTTCCCCCGGCATTTGTGTTTTTAATATTAAATGGCTCGTTAAAAGAAATTGGTCGTTATTGATAAAATGCAGTCAGCGTTTGTATTAAAAAAATATTCGTCAGCATCCGAAGCGAATCAGCAAAAATTCACAGGAAAAACAGTCTTGATGGAAACTCGAATAAATATTAAAATTCCGTTCCATTCCACGCGACCCTATCTTGTACAGTTATTAGATTAGGCTTAACATTAATAATAATTTACGTATTCACAAGTGGAATAGGTACAGTCAATTTGTTCCGACGTGTTATCTACATAGGTATACAATCTTCTCTCTTTACCGGGAGGAAAAGTATCCTATTATCGTATCCAGGACATGTTTTAATGTCCTGGATACGATAATAGGATACTTTTCCTCCCGGTAAAGAGAGAACGGGCCTCGCGAGATACAAGCGGGACAAGATCGTGTTCTGTGGCGATCCCTGCAAGAGACGTAATAACATGTCCAATAGTGGACGACGAGCTCATACGACGACAACGAAATCATTTAACTAGTTGGGAAGAAAATATCTTTTAACACAATAAATAGTATTTACTGACTCATTAGTAGTCTTTAATCTGCCCGTTTGAATCAGAAGCATTTTTGTTTGCCAACGCCTCGTTTCCTACACCAAAGTTTAAATTGAAAATATGTCTAAATAGTATCTTTTGTAGCTGCGATGTTATCAAAGTTTGAAATGAACTTGTTTATTTTTGTTCCACAGACTCTGAAATCTTCAGAGAAAGTTAGTCTCGCGACTCGCGGCGGTGCGGTGACCGTAACTATCTAATTGACGTTATTTTTAACCGACTCATGGTTTATTTATTCTACAAAATACCTAAACCTCTTCACATTTATTTTTCAATAGTAAGTACATAACAACTACCAAGTAGGGCAAAAAAAGATAAGTGACACTCGCATTTATAATAATACGCTTCGTTTCGTATCCTTAAGCATTTAAAATATTTATCTTAAATAGTCTTAAAAAAAGTGCAATGTTTCTAAATAAAAAAATTTCTAAGTAACAAAAGTAGAAAATTTATTTAACCTCGCATACTAACATGTTTAGTAAACAGAATGTAATGACTGGAAAAAATAACAAAATCTGTCAATAAACCGCAAAGTAACTGTGGAAATTTTTTCACTGTCCTGTTCACGCAAAACGGATACATATTATATTACAATTTGTACTTGTAGAATTTCTACGAAAATGGTAGCTTGTGTTGTCTTAATGCCGTCCCTGACCAATGAGAAGTTTTACGTAATTTTTTTAAGATATTTGAAATCTGTTTTTACTGTTAATTATATTTTCTCGAGCAGGTTTAGGTTTTGAATTAAAAAAAATAGTCTAATCAAATAAAATATTTGAAAGATTTTGAAAACAACAAAAAAATGTCCAAGTGCGAGTCGGGCCTCGCTCTTTTAGGGTTTCGTACATAATTGTGGACTACATAATATTTTGGGTGTAAAAAATATTTAATTCCCGAGCTAGACATCGCAACAAACCGTGAAAGAAAAACCCAAAAAATGTGCGATTGTTTTGGTCTTACAAACTACTTTATAAATCGTTGTTCTCAGTATTTTTTGTTTAAATACAGTATATTTTACATAATGTACCGAAATTTCATATTCCTAACGGGTTTAGTTTTTGAGATAGCCCCCGTCACAAAACTTTGATGGCCCCCCATTTCCTTATTTTTTAAGCAAAATATTAAAAAAATTATATTCGAACTCTACTTTATGAGCTCTAAACAATGATACCCCACAAGCTAGGTTAAGAATTTTTTTTCCGGCTCCTTTTTCATGTCTGGGAGCCCCTCTGAAAAATAATGTAATTAAATTTCAATAATGTAATTCAATATTTGATTTTGTGTCAACGTTCTACACCAAATTTCGTGTTTGTAACTCATTTCGTCTAAGAGCTTGAGACCCGTGACCGGCGGACGGACAGACAGCAGAGTGACATTAATAAGGTTCCGTTTTTTACCCTTTGGGTACGGAACTCTAAAAACGCAAAGAATGTAGGTGACTGACTAGGTAGTAGGTGTATGACTACGTAGTAGTCCTATCTTAAAGCTCCATGATATTAGTATAAAAGAAATAGAACGTCGTAATCCGACGTGTTTATAAGTTATAACCACCAATCCGATTAAAGCATATAAGCACAGTCACCAGTTTCAGCTTAGCTTAGGGCTTAGCCAGCAGATTTGACGTGCGACTAAGTGGCTCGCCAAGCCATCTAAGGCCGCCGACAAATGGCTGATTATGCTGTAACAGCGAAATCGTGTAATAAAACACTCCATTGTTATTGCTCATCGTTCTGTATGAAATGTTTACATAAAATTCCGTTGCTGACGCCTCAGCGAATGAAATCATTCGGCTTACCCTATTATGCATTCCAGAAAACTGAACTCATCTGTACTAAGTACTAATAGAGCCTCAATAATTCAACGTTTCACTGAAGAGTCGAAGGTTCAAACACCACCCGTTGCACTATTAATTATTTATCCACCCACTTCTCTTAATAGTTTTGATCCCGAAAAATCAAAAATTTCCCATGAGATTCAATAATAATTCAAGTCAACGCAGATGAATTCGCGGACAATCAGCTAGGGCTTAAATATTCCAAAAATAGACACTGTGCCAAACCCCGAATAGAATTACTCGACAAAGTACAAAAGGTCGTGGCACAATAGTAAATGTGATTTGAACAACAAGAGGGCGCACTCGGGAAGGACGGGAGGGAGCGCTCCCTCGGGGAACGGCATTGGGACACCTAGCTCAAGATTCGAGATACGACCTTGCCTCGTCCCCTTCGCTAAGGGCCTTACCATACCAACTCGAATCAAAGTAAAGTAGCCGCGGTCGAAAACACTCGTCCGACGAAACGGATAATTTCTGTCTTCTCCGATTTTCGTATGAGTAAGAAAACTTGAACATGAAAAACAAAACAATGAACAATTTTGTTGTTTTATACAGTTTTAAAAAGCAGGCTGTGCTTTCACCAAATAAATACCTAAGTAATTAGTAATAGGTAGGTACATAAGTAGAACTTTTAAGAGTACGTAGATCTGCTATTTAATCATTAGTAATCATTGCTATTTCGTCGGAACGGTCGAAAGCTTTGGTAGGATAATAGCGAATCCTTAAAGCATTGAAATGTGAGCGTTATATCGATATTACATACTTTTTTTTAGGAATGTAAGTGCACATGTGAGGACACGATAAAAATCTCACATTTCAAAGCTTTGAGATGAGTTGGTGTGGAAAGGCCTTTACCTTTTACAAGGATGGGCGTCTCCCTTAGCTTGATTTATATCACTGTGCTGAATTCGTTTATCTACTGTTACCTCCTGTTTATGAAATTGTGAAAAGAATGCGGTTGAATTCTAGATCGCCTCTTTGATGTAGTGGCTATAGTTATTCGGCTGCGCATCACGAGCGTTTCTTGGACACTAAATAACGTAGTATACAAACCTAATAAGTAACATAATATGTAGATGCAGTAGTATTTAGGTCTTATTAGGTAGGTAAGCCTGGAGTTAGGAAGTCGTAGTCGGCTGTGTTACACCCTACGAGCCTTGGCGAGCACGTAAAGCTGCCGGTCCTATGTCCAATCTCTCCAACCGGATTATGAGAGCGAGGGAATACAGAATGCCGTTTGCGCAGACACGTGCGCACTCTAATATCTCCTGTGGAGGTGGTTAGTCCAATAAGAACATTGGTACACAACAGTAGTATAATATATTAGCAGTTCATAGTCACTTCATATACGTACGTATATCGTTTTGATTGGAATACAATTTAATGAATCCAGTGAGCAATCAAGTCCAGTTAATGAAGATGTCTACATCATTTCAGGGGTAAAAACTAATGTGTTGCAAGTAAGCCCCTAGTTGAAGGTTCACTCAGGTGAATACTTAGTAACTAGTTATAATAGAATTCGAAAACAGCAATTTAGAAAGTTTGTATTTCTTGCAACGTCTCGCCCCCGGAGACAAATATCAAAATGAACTTTCTTGCTTTAATGAAGATTCGCAGAATCTTCACGGGTGCAATAACATTAGTAGTGCTTTTCAGGTCAACTTGTTTTTATTACTTTCGGGAGTGGGTACCCTTGTTATGTCTTTTATTGCAGAATACTTTAAACTTTTCAGTAACCGTTTCACATCACAGTTTGTTACGTACTTTCCACTAAAATTATACGAGCATAGCCGAAGGTTTGTGGTTAGTAGTTTATGATACTAAATAATCGACAAGTGTAAATTGAAAATTTAAAAAACCCCCGACATTCGCCATTTAGTGGCGGCGGCCATCTTGAATTTGCAATAGTGCTATTCTACTAGTCAAGCCCTTTCATTTGATACCCATATCAAGGGAGTTGTGAAAAAATATATCATCCGCCATTTTGTAGCGGCGGCCATCTTGGACCGATTTTCATCAAACATAGCTAAGAACACTCTCGACTAATTTACCTTTCAAACAAAAAAAACCGCACTCAAATCGGTCCACCCGTTTGAGCGCCACAGGGGAACAGACAGACAGACACACACACACACACACACACACACACACACAGACACGTCAAACTTATAACACCCCGTCGTTTTTGCGTCGGGGGTTAAAAAAGATAAACCCCTGAAACTAAAATAGCTTGAAAAACTAAATAAACTGTGATCTAACGACACAATCGGAGTAGAACAACAATAGCGGAGTAACGAAGAAAAAATAACAGCTATAATTACTACCTATTTCATTTCCAAACAGTTTCCCCTCATAACAAGTCAATGCGGGGCCTCTTGCGAAAAAAAAACCCCCGATTACGTGTGTAAAGCCAACGCAACGTGTATTTTTAGATAACCTTAAATACTGCAGCACTCGACGCCCCCACGATTCGTACACCGAGTCATGCTCGATATAGCTCTACGGTATTTTTATTATATAAATACTATTTCGAGACCGTTACACGTCCGACCGGTGCAGTGGTCCGTGTGCTCGCTTCTTACAAGCATTCGCGGGTTCAAATTCTTCGAAAAGATTCTGGTTAGGCGTTACTTTGCGGAAGTTCATAAATACATGAGAAATTAAAACCGTATGTTTAACTAGATAGTCTATACGTATATTATGGTACAGTACAACGCTCGCACTCATGTTTACTGCGATAACGGGAACAGCAAGCAAGCAAGCGAAGCGCACCATCACCGTTCAAAATACCACTCAGATCCTCAATAATACAATATACGCTCTCATCATTCTGATACCGCAGCATATTCTACTCGGAGTCAACACCTAAGGATGCTCCGATGTTTGATCTCTATGATAATTTTAACCGACTAGCAATTGACCAATTTTTTATATTAACAGGGGGGTTTGTTACTTTTTATTACTCTTACTACTTACTCGCTCTACTATGATCACTAATAAAGTGAAGTTCCTTTATCAGCGTTCGTACTCGTAGTACAGTGCTTTATAATTTCGTCAAGTCGTAACATCGCGTCCGCGTTGGCATCATCAAAAGTAATAATAAAAGATTACGAACCTACTTCAAACAATGTCTTGAGAGAGTAATTGATGAACTTTGTATATTGTTTTTGCAAATTTAATAAACGAGTTTGTTTACTAGGATGATACGAATAAAGGAAAGTTTTACGTACACCCAAATACTTCTGCGACACTGGAATTCTGCGTTTTGATGTAGCAATGTGTGTGAATAATGTCGCGTCATGCTGGGCGGGATTAGGGTTACCATGATCAAATATTTTTTAGTTATCAGTTTTTGTTTAAATAGTTAATATCGTTGAAGGCCGGAGTAAGTATAAATCCTCTGCTTTTTCTTCGCTACGCTAATATTTATATTAGTATTAGTATTATTAGTATAACTTAAGTTAGTGTTACTATTTATCACGTTTTACTGTGTAAACCTTTCTAGGTTGAATAGATTGCCGTTTTCCTACATGGACGTTTCGCTAGTTAGGTATTTTGCTCATTTGACTTTTCACATATAGTTAGACGTATTGCTACTAAGACTTTTGATCGGGAGACTGATTTTTTACACACACTTTTTTAATTAGGTTGCAGTTTGTTGCCGCTTGTTTCGAAAGCTTGAATTTCTCTTCGAGCAGATCTAAACAGTTCACGTTTATGTTTTAGCGTGCATACGACAATTGAACCCATCGTTGATCTAACGTTTGAAGTTCTTTGATTGAACTTTGCCTGGACGTCCCGAGTTCCACCGGACGCTTGGTTGCATCAACTCGGATTAAATTTTAAATTTTGTGAGTAGGCGGTCGGCGTCACATGTGCACAGTTTATACAAACGGGCAACACGACCGTCGCGTTGCGATGCAATATAAACACGCGAATTATCCATTTGAGCGCGATCAATTCCGTTGTTTATTGCGAACGGTCGCGGGCGATAAAGGATTTATGGCTCAATTTCACCCGTGCCCCCATACTCCGCGTATCTGCTATCACTCTATCTCTTCCCCTATCCGGTGCGTGATCGATAAATGCTCTAGTTATCTAAACGAATGGTTTCAAAAACTATATTAACTGTTTACATCGATACAAAAATATGCACCGCTTATTATTTGGCTTATACGCTTGACTTGTCATAAGTTATAATGTAAGCAGTTAATTTAACTAACTCAACGAAAACGAAACTGATTTTAAAACTGGTATCCTATGACGCCATATCCCATTTCTTAATCGTCAGAGCTCCGTTTACGTCTGCGTGGAGTTAGGTTTTTAAAAACCCTTTGTTTTTTACCGGGATAAAAGTATCGTATGTCAACTATACCTATGCAAAAAAATCACATCGATCCGTAGTAGCTCATAATAATATTATAACATTAGTAAGATTGTTATCGAGTGTTAAATTTCTGGCTCTGAATTTGTTTATTTAAATATGAATCTATAAATGGACAACAACAACAAAACAACTTGTAAAAACACAATAACCTACATTGGCTTTCATATCCAATCGGCCGTCTATCAACCGAGTCGTAGAGAACTGGGAAATTTCCAATTATATTATTAATTATTGCTATCAATACACAATAACATTGTAATTACGGAATATTTGTGTTTACTAATAAATATAATTAATCAACGGCCTTGCGGTTTTTACGTTGAGCAACAAACGATCCGTGACGCGCGTGACGTTTATTGTAGGTATTCCAATTTTCCAGGAGCCCTTTGCATACCTTTCTTTCTTCTAATGACTTTGGTAAATAATCACTCTGGTAGTTAGGTTTTTATTTTCTAATCGTATGGATTAGAAAATAAAAACCTAACTAATCTATAAAGTAACTAATCTAGTAACACTAATATTATAAAGGCGAAAGTTTGTGTGCGTGTGTGTATGTGTGTGTGTGTGTGTGTATGTTTGTTTGTTACTCTTTAACGCCGCAACTACTGAACCGATTTGGCTGAAATTTTGAATGGAGATACATTACTTATGCCCTGACTTAGCACATATTTTTTATCCTGGAAAAATCCACAGTTCTCACGGGATTTCGAAAAAACCGATATGTATAGCTACAGCTATAGGTAGATTATTACTATAGCAAACTTTCTTAAAAGTAGTAGCCCAGTCAATTTAGACTTTCAAGGCTACAATAACTCCCACCTGGCTGAAAATTGGTAGGATTGTTCAAAACACTATTATAAATGAAACGTGAAAAGTCCTCATCGATCCGACACCTGGAAAAAAATTTACTCCTGGACACGCACAGTTTATTCACACTTGGCTGAAAATTGGTAGGATTGTTTGAAACACTATTATAAATGAAATGTAAAAAGTCCTCATCGATCCGACACCTGTAAAAAAAATTACTCGGGGTCAAAGGTCACAAAAACGGGTTTTTCATGATTTTCAGCAAAACGGTAAGTTTTATCATAAAATTAGCTTTGACAAAATTGTAGATCAGATAATTATCTATAAAAAATGTTTTAATACTGTTTTTATTAAGAGCTACCGTTTTTGAGATATAACGATTCAAAAAGTTAAGTGTCGAAATAAAAATGAGGGATTTTTTACGCGTATTATTTTATTAATAGTATTATTATATAAATTTATATTTATATTAATTATTAAACTAGTATTATTTTAAAAAAATTTGTTACCTTTTCATAGATCAGCTGGTTGGACTGGTGGTCTCCTCGAGATTGGGATAGTACCTCTTGTATATTTTTAGAATGAATCTCACTTCTGATCATACAGATAATGACAGCTTACCCTCTCGATTTTCTAAATCAGTACATGGCTAAACTTACGAACGATTATATTTTAACGTTAACTAGGAAACTTACCTAATAATTATTAAATGTACAAATTGATCGTAAACACTATAAAAAAATATTTATAAAATACATTTTATAAATATTTTATACAGTAGTCAATACCAATAGTCAATACAGTGCATTGTTGCGAGACTTCTCGAGGAATTTTACGGTTTCCGCTTATTCGGCCAGTTAATAAAAGCCGCCGGGATGGGATGGCTAATTGGATTTCATTTTGTATCGGAAACAGCCGGCGATGCCACGTTTCCTAAGGGGGTCGTTCACCTTGAGACGGTTTTGACGTCTGTTTCATCGATAGCGATTCTTATTTTTCAATTTAATAAGGAAAGATCTTTACGGCATTTAATTTTTGCAGAAAAACGTGGCAAGAGAAACCAAAGTAAGTTATATTCGGCATTCGACAGAAACTAGGTAGAAAGAGGTTGATTATTACACCAGAAATATTTTAACTTTTTAACAGTTTTATTGGTATACCTACTCTTTTTATATTGTTAGTTATCTAGTTAGAGGGTACAACTTAAGCCTGTTTCAGTTTAAAACTTCGTGGTTTGCCTTCGGAAATATTAGAACTTAGAAGTCAACTTTATCCTTCCCGTCGAACTTTTGAATGGGTCTCGGAACTTCGACAAAAGTTACTCTTTCGCCGCGAAGGTATACCTATATGTAATATATGTATACAGACTATCAAAAGTTTTATTGAAAGAATAAAAGGCAAACTCGCCACGCCACGCTACGCCACGCCGCTCCGCTATAATTTATTCTCAGTCGCTCACCTTTATCATTGCCAATAGTGCTATTACAATGTGTTTTATTGGTAGAAAAAATTCTACGTAACAACGAAAAACAAGTCCGTGCAAAAGTCGCACGACCACGTCGATTTTGATATAAAACTCGGTGCTGAGTCACGTAAGTGGCGACCGTGGGGAGCTGAGGAGGTCCGCGGCGCGCGGTGGGGTGGCGTGGGGGCGGGGGAGGGGAAGAAACCGCTCGGCTCAGCCACCTATTGTAGTACTGTGGAGGCACGTTGTTTTTGCTGAGAGCGGTTGTGTCAGCGACACACCGGGACGTGAGGCGACGCGCGACGTGGCACCGCTGAGCCATGTTTCTAACGTCGCGGAAAACAGGATTTAACATGCCATTCTTAACTTGTTGTTAATACCCACCGGCCAACTTTGTTGTATCTTCTCCAATTCTGTAATAGTTTGTTGCGTAACAGTTCACGCTGGCAGGGTGGACCGTGTTAATGGAAGTTTGAAGTCGCTACAGATAACGCGTTATCGATATATGATATGAATGACACATGCTTGTTTGATTTTGAACGCGTGGTAATTTCGGCTGAACAAAGCGACGCTCATCGGGTATATTGATTAATATTTAATCTACTTTTGATGATTTATTAATGTTTCACTATTCCTCAAGGAGGTACGGAATCTATTGAATTGTTCTTTACATGTGTTCAATATTAAAAGCATTGACTTTTACAAAAAATAACAAAGTGTGGCTTCTTTATATTTTGTACAACGGAGTTATACCTAATCATTTATGATGAACATTTATGGTAGCTAGTCAATTTTCTGTTTAGGAAAAATTCAAGTCGCTGTTAGATCCATAGAGATAATAATAATAAGTAGAGTAGGCATACCTACCTTAAAAACGTGCCAAAAATACACTCACACACGCACAATCCCGCAACCTAAAATGTGGCATTTACCCATTTGTGGCAGATTTCTGCCATTTGGGCAGATTTGGCTCCTAAATTTTATCTTTGGCAGAATATGCTGACGATTTAAGAAAGTGGCAGAATGTGGCAGATTTCAAGGGAACCCTTATTATTTTTTAAATAAAAAGTGAAAACTCATGGTTTATTTACTAAATATTAGTATGATTTCGTGAGTATATTATTATTTGAGATTTTTATTTTTTTCCTTTCTTGGAGCTATTCTTGAAAGGCTTCAGAATAGATCTCTATTGGAAAAATTAAAAAATTTTGATTAAAAAATTGATTTGACCTTGAGATATTTAAAAAAAATGAGCGCAACTATGACTATCATTCAAAGTGACATATCTCGGAAACTATTAAAGATAAAAACTTGAAACCAACGCGAGGGTTTAGGTAACCTTTAAGAGCATATTTTATATTTTTTCTGGATTTTTCGAATTATTAAAAATTTTTTTTTTAATAAAAGAAAAATATAATTATTATTATTCTTGTGTTTCTTATGACGGACAATCACTAAAAAAATATATATTTTAGTACTTAATATGTACTAATACTCATAAAAAAATTCATTTGAAAACAGATGGTGCAACACTTTGAAAAAAAATAAAATTCGACCCGAAATAAATGTATCAAAGAATACGAGCTAAACAAAGACACAAATATAAACATTAAACACTTTATAAATTATAATTATAAAAATTTACCACTACTACAGCCTCTTTAACGTCCCACTGCTGGGCTCAGGCCTCCTTTCTCATAAGATATAGGGATTTTTAGAGCTTAGACCCGCCACGCTGCTCCGATGCGGGTTGGCGGGCTTTAACGATTATTGTCACAACTGATAGTGATAATAACCGACTGCTTAACGTGCTCTCCGAGACACGGGAGTGAAACACCGCCAGCTTCCAACTCCAGGCTGACACTGAGAATTTCTTGACAGAAAAACTCAACGAAAAATGATTTGCCCAACCCGGGAATCGAACCCGGGACCTCGCGATCTGCAGTCGAATATGCTAACCACTAGACCAACGAGGCAGTTCATCATCATAAAAATCATAAAAACATAAAAGATAAAGCACACAATTTTTAGTACTAATTAAATTAAACTAATAAGTTTTTATTATCATCGCTATTATAATTAATTATATTATGTAGTTGGATTATTTTGAATCTCAAATATCTTGATTAGTACATCAGCAGGACGTACAATTATACCGTCAGTATGATAGATAGATAGCTGAATACACATAGCAAAGTCTATCGTAAGTTGACTATTGACTACATATTTGATGGTACTGGTTACAATAGGATTCAGCCTTATTGCTGTAATTGTTCTAATCGCAACCGAATAGTGGGAATAGTGCTTTCATGTAGCAGCTATCTATGATACTGACGGTATAAGTGTACGTTCTGTTGATGTACTAATCAAGATATTTGAGATTCAAAATATTCCAACTATAATTAATTATTATAATAGCGATGATGATAAAAAACCTATTAGTTTAATTTAATTAGTATTAAAAATTGTGTGTTTTGTCTTTATGTTTCTAAAATTTTTATGATTATAAATTATAAAGTGTTTAATGTTTATATTCGTATGTCTTTGTTTAGCTCATATTCTTTGATACATTTATTTCGGGTCGAATTTTATTTTTTTTAAAGTGTTGCACCATCTGTTTTCAAATGAATTTTTTATGAGTATTAGTACATTTTAAGTACTACAATATATATTTTTTTAGTGATTGTCCGTCATAAGAAACACAAGAATAATAATAATTATATTTTTCTTTTATTAAAAAAAAATATTTTTAATAATTCGAAAAATCCAGAAAAAATATAAAATATGCTCTTAAAGGTTACCTAAACCCTCGCGTTGGTTTCAAGTTTTTATCTTTAATAGTTTCCGAGATATGTCACTTTGAATGATAGTCATAGTTGCGCTCATTTTTTTTAAATATCTCAAGGTCAAAGCGGAGTACGGCGCTAAAACTGGTGTCAATCGTGTTCGTACACCAAGCCAATATTGAAACATAAGTTTCAATATAGGTTGTCATTTGGGGGCCAATTCGCTATACTTATCCGGCTAGACCCTTTATTAGTTTATAACAAATTGTTTATTACATAAACAGTGAAAATTAAATAAAACGAATTCTTTTTATACGAAAAAAAAAAACAAACAAATATGTAATGGTTCCATAATATTAATTAAAGTGGTAGAAAATAATTGTTAAGGAAAAAAATGTCAAAATAGTACAACAATTATCACACTTGCCATGTTCATGTTCAAGCAGCAAAAACTTATTAATTAATTATTGCATAACTAATTGAAAAACTATGATTTAAAAAAATTCCCACGGATTGTTGTTCATTTAAAGCCCTTGATTTTTTTTTCTTAAATTTTATATTTAAGATGTATAATTAATAATAATTGATAAGTAGGCGTGGCTCGCGTAAGCCAGAGCACCCGTTTTTAGACGTATTTCCAACCTTCTGGAAACATAAATATAGGTCCTACAGTTCCAGGATTTAAGACTTTTTTTTGGAAACCTCTTATTTTTATTAGTTTCTTATTTCTAGATTGGAATAATCGCAATTGGTTTTTCAGATATTTGCAAAAAACTAAGCCCTGCTTTTTTTAGTTAATTGTTTATAACTTTGCAATTTTTGTAAGCGGAACTTGACTTTTTTTGAAAATCTACATGCTATTCCGAATCGAACGACATCGTTCATATTTTTCGAGATTCTTGAAAAAAGTTGGCCTGAATACTGAATAGCACTCGTTGATAGTCCTCTTAAGAAGTAATAATACGATGGCATATTTTTGGCATTTTCAAGAATTGAGTTGGCAGATTTTGGCAGACTTTTTGCCAGTCTCGGGCAGATTCGCCACTTTTGAGATGGTCACACTGCTGACGGGAGTCAGTTCAGTTCTGAGAGCCGAGCGAAATACAAGCGAAGAAAGCGATCGGAAGCGAAGAGGATTGGAAGCGAACAAACGTGAAGACTAAAGAGGAAGTCTACAAGAAGATCCGGAGTACCAAGGGGAAAACGGAAGTGCAGAATAAAGTCTGATCAAGGGTCACCAGGTGTTTTATTCCAAATCTTCGAACCCCAGCACGTAACAATTGGTGACAGAAGTGCGATTTGGAAGCTATGCCATTGACTCCGAGAGACGACTTCGGCAGCGAGGGTGTCAAGACCAGGGCCCAGCGTGCAGCGGAATCCAGCCGAGCACCTGTGGAGGAGCACCTGGAGGAACCAGCATCTGGTGGGTCGTCCCAGCTGGCCCCGCCCACTGGCCCCACCCACCAGGCCACGCCTCCTGAGACCACGCCCACCCAATCGGAGGCCCCGCCCACTGGCCACGCCCACCAGACCACGCCCCTTGAGGCCACGCCCACTCAGCCGGAGGCCCCGCCCACTGGCCACACCCACCTGGCCACGCCCACTGAGCAAGCCACGCCCACCGTTGACTTGTCGAGTTTGATGCGGATAATGCAACAACAGTTTGCAGCGATACAGGAAAATCAAGATTGCAAATTTGCAGCGATACAGAAAAATCAAGATTGCAAATTTGAAGGGGTGCAGCGGACTGTTTTGTCGGCCGTTCACGAAGTCGGCGGCATGGTGGCTAAATTGCGAAAAGAGTTGGACCTCATGGACGAGCGAGTCACCTGCCTAGGAACGGACATAGATGGTGTGAAGACTGGCCTCAACGAGCTACAGAAAAAGGTGATACGTCTTGAAACGACAAGACTAACGTCAAGTGGAGCGATGGGCGCAGTTCAGGGACCTAATGTTAAGGTACCCCCATACGACGGTAGCACCTCCTGGCCCGCGTACCGGCAACAGTTTCAGACTGTTGCTACTGCTAACGGATGGACGGACGAACAGTGCTTGACTGCCCTCACTGTCGCATTGAGAGGGCAGGCTCTAACTGTTCTGGAAGCCTTTCCCACTTCAGGATGTGGATACAAGGAACTGTTGGATGCACTCGAATCCAGGTATGGGGAGCGACATCTGGAGCATGTGTTCCGCGCCCAGCTGCGCGATAGAGTCCAGCGATCTGGAGAGGGTCTCCAGCAATGGGCGTTGGAAATAGATAAGCTTGTGCGGAGAGCTTATCCATCGGCCGACGATAAAATGGTAACTGCAAACACCGTGCAAGCTTTTGTCGACGGAATTAAAGACCTGGAGGTAAGAGCTGCCGTGAGGCTTCGTCACCATGCCTCATTAAAAGAAGCATTGGCGCATGCCTTAGAGGTTGAAGCAGTTCGACACGACATTCGACAGACTCACAGACTACGTGAAGTTGTAGAGGAGGTGAAAGAGGTTAAGACCTCATTCAGGAAGAACTTTGGCGCTGTGTGCTATAGATGCGGTGAGAAAGGGCATTTGCAGCTGAATTGCCCACAGAAAGAGTCGCAGATGTCCCGACTAATGAAAATAGAGAAACGGTTGGAGGAGCTTGCGAAGAGAGGTGAGAATGCAAAGTTCCCTCAAAATCAGGGAAACTAGTAACAGCCAGGACTAAGGGGCGAGTACTGGCTGGCACGGAGGGAGCCCCAGCAACGGTTATCTCACAAGTATGCGATGGGAACAATTTAGCAATACCAGGCACCATAAACGGGATCGATTGCAGGATGACATTGGACACTGGGGCCTCCAGGACAATAGTCCGGCCGGACCTATTGAAATCTGTGTCGAGGTACAGCAAGCAAATCAACTGTCGACTTCTTTCAGCCTCCGGTCAGCCAATACCCGTCCTGGGGGAAATGACTGTTACAATGTACTTAGGGGAGACATCTTATACGCACAACGTGATTGTGGCTGAAATTATGGATGACTGTATCCTTGGTCTAGATTTTATGAGGACACACGACTGCAGAATTGATGTTGCTGACGGAGTATTTAAGTGTGGTACGGAAGAAATCTTCATTCTCGGAGGTGCTAATGGGAAAGTGACATGTCTTAAGGAAATCGTCATCCCTGGACGTGCAGAGGCTCACGTGATGGTAAAGCTGCCATGTACTAATAACACCAAGGAAGGCAGATGTGTGCTGATTGAGGACATTTCCCAGAAGACAGCCTCTCAAAGATTCATGCCAGCAAGAACTCTCGTCAATGGTAGTACTAAAGCTGTAGTAAAAGTTCTAAATTTGGATGATCGCGAGATTTACTTCAATAAGGGGGACATCGTCGGAAAGTGCGAGGAAGTTGTGTGGCTGAAGAAATGCACTTCAATGCCAAGCATGGAAAAATCAGGTTCTGGGAAGGATCCTACAGTCTATGAGCTTCTTAAAGACTGCAAAAGCAACCTGACTTATTCACAAAGCATCAAGGCAAAGAAGTTTCTATTACGCTACGCGGACATCTTTTCTAGTCAAGAAGGAAACCCAGGGAGAACATCGTTAGTGCAGCATAGAATTGATACCGGAAATGAGGGACCCATCCGTCAGCGGGCGAGACGGCTACCAATCGCGAAGGAAAAAGAAGTCGAGGATATGCTGGAAGAAATGGAAAGGAACAAAATAATAGAACCATCCGCAAGTCCCTGGTGCTCACCGGTTGTGCTTGTGAAGAAGAAAGATGGAAGCACACGGTTCTGCGTGGACTATAGGCGGCTCAATGACATCACAAAGAAGGATAGTTACCCGCTACCTAGAATCGATGACACTCTGGATACTTTGAGTGGCATGAAATGGTTTTCGACTCTAGACCTAAAATCAGGTTACTGGCAGGTAGAAATCCATCCAAAAGACAAGGAGAAGACAGCGTTTTCAACGGGAAAAGGATTATGGCAGTTTAATGTTATGCCTTTTGGATTGTGCAACGCACCTGCCACCTTCGAACGACTCATGGAATGTGTGCTAGCAGGGTTAGTAGGAGATGCCTGCTTGGTGTATCTAGATGACGTCATTATCATGGGTCGAGACTTCGATGACCATTTGCAAAACATGGAGCGAGTCTTCGCCAAAATACATGGGGCAAACTTAAAACTTAACCCAAAGAAGTGTCAGCTATTTAGGAAAGAAGTGAATTATCTCGGCCATGTTATCACAAGTGAGGGCATCCAGACTGACCCGGCGAAAATTGAAGTGGTTAAAAAATGGCCTACCCCTAAAGACAAGACAGAGGTAAGGGCATTTTTGGGTTTGTGCTCTTACTACAGGCGTTTCGTCAAGGGGTTTTCTGAGATCGCAAAACCGTTACATAGACTGACGGAAGAGAAAAGACCATTTTGTTGGGATGAAGCCTGTGAGGATTCCTTTTCAAAACTGAAGGAATACCTATGTGAAACACCAATTCTGGGATACCCACAACCGGAAGGCCAGTTTATCGTCGATACCGACGCGAGCAACACCGCGATTGGAGGAGTGCTATCCCAAAAGCAGGGAGATAGAGAAGTCGTTATGGGGTATTTCAGCAAATCACTGTCAAGACCGGAACGGAACTACTGCGTGACACGGAGGGAACTTTTTGCCGTGGTAAAAACATTGCAACACTTCAGCAAGTACCTAATCGGCCGAAAGTTTTTACTACGTACGGATCATGCAGCATTGAAATGGCTACTGCAATTTAAGAATCCCGAAGGTCAAGTTGCTCGGTGGATTGAACAGCTCCAGGAATATGACTTCGAGACTCAACATCGCAGCGGGAAGTCACATGGAAATGCAGATGCACTTTCTCGGAGGCCATGCCCGGAAGAATGCAAACATTGCATCAAACAGGAGTCGACGGAGCTATCATTGAAACTTACCAGGACGAGTTCCTTAGGACCCTGGGAGGATGATGCAATGAAGATGGCTCAAGAGGATGATGAGGATCTACGGCACATCATCGTGTGGAAGAAAAGAGGAGAAGACGTCAGACCAACATGGAGTGAGGTTGCACCTATGAGCGTTATCACTAAAGCATACTGGGCACAGTGGAGCAGTCTTACTCTACAAAATGGAATACTCTACCGAAAATGGGAAAAGACTAACGGCAGGGAGTTCCATCTTCAGGTAGTCGTTCCGAGAGCCAAGGTACCCGATGTCCTACGTGAAGTGCATGACGGAGTTTCGGGAGGTCATCTTGGCGTCAAGAAGACACTAACGAAAGTACGAGAGAGGTTCTACTGGCTCCATTGTCGGGAGGATGTGCAGGATTGGTGCCGTAAATGTACCATTTGCGCTGCCGTGAAGGGACCTCAGACAAGGAGTAGAGGTAACCTGCAGCTGTACAATGTTGGTGCACCCTGGGAACGTATAGCTGTTGATGTAGCCGGACCATTCCCTGTGACTGAATCAGGGAACAAATACTTCATGGTTGTTATGGACTACTTCACTAAGTGGCCGGAAGTATTCGCGATACCTAACCAGGAAGCTACAACTGTTGCAACTAAGCTCGTTGAGGAGGTTATATGTCGCTTTGGTGTACCATTGGAAATCCACTCAGACCAAGGAAGGAACTTTGAATCGCAAGTGTTTCAGGAAGTATGCAAAATTTTAGGTCTGCATAAGACACGCACAACTGCATACCACCCGCAGTCTGACGGAATGGTTGAAAGATTCAATCAGACGCTTGAAAGGCATTTGGCAAAGTTGGTTGACGCCCACCAAAGAGACTGGGACAGGTACATTCCACTGTTTCTCCTCGCCTACAGGACTGCAGAGCATGAGAGCACAAAGGCAACTCCGGCGTTAGTCAATTATGGCAGGGAACTACGGTTACCAGTAGACTTATTGATGGGAGGGTCACCGGATGAACCTTGCACCGTACAAGACTACGTCGCCAATCTGAGAGAGAAAATGCAAGAAATACATGCTACAGTTCGGGAAAACGGATTGCAATCGAGTGAGAACATGAAAACCAGATACGACCGGAAATCGAACACGAGCGGATTCGAGGAAGGTGCCTTAGTCTGGCTGCATAATCCGACTCGTCGAAAAGGGAAATCTCCAAAATTGCAAACCAGATGGGAGGGTCCATGCAAAGTGGTTACCCGTATTAACGACGTCACGTATAGGATTCAACGTCAACCAAGAGGAAAATTTAAGGTTGTGCACATCGACCGCTTGGCAAAACATTACGGAAGCAACAGTGATGCTCGGGACGAGCATCGCTAAGAGGGGGGCAGTGTTACGAATGAACCTTATTTCTAGAGCATTAAGGTTCATAATTGCTCGTCACCTAATAAATACCTAATCACCCATCGATGTAAACAACCCATAATGTAAACAACAACAACGCGGCTTTTCTAGAATAAACATCGATAGGGGTGGAACTTTCTAGAAAACGCTTAGTCACGCGGTAACGGGTATATAAAGGGACCGGCGAGCTGACGGGAGTCAGTTCAGTTCTGAGAGCCGAGCGAAATACAAGCGAAGAAAGCGATCGGAAGCGAAGAGGATTGGAAGCGAACAAACGTGAAGACTAAAGAGGAAGTCTACAAGAAGATCCGGAGTACCAAGGGGAAAACGGAAGTGCAGAATAAAGTCTGATCAAGGGTCACCAGGTGTTTTATTCCAAATCTTCGAACCCCAGCACGTAACACTATTATACTTTATGTTTATTATATTTTATCCCTTAGTATTGAAACCTAATTTGCTATAAAAGTCTATTGTTATATTGCCTCGTTGATATAGTGGTTAGAGTATTCGACTGTGACGAGGTTACGGGTTCGATTCCCGGGTCGGGCAAATAGTTTTTAGGTATTGGGTTTTTCTGTCAAGAAATTCTCAGTGCCAGCCCGAAGTTGGTAGTGGGCGGTGTGAAACACCGCCAACTGCCCCCTTGCCTCGGAGAGCACGGCAGTTGTTCCCGGTTATTTTCACTATCATGTGACAAAAGCCCGCCAACCCGCATTGGAGCTGCGTGGTGGGTCTAAGCTCTAAATCCCTCTCTCCTATGAAAGAGGAGGCCTGTGCCCAGCAGTGGGACGTTAAAAAGGCTGTAGTGGCGGTAGTGGTTATATTGCATGTAATATAGTTTGAAAGGTGTTACTTAGTCTGGACTCGACCTTAGTTCGTTCGTTTCGGAACACAGACTGGGCGTAAAACTTATATTTAGTATTACTGTTTATAACATTTTTATTTCTAGCATTTTTATGAAGCAGGGGGAGTCAGCTTGTCGTCGTCGTCGTCGTTATCAATCGATTGACGTCCACTGCTGGGCATAGGTCTCTTGAAGGGACTTCCACATGCCACGGTCTTGTGCCGCTTGTATCCAGCGGCTCCCTGTGACTCGTTTGATGTCGGTCCACCTAGTGGGGGGTCTACCAACACTGCGCTTCCCGGTCGCCACTTGGGACCCCAACGTCCATCGGTTCGAACTATGTGCCCCGCCCATTGCCACTTCAGTTTCGCAACCCGTTGAGCTATGTCGGTGACTTTGGTTCTTCTACGGATCTCCTCATTTCTAATTTGATCGCGTAGAGAAATTCCGAGCATAGCTCTCTCCATCGCTCTCTGAGCGACTCTGAGCTTTCTTATGAGGCCCATAGTTAACGACCATGTCTCGGATCCGTATGTCATCATTGGCAACACGCACTGTTCGAAGACTTTCGTCTTCAGGCATTGAGGAATTTTGGACGAGAAGACATCGCGGAGCTTCCCGAACGCTGCCCATCCGAGTTGGATTCGGCGGTTGACCTCTTTCTCGAAACTGGACCTACCTAGCTGGACTGTGTGTCCTAGGTATATATACTCGTCTACAATTTCGAGCACCGAGTTCTCAACGATTATCGGGTGAAGCGGGACATGAGTGTTTGACATGATTTTCGTCTTACTCATGTTCATTTTTAGTCAGCTTGTACCAAGTAGATATGTAGATACTTACGCATCATTAGATGCTGTTTGTTCCTTTTTCTTCGTGTTTGTCGAGGATTTTTGGGGGCCCGGCTTGGAAAAATTCTAGATTTGTATCCGTATCGATAATCTCTAGCTGACGAGTCTACAATAGAATAAAAGAGCAGTAAATTACAATTAGCAAAATAAGAAGGCAAAATAAACAACAAAAATGCTAATTATACGTAACGTGTGACATATTTGTTGTTTACGTTTCGTAGTTGACTAATTATGTCATAGATGATAGATCGTGCGAAATCGGCCGCTACTCGCTTTTCTTCGTGTCTAACTTGTAACCCCTTTCACCGCACTAACCGCACCTTTCCCCTGTAATAAATTTTGCTTGAGATATCATGATTTTTTAGTGAAAAATGGCAAAGTAAAAATATGCAAATCTAGGTTTGGAATTACGCCTATTTTAGCAAATACTTGGCAATTTATTACATAAACTAAATACATTTGTAATTATTATGAAGTAACCTATGACAAGACTTTGGTCGTTTTTAAATTTTCTGCTTTCTTATATAGTTTATTTACGCACGAAGTTGCCTCAAAATTTGCCCAAAAATAGTGATTTTTCAATGGTCATAACTTTTAAAATAAATATAATTTTACTAATTTTTTTATTTTATGGCATAGATAATGGAGATATAAATTGATATCTGGCTTAACTTTAGACCTATTGCGACAAATATTAGAATAATAGGCGTAATACGTTTGTATGGATAAGCGCGTGAAGAGAGTGGCCTTAAAAGGCAATTGCTGTCGGCGAAAACGCACTCAGCACTCCTTTGAGCAGCTGAAACTACGTCTTTTTATTTTTTTATACTAGTGCCTTGTGCTTCCCTAGGTACTCGTATTTGCCTTACAAATGGTCCCGGGAGGTATTTATCTCTTTGCAGTATTGCTAGTCTCGAAGCAAAAGCGTAATGAACTCGGTACACTTTAATATTACGCTGTAATGCATTCGTAGTTATTTTAACTCGACTACCGCGGGAGTACCTCGTATTTCATAACTTAACTGCTCATAAAATTTTGATAAATTAATAAGGTATGGTAGGTAGGCTTTGTTTTAGCGGGCCGAGTATCATAGACTATATTATGACACTTGGATATGATAAATTCAATATGAAGTATCGAGTTAACTTTTGAAAAAGCTGTAATCATTGCTACCATCACAATTGTGGCGGTTGGCTGAATTATTGTGTGATTATTATATTTTTCCTGCAGCAATGTATTTTGAATGCGATCGTCACACTCTAACAATAATATTTTTTTCCACAATCGATGGTTGCCTATGCCCAGAAGGCACGTGCACCAGAGCATAATATTATGTACTTAATTAACAGTCATTACCGTAATTATGCCACAGTGACAAATATAATGAGTAATGACGTAAGCACTAAATAATTTCACTAGAAGAAATCCACGCGGAATAAAGCACGGAATTTCTTTACTAGTATTTTAGATAAAAATGTAAATTTCTCGTGCACATCACGATTGCTGCTCAATTTTCTGCTTTCTAAAAACACAAGTCACTTAACAGCGTTCAGACTACGTAGAATGAATCAGCTTACAATTGCAAAACACTATGCCAAAAGAACAATTACTTACACGAGACAAAGCTTGACACGATCCGCCTTGAACTCTATGTTGGAACTCTTATTTTTTTACACTTTTAAAAGAAGTAGAACTAGAATTAGTAGAACTAGAACTTTTAGAATTCATTAAAAGTAAAGCGCAATTCAGACTACTACTAATAATATTTAAGCTTCACTACACATCTAGTTTTTTTAAACTTAATCAATTTATATTTTGACCGTGCTACAAAAGATAGCAATACCTACTAATGAACTTAGTGCTTATACTATTATACTTACCTACCTGTTTTCTTTTGAAAATTTAACCATCACAGTGCAGCGTGAGGAAACACGTGGGAAACACCGACAGGAAGCCCTTTGTAGCGATTGAAAAGTTTGGATTACATTTGTTTCCAAGGTTTAAGTCTATTATCACGAACAAGAGAATGTTTTCTTTTCGTACCAACTTTACTCGGTAGGAAGCCCTATCAACTCTTTTCTTTATGTTCCCGTTTTTGATAAATTATTGTTGTATAGCTTGTTTTTTCAGCGAATGCGCGTGCATTAGTTCGTTTTAACTATGGAAAAGAATATTATGGAATAAAATATGTCCTTGAATTATTGAATTACATGTTGATTGTAAGTTGATAAAGATCATAAGATCTTCTGAACTGATTTCCACCACGACGGCCAATCTCAGTGTATGCTCAGGGAGGTCCCGGAGCTAGCCAACCAACACTGGACCAACTTGTCATAAAACCCTGTACCAGGAACTAAAAACAAACCTCATTAAAATGATTTCACCAACAGAATGTCGTTAGAGGTTATCAACTCTGATAAAAAAAAACTTACTTATTAAAAAAGCCATATTACGTTATCGAAGCTATTAAAAGCGCCGCGTAAGGTTAACAAGACATGTCGCTATCTTATCTCTGCGCCGAATGTACTCACATTAGGTACGCTCTAACTGGTTATAACCGGTTTGGATAACAATAGTTTACCTTTCTAACGAAACTGAAATCTAAATTGACCTCTCTCTCTACATAGATACAATAAAAATAGGTCCAACAAAAGGTAGAGCTTTTTAGGTGTAGGTACTTTGATGTGATCAATACAAAAAGTATAAAAAAGCTAGGATCAAGTACACGTACTAAGAGAAAACTGTCCACAGAAAATGAATTGTCATCTTCCTACATTCAAATGTCTCCGCAGATAATATTTTATTTATTATCCTCTTGTTTTATAATGCTCGACAAGCAAATTCAAAGTTTTAGGGTTCCGTACCTCAAAAGGTAAAAAATGCAACCCTTATAAGATCACTTTCTTGTCCGTCTGTCCGTCTGTCTGACCGTGTGTCACCACCGATTTTCTCAGGTACGGGTGGACCTAGCAACATGAAATTTATACCAGATACTAAGGTCTATGGTCCCTATTAGGTGTATAAAAGTTAAGATCCTGAGTCCACACAATAAAAAGATATGGGCAAATTTAGATTTTCACGAAAACTTGTAAGTACCAAAATTTACCTTAATTTTCAACTTTTTTTATTTTTCCGAATTTTTCCTTTACTTGGTCTGTAAGACCTTGCTTTTGACCAAAATTGACAAATCTAGGTCAACCGGAAGTACCCTATAGGTTTTGGGTCGAAAACCTAAATGGCAGTTACAGTTGACTTAGAATTACGAAATTTGGCAAAAAGCCAGGTCTTACAGCATAAATAAAGGAAAAATTCCAAAAACTAAAAAAGTTGGAAATTAAAGGATGTCCCCATACATACATAGTTGAGCCAATTAAGATAGACCTCTGAGTTGTATGAGTGCTCACTGCTCATACAATTTAGGCCTAGCTTAATTAGCACCTTACCTTTTAAGATAAACTAATGAAAAACAGATTGTATGTATTTATACTTCTGGAGTACGGAACCCTCGGTGCGCGAGTCTGACTCGCACTTGACCGGTTTTTATGGATGAACTTCGATCATGTACGCACATGGAGATTAGATACCATCTAGGATTAGGTAAATCATGTGTCTACGTCGCAATTTGTTTTATTATATTGTGAAAACCTTATCTGTGTCAGAAATATGAATGTGTGCATTTATCGCGTGCGATAGAAAATTTCTACGTAATAGTCGATAAAGTGTTTGCTAATACTAATATCAAACAATATGCTGTATACTATGGTTATTTATAAAGTACCTATATACGATGGTTGCTTCTAGGGTTGGCACATCAAGTAGGCAAAATATTTTAGTTATATACTCGTTTGAATAAAGTTAGGGTCGTTATTAATCTTTACTTCTTTTATAACGTCACATAAAATCCTCTCCCGCTCGAAAAATTGAGATCGTAAAGACAGGGTAGCCTATGAAATTTTTATGTTTACCTACGCAATCTTGGTAAATTCTTTATTCGAAAGTAAAATGGAAAAAACTTAGAAAGTCGTAAATAATGTAAGTAATTTCACACTTAGTTACTTTTGTGGCAACTAAATGAAAAGTATTCCAATGTGAAATTTTGGACTTATTCAAAAGAAATACGGAAACGTTCACTTTGAGATTGCCTTTTTTATCTCTATAAAGTGTGTTACACAACTGACTAATGAGTTAATGACCGTTTTTACCAGTGCAGTGGCATCTAAACAATTCCCTAAATAAGGATTTCTTAGCGTAAGACATCACCTTGTTCTAGACATTATCCGTATAATTTAGGTATTCTTTAAACGTTAGTGAATAACTGAAAATCAAATTGTTGCTAAGTGTCACATAATCGAGCTTAGGTATTCTCTAAAATAAGAGATTATTGGTGACTACCTCGTTGGTGGTTAGCTACCTAGTAGTGGTTAGCATATTCGACTGCAGATCAACTGACATCACGAGGTTCCGGGTTTGATTCCTGTGTTGGTCAAATAATTCTTAGGGGGTTTTCTGTCAAGAATTTCTCAGTGTCGGCCCGGAGTTGATAGTTGGCGGTGTTTCACCCCCGTCCCTCGGAGAGCATGTTAAGCAGTCGGTCCCGGTTATATCATGTGACTATAGTCGTTAAAGCACGCTAACCTGCATTGGAGCAGCGTGGCGGGTCTAAAAGCTCTAAATCCCTCTCTCCTATGAGAGAGGAGGCCTGTGCATAGCAGTGGGACGTAAAAAGCTGTAGGTGATTGGTAAAAACGGGTAAAAGCCATGTAGGTAATTTTCCCCTAAAAAAGAACAGTTTCAGCCCTAACTACATAATGCTTATTCACGCGCCTGTCACATATTGACATGTACTCGTAGTCGTACATGTGTGAAACTTGAATAAATAGCGCAATTTCGCGACAGCGCGGTTTAGCTCAGTTAGGGTAACCACAAACGCGTTATTGTGTATTTAGTTACTTGTGTACATTCTATTGTGTACGATAATGGAACAGATTATTTATCTACTCATCCATGTCGCGTTGCTTATATTTTTTTTTTATAAAATGTAGTTTTTTTACATGTAAATATTTGTACTTTACGCAATTTTTTTACATAATAGTTACTTATATGAATTTTGCATATCTGTTAAGGCCGTTTTTCTGTCCGATCTATATACATGTACATTGTATACAGTACATATTACATGCATGAAACGATAGGATGCAACAGGCACGCATGCGGGTAACGATCGCACGCGGGCGAAAAATATCCCCTTAATTTATTTTTGTCTTCCTCGGACCTTACCTCTATAATAAATTACATAAAATTCTTTCTCTCCACTCTCTGAATAGTTACAAATACAAAACTACCCTTAAGGATTGGCTTCTTAAACAAACTTACTCGGCTACTGAAGGACTTTTGGAAATTCTAGTGTAACCCGACTTGTACTTACAATTATACACACACGGACAAACACACACTCACGCACACGCACTCACGCACACACACACACACATACACATACACACATACACACACACATACACACATACACACACACACACATACACACACACACACACACACACACACACACCCACCCACGTTCACACAGCCACACACGTACAATATAATATGTAACATAAACTTACACACGCATGTTTTCTTTATTAGTTGTTTTGTTTTCTCCGAGCTGGAAGCCCTGTTTTCCGAGACACAGTTTCAACTAGTTCGGAAAACAGGAGCACAACAATACAAGATTTTGTTTTATAACTAATTTTAAACTCAATATGTTTGTTTATGTTGTATTTGTTATATTTGTGGAGCCCAATAAATTTTATCTTATCTTATCTTATCTTATTTATTATTATTATTGGTAAGAAGTAAGAAATACAGGTTTGGCGCTTATATCTATCGTTGCGATCTAATCTTTTAAAAATTCAAATAATTAACTTTGTATAAGAATAAATATTATAGTATCTATAGACTATAGAAATTAGAAACTACAGGTAAATATAGAAAGTGGGGATACGACTAGTATTATCCTGTTCAACATGATAATTTACAACTCACCGTACCTACATTAGAATTTACTTACAAAGTTTGTGGTTTATCCGATAGAAAGTCGAATCAAGTTACTGTAACGCTATATTCAGGCTAAAAGTGTAACATTTCATGTTTCACGGCTCTCTTTTATAGACTAAACATGATGTAGTGTGTGTCTAATATTATGCATATTTTGTTAGTCTGTTTGTTTGTCGCGCGCTACACAAAAAAGCTTTTATAGTGCCCATAGAGACGGAACCTTCACGCCTCTTGTTATAACACGCCGTGGAAACTCACGTTTTGTATGGATAACGCGCGTCCGGCACGTTATCCATATTAAACGTGGCATGTTAGCAAGAGGCCTCAGTTCAAAAGTGTCAGACTGAAACTGCTTCAACTTTGATCAAACTCGGTTAATCAACGCATTAAAGTCGAATATTCTACTAAACTTTAAATAATAGCCTTTTAGATTTGCTACTATTGCTATATATATATATATATATATTACCTATAAGTACTTCTACTAATTAACTAGTCGACACAAAAAGTTGTCGGAAATGTAACTAAATACGAAAAGAAATTGGAAACGATTGTGCAATCAACGGAAAAGGAGCATCGTCGGCTTTCTCTTTGTGCATTTGAATTGCGCTTAGTTGGCAAAAAGTCGCTGATGTGACCAGCTTGACGGGGGCACTTCTAACAGATTTATTTATACGACATTTTGTAGGAAGGAATTTTTACATTGTGAGACACGATGGGGCAAAATGAGGAATCGTTGAGACCTAACTATAGGTTCAATCAAATGATGAAAAGTTAGTGCTACCTAATGAGATACCTACTTGACATTTTTCGCATTTACTTTAACTGAATAAGAAGATCTCAAACGAGACGTTGGCAGCCGCTAAACACAAGCGTCCTACGAGTATGTCGGATCCTTAAAAAGTGAAGTGCGGTCTATTAGATTGATTTTCTTTTGTTGATTTTCCTCGGCTCCGCAAGCACAGGTGATCTTGACAGGTAATACAGGAACGTCTTGCATTAGACACTTAATGAAACTTGAAAAATTCAGTACCTAGGTACCACTTTTGATGTCTTTTATCTAGCTTTCAAACATAGTATAGACACGTGGCGTGTCGTCTTTATAGTACTTTGTGGAGGTGAAAGAACAAATAAATGAGAATAATATGCAAAGTTAACAGTATGAGGATTAGCTAAACATCGATAAGTCTAAAAATACGTTATAGCCAGTTCTGCAATCATTTCGTAAACTGGTCCCGGAGCCAGGTGGCACCCGACCGGCTTGTCAATGTCAATTAAAAAAAAAACGCGCCCGCAGCCGGCTGGCGGGCAATTAGCATCTTCTGCGAATGGGCGTTTTATCATTCAACGAGAAATTATTGTACGTACAGTTATTGTAGCTTAGATGAATTGACTGAAACCTTTTAGTAGATTTTATTCAACTTTTTATCTGTGATACTTGTCATCGCGTCGTGTTCAGCTAAAGACTTTGTTTTTCGCATTATGTTATGTGCATTTCTATGTATGACGCAATCGCTATGTGAGTCACGGCTGCGTATATGGCAACAATTAATCTAAATAGCACATAATACGTGATTATATATTCACTTGTATGCAGAAATGTAACCACAATCTGCATATAAAATACATTCGAGACACGTACAAATACAATGTGTGAAGTGTGCATTATGCATTGAGGCTTGTAGTTCATTATTCATAACATTAAAAATTATTCTTTTATCTGGACAATATATGTATGTAGGTATACAGGGTGTTATTTTAAGAGCGGTCAGTGAGATGAAAACTTGGAACTATAAGAGATCCAGGAGTATGCTAATATTTCGCAACAAGAACCTGGCCAACTAGGTCTGCTAGAGCGAGGATTCATTTCGTCGGTAGGTAAACAAACGTACGTACCGTGTTCATGACCAATTTTCCTTCTTATGAGCGCTATTTTATATTGCAGGAAAACTAACATTGATTAATAATTGTATTGACTTGAACATAATTGTGTTCATATTTATGTGTTTGTATTTATGGTTGCTGCATTTTTCACTATCTGGTTATCAACTCAGGACGAAGTCGAGGGCTTTTATTACACACTCAATGGTTGTATAATGTGTACAATATGCATTGCAAAAGCATAATACCGTTTGTCTGACGCAGGGTCAAATGTCGCAATAAATATACATGCAATTTGCACAGAGCCGTCCACATAATTTATGGATTGACTGTTACTATCGGCTGGAATATTTATGTGGACGTTTTTAATAAAATTATTCACATCATTTCTTTCAGCGTGAGGAAAATTTGATTAAATTTTTACTATATCAAAACAGATAGGTATAACGACTATGTAATAAACTGGTTTGAATTTTTAGCGGCACACGATCATCATTGTACGACTTTCATTGTACGCTATTATATCTACACTTTTTATTTTTTCCGAATAAGGTCTAAAACACTGCAGCAAAATATCTTCATGACCATATATGGTTTTTGTATCATCCTACTCAATGATACATCTGTTCTTAGACTGGTCAACAAGTTCGAAAACGTGAAAAATAGAGATAAAGGTCCTAAAAATATGAGCGATAGCTCATTCGATTCGGAATCACCTCTAGAAAAATGTTTTTGAAGGATTTTGGTGCAGGTAAAAAATTGCAATTGCTATTAACAAAATAAGTGTACTTCGTTTTATGTTAAGAACTCGAAAAATATTTATATTTAAGCAATTTTGAAAAAGCTCTTTAAAGAACAGGAAATTTCTGGATCGATTTTGATGGGACTTTCACTGGCAGATGTTTACATTTTGATCTACCTAAACATTCGCCAGTCAACTTTCAACAGTTTTTAGCAAGGTATGAGCTCAAAGGAGCTTAGGAAAAACAAAATGATTCTCACGGGATTTTTAAAAATCAATATACACGCGAACGAAGTCGCGGGTATCCGCTTGTACATAATAAACGATGAAAAATAATGTCATATCGTATGACATTACATATTTACATTTCACAGGTAGCAAATTCCCGGTAAAAGCTTGTTTTTTTAGAAAAAAGACGCGTCTTTTCCCTCTTTGTGTAAATAGAACTTCACAAAGTGTCGGCAGTAATTAAACACATTTGCTTTCGTCGAAAAAAATCGTTGCTCGTATTTAATTTCTTAGAATTCCCGGAACAGATTGCCAACTAAAGGCAGATTCGCACATATCAATGAAGCATCAGTGAACATCAGTCTCTATGAACTGACAGTGAAATACTGTGTCCGTCACTGACACGGACAGATGTGAATGCGTTCATAGAGAATGTATGAAAGAATATTTTCCACTTTACCGGAACTGTGCCAGCACTGATGCTTCACTAATATGTGCGAATCGGCCTTAATCTGCCACCGGCACGTTTCATTTTAGTCAACCGTTAAGTTGGGGGGCTCCACCACCACCACTTATCCAACTAGTATATTAATAATAATCTAGATGCAGCCAGCGCGCCGTCCCAACCAGACTTTCGTAGACCTATATACCTACACAATCGGCTCAATTTGGATTGTAGCTGTAAGTGAAAATGTCTGTTGTTGATTCGTTCCTATCTGTAAATAATAAATTAATTATGTGAGTTGTGTCTCTGACCAGCAACCTATTAAATAGTGAAAAAGTCGGGTGCCTGCACCATCCGAGTTCGTTAGTATCGAACAGGGCTGGCTGACTATACCCATCCAACCTACACAGTGCGAAAAGTCAATGTAAAATCTAAGTTGGCGTGAAAAGTTGTCCTGTCTGTAGATGATACACATAGATTAGATGTGGCAGCGTAGCAAAAAGAATGTTCGTCTGAAGTCAGCTCACATCTTGAGCGAGGGGGGCCGATTGGGGCTGTGGGGAGGGTGAGGCTCATGCCAAGGTCGCCGCCCTTGCCTGCGTAACCTCGCCCGATCTAGCTAGCTCTGTCGCCGGGCTCACGCTTTACGATTTTATCGAATATATTATAATTATTTATTATGTTGACGGCTAACTAAATATTAACGGTCTCACTAATAAACATATAGCGAGTAAATACCGATATTTCTCTCTCTTCATCACATCTTATGTGTGTGTGTGTGTGTGTGGGCGTGCGTGCGTGCGTGCGTGCGTGCGTGTGTGTGTAAAATGCGTGGAAACCCTTCAATGTGTGCGCTTTATTTCATATTTAAATTTGTTGAACTCTTTTCTCTTGAACTGAGCTGAATCCCTGCTGGAAAAGCAGCCTATAACGTATCTACTTAGTTTATGAGCCTCAATAGCTGAACTGCCGAAATCCGAAAGATCTACGGTTCAATGTTTGGTTCAAACCACTCCTATGTAGCGTAAGCTGATAAGTATAACCTTACTGGAACACAAGGAAAAATTAGTCACGTTTAATAAAATGGCTTATATTCTTTAAAAAAAATAAAAGAACCATCGCTGACCTATATTATTCGAGTACTAACCTATAGAATTTCCATAATGTGACATTCATAAAGTATTCTTTTTATGTTCCAGGTAAAGCAATTAGCAGCGTAGCAACTTGACGCCTGTCGCCGTGAGTCACTAGCTTTCACCTTAATGAATTGCGTCCGCCGCCACATTTTCGGGGAAACCCGACGACTCTTGACTAAACGACGTTAAGTCTTAATTAATTTGAACAACACCGTGTTCCGAAATGTTCGATTCCTTTGTTCTGCGACCGAGCAAGCGGTTTCTCGATACTTTGAACGGGCTCTGTAATCTGTTCATTATTCGGTATTCTAACCTAGTTTTCGGAGGCTCGTAGATTTTAGTCTCCGACGCAAAAACGACGGTTGTGTCCGTGAGGCGCTCATATTTGTTGTAGCATCCGATGAACCAACTTTAAAGTGTCTCAAGTTGAATGGACTTTATATGCGTTGCTTAGACACGTTTTGTCTTTGAGTTTGATTATAGAATGACACGCTAGTCAGAGACATTCATGATCCATCTATGGGTCTTTGCGATTTATGAAATCTTTAATAATAATAAGTATAAAGAAACTTGTCCTGACTGACTGACTGACTAACTGATCATCAACGCACAGCCTAAACCACTGAAGTTAGAAACTTGAAATTTTCACAGTAGCTTTTTTATGACGTATAGGAGCACACTAAGAAAGGATTATTGCGAATTCCACCCCTAAGGGGGTTAAATAGGGGATGAAAATTTGTATGAAAGTCCGTCATTTTTCAAGTTATATCCATGAAAATTGGTATTTAGGTTTTCGGTTAAAAATAAAGAATTACGTGTTTCTGGGATTTTGGAAATTCTACCCCCAAGTGGGTTAAATAGGGGATGAGATTTATAAGAATCCAGGCGGATGAAGTTGATGGTATCAGCTAGTACTAGATATAAAGAGAACTGTGAACAAAATAAGATTGAAATCGTAAGAGTTAAATTAATTGCGGAAGACTCTCGCACTGCACTTTTATTCTCAGAAAATCGCCACCATTACGTGATTAATTGAAGCGGTGGAGATTTCTAGAAATGAAGAAAATGACGCACAGGGAGGTACACGTACTGAATCTTGAGGGAAATCAAACTTTTTACATTAAAACTACTCAATATACAAAACAACACAGTTTAATAATTGTTTGCTCAGTGGATCGGTTCCCTGCACCGTCAGCGCAACGGCTCCCTCAACTTTGAACTACTTGCAGCACGGCGCCCGACAACTTGGCAACTAGACAAACTTTCCGAAACTTAACCCGTACGGACATCTAGCTATGTATGGTACCGTACTTGTAGTTCAGCGAACAATCCTCTCTCTAGTCTGCATAAACTTTAGCTTTTATGAATAAAGTGAAGTGAAAATTATGTAAAAATTAACTGCATCTGATTTGTACATGTACGAGTAACTATGAAATAAAACAAGTATAAATTAAAAATTGAAAAAACCCCTGACATTCGCCATTTTGTGGCGGCGGCCATCATGGATTTGCATAGTGCTATTCTATTAGTAAAAATATGTAATCCGCCATTTTGTAGCGACGGCCATCTTGGATCAATTTTCACCAAACATAGCTAACAACACTCGACTAATTCACCTTTCAAACAAAAAAACCGCAATCAAATCGATCCACCCGTTTGAGCGCTACAGGGGAACAGGCAGACACACACACACACACACAGAGAGAGAGAGAGACACGTCAAACTTATAACACCCCGTCGCAATGATGTATTACCTTAACTAGATCAGCATTCTAAAGCACCGACTCATTGCTACTTCGCATATGTCCGATGACATCAACGACTTCAGTTGCCAGCCCGACGTCCGAGTGAACACGAACGTAACTGTTACTTGCCACACAATTTGTCAAAATGGTGAAATGTGTTGTTAAAATTTGTTTGTCACGGTCAGAAAAAGATAATAAAGCAACTGGTGTTACTTTTCACAAGTAAGTTTGTTTTATTTAATTCCGATTATCCAAAACAACACGTAATAAAAACATAAATTTACCGCGCATTATTTTTACTATAAGTGTTGCCAGTAAAAACTATTTTGATTTTCTCTACATTGTTGGGAAATTAGTGAATGAAAAAGCGAATGATGAACGTACGTATGTAGGTACCTATAAGGCAAACGTAAGTAAATCAGTAATTTATGTGATCATACTGAGTCATTATAAAATAGTTAGAAGTAGGTATAATGATTTCTTACTAAGCGAGTTCAAAAAAGAAGGTTATATTTTCGACCCGTATGTTCGCGATTATTTCAAAAACCAATGAACCGATTTTGATAATTTTTTCACTATCGTAATTTACAAACTTTCAGAAAGATATTAGTTTACATATATGTACATACCTAGTGATCATTCTTATGTATGAAGTTACTAACATAAACGTACCCATATGTAACTAATATTTTTGATTGGTTCAATAAATTTCAAAATATCTTCAAAATTTCAGAATTGGACCTGTTACAGTTTTATTATTAACTAGATAATGCCCATGGCTTCACCTGTGTGGATTTAGGTTTTAAAAATCCCGTGGGAACTTTTGATTTTCCAGAACAAAAAGTACCTAGCCTATCTGTAGTAACCCGTCACCAAAACGGAAAAATTCCATGGGATCCCCACGATTTCGGAATGCAATTCCTTACAGCATCAGGGTTGAGGAGTTGAATATGTATCTACTCGAGTTCATTCAACGATAAAGCCTTTAATTGGTACCCCCAATATCTATTTAAATAACCAACAGTTCCTAAATCCCATTAGTTTTGGGGATCAGTTCCCCTACAGCATCAGGATTGAGGAGTTGGAATCCAAGTTTTTTGTAGGACAGTGTCGCAATGTTTTTCTATCGATTAAAAAAAAAATACGCAAATCGGTTCAGAAATCTCGGAGATATCGGTGTACATAGGTAGAAAAACACAACTCCTCCTTTTTTGAAAGTCGGTTAAAAAGTAGCCTATGTTACTCCCTGGTTAATTCTCTACTTGTATGTGAAAGTCCCGTCAAAATCGGTTCAGCCGTTCCGAAGATTAGCCCGTTCAAACAGACAGACAGACAAAAATTTTAAAAACGTGTGATTCGGTTATAGTACCGTTCAAATAACCATATGAGCTTAATATGAGGTAGTTATTTCGAAATTACAGACAGACACTTCAATTTTATTTATTAAAGTATACTTAGTATAGATAGATAGATGAAAGATTTAAATAAAGTTATTTACGTTCACGCATTTAAATATTTTTTTCCTATTAATAATTCTTATTTAGTTCTATATGGTTTATATTGCAAATTTTATTAAATCTAATATAATTATTAAATCTCATAAACTCAAATAATTTTTTGGGGGAAATCGTTCTTTTGTGGGAAATTATTCCTGATACTGGTAACTCTAATCGTTTGTCTAATTGCAATGTCTTGTCCTTTTCTAACGTAATTAGTTTGAGGGCAGAAGAAACGAGACAAATATAGTTTACTCAAAGTTTACTTAGCGTATTTGTCAGTTTCAAAGCTACGTCTTTGAAACTCAAAAGTGGTTACGTTTTTCTGAAAACAGTTTATATGACACTTCTACTCTTTATTTATTACACCTCACTGCCCCGTCGTTTTTGCGTCGGGGGTTAAAAAAGCTCTAAATACACTCTAAGTCTAAAGCCAGAAAACGTCGAAAGAAGCTGATGATATATTCTGAAATCTTCTTAGGAATTCTGCTGCAATATAGGTACCTATCTAACACTGAAATATTAGCAACGCGCCATATTTGCTTTGATGAAATACCGAAAGTACCTAGCACGCAGAATTTTGTTGACGTTTTTTCATTTTTGCACCTGGCCGAGGATAGCTTAGTTTTTTGGTTACGTTAATTTGAAAAGTTACTACGGTACTAGTGGGTACCTTAAAGAACCCAGTAAAATACGTGTACCTGCGAACCTAAGTTCGTTGTACCTACTACTAGAATAATTAGAGTTGGTAATGTCTGTTCGTTTACTTACGGTCAACGTTCGTTTACTTACCACGTTCATTTACTTACCACGCTGGCCAAGTGCGGATTGGCAGACTATTTGGAGATTCTGTTTTATTCTTAGATAGAATAGAAAAAAAATTACAAAGTGTAAAAAATAATAAAAATAAAAGCAGAATAATAAGAGCACCTGCGCCTGTGTGACCACTATGTTACCGAACGGACTTTATCTGCTTACACCTTTGCCTAATCAGAGAGACGAAAAGATCAACCAATAAAATAATGTACACATATATATAATATAATATAACATGCATTCATTAAAAAAATAAAACGTAGTTAACATAACGTAGAGAGATGTTTTAATAAAAATGTTAATTCCCACGTCAAATATCTCCTACTGCTTTAATTATTACGTTGGTCCAACTTCAAACACAAAAACGTAAATTAGATGCCCGAAAACCTGTTTGAAGTCGGCCCAGACGTGTCAATCCGCTTTGAGATACATTTTGTGTTTAAAAATAATGATCAGAATGTGTATATAAGCAATAAGGTAAATTATGTTTTTATTTATTAGCAATAGATTAAAGAAGCTTGCGCCTTCGGTCATATCTAAAAATACTCGAAATCTATGTACACTCTTACAAAGGAAAAAAAAATCCAAAAATCTATAAGATTCTTTTAAGGTAGCTTTCTTTAAAGACCAATTGCACATCGAGCGATTACAAGTATAAATTGAAAATTTAAAAAACCCCCGACATTCGGCATTTTGTGGCGGCGGCCATCTTGAATTTGCAATAGTGGTATTCTGCTAGTCAAGCCCTTTCATTTGATACCCATATTGAGGGCGTTGTGATAAAATATGTAATCCGCCATTTTGTAGCGGCGGCCATCTTGGATCGATTTTCATCAAACATTGCTAACAACACTCTCGACTAATTCACCTTTCAAACAAAAAAAAACCGCATTCAAATCGGTCCACGCGTTTGAGCGCCACAGGGGAACAGACACACACACACACACACACACACACACACACACACACACACACACACACACACACACACACACACACACACACACACACACACACACACACACACACACACACACACACACACACACACACACACACACACACACACACACACACACACACACACACACACACACACACACACACACACACACACACACACACACACACACACACACACACACACACACACACACACACACACACACACACACACACAGACACAGACACAGACAGACACAGACACAGACACAGACACAGACACAGACACAGACACAGACACACACACACAGACACGTGAAACTTATAACACCCCGTCGTTTTTTCGTCGGGGGTTAAAAATAAGGTTACCGTTACAGGCTTTTTGGATTGCACAAAAAAACTATGGTGATATGAATACTGACGTTAATCACATAAATACTTTCGTGATTCGTGGCACAATCATTTTGATGCCAATATTTAATTGTGATCAATTTACAATGCGATACTTGCTCAAAAATTATTCGAGCCGTTCACCTTGCGCGAGTCAAGTACACGTGTGACTTTTTTTCATATTATAGCCACTTGACTGCGATCGTCCATGTTTATGACGTTGCGTTTATACTCCCAGAGGCGATATTATGTTTTCCGCTGAGATTGTTACACGTGAATTGTTATATTTTCCTCTTGAAATGTGGAGTTTGTGTCACCTGTGATTATCTGTACTTTTAAAATCGGATAGATGCAGGGCTCAAACAAACTCACAAAGTTTACTTCCTTACAATCTAGTATTAAAGTATTATGGGTAAATAAACGAAATAATACTACATGAAATTGTTGCATACGCACTGCAACTGCACTTAGCTACATAATGCACAACATCTAGTTAGGTGCAGTTTCATACATTATTATATATATAAAGCTACTTGAAGTTACGTATTGATCACCTCTCCTGAACAATTTTGTATGGGACTTTTTCACCATACTTTCCGTGTGTGTAGAATTCAAAAAATTTAGGTCTACAAAATTATAGAGAAAGCTGGACGTGGAAAACTGACTAGAGTACCCTAAGGGATCTCGAAAACTATCAGTCGGAGAGGTACTATCCCCAAACAAAAAATGTTCAACACCTTGGGCAATTGGGTGAACCGGTGAAAAAAATATGGCCACCAAACAAAAAAAATTTTTGTCTCCATACAAAAATTTCTTAATTTTCAAGAGGCTCTCCAGAACAATTTTGTATGGAACTTTTTTCCTCTCACTATTTATGTGCGTAGAACTTATGGGTCTTCCTTCAGGAAAATTATGAAACGTCATGAACGTGGAAAATTTACCAGAGTACCCCAACGGCTCTCAAAAACTATCAATCATAGAGGCATGGTTCTGAAACTGAAAATGTTCAAGACCTTGGGCCCTTTGGTGAGCCAGTAAAAAAAAGATAGGTACCAAACAAAAAAAAATTTCGTGTCCATACAAATTTTTATTTAAATTTTCAAAAGGCTCTCCAGAACATTTTTGCATAGAACTTTTTTCTCTTACTATTTATATACGTAGAACTTATGGGTCTTCCTTCAGGAAAATTATGAAACTTCATGAATGTGGAAAATTTTTCAGGGTACCTCATGGGTCCTCTAAAACTACCAGTCATACAGGCATGGTCCAAAACAAATGTTATTAAGGACCTTGGGCTATTGGGTGAACCGGTAAAAAAAAGATGGCCGCCGAACAAAAAAATTTTTTCTCCATACAAATTTTTTGGGTTCTTTTCAAGAGGCTCTCCTGGACATTTTTGTACGAAATTTTTTCCCCTCACTGCACGTATACATAAAACTTAAAGGTTTTTTTCACAAAAAATACAAAACGTAGTGAATGTGGAAAAATTACCAGGGTACCTCATGGGTCCTCTAAAACTACCAGTTATACAGGAATGGTCCCAAACAAATGTTGTTAAAGACCTTGGGCAATTTGGTGAACCGGCAAAAAAAAGATGGCTGCCCAACAAAATTTTTTTTTTGAATTTTCAAAAGGCTCTCCTGAACATTTTTGTATGGAACTTTTTTCTTATCACTATTTATATGCGTAGAACTTTTGAGTTTTCCTTCAAAGAAATTATAAAACGTCATGAACGTGGAAAATTTATTAGAGTACCCCAACGGCTCTCAAAAACTATCAATCATAGAGGCATGGTTCTGAAACTGAAAATGTTCAAGACCTTGGGCCCTTTGGTGAGCCAGTAAAAAAAAGATAGGCACCAAACAAAAAAAAATTTCGTGTCCATACAAATTTTTTTTTAAATTTCATGAGGCTCTCCAGAACATTTTTGTATTGAACTTTTTTCCCCCCACCAAGCGCATATATAGAACTAATGAGTGTCCTTTCAGGAAAAATACGATACGTTAAGAATGTGGAAAATTTTCTAGAGTACCTCATGGGTCCTCTAAAACTACCAGTCTTACAGGCATGGTCCCAAACAAATGTTGTCAAAGACCTTGGACTATTTGGTGGACCGTTAAAAAAAATGGCCGCCGAACAAAAAAAGTCGTCTCCATACAAATTTTTTGTGTTCTTTTCAAGAGGCTCTCTTGGACATTTTTGTATGGAACGTTTTCCCCCCACTACACGTATAAATAGAACTTTAAGATTTTTTCACAAAAAATACAAAACGTAGTGAATGTGGAAAAATTACCAGAGTACCCTAACGGCCCTCAAAAACTATCAACCATAGAGGCATGGTCCCGAAACTAAAAATGTTCAAGACCTTAGTCCCTTTTGGGGAGCCAGTAAAAAAAATATAGCTACGGAGCAAAAAAAATTCGTGTTCATACAAAATTTCTTTTTAATTTTCAAGTGGCTCTCCAGAACATTTTTGTATAGATCTTTTTTTTTCCCACTAAACGTATGCATAGAACTCATTAGTGTCCTTTCAGAAAAGTGAAAGTACGAAACGTGATACCAATATTTCTTTTTATCTTTCAAGAGACTCTCCAGAATATTCTGGTATTTGGTATGGCCCCCCATTTCTTTATTTTACGAATATTGAAGAGACAACAAGGCCCGCGAGCTGCTTGCAGCTCGCGCACCGAGCGCAACACTAGTTTTATCTAAACTGGTATCTTATACCAACAAAAACCAGTAAATAAGTTAATGATGTCAAAATGAATGGCGTCGAATTAATACGACAGTCCATCACGCATGCGCGCGCCTCCATAGACTATGTACCTACGATCGCAAATTTTAATTGAAACCTTGGTCGGGCTGCAGTGTATTTAAATAGGAATAAAATTATAAAGACTCATTGACGTTTTAAGCTATGGTGTAGTATTTAAAAAAAATACCTAGTAGAGATGTACGTGTATAAAATATGTCATTAAATTATTATACACTATTTTTGAATTCATAATCAGGAAATTATGAAAATAAATTATTGCAAATGTGGTGGTTGGTTACTTTACTCAAAACGTATGTATCGATTCAATGGGAATTCTCGCAGCCGGCTCTCAATTTGTCATGCCGTTTGCGGCTTAACAATCGGTGTCTTTGTGTTGTACAGGACGACTAGCGTCTGTTATTATTAATAGGTATTATTGCCAGCAGGAAAACGTGTCTCGAAATAGCGCAATTGTGCGATGGCCGCCGCCGGCCGTCATTATTCACTTTTTGCCACAGTGCGCCGCGCTGCGAACACCAGATCCACAGGCACATTTTTTGGGACGTCATTTGGATGTTACGTTAAAACGTTAAAAATACGTATCCACAAATGGTGACAATTCTCAAATTACAACAAAAACAAAATTCTCTACTACTACGCTACGACGGAACTGATTTTGACGATGAATGTTGGAAGGTATTTTGTTGACTGTCATGTACCGAGAAGGAGATGGCACGATGGCACGTTCGCGATGTGAGTAAAGTGAAAAATCAAATTATGTATACCATTTCAATAATATAGTAGGTACTAGGTATGACAGTTGGAAAAAATATTCTTGGCGTTTTTGTAGCTCGGTAACAAGTAACTAACTCGGTAACACCATTAGAGACTATCCGGGAAACACCATAGAGCTGGGCGACCTCGCCGCGCGCTCGTTCTGTCCACGCGGAAGCTTCGCACCACGCCTCGCTTGATACGCCGATGTCATTTTGGGACGACCACTCCGGTTTCCGGGCTCGGATCGACCGCGTCGAACGGCAAAAAAAAAAGTATTTCCATTTCAGACGGTTCCGCTTCATTAGCGGCCATTGTTTTGACGATTCTCGCGTTTTATACATACATATGTAGGTGCGTCTGTCTCTCAGCACAGCTGCACGTTTAACACTAGAAAGACGGGCGGGTGTCTTTTGACCGTTTTTGGAATTCAGAGTTAGATAATTCCAAAACTATTAGTTTTTGAGTCATATCCTCTCGTGACTTTTATTAAAATGGTTCAAATTTACATTTAAAAATGTTTACATTGTTATATGATCTTTATATCATAAATAAATCATACATCTACCTACAAAGACGGCGTGGGTCATTTGACCCAAGTGACTTTTGTTAGAATAAACATATCCAATAGCGGGTCGTCGTCGTCATTGTTGTCTCAACCAATAGATGTCCACAGCTGGACATAGGTATCTTGCAAAGATTTGCACAGAATACGACCTTGGGCCGCTTGCTTCCAGCGGCTGACAGCGTGTCGCTTCAGATTGTCCGTCCGTCTAGTAGGGGGTCTTTCTACGCTTCGTTTACCGGTGCGAGGTCGCCACTCAAGCACCTTGGGACCCCAGCGTCCATCGGTTGTTCGAGCAATGTGCCCCGCCCATTGCCACTTCAGTTTCGCGACTGCGCGCGATGCGCTATGTCGGTAACTCTGGTTCTCCTGCGGTCTCCTCATTTCTGATTTGATCCCGCAGGGATACTCTGAGCATAGCTCTCTCCATCGCCCGCTGAGTGATCCTGAGCCTTCTATGAGGCCCATTATTAGCGACCATGTCTAAGATTCATAAGTCATAGCGGGTAGACCATAATAATTTATATTGGAAGAAGTTTGTGAAATATAATGAACACGATTGTATTTTATTTATTTTCTTGCTTTCGTCAAGTAAAAAGAAGACACAGAGACATAGAACAGAAGTAATTCAGATGTGTTTATATGCCTCGACTTACTGATAGTCAAATACTAGCATCATTACAATTTTTGCCTGAAGATCAATCAGATGGTGAGAGTGAAGAGGCAGATAGATACCAAAATGATCCCGAAGAAGAGAGGCATACACACCAATCAAGCTCTTCGAGTAGTGAAGACTCAGATGATAGTATACCAATAGATTCAAATTACCTACTCCATTCTTGGATTTTATATCAAGAAGTCACAAACAAGACAGTGCGTAGTTTATAGGTACTTTATACTTTAGCTCAGAACTCAGTGACATTTTCGTTGAATCTGATGCCTCGGCGGCACTAATACAGCCACCAACCGACAACCGACCAACAATACCGACAGAGTCGTCTACTGGCGTTACGAGAAAAAGGCACCACTGCTCCTCTTCTGTTTGCAAAATCAAATCAAACTAGGTTTGTGACATAATAAGTAGAAAAACATTGCGTGGACAATGCAATCAGTCAAAAAGTTTTATTTGTCATATTTGTAAGTAAAAGTACAAGTTGGAGTTAATAAAAGCATAATTAATGTAAGTAAAATTGAAGCTGAATGTTTTTTTCAGTTATTTGTTATAAGTTTTGGGACATTTATTATATAAAAAATATTTATAAAGCAAGGGGTCAAATGACCGCTCGCCGTCTTTCTTGGTAAGTCGATTATTCCGTCTTTCTAGTGTTAAAAGATTGTCTGGCATGTTTTCTAAAGTAGTTGATGCTCGCGACGTTGTTGTCCGCGTGGATTTATTTTGGTTTATTTGAAAATCCCGTGAAACTTGAAAAATCTTTTCGGGATAAAAAGTATCCTTGATCACTCTTTGTATTATTCTACCTGTGAAAGTCCCGTCAAAGTTGGTTCAGCCGATTTCATATATCAATATCTTCGTAGATTTTGATAAGATGAGCTTTTAATTTCAACCGTAAAAACAGTAAATCGCATTAAGAACAGCTTAGGCACAAGTAAAGTAATTAATTTAAAGAAAAAGGACTGCATTTAAAGTATTTTTCCAGCTAGCACGTAAAGTAATTAAACAAAAAATAGTTATGTAGAGATCTTTTCTACGAAACTCTCAGGTTGTGTAATTCTTGAACGGAGTTTATGGCTCTAAAATAGTTAAAGAATCATCCTCTTGATTTTGAAAGACCTTTGACACTGAAATCTCGATTTGGAACGCATTTTTTTCGTCTCTACCATGTTTTATTTTACGCCCGCCATTTTATAAAAAAAAACACCTGGCCTAAACTATCGCATGGGTTTAGTCGAATCCCTCTTGATTTTGAAAGACCTTTGACACTGAAATCTCGATTTGGAACGCATTTTTTTCGTCTCTACCATGTTTTATTTTACGCCCGCCATTTTATAAAAAAAAACACCTGGCCTAAACTATCGCATGGGTTTAGTCGAATCGATAGATACCTACCTCATCGATTAAAATCCATCCAGCCGTAGATACTAGTTATGCTTCGAGGGTTTATAGAATCCCACATACACACCCAGATATGCATGAAAAACATCACCCAATCTCTGCCGTCGCGTTGTCGGGTGAAAATGATTTGATTTACGCACGGCCTTCCACTTGGAATAGAAATTGACACGAGATTCCCACTCCACACTCCACAGGACAAAGACAATCAATAATCCGAACCTCTCCGAGCACAATGAGTCACTGAAGTCGCCTACAAAGCAATAAAAACCACCGGATACGTCTCACTTGTTCTATTGAACCGAGTATACTCGACGCGTCTAAATTAGTTCTTCTATCGGCGGCGGTTGATGTTATTGCCTCTTATTGATATAAATATCATGTTCTCCTGACTGAATTTCGGCCACGGCGACCAATCTCAATGATGTACGGAGTATAGCCAAGTAGATAGATAGCAAGATATATTTTATTGCATAAGTGTGTCAGCAAACACGGGTGCACTCTATCTATTCCTTTACACTCATATGCCGATCAGACGCCAATGCGACACGACTGCAGAGAGATCAGGCGCGGAGACGACGGCTTTTACGTGCTCTCCGAGGCTCGGGGGTGTATCTAACTCCGCCAAGTTAGCTCCGTGCTAAAGCCGTGCTGCTAATGAGAATTGTTTTATTAACCCCCGACGCAAAAACGACGGGGTGTTATAAGTTTGACGTGTCTGTGTGTGTGTGTGTGTGTGTGTGTGTGTCTGTGTGTGTGTGTGTGTATGTGTATGTGTGTGTGTGTCTGTCTGTTCCCCTGTGGCGCTCAAACGGCTGGACCGATTTGAATGCGGTTTTTTTGTTAGAAAGGTGAATTAGTCGAGAGTGTGGTTAGCTATGTTTGAAGAAAATCGGTCCAAAATGGCCGCCGCTACAAAATGGCGGATTATATATTTTTTCACAACTCCCTTAGTATGGGTATCAAACGAAAGGGCTTGACTAGTAGAATAGCACTATTGCAAATCCAAAATGGCCGCTGCCACAAAATGGCGAATGTCGGGGGTTTTTTTAATTTTTAAATTATACTTGTTTTTCAAAGTGACATTGCACAGGTGCACCACATCGGTTGTCAAAAAGCCATAAAGGTTTGCGCTATAAAATGATTTTAAACCCGGACTTTTACTGCCTTTTACTGGTATCTGGCACTGAGAGAATCGATATTTAATTGGATTGCCGCCCACTCAGCGTCCGACCTTTCGTCACCTTCGCCTTAATACCCACTTGTAAGGCAAGAGTAAACGCTCTTATCACTACAATATTGTTGCGCAATGCTGTTAAGGGGCCATGACGAAACTGATTTTGAGCAAAAACGTGATAAGGATAGATTTATTCAGTGTTTTGTATCGAGAAAGAAATGGTATCGATGCAAGTTCGCCGCGATGTGAGCAAAAATCTAACGATCTTTTAAACTATTATCTATGTTTTCATATTACATACATACAGAAACAACACATCTTTTTATAATCCTTTAGTTAGAATGTGCAGATTGTACAACGATCTGGCATCCAAGGCTCAGGAGGAGCTAGATATTTTTGACCCTCGTGAGGGACCCTACAAGAATAAAATAAAAAATGCGTTGTTTCGCGTAGCAAGTACTAATTCCCCTTACTAAAATATTATTGTTGCAATATGTTTTAAACTTAAGTATTTCAATTATTTTTATTTAGCTAACTTGAATATTTTTATTGTTTCTTTATTTTAAGTAGTTGTACACACATATTTTGGCGAGCAGCCGGTTTTGAGGTCTCTGTTCTGTTATTTGCTATTTTTGTTTGGTTGCTAGCTGTTTTGTGTGTCAAATAAATAAATAAATAAATAAATAAACTATGATAGCTAAAAAGCACGATTTTGGACCGGCGTTACATATTTTTCTATTTCATAGCGAATTAAAATAAAAGATCCAAAGAACATATTTTATAACATTTATTTATTTATTTATTTATTTATTCATTTATTTGCATTGAAGTCCATACATGCATATGACACAACATAGGCCCCGTCAGAGCATTGCAAATCATTATTCTTAACTAAGTTAGTTTCTTATATTAAACACATAATAATATGAAATACGAATATTACAATTAAATTAAATTGAATAGGTACAAATATAGATAATTAGATTAGAATTGATAAAATTAAGTAAGTGTAGTTAAGTTGCAATATTGATAGATATGATACCTAAATACATAAGTCCAGTACCTATAGTCTTAAGTAATTGAAATAGTCTAAAATAGTCTTAAATAGTCTGTCGTGCTATTGAGGTCTTAGATTTTATTATGCGATTTAACTGGAAAATAATTCGGCAATTTCATAAAAACAATTTTGCGTGAGCCATTGCTATTCTATATTGCTATGCTATTCTATATTTAAATATGAAAGTAAAGTCTTTCTTTGTAGTTTTCAAGTTCGGCTTACCAAGAAACGCAATTATACTCAATACGTCCCCTTAAATAAACACGTGTTATCGCGTCGACGACGTTCGAGAGTGTTCAGTAAGGCGGTCGGTTGTAGTGTACGCCCGGAACTATATGCTGGCTGACCAGTCATTTATTTACTCTAGAGAGCTTTCTTTCCTGACATAGCTACTAACTGTATCTATCTACAGCCTAAACACATTCACAACTACAACGTTATGCCGACCCATCTGTACGCAGACTATGCAGGCGTGGTCGACAGCTCGACTGCGGATAACAAGGTCCTGAGTTCGATTCCCGGGTCGGGCAAATAATAGTTGGACATTTGTTTAAAATTTGAATAAAGTAACGGCCGCTCGATAGTATCTACGGTTCGTCTTTGTAGAGATTTAAATTGCGTTTTCACCGAAGCGGCGCGGCGCGGCGTGCGGCGTGAAAGGCGATCGCCGGCGCGGCGCGGTGCATTCACATTTCACCGCTCGCGGCCGTATCGAATTTATCGCGAGATCGATAAGCGGCCCGCCCGGCCGAAGCGCGCGTACTTGCGCCGCGGTACAAAAGTGACCAACTCTATAAATCGACATTTTGAAAACGTAATTAAAAATTGCGATTTGATTTCTCGTGTGCCGAATTTTGCCAGCGCAAAACCGCGACGTGCACAAGTCTATATTAGAGACCTATCTCGTTGACGAAGAATTTCTCGCTGATTCTTCTAAATATAATCTGTTTTCCGAGTAGTAGTATTGACTTTTCTTTTAAACGCCTAGATTTTTTTATCTTACATTGTATGGTAATTTTAGTGTAAATTGACAAAACATACCTATGCCATACAAGTCATGCAAATAGTTTTTAAATAAACATTTATACAGGAGCTAAATTTAATGTTTTTTTAAATGGTATGAATGACCGTTAAAAAAACCACGTTATTTTGGTTGTGCCACATTAATATTCGCGCGCCACGCATTTCGCCGACGACGCTGTACGGCTGTAGAGCGGCACACGTGGCGTGTTCGCATGTGTGCGCCGCGAACTGCGATTATATGGAATTCAGTGATTACGACAACCTATCTATAGCCCGGGAGGTAGCGCTGCAATTTTCTAGTGATTTTATACCGACTACAGCCTTTTTAACGTCCCAGTGCTGGGTACAGGCCTCTCTCATAGGAGAAAGGGATTCAGAGCTTAGACCCGCCACGCTGCTCCAATGCGGGTTGGCGAGCTTTGACGACTATTATCACATGATAGTGATAATAACCGGGATCGACTGCTTAACGTGCTCTCTGAGGCAAGGAGTGAAACACTGACAACTATCAACTCCAGGCTGACACTGAGAATTTCTTGACAGAAAAACCTAATACCTAACAATTATTTGCCCGACCCGGGAATCGAACCCGGGACCTCGTGGTATGCAGTCGAATATGCTAACCAGACCATCGACCATCGAGGCAGTTTTATACCGAATTAATTTTATTTCAAACTTTTTTATAACGTTTAATGTGCGCGTCAGTCGTTGCACCCGCAATGGAGCTAAAAGATGCAGCATGAAAAAGTCATTGTATTGTTACGGAGAACCTTATGTCAAGGGAATAAGGTTCATAATTGCTTCCCAATGACTTTTTCATCCTGCATCTTTTGGTTTCACCACTATCGGAACAGCTGACGTTCGGTTCTGTTTATGTGTAAGGGAAAACTATTACATATAGCTATGATTTTCAGTCGGAATAAAATGACTTGCTCAACTTTACTGTAGCGCTACCTCCCGTACTATAACGTCCGAGGCGGCGAGACCGCGTCCAGTAATAATAATAAATAATAAGCCAGTTGTTGGCGGCCGCCGCGTACCGCCGCACGACCGCTGTCGGCGGCTGATAATAATAATTATACCTTAAATAAAACGCGCGATCGAATCCTATCGTGTACACACACTTGTATAATAATTGTGATCTCTCCCTCTTTCATAATTCGGTAAAGTAAATGGACGCGTCTGTGTCGTCAGGATAATCGTTTTGTGTTCGAGTGATACTGAATCTAGCTTATTCAGAATTTATGAAAAGAATTGAATATTACTTACTGTTGTCCAGTTAAGTGGATTTATTTTGTGTATGAGTGTGACCGTTTTCCTAATTTATTCATGACGATATTTATCGGAGTAGGTACCTAATGACAAGAGAGCTGCTGAATGAGCTGAGCTGATGAAATAAAAATAAAGTTTGAGTATCTTTTTTAATATGCTTGGATGCATATAAAATTCTATTAAAACACTTAAGTGACCTGAAATTTTTGCGTTTTTAGTTGCTTAATCTACGCGGGCTGTCAAGTGTAACCAAGAGATTTTTGTTTGACAGTAGGTTTGTCAATTCATAACAGTTTTCTGGTTATTGTTAGCGTGACTCTATTGTGATACTTATCAACCGAGTGCTGTATACCTGCCTTGCGACTGTGCCACTGTGATCGGATTGTTCACAGTTCGAACCGAAGGACTTATCAGGTACGTCTGTTTGACTTGCTAACGTAAACAATGACGCTGCAAGTGTTCACCTAGTCACCAGTGCGAGTAGGGCTACCTCACATAGTCACCGATGCAACTTGCACCTACTTGCACTGTGCAAGTAGGACTACCTCATCTAGAGTTCACTGCAATCTTAGGTTACTGTTATTGTTTAGTCTTTCCCAGTTCGCCAATATCGCTTAACAGTTTAACACCACGGTGCTATGAACCAGAGCGGTGATAGCCTTGTGGTGGTAGCGGTGACAGACTTCGGCCTCCCTTGCAGGGGGACCGAGTTCGATCCCCGGCACGCACCTACATTTTTTGGAGTTGTGTTTTAAGCAATTGAGTATCACGTATTTTAACGGTGAAGGAAAATGTCTTGAGGAAACCTGCATAATGTTAATGTTCTTAAAGGCGAGTGAAGTCTACCAATCCCTACTTGGCCAGCGTGGCGGACTATGGCCTAAACCCTCCTAATTCTGAGAGAAGATGCCTTGTAGTGGGTCGGTAATATGATGATAATGATGATGCCATGAACCATGGTATAACTGTCTAGTATAAACAGTACGGGTTCTATTGTGATATCTACATATCTATTGAGAAGTGTACCTACCTGCCGTGCAATACAGCCATTTGTGATTGGATTGTTCTTAGTACGAACCGAAGCTAAGGGCTTATCAGTTATCACAGGTAAGTTTGTTTGAGTTGGCTTACGTAAACAATAGCACTGCGAGTTTTTATCTATAGTCACTAGGAGAGACAACGAACCGAAAAACGTACAACAGCGTACAATCTATAGACTGCTAAACTGAACGCTCCCGTAGTCAAGTAAAAACTTCTGGAGCACCAAAGAGACGTCAACTCTCTACGTTTCCTATTGACTCTGCAGTGAATGAGGAGAGTTTTGAGGAGTCGTTTAAACTGATACTGATTTCCCTGTTCTTTTAACTTATCTACGTCGCAAAAACTATCATTTTCAGTACCTCGATTTCAACTTTCCTTCAAATTGTTTGGGTACAAAATAAAAAAAAAATATGGGGAAATTCGAGGGACGGACGAACAAACGCCTCAAGAGCCGACGGCATCGCGCGAGTGCTCTAGTATTACAGATGTTCTTGAGTGGCTGCATAACTTAAATACGCTGCGTCTGCTCGATATTACTATCGCTATTAATATTTTAAAAAAACGTTGTGGTAACATCAGCTAGCCGCCCTACAATTGATACCATTAGTACACTAATTGTATGGTGGTAATACTAATAAGCACTCCATACAAGTGTAAATTGAAAATTTAAAAAAACCCCGACATTCGCCATATTGTGGCGCGGCCATCTTGGATTTGTAATAGTGCTATTCTACTAGTCAAGCCCTTTCATTTGATACCCATATTAAGGGAGTTGTGAAAAAATATGTAATCCGCCATTTTGTAGCGGCGGCCATCTTGGACCGATTTTCATGAAACATAGCTAACAACACTCTCGACTAACTCACCTTTCAAACAAAAAAAACCGCATTCAAATCGGTCCACCCGTTTGAGCGCCACAGGGGAACAGACAGACACACACACACACACACACACACACACACACACACACACACACACACACACACACACACACACACACACACACACAGACACGTGAAACTTATAACACCCCGTCGTTTTTGCGTCGGGGGTTAAAAAGCAGGTTAATCAGAAGAGTAAACAGTTTCGCCGCCACGTGTACGCACGCGGGGCCGCGTCGCACAAGGTCACTGAACGCTGGTATCTACACACTAACTATATTATGGCGAGTAGAACTCTTTTTACCCGACTGGGTATATGTGTTTCACCTGTGTGTACGTATGTCCATTCCTATGTCCGCGTGTAACTGCTCAACGGCTCAACGGATTTTGATAAATGATACGTCATAAGATTTGTCTTGATGACGCGAGTGTTATAGGGTACCTAAATTAAAAAAAAATCAAAATGGCTGACTTTATGCGCTTTTATGTGCGGGCTGAAAAATTTTTTTTTCTTCAAGACCCTCGAGTGGGGTATCAAAATAAAGGGCTTTAAAAGGCCAGTACGAAAATGTATACAACTTATATATTTGGAAACAATTTGGAATGATAAATCAAAGAAAATAACCATTTCCTATGTCATTCGTAACTACTCAGCAGCTCAACCTATTTTGATAAATGATACGTCATTAGATTTGTCTTGACGGCGCACATATTACTGGGTACATAAAATTTATAAAAAATCTAAATGACAGATTTTATGCAATTTAATGTGCGGGCTGAAAAAATTTTTTTTCTTTAAGACCCTCGAGTGGGGTATCAAAATAAAGGGCTTTAAAAGGCGAGTACGAAAATATATACAATCTATATGTTTGAAATCAGTTTGGAGTGACAAATCATAGAAAACAAAATAAATAATAACTATACTGTGAGTAAGCGGTGGTAGTTTATTAATTTTTTAGTTCGTTTTTTATTAATTTTTTAAATTGGTGATGGCAGTCGGGTTTTTTTAATTTTTAAATTATATCTTGTTCGTTAATCCGTCAAGGATACCACCGAATCCGGGGAAGCGCGGAGGTTATATCAGACTCTAACCGACTAAACCACCACCGCGGTGTTCGATGCATCGCTTGTTGGCCAAGCGCGGGGCACGCGTTCGAGAGAGTGGAATATGAGTGAACCCTAGCGTACCTACTTTATCATTTCACCTGCTCAATTATCGTCCAGTGGGGCTATTCTCTAACTTAGTTACCAACAGAAAATGGTTGCCAACGAACTAGTTCGATATACATTGCTGTTTTAATGTGTGAAATGAAATCACTGTTTATATTTTTCACACAGTAAAGCAGCAATGTATATCGAACTTATTCGGTGGATATACCTAATTTTCAGTTGGTAACTAGGTTAGAGAATAGCTGGTTTGGATTAGTTAGGGGCGTACACATATCTATAATACTTTAATTTCCTGTAGACGTGACATAGCCTTGCGCTTGAATGCTTGATCATACTTAATCATGATTGATGTAAACAATCATTTATTTATTACAAGCTGCAATAAAATTTCTGCCGCAACCTGTTTTATTGTTATGTTAAAAATGTAGTGTTGTTTCTTACACACTTATGAAAATTTTGATAAGCTTGAGCTATTTTATTGAGCTATAGCTCTATATTATTATTATTATCTCTATGGTTGATTGGCGAGGCGTATTTAAGATGGCGACTGCAGTTTGTTTGGATGGCCACTGCGGTTTGTTTGTCAGTGCCATTAGCAATTCTCCATAATCCGAATTTTACGGATATAATATGTTGTCGACTCGAAATCAATATTTTTTTGTCTTGTTATTCATCTAAGGTTTCGATCGAGTCTACCTTACCCCTTGACGAAATTATTAATATAGATGGTCTAGGTTAGAACACGCTGGTCTAAAAGATAAGGTAACAGAGGCGGATAGTAACTCTTAATAGTACTCGAAAAGCCCAGCACGCGTCACTTAAATGTTCAATACAGCAAGTAGGTAAATAAATCAATACGATTAATAAGTTATTACAATATTCTATATTGTACCTATTCGTATTTCGTACTATTGCTTCATCCTAAAGCAAGAATTATAAAAAAACTAAAATTGTATCTTCTGTTATTGATTCCAAGTAGCCGCACCACATCAACTACACGTCAATACATATTTTACTCGACTCTTGTTTTTAACCCCCGACGCAAAAACGACGTGGTGTTATTAGTTTGACGTGTCTGTGTGTATGATACAATATACCTACTAACATTTAGTTAATATATTATGTAGGTGTATCTTCGCATTTATAATATTGATTGATATTTCGTTTACGTGTGGTTTTATTTCCGTTTATGTAAATTATTGCGCGCGGGTAATACGGGCCGCCGGCCGGCCGGTAGCTGCGGTCGGGTTTGAATTTGTGTGTAATAAACTTTTGAACACGTGTACAAAACTCTCGCATAGTAACAAGTGTTAATGCTGATGTTGGTAACATGTAGGAAACGTATACATAGTAGGTACATCTGTACGTACAGATCTGCAGATGCGGACGCCAAAAAATATGTAAATTATGTGATGCATAACAGTTTAATGAACGTTTTATCAATGCTAATAACTAACTAACAACGTAACCGTGATAAAAATGGAAAAGCCATAGAACATCTAATGTGTCGCTTCGCGTTTTTCGAGGAATTTCCTTCCATTTTCTTTAAGTATATTGAAATTGGAACTCAGCTATAAGGAAAAACAGATTATATTATAAATTTTCCAGCGTGGAAATTCTATAATCTATTTTTCCTTCTCAGTCAATCAGTACGATGTTGTTTATATCGATTGCGGGTTGTTGTGTAGGTACATCGATGGTTGTGTGGCTCCTGTTTGTGTTCGGGGAGTTTGCAAATGTTAACCTCTCTCATGTGTATTCATGAGAATCATAAATATCCATTTTGGTTACGGGTTATATTATAGTTCGTTTGTTTTGATGCTCGGTTCAATCAAGCAAGTTCATTCCAGCGTTGGATTGGATTGGTTGGCGTTTGATACATTATGTCAAACTCTTCACTGGAATGGCATGCTCACTAAATCCAGTTCATTATACTGAAATCAAACCGCTGCTCGCAGCATTCCAGTAATAACAAATTAATTGACACCTATGTTTAAAACACTATTAGCGTATGACTTGTCTTATTTTGAATGTTGTAAACCTGTAAATTGAGTTACATTATTATTGTATTTAGCAGCTAAGAATTATAATTTAAATGTAATTTATAATGTAATTATGTTGGCGAACCCAAAATAAATTAAATAATAAACATTTCAGAGCTGATTGCATGACAGTTTAATTTAGTAGAAAAAAAATGCGAGGCAGTCTGGGGACTGCCGATAGAAGTGACCAAGGATTAAAGTTTAAACAGTATGCATATACCTCATGGAAAACGTTCGACGCGAGCTCCATGATATTTGTTCACCCAAAAAGTGCTCAACGCACCTAAAGAAGTTCAAAAACATATTTGAATAAAATATAGTTAAAACATGTCTGTTACCAAATTAGGTTTAAGCATTTAAAATATTTAAAAACATATTATACTTAATTTGTTAAGTCAGATATTCGTTTCGTGGTAAATTAACGTAGAAAAGTACGTACCAACGCGGAAGTTGCATAACGCGAAATTGCCGACGAGCCGTGTTATTCCAAGTTGCACGCTCGTGTGCATCGCTGCTTACGAGGCAGGGCCGAGTGTCGCTCTAACCGCGACTGCGTCCACCACGCTTTATAAACAATAAATCGGGACAAATGCCTTGTACGATGACCGTGATGGCTGGCATGGCACGCTCACAATTTCAAAATACCCTACACAACTCATACAACTAGTATTAAAATGTATGCATTTGTACCGCGGCATTTATAAAAGTAAACAATCTCCATCGCTCACCATGTTCGTCTTGCGGCGCAAAACCGCGGCGTGTGGATCCGTTCAAGAGGCCTAATCCAGCATTGGATGCCAATTCAGTTGACGATGACGAGGAATATGATTATAGTGCCGACACTGGCTTCAAAAAGTGTAGAGTAAGTATGGGTGGTTCTACTCACAGATAGGCTGAAAAATACCTCACTGTGTTATAATACCTGAGTTTAGTTTATATTATAAGTTATAAGTTTTTGGAAATGAAGGTTGAAATTCGGTCAGGACAATAAAAACTGCTGATTTTTATAAGTACAGGTATCTTGCATAGGCCTTTTTCATCTTTCATACTCCACAGATCATTGTGATGTAATTTTTTGGTATACCTACTCGAATTCATATTATGATTAATCAGGAAATTCCTTACGTTATCGACGCGCGTGGTATCTCTTACGCGGCATGTATAGCTAAACGTGAGTGCTGTTGCCATATCGTAGGTAGTAGGTAGTAGGTAGTTATATATACACTTCTCGATATGTACGCAAGTGGAAATGTTTCACTAATGATGTCACACTCATAGCGTGTGTTGATAGCTATCGCAATTCGCCGACGACGAGTGCGCAAAAGTGTCGGTGTGTTTTTTAAATATTGTAATTCGTGCCTTAACTTTGGTAAGCTAATTTATTACCAGGTGCGGTAGCGAAATATCATTTACCTACCTACCTACCTAATACCTATAGCCTCGAATAGTTCAATGTCAACATTTTGTTTAGTATGATGTGTGTATGTTGAGTAATGAAAAATATAACACGCTCTAACTGTTCTAATTAGAGAGAGCAAATATTGCACTTTTGTTATATGGCATACTGCGCCATAAGCATAGTATAATAAACGTGTCCATACAAATGAATGCTGAGTGATATTGTTTTGCTATATAATATTTCCTATATATACTACTCAAAACAAAATAGGGCCCACTACGTTTTTACACTATAATCTTAAAATACCTAAAAATCTGTATTTTTTAAAAATTGTTATGTTTAAATTAGAGAATAAGAAATTATGTAAACCCTAAATTGTTTATAAAAAAAAATATTTTTCTAGAATTAAAGCCGAAAACAAAAAATAACAATTATTCTACAAAATCGTAATGTTTAATCTAACACTGTTCTTTGAACTTTTTCACGATAAATCCTTTCACAATGCTGTTTCTAATATCGGGTAGGGCCCCCTCTGCTTCGTACACACTCACTGAGCCTGTTTGGGACACTCTCGATCAAATGGACAACATTTTCCAGGGGTATCCTCTCCCAACAGGCTTTTAAAGCAGTAATCAGCTCCTGCCGGTTATTTATAGTGCTGTAACTTTCTTTGAGGCTCCTCTTTAACTGGTCCCACAAATGTTCAATAGGATTGAGGTCCGGACTCATAGCAGGCCATGGTAAAACCGAGATATTGGCGTCCGCGAGAGCTCTCTGGGTGCTCCGGGCTGTATGAGCGCGAGCATTGTCGTGCATGAAAACAAATCCATCACCCACCCGCTGTGAAAATGGGATCACATGGGGTCGAAGTACACGCTCAATGTAACTGGCAGCAGTTACGGTTCCCTCGTCCAGAATTACCAGCTCGGTTTTACCTGCTAGGTTAATTCCGCCCCATACCATCACACTTGGGCCCCCCCAGCGGTCTGTTTCGTGAATGCACTGTTCTGTGAAACGTTCGCCTTGACGTCTCCATACGCGTACTCGTCTATCATCACTAAAAAACTTAACTTTACACTCATCGCTAAAGAGTACACTTCTTCAATTGTCCATCGTCCAGTTCAAATGGTCACGTGCGAAGGTTAACCGTGCTGCACGATGAGCCCTGGTGAATTTCAGCCGAACAGCCCGCATTCTGGAATGTTGTCCATCCTCGTGGAGTCGGTTTCGAATGGTTTGGTCACTGACTCGGGTACCAGTGGATTCCCGTAGTCGATTTTGTAAGAGCCGGGTGGTTAAAGTACGATCTCGACGTGCAGTTAATCGGATGTACCGGTCCTCTTGGGCAGTTGTGGCCCGAACTCTTCCTGATCCACGTCTCCTAGCAACACTGCCCGTCTCCTGGTAGCGTTCCCACACGTTTCGGATAGCTCGGCGAGACACGCCGAGGCGCAGAGCTACAGATCTCTGAGACTCTCCCTCCTGAAGCAAAACGACTGCTCTTGCTGCGGATTCCATGTCCATATGACGACGAAAACCAGGCATAGTGATCAAGGCTAATACCAAAATTAAAGTAAACAGCTAAACAAAGTGAGTTTCGACAGCAACGATTAAAATTCGACTGAGAACACAAGCGATCAGGAACTTGTGCAAAGGGATGATTTTAAGCACTTCAGTTTTTTTTGTCACCCACTTAAGAATGAACATTGAAGTTGTCCCTTGCAACATCGTTAAAGGTTCATAAACATGTCTCCGAAATGTTTCAATACTTGACATTGCTATTGGTTAAGGTAGAACTCAGTTTTTATACAAAATTCGAAATTATGTGAAGTGGGCCCTATTTTGTTTTGAGTAGTTTATATTATATTTCCTATGTAGGTATATTATAGCGTTGTCTGAACTGTCCTTAAGGCTACATGTATATTATTGTTATCGTAATCGTTACTTCGAGCAAAAGTTCGTCGGAAAAAGAGAAGTTCAACTTTTTAATTTAAATTCTTTCTTATTCGGCCGAATTGACGATATTATTATCTCTACTCATTTAGATACGTTAGCTCAGATACGTGTAAAGATGGCCCCTATTTTATTTTCTTTCATGTCTAGGTATAGGTACCTACCAACTCTGCATTTTTGGAATACATTTAATTATTCTAATTATTAAAAAAATACACAGTCAAATCTGGTAGTACAAATATTTTAGACACTACAAATATTGACAGAGAGTGGAGAAATTTATCGTCGAGCTAAGAAAGACTGATGTGTACTCATAGAGTCAACATGGACATTCTGAAAGGCAAACTGTCCATTATCCAGCAACTAGACGTTATTTATACTGCAGAGCCGGGCATTTATTAAAACCGGTCTGGCACACATAGGCAGCAGGCTAGAAAATGCGCTCAGGGATCAAAGAAAGTTGTAGCCAGTTCCCGCACCCCGTAGCGTAGGTCGATGCGTTTACATTTTAAGCCCGAAACACACTCAACGCACGTGTGTTCGTGTACAATTTGTTTTACAAGAAACTGCATGAAGCATGTCTAATTGCAGCGCGTGACGCCTAAGGCTTGATTTTCCACTACAGTTGTGCTAATCTGCATAGTGCATAGCGACGGATGTTTATGAGTTATGACATCAGCCAATAGGATCGTTTCGACTTCCATAGCTTAGCTTGGCTTAGCTCTTGTGAAAAAGAGTTTAACGAAGCAATATATTTTTTTATAATTACTCATAACAGCGAGGAATCTGTACTACTACTAAGGATGCGAGTTATGGATCCGAGAGTGATATAACTGTGTGAAGTTCTATAGAAGAAGAAGTAAGTAGACGACGTACCTACTACTCGCGCTAACTCACGCATAGAGCATTTTTATAGCAAATCTTACCCGCTCCCGCTACACCACTTAGCTTTGGTGGAAATAAACACATCGCTTCAATTCTAGCTTAACTACGTTGCATATTTTTGGGGGAATGCAGCGGTGCGGCTCCAATGCGCGCTTCGCAGTGTGAATGCCTTCATACAATTCCTCGTATTACAATTTGTAGCGCTGCGGAGGACATGTTTGTTTCAGCCTTTACGATGCCCGAACGCGAGCGGAATAGAAAGTTCCAATCGTGTTGTACTGCCATGCAAATAGTTTAGCAATAAAGCGGTACCCGCTAACGTTCGTTATAGGGAACTTGCCTAATAAAGCTTTGTTGTTACTGGTTTCAAAATCGATGTTCTAACTCTGCTTACCAGTGAGCGAGATACAATTTATGTGTCCAAATGTTCACGAAAGCGCCAGGGTATTTTCTCGATGCTGCCGTATCGCATTTTCACACGCTTTTTATTAGCTTCACCTGTATGTTAGTATGTTTGTAACCGACTCCTTTGGGCGCGATTTTTTCATTAGATGTATCTACGACAAGCGAAGGCTGGTCTTTATTCTTTGCGAGGCTAATCAGTTGAACGGAATTCGCGATTCTTGTTCACTCTGATGTTAAGCAATCGAGACTTTCTCTTACGGCCGGTGCATTTTTCGCCGGCTACTTTGCTTGTCATTATGAATTACAAGAGCATTGCGCCGAAGCAGATATCCAAGATAAGCAACTCTCTCTTTAATTATCCTCCAATAGGTACATACCTATATGGAAAGTACATATTTGTCTATATCTTGTGATTTGTTTTAAAATCTTTGAACCTATCGTATTGATAGTGTCGGATACTTTATTCCCAACTTTTGTCTTAGCCACTTTATGAAAGTAAGAAAGTGACAAAACATACGTTTAGGCTATCCGACACTTACCAGAAACTAGAAGGTCGTGAAACAGGCCCTTAGTGTATTAAAACGCGAACAGAAGCAAAACAGTATAATTATAGTGTCAAGGATCAAAGAAAGTTTCAGTGCCATTGATCCCCTCGTTTACATTTTACAATGCTCGCTTGTACGGAGTACGGACACGGGCTGAATAGAAAGCTGTATCAACATATTGTACAATTGTACAATTGTTTCTATGGTTCAAGTTTGTACTTATCGCTGACTTTCACTGGCACAGCCATGCGATAATGGTGCGAGAAGTACCGAGTTTGATTTTCTTTTGAGACATAGAAAAATGTTTTCGAATGTGTCTCATATTATCTATTACTAGCGGTCCGCCCCGGCTTCACCCGTGGTACATAATATATAGCCTATATCACTCAGGGATCACGTACATATCCAACGGTGAAAGAATTTTTGAAATCGGTCCAGTAGTTCCTGAGATTAGCGCGTTCAAACAAACAAACTCTTCCGCTTTATTATATTATCTAGTATAGATTACCAGACATAATTATTACTAGATGATGCCCACGGCTTCGCCCGTGTGGATTTAGGTTTTTAAAAATCCCGTGGGAACTTTTGATTTTCCAGAACAAAAAGCAGCTTATCTGTAGAAACCCGTCCCCAAAACGGAAAAATCCCGTGGGATCCCCACGATTTCGGAATACAATTCCTTACAGCATCAGGGTTGAGGAGTTGGATATGTAGTTACCTACTCGAGTTCATTCAACGATAAAGTCTTTAATTGGTACCCCCAATATCAATTTAAATAACCGAAAGTTTCTAAAACCCATTAGTTTTGGGGATCAGGTCCCCTACAGCATCAGGATTGAGGAGTTGGAATCCAAATTTTTTATAGAACTGGGTCGCAATGTTTCTCTATCGATTAAAAAAAAATTACGCAAATCGGTTCAGAAATCTCGGAGATATCGGTGTACATAGGTAGAAAAACACAACTCCTCCTTTTTTGAATGTCGGTTAAAATAGTAGCCTATGTTACTCCCTGGTTAATTATCTACTTGTATGTGAAGGTCCGGTCAAAATCTGTTCAGCCGTTCCGAAGATTAGCCCGTTCAAACAGACAGACAGACAGACAGACAGACAGACAGACAGACAGACAGATAGACAGACAGACAGACAGACAAAAATTTTAAAAACGTGTGATTCGGTTATGGTAGCGTTTAAATAACCATATGAGCTTAATATGAGGTAGTTATTTCGATATTACAGACAGACACTTCAATTTTATTTATTAGTATCAGATATAGATTATTACCAGACATAATATTTGAGTGTTCCAGTACGATGTCGTTTAGGTGGACGATTTATTAAGTGTATAGGTATAGGGTAGAAAAATGTATCTTCAAATTGACTACTGCGCAGATTTTTAACGCTTGTGTTTTATGCATTCTATGAATAGCTGCCACGATTATTCTACGACCGTCACTTCATTTTAACTAGCGTCTGCCGAAGCAAACAAGAAGTGAAGTTCGTTCCAAGTCTCGCCTAGCAACAAGTGCAAAGAGCGTTTTCTATCGGATGCTTGCAATCTGTGCACGCGTAAAGGTGGTTGACCCCGTGTCATTGTTGAAATCCACCGAGTAATTGGACGTGTCGTGTGAAAGTTGGCTATCTAACACGACAGCGGTTCCTGTTAATCATAACGATATAAAACTGCGTCGTTTATATCACGCCAGTAATCTCTTTAACTCAGCTTCTTGGAGAGAGATCCTCTTAGAGATACGAAGGAGAGGTTTCCCAGGGTGCATACAAAATATTATAAGTAGCTACCTAGCAGATAGATATATAATAGTAAGAGACTCTAACGGAAAGGAAGAAATGGTCAAAGTCAGCAGTGGAGTACCCCAGGGATCGATACTCGGGCCCACTCTTTGGAACATTCTATATGATGGAATTTTCCAGCTGGAACAAGAAGAGGGCATCCAATTGGTGGGCTTCGCTGATGATCTGGCTCTGATTGTGGTTGCCAAAAATGAAGTTTCCCTCATGACTCGTGCTAATAGGGCGCTTAAGCGAATAAATAACTGGATGACAGGAAAGCGACTGGCATTAGCACCAGAGAAAACGGAAGCAATTATATTTAGTGGGAGGCGAAGGCTAGATCCTATACAATTTAGAATACAAGATGCTACAGTGACTCCGAAGGATCATGTCAAATACCTAGGAGTATGGCTCGACAAAAGTCTGACTTTTAAGAAGCAAATAGAGGAGGTTGCAAATAAAGCGCAAAAACTCGCGGAAGCGCTAAAACGACTAATGCCGACGAAAGGTGGTCCTAAAGCGAGTAAGCGAAGAGTTCTAGCTTCAGTGGCTCACTCCGTCATTCTCTACGGAGCACCGATTTTTGAGGGAGCACTAAATGTAGAACTATACAGGAAAAAATTGGAGGCAGTGCAGAGAAGATTGGCAATTGGCATCTGTGGAGCATACAGAACAGTTTCAACTGAAGCAGTACTGGTCATAGCAGGGCTGATCCCTATAGCTAAGCTGGCCAGAGAACGCGCTACGCTGTTCGAGTGTAAGGATCAGACACCCGCAGAGTTGCGAGAGAAAAGCCTGACTGAGTGGGAAACTGAATGGTCTAGAGAAGGAAAAGGTAGCTGGACTAGAGAATTAATTACCGACCTAAAAGCGTGGCACAAAAGGAAGTTTGGTGAGGTAGACCGGTGGCTGACGCAGGCGCTCAGTGGTCACGGGGTGTTTAACACCTACCTTTTCGCAATAGGAAAAGCATCAAGTGAAAGTTGCTACTTCTGTGGAGAGGAAGACACCCCGAGACATGCTATATTCGAATGCCCTGCCTGTTTAGATCTGAGATCGGCAGCGCAGGGAACGAGCGAAAGGGTTGAGGCAAGAAACTTAGTCACACGCATGCTAAAAAATGAAGAGGAGTGGCATAAGTACGCCCAGATGATAAGGGCAATTATCATGCGCAAAGAGAATAGAGAACGAGAAGAGAAGAAGAAAAAAGAGTAAAAGAGTGGTCAGCACGAAGTAATGCAAATGCGGTTCCGTGCTGATCAAGAGGACAAGGGGAGGTTGTTTTAGTCCGTGCAAGTCGGACATGCCCTGCCAACAGGCAGAAGTCCGGAGGGATTTTTTCCTCCCCTGAGAGAAAAAAAAAAAAAAAAAAAAAAATCTCTTTACAATTTTGTATGTGTTTGTTAATAGCTGAATTCCCACGGCCGTATACATATGTGCATTGTGCAATGTGCATACGTGTGATAATACTGATAATGCGCACCGTCTGGTTTGGTTTCTTTCACTGTCGAGCCTATGAAAAAATAACGCGTTGAGAACTTCTTTTTTGTAAGTCGGTAAAGAAGTGGGCCCAAACTACATTCATTAAGACGCAGGCACAAGCCTCAAGCACAAGTTTTCGTTATTTATTGTATAGAAAATAGAAAAATGAATAGCATCCTCAATAGTACAACAAGAAATAGAAATCAAAACCTAAAGATTTAGACTGATTTTGTTTTTAAATGACATAATTATTATGTACAAAACGGGTACATACTACGATAAATATCCCGTATAATTATGTCAATATTTCGATCCGGTTACATGAATGGTGGTTACGGTGGTGTTGCGAGACGTCAGACCTTAATAGTAATATAAAGTTTGAGTGATGTAAAAAACACTGCGCGCCTCGGCTTCGCTAGTGTGAGTTGCGTCTTGGGTGCTTGAAGCAGAAACAGTACCGGTAGAAAGTGTTTACGCGGACCAATGGAAGATTTGTATTGATACAATGGCATTATTTAATCCCTTGTTATTCAATGCGTAATACGTATCTATATTGCAAGTAACATTATTATACGTATATGAGGTATAAACAGACAAACACGTATGTTTTGAGTGCTGCGTACGCGGACGGTCTAGTGCTACCGACTAATTGAAGTGTTGTTGCTACCTCCATTATTGGAGTGCCAGTGGAGTCATTAGTCTCGTGTTTGTACGTAGAGATATTTGTTAGGAATTTATTTGCTCTGTACCAGCTGGACTTATAAAATAGGTTTTGTATAAGGATAATGATATCCAAGACGTATTTGTAACGTGAGAAAATGAATCTTGTTAGGTGAAAAATAAAATGATACAAAAATTATTTTCCTTTGTTGATCAGGTATTGTGGTTTTTTTTGTCGAAAGGCTTTATTTTTCTAAATCAACAAATAAATATGATTGAACTATATACCTACATATATCTGTGATTTCGAATTATCTGCTTCTTTTTAAGCTCATTCTGTAATTATTTGCTTACAGCTTTGTTTTGTTACAAGATACCTACTCGATTTTTACGTGGAATGATTTTCGTGATAAAATGTCATAAGCCAACTGATTTATGCAAAGAGGCGTGACACTTCACTATATTTTGAAAGTTTTTATTGATTTAGTGGCTATCGTTTGCCAAGGAATTTAAAGTGTCGCGTCTTTTCGGTATTGGACCGGGAGATAGTGATAGCGCAGTAATTTGTTACAAGTATGGCGACCCTGCGAGGTTCGAATTAAGCAAAATTAATCAATACTCATAGCGCTGGTCGTCGTCGTGGCGTAATTGCACCGTATGCTAAAGTAAACTTATGCTTTAAAATAAACTTTAATTAGACCAAAATTCTGTAATGATAATTATGGAATATTTCTTTAATTTTTATTCCTTCTAAATTCCTATAAAAATATGTACCTTATTACATTTAAACATGATTTCTTAGTTCTTAGCATACATCAACCTACACATTCTTCTAATACATATACACAATAAGTATATTTACAGTTAACAATATATTTATTTAGGTCTTCACATATACAGTACATAATATATATATTTTGTAGAGTATAATTTACTTGGTACAAATGTTCGAACCCATTATTAAGTTTACAAACTTCGTCCAACTTTCGAAAATTATTATTCTAAAACTTTCGGGATAATTTTGACCTCGGAACTAGCAACAAACTAACGAACATTCGGAACTTAAGATGTTTTCAGTTTTATATTACCAAAAAAAAAACATTGTTTCATGTACCTACCTATCAGGCTTTTGAATCTTGTTGATTTGTTAGAAATTTTAAAAGGTCAGAGTGAAAAAAAAATAACTAGTTGACTTGAAAGTTGTTACTCGTACGTTACTAGTTAAATTTATTTATTACGCGCATCGAAATCTGCCATGTCACATATCCATCTAAAAATATTGCACTTGGCACTGAATGAAACGACGTTAACTCTTTGAACCGTGGCCAAAGTATTCTTTCAGACGTTACTATATTGCGAAGCGGTATGAAATCTTATCTTACAGACTGAAGTCATGCCCGATTGATTCAAGGTATAGTAAGACCGCGATTAACTTGGCTCTCCCATGGTCTGCGGGACGAGGGAGGGGGGGAAATTCTCATTGATAAATTAATAATCAATGGATGTGCTCGTACTATAATGTATGACAAGCATTTTTGACGCCCCTGTGAGTGTGTGTGTGTGTATTGCTACTGTAAGGACATGACACTAAATTAGGGAAAAAGAAATTTTATAATAATTATAATAATTTTAATTATCATAGTTATTCTATTATTTGCGTAATCGCAATTTAGTCTTTCATCTGTGTCTCTTTAAGTTTGCTCAATACTTTTCTATAGTAGTAGTAGTTAGTACTATACATTTAAAGTTAAGTAGGTACGTTTCAGGATATAGAAAAAAGATTTTCCATAACCAAGAAAGAAGAAGATACGTTATTAAATATAATTTATACCCCATTTTTTAAATTTTATACATATTATACTCATAATAAAATAATTTATTTAATACATCTACTAAATACAAGTAAAGTTCGTGAACTAAAACCCGACTACGCTTAATAATTTAATAATAATTTAGTGGGCAAATGCGCGGGGCAAGGAGCTAGTGGTGCCATCTGTTATTCTTATCCGAAACTAATTTTACAAGTATAAATTAAAAATTTAAAAAACCCCCGACATTCGCCATTTTGTGGCGGCAGCCATCTTGGATTTGTATAATGCTATTCTACTAGTCAAGCCCTTTCATTTGATACCCATATTAAGGGAGTTGTGAAAAAATATGTAATCCACCATTTTGTAGCGGCGGCCATCTTGGATCGATTTTCATCAAACATAGCTAACAACACTCTCGATTAATTCACCTTTCAAACAAAAAAAATCGCATTCAAATCAGTTCACCCGTTTGAGCTGAGCGCTACAGGGGAACAGACGGACAGACAGACAGACAGACACACACACACACACACACACACACACACACACACACACACACACACACACACACACACACACACACACACACACACACACACACACACACACACACACACACACACACACACACACAGACACGTCAAACTTATAACACCCCGTCGTTTTTGCGTCGGGGGTTAAAAATCTAGAAAGCCGCGCAAAGCTGACTTCTCGATTTTTTTCGTAGATAAAATGTAGCCTATGTCACCCTGATAATAACAACGAATCAATAGACACCTCATTCATCAAAATCGGTCCAGCAGTTTAGGCGCTACATTAGTACACACAGAATCTCATACAAAAATCGGTTACAAACATCCATACATAAATATATACATACGTAATCTTGGAAATAAAAGAGGATTCTCCGTGGATCAATATATTTAATTTTAATTAGCACTGTTACACCAATGGCCGACGGGACGCCGAGGCAGAGAGCAAGCAGAGAGCCAGAGAAGATAAAGTACAATTCGAGTTTCGACACCACAGATAAAACTTATGCAACAGATCTGTAGCATCAATAGTCACAGATAATAAATCAGTGTTGACAATTCTTTATAAAAACAAATCGCAACTTAATTATTTACAACACGTAAATACATAGACTGCTAAAATCATAACCCTTCCTTTTGGCTTTGCCGTAGTCGGGTAAAAAAAAACCAGACGTTTAGATTAGTACGGCATGGAGATGTTAGGAGATGGAATAAAACAAAGATAAAAAAACTATTAGGATTCGTCGAGACGTGTTCTTCTATATCTTAAAATTTCAATGCATTGCTGTCAGATGATGTGTCACTGTCGCTATCAATAACTACATATATTATAATTCACTAATTCATCGTCGTCATTCTGCAATCTCTCAACGTGAACTTAAGTACAATGTGACTTCACGTAGCCTCCGTTACAGCTTGAAAAGCATCTTGCACCAGATTTAATATTTTTGTTTCGAAACGCCAGCGAAATAATCAAAAATGTTGTGTTGAAATTATTGGTCCACATTATAGTATTTTTATAATAATTGAGAGGCCGTTTGCGTGATGGCTTCAATGGGTATGGAAATTTTTCACATGAAGCTGACAACACTTCTTGACATTGCCCGTCAGCCTCATATTTATTATTATGATATATAATTAAGAGATATTTGTTCTTTTCTCTCACATTCTTGAGCACAAAACGAACGCACTACCATAACAATTTTTCTAGCACAACTTTTTATCACATAAGAACTGGTTACTGCTATGTATTTCACAAAATTTTCGTAACGATGTAAACAATGAACTTTGAAGTTTCAAAGTGACTTTTCAATATGACAGATTTCGACTGCCCTAGTGATATAAACAAAGTAACTGACATTTTTTGTGAAATTGACTTTTTTGCATTAACAAAAGTTTAATGTCGAGTAGTTTTTTAACACAGTGTCCACAGTATAATATTTCAAATAACTTGAACAGTTTACTGAAATTTGAATTGCCCAAACAAATAACTGCACACTGAGACTGGAATTTAGGGTATTACTTTATGTACTTATAAATAATCGTTTTAATTGTTATCGGTTACTTACTATTTTAAAATGTTTCTACTGAAGGTAGGTGCAGAATTTTAGATACCTACGTACATAATTAACTAATAGGGACATTACTTTACAGGAATATAACTAAAAATAGACACAATACTGTAAATTATAACTTTACAAGATAAACATAGTTGATTATGATGCCCACGACTCCGTCTGCGTGTATTTAGGTTTTTGAAATTCTAGTCTAAGCTCTTAATTTACCAGGATAAAAAAGTAGCTTATGTCCTTTCCAAAAATGAAACTTATCTTTATACCTCGTTAAGATCGGTTGAACAGTTGGTGCGTGAAGACTTAGTAGACAGACATACTTTCGCATTTATAATATTAGTAGGTAAGTATAGATATGGTATAGATTCTTGAGTTGTAATAAGCTCTAACTTAAGTCTCTGAGTGAACTAGGTTGGATATGCTTTGTCCGTCTGACTGTCACAGCCTTATAACTTCTGATTTAATGAACAGAATTACTTCAAATTCACCGATAATATTATGTAGAATAACATTCAGAATTACGACCTAAAGCCGGTGATTACATAAAAAATAATAAAAATAGTTATTTGAGTTATTTGGGGAGGGCCCGGGTGCCCATTAAAGCAAATGGGAGGGGACAATTGTATTAGTCGCAATATCACAATCACAATATCACACACACACAAACGCACACGCACACGCACATTTGAACATTAATTTTTGGGGTAACTATTTGTATCTGAATAACATAGTAAACTCTTTGTAATAAATTGAAAAATTATTTTTGGAAGAAATTATCAAGCAATATACAAACGAAGTAAATGACTTAACATCTTTTTAAAGTTGAAAAATTATTTTTTTTGTATTTTATTTGCAATTAGAAAAACCATATTTTTAATTTTAAACAAAATTAAAAGCGAAGGAGTTAGGAATAAATACTGTTATTTATAAGTTAAAATATATTATTTTGCAATTTATTACAGAGATAAATAAGTAGGTATTTTGTAGAAAGGTTGCCTTCAAATAAGAGTTTCAATGTTTATTCTTGTCCTGTAAAATTGTTCTGAATGTAGTTACTTTGTGTATCACTAGGGCAGCCGATTTATCAATGAATTTATCAATGAACTTATGAATGAACAAATCGCTGCGCGGGGCACAGGGGGAGCCGCGCTGTCATGCAGGGAGGTTATCTTAATCACGGTATAGGTATATCTATGTCAAGACTTACCCGTCGTGCTAATTGGTTAACGATCGTACGATCGAACTTCGATACGATCTCTTCTCAGATCAGGGCGCGTTTGGAACCCTCGTAGTTTTAGTGTTAAGTTTCCGTAGTAATTATCACCATTACATCACTTTCATGTAGGTACTTTATAATATATTGACGTTCAAAAAGTGTACAGTGTACCTACTTTGAATAAATGAAATTTGAAATTTGAATTTGAACGATGCGATTTCGTCATACGATCGAATCAAACATAATAATATTATGAATCCCCTAACAGTGTCTTAATTGAGGCTCGCAAGTCATCGCCCGATCGCAATATGTACTAATTCTCATCGTGCGACGAAATCGATCGTATTGGTCGTACGATCGTTAGCCATTTAGGATGACGCACGCCTTAAGGTTTCGAAATAATACTTATATGACATTTAGGTAATGCTATCCTTTTCGACAAGAAACATGAATGGCAATGTTATAGCTCTTTTGTAGACCTCCCAATTTCACTACTTTACATTACAGTTTAGATATTGTTTACAAAAGCATAAGTATAAATATTTAACAGCCAAGTTAAAGAAAAAGAAAAATACAAGATATAAAAGAAAAGAAGTCCGCCATCTTAGGGCAGTCTTGGAATGTTGACGGGCTGATCCGCGCGTCACTCGACTTCCGCGAAGGCCGGGCCTTTATTGATTTTTTATGCGCGTTGTCCATTCGTTACACTGCGAGTGAGTACCAATACCAACCAACGCCCCTGCAGTGTGATTCTCTTAAAAACGTTTATACGTTGCTAGAATCGATGTAGTCTACGATGTAACATCGTACACATCGACTAGACCTACAGCGGTTGTTAAATTTGGTATTCTGGAGTAGCATAAACATATCCGGCGATCTTATTGTCGAGACGAACCCTACGATGTTCAACCGGGCGACCCAGTGATGTCATGCTATTTTCATTTTAGTATCGGAAAAAGTTTACGATTCAGAAATTCAGCCTTTTTAATGGCTTTTAAATTATTTTATGATACATTTTATTGTTTTAGGACAAAATTACATAAAGAAATACAAAATATTCTGAAAATGATCATTGTTTAGGACTTTTATCTTCGACTCAGGCAGAATGCTTGTTGACCTTTGCCGTCACGATATAAAAAATAACGTTGGGGTACTGGCAGGATGACATCACCATGTATGTAAACACTTGAAACTTGGGAAGGAATTTTTCTAACTCTTGAGAAAGTATAAAAATGAGAAACAAAGCGAAACACTTAAAATTTCACTTTAATTCTCGCAATACTGCAGTGCTATGGCGACCTACAATTATAGTGTTCAGACTACTTCTGAGTACCTTATGTTGGTGTTCTGTGTTGGCGACAAGTCAGACCTCAGCAATAATTACTTTAAACAAATTTAAACTTACTCGTAAACGTGAATATGAATTATTGTGCTAAATTTCGTGAGATCGACAATCATTTCAGTCCCTGGAAATAATACTACATGCATTAAATGCTTTAAAGTTGGTAGAAACCATAGGAGTTCAGTGGCGATATTGATGACCAGTCAAACTTGAATAATGGACACAAGACAATAATAATATAATGATGAGGAAGTTGAAATTCTACAGTTATGAGCATCGACAGAAGATATCCGCAAAAGGTTCGTAAGAAGATGATAGTTAGTTATTAGAGTGTATGTGTGTGTATAGATTAGATGGTAGTTAGTAGAGTGAGTAGTGACCTACTCATTACTTATTACCTAGGTACTATGTGCTCGCTCAGTATAAATCGGTTGAATTCTATAGCCGGAATTAGGAGTGTTATTTCATCAAATACTAATTGATTTCCACTACTTCGTCTGCAAGGATTTAGTTTTAAAAATCTATATTATATTGTTGCATGTAAAGATTTTTATTTTTTAAATATTCCTGGGTTAAAGAGTACCTACTACATCATTCTTTGTACTATTATTAGTCCTCTTTAAGCCTGTAAAAGTCATATCAAAATCGGTTCATCAGATTAGGTACCTATTCTAAAAATTTTCAAAATATTTTAGTTATGCTTCAAATAATTATAGCAGCTTGATAATGTGGAAGTTTGAAGTGTCTGTCTTGTTTATTTATTATTTGTCTAATTAGACAACTTACATATATTTTAAGTTTGCTGTACTTAATGTTTTATTTAATATTAAATTAAAATGTTTCAGCTGGAATGGATGGAAGAGATGGACGTAACTTTCAGGAAGGATTTTGAAGGAATCAAAATGTATCGATCAGCAGCGCGTAGGGCACATGATGAATCATGATTCAAGCCCCTATAATATTATTTAATGTATTACACAACACATTAAAATAGCAACATGAAAATTGTAAAATAAAAATCACTTTTTTAAATCTCTTATTTTTTTTACTAGTCTGTCTTTGAGGTTGGTATAGTATCATAGATGGCAAGAAAAAAGTACTTTTACTAACCAACTTGAGAAAAAGGAGGTTATCAATTCGAACGTATGTATGTAATGTTATTGAAACTGCAAAATATTCACATATGATAATTCATATCTATAAGGGCTTCTAAACAAAAATATATACATTTCATCGGTGAATGTATGGTAGTCCACGCATTTCTATGAAACTATTGATCGTATTATGGCCATTCTTCTTTCTCTTTATTTATTTTTATTAGCTTAAAACTTCAATTCAGGGAACAGTGCAAGTTTTATCAAAATCGGTTCAGTACTTAATTGTCACGATATGAACTGTTAAGTGGTGAAGTCAGTTTAACTTTCAATCTTTTAGATTAACTTACTTTCTTTTATTTATTGCTATAGAATAGAATAGAAAAGTTTTTTATGCAAATAAACTTTTACAAGTACCTACTTTTGAATCGTCAATTAAATCTACCACTATTTATTACACAACTTATATCCATTTTTTAGAAGAAGGTACAAGCAATATAATCTGCAGAATTCCTTCAAGAATCCATATTACAATATTAAAAATGCGAAAGTCTGTCTGTCTTTCTGTCTGTCTATCTGCTAGCTTTTCACGGCCCAACAGTTTAACCGATTTTGATGAAATTTGGTACAGAGGTAGCTTACATCCTGGGGACGGACATAAGCAAATTTTATCCCGGAAAAGCAAGTGGTTCCCACAGGATTTCAAAAACCTAAATCCACGCGGGTGAAGTCGCGGGCATCATCCAGTTTACAATAAATTATCATAAAATTGATAAGGGCAAAGTTATAAGTAGCAAATGTACTGTAAAACCTCTTAAAACTTTCTCGTAATTAGACCTTAATGAGACAAAGAGTGGAAGTGCATAATAATTCGGCCTATACCTAAATATTGTATATGATCCTATTCTTAACTTATCACACTTCTAATATTATAAAGGCGAAAGTTTGTGTGTATGTTTGTTACTCTTTCACGCCGCAACTACAGAACCGATTTGGCTGAAATTTAAAACATACATAGCTTATAAACCTAGAATAACACATAGGCTATTGTTATTATCCTGGAAACATCTACAGTTCCCGCGGGATTTAAAAAAAAAACGAAATTTGCTATAGCAATCTACAGCTACAAGCTGTGATAGCCTAGTGGTTAGGACGACCGACTTCTAATCGGAGGTCGTGGGTTCGATCCCGGGCACGCACCTCTAACTTTTCGGAGTTATGTGCGTTTTAAGTATTTAAATATCGCTTGCTTTAACGGCGAAGGAAAACATCGTGAGGAAACCTGCATGCCTGAGAGTCCCTCCATAACATTCTCAAAGGTGTGTGAAGTCTGCCAATCCGCTTGGCCAGCGTGGTAGACTATGGCCAAGACTCTTCTCACTCTGAGAGGAGACCCGTGCTCTGCAGTGAGCCGGTAATGGGTTCATCATGATGATGATGATGATGAATCTACAGCTACAGCTATAGGCAGATTACTAAACTTCCTTGAAAGTAGGTATAAAGGTTGGAAAAGGGAGCGGGAACGGGAAGGAAAAATCCACGATTCCCTCGGGATTTGTGAAAAACCAAAATTCACTCAAATCCACGCGGACGAAGTCGCGGCATCAGCATCACACATATAATTATATACATAGTGATAACCCAAGGCCTCATTTATCTATCCCTCAATAACCATATTGTATGACACTTTTTGACACTTTTGATTGAAGCTCCACTGCTGGGCACAGGCCTCCTCTCTTCTAGGATTTAGAAGAGAGGGATTTAGAGCTTAGACCCGCCACGCTGCTCCAATACGGGTTAGCGGGCTTTAACGAATATTGTCACATAATAGTGATAATAACCATGACCGACTGCTTAACGTGCTCTCCGAGGCACGGGAGTGAATCACCGCCAACTACCAACTCCGGGCTGGCACTGAGAATTTCTTGACAGAAAAACCCAATAGGTACCTAACAATTATTTGCCCAACCTGGAAATCAAACTCGGGACCTCGTGATCTGCAGTCGAATATGCTAACCACTAGACCAACGAGGCAGTTATTGAATTTGTTGAATATTTATTTATGATTGTTCCTAATTTGTGTCATCTGCAAATGTTTTATTTCTAATATCTATGATACTATACTTACATAATTATTAAGACTATGAATAGTCCCCTCAATACAGTAGGTAAATCTTATAAGTTTTGAAACTTTTTAAATCTCAGAGAATAATAAGTCAATTCCAATATGTATATTACCATGGCAATTTCTATGAATGTAATTAAATACTGTTATTATTTAATACAAAACATAACAATGTGTAAGAATAATCGCTAACCTATCTAACTCGTTGCAATGCTAACAAATGTGAAATTGTAAAATAAAAATCAGTTTTCTTGAAAAATATTTTTATTTTTTCTCACTCATAATTTACTGTCTTTGGTGTTGGCTAATTAAATAGTTGAAAAAAAATATGCTATGTAGAATTGTCCAAATATTCTTTTAGCTGCTAATTTATACTATTCCTTGTGTTAGGTATCCCTTTTGTAAAAGTAGCATTATCAAGTACTTTTGATGAATCTGCAGAATTGCTTCATGAAATAGATATGTACTTACTTAGTTGTAAGTAAGGTGGACTCTGTGTGAATATATCTGAAAATTGATTTAAGCATTTAAATAAAAAATATGTATATTAAAAATAGTGCAGAGAATATTAAAACTACCTAAGTAAGTTAAATCTAACAAAAACCATAAAAAACCGGCCAAGTGCGTGGCGGGCCACGCGCAGTGTAGGGTTCCGTAGTCACAATCCTCGAAAAACAGATATAACTCCTTAACCTGTGAACACTACTTAGCCGTGATAGTTTTCCTTTAAAATTGATTATATACCCTATTGCTGTGATTTTTTCAAGTTCCTATATACTGCCATTTGGCTGATAGAGGGGGGGGGGGGACACTTGACTCTAATAAAAATTTGCACTTTAAAACATCATATTTTACAAACGGATCTAGAAATCGAAAAATAATGTTCCCACACCCACAGTATTTTTAAAAGACCTATTCAACGATACCCCACACTATGGGGTAGACGAGAAAAAAAAATATTCATTCCCACTTTACATGTAGGGGAGCTACCCTAAAAAAAAATATTTATCAAAATTTTATTTCACCACTTTGTCGGCGTGATTAATATTTATACTCATGCCAAATTACGGATTTCTAGCACTAATAGTCTCTGAGATTAACCGAGGACGGACAGACGGACAGACGGACGGACATGGCGAAACTATAAGGGTTCCTTGTTTACTACGGAACCCTAAAAACTAAGAAGGTAGGTAGGTATCGTTATGTAACAGTCAGGATATATTATGTGCTTGTCAACTTAGGGTATATTAAACAATCTAACATACCTACCTACAGCACTAACGCAAGACTTTTTACTTAGGTAAGTACCTCTTATTAACCCTATTGTACTATGACATTCAAATGATTAAATTACACCCTTGTTGATTAGGTTTAAATCTACCTAATTAGTTTCATCAGTAAGTAAATGTTACATTTCTAATGTGGGTTACTAAAATGATTAGGTATGATCTATCAACACTGTTAAGTTTTGAAACTTTTTATATCTGAGAGAAAAAAAACAAGTTTATTCTAAGATATGAAAAGGTTTCAATTAATCTACGTGATTAAGAAACAGGCATGTTACCACGGAGTTGCTTACCTTTTTTACATTTAAACTCATTTCCATGTGAGCTATACCTAACGTTTTGTGGTAAAAGAAAACTCACATTTTTTATTTATTCAAAGATTTCTTTAAGTTTATGAACCAATTTTACTCGTGATCGTATTTACATCGTAGGAAAAAGCTAAAATCAAAACGCTTTTCATTTTGACATTTAAAATCGAAGGCGAAGGCGTACGATGTAGTCGCAGCCGCGGTAAAATTGCTTGCGGAATACCAATTTTCATACGTAAATGTCAAAATCAAGTTTTCCACATCCAGCACATTCGCTCATGAAGCGCTAGTATCGCAAAGGCGAGTCGAAGTTACACAAGAGAATACCAAATTTACTTCGTCTTACCTAACAGCTGATGCGCAACTGCGGTAAATTTTATTTTTCCTTAGGGAATCGCATAGCTGCTCGATTCGCAAGTCGCAACTGTATTATTGATGTTTGTACCTACTACCAAAGGAATCGCTTTTACTCCGCGTCCGAGCGAGTTGCGGAGCTCCGTTGAATTTGCCGTTTGAGTTGAGGATGTTTGTTTGTTTGTGATCTTACTAGTTGATTTATTTTTTTATTTTGGTACCAAACAATGCGAAGGAAAGAAAAAAACAAATTGTGGACTAGGACAGCTTATCTTTACTTCGTCGTAATTGGCTATCGTACGAGCTAACAAGTTACCTAGCTTGCCATCTATATTTTTAATTTCGATGGGCTATAGGGTTAGGTTACAAACACCACTCTGATTAAATCCAGACTTGAGACCGCATCCATTATTATCTGTCTGTTGTAAATGACTATCCCTGCCTGCCAAGTGCCAACCCGCATTGGAGCAGCGTGGCTGGTCTAAGCTTTAATCCCTCTCTCCTATGAGAGAGGAGGCCTGTGCCCAGCAGTGGAATGTTAAAACGCTGTAGTGGTGGTGGTAAATGACTATCGATAGCAACTATTGATGCTATATGATAATCTAATCGTGTCACACGGATAAGAAGTCTATTAGCTATAGGTAGGTGGTATCGCATGGATACAGTACACGTCATATCCGATTACTAAGCAATTCTGATAGACTGACTTTCGTTAAATTTCTCTTAACCACTTGGGCGAAACCGCATGAACTGGTCTTGTTACGAAAATGAAGTTAGTTATTCAATAAATCACGAAACCAGTTAGTGGAATTCGTGATAGTTTTATATACCAAGTTAAATGTACTTAGAAGTAGTTTGGTAGTTCGGCGAACTTCCTAAAGCCATCTTGGTGACATATTTATAGCGCGATAATAAATTAATGTGTGCCTACTTGTTTGTTTTAGGTCATTGTCGGAGCAGAAAGCAGTTTGGACTGCACAGAGTGAGTTATAAACTTATAATACAACTAATTTGTAGATTTACTCGGGCCATTAATGTCAATTTTAGTGTCTTTGTACAGTTAGATAACATCGTACAGTTAGAAAATTGAACGAGTTGTAACTATGTTAGATCGAATCTTTATAAAAGTAGATAGTATTACAGGCAGAACTTCCGCGCTGTAGAACGATCGCTTGAAACCGATTATTAAAAACGGTGATAGGTTTATGCAGAAATATCTATAGGGGATGACTTGTATAGAGCGTAGATTTATTTTACTCAGATTACTATAGAGTTAAAACAAGACAATGTGGCTAATTCTGTTGTACACAATCTCTAAACCTAAACTAAAATGACAGGCCTAAATCTATTGCTATCCTTTTCTGCAGTGAGCACTATGAAAGAGATAGGAATAAATTTAGACCTGTCATTTTAGTTTAGGTTTAGAGATTGTGTACAACAGAATTGGCCACAATGTGGCTAATTCTGTTGTACACAATCTCTAAATCTAAACTAAAATCTAAATTACCTAAATCTAAACTAAAGTCTAAATCTATTGCTATCTGTTTCACAATGCTCCCTGCAGAAAAGGATATCACTATTTTTAAACTTGTCAATTTAGTTTAAGTTTAGAGATTGTGTACAACAGAATTAGCCACATTATCTCTTATAAGCTTTTGCTCCTAACTTCTTCCGCGTAACTTTAACGTTCTAAAAATTCCTTTATTAGAATCTTTTTATTCTAATAAAGGAATTTTTAGAACGCTTGGCTTGATTTTCGGCATAGAGCTCAAGAGTGACATAATAGGTAACGTTCTAAAAATTCCTTTATTAGATTAAAAAGATTCTAATAAAAGAATTTTTAGAACGTTACCTATGTCACTCTTTAGCTCTATGCCGAAAATCAAGCCAATGCGTTGCTCTGTTGTGGCGTTATTGTAGGACAAACCAACAAACACCCACTTTCGCATTTATAATATAAGTACATAGTGATTATTCCCAAGAATACCGCTACCATTATGTGACAGTGGAAAGAGGTCACGATCTTCAGCTAGGAGGAATACGCTGACACCGAGAGAGGTGATAGGTCAGCGGAATCATTCTCACGCGTTAGGGCGCGAATAGAGCTGAAATGAGACAACAATAGGAGTACAGTACGTATACTTAGGACGACTTCGCACATCTCGACTATATTCGAATATCGAAATGACGTCAAAGTAAGTCGAAATGTGCGAAGTTGTAAGTAGAGTAAGAAATCTGTACCTTTTTGCCGAAATTAGATATTATTTTCCACCACTTTAATGAAGAAACATGTAATTGAATAGGTTTAACATATTATTTCAATTCATTATTACTTTTTTTTTTGCTTAAAATCATGCTCTGTAGACTAATACTGTAAATATGGAACGTCGAATTTCACTTTCAAATTACTAATCTACATAATATAAAATTTACACTAACATAACTAATCTTTAAAGGTTACATACTACATCACTGAATGCCACGCAATAGTAAATTGTCCACATATCTTTGCTAGTCCACTACTATTCATCATTGTTAGAGATGAGTTACGTGCAGTAACCACACTACAAATCATCACTCGACCGACTCCACAAGAATCTCCCCTTTCCCCACCCCCTTTCTTCCCCCCACATCCTACTCCCGTCATCTAATTCCCACCCATAAATGTCTCGTACAGTTGTTGAACGGTATTAGGTTTTAGTATCGAGTAGATACCTATCATAATATATACCTACACGATCAGTAATTCCCTTGTCAAATACACGCCGAACAAGTTGACTATAGGTTACATAACTGAATGACGCAATGGATGAGATAATCCGAAACAATGTTATTGGCTGACACTCGTGCTATTGTCTAAATAGCAAGACTACTAAATAAATACTCTGGTAACTAAAAAATTCGATGATCACTCTGTAAGTCTGTAGGTTACAAGACGGGCTAAGACTTGAGACAGAGTTAAAACGGGATATGAATATGTCACTGCCATAAATCTTTTTCATTTTACGAGTAACTCTGTCTCAAGTCTGAGTAGAATAAGAGTACGGTCTATAGATCTCGCTCTAAGTTATACTTTTTTCTGCGTACCATAATATTAAAATAGAAATATTTTTACGCAACATTCGGCGTATGACGTTGTTTACGAAAGCCGTTTAAGGTAAAATTAACACACATTCATTAATTCGTTCTGAAATATGAAATATTTAAATGTTTATTAAATATGTCATCCGTCATCACCCCGCGGTTCTGATGTTCGTATGACGAGACCGTAAACGTGTGTATCTGTTAATAATAATAACTGCGATTGTCTGGCCATACGTGCGCGACGAGTTGTGGCGCAGTTGCCAAGCGCCTCTCTCCTCCGCCCCGCCGCCCGCCGCGGCCGCCCGCTCGGATCAGTAACCGCTTCTCGAGACGAAATGGCTTTGTAGTTTGTACAGCTTGAATGGACGCTCGGCTTACATGTGCACAAGAAAGCGTAAGATCACACACTAGTGACTAGGGATCTTTCATTTTTTGTCTTGTCGCGTTCTTCCACTGGTCAAAAGTCACAACTCACAACGATACGACGGGGTTCGGTTTTTTTTTTAAACCATACGAGAATCATAGAGATCATTAGGGCGTTTGTGCACTTATTCGTTTTCGATTCGTTTTCGTGTTTCGTGAAAACACGATTCGACATAGCCTTCCTTATAACTGTATGGGCGTTTGTGCACTTACTCGTTTTCGATTCGTTTTCGTGTTTATATATTCGTGAATTCTTCACATCGAATCGTTTTAAAATAAGGACGCGAGTGGAATGGTGTGTGGAAAGAGGGCAGAGATGAGTCCTGATGTTGTGAGGTATTTGGAAAACATAGGTATTTGCATTTCTTGAATTCCAACAAAACATGATTCAACGCAGTTGATTATTATTAAAAATTAATACCTACTTAGTTTGGCATTAAAATAAATCGTTTGTTTCATTCAAATTAGTTTTACTTCGAGTAAAATACCTAAATATTGTAGTATAATCAAAATTTCCATACCTGTGGTTGGTAGTCAAAAACTATCAGCAAAATATGAACATTTCATAAAAAATATCATTTCTGATACTTAGTTGTTACTGTTTTCTTACAAGAGCGTAATGTCCACTTGGGATGTTCACAAAATATATGACGCATGCTTAGATAATTTTGATACTAACCGTACCGTGTGAAATATTCATAATCACTTACCTTAGTGTTACTGCCAGCATTTTTTCTGGAGTTATGCATTCTCTAAAACGTGTGTCTTGCCGAGGAATCTTTTTTTTATATGACACAATATGAAATCGAAAGTAGCAACATTCTTTCGATAGTAATTAAAAAAAGTTTTTTCATGATGTCATGTCATGTCATTAAGTGATGATCGCCTACGAATGTATAAGAGAAGTGCGAAAAGCTGACGACGATTACATGCAGCACACATTATGAACACGGTTTTATCTACGAAATGCTTAAAACGTATAGTGAAATCACGATTAAGTGCACAAATGTCATTCGTGAATTTCGTATACGTTTTTATGATGTTCATTAAAAAAACGAACACGAATCGAAAACGAATCGAAAACGAGTAAGTGCACAAACGCCCTTAAGCTATAATGTTTCCCAATCTGTTTGTTGGCTGCTGAATTTTTTTGACGGATCTATATTCTATATATTGTTGCGGCCTAATCTTAATATGGACAGATATTAAGATTAGGCCGCAAATTAATAATTTTTTCATAGACCTAGGTATGATCTTTTTCTTAGTTACACTTTTCGGAACCGTTTGTTTGCTATTCTATCTTAATCTCGACCTGTCTTCAGCCTTCCTCAATGCTGTTTTAAGGTCCATCACTCCACCATTACAGCCCTTTTAACGTCCCACTGCTAGGCACAGGCCTCCTCGCTACTCCAATACGGATTGGCGAGATATGTCGCGTATATAAACTTTGTGACGTGACATGACACCGCGCTAGTCTGACTTTACCCGAAGTCAGTATGACGAGAAGGCATTTTATCGTGACACCTTAAAAATTATACACTACTAGTGGATCCCGCAGACTTCGTCCTGCCCGGTGGTGACGTACCGACATCAGCATCACCTACCGAGACCCGATAGGTTACCTATACTTACCTCGTAATTGTTTTCAAATCATCCAGGAACCCATTGAAATATACACACAAAATTTCATTCAAATCAGTCCAGCCGTTTAGGAGGAGTTAGATGACAAACACACGTACCTACGGAAGAATTATATAAGTAGGTACAGTCGAGAGTTTGCCGTATCGACGGGATGAACAATAAATATTCGACAGTTACGAAACCCATGAATATTTTGTATGGGAAAATATTTTTTAAAAATCCCTTGGGAACTCTTTAATTTTCCGGGATAAAAAGTACCCTATGTCCTTTTCCAAGGCCTTGTCTACCTCTACACCAAATTTCGTCCAAATCGGTAAAGCCGTTTTTGAGTTATATAGTGTAACTAACACGACTTTCTTTTATATATATATATATATAGATTAAATGTCAGTCATATAAACTCATAATTAACCACTCGCTGCGGCCACGTTCTCCGAATCGCTAATGGCCGCTTTTGAATTCTTTTAGTCTCTTTAGCTTCTACTAATATGGGTTTGCGACACGGTCCATTTATAAATTGAATATATTTATTGATTGTATATTTAATTTTATGGGGCAGTTGGACTTCAGTCGTTTACAGGTGCTACAGGGCTTAGGTAATGCATTTTACTCCGCGTATAAATATGATATGTAATTAATTACTCGAGCTTGATTTTTAATTAATCTTTTGTATGATAAACTTATGAATTTATGGAAATTAAATGTAGAGTTTGGGTTTCTTATAAAAGGAGTTCTTTTTCGGTTACATAAAGCTGTTGATGATGGCTGAGTATAATTTAGCACACGACACATGTAACACACAAAAATAAACATTTTGTGATTGTATCGCGTTCCGTTTGTGCCGTTTGGTCATTAGGGCGCAACGCACACTTAAGGTGGTACGTTTTCCATACTAATTTATTATTACCATTTAAGAACGAATGGATTATATATTTACACTGAAATTACATCGCACAGTCTTAATTTAATGTTTAATTTGCGGAAAATTTTATTTACATAAAGAAAACATTACATAAACAGCTAAAGGTGAAGTAAAGCCATCTCGGTCAGCTAGGCAAAACAGCGTTTAATTGATGGCTATTATAATAATTAAGCTGTCTATGTAATGTTTTCTTTATGTAAATATAATTTCGCGCAAATTAAAAATTATATTAAGGCTGTGCGATGTGATTTCAGTGTAAATATATAATCCATTCGCTCTTGAATGGTAATATGAAGTTAGTATGGAAAACGTAACACCTTAAGGAGAGGAGTAAAAAAAGACTCAATCTTTTTGGTAACAACTCAAACAGTTTTATTTATTTGAGACGCCCGGCCTGTATTGTTTTCAATTATATATATTTTTACCGTATCAATAAATCTGAGTTGGATTTGTTCTCAAAAGACTTACGCCTCGTTGGCGTGGGCGTTGGCTTGGATCTTATAATGATCAATAACACAAAAATTTCCACAGCCACTAGAAGTGTTAGTTCGTTCCATGAATTAAATATATTGGATAGTTCGTTACATGAATAATAGCTGTTAATAATTAGTTCATAATATCACTTATAGATAGACATTTATATGCACACTGAATTTCATGTAAATCCACAGAGTAGCTTGGCGTTTAAAGTGCACACCCACAAAACGCATTTCTATTATTAATAGAGTCGCTAACGGACATAAAAATTGAAACCGTGGCCAAAAACGGCAGCTGCGAAATGTAGATAAGCGCTTTTTCCAGCTTACGTTGCTATAGTAGTTTTTCCGTTAGGTTGCACATTTTTACGATCGCGCCCGCCGGGTCCGAAATGGCGGTAATTTAACACAGGCGGGCGGAGGCGGGCTCCACGACCGGTCCCCTACGTGATCTCCGGGCTCCGGCGACGCTTGCCGACTCGTTAATAGCTCCCAAGTCCCAATGTAAAGGCCACACCGCACTGCGCACTGCGGAATTACACCGTGCGACCAAAACAATATATCGGGAGGGAAAAAGCAGTTCGTCCACCCTCCTATGTCCAATGCAGGTTCCGATTGTTAAAATTGCTTTTCTACTTTTGTAAAATGCACAGTTTAATGGATCCGCCCACACTTGGTCCGATAACATGAACATTCGACTCATAAACTTAGTCGTAGACTGCACCGGAAAGGTAGTTACGCACGAACGCATGCACGCACTCACACCCAACAAACACACGTAGGTACACACACATACGCACATATGGTAATCTTACACTTACACTCTGTGACAGGCAGAAACATTTATTATGACAACAAATGCTCTAATTACCGCAATGTTATAAACCATGTTTCCTAGTTAGCAATATCAACGAAGATGTTTGACGCCTTTTAAAATCGGAATTTGTAAAAATGCTCAATAATTTATCGCGCGGAAATATTCGACTGTGTGTCCTGTTTCTAGGCTATAGCACCGAAATACATTTACTTGTTTGTATTCGACAGTGGAACCACCATCCAAAGCGTGTGTGCAACGCTTATTGCCATCTGATGTAGTTTCCATGTTCTGTTGAGTAAGGCGTTTTAGGTTTGTTGCGTCGTCGTATAGTATGTCTAACGATCATATTATAGTGAATTTAATGTTGCAATGCTCCCGTACTTGATAGATATTATCTTAACTAGTTTCTTTATCAAAATTGCGGTTAATATCTAATAATAAAATCAATAAAACCGTAAGGAAAGATTTCCTGTGCACTGCGAACGTATACTTAAACCGGTATCAGAGGAAACTGTATTACCTACGCCAGTCGCTTATCACGTTTCTGTCATCTACTATTAATAATATTTATACCTTAAATATAGGTGGTTATTCACACTGGCATCGAAGTATGTATATAGCTAGTATACTATCGAAACGACGCGCCACGGGCGGGTTGCTCTAGCCTAGGCTTTTGTTTGTAAATACTAATCTATGGCCCTCGCTTGAAAGGATACAAGATAGAGATACACCATAAAATATAGGTACACTCCTGGTTGGCCATAACAGTAAAAGTATGTTTAGATGCGCCAACAAATCGGCTACCGACAAGTTTCACCCAACGCGTTTTTGCTTTTAAGTAATAGAACTGTTAATTTTATTATTAGGTACTCACCACTGTAAATGAATACAATTTCACGACCTAGCCACCGAACCGATCCTGATGGACGACACACATATTATAGCTTGTATCCCGGAGACGCATAAAAGCTACTTATAATCTCGGGAAAGAGAGTTTAAAGAGTTCGCTCACAAATTTTAAATCTAAGTAGAGGAAGTTGCGGACATCAGTTATTAATATACATCAGTTATTAATATATTTATTTAAGTAGGGGTCTCAACAGGCTTAACTAGCCTGACACGTAAATAATAATTAAAACAGTGTGTCAGATCGACTTCTTAGTCAACCTGCAGGCTGCAGTACCTAATGCAAAATTGTCGCTGCCGATGTTGGGAGTTAAAAGTTGGTACGTCTGTAGAAGCTATGGGCTCTCGGGCGAAAGGATGGTGGTAGAGATACGATACACCAGTAGATAGGTACACATTCCCGGTGGCGGCAACACAAGACAATGCACACATGAACGCACGCACAAACACACACACAGAGAGAGGCGCATTCCGACGTCCTTGCTCGGCGTTATCGGCTTTCGCATACCAACACTTGCCGACTATCGTTTCTCGTGAAAGACGACGGGTCGGATCCGAGCAAATAGGGAATAAGGCAGTTGCTACACTGGCCAGTTCATTTTCACTCGACGATGGAGGAATTTTTGACGGATAGACAATAAATTACATATCAGCAAAATCAAATTGTACTTTTTATATGTGAATAAATCATAAAAAATTGATAGCTTGGATTTGCACATATTAATTTTACGCATTTAGGCCGCAGGGGATCTCAATATTTTGTAGAAAATTATAATATCGCGCAGCGCATTCATCCATCAATATCGTAAGGCAACTTCACTTACTGTAGGTATGGTTGCATCAAATAGTTTTAGTATCGTCGTCTCATGTAACAACTAACAATGTCCATGACAGTTTTATTGGTGCGTAATTTAAAAGTTGTTTCTGGATCGCCCACCTCTGGATCAAAGGCCGCCGTGCGACGACGGCCGGCTACTGCAATTGCGTCGATTGCCACTCGGCCGTTTGAATTGACCCGCCTCGATTATTGCGGCCGGCGTCCATTAGCACCCGCGCGACGTCACTCTATAATGGCACCAACGCAGATGTGCCATTTATCACTACATTATTATGAAACAAAGTCCCTCGCCGCGTCTGTCTGTGTCTGTTCGCGATAAACTCAAGAACTTCTGAACGGATTTTCGTGCGGTTTTCACCAATAGTGTGATTCATGAGGAAGGAATCCTTTAGGTGTATAATTTTTTAAGGTTTTCTGTAAATCCACCTGGGAGCTTTCATCAAAAACGCTGCCTAATCTCTTTCAGATATAATATAAGAAAACTAGTATAGCGCGTGGGTGCGCGGCCCGCTATAGCGGACCGCGAGGTTTCGAGTAATTTTTGTTTGAGCAGCCTCCACCTATTTTTAAGCCATCTTGTTATTAAGCAATCTTAATTTTTTTCTGTTCATCAAGTAGACCTTTAGGTAAGTCTTGATCATCTTTTTGCCACAAAACTTCTCTTCCACCTATTATACTCAGTGAGATAGACACCGACGAAATTTGTATGGCCGCTATCTTAAATCCGCCATTTTGTACTTTTTTTTTCAGCTCACTACCAATTGGATGTCGGAGATCTGAAGGGATCTCGGAGACGGACACAGGTTACTTTTTGTGCCGAATAATCTTCGAGTTTCGACCACGTATTTATTAGAGGTTATTGTGATCGAAGCGAAAAATCGAAGTATTCTCGGACGAAGTCGGGAGAATGTAGATATTCAGGATTTTTATATGACGTTGTAATAAATATATATTAATATTTAATATACAAATTAATAAGCGTAACCATTGTATGTACCTATTGATAAAACCTGTAAGGTACTCAAGTAGGTAAATACCCGTACAGAAGATAAATTGTATGACTTATCCGTCAAATTAATCATAAGTTGGTGGCAATTTTATTTATGTGCGCTTATGTTAATTTTCGACTCGACGCGCGACGAGGCGTCGAAGACAAGTTTATTATCAATTCTTTTGTTACTTGGCAAGGTTTTGAATACATAATTAAAGACGACTTGTGGACTATAGTTCAAAATATAATATTTTTCAACACACTTGCTCATAAAGTAGCTCTACGTTCACCGCAATTAGGCAGATAATTACACCTATTATTCAAACTGTGACTTTTGTTTTACTATTATTCACAAGTGAATTATAGAGTTTTATTTTTAATTTGTTGGTTGAGTTGGTTCCTTTGTTCTTAAAAAAGTTTCGATACAAAAAAGGTCGTATTCAATAGTACAAATAAATTAATATACCTTTTGCTTGCTCATTTCATGCAACTTCGTATTTAAATAAATAATTTCAACTTGTACGTGTTTAATAAATAAAACTTTCACTCAAATATAACTTTTTTTTTTCTGTAATAAAGAAAACTTGAAATTCCCCATTTTGTACGTGGCTAAAACGCTATCCGCGAAAAGCCAAATAAAACAAACCTCATTCTATAGTCTATGGCCGATTGCCATTTTATGAAGCGCGCGCATAGGAAAACTGATTAATTTTTCCCGCCATTGCAAAATGCCATAGAAAACAAACCTCATTCTATATAGTCTATGGCCGATCGCACTTATATGTGTGCGCGCATAGGAAAACTGATTAATTTTTCCCGCCATTGTGAGAAAATTTTCATAACTCGTTTTCACTGTTGAAATTACAGTTATTTATTAATTAAAATTAAAATATCTACAAGTACTAATTATGAAGAAAATGATTTATGTTGTACACCGCCCGATATATGTGAAGCCCTTAAAGTTATGGAAAGTTTACTACCTGAAATATCCAAGGAAAAATATCTATTTTAGTGTTATTTTCTTCGCAAGTGTGTTGAAAAACGTCGTATGATACACGTGTGTATTGATGATTACCGTCCTCGGCTATCTTAAGACCCTCACCTAACGGCTCGGGTCTCAATATCGCCTCAGCGGTAATCACCAACATTACACACTTATACCATAATGTACTATAAACAAAGGTAGTAGGTACATGTTCTCTTTGCCCAAAAAAGGCAAGGAAGTTTTATCTGTATTATTAAGGTGCTTATTATACCTACCTATCTAAAACTTACAATTAGCTGTATCTAGCACTCGACACTAGTCGTCAACCGATAGACGTCCACTGCTGGTGATCGGTCTCTCGTAGGGACACTCTCACACGTTATGCTTTTGCGCCGCCAGTATCCAACTGCTTCCTGCGACTCTTTTATGCTGTCGGACTAGCTAGTACTGCCAACACTGCCCCAACGTCTAACGATTTGTACTAACAGAGATGATGATGATGACGAGCTTAATAATACTTATACATTTTGTTAAGATCAAGAGTCAAGAGTTCAAGACGTACGACTACTTAGGTAGGTATGGATATAAGTTTCTAAGTAGGAGGACAATGTGCTCTAATATGCATCCTGCACTCCACAGTGTACAACTACTGTAGTTATCAAGAGTTACATTAGAATTGCGGTTTGCCCTTCACCAGTCTCAGGCCTGTCTGACGGCCTACGATTGCTACATTATAGCTGTGTGAAAAACCTTTTTGCGACTACACAATAAGTCTATAGCTCACGTTACGTAGGTACCTGCTGTAATCCGAGAGATTGTAGGTTCAAAATAAATTCGTAAATTAAATGCGTAAACTTGTAATAAATATAAATATTGAATCCATGAATCTATTAATAATATGTCATGAATTGCTCGCGACAAAATAGTTAAATGTTTTAAATCCATAATTATATCTCTTAATTATCCACACTAAATGGTAGCGATTCTGTTAAACACACTCTCTAACCTAAACTTAATTTTAGGTTTTCTTATTATAGCGACTTTATCTTTAAACCGTATTCTATTGTCAGGCTCCAACTAAATTTAAGTAGTCTAAAAGGCCGCCTAAAATGACGTTTGAGTTTAATAGTAAGTGTTGCCATGTAAGATAACAAGAACTGCACAAATGTTGTGTTTGATTTTCCCCATTAATTTCAAAAATATTTTTAGTGAAAAATGTCGAAGAAAAGCGAACGATGTTACTTGAAATACAAAAATAATAATTTATTTGATTTATTTTGCTCCAATCATGATAAGAAAGTGCCGAAAATTGGTATTTTGTTTATTATAAAGTGTAAAGTAGGCTTAAATCTTTGTCTATACTCTATAGTTCATGCTTGTCATCTGTGAGTTGTAGTATCCTCTAGTAATCTGTGGTTGTAGTGTTTTCAAAAATAATTAAAAGAAACATTTTAATTAATAACATAAATAAGGAACGCCAAGCCCGTAAAAGAATAAATAAAAAACAACAAGAGCTATTGGTAGAGAGGCTCAATGCGAATATTGAAATCGCGAGAGGTAAGTCGGTGTATTTTACGTTTTTACTTACTTCAGTGCTAATAATTAATCGTTTTCCTTTCAGTCACGTAAAAGTTGTGATCAATTCTGCGATGTAAAATTCGCGAGGCTAATGCGACTTTGTTCCCCAGTCAATATTTCAAAATGTATTAATTTTTTTCGTTAACCTAATCTTTTATTAAAAAGACAAGATTCGTAGGTAAGGTTAGATAGGTGCACTTCAATAATGTTAAACCTACCTATTTTGATTTTGATTCATCATCATCATCATGATCAACCCATTACCGGCTCACTACAGAGCACGGGTCTCCTCTCAGAGTGAGAAGGGTTTTGGCCATAGTCTACCACGCTGGCCAAGTGGATTGGCAGACTTCACACACCTTTGAGAACGTTATGGAGAACTCTCAGTATGCAGGTTTCCTCACGATGTTTTCCTTCACCGTTAAAGCAGGTGATATTTAAATACTTAAAATGCACATAATTCCGAAAAGTTAGAGGTGCGTGCCCGGGATCGAACCCACGACCTCCGATTAGAAGTCGGTCACCCTTACCACTAGGCTATCACAGCACTGATTTTGATTAATAGATGTTAACTTACTCAGGGTAACAAATTTTAAATAAGAATCGGTTAAGAAGTCTTATTTGTATGGCTGATTTTATTAAGAAATAGTTATTGTGATAAACCTATTTACAATATATAAATGTATTATATTGTGTACAATCTACCCATGGTCATACGTATAAATAATTTCTTCCTCACAGAGAACACAGCACTTCGGGAAGTCGTTGATTTTTAGGCAGCGTTGAGCACCATGCTGAATCAACTGGGATGCAGCAGGATTACACAGCAGTGGCAGTGTGTAAGTTGAGACTACTATTTTTATTCGTTCTTTCATAACATCATGAAATTAACTATCATCAATATCCTAATGCCAACCCACTAAGGAGAACAGATCTCCGAATGAGAAGGGCTTAGATCAGCACGCTGCTAGTCCAGTATAGATTGGCAGACTTCATACACCTTTGAGAATATTATGGAGAATATATCTTATAAATTAGGTTTCTAGTAATCTAGCTTTTGCCTATGACTTCTGCCATGGTACCTGTTAACTTACAGTTTTCTAATGGTGAAAGAATTATTAAAACCTTTCGAGAAAGAAAATTCATTTAAGAATTACAAACATATAGTATAAATATAACTCTCTTTTTCAGGCCTTGCCACCGAGCCATGGTGTAGTGGAGAGCCTTCACCAGCTAGTGCTGGGTTGCCCTCTGTGCACCCAGAACTGCCAATTCACACAGAAGCTGAAGCGGGGATGTCCACATCAGCAATCCAAAATCCACCATCCAAAATCGGGCATATATACATAGAAGAACAAGGCCTGATCAACATCCCCGCCTACCAGCAGGGTTATTTTGTAACTTGGTTACCAACTGAAAATAGTTGCCAGCGAATTAGTTCGATATACATTGCTGCTTTACTGTGGGAAATATAAAGTGTTTTCATGAACTCACACAGTAAAGCAGCAATGTATATCGAACTTATTCGTTGGCAACTATTTTCAGTTGGTAACTAAGGTACAGAATAACCCCCCAGTTCATAGCAACTTAGTGGCTAGCCTTAATGAGAATAATTTATATTCTGTTGAATGAAATGAAAAAAAATTAATAAATTAATTTATTACATAGTGTTATTTTAACCTTTTATTTTTGTTCTCATCAAGTGCTTGCCCCAACTCAGTGCTGAAATCTCAATAACTTCTTGTAGTACCTAGTAAAAGTTGATTTTGTACCTGATAGTAATTATTCCACCACCCACCACTAGTCTTTTTTACGTCCCACTACTGGGCACAGGCTTCCTCACTCATAGGAGAGAGGGATTTAGAGCTTAGACCCGCCATGCTGCCCCAATATGGGTTGGCGGGCTTTAACGACTTGTCACATGATAGTGATAATAACCAGGATCGACTGCTTAACGTGCTCTCCGAGGCACGGGGGTGAGACACCGCCAACTACTGACTCCGGAGTGAGAATTTCTTGTCAGAAAAACCCAATACCTAACAATTATTTGCCCAACCCGAGAATCGAACCCGGGACCTTGTGATCTGCAGTCGAATATGCTAACTACTAGACCAACGAGGCAGTTATAAATCATCAATTATTATCCTTACTAATATTATAAATGCGAAAGCATGTCTGTCTGTCTGCTAGCCTTTAACAGCCCAACAGTGCAACCGATTTTGATTTAATTTGGTACAGAAGTAGCTTACATCCCAGGGAAGGACATAGGCTACTTTTTATGCTGGAAACATAACATGTTCCCATGGGAAGACGGAAAATTTATAATGCATAATCTGTTCAACCGATTTTGATGAAATTCGGTACAGAGGTAGTTTACATCCCGGGAAAGAACATACCTAGGTTACTTTTTATCCCGGAAAAATAACATGTTCCCATGGGTTAAATACATAATCCGTTAAACCGATTTTAACGAAATTTGGTACAGAGGTAGCTTTCCCTTGCTTTCCTTCGTCCCTGTAATTGACATAAGCAACTTTTATCCCAGAAAAGCAAATAGTTCCCACAAGATTTTAAGAAACCTAAAAACAAGGCATCATCCAGTATATTATAAGTGAGATAAGTTGTTTATAAACTGAAAGAACTATGTACCTACCTCTTGTTAATAATTATTGAGTTGAATTTGTTTATAAGAAATATGTCTAGTAGTTGCTATGTACTTACCAAAATATTTAAAAAATATTTAGGTAAGTACCTAACTACCTTGTTGATTCTAAAAAATAATAAGCAAAAATAAATATTTTTTATGTGAAACATTTTTTATTTATTAAAATGATTAGTAATAAAATTTGTCCACTTAGTCTAGCTTCATGCAAAAAATCTTCGTTGACTTCTTCATTTATGATTGTCTGTATCTGCATTTTTTGGGTTTTTATCTGCAAAATACAATGATTTTATTAATCTGTTTTTTTTTTTTAATGAAAGTAGGAGGCTAACAATTTTGAAAAACTTCAACAATTGTTATCAATACAGTTGAATGATCTTGATAAGATACATATTTATGTAACTAGAACTGAAAAACTATCTGCTATCTATTACCTACTATAATTATCATTTACAATATTCTGAGTAATATGATACATATTTTTGATGACTCGGTGCAGTAGATCAAGTAGATGAGAGATGTTTTTGATGTGATATCAATATTTCTGTACAGAAATTGCTTAATTTGTGGGGTTCTGTATCTCCAGAGAAAAAAAGGAACTCTTATAGGATCATTTTGTTCTCTGGCTGGCTGCCCTATCACTAAAGACCGTTCAAAGGGAATCAAAACCTATACTGTATAGGTTGAGTACTTCCCGTTAACTTAGAATCATGAAAGCAGCTGGCACTGTTTTATAGCACAAGGGAAAAATTCGAAAGTTGTGAATTTGTAGTTACATCTCAACAAATCTGAATTCAAGAAATTACTCATATTTGATTTTTTCATATGCAGTAATAATAAGTACTGGTTTGTGTATATAATAATAAAATTATAATCTATACCTACTAATAAATAAAATTGAAGTGTCTGTCTGTGATTTCAAAATAACTACCTCATATGGTTATTTGAACTGTACTATAACTGAATCACATGTTTTTAAAATTCTTGTCTGTCTGTCTGTTTGAACAAGCTAATCTTCAGAACTACTGAACCGATTTTGACGGGACTTTCACATACAAGTAGAGGATTAACCAAGGAGTAACATAGGCTACGTTTTTAACCGATTTTCAAAAAAAAAAGGTTCATTTCCAACTCCTCAATCCTAATGCTGTAGGGGATCTGACCCCCAAAACTAATGGGATTTAGAAACTTTCGGTTATTATAGAGGTTACCAATTAAAGACTTTATCGTTGAATGAACTCAAGTACATACCCAACTCCTTAACCCTGATGCTGTAAGGAATTGCATTCGCATTCCTAAATCGTGGAGATCCCGTGAGATTTTTTCGTTTTGAGGACAGGTTAGATAGGCTGCTTTTTGTTCTGGAAAATCAAAAGTTCCCACAGGATTTTAAAAACCCAAACACACAGGGGCGAAGCCGTGGGCATCATCTAGTAATAAAATATGTTTGTTATTTTACCTTTTTTTTACCTTTTATAAAATAAAATAATAAAATATGTTTGCTTACACATGTATGATATATACACACGCAATATGTAGCACATCGAGAAAAATATTATATAACGTCACCAGTATAGTTGTTGCCGCTTTTATGGCTCGTAGTGTAATTATCTGTGTCTAGGGAGGCACCTGAACTTGTTTTTAGGCATCCGTTAAGTACACATTTCAAAGATATTTCTGGCCCTGGTGTGGCATTCATTGTATTGAACTTCGGCTTCGGTTGATGGCTCCATCAAAGGATCATCAACCATGGCGGTAGAGGATAGATATCCTTTGTCACCTCTGCAAAAATCATAATAAAAAACTATACTTACAAAATACATCAAAATGTAGAATATTGTGATTACAAAGCAATTGACTTTTCTTTATTCATCATTTTATATGTTGGGCTCAGATTATTTCAACAAATATCAAAACCCAAACACCCATTTTTAGGGTTCCGTACCCAATGGGTAAAACGGGACCCTATTACTAACACTCCGCTGTCCGTCTGTCTGTCCACCTGTCACCAGGCTCATGATGTGATAGTCAGACAGTTGAAATTTTCATAATTGATTATGCCTTTGTTAATTGGCTACTTAGATCATTTCTTCCTTTAAGGTATCCTAGCGCCTAAAAGAGACTACAGATCTTTAGAATACGTAGGTACTAGTAATTTAGATACCTAAGATTAAGAAATTTAATAAATTACCTGTCTCTGGAATCAATCAGAGCTGCAATAACGTTTTCTTCCATTTTAAGGTTATCACATGTACAGCAACTTTAAATCTAAGGTAAAAAAACACTAAATACAACTATACCAAGTTTTTTTCAATGAAATTATAGAAAACGAAAAAAATATATAACTTTTAAGGAAAACCGAAACCCTAATATAAATATTTTTTTTCATTTATTCCGCGGTTTTTGGCTTTAGACGGACAACTTAAATTTAGGGGGCACCTCGAGAGGTCCTCTTTAAATTTAGCGAATTTTAAGTTGACGTTTCTTATTTTTGACACTTAGTGCGTTCGACAGAATAGGTTTTGCTGTTTAAAATTTAAATTGAATAGTTTAGTGCTGTCAAAATCAATTTTAAGTTAGACCTGTCATTTAACTGTGTTTGTAGAATTGCACATCCCTCTAAGTCTATTATAAGCGATTTTAAATTTAGAAATCTGCCAAGAGAATTGCTACCAATATGTGTCTAATAATGCGAAAATTTGTGTCTGTCCGAATTTTTAAAACTCGAAACGTGTACGAAATCACGGGAATCATATTATAGAGTTCTAAATATTTATCAGTAGCTCTCCCACGTCCCACCTCGCTTTCACCCTACACCGCCCGCGCCATTTTTAATTGCTATTGAAAATAAGTTGAAAAGACGCGTGCAACTGTATATGCACATCACGATATTTTCTTGCTAGTATTACCTACTCCATTTTATTTATAGATAGCAGTTATATGTGCCGCGCGTAACAATAGGTACCTACCTACGCTATTGTATAATTGTTTGTCGAGCTCGTGTACATAATGTGCAAATACCAGGCGAGATCTGTCACCAGCACCGCTCACCACTCGCGTCTCGCTCGTTTCGCGCGTTTAGTGTTACCAACGACCATAGGGCTGCCTAGGTTGCTTGTTTCATTATTTATTTGACTAAATTACTCATTTACAGATAGGTATCTTTGGGTGGCCTACGACTTATTGTTGTGAGTAAGATCTACAAACTACATAATATTATGTGATTGTGTATTTTCCTTCCAAGATCGGCAATAAATACTTAATTTCGAAAATATCCACCCCTCCAGCCCTTTAAGTCCTTTTCTCTTGTAGGAGAGAGGCATTTAGATAAAGCCCGCAACGATTAATGTTATCTAATTATAAATATTGTTTGTTTGACGTAATTTAGAAGACGAAAAGTTCCACGTTTTGTAAAATAGCCGCCATTTCCTGCAAGAATCCTGAAAGAGTACAAAAATTGCAGCATTGCAATGTCCCGCAACCAAGTGTTTACACTAAGTTGTGTCGTGTGTGGTTTTATTTTGGTCGCCCCGTGTGAGAATGGGCTACATTTTATCACGTAAGACAGCCCTTGTGTCGTATTAAGTCAAATACCGTAAACAGGAAAATGTTGCGGCTTCACCGGCCTTCGGCATCCATCCTTGTGCTCGGGGAGCTTAATACAGTGTTGAACTGTATATTTTTAGTATAATACTGCACATATCATTTTCTCTCATAATATTACGCCCTGAAGCGGAAATCCCATGTCAGTATTTATCATACGATATTGAACTCTTTTTACAACGGAGTAAGATTCATATTATAAACGCTTGTTTTTTGAAAATAAAAAAGCGCCATAAAAAGGTTCACGAGTTCAGAAACTCAATTGAGGCCCGTTACACACCTTTTCTCTTGAATAACCTAATAATGTATTTTTGATAAGAGGGGTGCGGATTGGCATAGAATTGATATCGAACATCTTGAAAGAAGATTGATGTATGAAGCTATTCGAGATTTGTTATATGTATTGTATTATAGACGCGTTCAATTTAAAAGTAATTTATTACAATACTTAGTTATCACGAGAGAGAGCCCCGCGAGTGCCTAATTTTGTATAGGTAGTTGTTTCAGAAAATCTTAATTGTGTCATGAGATCGTCCTCCACCTAGTAGAGGGTTTTCCAACACTGCGTTTGCTGACGCGGGATCGCCATTATTTAGAGCACCTTGGAACAAAGTTTGTAAACTCCGCGCCGGTGTAGCGCGGATCGTTCATCTCCGTCGGTGTAACGGTGCGCGTGTGACAGAACTGACGGATGATTAGCAGAACGTGCGCCACGTTTCGCGAATTACCGCCGGCTACGTCTTATTTATTTTAGTTTGTAACTGACAGTGTAACTATTTTAATGCGCCATAAATATGTCTGCTTACTTAGTTGGATAGTTGGTTAGTTTCGCGCCCGGGGTGTGTTCACGAATAATATCTCGCAATGCCTTTGTTGTTATTTATTTGGTTTTGGTCTTTGTATGTTGCAATCACGGAACATTTTGTGATGCATTTTTTAACATTTTTATTTATTTTAACTTTGAATCCATAGGTGCCTATTGAAATAAGCATTCAGTAAGTAGGTAAAGTAAATTTTCAATTAGTATCATATTTAAAAGCAAGAAGCTGTATAAAGCAATTTTTGGATTATTTATTTACCTACATTTAAGATTTTAGGATTATTTAGTGCTTGTGTCATCAATTCATCATAATTAAACTGTAAACAAAGTGTTCTCAGACTGAGATAAAAAACTGTATAAATTACTTTTATTTTGTGTATGTTGACTTTGTCCGTGTAGATTTATATTTTTATTTTTATTCCGAGAAACTTTTCGTTTAGATAAATCGGTTATGTAGGTGAATTGTAAACATTTCACAGATTTACAAACAATTTACTTCATCATCATTATCATCATCATCAACCCATTACCGGCTCACTACAGAGCACGGGTCTCCTCTCAGAGTGAGAAGGGTTTTGGCCATAGTCTACCACGCTAGCCAAGCGGATTGGCAGACTTCACACACCTTTGAGAACGTTATGGAGAACTCTCAGGCATGCAGGTTTCCTCACGATGTTTTCCTTCCCCGTTAAAGCAAGTGATATTTAAATACTTAAAACGCACATAACTCCGAAAAGTTAGAGGTGCGTGCCCGGGATCGAACCCACGACCTCCGATTAGAAGGCTGTCGTCCTAACCACTAGGCTATCACAGCTATCCCGGAAAAGTGTTCCAGGATACTCGAATAGTTCATCCGATTGACAATGCTGATTGATCTAAAACTCGACACAGACAGATTGCTTGCATCCTGACTATATATTAGTATTTATGGACGGAAGGAGAATACTTTTCATCCTGGGGCAGAGATTCCCCGGAAATCGTGGGCATCAGCAGTGGGCATATTACTGTAGTATAATTTTAGGTTACCTCGTACCTACCTACATAATATATAAAATTAATCATATTGATCGCAATATTGACCATGATATTCTGGGCATTTGGTCACTCTACGAGCCCACCCACGGAGAGTGTTAAACAGAGTATGTACATCACCGTTATCCGTATATCGCTATGTATCGAATACCGGATACGGATTCTGATAAGCGCACCGACAACACTCGCATTCTTTACATTTAATCTAATATCAAATGAAAAAGTAAAGCGAAACAAGCAGCTTACTTAAGGGTCAGCTCAAACCAATAAAGAAGTTGAGACACAACGCTGTCGTTATCAAACTGTGAAGCTTGTTTGTTTTTTATGAGTGTCTGATGTTCCAACATACTAAATTCAATAGTGTTGAGCATTGGTTTGCATGTGAGTGCGTGTATTTACACTTTATAAGTGATCACGGTAGGAGCAAGGTGGTCAACTTCCCTTGGATCGCAGGACGTGTTCTGCATTAACTTCTATTTGGTCTGATGTTGGTAGTCCGAATTCAGTCCGTATATCGAAATAGCAGAAACCCATAAGTAAAGCTTTAAAGGCGATATTTTTGTAATCCATCCCTAAAGGGGTGAAAAGCGATAGTAAAGTTTGTATGAGGAAATATTTTTCTTAAACCACGCGGACGAAGTCGTAGGCATCATATAGTTCTAAGTATCTTACAAAGTGGAATCTCGACACGGCATTGCAGGCCGCGCAGCCATGCATTAAATGCAAGCTCTGAAAGTTTCATCATTCGACTTGGAAATAAAGATTTTATAGCTAAACTACTAGGTACCTACCACGGAAGAGAGAAGGCAGGGGAAGTGAAATGCACCAAAACTACTATAGGAACCGCTGTCGCCAAACTCACACAAATATACCGTTAATCTATATTGCACTACAAAGAAACAAATCGTTTGATTTGTCGTTTTAAGTTTAGTCAAAACTAGCCTACTTCACAGAACTCACAGATTTGGAAACAAACCCTGATTTTGTAGAAATAAGATTTATTTTGCTTTAACGGAAGAATGTATTTATGAGCTATAGTCACACTAGATTCGATTGTCCAATTAATTCCGCTACTTGACCATAGATGGCGCTGTATTGCTACTCATTGAATTGTCTATCGATATCGATAGATACTCGTTATTTTGTTTATTCGCAAAAAGAAAATTAAAAAAGGTAATTATAAAATTAAATAAAAGTGCTGGTATGTATGCACTGATGAGTAAATAAAAATGTTGAGTAAAAGCCATTAAAACTTTAGTGATTGACTAAAATGTAAAGTTATCGATTCTTAATTTTTTTACTATTTGGGTTTTGACAATGACTTATATATTAAGAAAAGCGATATATTATTATTATTATGAATCAAAAATAATACGATATAAAAAATGCCTACTTATATAATACGATCAATTTAGACTTCCAAGATTACAATATTCACACCTGGCTGAAAATTGGTAGGATTGTTCAAAACACTATTATAAATGAAATGTGAAAAGTCCTCATCGATCCGACACCTGGAAAAAAATTACTCGGTGTCAAAGTTTTCACGGGAAATTTTTCAGCAAAACGGTAAGTCTTATCATAAAATTATTTTAAACAAAATTGTAGATCAGATAATTATCTATAAAAAATGTCTGTATACTTTTTTTCCTAAGAGCCACCGTTTTTGAGATATAACGATTCAAATAAATTAATTTCGAAATAAAAATGAGGGGCTGGGTTTCTTTTTACCCAAAATTCTGTGGTGGTGGTGCAATCTTGTATTTGCATAGTGCTATTCTACTAGTCAAGCCCTTTCATTTGATACCCATATTAAGGGGGTTGTAAAAAAATATGTAATCCGCCATTTTGTAGCGGCGGCCATCTTGGACTGATTTTCTTCAAACATAGCTAACAACACTCTCGACTAATTCACCTTTCAAACAAAAAAAAACGCATTTAAATCGGTCCACCCGTTTGAGCTCCACAGGGGAACAGACAGACACACGCGCACACACACACACACACACACACACACACACACAGACACGTCAAACTTATAACACCCCGTCGTTTTTGCTTCGGGGGTTAATTAATAATAACTGTATCAAAAATCATCGTTTGGTCGTTAAAATATCGATAACAATGTACTTAGCTAACATCATGACATCTCTACGACCACGACCACCCGATCGGCGTCCATACCGTGAGTCTAACGTCTAGTGAAGGAATATATTTATATAGTACAAGTCCATTGCGTCCTAAGACCGACCGATTCGATGATTGATTTCTACTAAGCAAGCAATGGATTTTGTTCATAATGAGATATAAACTTCTCAATTTAGCACATTTTTAGCATAATGTAAATATACAAAATAATGTTTTCTTGTTTTTTATGGAAAATAACAACAATAGCTTGTACTTAAGTGTGAAATGAGATGCCATATTTTGTATGATTCACTTTTTTGCTTGATTTTTTGCAAACAACCACTGAACAACACGGCATTTTGTTAAAAATCGAGAGCGGTGAAGCGATCGTTGGACGACATTCGACTCAAGACAAAAACGGTTCTCAGGTGTATTTAACGCCAGAAGAGTTCTCAGGAACCACGCCCCCTTGCCATATCTCGTCTTATTCATTTTATCTATGGTACCTACTACCTACTACGGGCGGTCTCATCGCAGTGCTGGATTTTTTTATGCATTCTTGTTTTCAGTCCAGTCGTTATCTCTGACAGCCGCTGTCAACACAAGACATTCCGAGAATTAAAGGTGTCCTTTATCTAAACTTTAATTAAACTATGTTACTATGTCCATAAAAATAGACAGACACACATAAATACTAAATACTAAACCACTGCGGCATACTAATACTACAAGTATAATAAGACAAATGATTATTGGTATTGGATTATGTTTAGGTAAAGTTTTCGATAGCGGATTATACCCTTTAGGTATGTCAGGAATTATTATCTATTGTCAAAACACATATTTATTTTAAGAATTAATTAAGCTCTACTTATACCTACCTATAGTAAGAGTGATGAATGTAAAGTTTTTATAACACTCCCATTTATTGCATTCACTGCGAATTACGTTGTGTGAAGATAGGTTCAAAGTCCTCGCTCGTATTCTTGAAGCCGGGTCACGCACATGCACACAAGTTCTCTACACACACATGTTGGTGTGATGAACGAGCGTCTGTGCGTGTGTGTAAAACGCGTGTAGCGTAGTTATTAGCACGCACACATTAATGAGTTTCGATGCTGAATATCCAGACTTATGTCTTTCACATGTAATAAATCTAGCAGTTTTGCCGAAAATTTTATGAGACTGCTAGTGTGATAAAAAATTAAAGATATACATACGGTTCTCAGAAATAACAAAACAACAACACATAAAAAACATTTCTATAGGTATAATACGTTGATGAACACATAACTACTCCTTTGTTACCGTTACGCAATCGGAAAAACTCATCTAAGGAAAGGTTTCGAGATAATCCCTAAAAGACTGAAATGCGGGTTGGAGGATTATATGAAAGTCCTATGGTTTTGAAGTCAGTAAGTAGACATAAAAATCGGCATTTAAGTTATTAGTTTAAAATCATAAAATCTTCTATAAGCTTTTTTAGAAAAATCACCTCTTGAAGGTGGTATAATAAGGGATGATAGTTTGTATGGGCAAATTTAATCAATGTTACGCGGAAAAATTCGCGGGCAACCGCTATTACAAAAAATATTGGCCAAAATGACTAAGATTAGATATGGACCGACATGGTACGATAACAATGTTTATATGCTTGCCGCGAATGCCTAATGAAAAAGGACATCCCACTTGGCTACTAAACAGCAAGCGAGTTTCACTGAAACCGGTTGGTTTTACCTACACGCCATATCAAGGCCTTAACTCGTTTTATGTTCGCCAAGAGCTTAAGAAAGCTTCTAAGGATGAAAGCTTGCGTCATTATTATGAAAGTACACAGTAGGTATAGAATAATTGTACAAAATGTGGAAAATGTTTTGATGCAATTTTTTTATTCGATAACCGATACAGCCTTTATTTAGACCGCCAGGCGCCAACCCACATTGGAGCAGCGTGGCGGGTCTAAGCTCTAAATCCCTCTCTCCCATGAGAAAGACAACTTATAATAATACCTAACTATCGAGATTCTTGATAAGTGCAAAAGAGTATCTCAGCCGTGGACATACAAAACGAAAAATTGACTGTAGAATTTTGTGACAGTTATTATAATCTTATTAAATTTCGCTATTATTCGCTATTATTAAAATTCGCACGTTTAGACTACAAGCGACGACGGCAAACAATTAGTAGCCGGGTCAAAATAGACATTTCAATTCATAGTAATTCCGACAGAGCTGAATTTTGGTAGAGACCTTGGCTACACCAGTAGGAATAATGTGTCAAAAGTCCCCATTGATCCCATGTCTGCTAAAAAAGTTATTCAAGGTATTGATTAATACAAAGTATGTACATACATACTCGGAAGTTTAGTCTCTTTCTGGAGCAGTCAGTTAAAATCAGGATTTTATTTATTCTTTCTTGCATAGGTATGTATATTTTCTGTTAAAGTCAATAGTGCTGACGTAATCCGCTGTCAGCAGAATATAAAACTTCAAGATTGCAGCCAGAATACAGTAAATGTGCAGATAGATAGGTTTGTCTTTCGAATTCGTTTGTTCGGAAGCGCCTTTGTGGAAACACCGACGACGACGAGTCTTTTTGTTGGCATCTGTTCCGTTCCGGTCACCGCTATGAATAAAATTTAGTTTTCAATACTTTAGTGTGGAATAGTGAATGTAGGTCCCGTTAACTTTCGTCGAAGAAAAGTTCAAACGTCTTCCAACTCTTTGTTTCAACACAATCGCTCACATGTTGAGATAATTTTCTAATTCATTTTGTGGCAACATTGAGTTGCTAGACACTCAGTCTTGATTATATTAAACCTACATTTGTAATTTAAATAAGCCAATTTGATTTAACGGTTTATGATAGGCTAGGGGGGTGAATCTAAAAGGTCAAGGATTAAATCCCGGCTGACAAATTGTTGGACTATTTCGTGCCTATTCCCTCTTAGCGCAAGAAGTGCTTCTAGGTAGTTACTACTAACTCTAAAGTGTCTTTTTATTGATCTTGTCAATAATAGTACGATCAATATTATTGAACAATCGGATACCCGCGACTTCGCGCGGAATTTGGTTTTTAAAAATCCCGTGGGAATCACTTTGTTTTTCCTAAGTTCCTTTGAGCTCACACCTTGCTAAAAATGGTTAAAAGTTCACTGTCACTTTGAACAGTGTGTCAAAGTCCCATTAAAATCGATCCAGCCTTTAAAAGATTAGCTGGTAATCTTTAAAGTATCTCCTTTCTAACAAAAAAAGAATGAATGAAATCGGACCACGAATTACAGCTAAATACACATTTTGATTTTCACCCCCTCTCCCAAGGGAACCGTGCTGAATTTCGGGTTAAAAATTATCCTATATATGTATGTTACTTCGTAGTATGAACTTAAATCATGCCAAATTTAATTTCAATCCGTCCAGTATTTTTTGCGTGATGCGCGCACAAACATACAGACAAACAGACAAAAATTTCAAAAATTGCTTTTTTACGTTCTATTACTTATCCCTAACACCCCCCAGTTATTATTTAGCAAAAATCTTTAATGTACAGAATACAGATCGGCAAGTCTACGATTTTATTTTATGTATAGATAGTATTGAAGAATTAATAATGTGAAAAAGTAGATAAGCTTGCTAACTACGACATTGAAAACATACATAAATTTTTGTAGAACCCTGTATAAAACGGAACAATTGAAGTTCGTAACGAAGTTTCGGTGTCCATCTACTGGAGTGTTCATGGTATCGATCTGACAGACGACACAGTTAGCGGCCATCTTCGAAAAACTCACGGTTCACGGAACACAAAGCTCTTAACTTCGCGTTGGTCGCATCGACGCAACGGATACAACACAAAAACATTTACCAAATATGTACTTATTAGTACATTTTTTTGCACTTTTATCAGAAATCACAATTTGCACAAATCAACTCATTTAGGTGTGATGGAAAATGTAGAGAACATATTTTGATGAAACCTTTCAGTTTAAAAAATGAAGTTATTCACAAAATTTTGTTTTATTTTTCTTAACAGCTATGACATGAAGTTTCTGCAAAACAATTGTTTTGACATTTGACCCAAAGAAATTGTTTTATGGGCGCTACAATCACGTCGCATTTTTAGGTAAACTCTAAAACTACCTATTGAATCTTGTGTCTGAGAAATTTAATTCTTCTTTCATATTACATTATGCCTTCTTGTGCTAAGGTGGTAAATAATTTTTGCTAATCTGCAGACTTTTAACTTTTTAATGCCACTGTTATACGTAATAGATAAAACGCAATGTCCCAATATTAGGTCAAGCTGGGCGGACTTCGTGTAAATAATATGGTAATGGATGATGTAAACAACGTACCGATTTGTCAAACGAACTAACAGCCATCTTCGATGAGCTCGCGGTCCACAACATAATGTGTCCGGTTCAAACTTTGCTGACTTGTACATTCACGTCACGTTACAGATACGATTTTTCAACATTGAAGAACTTGGAGATGTTAAACGTAATTTGAGTAAACTTTTATTAGTTTCGATATTGTCGAACGTTCTTTGTTTATTGACTGTTGGCGGTGTGAGTATAGCAAATGATGAGGCCTTGAGAGGATGACCTTAATCCCAGTAAAGAATATGAAGTGCATGTGAGGTAATAGTAGTTTATGAAACGGTTGCATAATAGAGGTTATTAAAACACGAGTGTTAGTTTAAAAAACGAGCCGCAGGCGAGTTTTTTAATAGTATTACACGAGTGTTTTAATAACTAATTATGTAGAGTTTCATACACTACTTTATCTAAACTCATATCTTAAAATCCAAACCATAAAATCTTGGTAATATTTGTCGTGAGTTTTCTTTGATTTTGCTGGCAAAAGATTGTTGGTCGGTGGTCAGGTGGAGTTAAATTCTCTTCAGTATCACTGCTAGACATTTTTCCGCACAATAAAAACCATGTCTTGTAAAGTTTTGAGTAACAAATAAAAAATTTAAATATTATAACTAGCGTATGGCGCCAAAATTCAGTTGTTACCATAGAGATTCTTCTTCTTTTTCGGTTTGTCCCTTTCGGGACAGGCCAAGATCGTTGACCATACAGCCTGGGTTACCATAGAGAAATTAATAGTAGTAGAGGAGTCCTAATGTCCTATAGAAATTAGTGGATCGGAAAATAGCTCAAGCTTATCAAAAATTTAATTTTTAATAGTTATTAATTTTTAGTAGTTATTTTTAGTAGTTACTTAATTTTAAGTAAACTTAATTTTTAGTAGTTACTCTTCTGCAATTTAACACAATTCACAATGTTTAACGCGTTTGTACAGTTACACACATCTACTGTAAGGAGGTCGCACGAATTTCCCGCCATGGCTCAAAAATACCAGAACCCAGTTCGCCTGTACTATAATGTAGAAAAAATTATTTTATAACATTACTTTGCAATAATTTCCTAACAAAGTAGTGTTATAATGAACTTTTTTAATTTTTTTTTTAAATATTATAGATGTATGTGAATAAAGTAGTCCAATATATGACACATTTTGATTTCATATTCGGGATTTTAAGATATGAGAGTAGATAAATAAATTAACGATATGTGCAATGTCCCCGAGTCTTGAAAGAGCAGCAAATTTGACTACTGCGACCTTTCTACAGACTTATCACCGATGATTGCTTCATTTGCATTTTCGCCACGCATGAAATACTAATCAACAAGAAATCGATATACAAATAATGCCTACTTTTCAGTTTCGTTTGAAACCTCAAGACTCTCCTTCTGTAGGCACTAGGCAGTGACATTACGATCGATTCGGCAAGCAGACGATATCAACTAAGCTGTATAAGATTTGGTTCAACTAAAACCAGTAAAATCGTAGTCGTGTCGCCAAGTGCGGTCTGCGAGCGGTCGCCGGTCGCGATGACGACAGTCGGTCCGGTCGGCGCGGGTGAACGACCCGAGCGCGTCCCCGCGAGCGATCGAAGGCCCTCCACCGCGCCACTCCGCTCGCCCTGCCGCCTGCCGCCTGCCGACTGCCGATGCCGCCTGCCCGCCTGCCCGCCTGGCTGCCCCACTTGCGCGACAGACATTCTACCGTACTTTCCGTTTTCTCTGCCACTAGCACTGTAGGCTCGCCATACCACCCTCTTTTATGTTCCTATTTTATTATTGACTCGTTTTGCTTCCTAACACTTGTCTCTGTCACCAACTATAACATACAATTAGATTGAAGGTTAAATCTTGCGCAATTTGATTCTGAGACTGAGATCTATAGAGCGAACTCTGACTCTACTCAGACTTGGGACATAAAATATATGCCCTCTGACATAGATCTGTCTCGTTTAATCGTACTAACTGACACGACCATCTTTGAGAGACATTCTGTCGGCGATGGTGAATACTTCAATAAAATCGGCACTTTTCCAGATTAGTTCTTGACGCGAGAGAGTAACTCGAACTTTTATACGATGTGCATATTGTGATATTATAGAGTATGTTCTCAGCAGCCGCCGTGTGTGATTTAGCTAAACGGGGTCGCATATTTAGCGATAAACTTTGGTTGGCACAAGACTAGACTTTCAGAGTGACGTGTGCTTGAATAATTTGAACAAATTACAAAAGATAAAGAAATTGAAAGCAAGTTTTTATTAAGTGGGTACATGTTATGTACCCACTTATTGACTACTTCAGACGATTTATTATATAGAGCCCGTTTGATTCGTACACTTAAAATATTATGTTCGTTCTGTATTGAAATTTTCATGGCCGCATAAGCTACAATGCAAATCGTTTCGTTGACTAAAATATTAACAGCATATCCCCCGAAATACGACTTCTAATGTTGTCTTTAGGACTACGTTTCTATGTAATTCTATGTCCTGTGTAGGTACTTATTCATTCTCTCGTATTCACGTAGGCCGTACATAAGTCGTAGGTATGTATATCTCTCTCTAGTTTAAGGTCCTAACACTTCATCATTTCAACTGATCGACGTCCACTGCTGGACAATGGTGTCGTTTGAGACACAATTAGTACTTTAGATCTTTCCGCCCAGTGGCCGCCATTCAAGCCTCGGATCCATTATTGGAAACAATTAATAAAATATTATAATACCTACTCATTTTAAATATTAGGAAATTTTTTGAACATTTTATGGCTTAGTGTAGAATATTTCTCACGTAAATTAAAATATTATAATTTCAAATAGTCAGGTGCCGGTTCGAGATTCATAATTTTATTATTATTATGCCGGCATTTAGAGAGAGCGCTCACGGAGCGGTTCGCACCCGCGCCCGCCGCGGTTGCGGGCCCGCAATACTCGAAATTCATACAAATGTCGAGTGCAAAACTCACGACGCGATTTACTCCCGCAGAGTTGGCGGTTGCTCGCGGCTCCCGCAGAAGGCGGGCAGCGGGCGCCCGCGAGCTTTGCGGGCGTCGCCCGCAAGCTCTGCGGTTTTTTGGCGGGCGCGATCGCATTTTTCTTATAGGAGGAGCTGGCGAACAAAACGGTATAGTTGCATCAAACTAAAGAGTAAGAGTCTTTATTTGCAAAAATGTGGTACAAATATTATGGATCTTAAAGCTTATTGTCTTCCAACACATTTAACTAATAAATTAGTGTGCAAATTGAATTATTGATTTTAAGACTAAACAAAATGACGTAAGTAGCATACATGTCAACGTTCTAAAGATATAAATATAAAATTAATTGCAATAAATAGAATTTATGTCATACTTATATTCTTTTAAATTGTAAAAACATTTCTCCATGAGCCAGTTCTTTAGTTTTACTTTAAAAGTTTGAAGAGGCATGGCCTGTATTGATTCAGGTAACCTATTAAATATTAATTATTAAATATTAATATTAAACTGAATGACATACTTACAGTGAGCTTTGGCGTGGATTTTTATTTACCCATATGTAGTTTGTGACTTTATTGAACATAATAATATGTTAAATTCAGTTTGCTATCTCATATAAGTTAACGGAAGCAATAATTAATTAATATTGCAAGCAATAACTTGTTTGTGTAAACACATAACTCCAGAAGCAGACTATCAATTAATATTAAAACTAAATCAAACTATTATTAAAATATCTGCGTTTATCACCCGCACATAACTCAATTTATATCAACTCAGAGATTAGTTTAACTGAGATCTATTTTCAAATATATTTTATACTAATTAATTAATTACACTCAGCCAAGTCCAAAATGGCAGCATTTATTCGATGAGGGTGTGATTGCTATCGCAGCCCTCAATCAAATATCACGACCTAGACGCTGAAGCATCTAATAGTCGGTTGAGTCTTTGGAGGAGACTCAATTCATGGCTTCGAATTACCCGTATTTATACCAATAATTCAAGATGGCGGTTCGGCGCCACTGAATGAATCAAATGTCAGTTAATTCTAACTTATTTCAATTATGAAATTAATAATTCGTAATCCATTTCTAAAAATTCTAATTAATTTTCAACAATAATCTATCATTTGTAAGTCAGTCTGACATTTGTAAGTTAGTTTAGGCCAATTTCAACATAAATTGTTTAAAAACTTTATTAGTGAATAAAGTTTTTAAATGATAAACTTTTTAATTAAAAAAAAATTCTTAGTAAAAAAAAAACAAATTTTTCTTCTGAAAAAGAAATAATCATTTTGATTGACATCTTACAAAGTATGGAAATTAATCCATTTTGAACGAAAACGTGCTCGATTATTCAAATCTTTCGAAACTTTATTGTAATTATGCCGTTATGATCGAAACCACGACCTATGGATGCAATTTTGATACAGTTGCGGCCGTTTTAAGTAAAATTAAGTTGATATTCTTATTCAGCAAGCCAAAGACCATTGGATTAAAAAATATAACATTTTGTTCGCCAGCTCTTCATATATAACTATAACCGCCGGTCTTGCGGGCGTCGCCCGCCAACTCGGCGGGCGACGCCCGCAGCCGCGGCGGCTGCGGTCCCGCAAAAACAAGCGGGCTCGTGAGCGCGCTCTCTCTAACCTCTCTCCCGCAGCCGCGGCGGGCGCGATTCCAAACCGCTCCGTGAGCGCTCTCCGTTAGGCGGCGCGATATTCTCATAAACGAAGCGTTATTTTAAGTGCAGTGGTGAAGTAGGTACCTACAATTCAAATAAATTATTATTTATTTATTAATACCCTGTGGAATACCATAACACTTTTTCTGAATAAAATGTTTTAACGGTGGGTACATTATGTAATACGTACTTACCTAATTATACTATATACTACTACCGTATTAAAATTAATTTCGTTTTAAACTCCCGTACATGTTGGTTGAAATAAATTTTAGAAAACATTTTATATTATTTTGTGAAATAGGAATGTAACCATCTAGAGTAGTATTCTTTACATTTAGGTACCTATTTGGTTAAAAGATGGATTCGCCCACCATAAAGAAACCCCAACGCGCCATACTGAGTTATGATGACGTCACATATTTAAGCGCTTTCCCCTTGAGCTATTACGAAGCGTCAGTAACTGAACCAGAGTCAAGGTTAGCCATTTACATATTATGCTCCAATTTCAACTCTTACACATTCATCCATTGAGTCATGACTCACGAGTGAGTTAGCCAGGGAAGTCTAAATTCTTTACTACCAACTAATAAGTGGACTTGCTGTAAAGTCCGTTCGGTAACATAGTGTCACACAGGCGCAGGTGCTCTTATTATTCTGCGTTTATTTTTATAATTTTTTACACTTCGTAATTTTTATTCTATTCTAAGAATAAAACAGAATCTCCAAATAGTCTGCCAGTCCGCACTTGGCCAGCGTGGTAAGTAAACGAACGTGGTAAGTAAACGAACGTTGACCGTAAGTAAACGAACAGACTTTAACGTAATGTGTTTCAAGTTTCAAACTCGTCAATAAAATTGTATCGAGTTCGCAACTACACCATTACAAGGGTTGACTGCGTAACTAAAAGTAGATCGGTATACACATTACACGAGTACCGACTGAACTTTGTCGGCAGTTGCCAAGCTTACCAACTTTAACTTTTCAACTAATCCTTCAAAAACATACTGAACTCACACCACGTACCTACCTACCTATAGCTATCTACTCGTACAGTTTTAACTAAGTTCGTAAGCGCTAGTTCGCTCGTTAGTGCACACGGTTGCCTCAGTTCCTATTCGAAAGTAATCGCTTTTCATAACTTTCCCGTACGTAACACTCGCTTCTTGCGGACTGTTCATCTGTATGGATTGTGCAATGAAATTTACACACCAAGCTCTTTTGAATCAACATAAAACGTAACTTTGAAACTGAATCACAATATTATGCACACTGCAACGGAAATTACACTCTACAGAGAAGAGTTCGTTATTCGAATATACTATGCTTTAAAAAGTCCAGTAACACTATTACTTGCAGTTTTATTTTTATATAAGTATATTTTTTTTTTGAATTTTATTGTCCTGCGAATTTCCCAGAAATTCAAGAATACAGTTAGTTTTTAGATTGAGCCAGTAAACGGAGTCAATTCATCGCAGTATCAAGTGAGCATTGACTTGTCAACTACGTTTGCTGACTCTTCTAAAATACCGCCCATAAAGAAAAATATGTTCTATATTGGTATTGACATGAACTTAAACTATGAGCAATATGTTTGTGACTCGCTTATAATTGTCATAATGAATTGGGATAGTTTACTTAGCTAAAAGTTTAAATAACTGAGTCCTTAGCGTTAGTTTAGTTCTAAAAGTTTAATCACGTTGTTATCGTTGTTAAGTTGAAAAGCTCACCAACGTTGTGTATAATCTTTCGAAAACATTCTACCTACCTGTCTATAGTTTCAACTAAGTTTGTATTATAGTTACAGTTCGCCAGTTCGCGCACTCTGCTGCATGCGAAAGTAATAGCTTTTCGTCCTACAACTATTATAGCTTACGTTTGTTTTCCTCGTGTCTGTGTATGAGGCGTTGAGCTTTTATCCTGTAGTTGCTATGTAGACTTAAATTACGTTTTTATTATAATATGTTGTGATTAGAATAATAACTTGGTTAATGCAATAATTGCAGTACCTAGTCAGTAATTACCTAGTGTACCTACTACCCTGTGTCTAAAGACAGTGCTGTAATTCATCATCATCATCATCATTGTTCATCGTTGTTGGTATGTTATTGTGAGTTGTAAGTGCAAGTAATTGTGAGTTTCTCAAAGCTGCTCGAGTTTTTCCTAGGCCGATGTAACTTGTAAGTCGGGCATCATTCGTAGGCAGACAGATAGCTGCATTTTTGTGCAAACAACTTTATGCTAGTGAAATTGTTTTTAATTTGCGCGTCTACGTTTGGCGTTTTATTTTCCCCTTAATTGTTTAAAGCAGCGAGATTGTATTTTTCATTTTAATTATTTTGTATAAAAAATATCAATGACGAAAATTAAAAAGTTAATAAAGAAAAGTGTGATATAAAAGTACTTACAGTCTACAATCTACATGTACTTTGTCTTAAAGTACGCTCAACAACAAGTTTGTTTACGAGAACATGAAAGTATTAGAAAAGCTCTGATAAAATTATAAAGTTTCTACGCTTTTGTTTTTAGTAAAGTTTCAACTTTTGTTTTTCGCAATGTTAAACCTACGCCAACAACACTGGGGAGTTTTCAAAACTTTACCTACCTACCTTTATTAATCTGTATACTGTGTTCAGAGTTGTAAGTAATGTAAAATGTTTTCCGACTAAATATGAACAATTTTTTGACTAGACAGACGTTTATTAACTAACTGTTAATTCGATATTGCGCTATTTTGAAACACGGCGATAGGTCATCTCTTCGGCAACATTATGAAACAAATGAAACATTATGAAAGCCTTAATTTTAAAGTATGTTATTTGTAATTAACTACAATTTGTATTTCTGTGTTAAAGAATTGAAGTAATACTATTATGCTGAGTCATATAATACCTATCAATTAATGAGTTTATCAGTAACTTAACTAGAAAATTTGCAGATAATGTCTCAATATGACCTGGCCGGAGGTGACTCTATACGAAATATGATGTCAAACGCTTTAGGTACTTTACTTTCCTGGCATGTTTACCTACTCGTAAGCCGCGGAAGGAAGATAACCGTTAAATCTGAATAATATGTTGTTAAGTTATAATTTATGTACCAAAGAAGCGTCAAAGCTTTGAAGATGTTGATACTCAATCTAACTTGTGGCTGTTGCATAAGCAATACGTGCCGAGTTATCGCGGGAGATGACGTTATTAATGTTGAATGTTAATTAATACTTAAATGTAAATTTTATAACTCTACACATAGCGATTAGCGTCTGTACCTATATAGTGACGAAAAGCATGCCTACAAAAAAACGACATACTTAACTAATTTATTTAAATATATTGTCATGTTTCAATAAAATACAATTTAAGGTTAATATTATATTCGTAAAAAAAGTTTAACGCCCCTGAAAGACATCTTTCAATTATACGTCTGTGGGACGTCATACGTCCATCAATATATTATATTACTCTAGAGGGGGTGGGGTATAATTTCTCTTAGATATTACTGAACAGAAATAATAGGAAGTTGCAGGAGCACTTTACCTAAATTGTCTCGTTTACTTCTTTGACTAAAAGTAACTAAACCTATTGTCCTTATTCACCTGGCCCCGTATAACACCAAACGCTCAATTGATCCTTCATTTGTAAAGTAGTCGAAGAACAAAGTTAGATAGGTAGATATATAGGTAATGCAACTAACAGACAGCAGTCATCGGGGTTCGGGGCCCGCGAACAAAGTTGCGAAAGATTTTAATGGAAGTTGGTCCGCTTTGTTTAAGTTCTGCGCTCGCCCGTTCAACTTCGCCTATGTTAGGGTTGACTACTGTTAGTTGTGTTATTGTTAGTGTACAGCGTTTGAACATATTAATACTTTACACCCCTAAAATATTCCTAAAATGCTGTATTATAACAAGCAATCCAAACATTAAAAATCTTAACTGCGTAAAAACGCGAATAAAGAAAGAAAGTCAAAACCCTAGCCTATGACCAATGGCACGGCTTTGACGAATCTATAGACACCTTATTGATTAAAATCCATCCAGCCGTTGGGATGCTTCGAGGGTATATATACGCTACGTCCCATATATCCAGGATACGTGTGTAAACATACATGTCTTTGCTGTCGCGCAGTCGGTAATTACTAATTACAATTACATTACACGAAGTTCTTTAATAATAGTAGCTAGTTTATAATAGTTTTCGTAGTTAAAGTTAATTAAGAAGTTTGAAGCCCGAACCCTAGATGAAGGTTTTAATATCTCCGAGAGTTTAATTAATGACTTTACAGTTATATTTTATGGCGCAGCCTGCTATAGTACGAGCAGCCTGACCTAATGGCTACTTTAAGAACTGACGGACAAGCCACTTTACTAGCAATAAAGTACCTACTTTATATATTTTATTGTTGACAGAACTCACCAAAACTTTATGGGTGTAATCTATTCTATCTATACATATAATAAAATCAATAAAATCGTAGAATTGCCGTATCTGTACATTGGAGATTTAAAATAATAACTGGGGGATGTTAGGGATAAGTAATAGAACGTAAAAAAGCTATTTTTGAAATTTTTGTCTGTTTGTCCGTTTGTCTGTATGTTTGTGCGCGCATCACGTAAAAACTACTGAATGGATTGAAATGAAACTCGGCATGATTTAAGTTCATACTATGGAGCAACATATAGGATACTTTTTATCCCGAAATTCAGCACGGTTCCCTTGGGACAGGGGATGAAAGTCAAAATGTGTACTTAGCTGTAATTTGTTAAGGGGTGGTCTGATTTCATTCATTCTTTTTTTCATAGAAAGGAAATACTTTAAAGATTACTGGCTATCCTCTGAAAGGCTGGACCGATTTTGATGGGACTTTCACTGGCGGATGTTTACATTTTGATCTATACCTAAACATCCGCCAGTGAACTTTTAACAGTTTTTAGCAAGGTATGAGCTCAAAGGAGCTTAGGAAAAACAAAATGATCCTCACGGGATTTTTAAAAACCAATACCCACGCGAACGAAATCGCGGGTGTCCGGTTGTACGAAATAATAAAGATGTTCCCAAGTACCTCATCAAATCAGCAACTCTTTACCAAACGTCTAAACGCGCGCTTAATAAAAGAGCTTGTATAAAATAGTGAAATTTTTAAGTAGATACGGTTTTTTATTGTTTAATCGATAATTTAAAATGCTTATCAAACTTAAAACTTACAGAAAATGTGTATTTTATGTATTTTGGAAAATCTTCTATTTGATAATCACTAAGAAATAATTTGTTAACTTATTTGTAGAAATTGAAATTCAAGAGGTAGGTATACACTGTATCAACTTTCTATCAATCTAGGCTTTGTCTTGACTTTGTCTATTTTTGACATAGGTAATATCCCATCGCAATATCCCTATTAATTAAGAGCTATTTGTAACTGAATCGAATGTCAGAACTAGTTCGTAATTATTTCGTGTTATCACAGAACAAACACGAGTAATTAACGCTTTCACATTTACTGTTACGAGTACAATCGTTATTATCACTAGCTATAATTTATGTGTAACTGTTTTTGCAGTACAAATAATTACTTTGTTATATTTGGCTTGACTTTTATTAATTATTAGCATTTACTTACCAGCGGCTTCGTCTGCCTAAAACTAGAGTCGAAATTCTACTCGACCAAGTGAGGTCGAAGTTTGGGCAGTATTTAAATCTGTCTAAAATCAGTATTTGGAATTTCGTTTTTGAAACGTTCGTTCGATCACTGTGAGATGTTAATGATCATAAGTTAATTACTCATTAGAGTTATCTAATTTAACGAATGCCTCTGAGTAGGTACGGCAGCCATGGATGCCTAATTAATACATCAGTGGATCTCGCGACACTTTAAACCAAACCACACCTTTCGTAAAATAAACTAACTTGTTTAAAAGATGACTTTCAGTTAGTTGACATGCTCTTTATAGAAGTCAAAGTAGACTATGTATGTAATATTCAAAAGTACGAGTGAGTAAAACAACCTACAAGTCTCGACGGGGACTTAGTTGCGAAAGATTTAATGGAAGCTTGGCCGTCTTTGTATAAGTTTGCGCCTGTCTTGGTTGCACATAACTCCTCTTTGTGAATTTTAGGGCTGGAGGTTATTATATCACTGTAAAATTATTCCTGAGTATTTTACTAGTACTCAAAGGCCTAACCACGATTTGCTTCTGTAGATAGATACAGTTTTTTGTACTCGAACTATACGGTAATTGCAAGCCGCATGCTTAGCCAATTTACCGATTGAAAATTTCTTTTAGTTGTTTCTGTAGCTAAACATTGAAAGTATGTATACAGTTAACTTGAGAGATATAAGTATATAATACTAGCTGACCCCCGCGACTTCGTTCGCGTGATTTTCTTTGCTATAAACCTCACGGAGCCCGAGACCTTTCCAACGAATGCAAAACCGTGGAAATCGGTTCTTGCGTTCTGGAGTTATAGCGTCAGGAAGGAAAACCCGACTTATTTTTATATAGTAGATTAGAGGTAGGTTGTATCATATTACCTCTGATGACATGAAACTGTCAAGCAAATAAACCGCAAAAATTGCTATCATTATATGATATTTATCTGAATTAGCTCTGGTCTTTAAAAAATCCAGAAAAGTAAGAGAAGAACATTGAGGACTCTAGACATCTCGACTCCGTTGTAACAATTTGAATCTATTTAGCCGCTATTGAATTTACATTTTCACGGATTCCGCGAAGACGAATGGCAAGTGGCAACCCTACAGCAGTATAGGTACATCCAGGGGTGAGAGACTGAAGTTTTATTGCTCCTGAATTTCATTATAACTTTGCGGGCCCTCTCTCACTTTGGCGTGTTTAACATGGATTGTTGTCTAATTTGTACGTATTATTTGATGAATATTGGTCCTGACACTTTTTAACATGTTGTGTTAAATAAAGCCTACCTCGAAAAAGTGCGGTTTCGTAGCTTGTCTTACCGAGAGCAAAAATTACACAAAAGTTTATTACCATTACCGATGTAAAAAAAAACAAGAATTCTTGGACGAATTTTTGTTAAATTCTTTGAATATCCAGGATTAAACTAGCCCTTTCGATTCATCGGTTAGGCCATCATTCTTAAAAGGCTAGCCCAAGCCCTATGCACTCTACTGGAATATTGAACTGAAAAACGTAAGGGAACGTAGAAAATATTGTAAATTAAATGTATGAAAACGGGCGTGTTTAGAATGAATTGCCGTCAAACTGGCTTCGGCCGGTGAAAGTCATTAAAGAGTCTGATAATAAAAATGATAGTTTTATATCTAAAGGCTTGGGCTATATTACGATTATCATATTTAAATAATTCTAATCATGACGTAAGCTGTGATAGCCTAGTGGTTAGGACGACCGACTTCTAATCGGAGGTCGTGGGTTCGATCCCGGGCACGCACCTCTAACTTTTCGGAGTTAAGTGCGTTTTAAGTATTTAAATATCACTTGCTTTAACGGTGAAGGAAAACATCGTGAGGAAACCTGCATGCCTGAGAGTTCTCCATAACGTTCTCAAAGGTGTGTGAAGTCTGCCAATCCGCTTGGCCAGCGTGGTAGACTATGGCCAAAACCTTTCTCACTCTGAGAGGAGACCCGTGCTCTGTAGTGAGCCGGTAATGGGTTGATCATGATGATGATGATGATGAATCATGACGTCATACACATCATACACTTGTAACACCCCGTCGTTTTTGCGTCGGGGTTTAAAAACTACAAAAACTCATAAAAGCCAAAAATAACTTAATAGATTTTTTTAATCCAAATAAACTTTTATTAGTGTTTTTGAATCACCAAATGAATCTACCATTGGTAATGATATAATTATTTCCCATAAAAATATTTAGACCCAACTTTAGTCCTCGGTGATTGACACCGATGGGAGCGCCATGGTCGTCACCGTGACGCAGTTATTTTGTAAGCAACTTCCCGCAGCGTGCAACTAAATTACATAACCACTGAGAATAGGCCTGGCTGGCCTTTGAATTTTTGTCAACGTTAATTTATTAATATTAATATTTATTAACTAGTGATTTAAGGCTTATTTCGTGGTTTATCGACATATTCTAATGTAAAAATTACGGGTACAATTACCACGATTAATTTGTTTTTTGTTTTTATCGATATTTCGGTCCAGTTACATGGACCGTGGTCGCGACGAGACTGACAAATTAATCGTGGTATGTACCCGTAATTTTTACATTAGAATAATATTTATTAATTTTTAATTAAATATTAATATTTTAATTAATAAATATTAATTGTGTTATGTCGACGATCAACACACAAAGTATGATAATGTATTAAAAATGTTTGTAAAGCACCGAGAGTTTCGTTCGATAACTGGGTCAAGCTCAACGTCGCGTTGTGGAAACCACAGCTGTAGTAGTTTTTTGAATGTAGATATTTCCTTTGGCTTTTTATATGGCCGCATCTATTATTCCACGTTTCTGTTTTTCTTTATCTTGGCTTTTTTGTTTTCAAAGTTCAGAAAGTGGTCAGATATGTACGTGAGCATTCTTTTATTACTGATATTCTAATTTTATCCATTTGCATAATATCGATATTGCCGTTGATAATAATTTAAAAAAAACCGGCCAAGTGCGTGGCGGGCCACGCGCAGCGTAGGGTTCCGTAGTCACAATCCTCGAAAAACAGATATAACTCCTTAACCCGTGAACCCTACTTAGCCATGATAGTTTTCCTTTAAAATTGATTATACATCCTACTGCTGTGAATTTTTTCAAGTTCCTATATACTGCCATTTTGCTGATAGAGGGGGGGGACACTTGACTCTAATAAAAATTAGCACTTTAAAACATTATATTTTACAAACGGATCTAGAAATCGAAAAATGATCTTCCCACACCCACAGTATTTTTAAAAGACCTATTCAACGATACCCCACACTATGGAGTAGACGAGAAAAAAAATATTCATCCCCACTTTACATGTAGGGGAGCTACCCTAAAAAAAATATTTATCAAAATTTTATTTCACTATCTAAAATTCAATGAGTGGTATACATATATAGTTCTATTATTGATTTGTCATATTGTATACCTACTAACTATATTACTCGTAAGTTGTACCTATTATTATCAGCATGGCTTACAATTACCCACGATAGAGAACTTTTAACGCACGAATTTGCCGTACCTACTTTCTAATCGGTTTTATTATTTAGCCGCTTTCTCTATTCAAGTCTCCTCCATCGCCGACGCCGACGGGCCAACCGTTTAATTCACAAAAAATGATAACGGATGTCACGTTCTCGATTCTCGGAGTTACAATAAGTCCACGACTCGCGCAAGTGCCCTTGCAATCGATAGTTCGACGACCTCAGCTACTACTAGTCGCCGAGTTTCGAAACTATTCATGCTTACCACTCGCCAACTTGATCACTTTATTGGTGTGTATTAGTAGTAATAGGTAGTTGTTAGTATTCTGCGGTATTTATCCTTATCGATAGTTGGTTAATATCGTATCGGTAAAAGGATAAATAGATGATGAATTGCAGAAGGCGTTACAGGCTGTAGTGCATGATTATGAATTTCGGATGCATACTTTATATGATTATGACTTTATTTTGTGTTTATTGATGTTTTCTGTTTGAGTAAGGCTGCCGGCACACTTATGTGTCGTGGCGTGTCGTGATGCGCCGGTTTCATACATTTAGTAAAAACGACACGCCCTACAAGTGTGTCTCTAACCATACTAAATGTATGAAACCGATAGGCTTCTGGTGCGTCACGACACGCCACGACACGTAAGTGTGGTTCCGGCCTAAAACTGTTATTTTAATAGTCGCTGAGTTTCGAATCTGTTCATGGTTGCCGCTTGCCAAATTGATCACTTTATTGGTGTGTATTAGTAGTAATGTGTACCTAGTTTGTATTCTGCGGTATTTAGTATTTTTATCGATAGGATAAATAGATGATGAATATCTTACATGAGGATTATGACTTAGAGAGTACGCTCTCTGTCTCTAGATCTCACGCATTCACAGATTTATAGAGCGTAGGTAGTAGGTACTCTGACTTTACTCAGACTCCTTGACAAAGTTCAAAAGACAGATTTATCTCAGGAACATAGTACAATTTATGTCCCGTTTTAACTGTATCTTGAATCTGATAAGTCTGTGTCCAGTAGGGGTCAGGTGTTGTGCCGGTCATTGTGAAAGGCGGATGTCCAGCGGTGGACGTCCACAGGGTTAAATGAAGTTGTTGAATCGACTGAATATCTATCTATCTATTTGTATAATAATATAAAGTAGCTTGTCCTGACTGACAATCAACGCACAGCCAAAACCACTGAAGCTAGAAACTTGAAATTTTCACAGGAGCTTCCTTTTACAACGTAGGCGCACACTAAGAAAGGATTATTGCGAATTCCACCCCTAAGCGGGTTAAATAGGGAATGAAAGTTTGTATGAAAGTACATCATTTTTTAAGTTATATCAATGAAAATCGGTATTTGTATTGTCGGTTAAAAATAAAGAATTACGTGTTTAAGGATTTTTGGAAATTCCACCTCTAAGTGAGATTTATAAGAATCCAAGCGGACGAAGTCGCTGGCATCAGCTAGTATTAATACAAACTTCTTAGTGATATTGCTTTGATAAAAAATATAATCATCTCCCAAGTCCCGTCATAAACAGATAAAATCGTGGACGGTTTCTTTTCTGGTACAAAATGTTTCGAAATTAATATGATGATAACTGTACGACGGTATAATTATTATCTGTTCCATTTATCTTTTAATTGCAGCTAAATGTTAGTTTCAATACCGGTCGAGATAGAGGTAATGTTAATTTGAAATACGACTCTTTTTATTATTTTTTCGTACAGTTTTGTCGGTTTGTGACATCGCGTGCAATCTGACGGAATCGAAATTTCTAATGCCACGCGAGAGAAAACGCGGGTGGTCGCTAGTGTTTAACTAAAACTGGCAATCGTGTTAAACCAAAACAATTTAAATAAATCTCCCTGTAAACAGTTCTTGTGTAAAGTTAATACTGAAAAATTATAATATCCGAAACAATTGCAGCGCGGAGGCCTAGAGGCCTAAGATAACCTTAAAATATACCTAAGAACCTGTTCAGAAGTGATATGTACTTAATTAAAACTTAATTAAAACAAAACTGCATTAAAATCGGCTCAATAGTTTTTCAGGAAAATAGTAACAAAAAAACGCACACACATAACCTGTAAAACTAAACGCGTATACCTGCTGCGTTCCGTCGTCGGTATATAAAGCCTTTTTATTCTATCAGATAATAGTTTTTAAAAATAACTATGTTATTCGAATGTCATCTCTGCGAAAGAATGCACTTTTTTCAACAAAAGGGGAACTCGTACCGGTAACGATCAAAGGCTCTTTCAATTAAAAGTTTCCCCGTAACCGGTCGCTACATTGTGGGGAGATGTCTGTATGCTTTTTGTGGAAATTCATATAACTCAGCTAGCCTTTTTTTTATACACGCCGAGTTTACGTTTGCGGAGAAAAGTTTAGCTCAACACACACCGTTCACGTGCATATTATGTTGTTTTACATTCCGTTGATTAATACCGTTGATTGCAACGTTTATTTGGCTTTTATTACTATACTACCCAGCCATTGATATGAAAACCAAAGACAGTTATGCGGCATTTTCTTAGAAATTAAAGTGCCATCCACTTTGGCACAAGTTTTTTTGGACGCTTTCGCGTGTATACCTATGTACACAGCAGATGCCGGATCGATCTAACCGACAGTTTGGTTAAAAGTCTGAATTATTTTTTTTTGAATTTTTGCTTAACAGTATTTCTATTTCAACTGAACCTGTTACAAATATGCATTCAAGCCAATAGTGAGATAGTGTCAACCAATCAGAGGTGTTTGCCATCGTCCCGTGACCTGTAGTCACACCCATGACACTTTACACAAGCGAACATACTAATGATAAGGACAACATCACGTGTAATCCCAGCGGGACAGGAGCTTTACGTTATATTTCTAGGCGTAACCTACTTCTACGTTGCGGAATGACATTTGGCTGGGGGGCCAAATTATGTAAGGCCACTAATTAAATACCGGAAACATGGTGTTAGTTTCCGACGGAAAGAATCTTAAGGTTTAACATAGTTATTGCCACAGAATAATGAATAAGAGGAGAAGTGCCCTTTACATCAAATGGTATGGAAACCTGCTGTCGTTAGTTTGTCCCCACCACTTGCTACAAAATGCTATATTACATACTGATAGGTCAGTGCAAGCAGCACCAGCAAATATAGACTTTATCGTTTAGTACACAGCGTTCAATTTCAATCACCGTACATCACACGTTATCGATGTTGAGCGAAGGCGCCCGTTCCATGAAAAGTCTACGTTTTAGTGAAGGAATATATTTATATAGTACAAGTACCATTGCGTCCTAAGACCGACCGATTCAATGTTTGATTTCTACTAAGCAAGTAATGGTTTTTGTTCATAATGAGATACAGACTTCTCAATTTAACACTTTTTGAGCATAATGTAAATATACAAAGTAATGTTTTCTTGTTTTTTATGGAAAATAACAACAATAACTTGTACTTAAGTGTGAAATGAGATGCCATCTTTCGTGTGATTTACTTTTTTGCTTGATTTTTTTCAAACAACCACTGAACAACACGGCATTTTGTTAAAAATCGAGAGCGGTGAAGCGATCGTTGGACGACATTCGACTAAAGACAAAAACGGTTCTCAGGTGTATTTAACGCCAGAAGAGTTCTCAGGAACCACGCCCCCTTGTCATATCTCTCTTATTCCTTTATCTATGGTTATTGCCTTTGGGCAAATACAATAGTTAAGTAGCTGACAATAATACTTTGATTCAGAGCAGCTACGTATTTACTTACTACTCACGTTTATATACAATGTGAAAACAATAGAAGCGTGGTTCCTAACTCGGTATCATCATAATACATTGCCACAATGTCTGCCGCTCGGTTTATGGACCATAAAATATTACGGCCGGGCCGCGCAATGCTATAAAATAAGCACTCGCAAACGAGTGCTTCTGAACGTTACTTACTTCTCCTCGTGTATGAATGTATGTATGTGGGTCTAGGTCTTAGCTCTCGAAACGAATGAATCATACGACAAGCTTATTTTTTAAATGTTTGCTGAGATTATTGTTGGATTCTTGCCTGGTAGAATCTGCTTACTTCGCTGTTGATAGAGGCAGAGCCACTCGCTACTAAAAGACAGACTTTTCAAATGAGAAAATACGTAAAGTAAGTCTACTTATAAATTTTATCAATCGAAGTCCAAAAAAGGAGGAGGTTACTATTTCGGCGTGTTATTCTTCTGTATATCTTGAGATGTCTGGTCCGATTTGCGTGTTCTTTTTCATCGATAGAGGAAGTTTGTGAGATCAGATGGTTCCATTTTCTGATTCCAATCCTCAACTCTGATACTACTCGGGTACAGCCCACTTTCTGTGAACATTTAGGAACTGTCGCAATGTAAGTTGATATAGGTAGGTACACTTACAGTAAAAAGCTAAAATTCTTTTCAAATAACCCGATTTTTTTTAATTTGCAGTCTTAATAACATGAACAACAAAGATTACAAGCAAGACATAATATCTACTAAAAAAAATTATAATATTATATTGGTTACGTCGTTGGTTTTATTGCAATTTTATCTGTCTCATTTTAATGCATTTCGCTTCAGAGCCATAAAGGATCCATAATATTATTTACGGCGCGATTATTATTCAACAATCCGCATTTACCGCGGCGGTTCTGATGTTTACACTTTGCACCGGTGTAATGAGGCGCGGCCATGAAAGCGTTCTTGCTACCTACATACGAAACTTGAAAAGAACACTAGTATGAAAACTAAACATGTCCACTGACAAACATGCCTGATAGTAGTTTAACCACGGCGGCTAATATTCTTGGCAATTAGGCAGGAGATATTATAGTGCACAAGTGGACGCGCAAACACGGTGTTGACCGTCTTAACATGACAGCTACAGTGTGACGCTCGCATTCACCCTGTGATTGACCTCTCTCGCTATTGGCTAAAATGCATTATAGCCAGAATAACATAAAGTAAGCCAATCACCACAATCGAGATTTTAGCAATGATTGATCAAGCTTTTGGATTATTCCGGCAGTTTCCGTGTAGACTCAGAAGGGATGGCAGTTAGATACGACCGGGGAGACATCAGGCGCAGGACCACCGACTTATTCATTATTTAGTAATATTGCAATTATGACACTGTTCCACTTGACGGCTGGTCATAGCTCTCTTCCAAGGATCTCCATAAAACACGATCTGGTCCCGTTTGTATCCTTCGGCTCCGACGATTGCTTGATATCGTCCATCCTCTTTGTGGGGGGTTTACCGATGTTGCATTTCGCGATGCGGAGTCGGCATCCGAGTAACTTAAGAAGTTTAGACTAATATCTATCTGTTCTTTATTAAATTTTTTTTAAAACAATCACTAACTTTGTTTTTTCTTGTTGCAGGTGTAAAGTGCGGAGGTGTGTGTCCGAGACGGCCTCGTCGTAGTGTGTGCAAGTGCTGTCCGTGTGGTGTCAGTGCGTGAACAGTGAACAGTGAACAGTGAGAGTGTGTGAACAGTGTATACAGTGACAGTGAGCGAGTGCGCGCGCGCGTCCGAAGTGGCGCCGACGCGAGCGTCACCTCGATGCAGGTGCGCCGATGGATCGGTGATCGCGGTCTGACTATATCGCTACAGCAGCGCTGGTGAGTTGAAATTATCTCTTTCTATAATAGGCCTATTGGTAGGGTTGCCATAATGGACAAGTTTCCAATTTTTTTAATTAATTATAAAAATTTAAGTAAAATGAAACAAAAATCTGAAAGAATCGCAAAATTATCTCAAAAACTGAAAAAGTTATGGAACTTTAAAGTTGCGCTTCTGCGAATAATTTCGTTTCACGCGGCGCTCCAGCATGTGACGTCATCGCGTCCAGTTCGAAGTATTTTTTTCTATGTTTTAGTTAGCCCGCGCATCACCCGACAAAAACGAGAGAAGTAGTAGAAGAGTAGTATATACGGCATGAAACTCGACATTCAAAAACAGTGACAGTCCGTGTATGCGAGACATACGGAAACCCTACCTATTAGGGCCAGCGCATACGAGTGACGTCGAGGCGCAGCGTAATTTAATGATAATTACAGCTTATGTAGCTTAATTTGCTTTGTCATACATCAGTTGAAATTGGTATAATGAAAACAACAAACATATTGCGCTATGGTTTCCGGCGCGGTCAGAATTTTGTTTTCAACTGTACCTACTCCAAAGTAAATAATCCTGAGTTCTTACATTACGAATCTTGGAGCCCGTGTAATTTTGAAACTATAAATAGTATGTATATTTCACAGAAATCGGACTAAAGGTTCGTTTCTAAAACTTATATTAAAATAGGGCGCGCTCGGATGCGTTAGAGGTTGACTTCTCATAAGTTGTTATCATTAAACTGCGCCTCGGCGCCACTCCGCTCCGTTGGCGAGCCTTGCGCCTAGTCGCAGTAAAATATGGTAGCACGATTGTAGAGACGTGGCGCAGATATTATATATTAGGTATGTCAAACAAAGTCTTGTCAAACAAACCTTGCAACTTAAATATTTTTAAATAGTGCAAACCATACAATCCGAAGAATATTAATAATGAAGAAGATTCCTTATCTTAAAATGGCTTCTCTATAAGACGAACATGAATGACCCAGATTTGAAAATTGATGTTCTCGCGGAATCCGAGCCGCATTTCAGTCTGGATCGCACGAGCGTGATTCTCAGTATTTCGCTGCATTCCTACTCGTCTGTTAAAATAGTCACGTTCTGCTTTATACTCGGAAAATAAATGTTACAAGTGGTACGAAGAAATATTGCGAAAATGTGGTTCCTTACATTTCTCAGCCCTTCCGAACATATTTTTGTTTGCTTTATTCACGTTAAAAAAATTATAGTTAGTAGTTAGCAATAGAAATGTACCCTACTATCGATAAAGCGAGGCCGAATTGGTATAACATAATACAGATACAGTAACTCGCACTACTTCGGGTATTTAGGCTCCTTAAATATTTTATTAATCTATACTTCTATACTAATATAATAAAGCGGAAGAGTTTGTTTGTTTAAACGCGCTAATCTCAGGAACTACTGGACCGATTTCAAAAATACTTTCACCGTTGGATATGTACGGGATCCTTGAGTGCTATAGGCTATATAATATTATGTACCACGGGCGAAGCCGGGGCGGAAGGCTAGTAAGTAATATATAAAACTTCTCGATTTGCTTACCTGATATAATCCACTACGGATTATCTATATAAGTCGAGAATATAATAAAATAACATTGATGTGGCCTATATTTTAACCTATTCTTAAATTAAATCAAGCATGTCAAAAACTATCATAATTATTTCGAGTTTTAACAAGTTCTATTGTTTCTTTTATCATTAACTAGCGGACTCGGCAGACGTCGTCCTGTTTTTTTTTTTGACATGGTGGATAACCTTTTATAGGTACGGCCGCGTTCTGCGGCCGAATGCGGCAGAACGAAGGTTATGTGGGACTCCAACCAGGTATACCCACTAAAAACCACCACGGCATGACTCTCATGCTGTCTGTGCTGGACGCCTGGGGAACCCAAAGTATGCATCCCAGGCGTCCGGCAGCCGCCCCAGCTGGGGCTCCCGCTCGCCTCTGGGCTGTCCTTCCAGAGGCTCGCGCCCTCCCGTAATGTTTTAACGAGGTTTTCTTCCTCCCGCGATGGGCATCGCTGCCCTCCGCCCCGGGGTGTCTCACCCCCAGTTTCATCCGAAGTGCCCTCTGCTAATCAGAGGGACACGCGGAGAAACCTCCCTCCGCCAGGTCATTGGCCATGGCTAACAATATCCCCGTAGGAAAATTATTAACCATGTTACCGGGGCGCACCGGCCCGAATACTGCTCTTCCCCTCGGACGTATCCAAGAGGACCAGCAGCACCCAGGCACACTTGGAGGTTACCTGGCTAGCACCCCGGCAATTTTGTATGGGGAATATCGCACTAGAGCTGCGCCGCGCAGCGCCGCTCTAGTGCGATATGCCCCATACAAAATGATACAAAGAATATTTTGACGCTTTGTGCCGCGCAGTGCAGCGACGCGCAGCGCCGCGTAAGTGCGGTCCGGCCCTTATCGTTGAGCCGTTATGTCTGTCTGCCTCTGTCACTCTGTCTGTCTCTGTCACTTTTGAGAAAAAGTGACAAACAGACAGAGTTACTTCCGCATTAAAATAGTATGGATAAACTAGCCTTTTTCGCGCTTTTGTCGGCTTTGTTTAAGGTTGCTAACCAAAATTCCTGCGGCAACTCTTATTTTACCGGTATTAAAAGGATTCTATTTTCTCGGGCAAGATGCATGCTATATTCTGTGCCCGGTTGAGTAGATACTTTCTTAGTCGAGGCGTAAAGAAGTAACTCAGAGACTAACTACTTAATAGACAAATACACACTTTCGAATTTATTTGAGTACCGGTTCACGCGTATAAATAAAAAAAAAGCACGCGATAGTAACGAGGAACGTGTTACTTAACTAATTCATTAAATTATTATTTATTCAGTGCAAGGTCACCCGGCGGCGGCGGCGCGGTCAGCCGCAAGCAGATAGCTTCATTAATTCAAATGACCAAACACAGCATAATCGCTTAAAGCATTTGCAAACGATGATATTTTCGCGAGCAGTATGCTTTGTCTCACTTTGCACCGCTCGAAAACTTTACTAAATACTACTTACTGATCGAAACACAATGACTTCAAAAGTTCAGAGTAAAATGAACCTAAACTAGCTTATTTTAAGGTTTCAGTTCGCCAATACATTCAGCATTCGAAAACAGCCAGCGCCCCAAGCTGAAATGTTGTAAAATAGGCGAAGTATTGAATTACAAGTTTAAAATATAATAAAACTGTAACAGATCCAATTCTGTACATTGAAGATATTTTGAAAATTTTTATTGGAGGGCACTCTATAATCGATACTGAAGCCAAAACTGCAATTTGTTTCATTTTTGTCTGTCTGTCTGTCTGTCTGTCTGTCTGTCTGTCTGTCTGTCTGTCTGTCTGTATCTTGGCCGCGCATCACGCCGAAACTACTGAACGGATTCGAATGAAACTTGGTATGATTTGAGTTTATACTCCGAGGTAGGACATAGGATACTTTTTATCCCGAAATTCAGCACGGTTCCCTTGGGAGAGGGGATGAAAGTTAAAACGTGTATTTAGCTGTAATTCATTAACGCGTTGTTCGATTTCACTCATTCTTTTTTTGTTAGAAAGGTAGTATTTTAAGTATTGTCTGGTAAATATTTCAAGGTCATAGGTTTTTTAGTTCAGGAATGACAGACATTTATTGGGTTCAAATAACTTGGGACCCGGATCTTTGAACGTACGGCTTATTTTAAACTGGTGTGCGTTTAAATGTATGTTTGTCGGTTTGTTTATTTGTTCCAACTAATCTCCAAAACGGCTGGATCGATTTTAACCGAACTTTCAATGGCAGATAAGTGATGTTATAAGGAGTAACTTAGGCTACATTTAGTTTAGGAACGTAAAAGAATTATGGGATCCGATCCGATCCTATATAAAACCTATAAACACGCGAACGAAGTCGCGAGGGTCAGCTAGTTTAAAATAAGAGTCTTTGGGGTCATTTTGCTGTAGGTATATCAATTACAGTTTCTCGATACGTAGTATTTGGTAAAGTTTTGGAGGTGCGCAAACTCAGAATACCTATACGGTAACTGTCGGGCCGTGTGCCTGATAGCAGTAACGCGCGATGATGACGTGTCCAACGCGGCTCGTAGATGTTGTAACCCCTCTGTCACACACTCGTCGCGAGGCATGGAAAGTGGCGAGGTAAAGTGGCAGAAGTGACGTATAGTGTGGTAACAATATTCGTTAACCGAAAGTCATACTCGCGATACGCTTCTTCCTTCCTTTCCCATCTCTCGTCTCTCGATGAGTGTGTGGCAGCGGGGCTACACAAGAAATGTATGGACCAGTCCCGTGCCATTGTCGCCTCCGCCGCCCGTGTGACGCGCTACAAACAGTTCCTTAGATTTATCCGTTTGGTGGGAAATGTCCCTAACACAGTATGGGTCGACGGAGTTTTATACATTACAATTTACAACGAATACCTGTAGCGTTCGCTGTTGTTAACGAGCAACAGTCCTTCTTATTTCAAATTAAAAGTCAAAGTTATGTGGAAAAACCTCCAAAGGGAGTTGGTGCCACAATTTCTGAGTGCGTGGAAGGAATGACCTCGCGCAACGCTTGGTTGATGTATGCCAGTGATCCAGGTGGTGAGGAGGACTGTCGACGTAACTTAAAAAATTGGACATACTGTAAATGTATTTGCGACGTCACACTTTGTCTATCCAGACCATTACACGTGTTTTAAATCCGATTCATACATTTTTCCGAGGTCGTTAAAAATAATAAGCAACAAACTAGTTAACTAACAAGACGTCGTAGGTATGTATTAGCAGAAAGCAACGTGAGAACTGAGGAACGTGTGATTAATTAATTCAGTGCAAGGTCGTGCAGTTGACACGTTCAGTTGCGGATTGCAAGAGATACGTAATCGTTTATTGATTCTGAGAAGTAGCATGTTGATTATAGTATTAGTTTATACTGTTCTACAATCTTTTTAAGAACATTTGCAATGCTGAACATGAATAATAATCGCCTTTTCACTCTAACTAAGCATAGGATGCTAGGAGTAGATAGACAATATAGAGTACACAACAAGATAGAGTATCAAGACAATAGTGCAACGAGTGGGATTGGAACTGTCGCCCTTTCGATTTTCAGTCCTCCCTAAGAGTTGCGCTATTGATGCTAATGAAACCTGAATGAAACTAAAGCCCAAAATATAAATATACTGAACTCCAATACATATTGTATTGGAGTTGTTTTCATTCTGGACACGAATCCGGTAGCAAGGTGTCATCATTCGTTCAGAGAGTTCCATCCAAAATATTATTCTAGTAAAAGTTTCTACTAGATTCCAGTACTAGAATATCACTTCAATTGCTCAGGGTCAGGTCCATCTTACGGCATCCGGTCGTAGATTCCTACCACTGTTACGGGAGCGTACAGACTAGCAAGTTTAATCAGCCCATGCGTTCCAACGTCACAAGAGGCGCCATTAGGGAGCGTTGTCTCCGATCTGCTTCGAGCTCTAGTGCTCAAACCCATCTGTTAGAGGCTGCGCTTGTCCAAACCCCCGGTGACGTTGTTGCCGCCAATACAGCTATATAGTCGCTTAAACTGAAGAATGAAGCTAATACATAATATTAGAAGTTTCATGTCCGAAAAGGTTACGGCCTTCAGAGCGCGATAGCCAGAGAGAAGAAGCCTGTTTGAGTTCCGCCAGTTCCTAAATTATTCATGTAGTAATGATTACCAGTAAACATAATATTATTTTAACTAAACCTGAAGTGTTAGAAACACTTAAATATTATTTTTAAATTGTTAGTTTGAGACTTGGGTAAATGGATAAATGTAGGTATATAATAATTAAAATCAAAACATTTATTGCTTATTTTGGTCATGTGCTTTTACTTATACGCCAGTCAAATTTGACATTAAAATCGCAAACGAACGGCTAGTTCTGATTTTTTAATATGTTGTTAGGACCACTACCAGTAGTCTAAATTCAATTTTGCAGCTTCGAAAGACCTGTGCTAATTTTGTAGCACTCGAAAAACCGCAAAATTTTTGCACTTTTTTTGGGTTTTTCAATATAAATCCTAAACTATGCGTTTCTAAAAAAATATTTTTCTATACTTTTTTAAAGTAGACTAAAATTGCTACAATTTAAGACCAAAACTAGCTCTTTAAATTCAATATTTATTGAGATACAGCTCTCCAAAAATTGACAATTAATTCCAAAAAGTGAAATTTTAAGATTCGGTCAATTTTAAACCCCGATATCGGGGAAAATACTCATTTTACGAGTAAAGTTAATTGAAAAGATGTTGTAGTAAATATAATTAGCTTTAATTTAAATACTAAACAACGTCTGTAGCCCATATAGTTTACTTACAAATCCTAAAAGTTTAAAAAATGCGAAAATTGCAGTTTTCTCTTTAGTTTGTTTTGAATGTAATTTGAAAGAAAAAACCATGTACATCCACAAGAAATATGTATTAAAACTATTACTAAGTATTTAAATTAAGTATTTATAATGTTATTTATTCAAGAAAAAAATTATTTATATTATTATTGATATTTATTGATTTTTATGAAACATATTAATCTGTATTAAAATTACATTATGAGTTCCGAGCAACATAAGTCGTAAACTACGCATTTTTGTTTAATATTTTCTACACATTTTTAAAGTAGACTAAAATTGCTACAGTTTGACATCAGAACCAGTTCTGTAGCTTCAATAATTGCCGAGATACAGCTCTCCTAAAATTGAACTTTTTTCAAAAAAAGTGTAAATTTAAGAGTTGGTCAATTTTCGACCGTGATCTTGGGGATAATACTCATTTTATGTGTAGAATTATAGGTAAAAATGTTATAGTAAATTTAATTAACTTTAATTTAAGGGTAATACGACATCTCTAGGATATATAGTTTACTCACAAATCTTAAAAGTCAAAAAAATGGGAAAACAATTTTCGTAAATTTGCTCTGCTTAGTTTGGTTTGTGAGTACCTTGAAAGGAAAAACCATGAACATCCACAAGAAATGTACATTTAATCTATTATTGTAGTATTCATAATGTTATTTATGAAAAAAAAAATTATTTATCTTATTTTATTGATATTTATGAAGCATATTAACCTGCATTACAAAGATATTAAGTATTTTTGGTTATAATTGTTCATTAAGGTTTGTGAGTAAACTATATGGCCTAGAGACGTCGTTCCACCCTTAAATTAAAGCTAATTAGATTTACTACAACATTTTGACTATAATTTTACCCTTATAATGAGTATTATCCTCAAGATGGCGGTCGAAAATTGACCAAATCTTAAATTTTCACTTTTTTTTGGAAAAAGTTCTATTTTAGGAGAGCTGTATCTCGGCAAGCATTGAAGTTACAGAACTGGTTCTGGTGTCTAATTGTACCAATTTTAGTTTACTTTAAAAATGTATAGAAAATATTAAAAAAAAATGCGTAGTTTACGACTTATATTGCTCGGAACTCATAATGTCCTTTTAATACAGGTTAATATGTTTCATAAAAATCAATAAATATCAATAATAATATAAATAATTTTTTTCTTGAATAAATAACATTATAAATACTTAATTTAAATACTTAGTAATAGTTTTAATACATATTTCTTGTGGGTGTACATGGTTTTTTCTTTCAAACTACATTCAAAACAAACTTAAGAGAAAACTGCAGTTTTCCCATTTTTTAAACTTTTAGGATTTATAAGTAAACTATATGGGCTACAGACGTTGTTTAGTGTTTAAATTAAAGCTAATTATATTTACTACAACATATTTTCAATTAACTTTATCCGTAAAATGAGTATTTTGCCCGATAGCGGGGTTTAAAATTGACCAAATCTTAAAATTTCACTTTTTCGGAATTAATTGTCAATTTTTGGAGAGCTGTATCTCCGCAAATATTGAATTTAAAGAGCTATTTTTGGTCTTAAATTGTAGCAATTTTAATCTTCTTTAAAAACGTATAGAAAATATTTTTTTTTAAACCCATAGTTTAGGACTTATATTGAAAAAACCAAAAGTAGTGCGAAAATTTCGCGGTTTTTCGAGTGCTGCAAAGTTAGCACAGGTCTTTCGAAGCTGCAAAATTGGATTTACACTACTGGTAGTGGTCCTAACAACATATTAAAAAATCAGAACTAGCCGTTCGTTTGCGATTTTAGCCACTTTTGGAGTCAAATTTGACTGCACTATTAATACATTTTGCCTTAGTAAAAATAAAGAGCTCTACTACTGTGGCGTATTCCCATTAATTTTTGCTTTCGCTTTGGACTGCAATGCAAAATATTATTTTAATTCTACGTTTTAAAATAAAAGTTTGAAACAATGTTTTGGTTTAAAATATTATGTTTGTTTTAAAGTAAGTTCTTAATTAGCAGTACTATTGGCCAAGTAAATTAACAGTTGTGTTTTTGCTCTAGGTAAAATGAGCGCAGCGCGGCCGAGAACGATTTGCCAACGCCAACCCTAATGACATTGAAATTGTGAGTAGCCATTCTTATTAATAAAATATCAAAGCTCACCACCACTACCTTTACAGCCCTTTAACGACCCACTGTTGGGCATAGACCGCCTCTCTCATAGGAGAGGGATTTAGAGCTTAGACCCGCCACGTTGCTCCAATTTTGGCTGGTTGGCGGGCTTTAACGACTATCATCGAATGATAATGATATAACTGGAGCCGAAAGCTTAACGTGCTTTCCGAAGCACGGGCGTAAAACACCGCTAAATACTAACTCCGGGCTGTTAATATTTCAAGCCGGCCTGTGATAGTAGGCCAAGTTTAGTGTTATTATAGGCATTTATCGACACTGTTCGCTTTGCTTAACAGCTTATTTATAAACATACTAACTAGTAAAGTCAATTAGGTTTACTATTTTCATACACTACACACTTTTGTTCTGTAAACAGTTCGTAACAAATTCTAATTTTACTCAGCATTAGACATTATTAGACATTCTACTATTTGTATAATTTTACCTAATGACATTTTAATGAGGGTTTGTGTATACAAATTTTGCATTAAGCTTATCTGGCTAGTAGGTACTAACTACTCTGGTGATATTATGTGATACACATAAAGATGCATTATATTGCTCATTATTCTCCAAAATAACGAAATCCGTTCAGATCTTTTTATTCTGTGATAGAATATGACAAGATTTATTTTGATATTCAAATGCATTGCTATAAAAATTTTAAATCCTCGCACTAACAGAATAAATGCTGCACCCTTTCCAAACTACCCGTTTCCATAACATTTCCTATGCAGCTATTGCTTAAGCTGTGATAGCCTAGTGGTTAGGACGACCGACTTCTAATCGGAGGTCGTGGGTTCGATCCCGGGGCACGCACCTCTAACTTTTCGGAGTTATGTGCGTTTTAAGTATTTAAATATCACTTGCTTTAACGGTGAAGGAAAACATCGTGAGGAAACCTGCATGCCTGAGAGTTCTCCATAACGTTCTCAAAGGTGTGTGAAGTCTGCCAATCCGCTTGGCCAGCGTGGTAGACTATGGCCAAAACCCTTCTCACTCTGAGAGGAGACCCGTGCTCTGTAGTGAGCCGGTAATGGGTTGATCATGATGATGATGATGATGATGCAGCTATTGTCCGATTTGGAGGTGTTCCAAGATTTTATACAATCGTGCACGGCTTTACGACCTCGCCGGCTTTCGACCTAGCCCACGGTCAAGTATTGAAGCTGATTTAACATAACATTTCTTTTAACTTTATCCATCATGGTCCAATATTCTGTAATATTACAGTAGGTACTTCTTAAAATTAATTTTACTGTATCTACGTGGACCAATATTCTAGAATAATACAGTAGATACTTCTTCGGTATGTTAAATACATATATACATGCCTAGTTAGTCGTCGTAGTAACCGGTAATCTATAAAGTTAAGACAGGAATCTTGCATGGATTTCCACTGAAATTCCATGGAATTTCATGGTCTTGTGCCGCTCGTCTTGTTTCCAGCGGCTTTTGGTGACCCATACACGTAGTAGGGAGGGCCTCCCAAATCCCAATGATGCGTTGTTAAAATGTAATTATTTCTTTACTAGATGATTGATGCTCGCGACTTCATCCGCGTGGATTTAGGTTTTTAAAAATCCCCTGGGAACTATGATTTTCCTAATGTAGCCTATGTCCATCTTCAAGGTCTAGTCTATATCCGTACCAAATTTCGTCAAAATAGATTCAGCGGTTTAGGCGTGAAAACGTAACATACAGACAGACTGAGTTTCTTTCGCATTTATAATATAACTAGCTTCTGCCCGCGGCTTCGCCCGCGTGAATTTCGGTTTTGAACAAATCCCGAGGGAATCGTGGATTTTCGGTTCCCGTTCCCGCTCCCTTTTCAAACCTTTAGGGACCTTTCAGATAGACCGGCGCGGAGAGCAGAGCAAATTTTAATCGCATTTAAAATAGAATCTTAAGACATTGAAATAAGATTTATTTTTACATTTTATCTCTTTTATAATAAGAGGATGCTCGAGGATGCTCCCAATACGCTCTGTGTGAAACATTAAGAGCAGCCGCTCGGCTGCTCGTCGAGCCGGTCGCCTGCTCCATGCTCGTGCTCTTTCGCGCTCGAGCATCCGACCCGCTCCGTTCGCGTGCTCTTTCATGCTCGCACAGCCGACCGTAGGCCGAATTGCTCTGCCGTCCGGCCCAAGAGCGTACGCTCGGCTCCGAACGCATCCGCTTGTCCGTTCACATAGACCGGCGCGGAGAGCAGAGCAAATTTGAACGGCCGGTCTGTGTGAAAAAAAAAAAATGCTCTCCGACGCTCTCCGCGCCGGTCTGTCTGAACGGTCCCTTATTACTATCAAGGAAGTTCGCTATAGTAATCTTACCTATAGCTGTAGCTATAGATTTCGGGGTTTTCAAAATCCCGTGGGAACTGTGCATTTTTCTATTTTTCTATGTGTTGGCAATGCATGCAACATAGCAAACTATTGCAATAATGTGTTATGTGAGCGTGATTTACCTAAGAACAGTCAGCGCCCTCTATGCCGTTTTTGGAAGTTTATATCTATTTAAATAGTATATTATATATAATAATTCCACCAGGAATACTTTTACTTAGAATGATCAATTATACTTAGTCAATGACTAATGATGGAGTATTGTATTGTATTTACGGCCGTGGCTCGCGACATCACCGCATGATTCTCTAACCGCATTTACGCAAGATTAGTGTTAAGTTTGTTCCGTTAAGCGCTTTTTGAGCTTTAAATGTTTTCCATCAGAGTCGTCCAATAAACGTGCCGTTGCATTGTTTCCAGGTGACGCGCTGCGGTGCGGTGGTTAAAGCGGCTCTGCCGCTTTAAATGGATAAACGCAAGATGCTGCCAAAGAGAGCGCGTATGGAAAGTATGCGGGGTCCAACAGCCAATGGACCAATATCCATGCAGACAAGGTAAGCAAAGATACATCAAAGCTGAAGTGACTAAGGCACTAAGGCATAGTTGGAAGAATAGATGTTGGGTGGGCTCCTAAAGTGCTAGAATGGCACTAGAAAGCGCAGGGTTGGCAGATTCTCCACTAGATGGACTGACAACATCAAATAATTCGTTGGGGAGCCGCTGCACATCAACGCGAGACCACTGAGTCAAAGTAAAGCTCCATGTATAGCTCTCTGAGATAGACAAGTCTCACTGTACTACCTAACCTTAACCACTTTATCAGCTTTGCTTTACTATAGGACCATGGCCTATGACAATAAATTCAATAAAAGGTTTTCCCACCACTATATTAGGAAAAAAGACCCTCCGTGTCGTTACTTCGTGTGACCTGCACCAGTAAAAATTTTAACTAACTTATCACTGTATAATAATTCTTCTCTGTACTATAAAATTCTTCAAATAATTAAGCTCCAAAAGCAAGCTGAGAAATGGGTCTTAATATGAATAATGCAAAAACGGGGAACAAGTAGACAAAGAGAACAAGCTTCGCATTACGAGTATGTGACGCTGCATCTTCTTTCAACTTGTAATATTAAAAAGCAAAGCATAAAATATGAATTCATTCTAAAAATGCGTAATTAGTAAGGTGTAAAATACGTAGAGTTCTTTTGAAAATGCTTTAATACATTCGGCATTCGTTACCGAGTATAATTATTTAATTATTTGGTGGTCAATTAGTTACCTGCGTGCCGGTAGTTACTCTTTTAACCCTTTGCGTAATGAGTTTAACTGGTTGTAATCATGCAACATTTTTCTATTCGTAATTTTGTTTCATTTTAATGATTTCCTAGCTATGCGGCGAATGTCGCAAGTCTGGGGATGCTTTTATTTTTATTTAATAACACGTATTTAAAAAGACATCCGTACTTCATCGCTAACGTACACGTATTATAAATGCTAATGTGTCTGACTGTTTGTCTGTCTGCCTGTCTATCTTATATTTTCACGGCTCAACCGCTGAAGCGATCATGACGGAAGGCACTGAGATGACTTGCATCTTGGAGTCGGACAAAAGGCTTCCAGCCCGTCAAATGAATGAGGGTTTTTTCTTCGTGCAAATCATTACTGAAGGTCGGGCTTTTCTTGAAATGTCTTTACTGAGTCAACCAATTGCCTCCATGCCACTCTGTCCTCGGCTTGTCTCAGGACAGTCGGAATATTAATGCCCAATGTACCCTGTAGGTATCTGGTCGGACCAGCGGCTCCTATTAGATCGTTCCTATTACAGCCAGTTTATCCAGATTATCTGGTTGTCTCCGGGCAATATGACCAAAGTAGCTGAGGACTCGTCGGTAGCAGGTAGTGGATAAGGGGTTTTTAAAAACCTTAATTTACAACTGTTCGGGTTGAATATTGAGCGTATTAAAGCATACCTACAAAGAGTTAGTAACAGACCGATGAGTGGTCCATGCACCTACAATATGATTGTGCAATAACATTTACGTCGGTTTCCCACGGCCTGGAGATAACACAAGTAATGCCGCGTCGGCGTCGATTAGTCGAGCTCGCGCCACCTCCACTGTTTGGTTATTCCGAGCTAGAGCACATCTCGAAAACTTTACTAAATACTACATATTAAAAAACTGTAATATGTATATTAAAACAATGTAACTGTAATATGCAAAATGAACCCATAGGCTCTCATTTTAAAGTCTTAATTCAGTACTTGGAATATTTATTTTACATTTCTGCTTTCTGCTGCTACAGCGAAGCTGTAGACGAATTTCTGAATGTATTGGCGAGCTCAAACCTTAAATTAAGACAGTTTAGGTCCATTTCACTCCGAAGTCATGGTGTTTCAATTTTCAATATGTATGTAGTAGTTAGTAAACTTTTCGAGGTGTACAACAAGCTCGGAATAACCATACTGGTAGTTACCGTTCCCACTGCAGTTTCGACGCGGCGCGTGTTTTGTTGGCCCATTTACGCACATTTAAACGTGGTAAACAGCGTCGTTATAGCCTGTCTAACGTCCGTATTTATCATTTATTGTTCTGTCAGCCATTTTGTTCGACATGAAAGTTGATAATGTTCCGTGGGAAAGATGACTTTACAATAATATTGTACAACAGGTTGATTTATTTTAAGTCCCGTGGGTAACTGTTTTGATTCTGCGTGGTCAAAATTAGACTACATACATCCTTGTAAAATGGTCTACCTACTTAGATGTCCCGTCAAAATCGGTTCAGCCGTTCTGAAGATTCAGTGGATAAACAGACAAACAAATGTTATATAGTCAAAATCATATTATGTTTAAATAAACAATGATTACAATTTAATAATTAGAGGCAGTTATTTTGTTGTTAAATTTTATTTATTTGCAAAGTCTTGTATAGCGTTCGTTATTTATTTTATTTATTGTTCTGTCAGCCATTTTATTCGACATGAAAGGAGACAATGCTCCGTTGGCTCTACATTCAAATTGCATAATATATACATACTCGTATGTATTTGTAGGGTTATGTCCGAGTTAAAGTTGGAAGTTGCAACGTTTGTAGATGATAAAAAAAGACTACGAACTGTGAACGTTCCAATCAGCACAATCACTGAGCTATTGAGGCGTCGAAGTGGCTTTCGTATTGTTTTCACATCGACTACTACCTACTACTCCACACATTAAAGAAACAACTGCAGTGCCATTTTCATCCCGCCTTGACCCATCTAACGTTTCTATGATTGCCTGCATTGCAGTTTTGCTTTCAAACTCTTTACCGAGTGTTTTCTCTACATATTTGCACAAAAAATATAATTTTATATTCGTATTCGGACAAAATTAACGCAGCATTAACAAAAATATCACAACCTTTATACTAAGTTATACACAATTTCTAAACTAAAGTAATTCTGGTCTCTGTACCTATGTAATGCTATCCTTTTCCAAAACAACACATAAACATTAAACATTGTAGTGTACGATTTACAAACATTTTCGTATTAAAAAACCATAAACATGGGTCATGGGTCAAGCAATAAAAATGGGTTGCCAGAGGACATTTTGGATATATGTCTCTCAATAAGTTCAAGGTTTTTATGAAACGCAAATTAATTGAAAAATCTTATTATAGCGTAAAATATTTTTTAATGACAAAAACCATGGACATATGTAGATTGCTCTAAAAGCCAACAGTTCAAATCATTTATAAGGCTAAACCATATTGTAAAATGGTGTAAAAAAATGTGTGTAATAAAAAAAAATCAGCCAAGTGCGAGTCGGGCCTCGCTCTTTCAGGGTTCCGTACATAATTATGAACAATATAATATTTTGGGTCTAAGAAATATTAAATTTCCGAGTTAGACATCGCAAGAAATCGTGAAAGAAAAACGCAAAATAAGTTTGTTTGTTTTGGTCACAGCTTATAAACTATTTTATGAATCGTTGTTTTCAGTATTTGTTGTACAAATAGAGCATATAGTACATAATATACCGAAATATCATATTCCTAACTAGTTTAGTTTTTTAGATAGCCCCCGTCACAAAAATGGTCTAAAACTGACAAATTTGATGACCCCCCATTTCTCACCCCCATAATTAGAATAGAATAGAATAGAATAGAATAGAATAGAAAAGTTTTTTATTCAAATAAACTTTTACAAGTGCTTTTGAATCGTCGATTGAGTCTACCACAGGTTCGGAATGCAGTTCCAGCCGAGAAGAACCTGTAAGAAACTCGGCGGTTGCTCTTTTTTAAAAAATAACATTATAACAATTATTATTATTAATGTACATGATTGAAATGCCGTCTCGCGCATTGCTGGAACGAGTTAAATCCAAGCTTTTTTATCGTTTATATAATCTTCAATTGTATAATAAGCTTTTTTTATGAGCATACTTTTAATAGAGTTCTTAAAAATAGAATAGAATAGAAAAGTTTTTTATTCAAATAAACTTTTACAAGTGCTTTTGAATAGTCAGATGAATCTACCACTGGTTCGGAATGCCGTTCCAACCGAGAAGAACCAGCAAGAAACTCGGCGGTTGCTCTTTTCCAAATTTACAATATCAATATAACAATTTTATGGTAAGTACATGATTGAATTGCCGTCTCGCGCATTGCTGGAACGAGTCAAATCCACGCCTTTTTATCATTTATATAAGTAATCATAATTTTATTCAGATAAACTGTCGGAAGCGTTTACGAATCGACAAATGAATCTACCACAGGTTCGGAATGGTGCTTACAATTCTACACATGTGAAGAAGGGCAGACAAAAGTAAACTTGTGTAAAGGCAAGTCTAAGACATATTTTTTATTCAGATAAACTTTTACAATAGTGCTTTTGAATCGACAAATGAATCTACCACTGGTTCGGAATGGTGCTTACAATTCTACACGTTAAGAAGGGCAGACAAAAGTAGCCCCATTTCCGACGGCGGCACCCGTTCACGAGCATGACGCATGATCCAGCCATTGCTTCGCTCAACCATATTTGAGGGAACGTAACAACCATTATCACCATTACCTCAATGTTCTTAAATTGATGTTCAAAAAGTGTACCTACAGTGTACCAATTTTGAATGAATAAAGTTTATTGACTGACTTTGGCTTTAAACAACAATAATTCACTGTTTTCCTATGTAGATATAGTCATAATATCAAATCAGGATAATTGTACTGTATTAGATCAGGATACTTGTAGTCATAATATCAAACCAGAATAATTGTATACTGTAAACCCAAAAATCCTTGTATGCAAATGAAAGACGCACACAGTATAAACAATCTGTTACTTAAAGCTTCAACACCCTCACAAACTTCTCTAATTCGCTTTAGAAGTCCACCCAAACCCGCGCCGACGCCCGGTCCGTCTATTGGGCTCAGTCAACTTATTCTTTCCTCGCGCTAATCCTATTTGCCTTCCATCAAAACTTGGCCGAAGGGTTCGTCCCCACACCCCGTCCCCCATCCCTTTGTTCGCCCCCGCCCGAGTCTGTTTTCGTCTGCCCCGGGAAAGTTGGCGAAATTTTGTAAAACTTCTCCGGAATTACTTTCTCGTTTCGCCCGAAACTTTCCTCAGCAGTAATAATAATAATAATTCTGCCTCGCTATGACGAAAGTTTAATTTATTAGTTTAATCGCGCTGGCGCGGCTTTAATTATTCCCGGGGGCTGCGGAGGGGTCTCCGGATCGATTTAATTCGGTTAGGACGTTAGTTTCGGGTCCTCGATTGACTAGCCGATATTTGATTTCAAATCCGATTAGACTGTCGATTCTAGTCGCGCTGCCTACGATTGTGGTTTTAAGACCGATGTAAGGTAATACGTAGTTGTATGTATCTAACACCGACCTTTAACTGTTAAATACCTGAGGCTTTGATAGCGTATCTAATTAGACCGAGAATCGACCCTGCATTAATAACTCGCTTTTTCGTCTCAACCATTAGATTTGCTCGACACAGAAAGAAGTCTTGCACGGAGTGCCATAGAACAAGATCTATGTTGCGCTAAAAGTATCTAGCAGGCAGCCATTGCCAGCGACTCGCTTGAAAGCGTATGTCCACTATGTGGAGGTTTAACCCTGTGCTTTCCTTATTTATTAAATTAATCACTTATTGTGGCTAATTCTGTTGTACACAATCTCTAAACCTAAACTAAATTGACAGGTTTAAAAATAGTGCTATCCCTTTCAGCAGGGAGGATTGTGAAAGAGACAGGAATATATTTAGACCTGTCATTTTAGTTTAGATTTAGAGATTGTGTACAACAGAATCGCCCACATTGTTTAACAAGTATAAATTAAAAATTAAAAAAACCCCAACATTCGCCATTTTGTGGTGGCGGCCATCTTGGATTTGCATTCTACTAGTCAAGCCCTTTCATTTGATACCCATATTGAGGGTGTTGTGATAAAATATGTAATCCGAAATTTTGTGGCGGCGGCCATCTTGGACCGATTTTCATCAAGTAGATACTAAGTACTAGGTACTAAGTCTCTAATTCATATTTCAATAAAGCACTATCGAAACCTTTACGACATTATTAAACGAAATGAAAGGAGAAACGGATTCCTAATGTATATTGAGCATTGGTAGGTATACCTAAAGTCCTAAACGTAAGATTATTTACTATAATATTTTTCGTTATAATACCGAATAAAACATGTTATGCACCGTTTAACTACGGCATCGTATTTGCATCTTGAATACGACCACTATGTTCCGAATAAAAGTCTATTGTCGGTCGTTATGTGTATTACGCAATAAAATGGCTTTATGCTAATGCGGCTTACGTAGCGCTCCGTGTACCTACATGCTTTTAAGGAAAACTGTATGAGCAATAGGTAGTAATATTATTTTAACTGCAGTATGTCTTGTTCCAAGGTGGTGCTTATTTGGTAGGGGAGCCGAGGATGCTAAATGTGGATTTACTCGAGCGTCGTCGGGACCTGTTACATTTTGTAGATTAGTTGATAGGAAGAATAAAAGATTATATAAGGTTTTCTATTTCAGTGGTGGGGAAAGCGTCTAGCTGCATGCTCTCATTTTCAATAGACGATTTTTATAACTTCGGCTTGTGGAAATCGGCTGATTTCATTTTTTTGTTATTTTTGCATCATTTCCTTAAAAAAAAAAAATTCAACCACCCGCGAGATTCAAGAAGGTCAAGATAACGTTTTTTATTTTGCAGCTTTGTAACGCTCCCACTCTCGTACGTTACGTTCAAATAGTCTGATTTTCTAAATATACTTTTCTTAGCTTGTAATTAACCCACCATGAAGACAAAGAGAACTTGATACTTAATCTGAGCCCACCATAATTATCTTAATCTGACGTTTCTGAGTATTTCTGTCCATCATTTTTTTTTGTGCGCGGCTCCATATAAGGGACCGTTCAGATAGACCGGCGCGGAGAGCATCGTAGAGCATTTCTTTTTTCACACAGACCGGCCGTTCAAATTTGCTCTGCTCTCCTCGCCGGTCTGTGTGAACGGACACGCGGATGCGTTCGGAGCCGAGCGTACGCTCTTGGGCCGGACGGCAGGGCAATACGGCCTACGGTTGGCTGCGCGAGCATGAAAGAGCACGCGAACGGAGCTGGTCGGATGCTCGAGCGCGAAAGAGCACGAGCATGGAGCAGCCGACCGGCTCGACGAGCAGCCGAGCGGCTGCTCTTAATATTTCACACAGAGCGTATTGGGAGCATCCTCGAGCAACCTCTTATCATAAAAGAGATAAAATGTAAAAATAAAGCTCATTTCATTGTCTTACGATTTATTTTAAATGCGATTATTTGCTCTGCTCTCCGCGCCGGTCTATCTGAAAGGTCCCTAAAGGGCTTATATATTATATAGTAGAGGGTACTCAGCAGGATGCAAGATGCCTTCCATATCTTAATCTGACGCGCTCGAGTAAATCCAAAAATCCCTCTTGGTCTCCCCTACTATTAAGCAACAGTTATTTTTATTGTTGTTCTATGCTCTTCTTAAAAAAAAAAGCTGTGATAGCCTAGTGGTAGGACGACCGACTTCTAATCGGAGGTCGTGGGTTCGATCCCGGGCACGCACCTCTAACTTTTCGGAGTTATGTGCGTTTTAAGTATTTAAATATCACTTGCTTTAACGGTGAAGGAAAACATCGTGAGGAAACCTGCATGCCTGAGAGTTCTCCATAACGTTCTCAAAGGTGTGTGAAGTCTGCCAATCCGCTTGGCCAGCGTGGTAGACTATGGCCAAAACCCTTCTCACTCTGAGAGGAAACCCGTGCTCTGCAGTGAGCCGGTAATGGGTTGATCATGATGATGATGATGATGATGATGCTCTTCTTACACACCTATTCACAAACATTACTTTGATTTCTATCTACGCATTTACGCATAGTAGGTATCGCCGGGGCTTTATTGTTTTGTAGAATTGCTACTCTGTACGTCCGAATGCACTTAAAATGAGGTGTAATATTTTATGGACCGTCCACATTTAGCGTAACAAGTGTTGCAGCGATGCCACCATTCCGGTCCGACGTAGGGTCACAAGTCTGGACCTACCTAATATGACGTCATAGCATTGTATGTGAATACGGATGATAAGATACTTATCAACAATCAAGTTAGCATAGCAATGTTCGACATTGCGTCTGCAAATAAAAATTTGTCGGAGTGAATTTTAAATGTTGAGTAATAATAGAGCGCACGTTGAGAAAAATAATTAGACATATTATAGGTGCCCCCTTACTTTAGTTATAGAATCTCTTCCCTAAGGTAACAGATCACTGTTTTAGCAATTTGGCTGCCTATTTATTGTTCAAAGTAATAAATGTATGTCCATTGGTGTACAAAGAAATAATCGATGTCCATTGGTGTTGATGTAGTTATTGTAGCTAATATGTGTGTTGGTGGTGGTGGTTGCAGGCCCCTGGTGGCGCTGCTGGACGGGCGGGACTGCACCGTGGAGATGCCGATCCTGAAGGACGTGGCGACGGTGGCGTTCTGCGACGCGCAGTCCACCTCGGAGATCCACGAGAAGGTGCTGAACGAGGCGGTGGGCGCGCTCATGTGGCACACCATCATCCTCACCAAGGAGGACCTGGAGAAGTTCAAGGCGCTGCGGATCATCGTGCGCATCGGCTCCGGCGTCGACAACATCGACGTCAAGGCGGCCGGGGAATTAGGTGACGTAACTCATATATACTACATAACTCACCGTAGATAAACAGACGAAACTTATCACCCGCCTGGTGACGGTAGGCGTCCCCTCTCTAAATACAATACAAGTACACTACATAACTCACCGTAGATAAACAGACGAAACTGGATGAAATGGTCCTTATATAGGACTTATCACCCGCCTGGTGACGGTAGGCGTCCCCTCTCTAAATACAATACAAGTACACTACATAACTCACCGTAGATAAACAGACGAAACTGGATGAAATGGTCCTTATATAGGACTTATCACCCGCCTGGTGACGGTAGGCGTCCCCTCTCTAAATACAATACAAGTACAAGACGGTGCAGCTCTAGACGAGCAATTGATCGCAGCCGGATACGGGTAGCGACATACGGTTGATGATCGCGAACTATGGGCCCCGTAAAGAACCTCAGTCATTCAGTGGGCGATGTAGAGAGCTATTCTCATAGCCATTCTCTTCTAATTTATCTACGTGATTAAATTCGTAATGAGATCCATAGAAGAATTAGAGTTACCGACATAGCTATGCGAGTTCGCGAAGCTGAAGTGACTATAGGCGAGTCGCATTGTTCGAGGAACTGATGGACGTTGGGGTCCCAAGGTGCTTGAGTGGTGGTGACCTCGCATCAGTAAACGAAGCGTAGGAAGACCCCCCACTAGATGGACGGACGATCTCACGCGAGTCTCTGGCAGCCACTAGAAACAAGGCGGCACAAGATCGTGTTCTGTGGCGATCCTCGCAAGAGACTTATATCCAGCATTGGATTGATTGAGACTTCGAGAGTCCAGTCAAGGTAGACTCTTGTAGAAAAGAAAATACTTATTATAGCACCTTGATTGACGCCGCATAGATGGCCAGTGAAACATTAGTGCGTGTTATTCTAAGAACAGATGTATTTTACACTAGCGGTCCGCCCCGGCTTCGCCCGTGGTACATATAATATAGCCTATAGCACTCAAGGATCACGTACATATCCAACGGTGAAAGAATTTTTGAAATCGGTCCAGTAGTTCCTGAGATTAGCGCGTTCAAACAAACAAACTCTTCCGCTTTATTATAATACTAGCTTTTGCCCGCGGCTTCGCCCGCGTGAATTTCGGTTTTTCACAAATCCTGAGGGATAAGTAGATTTCTGGTCCACCCGCCCCCCGCCGCGCGGCGGCGTACCGCGGTACCGCGTACAGGCGGGGTCCCACGGCCCGTGTTATCACAGGCCAGGCCGGATCGTGCGACGCCTGTGGATGCCTGTTCGGCTGATTGCGTCTGAACGCCGCGCCGTTCCCATGGTGTGTGTCGGCCTGTACCGGCCTGTCGTTACTGCAGTCCATCATGTGCGTGTACGCGCACGCGCCGCCGCAGCCCGCAAGTAGAATGAATGAGTTAAACCGACGCAGACGCGCCCGCACAGGCCACGGCAGGCAACGTCGCGCCGCGCCACGCCGCGCCTTTGAACTTACCGACTCCCGACGGATCGGACGGGCGACAACAGGCGACAACAGGCTTCATCGGATGTAACGGTTCCCATGGCGTGTCGGTCTGGCCTGGTGCGATCTGGCCTGTCATAACACGGGCCGTGGGACCCCGGCTTACGGCGGGCGCAGGGCGCAGGGGCGCGCGGCGCGGCGCGGCGCGGGGACGGCCGTCGTGCGCAGCGAAAATACCTATCAGGGCGTTTAGGTACTTACCGATTTCAACACAACTCCTTTTTTTGAAAGTCGGTTAAAAAAGTAGCCTATGTTACTCCTTGGTTAATCCTCTACTTGTCTGTGAAAGTCCCGTCAAAATCGGTTCAGCCGTTCCGAAGATTAGCCCGTTCAAACAGACAGACAAAAATTTTAAAAACGTGTGATTCGGTTATGGTATCGTTCAAATAACCATATAAGCTTAATATGTGGTAGTTATTTCGAAATTACAGACATACACTTCAATTTTATTTATTAGTATAGATATAGATATAGATATTAGTATCTAGAAGTATAGATTGTGCTTAATCATAATAATATAGCGATACGACAATTTTTCCGTTTTAGTAAATAAGTCCACTTTCCAATTATCAAGCATCATACAGAAACTAAATTCTCTTATATAATATTTTCCAAGTTCGTAGTTCCAGTTTGTCAGTAAAAGACGTTTTTTCACTGTGGTTTGCAGGCATAGCTGTATGTAATGTGCCGGGCTACGGCGTGGAGGAGGTAGCGGACACGACGATGTGTCTCATATTGAATTTATATCGACGGACATACTGGCTCGCCAACATGGTGCGAGAAGGAAAAAAATTCACAGGTATGCTACCCACTAACGTTATTAAATGTACCTAAATAAATACTTGAGTTAGTCAGCTGGTTTAGTTTGTATATTGTTACAAAACTCATTGGAAGGTGCAATAGATTATGGAATGGGTACAATATTTCTGTACCTCAGAGGTATACAATAGTAACTCCACTTTTTTCGAAATTACGTTTTTTGCACCATTCAAATCGCAAGAACCAGTTCTACATAATGGTATACAATATTATGTCCTACGACTTATAGGAAAAGAAATATCCAACCATATATGACATTAAATCCACCAACATTAAATGGGTATAAGACCTCAAAGGATGTTAAGATTATTTACCTGTAAGCCTGGCGCGAACTTAATGTTATTCATTGGAGTTAATGTTGTTTACCTCTCAACGAACCGTCGCACTATGGGACCAAACGGTATCTTCCGTCTCATAAATCTATAACTTTTTTGTTTCTTAACATTTTGGTTTGAAATTTTGGTCATGTATTCTTGAATATCTATGCTACTAGAAAAATGAAACGCCAGTATTTTAAAAATAATATTTATTTCGTAAAAGCATGTCAAAAATTAAATTATATAATGTTCCATACAAAAAAGTTAATAATAATACTTAAAGTTATTTTATTATTAATTTTTATTTTACTTATTTTGTTATGATTATAATAATGATTATTATGATTATAATAAATGATGATCTTTATAATTTTTTACATAATAAAAAAAATCAAAATTAAATACCAAATAGATAAAAACCGACCAAGTGTGAGTAGGGCCTTACTCTTTTAGAGTTCCGTACATAATTATGAACAACATAATATTTTGGGTGTAAGAAATAATTCATTTCCGAGCAACAAACTATTTTATGAATCGTTGTTTTTAGTATTTGGCAGACAGAGGGATAGATAGACATACAGGAAAGTGATATTAATAGGGCTCCGTTTTTACCCTTTGAGTAAGAAACCCTAAAAAGTACTTATGTAGCAATATTTTATCATACTTTTGGTTAAAATGATAACTACAAAAATGGGATCATGAGAAGATATATTTTCAAAAATATAAGTGAATATTAATTTTAAATTGCGTTTATGTTTTATAAAAATTTTAAATGCATAATAAAACGTACTTCAGTTTATCAAAAATAATATTAAAAGACAGAAATAAGAAAAATCGTAAATTTCATAGAATTTATTATTTTCCCTCGTTAGACATTTTTGCTTCTAGATCAAAATGGCGCAATAATGACGCAGGTTTTTTTTGTTTCCCTATATTACTGAATAGTTATGGAATCCAAAAGAGTGATTAACTCAACACCGGCAGCTTTCGGCAACAATGAAATCTCCATTTGAAATATAAAAAGTTCGAAAATTTCCTTATGTCACTTAAAAATTTACAAAAAAATTCATATAATTTTTTTAAATAAAATGTTTACGCATTTGTAAAGTAGAGATTTCAAGCAATCTAAAAATATATAACACTTAAATATTTTCTTGTAAAACTTAAAAATAATCTTAAGATAAACTTTCATTATGGGCTACTTGGTTGGTTGTAAATATCAAAGTCCAATGTTTGAGAGTTATTTTATATACCTAGAACTAAAATATTTTTATTTTTTAACTTTATTCATAAAAGTCCTATTATCTGAGAATATTAAACCATGGAAAAAACTTTGGAATTACAACATTCGTTAAAACCATTTTCGAGACGGATAATACCGTTCGGTCCCATAGTGCGTCGCGCGCGTCGCTCGTGTCGAGCGTCAGTGCGTGCGTCGCTGTTCCTGTTGTGCGTGCAAAACTTTAAACGTGATTTTGAAAAATTGTTTTTAATTATATTAACTTCATGTTTTCACGCGGAAAATTACTGTGTGATCTAGTGAATAACAAATATCAACATGATACAACTTCAGAATATGGTAAGTACTTTTTTAATTACTTTTAACAAAATACTTGTTTAGCGAAAACGAAACGAGAGGTAAGCGGTAGTATCTACTGTAAACGTTTTATGCCATAGATCTTTATGTCTTGATGTTATGATACTTTTTTCAATAGCAGAAAAATTGTAAGTCTATAGCTAGGTTCACATTGCCATGAATATTCGACTTTGTCATTATTCTGGTCTAAGGATTTACCCATGGTGTTTGTGATATGTACCTAGTACTTTTCATTTAATTTTAACAATATTTTGTAGTAATACGCCACGCGAGATAAGTTACATGTAGGTAGATACTATTCTCCCTTACACGTATTATGTCACTGATCTGTGTGTTACAGAATACGGTCTATTTTTCAATAAATTACACATCGAGTATTTAGGTACACAATGTTTATAAGTTTTATATTTGTGCTTACTCGGGGCTTATTTACTTAATAGGTTTCTACGTGAAGGAACAAGAATCCTATCCTACTAATATTATAAATGTGAAAGTGTGGATGTTTGGATGTTTAGATGTTTGGATGTTTGTTACTCTATAACGTCGCAACTACTGAACCGATTTGGCTGAAATTAGATTTAAATGGAGATAGAATATGCCCTAACTTAAAACATAGGCTACTTTTTATCCTGGAAAAATCCACAGTTCCCGCGGGATTTTGAAAAACCCGAAATCTGTATCTACAGCTACAGGTAGATCACTATAGCAAACTACCTTTAAGTATAAAGGTTGGAAAAGGGAGCAGGAACGGGAACCAGAAATCCACGATTCTCTCAGGATTTGTGAAAAACCGAAATTCACGCGGGTGAAGCCGCGAGCAAAAGCTACTAAGTTTATATTATTTTGTAACATTATTTTGTTGTTTTTAGGATCTCAAAAACAAGATCGCCATTTTCAAGACTCGCAACTTTTCCACCAAGGTTTATCTTGTCAAGACCTGGACATGCTTGTAGATTCCGCTGAAGTACATAACATTAGCGGTAATATCGATTTTCTGGCACAACGGTCAATTCCTTCTATGCTCACTGACATTTCTGATGAAAAATATAAAAAAATCTTCAACAAAGGTAAGTAGTAAGTACATAGGTAGGATTGTAATTGACAATAATAGCTCGTCAAAACTTTTTGGCGTATACGCGTGTCTGCGACCTGATAGATACATTTTCGTATCTAGAATGAATTAGTTTTTGTATAGGTGCTTAACTGCCTATATACATGCACCTACGTACCTAAGGTAGAATCTTTATTTTTCTAGAATCCCAAAAAGAAGATCCTCTTTTCGTGGACATCAACCACCAATCATTTTCAAGACCATGCCAGGATCTGCACACGGTGTCTCTAACCAAAGTAAAGAATACCGTCAGCGATGCTACTAATGATGATGCGCAACCGTCAACTTCTGCTTTGCTTACTGACATTTCAAATAATCTTGTGCCATCTACTAGCTTACGCCACACGAGCACAGCAGATTGTTTGAGTTCAGGAAAAAATTTCTCACTCTCAGACGATGAGTATATTCAAAACACTGATGAAGATTCTATTTCCACAGATATTCAGTCGGAGCTGTCACCTCAAATTTCTAAAACCAAGAGCCGTAAAAGAACTTTAAATAAATCACAATGGCGATGCAATTTAAGAAAAAAGTGTGCAATCACAGGACAATCATACACGTCTAGGAAAGGAAAAATTGTTCCAGAAAAGAAGATGAAACCAGCATGTGCTTGCAGATTGAAATGTAGTGAACGTATAGACGAAAACGTTAGACAATCCATTTATCAGAATTATTACGCGGAAGAGATGACATGGGATTTAAAACGACAATTCATTGTATCTAGAGTCTCAGAAGTTCAAACTGCTAGATCTAGACGCCATGATCCTGACCTACCACCTAAAAGAGCATACACGTTAAATTACACATTTTTAGTTGATGAAAAAGTTGAAAAGGTTTGCAAAAAGTATTTTCTGAATACCCTTGCCATTTCAGAAACTGTTGTGAGAAATGCGATAAAGAAATCTACACACGGATTTGTTCAAGCAGATAGACGAGGAAGACATCCGCCGCCTAATACAACATCAGAGATAGTTAAAGAAACAGTACGAAAACACATTGGCAAGGTACTAAGATATGAAAGCCATTACAGCAGAGACAGGACTAAAAGACAGTATCTTGGAAGCCACCTAAATATTGAAAAATTATACTCTTTGTATATAGAATTCTGTGCTGAGGAGGGTATACCAAAAGAGAATATTGCAAAGGCGTGGCTATACAGACATATGTTTAATACGGAGTTTAATCTTGGTTTTAGTCCTCCTGCCAACGACACTTGGGATGATTGTGATATCACTACATAGTATAAAACAAAGTCGCTTTCTCTGTCCCTATGTCCCTATGGTATGCTTAAATCTTTAAAACTACGCAACGGATTTTGATGCGGTTTTTTTAATATATAGAGTGATTCAAGAGGAAGGTTTGTAAGTAGAAAAATCGGACCCGGTAGGTGGCGCTAATAACGGGCAGGACGACGTCTGCCGGGTCCGCTAGTGTTTATTATAAAATACAAAAACGCCTACAGATGAGACTGAAAAAAATAATTTGAAAGATCTACATAATAAACATATTGACGAAAGCAGTATGCGATACCATTTGAAAGGATTCGATAAAGTAGCAGCTATTGAAAGCCATGGTGTTATGAAAATGTTGACAGTAGATCTTCAAAAATGTTTATCTACAGCCTATTTAACTAATGGTCAAAGTTTCTACTATAGAAAGCTGTGGACTTTTAACTTCACGATTATGGATTCAGTACCCAAAGAAAGTTGGTGTTTTATGTGGGATGAGACCGTGGCAGGTCGAGGCGGAAATGAAATGGCATCTGTAATAGTCAAGTTCTTTGAGCAGCTTGACGATAGTAGATTAAGAGAAGTAACGATATGGAGTGACAACTGTGCAGGCCAAAATAAAAATATTTATTTGATGATGGCTTATTTGTGGATATTGTGTCAAAAACAAAATGTGGAGGTTATAAACCACAAATATTTACTAAAACGGCATACTCACATGGAAGTGGATGTAGTCCACTCAATAATTGAGAGAGAAAAGAAGAAAATCCAAGAGTTTCCTATATATAAGGAGTCACTCCTTGGGACTGGCAACAGTTTATTAAGAGCTGTTCAAGAAACTCAAAAATTAAAGTGATCAACATGGAAACTGATAATTTTATGGATTTTTCTGCTTTTTACAATTCATCATCAGTTCCATTTGTGCACAGAATTAAATCTAACGCCGGAGAGTCTGTACCATATTCTGCTATAGTATGGATGCAATTTCGAAAAAATGAAATAGGTTCGATGTTCTACAAAACTTCTTTTGATCATGAAACCTTTGAAAAGTTAGTTTCATACGAAATAAACGTAGAGGATTTTCTGTGCCTACGCCGAAACCTCTAATAGGTTTCGGCGTAGACACTCGAAAGCCCATTTCGAGACTCAAATACAACAACTTGCAAAAATCGTTGCAGTGGTTACCATCCATGTTCCACGATTATTATAGGAATCTTCAATGTGCAGATGTTCCTGACTTACCTGAAGCATGCGAATAGCTGTGTTTGTTATTAAAAATAAACGATATTTCGAACTTTTTCTTCCACCCTTTCGAAGCAAACCCCTTCCAAATGCTTAATTATTCCATGATGCTACATACTGAAAACAGGCATGATGTTTCTAAGTGCAAATTACAATAAAAACCACAAGTTTTATTTGGAGGTTATTATTTACCTCCACAAGTCAAGTCCACAAAATCATATAAAAATTAATTTTATTGTAATTGTTTTAATACATAATAATGCCATCTGATAATGATAAAAAATACTGTTAAGGCCGGGGCCGCACTGCGAAATATATTCGCGCGAATTTTATTCGCGCGGTTTATTTTCAGCATTTTAATATATTTTTTTCGCGAATTTTAAATCGCATGTGCGTGCAGCTTCATACATTTCCATATGTCACAGAATTCTGTGAAAAAATTCGCGCTAATAAATTTCGCAGTGCGGCCTCGCTCTAAGTTTGTTCCAATATCTTTAAAGCAACTATGTCAAAATTGCATTCAAAGTTTAAGACCGCACATTTTTGCCTCTCCTGTAAAATTTGCATGTTGTATACCTCTTGAGGTACAGATTTTTAGTGGAAACTAAGCTTTCATCATGATCAACCCATTACCGGCTCACTACAGAGCACGGGTCTCCTCTCAGAGTGAGAAGGGTTTTGGCCATAGTCTACCACGCTGGCCAAGCGGATTGGCAGACTTCACACACCTTTGAGAACGTTATGGAGAACTCTCAGACATGCAGGTTTCCTCACGATGTTTTCCTTCACCGTTAAAGCAAGTGATATTTAAATACTTAAAACGCACATAACTCCGAAAAGTTAGAGATGCATGCCCGGGATCGAACCCACGACCTCCGATTAGAAGTCGGTCGTCCTAACCACTAGGCTATCACAAACTAAGTTTTCGATGAGCTCTCCAACTCTAGATAGGTAGTTTGTTAGTCTGTCGATATTATAACGTCACCGAAAGTGAAAACCATATTATTTTTTTTAACTAAGCTTTAACTTCTAATAATAATATTTAAGTTAAAATCTGTATATTATCTTATCTCTAATGCCTACCATTTACGGACGCACCAATCAAATCTGCGTGTGAATGGTAAGGTTCGCGGTTCTCGATGAGGTTCGCGGATACCATTCACACGCAATTTTGATCGCGGACGTGTCGCCAGCGACAAATATAGCCGGAGTACTATCATTTTTACGAAGGAATATCTTCCCATTCTTGACCCATACATATTTGTATTGTATCTCTTTTTTAAACTTCGCGCCGAAGCGTAAACAGTCTTACACTCTGGAATAAGATGCTCCTGAACAATGGTAGGCATTAGGGATAAGATTAGTTAAAAAAATAAAATATTATTATTATTATTAATTTCATTACACAAACAAGCTTGTAGCGGTGGCTATATTGTCAACAGAGGTAGTGGGATTTTTCCCCACAATCACCACTAATTGGTATTCATAATGGGGATAGTGGTATCTACTGTAGCACTGTACTCTCGTAATTCAATAAATTGAGGTGTAATGACGTGTTGTCCACTGTCCAGGTCCGGAGCAGGTGCGCGAGGCGGCGACGGGGTGCGCGCGCATCCGCGGCGACACGCTCGGCATCGTGGGGCTGGGCCGCATCGGCTCGGCCGTGGCGCTGCGGGCCAAGGCGTTCGGCTTCAACGTCATCTTCTACGACCCCTACCTGCCCGACGGCATCGAGAAGTCGCTCGGCCTCACCAGGGTCTACACGCTGCAGGTACCCAAGCTTCTGCATTCAAGCATGCACGGAAACCAGGCTAACTGCTTGTTTCATGAAAACCGAGAGCGTCCTCTTTCCCGCTGACTATGGTGCATGCACGGAAACCAGGCTAACTGCTTGTTTCATGAAAACCGAGAGCATCCTCTTTCCCGCTGACTATGGTGCATGCACGGAAACCAGGCTAACTGCTTGTTTCATGAAAACCGAGAGCATCCTCTTTCCCGCTGACTATGGTGCATGCACGGAAACCAGGCTAACTGCTTGTTTCATGAAAACCGAGAGTGTCCTCTTTCCCGCTGACTATGGTGCATGCACGGAAACCAGGCTAACTGCTTGTTTCATGAAAACCGAGAGCATCCTCTTTCCCGCTGACTATGGTGCATGCACGGAAACCAGGCTAACTGCTTGTTTCATGAAAACCGAGAGCATCCTCTTTCCCGCTGACTATGGTGCATGCACGGAAACCAGGCTAACTGCTTGTTTCATGAAAACCGAGAGCGTCCTCTTTCCCGCTGACTATGGTGCATGCACGGAAACCAGGCTAACTGCTTGTTTCATGAAAGCCGAGAGCGTCCTTTTTCCCGACTGTGCTAGGTACAGCTAAGACATGGTATGTTGTTATAGTATGGTGTGATTTTTAATACCCTCGAAGCATCAACGGTTGCATGGATTTTCATCAACAAGGTGTGTATGATGGTTATAGGCTATTTGTTATTGTGGCTTCTCGCGAGCCATTTAGGGCCTGTTTTACCACCTTCTGATAAGTGTAGCGTAAATGTAAGTTTTGTCACTTTCTCATTTTAATGTTAATTGACAAAGACAAAAGTTGTGAATAAGCTATCCAAAATTTATCGGAAGGTGGTGGAACAGACCCTTAGGGACCTTTCAGATAGACCGGCGCGGAGAGCAGAGCAAATTTTAATCGCATTTAAAATAGAATCTTAAGACATTGAAATAAGCTTTATTTTTACATTTTATCTCTTTTATGATAAGAGGATGCTCGGGGATGCTCCCAATACGCTCGGTGTGAAATATTAAGAGCAGCCGCTCGGCTGCTCCATGCTCGTGCTCTTTCGCGCTCGAGCAACCGACCGGCTCCGTTCGCGTGCTCTTTCATGCTCGCACAGCCGACCGTAGGCCGAATTGCTCTGCCGTCCGGCCCAAGAGCGTACGCTCGGCTCCGAACACATCCGCGTGTCCGTTCACACAGACCGGCGCGGAGAGCAGAGCAAGTTTGAACGGCCGGTCTGTGTGAAAGAAAAAATGCTCTCCGACGTTCTCCGGGCCGGTCTATTTGAACGGTCCCTTAGTGATGTAGCGTAATCCTTTGTAATAGCCAGTCAGTGAGTCGTTCTATCAAGTCAGGTTAGTAATAACGCGAGATTGAAATGAAAAGTAAACTTATTTCGCAACGCGACAAAAGAGAACATAATATGTCACCTTCTGTCAGGCATGCCTGGATGGGCAAGCTTGCCGTGTCCAGCCCACATATATCCGTGGTTGAATCTTTAATATTGTCATGACCACGTCCGCGAATTTGATGTGAAAAAAGGACTTAGGTTTCATCCATTGCATGTTAGAAATTTGTATGAAAAATCATGTATAAACTCTTGATTTCCTGAACTAAGTGCGTTTCACCACCTTCTGATATGTATTAGATAGCTATCTACAACTTTTGTCTTTGTCACTTGACATAAAGTAAGAAAGTGACAAAACTTACGTTTAGGCTATCCAACACTTATCAGAAGGTGGTGAAACAGGCCGTAAGAGTTTTAAGTGTCCGTCTTCAGGATGAAAGCTATCTGTCAGTTAAGTGGTTGAGTATGAGGACAGTGATGCTCTTTCTCATTTGTGATATTCATGGTATTCTCAATTATGTTGTGAAAAAAAATGTACTGATGGTAATATTTGTTGGTTTCAGGACCTCCTATTCCAAAGTGACTGTGTGTCATTGCACTGCAGCTTAAATGAACACAATCACCACCTTATCAACGAGTTCACTATAAAACAGATGCGCCCAGGTAAAAATATCATCTTTATCTTATAATCTACGTTAAAGTGTTACTTTTCCTTTATCTCAGCTTATTAGTTGCTTAAAACTATAAAACTAGACTGAGGTACGCGATTAAAATACACCGCCTTAGATTTTGAATGTCGCGATTCAAATTCTAAGGCGGTGGTCTGCAACGAAGTGTACAAACGCCGTAGGTCGCGGCCGGCGTCTGTCGATGCTGGACACGGCTTCCAGCGTTGCTGCAAATGGAAGTGTTTTAAGTTTCTCGCATGTGTCGCAATAGACGTGAGTGATTAAAATATGGATGAACAGACAATTTTAAGAGTTCTTCTTGAAAAGGAGGAGGATGATGATCTCTTTATATATGTGTACAAATATTATTGAAACGGGAGAGAAGTAAAAGGCGTCACCATATTTTTTTCTGAAGAGAGGTGGAGGGTTATTTTAATATGTTCATAAAACATTTATAAACTATTTTTATTTATGTAACTGATTCTATTAATAATTCATCTTGTTCCTTTGAAAAAAAAAAAACGCGACATCCGTACGCCAGAATGGTCCGAAATGACTGCGTAGGCGGCGTACGACCTATGGACGCGGCGCACGGCGCTCGTGCGCCGCGTCAGGCATGTGTGAGGTACCACTATACTGCATTTCTTTAGTAAACATTCCTAGGCCGCGTACAGCGTCACGTCGGACGCGACGTACGGCGTTCGTTACAGCCCACCGCCTATGTGTCGCGCTATCGACTGCTGATTATTGGTTGGTCGCTCATTTCAAATCCTCTATACTTTTTATTGATCAGGGGTATGTATGGGTTTAATAAATAAAAACTACCATACCATACCTCGTCAAAGTACAATAACATTGTTCAATAAGTGCACGTTAGGCGGTGGCGTAGTGATGTGGATGAGATATAAAAGCAGTGTGTGGTCGGTTGTTTGCAGGCGCGTTCCTGGTGAACACCGCGCGCGGCGGGCTGGTGGACGACGAGGGGCTCGCGGCGGCGCTCAAGCAGGGCCGCATCCGCGCCGCCGCGCTCGACGTGCACGAGAACGAGCCCTTCAACGTCTTCCAGGCGAGTACATTACACCTGCTTCGCCTCATCCTCACATCATCAACCCATTACCGGCCCAGTACAGGGCGCGGGGCTCTCACAGTGAGAAGGCTGTGTAGTCCACGCCTGTGACCACGCTGGCCAAGTGCAGATTGCTCTAGCAATCAACCTCACACGCCTCTAAGAACATTATGGAGAACTCTCAGGTGTGCAGATTTCCTCTCTATATTTTTCGTCACCGTTAAATCAAGTGGTATTCAGTTGCTTAAAACGCACATAATCATAAGTTGAGGAGCCGGGGATTAAAATCGGGTGTCGTTCTGGGAAAGCCTGGGAACTCAAACAACCTCCTGTCACCTTATGGACTCCTGGTATGAAGAGGATTTTGGTGTCATTTTTTCGTTTCATCGATTTTTCATTTCAAGTTTTTCAAGTTATACTTCAAAAAATATTTTGATTTGGAAGTCGCCAGCCTCGAAAGATCCATATAATTGTATCGGTAACGTGCGGGTGTAATGTATATTGTGTGTGTACTCAGGGCCCGCTGAAGGACGCGCCGAACGTGCTGTGCACGCCGCACGCGGCGTTCTACTCGGAGGCGAGCGCGCAGGAGCTGCGCGAGATGGCCGCGTCGGAGATCCGGCGCGCCATCGTGGGCCGCATCCCCGACTGCCTGCGCAACTGCGTCAACAAGGACTACTTCCTGCCCGGCGCCACGCCCGTGCTGGCGCCGCCCGCGCCGCCCATCCCCGCGCCGCAGCCGCCGCCCAGCACCTACAGCGAAGGTATACCCCGCACCACCCCGTACCATCCTACATGATACCCATGTCGCCAGCTGCAGTGTACACGACCGCGTTGTTTGCTCTATAGGCATGAACGGCGGGTACTACGGCGGCGGCAGCGCGCAGGCCGCGCACTCCACGACGGCGGTGCACGAGGCGCCCGCGCTGCCGCCGCAGCCCGCGCCGCAGCCGCCGCCGCAGCAGCCGCCCATCACCCTCGTGAGTACTTGTGTTTGTACTATGTATAACACCTAGATTACATGAATACAAAGTTCAAAGATTCTATTTGGAATTTTGGAAACAAACTGCAATTGCTTTAAGCAAGGTGTTAAATCTTTTTTTTTTCCGGATGCTTTCCTTACTAACAATAATCTCTATAAAAATATATATTTATTATAGTGTAAGTCACTAGGCACACTCAAAATTTGAATGCGTATCTTTCAAAGTTTACAGGAGAATTATAAAATTGAGAAATTTGACTCCTTTCTACAAGCTCGCAATATATTTTTGACCAAGGAAGAGTTGTAGTATGCAACTGCAATTCCCTTTTGCTGATTAGTGTTTAGTTTCTAGTTAAAAAAACCGTTCTGATGGAATATTGTTTATGTTCCAGCCACTCAACACTTCGGACTCGGCCAACCACTCGATGAAGCAAGAGAGTTCCGACGTCCACTAGGCGACACGCTACGTTGCAGTACCGTCAGCGCCGAGCAAACAAACAAATAAACATACAAACAATAGTTTTATTGATTCCATCGCAACTATGTCATAAGTACCTACGTCGTAAGCCAACGAGTGATATATCATGTGGACCGACGTTTGCATACGCATGCCCGTTAGTTTAGTTCCTGAAGCTGTTCACTCCGAAATGAGTCTCCGTCGAGAAAGGCACGAGTCTGTCGAGATAGGCTCGAGTCTCCGTCAAGATAAGTTTCGAGTCTCCATCAAGATAGGCTTGAGTTTCCGTCGAGATAGGCTCGAGTCTCCATCGAAAAAGGCTCTGAGAAGCCGAGACGAGACGAGACAGTCCGATCCTGTCTGGATCATTTGTCGACCATAATGGTATGTTTTGGCAACCCTGCTGAGACAGACAACTAAGATGAGTGATATCTGAATCCACAGAGAGGTATGCATATCCCAGCGTTTTGTCTCAGCAGTGACCTCGAGAACATACCCCTAAAGCTATGTTTAATTACGCCTTTATAAGTGTAAAAGACATTTTTTAAACAATACATAGAGAGTGAGATGAAGGAGCGTACAAAATAATAAATGTAGCTTTATAGTGCATATTGTATTGGATGTGAAAGACTGTAATTTGGGGATGTATTGAATATTTTTGCAAATCTACTGTCCAACGGACTTCGCTTACGGACTTTTAAAAGTATAGTTGATGTGTTTATAAGTGAAGCGTGTTGGTGCAAACGTCGTTTGAGCGAATAGTTGATTCTGTGTTTGTATTTGGTAAGTTGGGACAGCTATATTATATACCGTTATAATATAATATGCGTGCAAATATCGCGGGCCGATCGGTGTGTGTGTGTAGAGTGGAGGGGCGATGTTTCGAACGCACTGTAGTATGATGGAATTGAAATATTATTATGTTAAATCTTCTACTTAAATTGTAAGAATTATTATTTTTTTTGTTTGTAAACGTAAAATTTTACTATGTGAAACCTGCGGCCGAATATTGAAAGGTGTCTTAGGCGCTGCGCAAACGTAGACACTTTTGTGTTGTGTGTCGGACACAAGCCACCATTGAATACTTTGTTTTCATACAAGCAATATGAAATCAACCAACAACTGCGCAAACGTAGACACTGTTTGTATCCAATTGCTTCCACTTGACACTCATGGTGTTGCAAATCAAAAAGTGTGCGGTGTGAGCAACCAAACACTAAAAGCTGAATTGTATATGAGTTGCATCGTACCGTATTTGTATCGGGTCGTGTCCGCCGAAAACATTTTTAAATCTTCGTTTTAATCGTCTTGTGTGATAATCTCAATTGGCTTCTACATTTTTCTTCATATTTTCTCAATTCAGTGTCAGTGGCAACCGGTCCCCGGTTGCCGACACCGGACACAGCAACCATGGTTTCTTGCGATGGTGTCCCGTCTCGGTAACAAAGTGTCTACGTTTGCGCTGCGCCTTAGTGTATAAGAGCTTCTTGAATAGTGATAGTTGTTCTTTACATTCGCTGGACGGACAGTGGACACAATGCCAAAAACAAGTGGAATAATGCGTGAGAACCTCTTAAATTGTTAAGAGCCTTTCAGCATTTGGGGGAGACAGTTACAGATTATATTTCAAACAAATGGATCTCCATTATGTTTTTCACATAGTTAATCTGCAATTTGGACTTGGATACTTGGATACTATATGGCTTTTATTGCAAAACTTTTATGTTCTTTGGTATTTTGCAAAAATAATTAGTTTTATATATATATATTTTGTAAAAAAGGTTTTTCTGTAATAAGTCTACATAGCCAATGGTTTAAGTAGTATTATTTTATTATCTTTGTGGCAATATGTTTTTTTTTTTTGACATATAAAGTTTTGCACTAAAACATTGATCATTTATATAATGAGACTTTGTACATAATCAAGCTTTTAGTTGTGATTTCATAGGAAATGTATGATTAAGTTGAAGATTAAAGATTTTAGTTAGTAACATATGTAACAAGATTTTAAGCACTTAAGTTGACAGTAGGATAGAAAAATAATATGTTGATAGATGTACAAGGTCCCTTTCCTATGTTTTATCCTGTTACATATGCTACACACTTTGAAAAAATATTCGAATACCGTAAGAATCCGATTATCCAGACTTTTCTATATGAAAATGCAGATAACTATACGAAAGAAGCATTTTAGTAGGAAAAATATTCATAAAATGCCGAAAAAAACCATTGCAAAACGATAAATGCGATTTCATCATGGTTCATTCTGTATAGTTTTCGAAATTCGAATTCTAGTTCCTTCATACATCTACAGACAGTCCTCCATACATCTACAGCCAACGTTCCTAACGAAAATTTGTAATAACTACTTTTAGTACATTTTACAAAAATGTTTATTGATATAGAAATCCAATGAAACGAAATTTGATGACGATTTGAGATGGGGTACTGAATAATCGGGTTGCTACTGATCTAGGATTGACTCACAGAATTCTAAGGTAATAGAAAGTAATCAAAATGATATAATATGGTGTCTTGAATACTTGGACAGTGTGTTGTTGAGATTTAGTAACTGGTACAGAAACATAGTCACAGTCGATAGCGGAAGCTATCACTGACCATGATCCCAACTTCATAGTCGCTGGTCGTTCTTACCTGTGTTGGAGACATACACAGAAACTTTTAGCTTTTATAAAATAACGAAGGTCTAGCCGTCGTGAGCTCTTGCTCTAACAGTCACTGGTTCAATGAAACCCGCCTTAATTTGAAAACATATATCTATTATTATTATTATTATTAAAAAAAAATCTATTATTATCTATGTCATGAAAAGCAACGTAAATTAAACTGTTATAGAAAAACATTGTGTTGTTACAATAACTTACGCTCATGTTTCATTGCACATCTGCAAGCGAAGCGAGCTCCTTTATCATTTCTATAGCTTTGAATTTTAGAATTCTGTGAATTGACCATTTGTGCCCGCGAGAATGATACCGAGTTTATAATAAAATTTGAAAGTTGGATCCATCGCCCCATTCGTGTGTTCAGCATTTGTTCGCATTTGACCCGCTCGCCCGAGCTGCACATACGCATACAAAACTGTTTATTTTTAAGTATCGACAATGGACTGTAGACCTATCATCACACTTTAATTAATCAAAGAGAAAACAGGAGGACTTGTGTTTTTTTTTTATTATTATTATTTTGAAATGTACAAAAATCAAGCTTTCAATTTTTTTTTCTTTTTCTAAATAGACTTAAGTTACGGATTTGTACTACGTGAAGCGAAAGAGCACGTTCACAATAGACGGAACGCAATAGCCACCCAGGTAATAATCCGAGAATCGTGATTGGTATTTAAAATTAGTATTTACTTACAGTTTAGTTTAATGACAAAAACAATGTGTATATTTTATGAGAAAGTGAAAAGTTCTTAAATAAAACTATTGTTTTCGGATTAATGACTCTGGTGTTTTATTTTTTTAACATCCCACAAAATGTACACTACAATAATTATTATTATAAAACAAAATCTCTCTGTTCGCAATAAACTCGAACACTACCTACTGAACGGATTTTCAGGTGATTTTCATCAATAAACAGAGTGATAAGTAAATTAGGCAACAAAGTTACACTTTTGTCATCTAGTTTCTCATGTGTGGATCATACATGGATGACACATGATCATACATACAAATAATTGTACTTAAACTTATTTTAATATTTACAATAAATATATAATTTATGACTAGCATTAAATACTACAGAAAAACCCAATACAGTATTGGGTTGGGTCAAGAAATTCTCAGTTCTAACCTGAAGCTTGGACGCTGGCGGTGTTTCATCCCCGTGCCTCGGAGAGCACATTAAGCAGTCGGTCCCGGTTATTATCACTATCATCTGACAATAGTCGTTACATTGGAGCAGCGTGGCGGGTCTAAGCTCTAAATCCCTCCTATGAGAGACGAGGCCTGTGCCCAGTCGTGGGACGTTAAAAGTGTAGTGGTGGATTGATACTAACTTTTAAACTGATGTCCGTTCACGTCAATGGTGAATGGGAGAAAGGCGTTGGAGCATAGAAATCTGAACAAGATTTCTGTGCCTTTCGTTTAAGTTAGTTAACTAGTAATAATTCTAGTTATTTATTACTTGATGATGCCCGCGACTTTGCGTGAATTTGGATTTTTGAAAATCCTGTAGGACAATTTTCGGGACGCAAGCTACTAAATAATAACGGGGATGTTACAGATACGTAATAGAACGTAAAAAAGTTTTTTTTTTTTTCAAATTTTTGTGTTTGTATGTTTGTGCGCGCATCACGCAAAAACTACTGAATGTATTGAAATGAAACTTGGCATGATTTAAGTTCATACTAACAGAGTAACATAGAGGATACTTTTATCCTAAAATTCAGCACAGTTCCCTTGGGAGAGGGGATGAAAGTCAAACTGTGTACTCAGGCTAATCTCTAAAAGGCTGGGTCGATTTTAATGGGACTTTCACTGGCGGATGTTTATATTTTGATGTACCAAAATATTCGCCAGCGAATATTTTGATGTACCAAAATATTCGCCAGCGAACTTTTAACAGTTTTTAGCAAGTATGAGCTCAAAGGAGCTTAGGAAAAACAGAGTTCCGCGGGATTTTTAAAAACTTAAATCCACGCGGACGAAGTCGCGGGTATCCTCTAGTTACTTTTTAATGACTCCCACTTGACAACTGCATTACGAGTAGGTAAACCCAGTGGGTATTTTATTCTCTTTGACCTGATTTTTATAGTTGTGTAACACAGGCTCGTGAATGCGAGATCTAGGTCACGAACGCCATTAGGGGTTTTCATTAGAGCGACGAACTGTCCCTTCAGGATTTGCATAAGACGTCTTCTCTAAGTTATGGCGTCCGGAGATTCAAACTTCGAGCGATTTGTAATGTGTTTAGCAAACAGATTTATTTAAGTTAAGGTACCATGAATTCGCATGGTTATATCTATCTATCTATCTATCTGTCTATCTATCTATCTATCTATAATAATATAAAGTAGCTTGTCCTGACTGACAATCAATGCACAGCCAAAACCACTGAAGCTAGAAACTTGAAATTTTTACAGTAGCTTTCTTTTATGACAGAAGTGCACACTAAGAAAGAATTATTGCGAATTCCATCGCTAAGGGGGTTAAATAGGGGATAAAAGTTTGTATGAAAGTCTGTCATTTTTCAAGTTATATCCAAGAAAATTTGTATTTAGGTTTTCGGTTAAAAATAAAGAGTTACGCGTTTAAGAAATTTTGGAAAAAATACCCCCAAGTGAGTTAAATGGGGGATGAAAGTTTGTATGAAAGTCCGTCATTTTTAAAGTTATATCAATGAAAATCGGTATTTATATTGTCAGTTAAAAATAAAAAATTACGTGTTTCAGGAATTTTGGAAATTCCAACTCCAAGTGAGATTTATAAGAATCCACGCGGGCGAAGTCGCGAGCATCAGCTAGTTTAAAATAAAATAATAATTCCGTGTCTTAACGAATGAACGAACCCCGTTGGGCGCATTACGTGTTTTGTTTTTTTATTCCCAAAGGAATGGGTTTAAACTTTTACTTGAGCTTCATGAAAATCAGTTTAGTCTTAACTGAAGACTATGAACTTACAGAAACAAACTTTACAGAAACTTTTGTCGCCCATTAAACGTGTTAGCAACACAAAAGTTGGCAATTTTTTTTTTGGTGGAGACTCAGCCTATTTATTTTTTATGGATACAGGATGCTGGATGCGGGAAAGTTACGCACGCGGTTTCTGACTCGCGTGACGGAACGACCACGTAATATTATTATTTCCAGTTGACATAGCGTTCTCTAAGGGTCAATTGCACATCAAGCGGTTGAGGTAAGCTTACGGTTAAAGTTCATTTAGATAACGGAAAAATCCACTTTGTGATAGACAAGTTAATAGGATTAGTTAAATTTTACTTAAACAAGCTTAGAAGCTGTGATAGCCTAGTGGTTAGGACGACCGACTTCTAATCGGAGGTCGTGGGTTCGATCCCGGGCACGCACCTCTAACTTTTCGGAGTTATGTGCGTTTTAAGTATTTAAATATCACTTGCTTTAACGGTGAAGGAAAACATCGTGAGGAAACCTGCATGCACCTGAGAGTTCTCCATAACGTTATCAAAGGTGTGTGAAGTCTGCCAATCCGCTTGGCCAGCGTGGTAGACTATGGCCGAAACCCTTCTCACTCTGAGAGGAGACCCGTGCTCTGTAGTGAGCCGGTAATGGGTTGATGATGATGATGATGACTTAAACAAAATTTGATCTTGAATTTTATAATGAAGGTAGGTAAAATTACGATGAAATAGTAGCTCATAGCTTAAGCTAGAAAGTATTAAGAACACTTTAACAGGTTTCCTAAAAAATTAAAAATTTCGATATCCTAAATTAATTTTTACGCTCGTTGTTCTTTTCGCCTAACTACCTACTTACTTATCTTCATAACTACAAAGCCATTAATTTATCAATCAGCCTGCGTTCGTCCGTTGCTGGACATAGATCTGTCGCTTCTGGGATAGCCACGAACTGCGCACTGTCATTTCAGCCATGCAAATTCGATCACTTTGGTCCTCCTACGGATTTCTTCGTTTCGAATTACCACTGAGACATCATACACGGAGACACCTAGACAGAACATAGCACGCTCCATAACGCGCTGAGCGACTTTCATTATGTGGTCGAGACCACGTCAGTGACCACATTTCCTCTCCATACGTATAACATTACATGTAGGACCCTCTCATTGTAGATTTAAGGGCTGCGGACATGATCAATCGCGATTGTCAATGTCATATTGTTATTAGATGTTTACGTGATTTATGCTATTATCGCTGCCGATTGATCGTGTACCGAAGGTCAATCGCAACAATCTCTTGTAGGTAGGTACTTATCGTAATTGATCAATTGACAATCGCGATTGACCGTGTCCGGGCCTCTCTTTACTCTCTGCAGTGTCTACGAATATTAACAAAATTCACTTGATAGTCAAAACAATCGAAATCCGTTTTATTGTTTGGGGCGGAATCAACAAAGTCATTTGTTTTGGCAATTTAGCAAATCGCCGACAAATAAAGGAGAAACGTTTTCAAACGATCACAGAGTAAATTCACGATAGAGACTAGTGAAATAAAATGCAAATCTTAATAGTGTTTTTCTATTAGATTAGTACCTATTCCATATTCTACCATATTCTATTATTAAGTTGGGAAAATATTTGTATGACTGGACTATGTCTGCCAATTATTCAGGTCAAATTGTATTTAGGTAGTCTATCTGGACACGAGTCCAGGGCAACCAATTTTAATCAAAGTTTTGCAGAACATAGGTTGCCTATGCTTTTCAGGCAGTATTACGCGGGCACAATAACACATGTGACATAAGACATGCATATGGCCGCAATTTTTTCCATGTGTAGTAGGTATAGGGAGAGACAATAAAACACGTGACGGTAAATAGGAGAGGGGTTGCCATCCACTGCCAGAGGAGTCTTTACAAAAAATTGTCACGTACCATATTCCATGCTCAAAATACCCTGGACTGCTTTCAGGACCAACACATCTATTCTAAAAGAGCTAAGAATAGCAATCAGGCTATCGTCCACATGTCCTTGGACTACTACGGACACATTGCCCACCACAGCCCTGGGAATTTAGAAAAACCCTTGATCACGGGCAAGTGTGAAGTAAAGAGGCTAAGAGGACGTAGCCCCATGCGTTGGTTCGACCAGGTCAGCGCCGCACTCGGTACATCTGTCCACGTGCCGAAGACAGATCCAAGTGGAGAATCATTGTGCGAAATAGGATCATGACAAAGATCGCGACCCTCAGCACTGAGGTTGACGATGCGAAGAGAGAGAGACCTTTAAGCGCAGGCCCCATTGGGAGCGAAACGAAATTTGTTTCGCTTAGCTCACACCGCGCGCCGCTACCGCGTCTGTTCACACTGCGGTTCACACTGCGAACGACAGAGCGAAGCGAAGTTTTCATAGTCTAGCGATATGAGCGTCGCGAAACCGCTTCCGCAGTGTGAAAATCGACTCTAAATTAATGTGCTTTAAAACCGTCATTAATGCGACTTACATAATGCGTTGTTGATGCTTATCTGCGAGAAGTGACTTGTGAAACTACCCTTCTCTGCTACCGACTAAGGAATAACAGCTTTTAAGTATTGCTCTATAAATTCCTTCTCTATGGTTCTACGGAACAAAAGGCCGGTACGGTTGGAAGTGATGGGTAGCTTAGGTATATAATATATATATATATAAATAGATGTTGCCTTTGCCTGTTCCTTTGAAATATTATTGCGCTATCTTTGTCATATGATAGGATTACAAAAAATAGAGAAACAGTTAATAATCTATATCTATACTTACTAATAAATAAAATTGAAGTGTCTGTCTGTAATTTCGAAATAACTACCACATATTAAGCTCATATGGTTATTTGGACGATACCATAACCGAATCACACGTTTTTAAAATTTTTGTCTGTCTGTCTGTCTGTTTGAACGGGCTAATCTTCGAAACGCCTGAACCGATTTTGACGGGACTTTCACAGACAAGTAGAGGATTAACCAAGGAGTAACATAGGCTACTTTTTTAACCGACTTTCAAAAAAGGAGTTGTGTTGAAATCGATAAAAAACGCCCTGATAGGTATTTTCGCTGCTCGCGGCGGCCGACGCACGCTCGCGCTGCATGGAACTCCCCGCGCCGCGCCGCACGCCCCTGCGCCCGCCGTACGCGGTACCGCGGTACGCCGCCGCGCGGCGGGGGGCGGGTGGACCAGAAATCTACTTATCCCTCAGGATTTGTGAAAAACCGAAATTCACGCGGGCGAAGCCGCGGGCAAAAGCTAGTATTAAATAATCTACTTTAGACATCGTCTTCGTCGTCATTAGGTAAGTAATAGTTAGACGTCTAACTAGAAATATTTAGTAAAAATACTAAAGTATGTTCTCGTAGATAAGTACTACACTATAGCATGTTTTATTCAGCTTTGTTTGTATAGCGTCGTTATCCGACCCTTGTGCCTAACGACTCTATGCTGCGCGACTGAGTCTAGACTGTAGTAGACGTGTGCGCCGATGCTAAAATCTCCGGCGGCGCACGCCGGTCAAAAATCGGCGGCGGCGGCGTGTTTTCGGCGTACTTTCGGCGCGGATAATTTTAATAAACTGTCTAACTTGTAGAATTATTTTTACTGAAAATCAGATAGGTACAATTAAATAAAACTTTTGCAATAACAACAACTTGCCAAATAGTCTAGTAACTGTAACTTTTGCAAGTATGGGGTACCTTGCGAAATTTGGCGATTTTGGCGAACCGTAAAGGACTAGTTTTTGATAGTACATTTTCAGGACGCTTACAATAACTTCCATTTATGATAAATAAGTAAATGATTATGATTATGATGTAGGGGCCCACTAAAAAAGGATTATTGGAAATTCTACCCCTAAGGGGGTTAAATAGGGGGTGAAAGTTTGTATAAAAGTCTATCATTTACTAAGTTATATCCATGAAAATTGGTATTTGGGCTTGCGATAAAAAAAATATATTTCAGGATTTTTGAAAATTCTATCCCCAAGTACGTTAAATAGGGGATGAAAATTTAATGGAGACTCCGTCACGTTGTCACGTCATTTATCAAGTTATATCCATGAAAATTGGTATTTAGATTTTTGGTTAAAAATAAAGAATTACCTAAGTGTTTAAGAAATTTTGGAAAAACTATCCCCAAGTTGGTTAAATAGGAGATGAAAGTTTGTATGACATTAAGAATCTACGCGGGCGAAGTCATGAGCATCTCAGTAAGTAATGTATCTACAGAGCTGGTTCTGGTCTTAAATTATAGCAATTTTATTCTACTAGGTACTCAATTTAAGGACAACAAGGTGCCAGGTGATGACGGAATCACAGTGGAACTCCTGAAAGCAGGTGGAAAACCAGTTCTTAAAGTCTTTCAGCGACTGTTCAATTCCGTCATCGACGAGGGCATAACGCCAGAGGCATGGCACAGAGGCATGGTAGTACTTTTATTCAAAAAGGGCGATAATACCCTGTTGAAGAATTATAGACTCTCGCTGCCGAGCCATGTCTATAAGTTGTTCTCGAGAGTCATTACGAATCGTCTCGCTCGTAGGTTCGACGACTTCCAGCCTCCCGAACAGGCCGGGTTCCGAAAAGGCTTCAGTACCATAGACCACATCCATACGCTGCGGCAGATTAAACAGAAGACTGAAGAGTATAACCGGTCACTTTGCTTAGCGTTTGTGGACTATGAGAAAGCCTTTGATTTGGTGGAAACTTGGGCTGTATTGAGATCACTACAGAGATGCCGGATCGATTATCGGTACATCCAAGCGTTGAAGTGTTTGTACGAAAACGCTACTATGTCAGTCCGTATACAGGACCAGACTACGAGGCCAATCCAATTGCACCGAGGAGTGCGTCAGGGAGGTGTTATCTCCCCGAAGCTATTAAACGCTGCGTTGGAAGAGGTCTTTAAGCTTCTGGACTGGAACGGACTTGGCATCAACATAAACGATGAGTACATCACTCACTTACGGTTTTCCGATGATATAATCGTGATGGCAGAGACTCTGGAAGACCACAGTACAATGCTCAATGATCTCAGCAGAGTTTCTCAACAGGTGGGCTTAAAAATGAACATGAGTAAAACGAAGGTCATGTCTAATGCTCATGTTCCGCTCCACCCGGTAATCGTTGAGAACTCGGCACTCGAAATTGTAGACTAGTATATATACCTGGGACACACGGTCCAGCTAGGTAGGTTCAATTTTGAGAAAGAGATCAACTGCCGAATCCAACTCGGCTGGGCAGCATGCGGGAAACTTCGAGATGTATTTTCGTCCAATATCCCTCAGTGTCTAAGTCTTCGATTAGTGCGTATTGCCAGTGATGACTTACGGATCTGAGACATGGTCGCTAACAATGGGCCTCATAAGAAGGCTCATGGTCACTCAGCGGGCGATGGAGAGAGCTATGCTTAATGCTCGGAGTATCCCTGCAGGATCAAATCAGAAATGAGGAGATCCGCAAGAGAACCAGAGTTACCGACATAGCTCAATGAGTCGCGAAACTGAAGTGGCAATGGGCGGGGCACATTGCTCAAAGAACCGATGGATGTTGGGGTTCCAAGGTGCTTGAATGGCGACCTCGCACCAGTAAACGAAGCGTAGGTAGACCCCCACTCGATGGACAGATGATCTCAAGCGAGTCAAGCGAATATTCAAAAGTACTTGTAAAATTTTATTTGAATAAAAAACTTTTCTATTCTATTCTAATAAGTCTTCTAACCCCTCGTTAGATACACTATCGAAAGGCATGAGTGATCTACAAATCGACAAGCATAAATCCCTTGCGAGAGGATTCTCGGAAAGCCAAAATAAATGGATATTTATTTTGGCTTTTACAAGATGATGAAGCAGATGTTGTCGGAGTAAGTTTTTTAGTTAGTTAAGTTAGTTAGTTTAGTTTTATTATGAATAGGAAGGTGTAACATAGAAATATGGAATAAGAATGGTATAATCGTTAGGTTATTTGGTATAGAAGAGGTTGAATGATGTTGGAGGGTGTTCTAAAACATTTAGAGCTCGCGCCGATTTTACGCCGATACGCAGATCGGCGGCGGCGGCGTCCAAAAAATGACGGCGGCGGCGGCGCGTCGGCGCGGCGCACACGTCTAGACTGTAGTACCTACTGGGAGCCCTGTGTGACCTACATTTTTCGACAAATCGGTGAAAGCTATTTGACTAGCAAAACGAAGTCTGACCCAGATTTTAATGTTGATCATGATTTCTATTTTATGGTAGGATTGGTAGGTAGTAGGTAGATTATTTAGTTTTTTGACCTCATTTTTAGTCCCCGATGGAATTTGAGTTGTTATGAGTTTGACCGCTTTGTCAGTCTGTATGTTTTTCTGTGTCATGGTACTCACCTACTTACTGTGCTGATATGAATGGGTTTTTTATGGGTTTAATAATCTGTTCAGCTGTTTACGGATTAAACACTGTTTTTTCACCCGGTGTAGGGATCTTAGCCTTACCATTGATATTTGTACATATGCTAGGAGGCCTATCCTAGCACTTGGTAAATAAATAGGAAGGGATGGTGTGTGTGGAATCCGACAATAGAGATAGCTCGTAGCTTCTATTAAGCATTTCTAATTCGAATAATGGTCTATAACCTGTAATTTATTTTTAGCTTTTAATTTAATTAGCCCCTAAATAAGTTTGCCTAGGTATATAATTTTGAAAGGACCTTTCTAATTTTGTTTCAACGGAGGCCTCTAACTCCGAATTGGCCTCATTTGGGATTAGATTTATGACGTTTTCTTAAGGTTTGTAGGTTTTCCCTGGAGCGGAGGGTATCGACTGTGGATCCTGTACGGGCTTAAAAATACCGGAAATATCATAGACGACGAAGAAAAGAGGGGTTTAAAAGTAGTACTACTTCAGTTAAAATGTAATTGATCATTGCTACCACGACAATGCCAAGAAATAAAACTAATAAAACTGAAAACTTTTACTTCATATTTCATTGAAAATAATTAATCACATTAAGTAGAAGATATACCCACGATAGGTATACCTACGTTATTGCATTCAAAAATGTACCTCGATGAATCTAGGTCAACCAACTGTGACTGAAAAGAGCTGAAAGTTTCGCAATGACTTTCTAGATCGCCAACGTTATAAAGCACTTAGTAGGAGGACTAGGTAATAAAATATCGCTCGTAAAGTTCGCTTAGATAGGATTTAGAAATGTTATCACAGGGTGAATCTAGCTCCGCGTTCATTTCAGAACATAAGGCCACGGCTTCAGTCGTCACATAATAATAAAGTTAAACAAGCTATACTCGTATTTTAGAAAAAAAAAATGTTGCCGCGTGAATTTCGGTTTTTCGCAAATCCCGAGGGAATCGTGGATTTCCGGTTCCCGTTCCCTTTTCCAACCTTTATACCTACTTTAAAGGAAGTTTCCTATAGTAATCTACATACCTATGGCTGTCTTTATAATATTAGTGTGATTAATTGCGAGCAAACGAGTAAGACCTAATGAACATTTGTAGCACTAATGTCTTGCCGGTTTTTAAGGAATGTGTTGATCCGCCTCTTGAATAACCCCATGATTATTAGGTCTTATGTTCAATATGTATATGTGAGATACGAAAATAATTCCCGGAAACTTGCAGATAGCGAAACTGAAACTAGAAACGGAGTGAAAAATGTGTCCCGTAAGGTATCGTATATCATTCGCTGTGTATAGCTTTACTTGGAACAACGGTGACGAGACGGAAGTCTTAGGTAGCCAGTTCAATACATCATCTGGGATCTGAGAGGATATTCCGGAAGCTTGCAGACAGCGAACAGGTATACAGTGGAAAGTATTGTTAAAATAAATGTTTAAGTATTTGTTAAACTGATAAAGACTGACTGAGAAGGAAAATCCCGTAGGAACTCCTAAATTTTTCGGAATAAAACATAGGTATATCCTTTGCATAATATATCTATCTATAATATAATATAACTGTAACAGATCCAATTCTGTACATTGAAGATATTTTGAAAATTTTTATTGGAGGGCACTCTATAATCGATACTGAAGCCAAAACTGCAATTTTTTTCATTTTTGTCTGTCTGTCTGTCTGTCTGTCTGTCTGTCTGTCTGTATCTTGGCCGCGCATCACGCCGAAACTACTGAATGGATTCGAATGAAACTTGGTACGATTTGAGTTTATACTACGAGGTAGGTTATAGGATACCTTTTATCCCGAAATTCAGCACGGTTCCCTTGGGAGAGGGGAAGAAAGTTAAAACGTGTATTTAGCTGTAATTCATTAACGCGTCGTTCGATTTTACTAATTTTTTTTTTGTTAGAGAGGTAGTACTTTAAGTATTGTCCCGTAAATATTCCAAGGTCATAGGTTTTTTAGTTCAGAAATGACAGACATTTATTGGGTTCAAATAATTTGGGACACGGATCTTTACACGTACTGGTTATTTTAAACTGGCGTGCGTTTAAATTTATGTTTGTCGGTCTGTTTATTTGTTCCAGCTAATTTCCGAATCGGCTGGATCGATTTTGATGGAACTTTCAATGGCAGATAGGTGATGTTATATGGAATAACTTAGGCTACATTTAGTTTAGGTACACAAAAGGATTATGGGATCCAATCTGATCCTATATAAAAACCTATATAATCACGTGGACGAAGTCGCGGGGGTCAGCTAGTCCTTTATACGTTTCTAGAAAACCGAATAACAGCCGCCGCACACCGGACCACAAGTGGCACTGACTAGTGGCCGCCACGAGTCGCGGAAGAGATTTTTCATAAATCTCAGTCAATCTAGTGCTTGTTTGATTGATACTACGTACCTACTACAAACAAGCTTAGGATTTCATATCCATGACCGCCATCTTCCCAACTCCAGACCACCCACCACTGACAATATCCTAGCTTCACACGCCTTTGATAACATTATGGAGGACTCTCAGGCGTGCAGGTTTCCTCAGGATGTTTTCCTTCACCGTTAAAGCAAGTGATATTTAATTGCTTATAACGCACATAACTCAATAGTTGATGTGCATGTCGGGGTTCGAACGAAGTGAACGAAGTCTTAACCTCTATACCTAGTTACTATAATATTACCGCTTACTCGACTACCTACTACTCGAACTTACAAGTGTAAATTAAAAATTAAAAAAATCCCCAACATTCGCCATTTTGTGGCGGCGGCCATCTTGGATTTGCATAGTGCTATTCTACTAGTCAAGCCCTTTCATTTGATACCCATATTAAGGGAGTTGTGGAAAAATACGTAATCCGCCATTTTGTAGCGGCGGCCATCTTGGATCGATTTTCATTAAACAGCTAACAACACTCTCGACTAATTCACCATGCAAACAAAAAAAAACCGCATTCAAATTGGTTCAATCGTTTGAGCACTACAGGGGAACATCCAGACAGACACACACACACACACAGACACGTCAAACTTATAACACCTCGTCGTTTTTGCGTCGGGGGTTAAATAGTCGCCACTAAACTAACGAGAGAGGCGATGGTAGGTGTATACGGGTAGGTGAGCTATAGGCGCATCGCATACTACGTGTGTGGGTAATTTGCGCACAAGCGACTAGCGAGCCTTGCATTTAGCTCTCGAGTCTCGACAGTGACAAACTGTCGGCGTGCGGGACGTTGCGCTGATTTACGGCTTCTGGTTACAATTAACATTCGTGTAGGCACATAGTAGGTACCTACATATATGTATAGTAGATTTGAGATTGAGATGAGATTGTGCAGATACCTAAAGGGCCTATTAAAAGTTACTCTTGTCAGATTATTGTTGAAAATCAATTAGAATTTTTAGAAATGGTTTACAGATTATTAATTGCATAATTGAAATAGGTTAGAATGAACTGACATTTGATTCATTCAGTGGCGCCGAACTGCCATCTTCAATTATTGGTATAAATATGGGCACTTCGAAGCCATGAATTCAGTCTCCTCCAGACACTCAACCGACTAGTAGATGCTTCAGCGTCTAGGTCGTGATATTTGATTGAGGGTTGCGATAGCAAAAGTAAAAAAATAAAATCTGGGATAAAGAGTATCCTAGATTAGTCCTCTAACGACCTGTGAAAGTTCCGTCAAAATCGATTCAGCCGTCCCAAAGATTAGCCCCTACAATGAACAATCAGAGAGATAGAAATTTTAAAAACGTTTGTCGCTAGGTACCACTTTAAAATAATCAAATCAGCTTAATAATATAGGCTTCAGTTAGACACTTAAATTTTATTTATTTGTATATATTAAGATATTTCAAATAATTGAGATATTTTCTTCATTTCTAAATTACCCTAAATTGGTACGGCAGGAGGCTTCAGCTTACCAAACGCTAAAAGACTAGCTGCTTAAGAATAATGTTTCACTTGTTCAAAAATTTCTTTCGTAAGCAGTTGTGCGAAAAAGAGTCTTTCTTTTTAATAAAGAAAACATTTTCTTTTAAGACTTAATTCATTTGTATTCCGCCGAGGAACTATAAAACTGTATCGCAAACATCCCGACATCCTATCGGTTTTCTTTGCGCCGTGTCTCGAAGTTATAATGACTTTCTTAGATACAAATAACAAATATTTCCGAGCTGAAATGAAGACAAACTTCATATTGCAAATATGTATGTACATATATTTTGATAATACCTACTATTTATTTAAAAGCTCTGAATACTCTTCATTTTATAGTTTACTTGCTGATAGCTGATGCCCGCCACTTCGTCCGCGTGGATTTAGGTTTTTAAAAATCCCTTGGGACCTGTATGATTTTCCGGGATAAAAAGTAGGCTGTCTTTTTCCAAGGTTTAGTCTATCTCTATACCAAATTTCGTCAAAATTGGTTGAGCGGTTTAGGCTTGAAAGCGTAATAAACAAACAACGAACGTATTATGTTATATAGGATACACTAAAAGTAATTGTAGTTTGTAGAGCTTTACTTATAACTTACTTTATTGTACCACATATCCATTCCTCGTAGTTTAGGTAGGCAAGTATCTCTGCAGTGGGATTTTATTAATAACTTTTTAATATTCGATTTCTGCGCTGGCCCGGTGACCCAAAGAATTTTCTCTCACGTTTGTCCTGCGCCACTTGAGGCCAGTCTGGTCTTTTAAAGGCTACCTTCTAGCGTAGGACTTTATCAGGACGTTGTCCTATTGGACGATTCAGGCATATCCTCTTAATGCACCATACTCTCTCATTCTCTCTAGGAATTCAACAACTCTCAAATTATTTTAGCCACCAATTATTCGATTTCATCTATGCGTACAGTTTTTAAAAATGAATATAAAATTAAAATAAACAGAAACTAAGAGCTTTTCGAGTAATTAAAACAAACATGTGCAATGGAAGCGATGTGAAAATCAAACGCGCTGCAATTTGTTGATTGGATCCGATTGCAATTGGTACAATTCCAACATTGTACCTAGTAGGTACCTACCTTCCAATATCGACGTGGAAATACATCGCATTCATGTACAAATGTGGAAACAGCACTCTCATACTGTTATCTGTGTTTTAAATCATAAGTTAGTAAATCTATGACGCGGTGATGCTACGATATTTTATTATAGAACTAGCTGATCCCCGCGACTTCGTCCGCATGGATATAGGCTTTTATATAGGATCGGATTGGATCCCATAATCCTTTTTTGTACCTAAACTAAATGTAGCCTAAGTTACTCCTTATAACATCACCTATCTGCCATTGAAAGTTCCGTCAAAATCGATTCAGCCCTTTCGGAAATTAGCTGGGACAAAGAGACAGATCGAAAAACATAAATTTAAACGTACACCAGTTTAAAATAAGCCGTACGTTCAAAGATCCGTGTCCCAAGTTATTTGACCCCAATAAATATCTGTCATTTCGGAACTAAAAAACCTATGACCTTGAAATATTTACGGGACAATTCTTAAAGTACTACCTTTCTAACAAAAAAAGAATGAGTTAAATCGAACTACGCGTTAATGAGTTACAGCTAAATACACGTTTTAACTTTCATCCCCTCTCCCAAGGGAACCGTGCGGAATTTCGGGATAAAAAGTATCCTATGTCCTACCTCGGAGTATAAACTCAAATCGTACCAAGTTTCATTCGAATCCGTTCAGTAGTTTCGGCGTGATGCGCGGCCAAGATACAGACAGACAGACAGACAGACAGACAGACAGACAAAAATGAAAAAAATTGCAGTTTTGGCTTCAGTATCGATTATAGAGTGCCCTCCAATAAAAATTTTCAAAATATCTTCAATGTACAGAATTGGATCTGTTACAGTTTTATTATATTACTAGCTGACCCCCGCAACTTCGTTCGCGTAGATATAGGTTTTTATATAGGATCGGATCGGATCCCATAATTCTTTTATGTACCTAAACTAAATGTAGCCTAAGTTACTCCTTATAACATTGAAAGTTCCATTAAAATCGATCCAGCCGTTTCGGAGATTAGCTGGAAGAAATAGACAGACCAATAAACATAAATTTAAACGCACACCAGTTTAAAATAAGCCGTACGTTCAAAGATCCGGGTCCCAAGTTATTTGAACCCAATAATGAGGGTTGTAATGTCTGTCATTTCTAAACTAAAAAACCTATGACCTTGAAATATTTACGGGACAATATATAAAGTACTACCTTTCTAACAAAAAAAGAATGAGTGAAATCCAACAACGCGTTAATGAATTACAGCTTAATATACGTTTTAACTTTCATCCCCTCTCCCAAGGGAACCGTGCTGAATTTCAGGATAAAAAGTATCCTATGTCCTACCTCGGAGTATAAACTCAAATTGTACCAAGTTTCATTGGAATCCATTCAGTAGTTTCGGCGTGATGCGCGGCCAAGATACAGACAGACAGACAGACAGACAGACAGACAGACAGACAAAAATGAAAAAAATTGCAGTTTTGGCTTCAGTATCGATTATATAGTGCCCTCCAATAAAAAATTTCAAAATATCTTCAATGTACAGAATTGGATCTGTTACAGTCTTATTATATTATAGATAGATAGAAGATAGATACCGTATTATTCCCATTTCCGAGGTTCAATTTCCGTTGGGGCCTGGGGGCACTTTAGAGAAAGCATTTTTCTTCAGCTCGTTTTTACTGGATGGAATCAGCCATTACTTTGTGGAAGTCCATGATAGATACTCATTATGTGCCAGAACTAGATAAATCAGTAGGTACATACAGCATGCACTATGACGTATAGTGCATCTGCGCACCTGTTACCTAATTGTGTCCCTTGGAAATTCTTCGATATAATAAGTAACCGGAATTCAAACAATATCTGTGCCTTTTTTCAAGGGCGGTTCAGCGGTTGTAAGGGATCCTCCCTAAGTAGGTAATATCAACAGTTGTTATTTTTTACTAAGCAGTATAGAAGTAACAAGTAATAATATTTCTACATTTAATGGAGAAAATGACCAGCTTTTCCGCAGCTTTAAGCTTCAAATATTACATTACCATTAAACCTGATGACGTCCGAAAAATGCATAAAAAGCAGTATATATTACAATATCTTAGATAAAAAGAGCAATTTAAATTCCGAATCCTGATTTTTGAAAGAACGAATTCGATTCGGACGTAACAAACGAATAAATCGGTAATAATCGATTCACATCCGATACGGAGGCAATGGGCCCGTAAATAATTTTTATTGCAACGAACACTCGGATGGGTTTACTTTGTGGGGTTATCGGTGGATTTATATTCAATGGATTGCGTTTGATATGAATGCGAAATGCTGAATCAATTTTATAACTCTTTCTGGTGAAAGTTTTCTATGTTAATTCACTGCAATTTCAAGCTTTTGTGAACATCCATTCGAGGTCCTAGTCAGGATAATGGATATGCTTCAGGCTGTAGGCCGAAGCCAAGGAAAGTAAATATTCTATTTCAGATTTTTCGGTGTAAAAACTTCGGAGATAAGGCGAAGAGGAATGAAATGAGATCGTGTGTTGTTTCATGCCATTGTGACTGAAAATATGCGGATGTGGGAGGGCATCTGATTGATCAATCACGGAGGAAAAATGAAGTTATGTACATTCGCGGGTATTTCAAAAGCCGCTGTAATTTTGAAATTGTTAGGTTACTCATTGAGGTGAAGCTAGCGCTCTTAGGCCCAATTTATACCGCCGCGGAATGGAATGGAAGCGAATTTTTTGTACAAAGCATTGTGAACTTTATGTCAATTGTATAACATACAAAATAGTAGCTATAGGGGAATTCTCGAGAATGCGCGAGAATTCCCCGGAAGACGCGCGACCTTTTTTGGCTCCTATTTAATTTGTATGTTATCCAATTGATATAAAGTTCATTTAGCTATGTACAATTTCGTTTCAAAAAGTCGCTTCCATTCCAATCCGCCGCGGTGTAAATTGAGCCTTACTGTACCGTCCACCGTCGCTATGCCCTTAATTCTATTATAACCCCACGCTATATTAATTGCTGTAGGTAGGTAAAGTTTTAAAATACGAGTAGGTTTTATGTGGATTAAACTAGGATCAACTCTATTGTTACGTCAGCAAATTGCTACAGATCATTGTGGTTATGCCCATTATCAAACCCACAAATTTGGTCGGCTATGACATGAACCTTTGATGGGTGGTCGAGAATTAAATTTTGGTAATACATTCTGTATTTTGTTTTGTATTTTACTTGTTAGGTTTTGGGTAGACATAATGACACTCATATGGCTTAGTTTTGCCCTTTGGGTATGGAACCCTAAAAGGTATTCTTTCTTAACCCACTTTCTGGTAATCATTCACCTTCACGTATGTGGTGTTATTAATAATAATTAATAAGGTCATAATGGCTTGTCATATCTTTATCACTAACACTGATCTGAGGTAGGCAGTATTAACCCGACTAAAGGCATTACGGGGTACAAGATACCACAGTGTGGTGTTAACTTTCGTAGTATTATTTTTCTTTGAACATTCTGTCCTTCTTAGTAGCTTTCTACAGTAGTATGAGTTACAAATTTTCTTCGTGAGAAACAGTTGTAACGCACATTAAGAAATTAGTGACTTCCGAAGAAAAAAATGAGTATTCTTTGTCGCTCCGTAGCATACGTGAGATCTAGTGTAACACTTTGGTCTAACTTTTATTGAATGCATTTTACTATACATTTTTATTATACATTTGAAAGTAGGTATGCTTTCCTTTCCGTCTATCAGTCTGCCTGTCCATTTGCTTAATATTATGTGACTGTCTGTAATATTTTTAGGGTCTAACTGCTAAACCAATTTTGACGCATTTGGCTCAAATGTAGTTTTCATCCCGGAAACGGACATAGGTAAGCAAATTTTTATGCCAAATAATCAAAGAGTACTTAAGGGATTAAAAATATTTGTTTATCATGAACTTTTAAATATTTAATACGAAATATATACTTATACTAGCTGACCCCCGCGACTTCGTTCGCGTGTTTTTAGGTTTTATATAGGATCGGATCGGATCCCATAATTCTTTTATGTACCTAAACTAAATGTAGCCTGTTACTCCTTATAACATTGAAAGTTCCATTAAAATCGATCCAGCCGTTTCGGAGATTAGCTGGAACAAATAGACAGAACGACAAACATAAATTTAAATGCCCGCCAGTTTAAAATAAGCCGTACGTACAAAGATCCGAGACCCAAGTTATTGGAACCCAATAAATGCCTGTCATTTCTAAACTAAAAAACGTATGACCTTGAAATATTTACGGGACAATACTTAAAGTACTACCTTTCTAACAGAAAAAGAATGAGTGAAATCGAATAACGCGTTAATGAATTACAGCTATATACACGTTTTAACTTTCATCCCCTCTCCCAAGGGAACCGTGCTGAATTTCGGGATAAAAAGTATCCTATAACCTACCTCGGAGTATAAACTCAAATCGTACCAAGTTTCATTCGAATCCATTCAGTAGTTTCGGCGTGATGCGCGGCCAAGATACAGACAGACAGACAGACAGACAGACAGACAGACAGACAGACAGACAGACAAAAATGAAAAAAATTGCAGTTTTGGATTCAGTATCGATTATAGAGTGCCCTCCAATAAAAATTTTCAAAATATCTTCAATGTACAGAATTGGATCTGTTACAGTTTTATTATATTATAGATAGATAGATTAGCGGACCCGGCAGACGTCGTCCTGCCCGCTATTAGCGCCACCTACCAGGTCCAATTTTACTACTTACAAACCTTCCTCTTGAATCACTCTATCTATTAAAAAAAACGCATCAAAATCCGTTGCGTAGTTTTAAAGATTTATGCATACATAGGGACATAGGGACATAGGGGCATAGAAAGCGACTTTGTTTTATAATATGTAGTGATACAGAAAATATTTTTAATTTTAGACATAAAAGAAAAAGCTAGTTTGCTTCATAATTTCTAATTTGAAAGAATTTTCAGAAATCCCATCCGAGAGAAGCCCGGGTATGTTTACTTTTATGTTATTTGTAGGTATTTTGTACCCGGCAGCGTCCGTTTATATCCCGACTGGGGGTTACGCTTCTGCCGAGTTAATAGTTGGGCGGAAAATGATAGATTAGCCGAGCCTAGCCGGGAAAGCACTTCGTTACGAGCCGGCGTAGATTGAGTGCCGTTAATTAAAGGTGCGTCCAGACTTGAACATTTCACCGAACCGAACAGCGAACATTTCGGCGAACTTGTTACGCTCAATGTGGACGGCGCGCTTGGAGCGCTTGAGATGGGTTACTGCGTAACAGTTCGGCGAAACTTTCGCCGAACTGTTACGCAGTAACCCATCTCAAGCGCTCCAAGCGCGCCGTCCACATTGAGCGTAACAAGTTCGCCGAAATGTTCGCTGTTCGGTTCGGTGAAATGTTCAAGTCTGGACGCACCTTAACTTGTACTCGTGTTTCGTACTCCAATATTTGCCAATATCGTTTTAATTTTAAACAAGAAACAAGAAACCTTGAGGATGTACGGATTTAAGCACGTAAGCGAATTCGGTCTGCAAGCGTAGAATTTCCCTTTTCTAAATAATCTCGAATTGTTAGTTAGTCGCCTAGTTTCATATAAAAGTTGTATAAAACTCCCTCTAATCACGGCAAAGGGAGTGCTTTGCGAAAGGGCCTCATTAGAGCAATTATTCTTGCAGTGGGACAAAAGGTTATTATTCTTTACGTAAGGCCATTTTCTGCTTCACCCGCAAATATACGTACATATTATTAGGTAGGCTAGAAATATCGCTTACTATTTGTACTTTGAAAGAGTATGAAAACTGATTTCGTCTCTTTTACGCACTATGGTGCATTTTTATGTTAAAAAGTACCTATCTACAATTTTTCTGAAAAACTACAGCGCCGATTTTAATGTCGTTTTTTGCATTATAGTAGGGGAGCCCAAGAGGGGATTTTTGGATTTACTCGAGCGCGTCAGATTAAGATAAGGGAGGCATCTTGCATCCTGCTGAGTACCTACCCTCTACCATATATAGCGCAAAAAAAAAATATGGTCAGAAATACTCAGAAACATCAGATTAAGATATGGTGGGTTAATTATGAGCTAAGAAAAGTATATTTAGAAAATCAGACTATTTGAACGTAACGTACGAGAGTGGGAGCGTTACAAAGCTGCAAAAAAAAGTTATCTTGACCTTCTTGGATCTCGAGGGTGGTTGATTTTTTTTTTTGAAGGAAATGATGCAAAAATAACAAAAAAATATAATCAGCCGATTTACACAAGCCGAAGCTATAAAAATCGTCTATTGAAGATGAGAGCGTGCAGCTAGAAGCTTGCCCCACCACTGAAATGGAAAACCTTATATAATCTTTTATTCCTCCTATCAACTAATCTACAAAATGTAACAGGTCCCGACGACGCTCGAGTAAATCCACATTTAGCATCCTCGGCTCCTCTACTATTAAGTAGGTACGTATCACTTCTATAAATAAGTTCTTAGACTAGTTATACGACTATGGGCCATATCCTATCCTGTTGAACGATTTTCAAAATATATTTATTATATACCTACTAGATGATGCTCGCGACTTCGTCCGCGTGGACTTAGGTTTCTTAAAATCCTGTGGTAACTATTTGTTTTTCCGGGATAAAAGTTGCCTAGATGTCAATTACAGGGACGAAAGCTACCTCTGCATCAAATTCGTATAAATCGGTTAAACGGATGTATCTTTAAGAATCCCGTGGGAACTCTTTAATTTTCCAGGAACCCAGGTTACAAGCTGACTTTGTACCAAATTTCATCAAAATCAGTTGCACTGTTGGGCCGTTAAAGGGTAGCAGACAAACAGACAGACAGACACACTTTCGCATATAATATTAATATATTTCATTTAAATCCTTTCAGTAGTTTTAGCGTGAAAGTGTAACAGACAGACAGACAGAGTTACTTTCGCATTTATAATATTAGTAAGGATAATAATATATTAGTATTAGTATGGAAGTATGGATTAGGTATATGAGTTATCCAGTTTTATTATAAGTACTTATTTATAAATTAAAATCGATTTGACCCCAGCGTAGGTAAAGCTTTTACTTATGCCTAAAACCCATCACAAGGAGGAACTAAAAGCTGTTAGTTAAAATAATATCTAGGTATTAGATCAGGATGCCGTGTTTAGTTTGTGTTGTGTCGTAAGACCCGCAGAGTTTGTCAATTAATTAACATCAACAGTGATCTATATGCAAATTGTTTGCCATTCATCGGTTTTGACGATAGCGCTACGGCGTTATCTGATATGTGCTGAGGTTGCCAGTGCCTATTCTGTTTATCGATGAATCTATAATATAAATTGAATCTAAAAAATAATCTAAGTAGGTATACCTACGATTTGCTTTAAACGTTCCCTGCATTACAAATATACACGTGTGTACAAGTCACGGCAAATAAGTCGAGCGGTGACCTTCAATGCGCAGAAGTCGAAAATGAGGTATCTCGGGGTGTAAGGGGGGGAGGGCGTGGGGATCGTTCGTAAGCACTGATTAGCTCTCGCGGATCCCTCGAAAGCGCTGATTGGCTCTCCAATCGTATTGTGTCCCGCTCACTCGTACGACGCTGCGCGCACTTGAAGGTCACCGCTTGACTTACGTGCCGGGGGTTATACTTCTGTGTGACTTCATGCCGTGCAGTTTATTACTATCTTGAGGCCTTTTGACTGAAAATCACCGTAATAGGATAGTTGGTATAGACTATTATAATACGGGTTGATGTTTACCTACAGTGACATGAGTAGGTACCTACTGGGTAGATAGGTAAATTAGACATCACTACCTTTAGGTACTAGTTTATTATTCTGTGACATCACTTCATGAAATGTTTAAACAGAATGCAATGCCTGAAAAAAAAAAAAAAAACTATTAATAAACCGTAGAGTAGGTATAAATTAAAAAAAATTCTCTGTCCTCTTGCTTGAAGCAAAAGGGATATTTGTACTGAATTTCTATGAAGTTGACTTTTCATTAACAGTATATAAAGACGCAAAAACAATAATGTACCTACTTGGCACTATTATTTAGTAGACTGTATTCAAAATCTTCACTTAATAAACAAGCTCAAGCTTTTGTTCTATTGTCTACTCTCGTTACAAGACAAGGCAACAATGGCTTTAATCAAAATATTGTAAGTGATTAATTACAATTATTTATCTAGGTATTATAACACCTTGTAACAATTTAAAGCGTATCTTTATTAAAACAGGATTTACGAAACTATAAAATTCATAATATGTCCTTCTTTATTTCTTTTTGTATTCGATCTCAAGTTAGTCCCTGACTCCGATCTCACTTGATGGTAAGTGACGATGCAATCTGAGTTTTCTTAGAAATCAACGCAAAAATCCTCTAGCAGCAGTAGTTCAGTTGTTATAAATGATACTTTTCAGTGGCAATTGCTTCAGTTAAAAACCAGTCTAGCATACTGCCTCGTTGGTGTAGTGGTTAGCGTATTCGACTGCAGATCACGAGGTCCCGGGTTCGATTCCCGGGTCGGGCAAATAATTGTTAGGTATTGGGTTTTTCTGTCAAGAAATTCTCAGTGCCAGCCCGGAGTTGGTAGTTGGCGGTGTTTCACCCCCGTGCCTCGGAGAGCACGTTAAGCAGTCGGTCCCGGTTATTATCACTATCATGTGACAATAGTCGTTAAAGCCCGCCAACCCGCATTGGAGCAGCGTGGTGGGTCTAAGCTCTAAATCCCTCTCTCCTATGAGAGAGGAGGCCTGTGCCCAGCAGTGGGACGTTAAAAGGCTGTAGCTCTCTCTCTCTCTAGCATACTTACTGTGCTTATAAATTACCTACCTATAATTTATGAAAAAATAATTAATATAAGGTCCACTGCTGGCCTTAAACTTTATCGGTCAGAGGCACTTTTAATGAAACACCGTTTGTCGCTACACATTCTATAATCATCACAATTCACAACATTAACACATACATGATAAATTCCCGACATTGGTTGGTATGTATTAAAACTAGGTACGCAACGCGCGTGTTATCGCGAGAAAAGCTCGGGGTCGAATAAGAACGAACACACATCGCGTGTCAAGTCGCGGCGCTAATTGCGTAAGATTTTGGGAGTATTGCATCAGCCACTACCCCTTTCACCCGCGCGTAACCCCCGCGCCCGCCCATACGACCCTGGAGCGAGGCGCGGCCGAATGCGCGATGCCAGCTCGCTCTGAAACCGAGAGGCCTTCGACAGGGCGGCGTTGCCACTGTTTAGGGTCCCGCGTTACATTAATATTTTTAAACAGATTAAACACATTTGAAATTTTTAATATGTAATTACTTAAGTAGGTATATCTTTTCGTTGTTTTTTTTTTTGGGTAAATAGGGGTAAATAAGTAATTGTTTCCAATAATTTATCTATTTCATAGATAATAATTTAATATTGTTTTTTTGTTTACATTGTTACATCTACGTTTTCGCGTTGTTTGTTTTACGGTGAATTGTTTGTATAATAAAAATCCTCTTTAATTATATAATTTCCTTTAATTATTATTATTCCATTCTCTTAATACCATTTTACATTAATTTATTAGTCTTTCCAAACATTCTCTTTTTCGCTTACATCTCGTCTCCATTTCCACTCCTGTCTAAACCTCTTTTTTCGAATTGTCAGATCAATAATCATAAAAATACCTTAAATCAACAAAAGGAGGTCCTATTGCAATACTGAATTTGCAACGAACCTTACATTCGTCCATCCTGACAACGTGTATGTCCTCATACACATCCGGTAAACACCTTACATTCGTCATGTTAAAGTAGGAGTATACACCGCGATACTTACTATTATCATTAATACTTCAGTATTCAATGTGAGACAACTATACTATATAGTAAACCATGCTTAAATGCAACACATTTACATGATTAGAAAGACAATGACATGTTCGATACTTGATATGACAACAACATCATCCATTTTATTCTCTTTATAGAAACCAAACGAACCTCACTCTAAAACATCTCCTTTCAGTTCAGTATCAGTATCATAATATTTATGTTCAAGTAACTAAATAACACTGTATTCCCTGTCTCTAGCCACTTTGATTCCATCAGTTAAACATTGTATCCAATTTTTGTGAGTTGTCAGCTCTTTATAAGCTCTTTTAAACTTCGATGTGTTAAAAAAATTTCGTTCAATGACTGTTCTTCTAAAGCTATCATAATCTGATGGCTCTGTTAGTCTTTTTGAATACCTGTTTCAGTTATTCTTACATAAGAAGACAGTAAAATGTGCAACGGCCTTCTATTCAGATCTATACAGAAAACCACAACAAGAAATAGGTAGCACAAGAGAAACAAAATACAACTAGGAACAGAGAAAGGTCAACAGAAATTATCCACAATTATAAACTCTTTTCATCAATCATTCTGTGTAGAATAGCACCAGACATAGACAAAAACCACAACAAGAAATAGGTAGCACAAGAGAAACAAAATACAACTAGGAACAGAGAAAGGTCAACAGAAATTATCCACAATTATAAACTCTTTTCATCAATCATTCTGTGTAGAATAGCACCAGAAATAGACAAAAACCAACGAATAGAACAGGCCGGCTTCCGACCACATTACTCCACAATCATTGACCACATATATGTCATAGAACATATAATTGAAAAATCTAAAGAATTCAACAAACCACTTTATATAACATTCGATATCCAAAACTTTCGATAGCATAACACACTCAGCTATATGGAATGCTTTGAGAAGTAATAATATCAACGGAAAATACATAAACATTATAAAGAACTTCAAAAGTTCAACTAACAAATTTTGTTCCATGGGTGTTTCAAACCTCTCCGAATCCTTTATTCTGCTAAACCTTCTATACACCTACAATGAACCAAAGTAATTTTATTCAGTTCTGGACCACAATCAATATCAATTCCCAACTACTGTTTCACTTTTCCTAAGTTTTTCATACGAAATTTCTTACTGAGTACCTATTTGCTTTATATTTTAAATCATATATTCATTTTAAGCATATTAAATTATGATCCACATGTAAACTTTTTTACCAATAATACATCCTGTTTACAGACAATAATCATAGTTTGACCTTATGCTCCACATAAACTCACTATTAACACTCGTACCAATCTCTCGGGCTCTTCCTCAACCCAAATAAAGCCCTTCTCAACTTGTAGACCTTATCTCAATTTCATAACCATCTGGTGAAACTTCAGATTTAATAGTTCCATTTAAAAAAAAAAACGGTTTCTACATCCATACTTTCTAAATGCCAACCTCCATTGACTACTTTCATAGTTATCACTCTTCCTCCTCTTCTATTACTATCTTGTTCCACGAGCAAATACATTTCTTCATTTCACATCATAAATTTGTTTAAAACCTTTTGCCTTTTTCCGCTTTGTATCTCCCATTTGACCCTATCCTAAAAATCCATTTTGCTTCGCACATTTTCATCCATTGGTTCCTCAACAATTTCCCACGTTTCATTTTGTTTCAAACTATTTATCTCATCGCATTTTTCCATTTTTTGCTTCTGAACTTTCATTGCTTCTTCTCCGGCACACATTCACATAAACAACATGATCATTAATTTTTTAAAGCAATCTTTTTTCTCCCTCAGGTCAACTTGTTTCCTTTACCTCCTCAACTCTAAGTTTCATTCTCTCATCTTCTTTCTTCTTCTTTTTCAAGTGCCGTCTCCTCTACGAAGTTTGGCTATCATTAAGGCTATTTTAATCTTTGATGCCGCCGCTCGGAACAATAATCGCGTGCTCATCCCGTACCACTCGCGGAGATTCTTGAGCCAGGAAGAACGTCGTCTGCCAGGTTTTCGGTGTCCCTGAATCTTGCCCTGTATTAGTAATTGCAATAATCGGTACTTCTCGTGACGCGTGATATGCCCAAGATATTGCAGCTTCCTACATTTGATTGCAGTGAGAACTTCTAACTCCTTGTTCATTCTCTGCAAGACCGTCATCATCACAGATCATCTTCTTTATTATCTTCAATACTGTCATAAAATTCTTCATTATCATAATCATTTGCATCTCTTACTTTATTTACTATTTTCATCACTCTAAATTCCTTCAACTTATGAAATTTAACGTGACCAATCTCTCCATTTCCTTCACTGATACGTCTAATTCATTTACATATACACTTCTACTGCTAACCACTATCCAGCGACCAGTTCATTGTTGTCACTTCATCCAATTCGTTCAATGAACTCACCATTTCTACGATGAGTTCTCTATCCTCGCTATTACCTCTGAAACTTCTATTCTGACCTACAAATTTTAGACCAGAAAAATTAAAATTAAATTAATGTCAGTTATTTCCAGTTTAAGTTGGTTCCAATTATCTTCGACTGACTGTGTTTATCTCTGTTTTTTCATCTGCCCACTCATTAATTTCATTTGATACTAGAGCTTTGATGGCCATAGTTTTGACCTTTCTGACTTTAAATTGTAATACTTTTAATCCAATCCATCAGTCTGTAGACGTCCACCGCCACTGATCCTCTGAGCTATGTCGGTCACTTTGGTTCTCCTATGAATCTCCTCGTTTCAGATTTTATCCCTGAGAAAAACGCCCAACATAGCTCGCTCCATAGCGCGCTAGGGACTTTTAATTTTTGGACAAGGCCAACCGTCAGTGTCCGTCCACGTTTCTGCTCCATACGTCATCACAGTAATACAACAAACAGTGTAATACTTATTATAAATAAACCTGAATATCGTATGCTTGTTAGAAGTAGACTGTCTCTACTGTAGGTACTTAATTTTAAAATCTTTTATTCTAACAGTCAAACCATTGAAATAAAATGAAATTCTATTGGCATCAACCCATCTATGGATGATCGATCTTGCAAAACTCTGTATATATTTATTTCACTAGTATCAACCCGTCTATTGATGCTCGATTTTGTAAAACTCTGTATAGTACCTATATTTATTCCACTAACATCAACCCGTCTATTGATGCTCGATCTTGTAAAACTCTGTATAGTATATTTGTTCTACTAACATCAACCATTTATTGATGATTCATCTTTTAAAAGTTTCTATACACTTATTTCACAGACATCAACCATTTATTGATGTTTTATCTTTTAAAACTCTCTATGTATTTATTTCACTCACATCAACCATTCATTTTATGTTTTATCTTTTAAAACTGTCTATACATTTATTACACTGAAATCAACCTGTATATTGATGATCTATCTTGTAAAACTTTCTATATAATATTTATTTCAATAACATCAACTCGTCTATTGATGACTTATAAAACTCTTTATATATTTATTTTACTAACATCAACTCGTCTATTGATGACTTGTAAAACTTTTTATATAATATTTATTTCAAAAACATCAACTCGTCTATTGATGAATTGTAAAACTCTTTATATAATATTTATTTCAATAACATCAACTCGTCTATTGATGACTTGTAAAACTATATAATATTTATTTCAATAACATCAACTCGTCTATTGATGATCTATCTTTTAGAACTCTATATATTTACTTCTCTAACATCAACTCGTCTATTGATGACTTGTAAAACTCTTTATATAATATTTATTTCAATAACATCAACTCGTCTATTGATGATCTATCTTTTATAACTCTCTATATATTTATTGCACTAACATCAACTCGTCTATTGACGCCAAATGCAATAAACATATCTACTTTCATTGACATCAACACGTCTAGTGATGTTCAATCTATCTTTTATAACTCTATATATACATTTATTGTACTGACATCACCACGTCTAGTGATGTTCAATCTATCTTTTATACCTCTCTATATATTTATTGTACTGATATCAACCCATCTATTGACACCAAATGCAACAAACATAATCTTTCATTGACATCAACACGTCTAGTGATGTTCAATCTATCTTTAATAACTCTCTATAATATATATCTATTGCACTGACATCAACCCCTCTATTGACGCCAAATGCAACAATCATATGTAACAACCTTTCAAACCAATCTATGTGAATGACCTTACTCAGTATTACAATGGTAATATTATAGATATGCTTATCAATCTTATCGTTGCACAGCAATCGTGTCACGAAGCTAATCCATCTTATTTAATGCTCACCATTTAAATTCACTAAATCATCATAAAATCAATAGAATATCAATAGAACATCAATAGAACATCAATAGAACATCAATAGAATCAATATAATAAAATCAATATTACATACATCATTATCGAGAACATACGAGATACCTACGTTTCAATTCTTAAAAACGTACCTTAGGAATATTTCATATTATGAACCATTAATTAATATTATCAACCATTAAAGAAATTGAGAAGCCACCACTCAATAATATAACAAATTAAATGTAAAAACGTTTGCTTTTTGTCAAACTATACATTTTATCATCTCATCACTCTTATAATAACAACAACAAAAAAAATGGCGTAATAAACTCAAACTCTAAAGTAAAAATTCGAAGTCAACTAAACCGAACTTAACCAGTGATAACATTACGTAATATTTTAACTTCAACAAGGAAAAAAAAAAAATAGACAAAAACTTTAACTAGTCCAACTCTCATCCTTGTCATCTTCATCCATGCTAGTATCATCGACATTTAAGCCATGTTAAGTCAAGTCAAATAAACTTAATTCAAAATCGATACACTGTATACTTTAATGGTGATAATTATTTACGAAAACTTAAAACTAAAACTACGAGGGTTCCAACGCGCCCTGGTCTGAGAAGAGCCCACAACAAACTCAGCTGGGTTTTCTTTTTATATTATCACCATCTTACAAAATGGCTTTAAAATGATTTTAACTGTTGACTTTTAGAGCAAATTCTGTTCATGGTTTTTGTCAAAAAAAAAATAAAAGTCTAAAAGTCCGAAATTGGACAATAGTGGTTGTAAAGAGACACAACAATGAATTGCTCTAATTCAACTGCCGCTAGTTCTATTGTCCGTACAACAGATAGACTTACAATGTCATTTCGATTTTTTTATTTAATTTTTTTTTTTGGCCAACAATATTAATCAGCCCCCATGAATAGCATTGGTTCTGATGAACGAACCACCAACCTAAAGATCACCAAAATTGAACATGATTGTATTCATTCTGTTTTAGTCAATGTTCAGTTATACATAAAAATAAAAATAAATCTTTAAAAACAACTCTATCTCCAAATCCTTCTTTGTTACTAATCAAAAATTCTAATTAATTTATTTAGATGTTCACAACGTAGTGCAAGTGCACTAGATCTAATCGTTTTGTCGTTAATGAGTGCCATGTATAATATAATCTGCGGCACGCTTACCAGTAATATCGCATTGATTTATAAGTGCTAAGTAGTTTTCATAAAAGTAATTCTGGGTTCATTATATCTGCTTTTCCATCTCAGCATGTCCTCCAAAGATTGAGCAAAATTTAAAAAAAATAATAATTTAAGCTAGGTACATGATCTTGTAGACTTAGTCCTATCTTCAGGTCTGTCCATTCTAAGCCTTCGGTTCTGATGACTGGAACCAGAAATTCTACATTCCCGAGATTCTTCACGAGAATAACGTCGTCGTTCTGCTGAATATTGTCCACGAGCTACGCCTAAGTCCTTTTCAATCCTCAAAAATCGCTCGCGTTGTTGCTCCTGTTCGCAGTCCTGTACTCCTCCTATAGCTACTCGTACGCTCCCGAGAACGACTTCTCACATGACCGCGGCTACGGCTGCGACTACGGCTGCGGTAACCACTTCGCGGAGGACTCGGTCTCACTGCTGTGTTAGAATCATCCACCGCGAGACGTCCGTCTACATGCTGCAGGCGTTTGTAAACGTCGAGACTCCTTATTCCCATCACCCGGCATTATTTAGAGCTCGAACAGAAAACATAAAATTTGTATTAGTAATTCGACAAATCGAATAAGATGAATTTTGAGATCGAACAAAATAATAAAGTCAGCGTTGTCTTACCACTTCTGAGATATAATAAAAATCCTCTTTAATTATATAATTTCCTTTAATTATTATTATTCCATTCTCTTAATACCATTTTACATTAATTTATTAGTCTTTCCAAACATTCTCTTTTTCGCTTACATCTCGTCTCCATTTCCACTCCTGTCTAAACCTCTTTTTTCGAATTGTCAGATCAATAATCATAAAAATACCTTAAATCAACAAAAGGAGGTCCTATTGCAATACTGAATTTGCAACGAACCTTACATTTGCTATCGTTTTTCTATTTCAAACAGAATTCAAAGTAAGTATATTTCTATCTTTATAACTATGTAGTTTTCAACTTCATGGCTTACCATAGTCGCATAAATTCTCAATATGGCCCGGTAAGGTACCTACCTACCTATAATATTATGTGTAGGATTAAAGTAAACCCCGCCTTAGTTGAGGCATAGACATAGTCATTTGAGCTCTAACGACCGGCAAACTCGGCAAGGTGTTTCTAATTAAAACTATTCATCAACTTATACCTACTAGGTAGTAGGGTTTAGAGTTTTAGATGCGGTAATTTAAGATATGTAACCAACGTGCTCTCACCCGTTGGACGTCCACTGTTGTACATAGGTCTCTTGAAAGGATTTCTACACTCCACAATCTTGCGGTGCTTATGTCTAGCAGCTTCCTGAGACCAAATGAAAGACCAGAAGAGGACAGAACACGGCCTGTGATTCAAGTGAAGTCGATAACCGTGCTGCTACGTGCTTACTTGCTTGCTTGCTGCTTAAACACACGCCCGCACACACTAATAATGCTCAGCTACAAGTAACTAGTAACTGAGTATTGTAAATTTAGTCCACGATAAAGAAATAGTTTTATTTAATCGCTAGTGTTAATTTGGGTGAATCTGTAACATTTCTGTCCTTTTGAGTATCCGTCCTTTTGAGAATCTGTCCTTTAAGAATCTGTATTTCTGAGAATCTGTCCTTACTTACTTGCTTGCTTGCTGCTTAAATACACGCCCGTACACACTAATAATGCTCAGCCGCAAATAACTAGTAACTGAGTATTGTAAATCTAGTCCACGATAAAGAAATAGTTTTATTTAATCGCTAGTGTTAATTTGGGTGAAACTGTAACATTTCTGTCCTTTTGAGTATCCGTCCTTTTGAGAATCTGTCCTTTAAGAATCTGTATTTCTGAGAAACTGTCCTTACTTACTTGCTTGCTTGCTGCTTAAATACACGCCCGCACACACTAATAATGCTCAGCTACAAGTAACTAGTAACTGAGTATTGTAAATTTAGTCCACGATAAAGAAATAGTTTTATTTAATCGCTAGTGTTAATTTGGGTGAATCTGTAACATTTCTGTTCTTTTGAGTATCCGTCCTTTTGAGAATCTGTCCTTTAAGAATCTGTATTTCTGAGAATCTGTCCTTACTTACTTGCTTGCTTGCTGCTTAAATACACGCCCGTACACACTAATAATGCTCAGCCGCAAATAACTAGTAACTGAGTATTGTAAATCTAGTCCACGATAAAGAAATAGTTTTATTTAATCGCTAGTGTTAATTTGGGTGAAACTGTAACATTTCTGTCCTTTTGAGTATCCGTCCTTTTGAGAATCTGTCCTTTATGAATCTGTATTTCTGAGAATCTGTCCTTACTTACTTGCTTGCTTGCTGCTTAAATACACGCCCGCACACACTAATAATGCTCAGCTACAAACTAGTAACTGAGTATTGTAAATTTAGTCCACGATAAAGAAATAGTTTTATTTAATCGCTAGTGTTAATTTGGGTGAAACTGTAACATTTCTGTCCTTTTGAGTATCCGTCCTTTTGAGAATCTGTCCTTTAAGAATCTGTATTTCTGAGAATCTGTCCTTACTTACTTGCTTGCTTGCTGCTTAAAGACACGCCCGCACACACTAATAATGCTCAGCCGCAAGTAACTAGTAACTGAGTATTGTAAATCTAGTCCACGATAAAGAAATAGTTTAATTATTAAATTAAACTGTTTCTTTAGCGTGCGTAGCGATTACGCTAGTGTTAAATTTTGGGTGAAACTGTAACATTTCTGTTCTTTTGAGTATCCGTCCTTTTGAGAATCTGTCCTTTAAGAATCTGTCTTTCTGAGAATCTGTCCTTATGCGAATAAAGGTTCTCTGACGTTGATGTAGCCCGCCTCGCCGGGGTCTGTTTGACCAGGGCTTTAAAGAACGACACATTTAAAATTATTACCGCATCAATTTCACTTCGTTCCACGGCACAGTCACATAGCGCCGACGTCGCAAAAATTACACCAGCGCCGCGAACAAAAAGCACGCGAACCGAGGCCTCGCGTGCCATCGTACTGTAACCATTTAACCTATTTTTAACCTTAAAATCTAGTGTTACCATTGAACGTAAAGTCTACATTCGCGTGGTAGTGGAGGCAGGTGTAAGTAAGCGGGTATTCCAGGAATAAGATTTACGAAGTTCCTCGTAGCTGGTGGCAATGTGGCTTTGTTTGATAAAGCGAAACATTTCAGTACGTATGCAGATATTGAGCTCGATCTATCTCCGCTGTCCTTAAAACCTAGTGATTAAAGTAAAAAAAAGACTAAAAATTTTGAAACTTGACTCGATTTTTCTAAACTCGCAAAAAGACACTTAAGACTCGTGAGACTCCAGATTCAATAAGTATTTATTTATTTATTAAATTGATTTCGGCAGCAAACCATCATAATGAAAATTACGTATCTATATTTGCAATTTATCAATAAGTATCATAGACAAAAGTGCTGAGGTCATATTATATATTGTGAGTCAATTTTATATGACCGGCCTTAATTTGACTCATAAAACTCAAACGAGTCGAAAAACTCAAATGACTCAAAAGTCTCCAGAGAGTCATGAAACGTGAGACTAATAGTCACTTGCATAACTATTATATAAAAATAGTAAATACAAGCTTTTGCCCGCAGCTTCGCCCGCGTGAATTTCGGTTTTGCACAAATCTTGAGGGAATCGTGGATTTCTGCTTCCCGTTCCCGCTCCCTTTTCCAACCTTTATACCTAATTTCAAGGAAGTTTGCTACAGTAATCTACTTATAGCTGTAGCTGTAGATTTCGGTTTTTTCAAAACCCAGCGGAAACTGTGGATTTTTCCAGGATAAAAATTTCATTTTTCAGGACAGAATTTTCATTTAAAATTTCAGCCAAATCGGTTCAGTAGTTGCGGCGTTATAGAGTAACAAAAATAACACACATACACACATAAATACCCACAAACTTTCGCCTTTATAATATTAGTGTGATTATATAAAAGAGTAACTGGATCCGATAGTTTAAAGATACTTAAAAATAGTTAGTACAGTAACATAATATGATATTTTACCGACCTCTGCTGAGCGTATTTCCATTATAGAGCCGGTTACAATTTCCCTCACGTTCCAGGTTTATGAACCCCGTGCCAATTACCTCTTACACTTCAAGAGAGAGACTCAACCAATAACTGAAGGAAATAAAGAAGATGGATAAAGTTAGAAACTCAAAAATATATGTAATTAAGTATATTAAACAAGTAATGTATTGTAGGTACCTAATTAAAATAATAACCGGCCAAGTGCGTGGCGGGCCACGCGCAGTGTAGGGTTCCGTAGTCACAATCCTCGGAAAACAGGTATAACTCCTTAACCTGTGAACCCTACTTAGCCGTGATAGTTTTCCTTTAAAATTGATTATATACCCTACTGCTGTGAATTTTTTCAAGTTCCTATATACTGCCATTTGGCTGATAGAGGGGGGGGACACTTGACTCTAATAAAAATTTGCACTTTAAAACATTATATTTTACAAACGGATCTAGAAATCGAAAAATGATGTTCCCACACCCACAGTATTTTTAAAAGACCTATTCAACGATACCCCACACTATGGGGTAGACGAGAAAAAAAATATTCATCCCCACTTTACATGTAGGGGAGCTACCCTAAAAAAAATATTTATCAAAATTTTATTTCACCACTTTGTCGGCGTGATTAATATTTATACTCATGCCAAATTACGGATTTCTAGCACTAATAGTCTTTGAGATTAACCGAGGACGGACGGACAGACGGACAGACGGACAGACGGACAGACGGACAGACGGACAGACGGACGGACATGGCGAAACTATAAGGGTTCCTTGTTTACTACGGAACCCTAAAAACAAAAATCCAATAGCATAAAACACTGTTTTAACAAGTAAAGTAATTATACAAGTAATATGTAGAGATGTGTACAGTACACGACTTTAGGGCCGTTTAATTCTTAATTTATTGGGGTGGGGACTTAATATTTGTATTTCATAAATTACTTGTTATATTTGTACTTATTGATTTCATTGAGAAACATCGATTTTGGACAAAAAGTAAAACTGAATTAAAAGCTTTTCAAAAATCTTATACCTACTTTTGTTTTCTAAAGTCGTAATCGATTTTATAGCACTTATTATTTGACTCTATTGAAGAAAAAATGGCGGTCTACGGCGATAATAATCTAATTCTACAGATTACTTCTACTGTATCGACTCGAAGCAAGTCAATTTATGCAAGCATAGTCTAATATTGACTGTGAGAAATTCTGGATGTGACTTGCCAGTGGATACTCGACATAGTTTGCGCCTCACTGATCGCTGTCAATGTTACATACACTCTATATAATGTACTAGCGGACCCGGCAGACGTCGTCCTGCCCGCTATTAGCGCCACCTACCGGGTCCAATTTTTCTACTTACAAACCTTCCTCTTGAATCACTCTGATTCTATTAAAAAAACCGCATCAAAATCCGTTGCGTAGTTTTTAAGATTTAAGCATACATAGGGACATAGGGACAGAGAAAGCGACTTTGTTTTATACTATGTAGTCATAGTGATAGTGATACGTAGCGAGATCAAGTAACGATGGAATCCCGTCAAGATACTTGAAACAGCTAGTTGAACTCATCAAATGGATAGTTGAAAACTACATGCGAGTTAGTGAACATCACTCGTGGATGCGGTAATTTTACCCAACTAAGGAAGGATGTGCTGAGTTTAGCAGTTTTTGTTTGCTTGCGGAGAGTAATAGAAATAAATAAAGCTGCTTTAAAACTATTTGAATAAAAACCGGCCAAGTGCGACTTAGACTCGTGCACAAAAGGTTCCGTACCATTATCTATAAAAACGGCAAAAAAAAACATGTCCGTTGTATGGGAGCCCCCATAAATATTTATTTTATTTTGTTTTTTAGTATTTGTTGTCATAGCGGCAACAGAAATACATCATGTGTGAAAATTTCAACTGTCTAAGGGTTTCATCACGGTTCATGAGATACAGCCTGGTGACAGAAATAAAACTGTTGATAAATAATAACTATTTATACGGACTAACTGCCGAAGCAATCTTTCGACGAAACGCACACAGATAGCTTGCATATCGGAAACGGAGGTCAGGTACTTTTATCCCGGGAAATCAATAGGGATATCCGAAGGGATAAAAAACCTATGTCCACGCGAATGATTTCGCGGTCATCAGCTTGTAATCGTGCATCCTAAGGGCCTGTTTCACCACTTTCTGATAAGTGTCGGATAGCTTATTCACAACTTTTGTCTTTGTCACATAACATAAAGTAAGAAAGTGACAAAATTTACGTTTAGACTATCCGACACTTATCAGAAGGTGGAGAGTCGGAGGTTACTATCCCCAGATAACTCTCTCCATGATGTAGATAACGGTAGAGATCACGGTCATGGGACTCGCCCGGGGGGTGCATGTTTATAAGTTTTCAGTCAAGTCAAGTGAAGAGCTCGTAACACTTTACAGCTTCATAATCTATAGACTGTATTTAAAAATCATAAGTATCCCATCCTCAATATATCAAACTTACCCACCAATTTGCATCGACGCGACGTGGGTTGCGCCGATGATTAAAGGCTAAAAGCCGCAAGATTCCATAGCCTGGTACAGTGATTGTATTTAGAAACTAGATATAACCCCCGGCACGTAAGTCGAGCGGTGACCTGCAAGTGCGCGCAGCGTCGTACGAGTGAGCGGGACACAATACGATTGGAGAGCCAATCAGCGCTTACGAGGGATCCGCGAGAGCTAATCAGTGCTTACGAACGATCCCCACGCCCTCCCCGCGACCCTCTCACATCCCGAGATACCTCATTTTCGACTTCTGCGCATTGAAGGTCACCGCTCGACTTATTTGCCGTGACTTGTAATACTGTGGATTTTAAATCTCGATGCAGATTAAATAGCGTAGTCTACATCGAGGAAGGCAAGAAAACTCCGCATGCTTAGAATAAATAGGTAAAGAAAGGCAGTCGTCGACGCGGCGATAAGCCGTTTTTAGCTCGCCTCGGCGGCTAGCTACGTCTATCGTCGCGTCAGTACTCAAGATCGAGTCTTAGTACTACGAGGTCGCAAAAAAACATTTAAAAATGACATACTGTGCTGTGAAAGGGTGTCATAATGCATCACACAAACATCAAAAACATTTGAAGATCACATTTCACCAGTAAGTACTACCGAACGAATAACATTTTTGAGTAAAACATTTTTCAAAACATTAAAATGAATCGTAAATATCACAGACGCCATTACAATGAAAATGTTGCTAGCTCTGGGAAATCTATTTTACCATGATTTTAGGTCTTATCATTGACTGAATTGGGACGAAAGAGGGGTTAATAGGGATGAGAATGAGGTGAATAGGAACAGCTTTATAGGGTTGTTACTAATTAATTTAAGCATCCATAAATACAAACTTTCGCTCTTACACTTTCGCTCGGTTGCATACTTCTTTGTTTGTGACTATTAAAATATGTTTATCTACTTATTATATAAAGTTAGGTAATATTGTTATAGTAAACGTCAATTATAAACATTTTAAATATTGAATAACATGTGCTGACTAGCACCATCTGTAAGAATGAGAGCAAACTATTATTTGTGACGAATAATGTAAATGAGGATTTTTTATATTATTACATATAATAGAATACCACCCTAATGTTGTATATTTTATTTAACAATCATACATGCGTGCGAAAAATATTATCCATCTTCTGGAATAGTAAGTTTTTACAGTACATTGAATGACGTTTAAAATTCGCCGTATTCGATTTTTTAAACTATTTATAGCCTATGACACTCCGGGGGAGAAAACAAATCTAATGACACCTTTTTTCTTTTACACAAATTCTTCAAAATTTGTTAAATCGTTTTAGCTATAGATCGACCAGAATCTCATGAAAAATAGGGAAATGAAATTCCAAGGCTAGCAACACTACGGCTGCCCTAGCGATAATCAAAGTAACTGAAATTTTTTGTGAAATTGACTTTTTGCATTAACAAAAGTTTTATGTCGAGTAGTTTTTACCACAGTTTAATATTTCAAATAACTTGAACCGTTTACTGAAATTTAAATTGCCCAAACAAAGTAACTGCACTCACTAACCCGGAATATAAATGCAAAAACCAAGTAAACAACAAGCACAACACAATAACAAAGTAATTGGATGTTGATTACTTTGTTTTTAGGGTTCCGTAGTAAACAAGGAACCCTTATAGTTTCGCCATGTCCGTCCGTCTGTCTGTCCGTCCGTCCGTCCGTCCTCGGTTAATCTCAGAGACTATTAATGCTAGAAATGTGTAATTTGGCATGGGTATAAATATTAATCACGCCGACAAAGTGGTGAAATAAAGTTTTGATTAATATTTTTTTTAGGGTAGCTCCCCTACATGTAAAGTAGGGATTAATATTTTTTTTCTCGTCCACCCCATAGTGTGGGGTATCGTTGAATAGGTCTTTTAAAAATACTATGGGTGTGGGAACATCATTTTTCGATTTCTAGATCCGTTTGTAAAATATGATGTTTTAAAATGCTAATTTTTATTAGAGTCAAGTGTCCTCCCCCCTCTATCAGCCAAATGGCAGTATATGGGAACTTGAAAAAATTCACAGCAGTAGTATATATAATCAATTTTAAAGGAAAACTATCATGGCTAATTAGGTTTCACAGGTTAAGGAGTTATATCTGTTTTTCGAGGATTGTGACTACGGAAACCTACACTGCGCGTGGCCCGCCACGCACTGGGCCGGTTTTATTGTATTTAAAATGCAGTTGCTTGATTTTTCGTTTCGTGAAATGATCCCATGTAAGGTGTTCTGAATGTAATTACTTTGTTTATCTCTAGGGCAGCCGAGTTAACCTAGTGTTGCTTACTACAAAATTTAATTTCCCTATTTTTCATGAGATTCTGGTCGATCTCTACACATACACACTACGTCACAATGGAGCGGACATACAAGCCTAATAAATAAACAAACTACCTTACTGGGTAGTGAATTTCCTAAATTTCTTAATTAATCTACTTCTTCAGTCGTGGTAATGATTAATAATACTTATAATTCTTTATTTAATACAGGAACCCTAAATGTTTTTGTGATACAATTAACAATTAACTTTCGCCTTTATAATATTAGTGTGATTATATAAAAGAGTAACTGGATCCGATAGTTTAAAGATACTTAAAAATAGTTAGTACAGTAACATAATATGATATTTTACCGACCTCTGCTGAGCGTATTTCCATTATAGAGCCGGTTACAATTTCCCTCACGTTCCAGGTTTATGAACCCCGTGCCAATTACCTCTTACACTTCAAGAGAGAGACTCAACCAATAACTGAAGGAAATAAAGAAGATGGATAAAGTTAGAAACTCAAAAATATATGTAATTAAGTATATTAAACAAGTAATGTATTGTAGGTACCTAATTAAAAAAACAAAAATCCAATAGCATAAAACACTGTTTTAACAAGTAAAGTAATTATACAAGTAATATGTAGAGATGTGTACAGTACACGACTTTAGGGCCGTTTAATTCTTAATTTATTGGGGTGGGGACTTAATATTTGTATTTCATAAATTACTTGTTATATTTGTACTTATTGATTTCATTGAGAAACATCGATTTTGGACAAAAAGTAAAACTGAATTAAAAGCTTTTCAAAAATCTTATACCTACTTTTGTTTTCTAAAGTCGTAATCGATTTTATAGCACTTATTATTTGACTCTATTGAAGAAAAAATGGCGGTCTACGGCGATAATAATCTAATTCTACAGATTACTTCTACTGTATCGACTCGAAGCAAGTCAATTTATGCAAGCATAGTCTAATATTGACTGTGAGAAATTCTGGATGTGACTTGCCAGTGGATACTCGACATAGTTTGCGCCTCACTGATCGCTGTCAATGTTACATACACTCTATATAATGTACTAGCGGACCCGGCAGACGTCGTCCTGCCCGCTATTAGCGCCACCTACCGGGTCCAATTTTTCTACTTACAAACCTTCCTCTTGAATCACTCTGATTCTATTAAAAAAACCGCATCAAAATCCGTTGCGTAGTTTTTAAGATTTAAGCATACATAGGGACATAGGGACAGAGAAAGCGACTTTGTTTTATACTATGTAGTCATAGTGATAGTGATACGTAGCGAGATCAAGTAACGATGGAATCCCGTCAAGATACTTGAAACAGCTAGTTGAACTCATCAAATGGATAGTTGAAAACTACATGCGAGTTAGTGAACATCACTCGTGGATGCGGTAATTTTACCCAACTAAGGAAGGATGTGCTGAGTTTAGCAGTTTTTGTTTGCTTGCGGAGAGTAATAGAAATAAATAAAGCTGCTTTAAAACTATTTGAATAAAAACCGGCCAAGTGCGACTTAGACTCGTGCACAAAAGGTTCCGTACCATTATCTATAAAAACGGCAAAAAAAAACATGTCCGTTGTATGGGAGCCCCCATAAATATTTATTTTATTTTGTTTTTTAGTATTTGTTGTCATAGCGGCAACAGAAATACATCATGTGTGAAAATTTCAACTGTCTAAGGGTTTCATCACGGTTCATGAGATACAGCCTGGTGACAGAAATAAAACTGTTGATAAATAATAACTATTTATACGGACTAACTGCCGAAGCAATCTTTCGACGAAACGCACACAGATAGCTTGCATATCGGAAACGGAGGTCAGGTACTTTTATCCCGGGAAATCAATAGGGATATCCGAAGGGATAAAAAACCTATGTCCACGCGAATGATTTCGCGGTCATCAGCTTGTAATCGTGCATCCTAAGGGCCTGTTTCACCACTTTCTGATAAGTGTCGGATAGCTTATTCACAACTTTTGTCTTTGTCACATAACATAAAGTAAGAAAGTGACAAAATTTACGTTTAGACTATCCGACACTTATCAGAAGGTGGAGAGTCGGAGGTTACTATCCCCAGATAACTCTCTCCATGATGTAGATAACGGTAGAGATCACGGTCATGGGACTCGCCCGGGGGGTGCATGTTTATAAGTTTTCAGTCAAGTCAAGTGAAGAGCTCGTAACACTTTACAGCTTCATAATCTATAGACTGTATTTAAAAATCATAAGTATCCCATCCTCAATATATCAAACTTACCCACCAATTTGCATCGACGCGACGTGGGTTGCGCCGATGATTAAAGGCTAAAAGCCGCAAGATTCCATAGCCTGGTACAGTGATTGTATTTAGAAACTAGATATAACCCCCGGCACGTAAGTCGAGCGGTGACCTGCAAGTGCGCGCAGCGTCGTACGAGTGAGCGGGACACAATACGATTGGAGAGCCAATCAGCGCTTACGAGGGATCCGCGAGAGCTAATCAGTGCTTACGAACGATCCCCACGCCCTCCCCGCGACCCTCTCACATCCCGAGATACCTCATTTTCGACTTCTGCGCATTGAAGGTCACCGCTCGACTTATTTGCCGTGACTTGTAATACTGTGGATTTTAAATCTCGATGCAGATTAAATAGCGTAGTCTACATCGAGGAAGGCAAGAAAACTCCGCATGCTTAGAATAAATAGGTAAAGAAAGGCAGTCGTCGACGCGGCGATAAGCCGTTTTTAGCTCGCCTCGGCGGCTAGCTACGTCTATCGTCGCGTCAGTACTCAAGATCGAGTCTTAGTACTACGAGGTCGCAAAAAAACATTTAAAAATGACATACTGTGCTGTGAAAGGGTGTCATAATGCATCACACAAACATCAAAAACATTTGAAGATCACATTTCACCAGTAAGTACTACCGAACGAATAACATTTTTGAGTAAAACATTTTTCAAAACATTAAAATGAATCGTAAATATCACAGACGCCATTACAATGAAAATGTTGCTAGCTCTGGGAAATCTATTTTACCATGATTTTAGGTCTTATCATTGACTGAATTGGGACGAAAGAGGGGTTAATAGGGATGAGAATGAGGTGAATAGGAACAGCTTTATAGGGTTGTTACTAATTAATTTAAGCATCCATAAATACAAACTTTCGCTCTTACACTTTCGCTCGGTTGCATACTTCTTTGTTTGTGACTATTAAAATATGTTTATCTACTTATTATATAAAGTTAGGTAATATTGTTATAGTAAACGTCAATTATAAACATTTTAAATATTGAATAACATGTGCTGACTAGCACCATCTGTAAGAATGAGAGCAAACTATTATTTGTGACGAATAATGTAAATGAGGATTTTTTATATTATTACATATAATAGAATACCACCCTAATGTTGTATATTTTATTTAACAATCATACATGCGTGCGAAAAATATTATCCATCTTCTGGAATAGTAAGTTTTTACAGTACATTGAATGACGTTTAAAATTCGCCGTATTCGATTTTTTAAACTATTTATAACCTATGACACTCCGGGGGAGAAAACAAATCTAATGACACCTTTTTTCTTTTACACAAATTCTTCAAAATTTGTTAAATCGTTTTAGCTACACATACACACTACGTCACAATGGAGCGGACATACAAGCCTAATAAATAAACAAACTACCTTACTGGGTAGTGAATTTCCTAAATTTCTTAATTAATCTACTTCTTCAGTCGTGGTAATGATTAATAATACTTATAATTCTTTATTTAATACAGGAACCCTAAATGTTTTTGTGATACAATTAGCTATAATCACTTATAATCTGCCTGTGAAAGTGCCGTCAAAATCTGTTCAGCCGTTCCGAAGATTTGCCCTAATTCACAGATAGATAAGCAAAAATTTTAAAAATGTGTATTGCAGTATGTATTACCGTTGAAATAATGATATCAGCTTATTGATAGGCAATTAAAAAATTACAGATAGACACAGATGATTTCATTTATTTGTATAGATATAGATTACTAACGTCGCTTAAGGAAGATGATTTTTCCCTACATTTAGGGAGAAGGTCGTTCCACTTACAACATTACTCATGCGCTTGTGTGCGTGTCGGCGAATGTAATTACAGGGCACCTATACATTCATGGGTTGATTTGAAGCTTACGTTTCGAGCGGAAATTTGTTAGAAACTTTCATTCTAAGCGTAATAGTTCGATGTCCGCATGCCACATCTTCATTTACTACATCGGGACACAACTTTGATTAAGGCTTTCGTTACCCCAGCGTTCACACAAAAAGGGCTCATTGCCAAGTTGGTTTTACTTCTTAATTACCTACCACTTATATAACTTTTCTTCAGTTGGTTGCCAAGTTTTTTAGTGTTCCTTATTAGCAAGCACAAAACAGAATCAGAATCGGTATAAGGATAGGAATAATTTATAAAAAAATGTGAAGTGAAGGAAGTCAGGAAGTGAGGTTCCGTAACTACTGATCCGATTGTGATGAAACATTTGTGGGTTTTTCTGTGTATTTCCGCGAGACTTCCTGGCCCAAAACTCTATATAAAAATTAATGTTTGTATCATTGTTTGTCCTCCATGCTTACTTAAACAATACTTTACGCTAAATAAAAGCTGGCTTTTTTACATAAAAATAAAATATTTTCTCTACTTGAACACGATGATAGTAACACAAATGTGAAACTAAATTCCACAACTTTGTTTGTTTCTGGTTTCTTTGCAATTTTAGTTGACAGTAAAATATTTTAATATCATGGCTTATTACGGAACACTGACTGCGCAAGAAAAACTTACACTTGTCTGGTTTTTCATGATACTTATTTGCAGTGATTCCGTTTCTTTGAAGAGTTTTAATGGAGTACGGCCACACAAATTGCATTTTCCTTTATTGCAACAGTAGATGGGACTTAGATAGACTTGAAAAATAACTTAATGACTCGAAGTAGGACTGAAATCCATACCTACTGATATCAAAACATTTGAACACTTGTTTCAACACAATATATGTGGCAGGGGCCTATGGTATTTGTTCAAAGTTTGTTTGTATTTGCACTTTGCCATCGGTTCGGTATCGGTTTTTCGAGCGCACATCAAAGCGTTTAAAGTTCAAATTCAAATGAAGCAAACATATTTGCAAAGTCTGTCTTGCCGGTAAGCAAACCTGTGTTCAAACTTAAAATGACTGTGGAAAAGTTCTTCAAAGTCTTTGTGCAAATGCTTAGTCTATGTGGAGCGCCAGAGTAAGTAGATAATATACATATTGAATGCCGTGGCCTCCAAGTGGCTGACATCTCACCACTCGTTCTTCTACTGTTCCTTTGGGCAAACGTCTAATGGTTCCTTTGCGCAAATATGTAAATACATCTTTGAAGTTACTCGTACATCATACTGTGTCAATAGAAAATTTGCAGTTTAAATGTGAAGAGGTTGAAAGGGGGTACATAAAACCTCTTATTCGCGGAGCCACGCGTGTGAATAAATAAAATTTTCTCGCGTCCGCCTCGTTACATACGGTCGTTGCGTTAGGCAAATCTATTCCAATCTTGGTCCATACAGATCATCCAGATCTATGAAATCGATACTTATCTTCCAGCGGTCCGGCTGGAAGTTTTTTTTAAATTGGTAACTTCAGTTTGGTATTTTAAACCAGATATTTTCAAATGATCTCTAGGGGAGCTATTTTTCCCTTTAGATAGGTACACTTCTCAGTGACTAGTCTTGCTAATTTTCACATCAAGCTCATCTATTAGCGTATATACTTATTAAGTGAAACCTCCGGCCTCCTGTACATGAACAAAACCTTTACTGTAAAATAAACTTCATGTAATGGTCTGGAGGCACCGGACCGCAAGTTAGCGTAGAGATACGTCTGTACAGTTCCGCGCCCGACATTGTTATAATGTGATCGGTACATACTATTTCCACGTAATAAAACCTTGGCTTCGACGCGGCAGTGGTGCGGCCCGGCTTTATGTACAGGAAACCTTCGATTTATGACAGTGGATCCTTTAGTAGGGTAGGTAGGTAGCGCATGTCTTACCTTAGATTGCAACTATACTTATAGTTGGTTGTTTGTTCTGGCACGTAAAACGCTTATACTTGTCACTGACAAAAAAAAGCTATTTTAAAAGTTGATTTCATTTGCCGTTGATCTAAGGGAAGGGAATGGGAAAGTTTGTAATACGTACAATACCTACTGACAAACTCTCGTTCGCAAGCAACCTCTTTGTATGAATATTACGAGTATGTTGTATATCCCTAAGACACGTGTGTATCGAACACGCCCTGCGCTCCTACAGTTTTATAGCGTTGTCTCAGAGGGGCTATACCTCTCCGGATCCACTATAGGAAGACGTTTTTATGTGTTTCGGCGCTGAGATATTTCGTACACCCTACCTATCTCGCTAATGCTGATCGCACATTGCTGACGATTTGCACGCGCTCCGAGAATCGCATGAGCTTCTATCTATTATCTAAAGTACATAGGTATATACAGTTGACCGTCTGGTGGATTTGAACATTACAGTATTGATGCGGTTCATTAGCATGTCTGTAATATGTTTTTTTTTTTAATTATCTTTCTACGGAAAAATATTTATTTACATAGGATGCTGAACTAGAAACGTAGGCCATTGAATATGCGTTGCGTAAAATGCATTCAGCTCTTAAGACATGCGGCTAACCCGTTCTCCTAGTGACGACAAGACCCAAGAACGCCACATAATACGACGCCACGCGAAAATATCAAACACTAGCTGAGTCTTCGCGTGAATTACGTTGTCGCGTAGATAACTTTGTCATTTTATATGGAGTCGCATCGCGTCGCGTCGCGTTTGTTCTCCACCTAGAACGGGTTAGTGTGCGATCGGCAAAAGGGCTGTTGAAGCCCAAATTGTCCTACGGCGTTATAAATGATTTACGATCCACTAACCTGATTTATTGCTCTAAGATTGGTGTTAAAACGCTTTACGGGATTTCACGGGGGCAAGCATACAACCTTTTAAATGTGAAAATGGACGTGATGTCCAATTACTTTTTACGAGTATATAATATTCGACCCACCTTAATAAATGTAGGTTGGGGGGAAAGTGACCCAATAATATGGTAGTATCCCACAATAAATGTGGTGGCTAAATCAGTGTCCTTTCAGTCCTCATTTATGGCGCAGAGACGTGATCACTGGTCAGTATATTTAGATTTTTAATAATTAAAACGGTCCAATAATCTATTTAAGGTTAAGGTTTGTTTGTAACCAAAATTGCACTAATACAGACATACATAACATGTATCGCATAGTCAGTCGTGAGTCCGTGTCATATCTAAAAGAAGATAAGCCACTTTTATAAACATATAGGTATATTTCTGCATTACTTTCCTTTGTACCTACTCCGTAAAATATGCCAACCATAATACACACAAAGGGTTCCGAACGTCGAATCTGCGAAAACTTTCTATAAAAATGTTATCCACGGAATCGTCCCGGTAAACTACACTCCTTTATTCAGGCGGAGCCCTTGAAAGGCTTTTGTGACTCAGACGTATAGGCTTCGTAATGTATTAGAAGTGACAAAGATGCGTGGTATTAAAATAAAATATCATTCATCCCGCTAAAGGCCTATACACAAACGACGCGCGACGAAACTGTGTGAAGACTTTACTCTGCCGAGTGCGCGTAGGAGCCGTCGCCGTCGCCGTCGCCGTCGCACTTTGGAGTGAACACTAAAATGTTTTTATAATGGTTATAATATGCCACAGGATGTAGTTAACTAGTTAGAAGCTTTTTCTCTCACCTCCATCTTTACTCTTAGTTGAGTTAGATGTGTAATGATCTGCGAACCCCCCATATTATTATTAGTGATGTGCGGAATCGATTATCAATAATCGATTAATCGATTATTAAAATGATCGATTGCAATCGATTATGATTTTGCATAATCGATCATGATCGATTATAAAGATATACGTTAATTACCAAACTTTACTACCAGCTTTCTGTTATTAATTTGCTTGCTAAAGTATAATATGGTTTGGCAACCCTATCTTTGCAAAAAGGGGATTCCCTCAAAGTTAGTTTTAGGCTTAATTCACACCTAACGGATAGTCAGCCGCCGACTGTGAGCGAGCGTTATGCAGCTTACAGCTTTTTCATACATACTCAACTTTCGAACACACCGAACCGAACGATACGCCTTTACCAACTGTAGTGAAATTACCCCCGCTATGAGTATCTATATATGTACAAGCCGTGCCCCGCGATGTTACCCGTGATTAATAAGTTTGTACACATAAAAAATATTTGAACAGAATGTTGTAAGAGTAACTTAGCAAAGAGAACAACAGCAAATTCATGAAAACACATACAAATGCAAGCAACTATTGCAATAATGTGTTATGTGAGCGTGATGTACCTAAGAACAATCAGCGTTTAACAGCACCTATCTCGTTTTTGGAAGTCTATATCTATTTAAGTCCCTCAGGAACACTTTTCCGGGATAAAAAGTAGCCTATGTGTTATTCCAGGACATAACCTATCTCCAATCCAAATGTCAGCCAAATCGGTCCAGTAGTTGCGGCGTTAAAAAGTAATAAACATACACACATACATACACACACACACAAAGGAGAATGCCCAAAAATCTATGGGCGTGTAACCCAGTCGTTTACAAGCGTGTTGTATGCAGCATTTATTGCAGGTTTATTCCTGATAACCAAACACACCATTTTAATACCTCTAGGTCCTGCCGTTTTTGAATAAATCTAAGTTTAAGTTTGAAAATGATTCTAGGTTATGTGTAGTTTATGATTGTTAAACTAGTAAGGAAAGCCGTGTATCGTTCCTGCCGATTTGAATTATTTGTTCCGCGCACTATACTTAACATACCTGTTGCAACGATGTCCATGTTGAGAGTAGTTTGCAATGTAGAATCTAACGAAGACCCATCATGTCTTAGCATCATATCAAAGGCATCATGTTTACATTCAAGTGACAATTAATACACCTCAACATTGTTATCCAAATCACGAGCAAAAATCAGAATCCATAGAAAGTAGCGTAAAGTCGGCGAGTAGGCGAGATCGAATCCGTATAGTATAGCAAAAGTCGTTGGTAAGGATAAACAATAAACCATAGAATTAATATTGGTCTCCGCTGCGCTATAATAAACATTCAAAATGTAAACAGAGTAGACGTCACTAGCGTCACATACAACTAAAACAATGACATGTCACATTGGCATCTTGAAATATAATAAGTTTCTTTACAATAAATCAAGAAGGTTGTAGTTCTATTCCATTCCATTGCACAAAACGCAATGAAGTTAAAATAATATTATTAATTATTACTTATTTACTTTAATCATATTGTACGATTTACAACAAGTAACAAATAAAATAATGTATTAAAAATAAATATCTGTTTTATTTCAAGTGACATGATTTTTTAGTAACAAAACTTTTTGTTTGGGCATGTATGCGTAGAAAGTAATGCAAATGGCCACCAGACATGCCAGAGAACAGGAAGAGACGGTTGAATTCCTTTTTATTGCATTTTTTTAAAAGCAGCTTTAGCATTAATAATTATTAATTTTCAAATTGTCATATATTCGTAAGATAATTTTTAGTAAATTACATTTTGTGTAAATGTTTGGGTCAGGGATGATCATTCTCCTTTCGCCTTAGTGTGATAAATAGGTACCTAATAGGTATGTATATTTAATTTTGATCAATTACATTATTTTTTAATTAATCTATTTAATTTTCTAATTACAATTTCAAAAAATTTAAAAAATAGTGTTTGTTTTTCTTTTTTCAGAACAGTCTAAAAGGTTATAATATAGATGTTGCTACTAAATGCAAGGGTTCAGAATTTTTTCCAGAAAGTAGAATTGTTTTTTCAGTTCTTTCTAAGAATTATTTCATAATCGATCAATAATCGATTAATAATCGATTATTATTTTATAATCGATTAATATAATCGATTAATCGATTATCAAAATAATCGAATCGGCACATCACTAATTATTATCCCAAGAAAACCCATTACGTGAAATTAACGGGAAGGGGTCAAGAGTCTAATGAATGAAGAATGAGACGCAGAAAGAGGGAGAGAGAGAGTAATATGTAGGTGCTACATACGATTTCTTGTATTACGTAACTTACCCCTGTATGTGGGTGTTCAGTCGTCCCGTGCAGTTGTAGACTCGCGTCACTGACGTCCCGCTTGACATGTGTCCAAGTCCTTAGACACAGCTTGGTTCCAATTTCGTGCGAGCACCGCTGAGATTTTATGAGAACTTATGTGTAACCATTCGTCTACATAAACTTGATATTATCGTCATTACAGCGAGCGAATCTACAATCTTCGTAGGTAAATAGAACCTGGAATATCTTATACAGTCTAACAGAATGGTATACCAAGTATACTCTTTGTTCTAACTCAGAAGAGTAAAGTAGGGGTTTAGGTACTCTGTGACTTCTAGAATAGAATAGAAAAGTTTTTGACGTGATAACGTCTTATAAATGAACGCCGGCCGCACGCACGAAAAAGCATGACTCATTGTCACGTACCGTCTAGCCGAGCGTGCAAGCGAGAGCTCGTAACAAGCGATAGAGAGGCAATGTTTTCTTATGACGTTATAACTTAAAATTAAATAAATAAATTAATTAAATCGTCAAACCACTGTTTCGGAATGCCGATTTGTGTACTAACTACTGGTCAAAACCAACCCAATCAGTACAAACATATTAAATGAATATTAAATTGATGATGTATGAATAAAATTATGTCATTGCCGTGTCTGTATCTCGCAAGCTGCACAAATTGCATACGTAGGAAGGTAAAATTCGTAAAATCTTCGCTCGGAAAGGAAGCGGTCTCAAGTTTTGCTTTGTCGTAAATAGTGTGAGCGGCTTGTTTGAGTCAATTGCACTGTTTGCAATCAGACTTAAGGTGATCGCACAAAGGGGGAAATGGAATCGCAAGGCCGGGGGAATTTTCAGAACTGTAACTGCGAGTAAATTAGTGAAGAGTGCGCCATGGAAATGCGTTAGCAATAGTCAATGACTTCTTAGATATGCCCGATGCAACCGAATCTTGCAGTTTTGTTTTGTCTCATGCAAAATGCGTTAACAGAGGTCACGTCAGTGCAGACTTCAGCTAATGCTGAATTTTTTCGATGCACCCTATGCAGTCGAAACTTGCAGCTTTGCTTTGTCGTTAGGTTGGAGTATCTCGCATAAAAGCGTTAGCAGCGGTCTAGTCAGCAGAGTCTTCTGCTAACGCTACATTTCTTCGATTCACGCGATGCAACCAAGTTTTACTTTTTCATACAAACGGCAGAGCTGCCTGTTTGAGTCAATTACATACCGGGACGTCACCGACAACGAGATGACGGCGCCGATTTACTGATACATACATTTACTACGGCCGAGTGTCCACCGCACGGCCGAGAACAAGCTGACGTGATGGGCGTGCGGTGGACACACGGCCATAGTAAATGTATGTATCACTAAATCGGCGCCGTCATCTCGTTGTCGGTGACGTCCCGGTGACGGTGGCGGTGGACAAACGCTCTTAAGGTTATCGCACACAGGGGAAAAATGATAAATGATCCATTTGTCCTCAACTGCCTCGTTGGTCTAGTCATTAGACAGCTACAGACTACAGAAGCTAGCCACTAGACTCTAGTGGCTAGAGCTTCTTCGGTTGCACATCACGAGGTTGCCCCTCATTGTGCGGCCATTTTGATTTAAGATCTTTTGATCCATCTTATTACTTCCGTATGTAAGGAGTAGGTACGTCGTTAAAAATTCTCATATCTACAAGCATGAGCAGCGATTCGTATAAATGCATGGAATAGAACAGCTTTGGCTTGCTTTGCTTTGCAGAGAGATTGTTAAATCTATATAGTGCCCTATACAAATGATAGACTAGAATTTACTATAGTAAAAGATTGAAGACTGGGTTTTACTGATTTGAACGACAGCATAACCGTTTTTCAAATTTTTGTTGGGTCTGATATTCAAAACCTCTTACTTGACTCTGTTCAGGACTTTCACAGGCAGGCAGAGGATTGAGCACGGAGTGATCAAGCCCTTTTTGCGCCCGGGCCTGTTCCAGTCGTTTCGTCACTCTCCGATGGCTTTAATCCCGATGGCTTTTTCATATCAGTCGATTCCGTCTGTCCAGCGCAGCTTTGACCTATCGATATTACGGGTGCGAGGGGACCGCTTTCGGAAACGAAGATAATTACGTAATAGTAGTGATGATTACTGACAAGATATCACAAAAAAAAAAAACGCGAAAAATTAAATTATTACCTGTATTTTTCGTAAGTTCGCAATGTAATGCAAACAGCTGACGCCTACATACCTAAGGTTGTGGCGAGCCGGCCTCCATTCGCGAGGTCAATGCCCCGCGTTTTGCATGTTTTACACTGCCGGTTTAAAAAATACTAAATACTAAACCACTAGTAGGTACTATCTACAAATACCTACAAGACAAATGGTTAAGGCATTGGATTATGTTATGATAGTGTAATCTTATATATAAAATTCTCGTCTTAGGGACCTTTCAGACAGACCGGCGCGGAGAGCGTCGGAGAGCATTTTTTTTTTCACACAGACCGGCCGTTCAAATTTGCTCTGCTCTCCGCGCCGGTCTGTGTGAACGGACACGCGGATGCGCTCGGAGCCGAGCGTACGCTCTTGGGCCGGACGGCAGAGCATATTCGGCCTACGGTCGGCTGTGCGAGCATGAAAGAGCACGCGAACGGAGCCGGTCGGATGCTCGAGCGCGAAAGGGCACGGGCATGGAGCAGCCGACCGGCTCGACGAGTAGCCGACCGGCTGCTCTCATATATTTCACACAGAGCGTATTGGGAGCATGCTCGAGCATCCTCTTATCATAAAAGAGTTAACATGTAAAAATAAAGCCTATTTCAATGTCTTAAGATTCTATTTTAAATGCGATTAAAATTTGCTCTGCTCTCCGCGCCGGTCTGTCTGAAAGGTCCCTTATATATAAAATTCTCGTGTCACAATTTTCGTTCCCATACTCCTCCGAAACGGCTTGACCGATTCTCATGAAATTTTGTGAGCATATTGAGTAGGTCTGAGAATCGGCCAACATCTATTTTACATCCCCTTAAATGTTAAAGGTAGTCCACCCCTAAATTTTATTTTTTATTTTTTAGACAAAATTTTTAGTTTTTATTTTTTTATGATACAACATACAAAAATACATACAATCCTAAATTTTCACCCTTCTACGATCAACCCTTATTTTTTAATTGCGATATTAGTACTTTGATGACCGGGTAGGTTGCACTGATGTCAGTATGTCGCCGGGCAGGACGACGTTTGCCGGGTCCGCTAGTAATAGTCATAAGTTTTCAATAGCGGCCATGTAGCGGCCCCTTCTATACCCGGTCTATACCCTGTACTCCGTTTAGTCAGGCTGAGACGTTGCGATCTTACTTGGTTCATCACTGCTATAAGCACTCTCTCTGAAATGTGGACTCATCCACTTAATGGGAGTATAAAAAACGAACACTCAAAAAAAGGTCCATAGTTTCATATAGTGCACAACAAAAATCGCATCACGTCGAATTTGCATAATCTGCAAAGAACGTGGGGAGCTGCTAATCCTACGGATTTAACATCGCATACGCGCGAATGCTTTCCTATGATTATATCTAAGCATAATACGAGTATATTGGCTATTGCACGAACTGCATTGTTATTAATAATCTGATAATAATAATCTGATATTAGGGCAATAGTTGGAATCTCATTTGTACTCTATGCGGAAGGACTTAGAGCTCACAGAATTGTTGTTTCAAGAAAACCCCTTTCATAATAACTTTGATTAATGGGAAAGAGATTCAGCGAGAAACACGAGGAATGTTAGATAACTGCAATTTGCGTTCGATTCCCGGAAAGGTATAATCACGGATTTAACAATTTCTAAATATTCTGTGGTCTGGTCTGTTGGTAGGCTTCAGCCGTAGCTGATAAATACTCACCGGCTAATTGTACTCTATCGGCAAAGCCATGCTGCCAAGCGATTTAGCGTTCCAGTACGATGTCGCATACAAACGGATCAGGGTTTCTACGCGGCATAGTACTGTGCGTTTAATAAAATACTACCATACCTCTCCCAGGTTAGCCCGCTTCCATCAAGAATGCATCGTCACTTGGCATCAGGTGTGATCGCAGTCAAAGGCTAACTAGTAAATGAATAAAAAAATAACTACAGGCTGGCATTTCTTAACAGTAAAATCCAACCTAACAATTATTGACCCGACCCAGGAATCGAACCCTCCGAAAAGATCTCTTGATCCGCAGTTGAACATTGAACAACCAACGAGTCAGATACTTCAATTTTATTTGTATTTGGTTTTTATTAACCCCCGACGCAAAAACGACGGGGTGTTACAAAATGGCGGATTACATACTTTTTTACAACTACCTCAATATGGGTATCAAATAAAAGTAATTGACTAGTAGAATAACAATACGCAAATCGGAGATGGCCGCCATCACAAAATGGCGGATGTCGGGGGTTTTTAAATTTTTAATTTATATACTTGTAGATTTTATGGTCCACACACTACATAAGATTACTCTTAAGCATCAGTGTCCGTGACGGAATATGTATATCGCTGAAATCTCCCTAAAAGCAATTTTCGCACACCCGCATACCACCGGCCGAGACTGGGAACAATTTGCACAATTTGTCAGTACGTGAGAGCGAACCGATGAAGGCAATACGATTCTGATGAAATTTCTGCACCAAATTCGAATATACCTCAATAAAGGGTCCATTCTCTGGTCATACTAATTATATGTTATTTTACTTTATCGATACAAATAAGTTACAAATTCAGAGTTTTTTATTTCACAAAGGGCAACCTGTGGCCTCAAGTTAAGACTCTACTACCGGTTCGGAAAGCTGGCAAGAAACTCATCTATTTCCAAATATCAATACTCATAAAGTATACAATAACTAGCCAAGTAATTATGAATTTATTATATTCAATTCTCAAGAGCGACGCCAGCTGATGAGCAAAGGGGTGAGGGGGGGGGGGGGTTCTGGTTGGTACATAATTATGGAGGATGGGAAAAGTATGAATTTTAGGTACAGTCGAGGTTATGAAGCTGTAAAAAGCAAGTGTTACAAGCTCTTGATTTGACTTGACTGAAAACTTGTAAACATAGGCATTAATTATAAGTCAAGTGAGTAAATTTAGGACTTTGGTTGCAGTTGGCTAAATTTTTTCAAATCTCTAGAGGGGGGGGGGGCAGCTGACCCTACCTGCACCCCCTGGGCGATGCCCTTGTCAATTCTCTGTCTGTGATTTGAAAATAACTGCTTCACAATATGATTATTTGAATGATCGCATATTCCAAGGACATGATTTTATCATTATCATTTTTGTGTCTCTATTTTTCCGAGTTAAGTAATCTTTTGAACTACTGATCCGATTTTCACGGGGCTTGCGCCACTTTTCAGTTCGGTTGACGGATCATTCTCTTGGTTTCATTCTTTAAAACTTGTTAGAGGCATTCTGAAATACATGTAAAATTTGTCGTCCACACAATATGTTTTCTACGCCTCATATATCTTTTTGAAATTACTCCCATCATGATAGAAAGATATGCATTCACCCAGTTCCAATACTTTTCTTCTGTACTGTTTTTTTGTGTCTTTTTAACTACAGCAGGTGAAGAATTCTTGCGGTACATAATATTATCTAGTAAGAAATTGACACTTCACAGGTGCGAGAGTCAATCATTGATCTATTAACTAAGAGATCTGAAGCTAAAAATTAACTTGAGGTACAGTTATTGTACTCACCTAACCTAAATGACTCCTGTCTAGGTGTAAATGAAACACCGAATCGCACTTGCTTTTTATTATTTCTAAGCATGTCACTAAATTGATTGTCAAATGGACTTATTTGTTAAATTTTAATAAATTTAATCCTACCAAATTAAATAGGTATGTCTCATAAACCATCATTACTTTATGGATTGTTTAGATATTGTTTTTGCATGTTTTATGTCAATTGACAATTGAATTTAGTCGTATCATAATTTTCCAAAAACATACATTACGAGGCTGATAAATTTTTATTATTTTGGTGTTCTTCTTCCAAGAATTTATAAATGTTTGATCTAAGTTATTTTTGATAAATTTTCCGTAGTTTTATTATAATGTCCTGTGCTGTGAAAGAATGTAATTCCTATAGGGGCCGAAAAGAAAATTTTAAAGGAACATTATCATTTCATCGGTGAGTTTTGATAGTTTTGTATGTAAATATAATCTAAAATTATGTAACGTTATTTGTAGTTTTTGGAAATCATCATCGTGGTCAATTCTACACCGATTTTTGCCTATTTTTTAAATATTTTCTGTTGACTAATAAAGGTTATGTTTTTTAGCATAGTGATGTACTAAAATTGCATATCGATTACGTGCGATAAAATTTTTAACCCCCGACGCAAAAACGACGGGGTGTTATAAGTTTGATGTGTCTGTGTGGGTGTTGTGTGTGTGTGTATGTGTGTGTGTCTGTCTGTCTGTTCCTCTGTTGCGCTAAAACGGGTGAACCGATTTGAACGCGGTTTTTTTTGTTTGAAAGGTGAATTAGTCGAAAGTGTTGTCAGCTATTTTGATGAAAATCGATGCAAGATGGCCGCCGCTACAAAATGGTAGATTATTTATTTTTCACAAATTCGTTAATATGGGTATCAAATGAAAGGGCTTGACTAGTAGAATAACACCATGCAAATCCAAGATGGCCGCGATCAAAAAATGGTGTCGGGGTTTTTTTTTTAATTTTTTGAACATTAGATTCCGTAGCCACTACACACAATGAATACTTACGTGTATTTCCGCGTGCTAGATTGTTGTATCAAGATCGCTAAATTTTTATTTGTTACAGATTTCCAAAGAACCCAAAAATAAGAAATGAATGGGCACAAAGAATAAGACCGCAATATTGGACATCGCAGAAACACAGTCATATTTGTTCAAAACACTTCACACTTAATTGATTTGTGCCCAAAAACAATTTAAAATGGAGGCGCTTAAAAGCAAACGCTATTATTTTTGCCGCATATAGACACATTGGTAATTATAATAATATCAGATATTTGTAATAATACCATAATTTCATGCAAGTGTTGTGTGAAGGTGCAAAATACATGCAAATACTAGGGTTGGACTTAATAGTCTTTGGCACGAATTCAGAGATAAAATAGTCATTAGTGATAGATGTTTGGTCCACGAGTATAATGCTAACACTCTTATAATAAGGTAATTCATCGTTTTCAAGAAAACAACGAAAATCAATTCTAACCTCAACACTGGATGATTTACCCTTTCCCTCCCCCCATCCCATAACCCATATCAAGGCGGCACGTTTTAAAAGTTTTACCCTAAAAGCTGTTATTAGTGTATGAAAAACGCTGAAGCGAAACGTGAAAAATGTTCTACCAGGTCTGATTTTTTTAATTTAAGGCAAGAGAACCGTTACCAATGGATGTCTGTAATGCAGAAGAAAATTCCGCCAATGAAGTTTCCATTCGCACATTAACGGAGTGACGTATAAACATTAATGTTCAAAGAAATTTAGTAAGTGTACAATATTCGTTCGTTCGTTCGTTCGTTTCAACCAATGGACGTCCACTGCTGGACATACGTCTCTTGCAAGGATCGCCGCAGTACACGATCTTGTGCCGCCTGATTCCAGCGGCTACCAGCGACTCGCTTGAGATCGTCTGTCCATCGAGTGGGGGGTCTACCTACGCTTCGTTTGCTGGTGCGAGGTCGCCATTCAAGCACCTTGGGACCCCAACGTCCATCGGTTCTTCGTGCAATGTGCAACGTGTGCAATGTGCAAATTGCACGAAGTATAATATTACTACCTATTAATATTACTACCTATTAATATAAATAGGTTTAATATTTTGTATTTCGAGACAAAACAATTCACTATTGTAATCTACATAGTACTTTCAGGAAGGTTTTAGTATATGTATAACACACCTAGTTACCATTCTTATGTGCGAAGTTACACGCATAAATGTACCCACATGTCACTAATATTTTTGACTGGTGCACCGCGGTTCCTCTGAGATTGCTGGACCGAAGTCGGTTTAATTTTTCTTAAAAATAGCTTGTATGATCGTATTTTCGAAACACCGTTTATAAAGTTTCATCGACTCCAAAAGACTCGATTTTATTTCAGTTCTAGAAGGCACAACAAAGGTTCTAGAAGGATATGTATATTTTGTGTTTTATATATATATATGTATATTTTTCGATGTGTACACTAAAACCTTTCTGAAAGTATGTAGATTATGATAGTGAAAAAATCATCAAAATCGGTTCATTAGTTGCGGAGATAATCGCGAACATACTTATATACATACATACAACCTCCTTTTTTGAAGTCGGTTAAAAATATACTATATGAAACATGTTATTCTTGTATTTCCTAACAAGATGATGCCCGAGACTTCATTCACGTGAGCTTAGGTTTTTATTTTATTAATCTTGTGGGAACGCTTTGATACTGCAAGACAAAAGTAGCCTTAGATATCGGTTCCCGGGATGCAAGCTGTCTGTGTACAAAATTTCGTCCAAATCGGATGGGCCCTGAAAAGGTAAAAGACAGAAAGACACACTTTCGCATAATGTAATATTAGAGTATGGTGCACATATTTAAACACGCATATTGTGTCCCTATAGATCCTCACAGTCAAAATATCGATAGTTACATCACTAGCACGTCACGTGTCATCGTCACGTGTCATTAAAAAACTTGTGACTACTGACAGATGTAAACTTGACATCTATTTAGAGTATATATTACAATATCTTAGGAGTCAATATTGCATCGAAACTTTACCCGACACGGCGCCGTTCAACGTCGCGGTGCCGCGTCGTGTTGATGTGACCAAGCCCTTAGCTAGTAGATACTTAATACCTTTTAAGATAGAATGAATAAGAATTTTCCAAGCTCGCGTGAACTAAAGCTGCATCATCACTCTTCATCAGGAACGATTGCATTCTGCGCTGTAATGAAAATATATATATACTTAGGTATTCCTCTATCTTTATTTTTAACCCCCGACGCAAAAACGACGGGGTGTTATAAGTTTGACGTGTCTGTGTGTGTGTGTGTGTGTGTGTGTGTGTGTGTGTGTGTGTGTGTGTGTGTGTGTGTCTGTTCCCCTGTAGCGCTCAAACGAGTGGACCGATTTGAATGCGGTTTTTTTGGTTTGAAAGGTGAATTAGTCGAGAGTGTTGTTAGCTATGTTTGATGAAAATCGATCCAAGATGGCCGCCGCTACAAAATGGTGGATTACATATTTTTTCACAACTCCCTTAATATGGGTATCAAATAGCAGATTAGTGAATGACTAGTAGAATAGCATTATTGCAAATCCAAGATGGCCGCCGCCACAAAATGGCGAATGTCGGGGGTTTTTAAATTTTTAATTTATACTTGTCTTTATTGTTTAGAACAATATTTTTTATAAATCCATAAATAAATATTATCTGAAATCACGTAAGGGGCTGCAAAGATCCTGATTTTTAGCAAACCTAGATTTATACACTCCAGTGTGTCGAGAAAGAGATGGAACTAATTTAGGTTGGCCGCGAAATATAGAAAAATTGTAATTATACCGATTTCAGAATCCACTATCAACACCACTCTCTTTTTGAGGTCACACACCTCCTGTCTTATAGAAGAGAGGGATTGAGACAGAGATCTATAGAGTGTACTCTGACACTACTCTTACTATGACTATGACTTACTGTACTTTGACTTGAAACACAGTTGAAACAGGACATAAACATGTCCCTGACATAAACCTATTTCGTTTTAACTCTGCTTCAAGTCTCATAAGAGTTAGAGTACGCTTTCAGATCTCAGAGCTAAGTCTAAGCTCTAAGCTCTTTTCAGAATCAACTGTTCTTACTAAGATTAAGTTAGTAGGTATATTTCACGTTCTAAACGTTTAACCGATCTTGACTTTTGGCACAGAGATAGCGCGCATATCGGAGACTCACATATATTATTTTTTATGGCGGGAAAATAAAGAGTTCCCAAGGGATTTTAGAAAAAATGAAAACCTAAATCCACGCGGACGAAGTGAAGGGCACCACAGCTAGTTATTAAATAAAAATAATATTTTTTATCTACAGAGTTATTGAAACAACCAAGTCAGCAAAAATCATTCAGTATTCCTACTCTGTACGTCCGAAACCTAAAAAAGGTCGTAATCGGCGAAATTATATTACCGCGATCCCTCTATAAACGACTTGGGAAAATCGTAAATATGGTACAAGTCATAGCAGTATCAACAATAACTTACAGTAATATTATTATCAATTTATTTTATAGTACTGTTATTGCTTTGTTATTCAATATAGTACCTACCAGTAATTGTCCAGTAGTTTGTAGCGGCTATAAGCAGCTTTATCGCTTGAAGCGATATTCTCCTCAAGTTTAGAACCATCCCAATTAAATACATCTACGAATAAAAATCCGCATTCAAATCGGTCCATCATTTAGAACTCTACGATGATATTATATTATGTACACAGACGAACATCCAGACAAATTCAAACTTACAACACCCCTACACAACAAACCAACAGAAAAAAAAAAAAAAAATTTCATTTCAACTAATTGAAAAATCCATCGCAAAATTTGAAAAAGTTCAAAAGGTTAAATGAAACTGTTTAAAATACGCCACCGCTGTGTACTGTACTTTAATTGTAGGATTAATATCCTATACAATGCCTAGTTGTGGGACGTTAAAGAACTTTAATAAGTTCTTTAACGTCCCACAACTAGGCATAGGCCTCATGCTTATGGAAGAGAAGAATTAAGACCCGCCTACTCGGCGCGCACTCAAGACATGCGCGTCGGCAGGCTTTTACGATGTCACATGATAGTGATTATAACCGAGTCTCCGTGGCATGTGGGCAAGACACAGCAAGCCTGGGCTGGCACTGAGAATTTCTTGCCAGAAAATCTATCAATTTTAGGCCAGACACATTTTTGAAATGGGTCTGGGCCTGGTTTGGAATGAAACCAAAGACATCGTGATCGGCAGCGAGCCGCTAGACCAACGAAGTGTTAAATACGCTTTCTCCTATATTTTAGAGCACCGTCCTCGTTCACCACGACATCATTATCTGCCCAACACAAGCGTGATATTAGGACGGACTATTTCATTATATTTTTCCGAGGGATTTCTTCCTTCGAGCCCGAGGGCGGTGAGGGTGGCCGAGCCTTTGACGATAATGTGTGTTGCGAGTGTGTGACCGGTCAAGAATGGAGTGTGGCTTAGAGTTCCCACGGAATCAAAGCTAGGGATGAAATTGTGCCAGCCAGATATCGATACTTTTACTCAATAACGAATCTGTGAGAAAGTATCGATACTTATGTTGGTGAAAAAGTAACGATACTTACGAGCGTCTCAGTCTGTCTGTTCGCAATAAACTCAAAAACTACTAAACGGATTTTCATGCAGTTTTCACCAATAGACAGAGTGATTCATGAGGAAGGTTTATTTAGGTGTTTATTTGTTAAGGTTTTGTGTATTGGTTGAAATATGACGTATATACTTGTCGAAAATGTTGAAAAGACTGGACAGGATAGTAATGGGTAAAACCCGTGTGAAGCCGGGCCGGATCGCTAGTCTTATGATAATAATTAGGAAGAAGCGAATCTTGCATCTTTTGTGAGTGTGATCTGAATGAATTTAAGTGCTTAGTAGGTACTTACTTAGAAAGAAAGAACTTGGAGCGCCTAAGTACTTCACGTTCCTCTCGTACTGCTCGCCTGTTTCTGTTGTTTATTTCGTTGAAAAACACTTTTTCATTCCGTTTATTAGTACGCTGAAGACTTGAAGAGGTTTTATTCAATTCACCATCTCGCAAATTGTACCTACGCTGTATTTGATTTTTGTTCAAAGGCGTAAATTAACGGGCAAGTTTGAATACGAAAATATTTTTATATGTACGTTAATTTATACTTTAGATTAGTAGGTAGGTACTGTAAACGTTGAGTCATTTAAAAAAAATCAAAAATGAATTTTAGTTTTTCATACACAACTGCCGGCAACAAACTTAGTAGTCGGACTTTTAAAAACGAAAAAATATTATAATATGTACCTATCTATATCAATGTAATAAATATTATTGTTACACTAAGTATGTTGTAGGCAGTTGAATGTAAAGCCAACTACTTACGTGCATCTCTGTCTCAGTGGCGTAGCGTACCTTGGCGGGGCCCCGTATAAAAATTTGTTTGGGGGCCCTTATAAAGTGTAAAGATTTCTCACAAAAGAAAAAAAATGTTTGCATAAAATTAAAAGCAATATTTATTCATCATAATTATTTATCTGACACTTTTTCTAAAATTTTTACAATCAATTCAAATTAAACGTATAACTTTTTTTCGGCAAACTGATTTATTAAATCATTTATAGCTGATGATGACTTTAGTTTTTCTAAAGATTCTGCCTCTATGGGCAACTTTTTGAACAACATTTTTTGACTTTTCTGAAATAAACAAAAATTTGGGACGTTTTTGTTAATTTTTGCTTACGCACGTCGGGGGCCCCCGTGGCTTGGGGGCCCCGTATAATTGATACGGCATATACGGCGGTAGCTACGCCCCTGCTCTGTCTGTTACTTGTTAGGTACATATGAAATTTATTATGTACCTAATAACTTCGACTTAATGAGTTTTTATTTTACACATATATATAGCAAATTAAAAAAAAAATTCGGAATTCTATCATAAAAACGTACACTCAACCGATTACTTCGTAATTTGCACAGACAACTACTGATTTATGATGGTTTTATGGTATTTCTAATAAGTCAATTTAAAACATGTCTGTATATACTTTTTTTAATTAAAAGGTCAAACAAAAGAGATATATGCTCGCAATCTTATAATAGTGATATTAAACACGTAAAATGTAACTTTTAATAAACGTCACAAAAGAGCTTTCTCACGACAAGTATTTTTAAAATCGCTTTATCGAAGGAAAAACTCAACGGATGTGAGGTTTCCTTTTGCCCCGGAAATAAGACCACGAAGACGATGTCAGTAATACGGGAATCCGGGATATATAGTACGTTCTAGCATCTAGATAGCTTTTGTCCCGTATTAGGTATTTATCTAGAAAATACTCGTGACTTCGTTATCTAGAGATTGTTCGCTTTTCGTCTGAGAATTTGCTGAAAATTTTAAGTCGCCATTTTAGTGAAAACTTTACACTAATCATAGAAATATTATGTACCTACATAATATTTCTATGATTTGCTCTGAAGTAATTCTGTACGTAGGTAACGTACCTAAAACGTAAACGTAATAGTGTCTTTAGCTATTAATTGTTTTTTCATCTGCTTGTTTTACATAAACACATAATGTAAGATGATCAGTTAAAGACGAATATGGCTAAAATGTTCGTTTTCTAATATTGAAAATTTGGATAATTCATAATCATTGTGTTGGTAAATATCGACAATAATTTATGATTATAATAAGTTCAATTAGCATTGCAATTTTTGACGTCAAAAATAATTTTTAAAAATAGCAATTTCAGTTCCATCTCTTGACAACCTAGCATTCGGAGCATCCGCCGTAATGATACTGACGGAACTGACGCTACTGACGGTACTGACGGTACGGACGGTACTGACGGTACGGACGGTATACTGACGGTAAGGTGGATGAAAAGCGTACACACTAGTATTAAGGTCACAGTGGGTACACCGGCGAATGTTTAGAGTGTAAAAGGACGCCATTTACATAATCTTTCCATTACCAATCGTGGAGGTCATGAATATTTATTGAACGACCGAATTCACTTAAATTTCGGGACCGAAATGTTTGGGGATGTACAACTTTGATGGACTATTTACGTACACGTATATAGACGTCGACTGAGTACACTCTGATGTCCATTTTCTCAATTCAATCATCCAAGATTTTCTTGTGACTTTCAAGTTCAGTCATAACTCGAAAAGTTACATTTAGGGCTCTGTAATGTCTTCTATCTGAAAATATTTTCATTCGCTATTAAGTATTTGTTTTCAAAGTTCCATGGTGGCATCCGCTGCCATGAGCGAGATAGCATCAGTCTCTTGTTGTTGTTGTTTTCCTATCCTAACGCAACAAGACCTTGGTGTTTTCAGTCGTTTTTAACCCCCGACGCAAAAACGACGGGGTGATATAAGTTTGACGTGTCTGTGTGTGTGTGTGTGTCTGTCTGTTCCCCTCTAGCGCTCAAACAGGTGGACCGATTTGAATGCGGTTTTTTTTGTTTGAAAGGTGAATTAGTCGACAGTGTTACTAGCTATGTTTGATGAAAATCGGTTCAAGATGGCCGCCGCTACAAAATGGCGGATTACATATTTTTTCGCAACTCCCTTAATATGGGTATCAAATGAAAGGGCTTGACACTAGTAGAATATCACTATTGCAAATTCAAGATGGCCGCCACCACAAAATGGCGAATGTCGGGGGTTTTTTAAATTTTTAATTAATTCTTTTCTTATGGATATTGTCGATGTAAAATTTTTAAGGATGTAACATTTTCTAACCAGAATAGGACCTACCCTGAAGACCTTGCCGAGTCGAACCTTCTAGAACCATAACGCTTATCATTATATATTTTTTGAAGCCCGTAATTGCGTCATTATCTCGCGCCTTACCTACAGAATTTGGCTTATTGGGACGGATCTCCGAAAAGTCCCTTTCATTAGTCGCCCTCTCATTTCGCGAATGATCTTATCCTCTTGATTACATCTTCCATTCGTTAGGAACAATATAATGAAGCAGATTTTCTCATTAACCTTGTTTGCTTGAAGATAGACATTTATCTTTCGCGTGCCTTTGTTGAATTATAGAAAAGTTGGGGACGATTTCCAATCTGTAATTAGGTTTGTATCTAATGAAACGACCTTTGTCATTTAGTTACGTTAACGAATAGGTGAGTTAATATATAAAATCACTGCGAGTTTTTATAAGTAGATATACATTATACTTAATCAATGTTCCGTTAGATACCTATATGTCTATACTATTTAAAAAAACAAAAATTGCCAAACAAAAATTGTTGCAAACAAAGTCATTTTTGGGTTTCGCTTATATTATAGACTGCTAAGTTACTCTTAAGTACTAAGTAAGTACTAAGTTAACACTTGATTATCTTGGCCGAGTATTGTAGCTTGTTAGACAGATTAGCAGGAATATTCGACTATCGCAATATTCTACAATTTTTCAAATATTCTACAATTTTTGAAATGTTTCAATAGTGTAGTTTATAAGCTAAGCTTATATGAGTTTGTTTTATTAGATATTTATTTGCAAAAGTATGCAGAAATTTTAAACCAAAGGAGATAAAAAAATGTCTTTTGCACTTTTCTTATGGGAGCATTAGAAAAAAGTAACGGACCAAAAATTATACAAAGCCAACTTTTGGTCCTTTGCTCTTTTAACAAATGAAAATAAACATTATTTTTAAACTTAAACGTTATTTTTAACTTTAAATAACTAGGTCATATTATCTCCTAAAAAAAAAAATCTCCTAAGACAGTTATTGTTTAAAATTCCCCAACTGTCCCAAATGAATAGAGCATATTTTATACTACATAGAGTGATGCTGTTATCTCAGTTTAGGAGATAGGGCCCCAGATGAAGTAGCTTATTAAAGAGTAGTGGGGATGTGTCCTTTTATTACTTCTCATCGATCCGTATTGGTCCCTTGTCTCGTTCATAATCGTCGCTCGCCCACAACCAACGGCAAACTTATACAGACTTATTAAGTGTTTTTTTTTACTAGCTTTTGCCCGCGGCTTCGCCCGCATGAATTTCGGTTTTTCACAAATCCCGAGGTAATCGTGGATTTCCGGTTCCCGTTTCCGCTCCCTTTTCCAACCTTTGTACCTACTTTCAAGGAAGTTTGCTATGGTAATCTACCTATAGCTGTAGCTATAGATTTTTGTTTTTTCAAAATCCCACGGGAACTATGGATTTTCACGGGACAAAAAGTAACCTATGGTATAATCTATGTCTATTCTACAGCCAAATCCATCCAGTAGTTTTTGCGTGATTGAGTGATTGATCCAAACATCCAAATATCCAAACATCCACACTTTCACATAATTATAATATTAGTAGGATTAGTAGGATATAGCTTCACTAATCAAATATCGTAATATTTGATTCAAATCTTGCGATTAAATATTCAATGATGGTCTAAATGACGGTTAGCTTATCGCTCATGAAGATTTTAAATATTAGCTCAGTAAGCTCTAAAATATTTTCAAACAGGTTCACAATTTGTGAGAAAAAGCCAAATTAATCAGCAAAAATAAATGGCCAGTTGTAATTTTTGTTTAGGTAGGTAAGTACACACACACTTTTTTCCAGTTTAAGTTCGCTCAGGTAGGACGACGCCTAAATGTTAGATTCTGTAGATACCAAAAGGCCTATGCTTAAGCTTGTAGGAGTTAAATCTTGTTTGAGACTCAAGTGTGAATATCTTGTTTAGTTTACTTAGCGGGGTATCTTTGGGTCGCAAAGTCAATTAGAGATAAGAGCCCTTTCATTACACGGCGCCAATCCATTAACGTGCGATCGTCCTTTGTGCCGTTCGTAATAACTTAATAAGTTCGCCGCACGCTGCGGAAATTATTATAACTTTTAGCGAATATCCGTATTATTAAATTACTAATAGATTTATCCCGGCCTCGCATGGCTTTCGACTTAATATGAATATACCTACAGTCTACACACATGCACACATGCGTAGTGCCAAGAAGTATGAGTTTCTTCAACTGATCTTGCAAGCGAAAGTGGTAGGCAGGAGGAGTCACGGCCGCAGAAGGATATCGTGGCTTAAAAACTTGCGCCAACAGTTTGGGAAGAGCACCAGATCCTTATTTAGAGCAGCGTTCACAAAAGTTTAAATTACCCTACTGATTGCTATAACCTTCGTAAGGAGCCGGCACGTTAAGAAGAAGACCTAAGTGCTTAGTCTAAGATCGGAGCACTCGAAAACGAACTCGAAAACTATTGATCGATTTCAGAGTAAAATAGACCTAAAATGGCTTGTATTAAGGTTTGAGTTCGCCAATACATTCAGCATTCGAACACAATGAGCGCCCCAAGCAGAAATGTTGTAAAATACATATTCGAACTATGGAATTACGACTTTAAAATACGAGTATTTGAGTTCATTTTGCTCTGAATTCACTTGTGATTCGATCAATAGTTTTCGAGTTTGTTTTCGAGTGCTCCGATCTTAGACTAAGCACTCTATACACGCATTGGCGTGCTTAAGGTTTATTATTGGGCAAACATAGATTTTTTTTAAGGAGTTGAAAATCGATCTTAAGGAAGTTTTTATGTTTACTAATATTAAAAAAAAACTTAGCATCACTCAAGTTTTTCTGTAAAATGTATATGTTATTTTTCTTGTTTAGAACTCGCATTGAGTAGAGTATAAAAATATTTTTTTTTATTGTTTAGTCAAAAAATAAGGAAATCAAAGTTGCCATCAAACCATTTTTGTGACGGGAGCTATCTCAAAAACTAAATCAGTTAGGAATATGAAACTTCGGTATATTATGATACCATATACTCTATTTAAATAAAAATACTAAAAACAATGATTTATAAAGTAGTTTGTAAGCTGTGACCAAAACAAACGAACATTTTTTGGGGTTTTCTTTCACGGTTTGTTGCGATGTCTAGCTCGGAAATGAAATATTTCTTACGCCCAAAATACATAGGTATTATGTTGTTCATAATTATGTACGGAACCCTAAAAGAGCGAGGCCCGACTCCCACTTGGCCAGTTTTTATTTACATACAAGTTATGAATTTTTTATCTTTTTTGTGGGAATTGTTTTATCTCTGGTAACATTACGAAACGTCAGAATTCCACGGAATTAAAAATAAGGGTATATGTGTACATACTTTACTCATTCGCTACTCTAAATAATCTCTGACAAATATTACACCAACGACCATTTTTACACATATTATGAGCAATTTTTAGATAGTACCTACCTACCTACGTTCTATTAATATAGAGGCCAAAGAGAAAGATGCAAGAGGCAACCCGTAATAGCTGGCACGGTATAATGAAAGTACGTGCCCTAATATCTACTTGACTTGCTAATTCTAAATCAGATTAGGTTATTTCTACCAACTTGTAGACATATTCCGACTTTGCTCTGCTGGAATTTTTGAAAAACCTTATCTACCTTTTGACGACCTCCCTGGCGGAGTGGTGAGCGCTATGGTCTTATTAGTGAACAGTCCCGGGTTCGATTCCCGGCAGGAGCCATTTGGGATTTCATAATTTCTAAATTCTATAATTTCTGAATTGGTCTGGTCGGGTGGGAGGCTTCAGCCGTGGCTGGTTACCACCGGCAAAGCCATGTCACCAAGCGATTTAGCGTTCCGGTACGATGCCGTGCAGAAACCCATCAGGAGTATTTAGTACAAGTTAGCCCGCTTCCACTTTAGATTGTATCGTCTCTAACCATCGTGTGAGATTTCATTCCAAGGCTAACTTGTAGTTGAATTAAAAAAAAATCTACTGGGGGGGTTGACGTCACAAAGAAAACTTATATCTCAAGTTTCAAGACTCAGTGGTATGTTAATATTATGTCTAGTTACACATAATTTAGTTAAACGACCCATCTCAGCATCGCTCAAGTATGAATTTCTGAAATCCTTTGATAGTGGAGGTCTACGATATAAAATATCTACTTATTATTACTGATTGATTTCCTCATGATACCTTCATGATTTTATAAAAAGGATGTAAAAACGGAATTTCGAATAAAATAGGATCACTAAAATTATCAAAAACTGTACACCTATTGAAACAATTTTAGGTGTCTAATTATTATTAGCTTGACAATTGCTTGAATTACATTACAATTACATATATATATCTAATATTGATAAATATTGATGTATAATATAAGATATAAATCGCGGAGCTTAATTTTTTTTTTGTATAGAATATTATACCGTGATGAACATGACTTATATTCTCCTTTCCCCTCCAAATAAGAGAAAACTTATGCTCGGAGTAACTATACGACAATAGTGTAACAACGTAGCGGGTGCGAATTGAATCGTACATCTATCGGTTATCGATCCACATTCCACACCCGATGACCGTTGCGTTATTGAAGCTCTCGAAATAAAAAAATATAACTAGCAAAATTAACAAAATTAAAAAATACTACTGCCCTGCTTCACCTTTATTTTTTACAAGCGGACACCCGCGACTTCGTTCGCGCGGATTGGTTTTTAAAAATCCCGTAGGAATTATTTTGTTTTTTCTAAGCTCCTTTGAGCTCATATCATGCTAAAAACTGTTAAAAGTTCACTGGCATATGTTTAGGTAGATCAAAATGTAAACATCCGCCAGTGAAAGCCCCATCAAAATCGATCCAGCCTTTTAGAGATTAGTCGGTAATCTTTAAAGTATCTACTTTCCAACAAAAAAAGAATGAATGAAATCGGACCACGCGTTATTGAATTACAGCTAAATACACGTTTTGACTTTCATCCCCTCTCCTTAGGGAACCGTGCTGAATTTCGGGATAAAAGTATCCTATATGTTACTCCGTAGTATGAACTTAAATCGTACCAAGTTTCGTTTCAATCCATTCAGTAGTTTTTGCGTGATGCGCGCACAAACATACAGACAAACACATAAACAGACAAACAGACAAAAATTTTAAAAATAGCTTTTTTACGTTCTATTACTTATCCCTAACATACCCTGGTTATTATTTTGCAAAAATCTTCAATGTACAGATACGGCAAGTCTACGATTTTATTATATGCCACGCGTTATTGAATTACAGCTAAATACACGTTTTGACTTTCATCCCCTCTCCTTAGGGAACCGTGCTGAATTTCGGGATAAAAGTATCCTATATGTTACTCCGTAGTATGAACTTAAATCGTACCAAGTTTCGTTTCAATCCATTCAGTAGTTTTTGCGTGATGCGCGCACAAACATACAGACAAACACATAAACAGACAAACAGACAAAAATTTTAAAAATAGCTTTTTTACGTTCTATTACTTATCCCTAACATACCCTGGTTATTATTTTGCAAAAATCTTCAATGTACAGATACGGCAAATCTACGATTTTATTATATATGTACCTATAGAATAGATAGATAGATAGAAGATAGATATAGAAGATAAAAGATAGAAGATAATGGTTTTTTTTTGTGAAATCAATTGAACTATTGTGTTTAAATATATTTTTGGAATCTACTCACCATTTTTTAGATGATGATTATGAACTTAATCTGATTTTCGATTTTTTTTCAACTAATGCAGGACCATTGTTCAAATTATTCACTAAATCTCTGCTGCTTAACATTCGACGTTGAAATTGTTTCCACCGGTTCACACCCGTACGGGAATCTGCCTACACCTGTACGCATAGCTGCCTAATCAATTTTCCGGCACGTTGATTTTTTCACACTCCTTCCTCCTTCCCTTTGTGGATGTTTCGGTCGGCTGGGCGTTGAAAACAAAGGTTTAATTGCTGAATTAATAAAGACCGAAATAAAACCTTAATCCTTTACGCCGTCAGTGATGCCACAAAAGATTACTTTTATCTTTTAACTTTTACGTGGATGGTTGTGACCAGGACATAATTCTCACGGTGGGTTATGCCTATACTGCATGCTTTGGAGGTCTCGTCGATGCTGTATCAATCCTCATGTCAAAGCTATCCCCGAAGATGGTTAGTAATTATTAGGATTACGAAATAGGGCCGCTGATTAGGCAAAAAGTTTAGTCGACAAGCTATAATTTAAAAATTAAAAAAACCCGACTGCCATGCTAAAAAACGAACTAAAAAATTAATAAACTACCACCGTACCACTTACAGTGTAGTTGTTATTTATTTTGTTTTTCATGATTTGTCACTCCAAATTGATTTAAAACATATAGATTGTATACATTTTCGTACTCGCCTTTTAAAGCCCTTTATTTTGATACCCCACTTGAGGGTCTTGAAGAAAAAAATTTTTTTCAGCCCGCACATTAAAGTGCATAGCATTCGGCATTTTGATTTTTTATGAATTTTATGTACCCAGTAACATTTGCGCCGTTAAGACAAATCTAATGACGTATAATTTATCAAAATAGGTTGAGCCGTTAAGTAGTTACGAACTGACATAGGAATCGGTCATTTTCTACGATTTATCACTCCAAATTGTTTCCAAATATATAAATTTATGCATTTTCGTATTTGCCTTTTGAATCCCTTTATTTTGATACCCCACTCAAGGGTCTTGAAGAAAAAATTTTTTTTCAGCTCGCACATTAAAGCGCATAAAGTCCGCCATTTTGATTTTTTTTTAATTTAGGTACCCTATAACACTCGCGTCATTGAGACAAATCTAATGACGTATCATTTATCAAAATCCGTTGAGCCGTTGATTAGTTACAAGCGGACATAGGAATGGACATACATACACACAGGTGAAACACATATACCCAGTCGGGTAAAAAAGTATAGGTATAAGTTTTATTTTGTGTTTAGTTACAAGATACGAATGAAAGCCATTTTTGAATTAGACCCCTCAAATCGTCCACTAAAGAAAATTAAAACAAAAGTAATAGAAACAGTTTTTAACAATACCCTTCAAGCGTATGTAAAGCCAAGACATTTTTTACTCCCACCCTTCCATAAAAATCTCCCCCTTTATAAGTTTTTTGTAAGTTTCGGCTTTGGAACTTTATGAGTTTATTATTATTTATGAATTTAAAGTAATTCAGAAGTCATACCATTCTAACAGATGGACAGACAGATTTAAACGGACTTGGTGCAACGTCACTCGATCAACAAGTAACTAGATATAAATTAAAAAGAACCCCCGACATTCACCATTTTGTGGCGGCGGCCATCTTGGATTTGCAATAATGCTATTCTACTAGTCAAGCCCTTTCATTTGATACCCATATTAAGGGAGTTGTGAAAAAATATGTAATCCGCCATTTTGTAGCGGCGGCCATCTTGGATCGATTTTCATCAAACATAGCTAACAACACTCTCGACTAATTCACCTTTCAAACAAAAAACCACATTGAAATCGGTCCACCCGTTTGAGCGCTACAGGGGAACAGACACACACACACACACACAGACACGTCAAAATTATAACACTCCGTGACGGGGTGTTATAAGTTTGACGTGTCTTGTTGTTGTTGTGTTTGACGTGTCCCCCGACGTTTTAAAAAAGTAAGGCATAGCAAAACTGCCACAAAATTTGTTTCAACGCGTTATCAGATTTTTTACACAGAACAGACTCAGTACAGTAGTGTCCTTCGTGCTCTATTCTCCTCTACAGTTTGAATACACTTTGTATGTAAAAATATGTCCCCGTTTTCTATTTTAATTTCCACCCTCCAGGCCCCGAGTCAACGGTTTTTATGCGGCGAATTTTAATTTTAAATTTCAGGTGCAGAGCTCTCTTTTATTCGGGAAGTGGGACACAGACGCGGAGGACATTGTGCTTTGTTATTTAATTGTACTATCTCATTTAATTTGTAAATGTATTGAATATAATAATGCATGTACTCTCACGGGACAAAGGCTTTGCGCGAGAACATAATATTGTTATGTCCATGAGAGAATCGATGTGTATATTGTGGGATGCATTGCATCGATGCATACTATAATAATTGTATTCAGATTATTTATTTTTACAAAATTAATACACTTCTTGAATTTTTATTAATTTTACAAGTATGTATGTACCTACTCGTATATTATGGAAGTGAGGTAATGGTGATAATTTTATTTGCGACAATTTATATTATTATAAATTGTATAGGTATTATTATATACATATATTAAAATATATATTGTATTATATATATTAAATCTAAAGCTATATTAGGAAGCTATGATGGGATTCTTTAAACCTTCGAAGTATTCAAACAGTGGGATGGATCAATGATTCTATCGATTCGTACATATTACATCGTGCGCTGATTGTATAAGGTCAGGTTTTATTTTGCTTTTTACGTAGTTCGCTTACTTTTAAGCACTCGGGCTTTTCATTTTTATTCAAACATGCTTGTTTAGTTAGAACCTGGCATTTCGGTAATTGGATTCTACCAGTTTTTAATTAATTTACTTTTACGTAGTCGAGTTTTTAATTTTTTAACCGACTTCAAAAAAAGGAGGTTATTAATTCGACAGTATATATTATGTAATATTATTGGAACTGCAAAATATCTATAAGGGCTTCCAAACAAATATACAAAATTTCATGTATACATTTATGTATGTATGTATGTTTGTCTGCGAATTTCACCGAAACAATTAATCGGATTGTGACCATTCTATTCATTCTTTTTTTTTCATTTTTAGGTACTTCAACTTAGGGAATAGTGCAAGTTTCATCAAAATCCGTTCAGTAGTTTTCAAGATATGGCCTGCTATGTGTGGTGAATTCAGGTTTAACTTTCAATCTTTTAGATTATAACTTGTTTTAAAACTATAATGCTTGTTAGAACCTGTCATTTCGTATCGCGATCGTATTCAAGCTCGTCGGACAATCCACTCTCAAAAAGTTTCATTATTTTCTCGTAAATTCTCTACATTTCTCGTATAAATAACGTTGTATCAAATCTGTTGCAAGTAAACTGAGATTAGCCCGGTCGGCTCTAATTGCATTACAGTTTCAGAATGTTGACTTTTCTCAGTGACATCGCAGACTGTGTCAGTCCTCCACCCGTCGGGGTTTAGCTTGTGTGTTTTGGCACAGAATACATATTAGTACCTATGATGGGGAGCCCATGATGCTTATCATGATTTACTCGAACGTCGCGTCGACGGGACCTATTAGATTTTGTACATTAGTTGATAGGTCGAATAAAGGGTTATATAAGGTTTCTCCTGACTCCTTTCAATGGCGGTGTAGTGTATGCAGGTGACGATAGAGGGCGCCGGTCGCACACCGACAGAGAACGGCGACAGACGGAGTCAGGCTTGCATACAAAACATGGCCTACCGGATAATGAGAAAGTGTGTTTCATTGGATCCTGAAACATTACATGTGGCGACGAGGAAAAAAACAAAATAAGAAAAAGGGAAGGGAAGATGGAATAAAAAGTGGCTAACATAATACTGGATTTCGGTGAGTTTTTGTTCATACTCGAAATTAATAAAAAAAAAAAAACAATATTATGTTTGCCAAAAGTACCTACAAATTATTTTGTGCTATTATATTTACCATTTTTTGAGTAATTACCACACGTGATTACAACACGCAAGTCTGCTAAAAAACCGCAGTTTTAATTATGTGCTCACAGAACATTATAGTACCTACACACAATAAAATGTTGTTGATGTGCACCACCTTTCGATAAAGAGAGAGATATTTAAGCTTATCTTTTGATTAAACACTCCATGTTTAATCAAAGACAATTGTAGTATGGGCATAGCAGCTCTTAACAGATCAACCGTCAAAGAAGACGAAGTCACTATCTAGATCGTGTTGATATTAATAAGTCATGTTAATAGACATATCAGGTTGTGACGTCGGAGGAACGTCGGAGTGTCACTAGTTTGGGGTTTTGTTTGCACTCAGATAATAACACAATCCATCGGATTGAGGTTTTAATTATGAAAGAAAGATGTAGTGTTGTTATCATAAGAGTTGCGGGTACCTGCAACCTACATGGGAAAATAAATAAAGCGGTAAATTTGGTACAAAGTTAGGGTAACTTTGTGTTAAATTAGAATTATTGGTACAGAGGTACCCCCATTAAATTGGAAATATTTGGTACAAAGGTACCCCCATTAAATTGGAAAAAAATGTTATGTATTGGTACACGATACCTCCATTAAATTGGGAATACTTGGTACAAAGATACCTCCATTAAATTGGGAATACTTGGTACAAAGGTACCTCCATTAAATTGGGAATACTTGGTACAAAGATACCTCCATTAAATTGGGAATACTTGGTACAAAGATACCTCCATTAAATTGGGAAATCTTCATGTGGCAACTTGCCTCCATTAAATTGGATTAAATTGGACGACATGTTCTGTGTGTGGCAACTTGCCTCCATTAAATTGGAAATTCTTCGTGTGGCAACTTGCCTCCATTAAATTGGAAATTCTTCGTGTGGCAACTTGCCTCCATTAAATTGGATTAAGTTGGACAGTTCTTTGCGTATGTATTAAAAACAGAACAGCAGATAATATTATCTGAATCATTAAATTGATTATCACAAAACGGCAGGTATTCACCTGAATCATTTAATTGATTACCACAAGACGACAGATAACAGTTATCTAACTCATTAAATTGATTGTCCCAGGCCGCCCAAAATAAAGAAAAAAAAATGTGTCTTTCCTTTCATTGAAAAGTTCGACTGTAACGGTGAATCAACCTCGGTCGGTGTACAATTTATAATTTCATCATAAATCCATAACCTGTACACAATATCGACTAGCCTATTACAGCTCGTTTAAAGACATTGTACCGACCTACTGACATTTTAAATTTTGTTTTAGATGTTTTATTTATTATCCTATATTTAAATACGGTACGACCGAGCTTCTTGTCGAAAGTTGATATAAATGTTTAGAAATGGTTAAAGATTATTAAATTTCATTTCACAATTGATATAGCTGAGATGGAACTGACACATCAATCGAGTGAGTATTGCCATATTGGGCTGCTGAGTGTAATTAACTAATTAGGAAAGAAATATGAAGCGACATTTTGGTTAAACTAATTTCTGTTTCGATTTAACTGAGTTTTGCGGGTGATAAATATAGATTTTTAAATAATAGTTTGATTTCGTTAGAATATTACCTACATGATATCCTGACATCTTCATTGATGTTGGGAAGTGATCAAGTTCGAATTCACCGGCTGTGAAAAGCCGTGAAGAAGTTTTAGATTGTGAAAGGGTTTATCAGGATGATGAATGCTTACACGATTAGAGCTAAAGAAGTGTAGTTGGATTGCATTTAGTAGGAACATTTGATTGACTGTAAAAGACTGGAGTGTAACTGTAAAAGTAATTTGAACCTTAAGTATTTTTAGAACAGATTTGATATGAGCTGATGTGATGTTGAGAGAACTGATAGTTAATCATTAAGGGTTTAAAGTATAGATTAAACGAATCAGATTTTAGTTTGATTTATCGAGTAAGAGAAAAGCTGACTGATAGTTCAATTATAAAATTTTGAAATAACAGTTTCAAAAGACTAATCATAGTTGTGGTAAGGGTTCACTTAAAGGTCACGCAATGAGTAAGCAGTAGGGAGCCACGAAGGATAATTACTGCCTCGTGGATCTAGTGGTTAGCATGTTCGAACGCGGATCGCGGGGTTCCGGGTTCGATTCCCTGGTCGGGCAAATGATTGATGGGCATTGGGTTTTTCCGTCTCAATGCCGCCTTGAGTTGGAGGCTGGGGGTGTTGTGCCCCTGTGCCTCGGAGAGCGTGTTAAGCGGTCGGTCCCGGTTATTATCACTATCATGTGACAATACTTGTTGAGAAACGCACCAACCCGCATTGGAGCGGCTCGTTGTAAGAATTGTTGTTTTATGTATTGTTTATTATATTTCATAATTTTATTTGTGACTGAAAGTCATGAATGGTTTTGAGATCTGCTCAGTTCATGCTCCAGCATAGAGATTCTTCCCAATGCGTCTCCATGAGTTTCAATGCTACCAGGCGCTGGCACCACAGCGTGAGCGCTGTTTAGGTTGGCCAGTTCAGCCTTTAGCTGTAGGTTCTTGGCAACAATATGGCCCTGAGTTCATCTTCACTCGGTTTAAAAAGACTCGCCAATTGACTGACATTGAAACGGCGGGGTTAGTTTATTTTAGTTATTTTCACAGTATTATGTCATATGGCATACTATTATGGGGTAATGCTGCTGATATTAATTCCATTTTCGTGCTGTAGAAGAGGGCTGTTCGTGCCATATATAATATGGGTCCCAGAGAGTCACTGAGAGATAAGTTCAAGGAAGTTAAAATTATGACTGTTTATAACCAATATATTTTTGAAAATTTTATATATGTGCACAAAAATATCAACAAATTTAAGGGAAAAGTGACTGTCATAGCATTAATCTTAGAGATAAAGATAAACTTGTGTTGCCCACTACTAGGCTGCGAAAAGTTGGAAAATCATTTGTTGGTAATTCTGTACTTTTTATAATATGTTGCCAGAGAACATTTTGGATATATCTCTCAATAAGTTCAAGGGTTTCATTAAACGCAAATTAATTGAAAAATCTTACTATAGCTTAAAAGATTTTTAATGACAAGAACCCATGGACACAGATTGTTCTAAAAAATATATATAATCCCGGCTGAGTTTGTGTGGGCTCTTCTCAGACCAGGGCGCGTTTGAAACCCTCGTAATTTTAGTTTTAAAGTTTCCGTAAGTAATTACCACCATGGCCTGTTCCTAAACTAACGTTCAAAAGCGTACAGTGTATCAATTTTGAATAAAGTTTATTTGATTTGATTTGATTGGAATTACAATAATTCTGACTATAATTCTTATAGTAAATACTATTCAATTAAACTTAAAATCTAAAATTGTTAAAGGAACTGCTGATTTTAACAGTTAGTAATTTTTATTTCTCGTAGTCTTAAATTTACTCAGACTTTTAGCATAATATAATTGCGAAGGAAGTTCATCCCATAAACTAATGGCTTTGAACGTAAAGAAAGTAGAAGTAGATAAAGAATTTATCGACTGAACATAGGACTTTGTCCGGTCTGTTTTAAGTATAAATTATACTAGTGTAAGTCATCAGAGATTGCAGACAATTTATCAGGCAAAGCATTTATTATGCGATTCAATTAAGCGTGCTTAAAATTGGACTCCAAATCAGGAGTTTCTAATCAGGAGGCCTCGAATCAGAAGTCCAATTCCATTCAGTCAATGAGTATTTGAATTACAATATTTGTTAAAAGTAATGGTACCTAATCACTTATAAAAATATATAATCAATTTTTACTTCTCTTATAAGAATAATGGTCAACATATTATATTATGACTTTTATTTGTTCAACTTAGTAATGGGTATGTTTCTATTTTACGATATTTGAATGAAATTATATAATGTAATGTATTATATAAACTCTTATAATCTAAAACTTTATAGTTACTTTAATTATTTTAATTACTAATTATAGTTTGTATAGCATGAGATTGAAATTGGAAAAAGAAAAATTGAAATGTTTAAGGCGCAGTCTCCAGGGGTATATAGAATATATACTTCTTGACGCTATAAATCTGAATGACAGTATACCTTCTTGACGCTATGAATAATGACACTAACTAAGTAGCATTAACATGACATTTTCCTTACTACCCGCATTGTTATTTGACATAAGTGTTCAACTTTAATTAAGTAATTTTATTCTTGTTTTATTTTTCGTTTAGTGACTGTGCTGTGTAAGTAAAATTGTATTTATGACGTAAAGGTATCATTTTGGATTCGCTATAGACACGTATGTATTACTAAGTTAAATGCTAATTGATATATAACTAATTCTACAATTCATTTGTACACCACGCTGTGGTAGAATACAAGGTACTTATATTGCAATAACACCCTATATAACACTGTATTCACAAACAAATAAAATAAAGAAAATTAAGTAAAACCAGTCACCCAACCGTATAGAAGGAACATTAAAGGAACTGAGGGATGCGGATATTATTGAGGAAGTGAATGGACCCTCACCATGGGTATCACCAATGGTTCTCGTTTTGAAGAAGAAAAAGAAGAGGCAAGATTCCAGCAGCCCAGACATGGAATTCAAAACAATACAAGAGTGATAGAGATGAGTGAGAGACTGATATCTGCAAATAAAGGAAAAAGGGAAGGAGTATGTGGATCTCTAAAGGAAAGCGATCAAGGAAAAGCGACAGATATCAACCTGAAAATAAGGGGAAAATATGGGTGGAAATTGTACCTAATCAAAAATAACACAATCATAATCATATCATTACTTTAGTAGTATAAATAGTAGAATAATGATTTAGAAGAGAATAATGATCTAGAGTAAAGTGTTTTAATTTATGTATTTTGTATTGTCGTCTACTGTCATCAACTACGTTTATGTAATTGTTACACACATTTAAAATAGAGTAAAAATCAAAGCTGTTCTGTTAAACTTTACGGTAAATATGTAATAATAATATTTAAAAAAAAAACATTTTGGTTAGTTAACCGCCATATAATAATTGTAATATTGTTACTTTTATAAAAAGAGCAACCGCCGAGTTTCTTACTGGTTCTTCTCGGTTGGAACGGCATTCCGAACCAGTGGTAGATTCATTGGACGATTTAAAAGTACTTGTAAAAGTTTATTTGAATAAAAATAAAAATAAAGGAGGGATGTAGTGTATGCAGGTGACGATAGAGGGCGCCGGTCGCACACCGACAGAGAACGGCGACAGACGGAGTCAGGCTTGCATACAAAACATGGCCTACCGGATAATGAGAAAGTGTGTTTCATTGGATCCTGAAACATTACAGGCGGGGAAAGCTTCTAACTGCACGCTCTCATCTTCAATAGACGATTTTTGTTACTTCGGCTAGTGGAATGTGCACGCCACTGGTCATGAGCATTTCTCCGATGCGCATGATGCGGCTGAATCTTACTGTCACATTTTCAGTTATAGACAAGAAAAAGTTCGTAAACGAAAACCCGACTACGCTTATTAATTTAAATTAATATAAAATAATAATTTAATGCGAAAGCGTGGGGCAAGAGCTAGTGGCGCCATCTGATATGTCTATCCGAAACTATAATTTCATAATCTAGAAAACCGCGCGAAGGTCACTTTTCGATTTTTTCGTAAATAAAATGTAGCCTATGTCACCCGGACCATAACAATGAATCAATAGACACCTCATTCATCAAAATCGGTCACATACATACATACATACATACATACATACATACATACATACATAGACTGCTAAAATCATAACCCTTCCTTTTGGCTTTGCCGTAGTTGGGTAAAAAATGTTTGCTCCTGCTTTGCAATCCGTCTCGTGGTATGCGATCACCTTTATCGACATTAGCTCGGTTGGCTGTAGGTAATTGCATTACACTTTCAGCTGGTATCAGTGTGTTGACTTTGCTCAGTGCAATCGGCGACTGTGTCAATTTCTCTACCCGTCGTCGATTCTACCGTGTGTTTGTCGTGACTTCACTTTGGAGGATTTATTTGATTCAATTATTTTTGTGCGAAAAAGGATGTACAAACAAGGTGATAATCTAATAGATTGAAAGTAAAGCAGACTTCAACGCGTACTTAAGAGTCTATATCTCGGAAACTACCAAACAGATTTTGATAAAACTTGCACTTTTTCCATAAGTTGAAGTGAATGTAAGTCAATAAAAATAATGGTCATAATGTTCAATCAATAGTTACGGAGAACTTTGCGGACAAACATACATACATGTACAATTGTACATCGATCAAAGTATAATATGTTAATTTTCAGGCACACCTGTCGAGAAATTCAGCTATTTTTGTTCTTTTTTTGTGTTCAAGAGTTTTGTTCTCATGCACTCACTTGTTATAGAATAAAAAAATATTCAACTATCGTCTAGGATTAACGTAGTCTGAACACATTCGTTTCGCACGTTATCTCAACGGATCCACACAACCCCTCCTCTGTCAAGATTTAAGATCGAAACATACTTTCAACACGCTGCGCGACCCGATATTACATGTGACGCTGAAATGGCAGTGGTGGATCATGTCTGTCACCAAAGATTATAAAGAAGTTAAGACAGAAAGCTGCTGTTTTCAAACTGAAGCCTTTTTGGTGCGTGTGTGCTGTTCGGATTTCAAACATACTAACTATAGTGTAACATCATCATCATTATCAATCCAATGACGGCCCACTACAAGGCACGGGTCTCCTCTTAGAGTGAGAAGCGTTTAGGCCACCACGCTGGCTGGCAGTGCTGATTGGCAGATTTACACGCCTTTGACAATATAGTGCAGAACTCTCAAATATGCAGGTTTCCTCACGAGGTTTTCCTTCACGTGTATCTAAGTGATATTTAACTGCTTAAAACGCAAATAACTCCAAAAAGTTGAAATGCGTGCCGGGGATCGAAAGTTAAAGTCTTAACCACTAGGCCATCACTGCTTATGTGTGTAACATTGTTTTTTGTGTGAGTGCGTATATGTATTTCCTTGATGCTGAGCACGACAGAAGCAAGGCTGTCCACTTCACTTGAATCACAGGCCGTTTTGTTCTGTTCTGTATTTGTTTTGAAGTCTTAGCGATCCCCAGGAAGTTGTGGGATAGAATCCCGTCTGTTCACATTAAAGCTTCTTGTTCACAATCTCAAAAAGTTCAAAATCTCTTGTTCACACGCCGTGAAAAACCCCGTTTTACGGTCGCAGTGTTGTATGTAGCACAATTATAGGAGCTTGTTAACATGCACGACGGCACTACGGCGCCGTTCGGCGTACATACTCCATAGAACACTGCGGCCGTAAAACGTGATTTTTCACGGCGTGTGAACAGAGCCTCTGTTCATAAGCTCTCAGTCACATCAAATCGGATCGCTTCGCGTTTCAGTATATTGTTTCCATCTTTATGAGAGAGCGTTCCATTTTATTCCATGAAACGACGTGTGTGTATCAACGTAATGCTCAGGAATAAGGAAGTGATAAAGTTCTCACATAAATCCCAGCGTCACGCCGATAAGTAGCTTTACTTGTCTCTCAAGGCTCCGTACCACCGGAATTGCACTTAAATCACAGACTTATTGAGTAAGGGAACTAACTCTCCTCGCTTGGAATAACTTGGACAAAATTTTGATATGGGATTATTAAAGGGATGAATCAACAAATTTCCATAAAGTCGGCACACATTGGTACTTGGTAGTTCCTCTGGTTTCCTGTTGGCAATTGTTCAGGGGCGACGGATTACCGACGGAGTTATTAAACTAATCAGGTTTGCTATTTGTAGGTAAGGTACATTAAAAAAAATTGGATGTCTGTAAAGTCGGTTTACGGACGATAATTTTCATAAGAAAATATTGCATCTCTATCGCTTGTTCCGTGCTCGGCTAGGTGGTACGTGACAATGAGTCGTGCTTTTTTGTGCGTGCGGCCGGCGTTCATCGATTTATGATGTTATCACGTCAAAAAAGAACTAAACTCCAGTGTAATAAATTAGGTTTATTTTGAACTATGAAAGAATGATCCTGAATACGTATTTTATGCCTATTTTTAAAAAACTATCCATTCGATTCCGACCTCAAGTCCCATTATGATTGGGATATAAATCTTGAATAAGGTTAACCTTATTCAAGTTATTGAAGTTTCACATTTTATACCTAAATTGTTACATTTATAAGTTGAATGTTTTTTGCCGAGGAAAATTATAAAACACCCGAACAGTGCAAAGAATCATAGAACGGGAAAAATTATGTAAATATGACTAATAAAGCAACAGACGCTTTCATTTTTATTCTCTCGGAGCCTTTTTATCACGAAAATGAACACCCACCGAATTCCGTTCTCGACGAAAATATATTTCCATTTGGCGATCGTAAATTAACACAAAAGGGGAAAAAAAAGAAAACGTCGAAATTAATGACGCTCGTTATCTTTAATTACTAGATGGATAATAAATTCCGATATTTACCACAAGACGTAATACGTTTTTTTGTTTTCAAATTAAAAGGGCCTCTTGCGGAAACATAAAACGTAAAAGATGTCTCTGTTAGAAGATTAACGGCGCCTAAAAAAAACAAATTTTGATGCTCGGTACAATAATCCGGTAAGTGAAAAAAATCAAATATTATAGAAAAATTATATAGGTAAGTAGGTATTTTTTGTGATCTAATAATTTTGCTATTGCTTGGAACATAATATACTCGTACATCGAATATATGCTACAACTTTTTGGGGTCATTATTAGAGTGCCTTTTTTCAAAAGCATGAAACTGATGAATTTACTACTGGAAATGGGTTAGGAATTTTATTTGTCTGTCATGTCAGGAATATTCCTAGTCACTCACGGTATTATTGTTGTAAACTACAAAGTTCTGTTACAGTAATTACTATATATATATCTTTGTCGTTTTCATTAATTAATTATTTTTAAAAAAATTGTGAATCTTGAGTTAAAATATTTTAAGTAGGCACGTGTTTCGGCTATGTATACCTATTAACTATTCCTATTGAAAACAACTTAATCTAAAAATTAATGCGTATAGAGATCCCAAGATTGCATTGAAAAAAGGATTTCATCTAGATTAAAAACGCTCAATTAAATATTCAAAGAAGTGATTGCTTCGATGGCCTTGAGTCTTCAATTGTCTTTTAAATCAATTTCTTTAGCTGAGCAGGGCTTCTATGCTTTTTCAATTTGTTTTCTTACAAGTTATTCCAAATGAATCCGCAGTAGAAATCTTCTTAATTGGACATCGTTAAGGCTTCCTTATTTTTTGTTGCAATCATTGCTGACCCATAACTGTTTGCATTGTCTAACTAGCATGACCTTGGCCCTTTTTAGGTTGTTTGAATATCTCTTGAAATCCTTAATTTTGCCGGGATAAATGTATCCATCTATCCTATAATAATACCCGGCTTTCTGACCCGGACGCGTTTGGAACCCTCGTAGCTTTAGTTTTCAGTTGTCTTAAATGGTTATAACCATTACTTCATTTGTATAAACTCATATGATATTTTATTAGGAGTTGTGAAAAAATATGTAATCCGCCGTTTTGTAGCGGCGGCCATCTTGGATCGATTTTGATCAAACATAGCTAACAACACTCTCGACTAATTCACCTTTCAAACAAAAAAACCGCATTCAAATCGGTTCACCCGTTTGAGCGCTACAGGGGAACAGACAGACACACACACACACACACACAGACACGTCAAACTTATAACACCCCGTCGTTTTTTGCGTCGGGGGTTAAAAAACAAATACCTAATCTATATTATATGCCTTTCCTGAAAAAGGTTCAGTCAGGTAGTGTTTAACCTTCATCTCTAACTTCGTTGGAATCTCTCATGTGAAAAGACGTAATTAAACACACTTTCGGATTCACGAGTATAATAATAAGTAGGTATGGAAGTTTCATATTTCCGTACCCACTCGTTAGTCCTTAGATACTCTAAGATGCGATCGTTCGTTCGTTTCAACCAATAGACGTCCAGTGCTGGACATAGGTCTCTTGCAAGGATCGCCACAGCACACGATCTTGTGCCGCCTGACTCCAGCGGCTGCCAGCGACTGCTTGAGATCGTCTGTCCAACGCGTGGGGGGTCTACCTACGCTTCGTTTACTGGTGCGAGGTCACCATTCAAGCACCTTGGGACCCCAACGTCCATCGGTTCTTCGAGCAATGTGCCCCGCCCATTTCCACTTCAGCTTCGCGACTCGATGAGCTATGTCGATAACTCTGGTTCTCCTGCGAATCTCCTCAATTCTGATTTGATCCCGCAGGGATACTCCGAGCGTAGCTCTCTCCATCGCCCGATGAGTGACCCTGAGCCTGGGCCCATTGTCAGCGACCATGTCTCAGATCCGTAAGTCATCACTGGCAACACGCACTGTTCAAGGCTAGGAACCCGTTGGAGAGCCACGTGGTTCTACAGGTATCGCCACCAGTATGGCAGAATCTCACAAGCGCGGGGAAGGTGCACGTAGACTTGCAGCGGGTGGTGGTCAAGGACCAAACGCCTTTAGTAATGTGCTCCAGGTGTCTGGGGTACGGCCATGGCAGGAAAGTCTGCAAGGAGACCACAGACGCCTGCAGCCATTGCTCGGGCCACCACCTGCGCAGCAACTGCCCAGAATACGCTGAAGGGAACCCACCAACATGCCGAAACTGTCAGAGCAGCAAACTAAACCGGGCAGACCATAATACCTTCGACGAATGCTGCCCGGTGAGGGTAAAATGGGATGCTCTGGCAAGGGCCAAAGTGGCATACTGCTGAGGGCGCCCAGGGTTTCATCCAGAATGAATACGAGGAGCACAAATTTTTTGGCTGTCTACTTAAAAATATGCAGGGAAAGATGACTTATATATACTGGTATAGGAATTATAGTGCTGGCGAAATGACTGAGTCGGAGATAGCTGCAAACAATGATAAAACTGAGAGTGGACTGGGTGCAATCCCGGATAATTGTATAAACAGGGTCAAAATACAGAATATAGCATTTTGGTTCGAGTTTGTTGGTACAGCATTCCGGAACGGACGAAACGATGCCGTAAACCGGTTCACAAAAATAACCTTGTCTGCAGACACCTCCGATCAACCGGAATATAAACGAAACACCGTTTTATCGAAGAAACAATTCCTATATAAAATGACTTCATTCTCAAGCATCCAATTATTAATAGATAAAAATGAAACCCCCTAATAATAAATATTAGAAGATTTCATTTTATGTATACAAAAACACAAGTATTAAAAAAAAAAAAAAAAAAAAAAAAAAACTAGTCACAACAATAGTAAAGCACGTAATCTGAAAGATTTATGTTGACTTTATATTATTAGAATATAAGAACTAACATAAATAAAAGATCAAGCTTACAATTGTTGGTAGAAATTACATAATTGCTAAATTAAAAAACATAATGAATATTAATATAATAAAAAATTCGAAGTCAATACAAACTAAGATAAACAAGGTCTCCGACCACCGTGTCGGAGGTACTGGTCATCTTTCGACATGAAAGATATAAAAAAAAAAAAAAAAAAACACGCACTGTTCGAAGACTTTCGTCTTCAGACACTGAGGGATATTGGACGAAAAGACATCTCGAAGTTTCCCGAACGCTGCCCAGCCGAGTTGGATTCGGCGGTTGATCTTTTTCTCAAAATTGGACCTACCTAGCTGGACCGTGTGTCCCAGGTATATGTACTCGTCTACAATTTCGAGTGCTCAACGATCTCAGCAGAGTTTCTCAGCAGGTGGACCTAAAAATGAACATGAGTAAGACGAAGGTCATGTCTAATGCTTATATTCCGGTCCACCCGGTAATCGTTGAGAACTCTGCACTCGAAATTGTAAACGAAAAGATGCGATAGTTACACATAATTATTCTGTAACATAATGATGTAATATGAATAGTTACGAGCGTGTGATGTGAGATGCCAGGTAGAAGCCAACCAATTAGGAATAATTATGCTCATGTTAGTAGGAGATCCCACCTTAGAAATTTCTACCCTCATCTGTTATTTAAACGAATTATATGTCAAATGAAAGATTATTTTATTCTTAATCGAACCGTATTTGGTTGCCTGGTCAAAAGTGGTGCTAAATCATGGTTGCCTGGATTTTAAGATATAAAATGTTCGGTGCGAGTGTTGAAAGTGACAGAAAAGTGTTGCGCGCGCAATTTCTTTTGACAGACAAAGATGCAGTGAGGCAGGCGTGCACTCGACAGGTGCTTAGTCTATACATAGATTAAAACCATAGACTTTCTGTGCCTGTCCATTAAAGATATTTACAAAAAAATAAGTGAGTGACGTAAGGGATAAGTAATAAAACGTAAAAAAGCTGTTTTTGAAAATTTTGTCTGTTTGTCTGTATGTTTGTGCATGTATTACGCAAAAACTACTGAATGGATTGAAATGAAACTTGGCATGATTTAAGTTCATACTACATAATAGCATATAGGATACTTTTTATCCCGAAATTCAGCACAGTTTCCTTGGAAGAGGGGATGAAAGTCAAAATGTGTATTTTGACTTTCATCCTCTCTCCCAAGGGAACTCTGTTGAATTTCGGGATAAAAGGTATCCTATATGCTATTATGTAGTATGAACTTAAATCATGCCAAGTTTCATTTCAATCCATTCAGTAGTTTTTGCGTAATACATGCACAAACATACAGACAAACAGACAAAATTTTCAAAAACAGCTTTTTTACGTTTTATTACTTATCCCTTACGTCACTCACTTATTTTTTTGTAAATATCTTTAATGGACAGGCACAGAAAGTCTATGGTTTTAATCTATGTATAGCCTAAGCACCTGCCGAGTGCACGCCTGCCTCACTGCATCTTTGTCTGTCAAATGAAATTGCGCGCGCAACACTTTTCTGTCACTTTCAACACTCGCACCGAACATTTTATACCTTAAAATCCAGGCAACCATGATTTAGCACCACTTTTGACCAGGCAACCAAATACGGTTCGATTAAGAATAAAATAATCTTTCATTTGACATATAATTCGTTTAAATAACAGATGAGGGTAGAAATTTCTAAGGTGGGATCCTAGACCATGTGTATTATTAATACAACTGCGCTAACCTCTCTCCTATCTCTTCCAAGACACTGCGTCACATATTAATTGCATGAGTATGCAAGACTAATAGACTAGATTCTTCGACTAGACTAGGCTGATCTTTAATCACAAAAATAATTATTTATTATATCGTCGATATGATTAGCCTTTTAATAACACAATAATTGTTTAATTAATAAAATCTCAATAAATAATATGATATGATAATATATAATAAGATATGATAAAAAAAATATGATAATATATGATTTTATTTTGTTTATCTGATAAATATTTGATAAACTAAGTAAAATTATACTTTCCAACTTTTAATCGACTTAAAAATTCATATTAAATAACTGTACACCCTTTAGAATCAAATAAAAAGTTATTGATTTGCTAATACAAACCTCTAAGTGTTATTTCTTCCTCGTCCTAAGTATATTCCTAATCCTAACTGCCTCGATGGTCTAGTGGTTAGCATATTCGACCGCAGATCACAATGTCGCGGGTTCGATTCCCGTGTCGGGCAAATAATTGTTAGGTATTGGGCTTTTCTGTTTTTTTCTCAGTGCCAGTCCGGAGTTGGAAGCTGGCGGTGTTTCACCCCCATGCCTGTGAGAGCACGTTAAGCAGTCGGTCCCGGTTATTATCTCTATCATATTGTGACAATAGTCTTTAAAGCCCGCCAACACGCATTAGAGCAGCGTGGCGGGTCTAAGCTTTAAGTCCCTCTCTCTTATGAGAGGAGGCCTGTGCGCAGCAGTGGGACTTTAAAAGGCTGCAGTGGTGGTGGTTATCCTTCAATAATAAAAAGCTGATATATGTAGGTAATAAATATCTTGTTAGTTTTCCTAATAATTTGACGATCTTGTTCCAACTGTGAAACGGACGGGGTTAGTTTAAAGTAGTTCGGGTGTTAGTGGGGCTGATTCCTGCTCAGTCGTCGTTCGCGAGTCAAAGCGAGTGCACATGCACATGCGCGGTTTTCACAATAACCGTATCGCAGCAATGAGTAACTACCGTTAATCGCGTTAACTATGTCTGACCAAGTGATTATTAACGAGTTCTTGGCATTTTGCCAGAACAAAATAGATATTATGGACGAGCTGAGTATAGTACAAATATGTGCTTCTAACTTTACTGACGAGGAAGTGGAAAGGGGGAAGGCGAATCTTTTTAATGCTCTCGCTGGTGAAGGAGTGAAGCTTATTCAACGTAAGGGGGAAGATAAACGGAAAAAGAACATCCGTGACGTCCTCAAGGTTTTTCACGAAATCAAGCCGGAGCTGCAGCCTACCTACGTCGCAAAAGACCTAAACCGACTCCCGCCTGTGTCTTTTGACCATGTGGATGTGACACGTCTGTTGAAGGATATTCTTATTTTAAAGACAGAGCTACGACAACTACGTGACGACTCAATTTCCAAGCCAGAGATTGAAAATATGAAGACGAGTATTATTTCGGAGGTATGTGCTCGCATCGGACCATCTTCCAGCATACGAAAAGAATCCGTACATACGCGCAATAAAATCGAGAATGCCGTACAAGGGACGAAGCGGTCGACCGCTGATAAGAACCGTGAGGTACCTACCTCACCGCAGCCGATGCGCAAGCGCTCGGACTCGCTGGACACTATTGTTTCGCCGCCGTCTTATCGCGCGATTGCAAGATGCCCGGTGAAGCAACGTTCGAATATCGACTCTACGCATATAGGCGACAGAGCTGAAAATGATGACGGTTTCACACTAGTAGTGAATAATAGAAAAAAGCGGCCGCTACGTAATAGTAATAAATGTGGCACCGCGACCGATCCGAGTAGATTAAAAGTAGCACAGTTACCTGAAGCTATCTACTTGTCGAGACTGGAGACTACGTGTACTGTTGAGCATGTCAAGGAGCACATAGAATCCAGGGGAGCACAAGCTATTGACGTTCAGATGTTACCTCAGAGGAAAGAATTGGACTTTAGGTCCTTTAAGATCATTGTGGCGAAACAAAATCTGGACACCTTTTTGAGTACGGAGTTCTGGCCTGCAGACTTGGTTTTTAGGAGGTTTAGAGAGCGTTTTAATACAGTGAATAAAACCAAGAATGGATAGTACACCCAACAAGATAAAAATGATTACGTTTAATTGTAAAAATATAAAGACGTCAATGCAACAAGTGCGCGATTTATGTAGTGTGGCAGATCTAGTCAGTCTCCAGGAGACCTGGATTTTACCGCAAGACCTAGGCCTGTTGGACACCATAGACAAGGATTTCAGCTGCGTGGCTAGGTCCTCGATGGACCTCTCTACGGGCGTCCTGAGGGGCCGTCCGTATGGTGGACTCGCGCTGCTCTGGAGGAAATCTAAGTTCCCTAACGTATCTGTTGTGAACTGTTCTAGTGATAGGATAATAGCTATTCGAGTCGCCAATGGTACTCAGTCATTTATGGTGTTTAGTGTATACCTACCAACTGATAAGCAAGATAATATTGCTGAGTTTACAGACTGTCTTGCCCGTGTGAGTGCCATCATTGAAGAAAATGACATTCCACTGGTGTATATTTTAGGCGATTATAATGCTCACCCCAGTGCTAACTTTGGTAAACAATTAATCACTTTTTGTGAAGAGCAAGAGTTTTTATGTGCGGATATTGACGTGTTAGGTATAAATTCAGACACACATACGTTCGTCAGTGACGTGCACGGCTCTTGTAGGTGGTTGGACCACTGCGTGACGACCCAGGCAGCGCGTGACACTATTGTGTCGGTCAGTGTTATGTACGGTGTGTATACTTCTGACCACCTGCCATTGTGTGTCGAGTGTAAGATTGACCTTTGTGCTAATTCATACACCACCGAAAGCCGGCCGTTGCCCAGTAATGATAAGATACGTTGGGGCAATAGAAATGCTAGTCAATTAGATAGATATTACGAATATTGTAAGCATGCACTTGAGAATGTGTTTTTAAATAAATGTAAATGTGTGTGTGTAAGTTGTATGAATGATTGTTGTAGTTGTAGTTGTGTAGACAAAGAGAATGACGACTGTTTTAAAGTTATTGACGAATATTACGATAGGATCATTAATATTTTACAAGTAGGTGCCATCAAAAGTTCAAATGTGAGTTCTTTTAGACACAAAAATCGCAAGCCTGTGACAGGATGGAATCTCCATGTCAAGGAGAGTCATCAAGCCGCTCGTCTTGATTATGAATGTTGGTTGGTGGCGGGCAAGCCGTCCACGGGTGACATACATGACAGAATGATAGGCAGTAGGAAAGTTTTTAAGAATAAAGTAAAATGGTGTGTTCGTAACGAAGAAATGATTAAGATGGATATATTGGCACTACATAGAAGAGAAAAAAACTTTCCAAAATTTTGGGATGCAACAAAAAAGTTGCAACCCAAACAAAGTCTGCCTGTATCTGTGGACGGCTTGCAGAAGCCGAGAGAAATAGCTGAACTGTTCGCCTCAAAATTTAAGATAGAACCAATGCCAGCTCAAAGCCCTGAGATGGCTAGCCTTGACGTCGTTCCTGTACAACCAGTGGTGCAGTTCACAGTTGACGATGTAGCTAAGGCAGTTCGAGGAATGAAGCGGGGAAAGTCTCCTGGCCACGACGATCTCAGTATAGAGCACATACTATTTGCGGGCGAAGTCTTGTGGTCCAAGCTATGTGTGCTTTACAATATATGTGTAAAGCACACATACCTTCCCGATGCTCTTATGAAAACGGTAGTTGTGCCCATCGTCAAGTGCAAAACAGGGGACTTGAGCTCTTCAAATAACTATAGGCCTATTTCTCTCGGCACTGTAGTGGGCAAGGTGTTTGAGCAGCTGTTGCAACCTGAACTGCTGAAGAAGGTGTGCATAGATGAGGCGCAGTTTGGCTTCCGTCCCGGTGTATCAACAGACTCGGCCATTGTCAGCCTTAAGTACACGGTTGACTATTATGTCAGCCGTGATACATCAGTCTATGCTTGTTTCCTAGATCTGAGCCGCGCTTTTGATCTAGTGAATTATGAAATCCTCTGGAGCAAATTGCGCGGCTCAGGTGTATCTGAATCAGTGGTAGAGTTGTTGAGATATTGGTACGGGGGCCAAACGAATCACGTAAGGTGGGGTGACACGATTTCTGATGCCTATAGGTCAGAGTGCGGGGTTCGCCAGGGCGGGCTTACCTCTCCGGACCTTTTCAACGTCTATGTCAACGAGCTGATTGGCGGGCTGAGGAGCACCGGAGTCGGATGCCATATCGATGGTGTTTGCTTTAACAACCTGAGTTATGCGGACGATATGGTGCTCCTCAGTCCGTCTGTTAAAGGTCTCAGGAGATTACTGTCAGTCTGTGAGAGTTATGCTAACTCTCACGGGCTGAAGTATAATGTTTTAAAGACTGAGATGCTTGTTTTTAAAGCAGGAAAGGGTCCGGAGAAGGTTCCCGAAGTATGTTTGAATGGAACAGCAGTTCGGGTTGTTAGGCAGTTCAAATACCTCGGTCACATCGTCACTGACGACAGTAAGGACGACTTGGACATGGAGCGAGAAAGGCGGGCATTGTCGATTCGGTCTAACATGCTCGCGCGCAGATTTGCTAAAAGCAGTAATGAAGTGAGGGGCACCCTCTTCAGGGCTTACTGTCAATGTTTATATACCTGTCAGTTGTGGTACCGGTACAAGAGAGTGTCCTTCAGCACCATAAGGGTGCAGTATAATAACGCATACCGCATCATTATGAAGTTTCCCAGATTCTGCAGCGCGTCGGGTATGTTTGCCGAGTCGGGAGTGCCCGATTTTTTTGCTGTTATCAGAGCGCGTATAGCTTCCTTCTGGGAAAGATTGCGTAACTCTGGTAACAGCATCCTCCAAGTGGTGGGCCAGGACTTGCGCGGTCCAATGATTGCTCACTGGATCAAGACACATCGAGATCCAAATAGAAAATAACTCTGCACACCTTCAGTGTGCAGCGTTAAATTATTTAACACATGTAAAATTATATATATATTATAGTATTTTGTATCACCTGTTCTGTATTTGGGTTTAATTTTAATTTATTTAATTAATTTTTGATAAGTATTGTATCTCTATTTTTATACCTACTTGGGTTTTTACCTGAATAAAGAAATTTATTAGTAGAGAAAGCGAACTTTACGTAAACCGTGCCGATTAGCAAAACATCCGGCCTTTAAACCGGTTAGCTTTCGGAAGTCACCACTCTCTTGAACTTTAGCTGAACTCAATACTCCTCTAACTTGACCCTATTCTTCTGACCTAATTTCGGTCACGGTGGCCAATCGCAATGGCGAATGGTTAACTACGCGGAAGTGTGATAGTGCACGCTCTCACACTATCTATTCCCTCACTCTCATAGTCCGGTGGGTGGGAGAGTAATCTGATACTACCGGAGAGAGACCAGGGACAGGAGCTACGGCTTTACGTGCTCGTCGAGGCACGGGCTGTCTTCGAGCTGGTGGTGAGAAATTATTGACAGAAAAGCAAATAACGGAATATAAAAAGAAAGGAAGCTGTGAACAGACGGACAGACTAACGGCCGAAATTGATAACATGGCCAATCTAAAATCTACAGATTTCCGGTTAATAATCCAGTTAGGTATGCAGCAAGTGCGTCAATAAATAAGAAATCCACGAATTGAGATTACAATTTGTTTTACCAATTGGTATTACCTTTAATGTATCTGAATTACATTTTTGACCTTCAATCTGTAGATTTTGGATAAGATTAGATTCATTAATTCCAACCGTAAGTTGCACTATAGGTAATGAGGGTTCCTTTTTACCCGACTACGGCAAAGCAAAAGGAAGGGTTATGATTTTAGCAGTCTATGTATGTATGTATGTAATATGTATGTAGGTATGTATGTAGGTATGTTTGTATGCGATTTTTTGTTCCACCGTAGCGCCTAAACTACTGGGCCATTTTGATGACATAGGCTACATTTTATACGCGAAAAAATCTAGAAGTCACGTTTGCGCGGTTAAACTGGAATTTACTGAACTATTAAGTTTCAGATAGACATAACAGATGACGCCATTAGCTGCTTGCCTCGCGCTTTCTTCCATTAGTATGCAGTTGAATACGCGTTTTTCTACACACTAAATAATTATTTGATACTATTATTATTATTATGAGTGTAGTCAGGTTTTAGTTTAAAATTTATCTCTTGTTTAACATCCGGTACGGAACTCTATAAACAGTATTCAAACACACATAGCCAGAACGGCCAGGGCGTCAAACTCCGCTCCCCAAATAACCCTCCTAACACCCCTCGTTTTCCGTCGGGCTTTAAAATACGGCTATAGGATAAGTAGATAGCGGCCACAAAACTGAGGGAAAAAATAGATTGGATACCCAGTATATTAGACAGACGCCAAAAAAGCGAAACCAAACGTCCAGAAATTATTGCAATAGCTACTGAATTTTTCCAAGAACTGTACAAATACAAAAACAGAAGCCAAACAGTGGATCTGACAGGAGGAGAGGAAGTACCATATATTCTACAAACAGAAGTTGACAGAGCTATAAAAACTCAAAAGAGAGATAAAGCTTCCGGTTCTGATGGCATCAGTAACGAATTTCTTATCGGAAACAAAGATCACCTTGTTCCAACTCTTACTTACTTGTTCAATGATGTACTAGAAAGCGAAACAATACCAGAACAGTGGACAAAATCAACTATTATACTATTGCACAAAAAAGGAGATCGGAATAACATAAATAATTACAGACCTATCAGCTTGATGTCTAATATATACAAAGATTTTGCTAAGGTAATTCTCAACAGAATAACAAGGAGGCTCGATGAAAATCAACCAAGTGAACAAGCTGGTTTCAGAAGTGGATATTCGACCTTGGACCACATACATGTGGTAAAACAACTTTTCGAAAAAGCTAAAGAATTTAACATAACCTTTTACTGTTGTTTCGTGGATTATACCAAAGCCTTTGATTCACTTGAACATGAAGCAATTTGGCAAGCTCTTAAAAACCAGGGAGTTGAAAATAAGTACATCAGAATACTCAAAAATGTTTATAATAACAGCAAAGCCAGAGTTAAACTAGAGAAAGAAGGAAATGAAATACAAATAGAAAGAGGTGTTCGCCAGGAAGATCCTGTGTCACCCAAACTTTTCACAGCCGTCCTCGAGGAGGTTTTCCGCCACTTGGATTGGGAGAAATGTGGATTGACAATCAACGGCGAGAAACTGTCGCATTTGAGGTTCGCTGATGACCTAATAATACTCTCGACAACGAAAGAGGAACTAGAGGCAATGCTAAATGACCTAGACAGTATAAGTCGTAAAGTAGGATTAGTCATGAATACCGAAAAAACCAAAACTATGACAAATGGGAACAAAGACCCTATCTTTATTAACAATAGTAAAATCGACTACGAAAATGAATATATCTATCTGGGCCAAGTAATCTCTCCAACAGACCTAACTTCAAAAGAAATCGACAGACGCATAGCAAATGCATGGAAACAGTATTGGAGTCTGAAGGAGATTATGAAAAACAGGGATATGAGCATCAACATAAAGCGGAAACTATTCGATACTTGTATACTGCCTGTACTTACATATGGCTGTCAAACCTGGGCAACCACCAAAGCTCACAATAGGAAACTTGAAGTGTGCCAAAATGCCATGGAAAGGAGCATGATGGGTAAAAGACTCTCAGACAGGTTGAGGAATACAACTATAAAGAAACACACCAGAACAAAAAATGTAGTGGTGACTATTAGAAAACTCAAATGGAAGTGGACAGGACACACAGTCCAAGGGAAAGAAAAATCGTCAAAGAAAATAATGTATTGGTTCACTGGAAACAAAGAAAGGAAACGAGGTAGACCGTCCAGAAGATGGGTCGATGAGATAAAAGCTGTAGCAGGTGGCACATGGACAAGGCTAGCTAGTGACAGACAAAAATGGGCACAGTTGGAGGAGGCCTTTGTCAAAAAAGGCACACAGAATGAGTTCGCAAGAGGGAAGAAAAATTTAAGTTAATTTATTTATTTATTACTAGATACTAACAAATGTAGGACTCTTTTGAATAAAGGCTATTATTATTATTATTATTATAGGATAAGTTAAGGTTATAAAAAAGGTTAAAGAAACGATTTGTTTAGGCCGGCCTCTCACAGCCGGAAATTTCAGATTCTGAATTCCGGCTGTGTGAGGCCGGGCTCAGACACATTTTGTCAGATCGATCTGAAAAATTCAGAATCTGAAAAAATCAGAATGTGTGTGGAGAACAGTGAAATTGTATGCATTTCTGGGCTTTCTGAATTCAGATTCGGAATTCAGATTCTGAATTCCGGCGTTCATTCCGGCTGTGTGAGGCCGGCCTTATCGTTGGTGAATTTGTTCTGCTCGTAGGGCCGTGAAATGTTTATTATATTTTACACAATAGTATCTGTTGGTGCGATTAAGGCTCATTTTGACTTTGGTAAGACTCCTCAGAATAAAAACACGTCCTGTTATACTAACGTTCGTTTGTTTGTTTGCTTTCAAGCCTAAACTGCTGAACCAATTTTGACGAAATTTGGTGCAGAGATAGACTAGACCTTGGAAAAGGACATACTTTTTATCTCGGAAAATCATAGAGTTCCTAAGGGATTTTTAAAATCCCTAAGCCGACGCGACAACGAACGTCCTAACGAAGTCGCGGGCATTAGCTAGTTATTAGTATAATTCTTATAGATACTTGGTATTGGTATTTTGTATATTTATTAGGGTGTCCCAAAAAAATCAAAGTCGTTTTTTTTTAACGCATACCCTCTTAATTTTTTACTTTTAGGTCAAAATAATTATAAATAAAATTTTAAGAAGGTAGGACCTCGGTAACCCGTGCCGACTTACATCAATAGATGCCAGTACTTGGTCTCTAAGGCTTACGCGACCTACCGTGTCGATGTGCTTGTGATTACTCGTTATTTAGTTAAGAACTCGCATCATTTCAATCAGTCAACATGTTAGTGCAATGACGCAGTTCTAAAAGGGGTATATTTTTAACTAGCTAATGCTCATGACTTCGCTCGCGTGGACGTCATACAAACCGACTTGAGGGTGGAATTTTCAAAATTCCTGAAACACGTAATTCTTTATTTTTAACCGACACTACAAATACCGATTTTCATTGACATAACTTTAAAAATGACGAACTGCCATTGCATACGCCGCCGATGCGCTTGAATTAATAAAAATAAATGAGGATCTTTTTACAACGTCAAAGAGAACCAGGTCGACCCTGGTCACTTAAACCCAAATGAAACGGTTAATTTTTCGGGATTTTTGCTTTCATTTTTCGAAGCTTCATCGATAATGAACCGTCTAACCACCGACCGTTCATCGTTCACAGGCACTGTGCCATAGCGAATATTATATCGTGTATCGTTTATCGCAAAAATGAACGATGGACGGGGCACCATCTAATTTGAGCTTTAGCAGGAGTGGATAAAAAATTGACTGATAGAGAGGACAGAGCACGCCTCAGAACTATCGAAGAAGAAAAACAACGTGCTAAATATTTGTCTGAGCCGACTCCTTCAACATCATCTTATGTACCGTTACAAGACGAGTCGTCTTCATCATCTTCTAATGAAAACTTAGATTTACAAGGAGGAAGTACCTACCGAAGCTTGTCGAGAACACGCAATAAAGCAAAACACCTCTGCGTAGAAGTTTTATTACCCCAAAATTGGTAGCAGCGCTCGACATCACGTGTATTAATTCGTCTTAATTGGTATTTGAAGCAAAAATCAGTCAAGTAACTACAAGCCTTGATATTCCGCTCTTTAAAAAGTTCCGAGAAAACTGGAAAAGTAATTAATGCTGATAAAATACAGAACTATATAAAAAAACTTACACACTGCACCTGACGGACTCCGAAGCTATAGACTCCGTTGCTAGAGTTTTACTGAACTGAAAGTCCTTGTTCAACCGCCTTAAAATTGAAGACAGTTTTCTACATTAATGTCTTTGTGGTCAAATAATGCTTCGTTTCAAGAAGCCAGAAAAAAGTTTCGGCACTGAGGGACTAAAACGATGTAGCCGAAAGAGCGATTAACTTAATGCAAGACTTTCATGGATTAATCACTTTTGAGGAGGAACAAAAACAATTTTTATTACGTTGCGTACTTACAGGAACAACTATCCTGACTCTAAAAACAAACGTTAAAAAGAAAATTTGTACAATAATAATATTTTATAATGTAAATGAGGAAATAATATACTATTTGGGCGTATTGCAGTTTTAATTAAGTAATAAAAATTAAGTTCTTAATTCTTCCTACACTAAGTCAGTACAAATTTTCATGTCAAAACTTTGGCATCAAGTCGGCACGGGTTATCGTTGTCCAATCGCAATAATATTTATTATTTGAGTCAATGAGGTCAATTCGAATAAAAATAGAGGGTATGCGTATTTGATTTCGCGAAAAAAATTTTTCCCCTTATGTCTTGGGACACCCTAATATTTATTGTATAAATTTTTTATAGTAGGTATGTTTAATGTATTTATATTATTTTGTTACTTTTTGCATCATCCTATGCTCTGGTTTTTCAAATCCTTTCACCAAAGGTTGTCTGTAAGAGAGATTTAGCAATAAGACCGCCTTTACCGGCTTTACGCCTTTCTGTATTGTTTATTTTTGTATCTTTTATTTTTATATGTGTGTGTATTTCATATATAAAGACTTTAAATATATAAAAAGTCTATGCTATAAAAAAACCATACTCCGAAACCAACTCCTCTTAAAATAAGGGGGATTTATGAGTCCAAACTTATTTCCGAAAGGAAATTTTGATTTTCATTAGCTAATCCGTTTTAGTCTCGGAGCTTCGAAACTTTCACACAAATTGTCTACGGGCTAACAGTTTTTATTTCCAATTTGCAAAGATTAGGGGCTTTCGTCTATAATGAGTTTGTAAGAATTTTTCCGAATAAATTATTATGTGAGTAGCTACACGCTCGTGATTAGTTTGTTTTTGTGAGGAGTATTTGATGAGTATCTCGCCTACTTCTTCTAAGAATAATTTGCTTTGCGAACGGCGAACCGACATGGTAGAATTAGTACAGTACCTGATTCACTTATAACGAGACAATTTTCACTTTCGACACCGCCATACGAGCTTTCATATGAAAGCAAATGCAATTAGTCGGGCAGCCCTGGAACAAATTTTTTAGTGATTAATAACAAGCTGCATTTTCGTGAGCAGGTTCGTTTCGACGAGACAAACAACTTTTTTATCTATGAAAATTCTCGATGGAGGTAGCTAATCGAGTGGGGAGGTGTTAAAAATTTCGATTCACTCGGGTGGGAAATCGTTCCACTAAATTTGTAGGACTATATGACCATTTCATTATACAAGTATTTACTAAGCCGCATACAAAAAATCTGCTGGTTATTAATAATATTCTACAGTGTCCTCCACTCCGAATATTTCCAAAAAATGAGGTTATAAAAATGATTAAACATTATTAATAACTAGCAGATTTTTTGTATGCCGCTTAGTAATTACTTGTATAATGAAATGGCTACATAGTCCTACAAATTTAGTGGAACGATTTCCCACCCGAGCGAATCAAAATTTTTAACACCTCCCCACTCGATTAGCTACCTCTATCGAGAATTTTCATAGATAAAAAAGTTGTTCGTCTCGTCGAAACGAACCTGCTCACGAAAATTCAGCTTGTTATTAATCACTAAAAATTTTGTTCCAGGGCTGCCCGACTAAATATATTGCGATTTTGTATTCAGATGACTAGTCAATGAGCTCTAGACAATAATGTCAGGAATGCTAAGAAAAATTACAGCTACTTTTTCACGTATGAGAGCCTCTCTGAAATATAATTTAATTGAATTTCTAATGAAATATTCTGAAGCTAGCGGTCCAAGATAATATACAGATGGACAGATAGACATTGGCTACGGAAACTTAAAAACAAAAATAATAAAAATGTCTAAGTAGGTTTAATAAAAATTAAATTAAAAAAATTGTTATGTAGGATAAGATTTTTTTCGGTAAATTCTTACGGAAAATGCTTAATGTCACGGAGCTATCTATTAGCTGATATCGCATACATAATATATGCATTTTCGTCTCCATTCCATCGCGGCTTAAAAGAATAACGTAAAAAGTGAATAAGTATATCGAAGCGTGACCCCGACGGAAGTGAGGTTTCCTTTTTCCCGGGAAATGAGACCCCTGAGGACGGTGGCGGTAATGGAGAATCAGATTCAGAATATTTCCGAGCGCTCTGGATAGGGTTTTATGATGCGTAGTCTAAATAAAAATCAATGTTTGTCTGTGTGTCCTTTATGCACTCCTAAATTATCAATCCGATTATGATGAAACTTTGGTTAGTTGTTCTGCATACGCCCGCGAAGGTTCCTGGCTCAAAAAATCTATATGTACAAGAATAAATTAAAATTTTAAAAACGCCGACATTCACCATTTTGTGGTGGCGGTCATCTTGGATTTGCTTGCTATTCCACTTTCATTTGATATCCATATTGAGCGAGTTGTGAAAAAATGTGTAATCCGCCATTTTGTGGCGGTGGTCATCTTGGACCGATTTTCATCAAACATAGCTAAGAACACTCCCAACTAATCACCAAAATTACCTTTCAAACAAAAAAACCGCATTCAAATCGGTTCACCCGATTGAGCGTTACGGTGGAACAGATAGACACGCGCTCATACTCACGGTTAAATAATTTTTGTGGTTAGGGGATGTTTGGTCATTACAATTTGTCTGACTGATTAAATATAACTTTATAATAGTTGTTTTAATAACATATTTTAAAATCAGACATCTAAAAATAAGTAAAGTTCATTTATTTTTTGGAGCTTTAAAGCGTCTGATAAAATGTCTGGTCCATGGAAAGTGTCGGTACTTCGGAGTAATATTCTACAATATAATTATACATATGTATAAAAATCAGCCATCTGGGCTAAGGGAGGTAAGGGAGTGCACTTCCATCTCAGCACTCCAATTGTCAACCTCACCTGCACGTGGTGCCCCCTGCTAATCAACAGACGAGGCTCTGACGACCGACAAATGGCGGTATAACCATTTCATATCGGCTAGACTACAGAAATGGCAAGGGCCGATGTCGGGCAGCAGCGACATCGGCGCAATAGTCTAGCCCTGAGATCGCCAACCCGCCTGCCCAGCGTGGCGATTAAGGGCATAACCCTTTTTTTTTTTTTTTTTTTATTCAACATCCTCCAACATGATTGGAGCCTGTGCTAGCTACTATCCTTTCATACTATTTCTCGCATTTATGCCTCTCGTACTTTTATTCCTCATACAATTCTTTCTATCATTCGTCTTCTTTCGTATCACTGTGGGTGGGTTTCCCACCTAACTAATCTCTAACGAATACTCTTAACCAATTTCTAAAACATGGTAAATAAAATGACAATAGGTATTTAAATAAGGGATGGAGACAGGGAGGCATTTTCTTTTGTAACTTTTTTTTTTTTTTTAAATATGTACATTATGAATGTTAAATCTATTTTCTTTATTATACTTATTTACTAATTACATTTTATTTGTATGATTACACTCATATACTATACTATATGTTGCTATCATACTTTTCTTAATCTATTTATTTCTATTATTTATTCTTATCACTATTTTCCTACAGAATTCTAAGAATATGTTTCGATCTCTACTTTCAATTATCGTCGGTAAGTTATTAACACTTAACTTAATGTCTAATATTTGTTCTAACTCAAATCTATCTCTGGCGAAAACAGGGCATTCCAGGATCAAATGTTTAACTGTTTCGTTAACATCAGGGTCACAGAGGCAAGATGGGCTCTCCTTGCACTTGAAACGACTCAGGTACGAGGAGAACCCCCCGTGCCCCGTGAGTATTTGTGTTATTTGGCCGTCAATTTTTATTTTCCTGACGATACCATGTGCTGTCACCGCATCAGGAAAAAACATTTTTGTTCCGGAAGCCGTTTCCTCCGATCTATACCTTCTATCCCATTCATCAATCGTCCCTTTCCGAATACTACGGTTGATGAATGAGACAGGGCATCGATCGTAATCCGGTTTCTTCTTTAATCTTAGGGCCGCCTCCTTTGCAAGCTCGTCGGCTCTCTCATTCCCTGCGAGTCCTACATGTGCCTTAATCCAAAACAAAGATATAACTTTGTTTTGGAGTATGCAACGTTTTAAGTTGCTTCTGGCTTTGACAGCCAGGGGATGAGAGGAGCCGGAGTTTGTCACGGTCTCGAGTGCTGCTCTAGAGTCACTATAGATTGCAAAAGTGGCTTCGCTGCGCGTCAGTGTGACCTCCGTTGCTTTACACAGAGCTAGTAGTTCCGCCTGGTAAACGGTGCAGTATGACGATAAAGCAAGTTTGATGGCTTTGGTCTCTATCGCCCCATTCCAAATGGATAGCGCCGCCCCGACCCTGCCCTCAATCCTGCTCCCATCTGTAAAAATGCGCACAGCATAATCACTGTGGCGAGAGTATTGGTCCTCGTTCACCAGGTTTTGGAACTCCAACCCCAAGTGTTCCGCAGGGTGTGGGGCTTTTATCTTAGGTGTCATCTTCTCGATCTCCCTATCGGCCAACTCACGTCTAGGTACTCCCTTCTTAGCCTCGTATAACGAGGCTGCCTCACGGACTCGGAGGTCTAGAGGGAGCGTCCCCGTGAGCAAGAGTGCTGAGTTGAGTGACACCGTCCGATACGCCTTACACATTTTTTGTGCGAAGCCCCTCTGAACCGTGCCAAGCTGCTTGCGAACTCCCAGTTTTTCTGCCGCCGGGGCCCATGCAGCCGCAGCGTACAGTATCACCGGCTCCACTGCCGCAGTGTATATTGTACGGATGATCTCTGGGCTGAGACCCCAACTTACGCGGGCCGCTCTAATGAGTTGCTTATATATTCCTATGGCTTTTTTACAGACGCTAGAGACGTGGGCGTTAAAAGTTAGCTTATTGTCGATGGTGAGCCCGAGGATCTTGATCTCCGGGGACATTGCAATGCTGACTCCTCCCATGCTCAGGCGCGGCGTGTCAAATTTAAGTTTCCTAGTTATTACCATACCACAAACTTCAACTTATTTTTGACACCCCACGCACGAACACTTTCAAGGACAGCATTCGCCTGTCCCTCAATCTCCCGAGCCTCTCCACCGTCAAAAAGTAGCACCACGTCATCAGCGAATGCCTGGCAGTAGACCCCCTTATCTTCCATCAGCTTAAGGAGTGGGTCTAGCAACAAGTTCCATAGGATTGGTCCTCCTATGGAGCCTTGGACGCATCCCTTCTCCGTGCTTTTTTTGTATGCCGCTCCCGCATATCTAACTTCCACTACCCTGTCGCTGAGGTAGCTGCTGATGACCCGTCTCAAGTTTACGGGACATTTTTCCTCTGCCAGTCTGATCTTTATCGCTGGCCACCAAGCACTATCAAAAGCGCCCTCGATATCTAGAGAAACCAGTGTTATCAGTTTCTTCTCATCCAGTTTTTTGCGGATGCGTGCTATAAGCGTAACAAGGGCGTCTTCTGTACTCTTCTGAGGCATAAATCCAAACTGGCGAGTACTAATTCGAGGTAGCACGTAGAACTTGATACGGTTCACCAGCATCTTCTCATATATCTTGCCTAATATGGGTAAAAGCCCGATAGGTCGATATGACTTTGGCGCGGTGTAAGTGTCCTTGCCTGGCTTTCTCAACACGACCACTGTTGCCTCCTTCCAGGACTTTGGGAAGCAGCCATGTGCCATACATTTATTCAGGAGAGCCAGGAAGTACTTGGGGTCCACACTGATGGCATGTGAGCATATGTCGGCCGTGAAGCCATCAGCTCCGGGGGCTTTCTTGGGGTTGAAAGATTTAATCGCAACTTCTAACTCCTCAATTTTAAACGGGCGGTCCTGGTCATCATGACCGCCTTCGTTTATTGTTTCCGCTAAGGCTCTTATTCGCTGATGTTGTATGCTGTCTTCGTCCTTTAAGTCCCTTGGGTAAAAAGTTTCAGCCAGGAATCGAGCAGAGCCCTCTGCATCCAATGTCGCGTCCCCTTCTATCAAAGGAACATCCTCTTCTCTACGTTTGACCCTACTGATCACCCTGTAAATGCCCTCCCACACTCCTTCCCTATCCTGTTTCCCGCAAAAGTCCCTCCAACTTTGCTCGGCTGCCGCTTTGACTGCTAATGGGCATAAATGGGCATAACCCTTTGCATGGATTGTACAATAAAGCCACAGCCCCTAGTCCAATAAATCGTATCTGTATCGATACGGTAATTAGAAGCGAAGTCAGATCAAATTACCTACCTGAAACAGGCTCATTCGGAGGGACCGTAAGATTATCATCTTACCGTCGGCTGGTAAGGCAATGCTATCTGGTTCAAGTGGCAATAGTCGGCTGGGGTGTCTAATAAAGATTAGCGAAGGCAGGTCTTCATTACACAAAACCGTTTGTACTTTGTTTGTAATGACAATGAGCGTCCACATTATAGATAATTGGATGAAAGGAAATGTATATAAATATATCTCCACAGAAGAATGTTTCTCAAGTGCGCAAGTGTGTGTGCACAAACACAGCGCCACAAGTGTGTAAAAATGATTGCTACAATGTGACATTCGCTGATTGGCCGACACTCTCTCTTAAATGCATTGTTGCAGAGAGAATACCATACATTCAGCAGATCACCACAGTTGAAATTGACAAGTTCACTACAGCTTGGACTGGCCCGTTGGCGCGGTTGGCAGTGACCCTGCCTTCCGCTCCGGTGTCGCGGGTTCGATTCCCGCTCCGAGTCTGGGTGTATTTATAATATGTATGTATGTATACCTTTATTAAAATATATATGTATTTATATGTAAATATGTCTATCAGTCGGCTGTTACCTATAACACAGGCATTACACTAGCGGCACGCTATGATGGCCGGTTTGACACATTACAATAGTGATGTGGAATGTCAATTTATTCTCGAACAAAAAACAATTAAGTTTTGTTTTTGTACCTGATTAAATAGGTTTAATAAAACAAAAATGTATATGTTTATTTAATTTATTTGAACGAACTGAATATTTGAACGAAAATGAATATATGTACATACTTTATATGCACACAAGAAACATATGAATACAAAAGATACCAAAAAAGGTGCCACAAAAGGCCATAATTAATCAGATTCGTCCATACTACTATTTTCACTGTCGTCACTGCTATCATCACATACATTAATAATTATATGTTCGTTTTCTATAATATTATCTATTTTCACATCTCTTTCATAATCTTCCCTTATTAATTTAACAGTTCTATTCACAACCTTTTCCCAGTCTCCTTTAGTCACATGTTCACAAGCTTCTTCTAATAATTTTAGCATTTTTTTTGTGGTAAATGGGGGTTCTGTATTGTGTCTTGCAGCATATCCCTTAATTTGAGCCCACACCAACTCAATCGCATTATACTCACAATGGTAAGGCGGTAACCGTATAACTCTGTGCCCATGTTCTAATGCTATTTCGTCAATGACGTATCGGATCTTGGTTGGTTTGTTTTCTTTTAACCTTTAAGTACCGACGTATGGTCTGACAGACACCTCGAGAGGTCGAAAAGTCTGATTACCTATGTTAGCGAAAAACTATCCTACTGTGCTTCTCTCTACCCCTCGGGAAGTCGCCCAGCAGCGTTCCTGCAGAGTGGCAGCGTCGGCGCGTACGATTTCGGTAAGTTTTGATTTTTATAAAATCACGAGTGGTCTGTCAGACCACTCGTCGGTACTTATGTAACTTTTTTTGGATGCGACTTTTTTCAGATTAAGTATATTGTTTTCTCTTTTATTTTCAGTCAGTTATAACAATGGATTAGCCAGGTTTTTCAGACATGAAACGGACAGCCATAAATAAAAATAAAAGTGTTCCTGTAGGTGAGAAAAGATATCAAACACTGCTTCAATATAAAAACCACCAAGAACATTTAGTGGAATAGCTAAATGAGAGTTCAGAGTCCGAATCTAAGGATATCTACCCAAATTTTACTGCTGGAGAGTGACCATAATTCAGCACCTGAACAGACTGTGATACTTGTATGAAACACGTGTGCCTACAATGCAGTAAGCCTATGCAAAGACTGTTTATAAACTTTGATAGTTCCTGCAATTTGATACCCTGTAATTTTTGAGAAAACGGTTGGTTATTAAGGTTTTATATTTTTGTATTATTTATGTAGCTATTAATCTTTAAGAAAAAATTGTGTTTAAGAAAAAATAATAGTATTACTGATACATATGAATTATTAAGATAAAAGTTATTTTTTTCAAACGAAGAATCTATGAATGCTATATTAATGCTTATAATCAGTAATAAATGTGAAAACTTCTACATTTTGTTTTATTTATACAATAAGTAGATATTTAACAATACATAGAAACATTTTTTTTAGAAGAATAATAAGAAACACAAAAGTTTTCGATTGGAAAACTATGGTGGTCTGGCAGACCTCACGTCGGTACTTATGTGACTAAAATAGTACGTCGGTACTTAAAGGTTAAAAGACGTACTAATTCCGCTTTTAACATATTCATGTTTGCATCTACGCCATTTTTACGAAGCCATGCGACGATATCAGCTTTCTTTTGGGATTGGGCAGGTGGCTTGTCAATTTGCATCGAGTGGTATGGGGCGTTGTCCATAATTATAATAGATGGTTCAGGGAGGCTACACAACATTGAGGTAAACCATTCAGTAAACTTTTCTCCATTCATGTCTTCATGATAGTCTCCAGTGGTTTTTGACGCAAAAGCCATGAGAGAACCTTCTACAAACCCGTTGATGGTTCCGGCGTGACAAATTATAAGTCGCGATCCTTTTCCTACAGGAACTTTGGAAGTAGATGCTGCTGTGTCATCGTTCCAAGAACGGCCTACAGTATGGTTAGCATTAAGCCATGTTTCATCCAAGAACACAACATTTTGCCAATTTTTGATTTCTTTCACTTGCCGTAAAAAAGTATACCTTGCCATCGCTATATCAAATCTTTCCATCAATATTTTGCGTTTGTTACATTTTTTGTATCGAAATCCAATGGTCTTCAAAATCTTCGTTAAAGAACTTTCCCCACCGAAGAATAATCCAGCTTCCTTCAGTGAATGCACCAACTTTTTTCTTGTTGGATACTCCTTCTGTAAATAGTAGCCGTAAACATGTCTTCGGATAGCATCGGCATCAAAGCTATCGATGCCTACGACTGGTTTTGCTCGTTTTCTCTTTTTTGGTGTGTGAAGTTTATTTTCTTCTGTGCCAGTCTCGCCATATTTTTTTTTAGTTATCCGTCTAACAGTTCGTTGTCCAATATTAAGCGCATCAGCTACGCGTTCAACCACTGACGTTATAGGTAAAATTGGCCCTCCATTTTGAGCTTCACGATCGAAATAGTTACGAAGGCGTATTACGAACTCACGTGTCTGACTATTTAGAACAGTTCTCTGCGTACGTTCGGTCATATCGACGAAATCCACAACAAAGGGCTTGAACAGAGTCCAAATTAACGAGCAAGGGTCAACAGTAATGCAGTATCAATATTTGAAATCCAAAGCCAGGTCAAAACTATATCACAATCGCATTGCACTGACAGTTTATACTTTTCGAAGCAACGTCAATTCGAAACTGCTTTGTTTTGCATTGAGCATTGACGCGAGTTTGCCGGAGGTAGTAGTTGTGCTAGCCAGCGATCCTATGTGACGATCGTATTAGATTCCATTTTTAAAAATTTATTGATATTTTTTTGCGATTTCAGAGGTTTGTCCACATAGTGAAAATTGTTCATATTCACAAGTACATTCACCCCTTAAATGGTGCAAACTGATTTTTCTACACTTGTATACATTTAAGAAATCAATTTAATAAATAAATTTTGAGTCCTAAACCTAAAACTACATTCGATAAAATTTATGAATCTCTATCGTCAATAAAGTAATACAATTATTTCCTTCAAAGTCGTTATCAATTAATACGGAACTTCATGAGCGGACAAACGTCAAACCGGCCATCATAGCGTGCCGCTAGAGTTAGCGTCAATTTACACCGCAGTGGAATGGAATGGAAGCGACTTTTTGCAACGAAATTGTACATAGCTAAATGAACTTTATGTCAATTGCATAACATACAAATTAAATAGGAGCCAAAAAAGGTCGCGCGTCTTCCGCGGAATTCTCGAGAATTTCCCTATAGCTACTATTTTGTATGTTATACAATTGACATAAAGTTCACAATGCTTTGTACAAAAAATTCGTTTCCATTCCATTCCGCGGCGGTATAAATTAAGCCTAAGTTGCCTACTTTAGGAACAGACGACCGTGTGTGTATGTGTGAGTATTTATTTATATTATATTATTTATTAGCTTCGCACGATAAACTCGTACCATGGATATATCAAGCTGGATCTTCAGCGGTTTCGCTACATGTATTTCACGGCAGCGGTCTGCTACGGGCCTAAACTTTTAATTCGAAAGCGATCCTCCTTTAATTACGTCTAACATACCTTCAGGGGAAAAGCCCTCAGCCCTTATGTGAGGTTTACTAACCTTTAAAGGTTAAGACGGATAGCGCCTATGCTCTTTGATGCTTAGCCGACTTTTGGCAGTTTAATATGTACGAGTAATTACATTTAAACTGATGTGTGACTGATACACGCGTAATGGATACATAATATAATAGAACATAGTAGGTACAAGCTATACTTTAGGAATAATTAAACTGACTTCAATACACCATAAAGTTCCCCCGATTTCCCCAAGATCCCATCAACAGATCCTGATGGGACCACTTGGGAAGTATATGCCCTTTCAAACAAAAGAAAAATTTTGCAAATCAGTCCAGGCATCTTAGGCCTCTTTTTAACACGCCATGAGTTTTCACGGCGTGTTAACAAGAGGCCTTAGAGTACCTAATCGGGAAACTTACATAAAAAAAAAGATACCGACGAATTGAGAACCGTCTCCTTTTATTGAAGTCGTTTAAAAATAAACTCATGTAATAGTTAAATTTTGAATTTCGAAGAACCGCGTATACGTTTAGGTTCCAAGTTGCTCGAATAGCGACCTCGCACCGAGGAACGCAGCGTTGGTACATAGACCCTCCACTGGGTGGACGAACGATCTCAAGCGAGTGGCGATCCTTGCAAGAGACGTCAGATAAACGTCTACAGCTGGACAAAGATCCAGCAGTGGACATTTTTCGGTTGAGACATTGAGCTTACAATAATTCTGCTCATACAGGATTAACGGTAATTATGTTAAATTTTACCTTTATATATTTAAAGGCTTAAAACATTTTCTAACGTTAATTGGCAATTATCATTATTTTATTTATTAAGGGCAATCTAATACCTAAGGTACGGGCTTACAAAATTTTTGAATGCCGATTTATTTTTATATGCTACGTAAACAGAGTAGGTAAGCTTCGCAAAAATGTCATTGTTTGGCATTGCAATTTTTTATTAACGTAGCCTATATGTTAAGTCAGGGCATAATCTATCTCCACTCAAAATTTCAGCCAAATCAGTTCAGTAGTTGCGGCGGAGAAGAGGGACAAACATACACACACACACACACACAAACTTTCTCCTTTATAATATTAGTGTGATTATGAGAAGAAATTCTCAGTGCTAGCCCGGAGTTGGAAGTTGGCGGTGTTAGATACACCCCCGTGCCTCGGAGAGCACGTAAAGTCGTCGGTCCTGTGCCTGATCTCTCTCCAGTTGTGTGGCCTTGGCGTCCATCGGACTATGAAAGGAAGGAATATAGAGTGCGCTTGTGTATGCGCACACACTTGTGCACTATAATATCTTCTATGTAGTTCTGTAGTTTACAAGTATCCGGCTTTGTTAAGATTTGCCACCGTGGCCAAATTTCGTTCGGGAGACATTTTATAGTGAATTTTATCTATACTAATAAATAAAATTGAAGTGTCTGTCTGTAATTTCGAAATAACTACCACATATTAAGCTCATATGGTTATTTGAACGATACCATAACCGAATCACACGTTTTTAAAATTTTTGTCTGTCTGTCTGTTTGAACGGGCTAATCTTCGGAACGGCTAAACCGATTTTGACGGGACTTTCACAGACAAGTAGAGGATTAACCAAGGAGTAACATAGCCGGTACACTGCGGTAACACACCGCGGTACGCCGCCGCTCGGCGGGGGGCGGGTGAACCAGAAATCTACTTATCCCTCAGGATTTGTGAAAAACCGAAATTCACGCGGGCGAAGCCGCGGGCAAAAGCTAGTCGTTAATAAATATTAACGTAAGAGTAAAGAAACCCGACTAAGGTATAACAAGTATAAATTGAAAATTTAAAAACCCCCGAAATTCGCCATTTTGTGGCGGCGGCCATCTTGGATTTGTGTATAGTGCTATTCTACTAATCAAGCCCTTTCATTTGATACCCATATTAAGGGAATTGTGAAAAAATATGTAATCCGCCATATTGTAGCGGCGGCCATCTTAGATTGATTTTCATCAAACATAGCTAACAACACTCTCGACTAATTCACCTTTCAAACAAAAAAAACCGCATCCAAATCGGTCCACTCGTTTGAGCGCCACAGGGGAACAGACACACACACACACACACAGACACGTCAAACTTATAACACCCCGTCGTTTTTGCGTCGGAGGTTAATAAAATCGGATTTCAAGACAACTTCTGCAGAGTACCCGCCCTGTTTAACGCGTTGGTGTAAATTGAAGATAATCACTATAAAAGTTTTATTATGATTGGATTAAAGAGGAGGGTCTGGCGATACTAGGGTTTACTATTTCAGACGAACATTAAGTTTTATGTAAAAAGTACTTACTAAGTAAACTTATACAATCGCGACTTCATTCTCGAAGATTTAGGTCTGCATTTAAGTATATGAAAAATTTCATCAAGATCGATTTAGCGTTTAAGTTACTAGACAGTTAACATAATATTCCGGTCATAATGAACGCAGTTCCGATTGCTATGTTAAACTTTTCAAGCGCTGGCTAAGTATAATAATAATTAGGGTAATTCCGGGAGAGATGGCCTTATGGGAGAGATGGCCAATAGAAAAAAGTCGAAGTAATTATTAATAGATGGCACCTACTATAATTTAGTTCGATTCGTTTCGGCACGGGCAACAAACCGGCATGGAGTTTTTTGCGAAAAAGTTATGGAAAGGTGAGTAATTTGACTTTGTTTTTTAATAACACGTTTAATTTAAACTAAGGGGTTGACATATTAAGTGGTCACAAAAAAGTTTTGAAAGTTTTGTCCGTTTTTGTGATTTCTTTGTATTTTTTACTTTCTCGTCATTCTAACCTAAAAATTAACTACAAAATTGAGAAGTTGCTTTTATTAAGTACTGTGGCCATCTCACCCGGACAATCGGGAAAGATAGCCAAATTATTTACGGGAGAGATAGCCATAAAATTAAATGTCCTAATTTAAATCTATTTTTAAAATTCAATGTTTCTATAGATGCCTAATCAATACGTATGGAAGGCGGCTATTGGACGAGGTGCCTGGAGCGAAGAAGACTTAAAAAATGCTGTGTCAGAAGTACACAGAGGAGGGATGACGGTTTATAGGGCCTCTTTTATTTACCATATTCCAAGGAAAACACTAGAAAGAAGATTAAAACAAAACAACTACACAAAGGGACCTATGGGATTTTTGTCGGAGCGAAACGATCGTCGAGTTGAATTTGTGGTGAATTTGTGTGGTGTTGTGCCTACAAATTTGTCACTGTTAGCGGATTATAGCAAAGTAATTTTGTGTTCATTGTATAGGACCTATAGGACTATCATCAACCTTTGGTGCAGACAACGAAAAAAGACTGAGCAAGCATATAAAAGACATGCAGTCGAGAGGCTTTCCATTGACTATCGATGATTTGAGAAGAATTACAAGTCAATTTTGAGTCTCAGATTCAGGCCCAAGTAGGTACATCCCTTCAGACGGTAGACCAACCAATACCGACTAGATTACTGGGCGAAGTATCTACACTGCCTGTTAAACTAAACGAGGTTTGGAAACGAGCCAAATAAGTAAACATCATTTTGACATCTGAAGATCATATTGAAAAACGAAAATCGAAAGAAAATGAAAAAGAAAAAAAGGAAGAAAAGTCAAAAAAACCAAAAATGATAAAAACAGATACTATGACTTATAGACCTAAGAAAAAAAACTGTTAAGAAACGAAAGGCAATTCGTAGGTTGTCTGATAGCAGTTGCGAAGAAATTCCCATCGTTTTCAATGATACCTCTGAAAGTGAATCTGAAGATAGAGAGAAATATAACTGATGAGATTGTGGTGATAATTATTACAGGACACAATTAGTTGAAGATTGGATACAATACAATATTTGCATGTTTTGTGTGCATGAAAACTGCACCGAGTTTGAGGACATGTGTTCTTACTGCGGTAATAAGAAAAAAAGGAGTTAAAAGATCTCAAGAGCAAAGGGAAAGGCAAGAAGAGTATTGGCCATCTCCCCCCGATTACTATGGCCATCACCCCCGGACACTCTGGGAGAGATGGCCAGTCCTAGTTTTTTTTTAAAGTTTAAAATTACATTGTTTGCGTTTTTTAAAGTAATTTATCGTTAATGTTTGATAAGAGTAGTAAATAAAGTTTACGTTTTATATTAATTCAATGTTTTATTCATCATAATTCCTTCACTATAGAGTTTTAAAATTACTAGGGCCATCTACCCCGGACTTACCCTAATAGAATTTAGAACTATTTTATATTGAAGTAGATTAAAGACGGCTTTGACGACCTCCCTGATGTAGTGGTGAGCGCTGTGATCTTGCGGGTTCGATTCCCGGTAGGGGCAATTTGAGAATTATTATTTTGGTAAAATTTACGGTAATTGGCATTCAACATGTAAAAGATTTAATGGTAAAACGTAGCAAAGATACCGTTAATTCTGTTAAACGGAGTTAACGTTACTTTTTTAACGGTATTTAAAGCTTTGCCTGCGACAGACACGTCTTTCTATAAAACGCATAACTCCAATCACCTGTCGCGTTACTACACTACACTACTGTGTAGTGTAGTAACGCTACAAAAACATTATTATACTGTACTCAGTATAATAATGTTTTTGTACCTTAATAAATAATAGGTAAGTAAGTACATTAATTTGGTAATTTATATCGAAACTTTCTACAGATACGCACTTTTGAAAATAAATTTCGCTCGCGGGGCGTGTTAATCCAGAGTGTAGGTAATCTTCGTTATTCCGATAAGAGCACTTTCAGACTGTTTCGATCCGAATGTGTCAGAAATGTGCCTCAGGCGCCCGATAGTATTATGATTTACGATCTGGGTGTTTCAGTATATTCACGTAATGCCTATCACTAAGTCTCTACATGTGTAGGTTATCTCGATGTTTTTGAGATCATTCCTTCATATACGATGTGTATACTGGGGATGTTAAGAATGTCTGGAAACATAACTGAAACATAACGGTATCCGAAATGAAGAAGAAAACCATTGTAAAGGTCTTTGATAGCCTAGTGGTTAAGACTTGGCCTCTCTTTCAGAGGGACTGAGTTCCATCCCCAGCACGCACCTGTAACTTTTCGTAGTTAAGTATGTGAATTTTAAATAAAACATACAAAATAATAGCTGATTCAAAGCGCTCAATTCATTCTCATTTATACCTACTAGCATCAACGTCAAAATGGAGTTAATCAAATTGATTCATTATCACTTTGTCCATTAGATACATACCTACTCCAGCATAACTCCGCCACACCTCCGACACTTCATACAAGCGAACCAATAACTGACAAGGAGAACGCTAAGGACAACGCTACTTAATTATATTACTAGGCGTACCTACTTCTATTTTGCGGGTGACGACGGTCAATGATTGGTAAATGAGTACCTATCGCTTCTTTACGCAGTAATTAAATCATAATCTTAAAAAAATATATTAAATATAGTCTGATTTTTAATTCCGTGGAATTCCGGCCTTTCTTAATGTTACCAAAGATAAAACAGTTCCCACAAAATAGCTACTTAATAAATTCAAAACTTACATATAAATAAAAATCAATTGCCTCGTGTAGATATGACAAATACCTGACAGATACTTCAGGTATTTTAGTTTGGGGTAAAATCGAACTTCAGGTGGTAACCCTGTTTTTCATAAAAATAACTCATTCTATTTTTAAATGACAACTGTCAGAATTCCACCAATTAAAAATCAGACTATATAATAATATATTGTAGGTATATAGTAATATCTATCTATACTAATAAATAAAATTGAAGTGTCTGTCTGTAATATCGAAATAACTACCTCATATTAAGCTCATATGGTTATTTGAACGATACTATAACCGAATCACACGTTTTTAAAATTTTTGTCTGTCTGTCTGTACAGACAGACAGACATCACGCCGCGCATCACGCCGAAACTACTGAATGGATTCGAATGAAACTTGGTACTATTTGAGTTTATACTCCGAGGTAGGACATAGGATACTTTTTATCCCGAAATTCAGCACGGTTCCCTTGGGAGAGGGGATGAAGGTTAAAACGTGTATTTAGCTGTAATTCATTAACGCGTTGTTCGATTTCACTCATTCTTTTTTTGTTAGAAAGGTAATACTTTATATATTGTCCCGTAAATATTTCAAGGTCATAGGTTTTTTAATTTCGAAATGACAGACATTACAACCCTCATTATTGGGTTCAAATAACTTGAGATCCGGATCTTTGAACGTACGGCTTATTTTAAACTGGTGTGCGTTTAAATTTATGTTTGTCGGTCTGTCTATTTGTTCCAGCTAATCTCCGAAACGGCTGGATCGATTTTAATGAAACTTTCAATGTTATAAGGAGTTACTTAGGCTATGTTTAGTTTAGGTACATAAAAGAATTATGGGATCCGATCCGATCCTATATAAAAACCTATATCTACGCGAACGAAGTTGCGGGGTTCAGCTAGTAGTATATATTAGTATATTAGTAATATACTAACTAATATATACTACTTGAGCGCACACCGCTGCGGCAGATGGTGCCGTGTGTGATCCGCCTTAAGCATAGCTTATCGTAAGGAAAATTTGTCACCGGGGACTAGTTTGGACGGCGCTTAAACGTTAAAGTACCTTTTTCATAAAAATGTATTATCCGTATTTACGCCAGCGACCGGCCGCGCTTCGCTCGCGTGGAATTATAAATTCCCTATCCCGTGGGAATTAAAAAAAATCCGGCATTACACCTTGTCTACGTTACAGAGGGAATCTTAGTGCGAAATACCAGCTTTCTAGGTCCAAGGGTTTGGGCTGGGCTGATGATACAGTCAGCGAGTGAGTTAGGTTAGGACTTTTCTGTTTATTATATTCTAAGGAAATTAGATACTGTTCTCTCTTCCTCTTTTCGGATTGTAAAGGACACGATTTAGTACAAACTACTTAATGCTCTTTATTAAATTAATTACCTACTCTTTAACTAAAATACTTTTATTTCAAACAGTCTCTTTTTTCTCTCCGTCATATTCTTCATCGCTGAGGGTCGTAGCCCCTTTTCATTAGTTACATAATGGTAGGGAGTTTCTTCGGATAGTAAAGCGGTGAGTTTCTACTACCATAAAAGTAAAAGAACACAAAAATATATTATAAATCGACAACCTCCCTGGCACAGTGGTGAGCGCTGTGTTCTTATAAAAGGGAGGTCTGATCGATTGGAGGTTGGGTTCGATTCCGGTAGTGGCCACCTGGAATTTTATAATTTCTAAATTGTCTCTGATCTTCTGGTTGGAGACTTCAGCTGTGGCTATAGTTACCACCCTACCAGCAAATCTGTGCCGCCAAGCGATTTAGCGTTCCGGTACGATGTCGTGTAGAAACCGATCAGGGGTATGAATTTCATTTATATAGAATAGAATAGAAAAGTTATTTATTCAAATAACTTTTACAAGTAGGTACTTTTGAATCGTCAATTGAATGTACTACTGGTTGCCATACCTCTTCCAAGTTAGCCCGCTAATAAAAAAAACTTACAGATTACTGTTGTAATCCCGAAAAGACCTCCAAACAGACCTCCAAATTCAGTCACCCATCCAGTTGCCGACTTTAGTTAACGTTGCTTAACCAACGCAGTCAACAGTTTCTAATCACCTATCTTACCTCACAGTACCTACCATGAAATCAAAGAGACGAAGGGACACAATACATTTATTATAACTTACGAATCCACCCTTGCCACCGTTTAATGTTAATTTGGCAACTTATATCGAAGTAAGTACCAGATTCGCAATTTCGGTAATAAATTACACCGCAGGGAGGTGCTATTCTGAAACATGCGTTCATTATAACGATAGGGGTCGACTGGGGGGGGGTCGATAAGGGCGCGTTGAGGTATATAACAAGTTTCAACATGTTTTATAAAATGCTATAGGCTCGAAACTCTAATAAAAGCCTCTCGTACTAAAGTCTAAAAGGTTTTGGCTCTAGCCCTGTCCATGTACGGCTTCAAATAAATCATAATCTTGTGCCTTACCCATGCTAGGCGTAAATATGGTGAATTGTTGTGATCATCTTCCATGTGAGTTCCATGAGACGGGGATGCAAAAGAAGTGTTTCGCGAACGGAATACTTGCGGACGCGATCACCTTAGCAATCAATTGACGTTTTAGTACTTTAAAGTAGGGATTTCTTCTCGTCCGAAGTAGGTGTCTATGCTCTAAGTAAAAATTAAAAATAATAAAATTGTTCTATTTCGGGCAGGGTCCCATGTAAAATACTTTGCATTGCAAATAATAAACATAATAAAATTAGTCTTCATAAAGTAAGTGTTGCTGATGACATACGGCTCCGAGAATTGGTCGTTAAATACGGACCTCATAAAAAAGCTAACAGTCATCCGTAGAACAACCAGAGTCACCGACGTAGCTCTACGGGTGCGAAACTGAAGAGCGGGGCACATAGTTTGAAGAACCGATAGACGTTGGGGTCCCAAGGTGCTGGAATAGTGACTTCGCACCCGAAAGCGCAGTATTGGCAGACCCCCGCTAGGTGGAGCGATGACATTATAGTATAGGATCCCGCCATACAACGACTTTCACCGAGATGCTTATTTGATGAAACGTAAGTATTAAATTAAATATAAAATATTTAATTTAATACTTCAATAAATATATTGCATATGGGTTGCCTAACAAATTCCAGTCCAGGATATGATTCTTAATTAATAATTGAGAAAAATTTTTTTTTTTTTAACTTTTCACTGGTTTGATTATTAGACAAATTCATATGAAATCATCTTTATTTTCATTTAATTTTAATTCAATAATCAGACTCAGATCAGATTTACCTGTTTACACCTGGCTACCCGAGAGTTGTGACCGGAAAAGAATAAGCAACCTAACGTTTGTATATTCTATGGACATCATACTTTCGATTGGTATAGAATTTGTCTAATAATCAAACCGGTGAAATGTTAAAAAAATATATATATTTTTTATTTATTAATTAATTAATCATATCCTGGACTGGTTAGGCAACCCATATGCAATATATTTATTGACATGTTAAATTAAATATAAAATACGTTTCATCAAATAAACATCTCGGTGAAGGTCGTTGTATAGCGGGATCTTAGACCATTAGACGAGGACGCAGGAACTCTATAAATAGGTATAAGTGGCAAAAGGCCGCGGCGTGTGGGAGTCCCAATATAGGTCTCTTACTAAGTTCAGTCGTGGACGTCTATTGGTTTATGACGACAACGACGAAAGTAGGAATTGATTACTTAACAATTTTTTCAAACATTAGAATTAGCTGAAAGATTTTTTTTTTTATAAAAAGGGATTCAAGGGTACCTAACTAGGAATTTTCTTAAGTAGAGATTTTCATTAAAATAAGTACTGAAATCCTGCTTCCATCGTATAAAATGCACTTCGCAGTATTAGTCGATTGTCAAAGAAGCCGGACTGTAATCCCGCTGAAATAAAATACTGCTTTCAAAAAGATTTCCCGTTGGTGGATTTTTATTTAATACTGTGGCGCAATAAGTAAGTACTTTGATTCTTTTCAGGGCTGGAGTATTTCAACTACAGCGTTTTATATTCTTGTTGTAGGAAAGCAGTATCGATAAGCTGATTTGTGACTTCTTCACTATATCTACTTTATTAATAGATTTCAACAAAAGGAACAGATTCTTAATTTTGTTCATACCGCGATATTAGGTTTTTCAAAAGTCGCGCGGGAACCCTTTATTTTCCTGGCTTAAAATATTGGCCTATGTCAATCTTCAGGTCAACCAATAAAAATACAACTGCGAAAAATCACGACAATCAATAATAATAAATAATAAATAATTTGTAGGGAGTAATAATCGCTACAAATTATTTATATACCCTTTATATATACCTACATAGATATTGTAAGTCTCGAGTAGGTATAAACGTCATCATTGAACTCCAGATCCTGACTGCAATCCTGATGCTGCAGCGTACTAAACTCCTAGAACGTGTCCCGTGGGAATACAGGACTAAAAAGTTTCAAATTTCAAAAAACTAAAAAATTTCAAGATCAAAATTCTTCACAAAAATCTACTACAGATTTTTATAAAAATATTATTTATAAAAATACCTCCAACTTTATTCATCATGATCAACCCATTACCGGCTCACTACAGAGCACGGGTCTCCTCTCAGAGTGAGAAGGGTTTTGGCCATAGTCTACCACGCTGGCCAAGCGGATTGGCAGACTTCACACACCTTTGAGAACGTTATGGAGAACTCTCAGGCATGCAGGTTTCCTCACGATGTTTTCCTTCACCGTTAAAGCGAGTGATATTTAAATAATTAAAACGCACATAACTCCGAATAGTTAGAGGTGCGTGCCCGGGACCCACGACCTCCGATTAGAAGTCGGTCGTCCTAACCACTAGGCTATCACAGCTTTCTCCAACTTTATTGTGATAAGTAATAGTAGGTATTGTGATAAGTAAAGTATTCTAACATTGATAATTAAAAAGTTCTTTCAATTTTCCAATTTTATTCTTGTAGATAACTGTAAAAGTATCGTGTATTTTTTAATAAATCTCTGCAGAAAGCAAATAATATGATGTACCTACATACACAAAGTGCGTAATGTTGGTTTGTAAAATTATGAAAAGCCGCGTAAATTGGAAATAACCAAGAAGCACTTTACAACAAAAAAAAAACTGATAACAAAAACCAACAATAACTTACTACCTTTCGTGCGCATTGGAGGTATGAAAAAAATAAATGTGAAACTCCGCATAAGGCCGGGAAAACTGTCAGCCCGGAAAATTATAGCGAGAATAGACCCAGCTGAGTCTATTGAAAAACTATTGCGGGGGCGAGCGGATAGGCCGAATATAGGCAGAGTGATATTTGAGCTAGAATAATTTTCCCCGATATTGATCTACCTATTGTAACCCTATGATATATTAATACCTTATACTATAGATAGGTACATTGTGTTCATAATATTACATGTCGTATAAATGCCTTCTTGCTGAAATAATGCTGTTAAACTGTCAGACATGTCACGCTTGGAATACTACGAATATACAGGGTATAGGGGACCGCTATTGAAAACTTAGGGCTATTATTAAATTGCCTAAACATAAACCAATCACCATTTATCTTTTGTGGTGTTAATGATTTAGTATTTTTCAAAGTTAGTGTAAAGCGTGCAAAACTCGGGGCATTGACCTTGTGACTGGCGGCCGGCCCGCGACATCTTTAGGTACCTATTTAGGAGTAAGTTGATTGCATTACATTACGAACTTATGAAAAATACATCAAAGTATCCCAACGGCTGGATAGATTTTAATCAACGACGTGTATTCGTCTGTAAACTGTGGGATGTTTTATTGGTTCTGTTTTAGTTAGTTTTTTAAGCCGACGGGCATTTAGATTTTTTTGCAATAGGATTTTTTGCAATACTTGCATTCTATCCCACGGGAACTGTTTTTTTCCCAGGATAAAAAATTGTCTATGTCACTTTCCAGATCCTCAACTGTACCCATGCAATGAAATCACGTCAACCCGTACCACTGTTGAGGCGTGATTGAAGTACAAACCAACAAATAAAATATACATTTTCGTTTGTTATATCATCATTATTATTAGGATAACAAGCGGACACCCGCGACTTCGTTCGCGTGGATTGGTTTTTAAAAATCCCGTAGGAATAATTTTGTTTTTCCTAAGCTCTTTTGAGCTCATATCATGCTAAAAACTGTTAAAAGTTCACTGACGGATATTTAGGTAGATCAAAATGTAAACATCCGCCAGGAAAAGAAATCGATCCAGCCTTTTAGAAATTAGTCGGTAATTTTTAAAGTAACTTTCTAACAAAAAAAGAATGAATGAAATCGGACCACGCGTTATTGAATTACAGCTAAATATATGTTTTGACTTTGATCCCCTCTCCCTAGGGAACCGTGCTGAATTTCGGGATAAAAAGTATCCTATATGTTACTTCGTAGTATGAACTTAAATAGTACCAAGTTTCGCTTCGATCCATTCAGTAGTTTTTGCGTGATGCGCGCACAAACATACAGACAAACAGACAAACAGACAAACAGATAAACAGATAAACAGACAAACAGACAAACAGACAAACAGACAAACAGTCAAACAGACAAATAGACAAACAGACAAAAATTTTAAAAATAGCTTTTTTACGTTCTATCACTCCTCCCTAACATCCCCCAGTTATTATTTTGCAAAAATCTTCAATGTACAGATACGGCAAGTCTACGATTGTATTATATGTATAGAATAGATATAGAAGATATAGATAGAAGATAACGTAAGTAGGGATATAATCAGTGGCGTAACTATACCGTTTGAGGCCCGTGGCAAATTAATTGAATGGGGCCTCTCCTGCCCAATATTAAGCTCGGCCAACGTTAAAGTTTATATTTTCGGGCCCGGGGCCCCTTCCGGCTGGAGGCCCGTGGCATTTTGCCCAAATGCCACCCTATAGTTACGCCACTGGATATAATATGTTTATTTGATCTGAGAACATTTCCAGTGGATTTTCCTGGTTTACGAGTAAGGCCGTGGCCGCACTGCGAAATATATTCGCGCGAATTTTATTCGCTCGGTTTATTTTTCGCATTTTAATATATTTTTTTCACGAATTTTTAATCGCGAGTGCGGGCAGCTTCATACATTTCCATATGTCACAGAATTCTGCGAAAAAATTCGCGCGAATAAATTTCGCAGTGCGGCCTCGCTCTAAGTCAAGTCAAACACGATCCTTCGTCATACAAAAGGTTGACCGCTGTTTGACAGCTACAGTGTGAATATCGCAATCACTTCTGACTGGCTGATACTCTCTCTCTATTGGCTTAAATAATATTATTCATCATTTATGGCATATTCTTGCTGCATTTGCGTATATCGGAATACAGCAAGAATACCTACCATAAATTCAGTCAATCACAAAAATTGAAATTTCGGCAATGATATTTCAGCCAATCAGTAATCACGAACTGTATGAGTCTCATAACAAGGCTCAGGGTCACTCAGCGGGTGATGGAGAGAGCTACATGCTTGGACTATCCCTGACAGATCAAGGATATGAGGAGATCCGTAAGGGAACCATCTCGAAAAACCAATAGACCTTCCACCGGAAAATGCATTGTTGAGATACCCCTGCGAGCAGAACGAATGTCCTCAAGCGAGTCGCTGTCAGCTGCTGGACGAACGCGGAACAAAATCGTGTTCTATGATGAACCTTGCAAGAGACTTGAGTCCAGCAGTGGACGTCTATTTCTTGAGATGACGATGACGCCAAGGGGCCAAGATGCTTTGATGCTGGCCTGCGTTGGCCATACGTGGCAAACATATGCCAAGTAGCCATGTACGTGTTACTCTGGTGCATTTGCCGAGCGCATTGGGCCAATGTGTACAACATCCACGACAAACGTGTAAGCATGACGTGCTCAGAACAGTTAGTTCCTTGTTACGTGTAAGCTTTTAAATTCATCGCCGGAAATTTTGCTTCATTTTATCAGCCATTAAAATGTAAAACCCCCGACAGCCATTAAAATATGAGGCCATCTTATCACTGAACACTTGTAGACTAATATTAGAGCGAAGCAACTGGAAATGCTGTGTTGGAAATTATCCAATGCTCAATGATAGAGAGCAATGTCGCGGCATATAAATAAACTTCTACCTGATCCCCCGTGCGCACTGTGGTGAACTACTTTTACGTGAAAACTCGCTCGTAAAGAGAACTGTTAGGTCGGTACATGTCACAGGGCGCGGTGTGATGCCGTAACATGGTGATTTTTTCGTATCATATGTGACAATGGCCGTTATTCTAAGGCCCAATTTATACCGCCGCGGAATGGAATGGAAACGAATTTTTTGTACAAAGCATTGTGAACTTTATGTCAATTGTATAACATACAAAATAGTGGCTATAGGGAAATTCTCGAGAATGCGCGAGAATTCCGCGGAAGACGCGCGACCTTTTTTGGCTCCTATTTAATTTGTATGTTATGCAATTGACATAAAGTTCATTTAGCTATGTACAATTTCGTTGCAAAAAGTCGCTTCCATTCCATTCCGCCGCGGTGTAAATTGACGCTAAGTTTATGATGTGATGGTCTAAGATACCATCATAGAGATTACTACCCTCATCTGTTATTTAATGCTGATAGAGATAATATGCTAGATAATTCATAGATTGATACATTGCACTTTGGTTGCCTGGATAAATTTGGTGCCTATGATGTTAAACACAAAAAAATGTAATCAATTTTTTTCGATCTGCTTCCCTCATCTGTTATTTAAACGAATTATATGTCAAATGAAAGATTATTTTATTCCCAATCGAACCGTATTTGGTTGCCTGGTCAAAAGTGGTGCTAAATCATGGTTGCCTGGATTTTAAGATATAAAATTTTCTGTGCGAGTGTTGAAAGTGACGGAAAAGTGTTGCGCGCGCAATTCCATTTGACAGACAAAGATGCAGTGAGGCAGGCGTGCACTCGGCAGGTGCTTAGTCTATACAAAGATTAAAACCATAGACTACCTGTGCCTGTCCATTAAAGATATTTGCAAAAAAAATAAGTGAGCGACGTAAGGAATAAGTAATAAAACGTAAAAAAGCTGTATTTGAAAATTTTGTCTGTTTGTCTGTATGTTTGTGCATGTATTACGCAAAAACTACTGAATGGATTGAAATTAAACTAGGCATGATCTAAGTTCATACTACATAATAGCATATAGGATACTTTTTATCCCGAAATTCAGCACAGTTCCCTTGGGAGAGGGGATGAAAGTCAAAATGTGTACTTAGCTGTAATTCATTATCGCGTAGTCCGATTTCATTCATTTTTAGGGTTCCGTACCCAAAGGGTAAAAACGGAGCCTTATTAATGTCATTCAACGTTTTAATAAATAATCAACAAATTCTTTTTTGTTGAAGTAACAAAAAATTTAAATTTAGTGGAGAAATTCGAAAAAAGGCGTCCTTATTTTGTGTAATAGACAAAGATGACTTGACAGGTTGAAAATTGTTTGGAGTAAATCTCATTTCGTCTGCGAGCTACAGACCTGTGACCGGCTGACAGACAGACAGACAGCCGAGTGACATTAACAGGGCTCCGTTTTAACCCTTTGGGTACGGAACCCTAAAAATGAATGAAATCGGACTACGCGATAGTGAATTACAGCTAAGTACACATTTTGACTTTCATCCCCTCTCCCAAGGGAACTGTGCTGAATTTCGGGATAAAAAGTATCCTATATGCTATTATGTAGTATGAACTTAGATCATGCCTAGTTTAATTTCAATCCATTCAGTAGTTTTTGCGTAATACATGCACAAATATACAGACAAACAGACAAAATTTTCAAAAACAGCTTTTTTACGTTTTATTACTTATTCCTTACGTCGCTCACTTATTTTTTTTGCAAATATCTTTAATGGACAGGCACAGCTAGTCTATGGTTTTAATCTTTGTATAGACTAAGCACCTGCCGAGTGCACGCCTGCCTCACTGCATCTTTGTCTGTCAAATGGAATTGCGCGCGCAACACTTTTCCGTCACTTTCAACACTCGCACAGAAAATTTTATATCTTAAAATCCAGGCAACCATGATTTAGCACCACTTTTGACGAGGCAACCAAATACGGTTCGATTGGGAATAAAATAATCTTTCATTTGACATATAATTCGTTTAAATAACAGATGAGGGAAGCAGATCGAAAAAAATTGATTACATTTTTTTGTGTTTAACATCATAGGCACCAAATTTAGCCAGGCAACCAAAATGCAATGTATCAATCTATGAATTATCTAGCATATTATCTCTATCAGCATTAAATAACAGATGAGGGTAGTAATCTCTATGACTGTATCTCCCACTATGATAGGGGCGGTGCTGTGTCGCACGTGACAGTTTTACTGTAAAAAGTGACATTTGCGTATTAGTGTCACACACACCTTCGATTGATATTGATGCCGCAATACATCGCAGTGCTGCAATACGTCGTGATGCACGTGGTCTACAGGTACATAGAAACAATATGTGCATTTTTTTCCTTCAATGTGGTTTAATATCCGACCAGAAACAATGTCAGTGCCAATTTTTTTACAAAGTCTGTGCGCGAGATAAAATACGGAATCAATAAAAACTTTACTTTGAAAAATTATTCTCCGTCTAAAAAATAAACTACTCCTTATGATAATGACGTATTGAAAACGATCAAAGGAGAATGATCATCCCTGACCCAAACATTTACACAAAATGTAATTTACTAAAAATTATCTTACGAATATATGACAATTTGAAAATTAATAATTATTAATGCTAAAGCTGCTTTTAAAAAAATGCAATATAAAAGGAATTCAACCGTCTCTTCCTGTTCTCTGGCATGTCTGGTGGCCATTTGCATTACTTTCTACGCATACATGCCCAAACAAAAAGTTTTGTTACTAAAAAATCATGTCACTTGAAATAAAACAGATATTTATTTTTAATACATTATTTTATTTGTTACTTGTTGTAAATCGTACAATATGATTAAAGTAAATAAGTAATAATTAATAATATTATTTTGTTATAATATTATTTTAACTTCATTGCGTTTTGTGCAATGGAATGGAATAGAACTACAACCTTCTTGATTTTGTGTAAAGAAACTTATTATATTTCAAGATGCCAATGTGACATGTCATTGTTTTAGTCATTGATCTATTAACTAAGAGATCTGAAGCTAAAAATTAACTTGAGGTACAGTTATTGTACTCACCTAACCTAAATGACTCCTGTCTAGGTGTAAATGAAACACCGAATCGCACTTGCTTTTTATTATTTCTAAGCATGTCACTAAATTGATTGTCAAATGGACTTATTTGTTAAATTTTAATAAATTTAATCCTACCAAATTAAATAGGTATGTCTCATAAACCATCATTACTTTATGGATTGTTTAGATATTGTTTTTGCCTGTTTTATGTCAATTGACAATTGAATTTAGTCGTATCATAATTTTCCAAAAACATACATTACGAGGCTGATAAATTTTTATTATTTTGGTGTTCTTCTTCCAAGAATTTATAAATGTTTGATCTTAAGTTATTTTTGATAAATTTTCCGTAGTTTTATTATAATGTCCTGTGCTGTGAAAGAATGTAATTCCTATAGGGGCCGAAAAGAAAATTTTAAAGGAACATTATCATTTCATCGGTGAGTTTTGATAGTTTTGTATGTAAATATAATCTAAAATTATGTAACGTTATTTGTAGTTTTTGGAAATCATCATCGTGGTCCGATTTTTGCCTATTTTTTAAATATTTTCTGTTGACTAATAAAGGTTATGTTTTTTAGCATAGTGATGTACTAAAATTGCATATCGATTACGTGCGATAAAATTTTTAACCCCCGACGCAAAAACGACGGGGTGTTATAAGTTTGATGTGTCTGTGTGTGTGTTGTGTGTGTGTGTGTATGTGTGTGTGTGTGTCTGTCTGTCTGTCTGTCTGTTCCTCTGTAGCGCTAAAACGGGTGAACCGATTTGAACGCGGTTTTTTTGTTTGAAAGGTGAATTAGTCGAAAGTGTTGTCAGCTATTTTGATGAAAATCGATGCAAGATGGCCGTCGCTACAAAATGGTAGATTATTTATTTTTCACAAATCCGTTAATATGGGTATCAAATGAAAGGGCTTGACTAGTAGAATAACACCATGCAAATCCAAGATGGCCGCGATGGTGTCGGGGGTTTTTTTTTAATTTTTTGAACATTAGATTCCTTAGCCACTACACACAATGAATACTTACGTGTATTTCCGCGTGCTAGATTGTTGTATCAAGATCGCTAAATTTTTATTTGTTACAGATTTCCAAAGAACCCAAAAATAAGAAATGAATGGGCACAAAGAATAAGACCGCAATATTGGACATCGCAGAAACACAGTCATATTTGTTCAAAACACTTCACACTTAATTGATTTGTGCCCAAAAACAATTTAAAATGGAGGCGCTTAAAAGCAAACGCTATTATTTTTGCCGCATATAGACACATTGGTAATTATAATAATATCAGATATTTGTAATAATACCATAATTTCATGCAAGTGTTGTGTGAAGGTGCAAAATACATGCAAATACTAGGGTTGGACTTAATAGTCTTTGGCACGAATTCAGAGATAAAATAGTCATTAGTGATAGATGTTTGGTCCACGAGTATAATGCTAACACTCTTATAATAAGGTAATTCATCGTTTTCAAGAAAACAACGAAAATCAATTCTAACCTCAACACTGGATGATTTACCCTCTCCCTCCCCCCATCCCATAACCCATATCAAGGCGGCACGTTTTAAAAGTTTTACCCTAAAAGCTGTTATTAGTGTATGAAAAACGCTGAAGCGAAACGTGAAAAATGTTCTACCAGGTCTGATTTTTTTAATTTAAGGCAAGAGAACCGTTACCAATGGATGTCTGTAATGCAGAAGAAAATTCCGCCAATGAAGTTTCCATTCGCACATTAACGGAGTGACGTATAAACATTAATGTTCAAAGAAATTTAGTAAGTGTACAATATTCGTTCGTTCGTTCGTTCGTTTCAACCAATGGACGTCCACTGCTGGACATAGGTCTCTTGCAAGGATCGCCACAGCACACGATCTTGTGCCGCCTGATTCCAGCGGCTACCAGCGACTCGCTTGAGATCGTCTGTCCATCGAGTGGGGGGTCTACCTACGCTTCGTTTGCTGCTGCGAGGTCGCCATTCAAGCACCTTGGGACCCCAACGTCCATCGGTTCTTCGTGCAATGTGCAACGTGTGCAATGTGCAAATTGCACGAAGTATAATATTACTACCTATTAATATTACTACCTATTAATATAAATAGGTTTAATATTTTGTATTTCGAGACAAAACAATTCACTATTGTAATCTACATAGTACTTTCAGGAAGGTTTTAGTATATGTATAACACACCTAGTTACCATTCTTATGTGCGAAGTTACACGCATAAATGTACCCACATGTCACTAATATTTTTGACTGGTGCACCGCGGTTCCTCTGAGATTGCTGGACCGAAGTCGGTTTAATTTTTCTTAAAAATAGCTTGTATAATCGTATTTTCGAAACACCGTTTATAAAGTTTCATCGACTCCAAAAAGACTCGATTTTATTTAGTGAAAAAATCATCAAAATCGGTTCATTAGTTGCGGAGATAATCGCGAACATACTTATATACATACATACAACCTCCTTTTTTGAAGTCGGTTAAAAATATACTATATGAAACATGTTATTCTTGTATTTCCTAACAAGATGATGCCCGAGACTTCATTCACGTGAGCTTAGGTTTTTATTTTATTAATCTTGTGGGAACGCTTTGATACTGCAAGACAAAAGTAGCCTTAGATATCAGTTCCCGGGATGCAAGCTGTCTGTGTACAAAATTTCGTCCAAATCGGATGGGCCCTGAAAAGGTAAAAGACAGAAAGACACACTTTCGCATAATGTAATATTAGAGTATGGTGCACATATTTAAACACGCATATTGTGTCCCTATAGATCCTCTCAGTCAAAATATCGATAGTTACATCACTAGCACGTCACGTGTCATCGTCACGTGTCATTAAAAAACTTGTGACCACTGACAGATGTAAACTTGACATCTATTTAGAGTATATATTACAATATCTTAGGTTTTAGTTGTATGTGACGCTAGTGACGTCTACTCTGTTTACATTTTGAATGTTTATTATAGCGCAGCGGAGACCAATATTAATTCTATGGTTTATTGTTTATCCTTACCAACGACTTTTGCTATACTATACGGATTCGATCTCGCCTACTCGCCGACTTTACGCTACTTTCTACGGATTCTGATTTTTGCTCGTGATTTGGATAACAATGTTGAGGTGTATTAATTGTCACTTGAATGTAAACATGATGCCTTTGATATGATGCTAAGACATGATGGGTCTTCGTTAGATTCTACATTGCAAACTACTCTCAACATGGACTTCGTTGCAACAGGTATGTTAAGTATAGTGCGCGGAACAAATAATTCAAATCGGCAGGAACGATACACGGCTTTCCTTACTAGTTTAACAATCATAAACTACACATAACCTAGAATCATTTTCGAACTTAAACTTAGATTTATTCAAAAACGGCAGGACCTAGAGGTATTAAAATGGTGTGTTTGGTTATCAGGAATAAACCTGCAATAAATGCTGCATACAACACGCTTGTAAACGACTGGGTTACACGCCCATAGATAGATATTTGGGCATTCTCCTTTAAATCCAATCATTGAAAGGGCATAAGCGTAGTGAGCACAGTTTATACTAACTATTAGCCCAAACTATTTCTATATTTCTATAGACTAAATGTATGTAGTTATTATACATACATTTAGTCTACAGAAAAGGCAAGTCGCTACTTCATGATTTAATATGCCAGTGTTCCTAATCATTTATTACTAAAATTAAAAAACCCCGCATAAAATTATTTATTCTACAAGTACCTACCTATAAATTGAAAATTTAAAAAACCCCCGACAATCGCCATTTTGAGGCGGCGGCCATCTTGGATTTGAAATAGTGCTATTCTACTAGTCAAGCCCTTTCATTTGATACCCATATTAAGTAAGTTCTGAAAAAATATGTAATGCGCCATTTTGTAGCGGTATCGGTAGCGGTATCTTGAACCGATTTTCATCAAACATAGCTAACAACACTCTCGACTAATTCACCTTTCAAACAAAAAAACCCGCTTTCAAATCGGTCCACCCGTTTGAGCGCCACAGGGGAACAGACAGACACACATACACACACATACACAGACACGTCAAACTTATAACACCCCGTCGTTTTTGCGTCGGGAGTTAATAATAAAGATTCCACCGCAGTGCGAATAAACCCCACTGGCGACAGTGACACGCGGGCGAGGTTGAAATTTATGTCGCGTGTTCACTGCTACATATATATTGTACGAGAACACACTTTGATATTATAATTACACACGTCTCTTTTTTAATATAATGTTTTTTCGGGGAAAATATGTATATAATATGTATAAAATATGTATATAATTTCTGTAATATGTAGGTATTACAGGATAAAATTGAAAAATAAATAAAAGAAGCTTTGGGAAATTCCGTGCCTTATGACAAGTCCGCTTCCATCAGATTTTAACGCTGATGCAGCTTTAAGTGAAATATATTTCACGCTTTTTAATTAACTTTGTTACGAGGTGATTAATGAATATAATTAGGTACAAGGTTAAGCTGACTTTATGTCTAGCGCGCCCCATACAAACGAATTTTGATATTCGATTAGCGGATTATAGCACCATAACTATAAAAATCTGACAAACAACTGAATTAGAAGCGTGTCTACAAAACTTCATTGAGTTTAATTGGTTAATGATTAATATTAAAATAAGAATCAAACTAAGTACAGTTGTATGCCATCATGGCGCGAACGGATCAATCAATAGTGTATGAAGACTACACGCCGTTTTAATTAAAGTGGTCAATCTGAAAAGAACTAGACTAGACATCAAATAAGATGGCAAAGCAACAAAATAATTCTATTGAACAATAAAGTACATAAAATAAAAGTTGTCTATATAAGTAGACAGGACGAGAACAAAGGAAAGATTAGAACAACCTACATCAATTAATCATGAGTAGGAAAACAAAGAAAGTTTTATTTTGGCAATCTTTATTTAACTCTGTATCCAAACGATCTGCTAAATGATCTCTATTTGCGTTGCCTCAACAGTATATAATTAATCACATAATGGTAGGGGTTTTTTGGAACCGGTCAGAGACTACTGTGGTGTACTCCTCGGTGGAACCAATAGACTTTGGAGTCCTAAAGTTTTGGTATTGCAACGTAGCACCGGAAAATGCAGTATTGACAGATCCCTCCACAGGGTGAACCGACAACACAAGGCGAGAATACGAGCGGCACAAGACCGCGTCGTGTGGAATTCCATCCAAGAGTCCTATATGTCCAGCAGTGGACGTCTATCGGTTGATGACAACGAAGGTATAAACCAGCTATCAAACAACGTGGTATTGAAATAGGTCCATTCGTTTTTGACGACCTCCCTGGCGCAGTCGTGAGCGCTGTGGTTTTATAAGTGGGAAGTCGCGGGTTCGATTCCCGGCAGGGGCGATTTGGGATTTTATAATTTCAAACTTGTCTCTGGTCTGGTCTGGTGGGAGGCTTCAGCCTTGGCTGGTTACCACCCTACCAGCAAAGCCGTGCCGCCAAGCAATTTAGCGTTCCGGTACGATGCGGTGTAGAAACCGATCAGCGGAATGCATACCTCTTCCCAGTCAGCCCGCTTCCATCTCTGCATCATCACTTACCTTAATGTGAGATTACAGTCAAGGGCTAACTTGTAGTTGAATAAATTAAAAAAAAAAAATCGTTTGGAATGATACAAATAGAAGAAAGAAAGTAAGAAAAACGTTTATTCAAGCGCTGTGCCACACATAAATAACCAATGCCTTAAGGTAGATTACACCCGGCGTTTCAAGCACTTGCGCAAAAAACCCCCGAGCAATAGAAGCGCCCGGATAACATCTGTCATGTGTGGCACAACCAGAAAAACCGTCCCAACTCTTGTGTTTGTACTATGCCTTGTACAAACACAAGAATGTATAGCGCTGTTTTTGAGCCGGGACCCAAATAACAAGTATAAATAAAAAAATTAATAAACCCCCGACATTCGCCATTTTGTGGTGGCGGCCAACTTGGATTTACATAGTGCTATTCTACTACTCAAGCCCTTTCATTTGATACCCATATTGAGGGAGTTGTGATACAAGTGTAAATTAAAAATTTAAAAAACCCCCGACATTCGCTATTTTTTGGCGGCGGCCATCTTGGATTTGCATAGTGCTATTCTACTAATCAAGCCCTTTCATTTGATACCCATATTGAGGGTGTTGTGAAGAAATATGTAATCCGCCATTTTGTAGCGGCGGCCATCTTGGATAGATTTTCATCAAACATAGCTAACAACACTCTCGATTAATTTACCTTTCAAACAAAAAAAACCGCATTCAAATCGGTCCACCCGTTTGAGCGCTACAGGGGAACAGACACACACACACACACACACACACACACAGACACGTCAAACTTATAACACCCCGTCGTTTTTGCGTCGGGGGTTAAAAATATGTAATCCGCCATTTTGTAGCGGCAGCCACCTTGGATTGATTTCTCGATTCACTCTCGACTAATTAATTAACCTTTCAAACAAAAAAAAAACCGCATTCAAATCCGTTTGAACGCTACAGGGGAACAGACACACACACACACACACACACACACACACACACACACACACACACACACAGACACGTCAAACTTATAACACCCCGTCGCTTTTGCGTCGGGGCTGGGGGTCAAAAACACCGCGTGAACAACACAACACCGGGCTACGTTGAGTGTTTTAGGAGCTAATTGCCACTCAGAGCTGCTTCATGAACTCCTTAGTATAATAAGTAGATATATTTCCAAAAGTTCACTCTCAGAATCGGTTAAAGATTCACTAGCAGTACAGTTAAATGACGGCTCTCGAAGAGATTCATATGATAAATAATTAGTTAACGACTCATTAGACGTCATTTAAGGCACGTGCCTGAGTGCGGCAGTAAGTGTCTTGATGATGATGAAGTGCAGATGCACTCCAGATGTTTCTATAAACAAGTATAAATTAAAAATTTTAAAAACCCCTGACATTCACCATTTTGTGTCGGCGGCCATCTTGGATCGATTTTCATCAAACATAGCTAACAACATTCTCGACTAATTCACCTTTCAAACAAAAAAACCGCATTCAAATCGGTTCACCCGTTTGAGCGCCACAGGGGAACAGACAGACACACACATAGACACGTCAAACTTATAACACCCCGTCGTTTTTGCGTCGGGGGTTAAAAAAGGCAGTGTGCAAATATCGCTTTCCAATATCGGGTGTCCCTTTAGCGAATTTCAAAGGCCGCCTTTATACGTTTTATACGTTTATCTATTTTTCTTTAGCAGTCTTAAAAGGTAATCAAGTCCTTCCTCGCAGAAACGCGTAAGTGACGCGCTATGTACGGTGCATAGGACGTTCTTAGCGCGAACTAACAATGAAACCACGATTTATGTGAAAATTCAAATATTTGGAAGGTCTAAAGCGAAGGTGAAAGAGCGTCGCTTAAGCGTTTCTCCGGTATTATCAGTTTCTCCGGGTTTATTTATCAGTTTATTTTCTTGACGATTCATTATGCATTAGAAATTCGGTTACAACTGTTTGGATAATGTAAGAAGCGATCAACAAATTACTTTTGAAATTAAGATTTTTGATCAAGGATCACTCTTTACCCACAAGAAAGGATTTATCTTTTATTCGTCTAAAAGTTGATATAAAGTTATTTACAAACAAATACAGAAAAATGTATGAGAAATCAGGAAACTAACTAGTTATGTTGGTTTGTCGATGTCGGCGTGCCCGGCCTTCGATGACGGATTTATTTATACGAAAATGTATGGATTTTCAAAGTTCTTGAAATTCTTGGCAATTCACTACTTTGATAATCGTAAGAAATATATTATGACCTTCTCTGTGTAGAAATATATGATCTGTATTGTTAACAATGATTTCATATGCTGGAGGAAGTGGAGAAATTATATTGATTCTGCAAATTGTTCATTTAAAATATGAAGAATATTCACTAGTACCTAGTGTATAGTGATGCATCAGGTTCGGGCTGTGGTGCAACCTGTAACGATGAGACAGCTTACGGATTACTCGCAAATGTCATTGCTCCACTCAAGCACCTTGGGACTCCAACGTCCATCGGTTCTTCAATATCTTTCAAGACGACTAAGGGAAAATAGATTGTATGTAAAGGTGGACTTTGAGATTCGCTTTCGCGACACACGATATTGGGAGTCGATATTTGCACGTAGCTTTTTATAGCAACATACGGAGTGCATCTGAGGTAAATGAGAGCGACGCGTGACACTGCCGCACTCATGAACGTGCCTTAAATTACGTCTAATGAGTCATTAACTAATTATCGAATGCTACATTTAGCTGCACTAAAGCTTTAACCGACTTTGAGAGTGGATTTTTGGAAATCTATACAAAGGAGTAGTAGTAGTCCATGTGTAGGTAACTATTAACCTACTCTGTTTAAGTGTGGTAAATAGATACAGATAACAGTTAATAATGTTACACTTGTTTGTCGCGCACTTTATAATCTACCTTCATCATGGTCAACCCATTACCGGCTCACTACAGAGCACGGGTCTCCTCTCAGAGTGAGAAGGGTTTTGGCCATAGTCTACCACGCTGGCCAAGCGGATTGGCAGACTTCACACACCTTTGAGAACGTTATGGAGAACTCTCAGGCATGCAGGTTTCCTCACGATGTTTTCCTTCACCGTTAAAGCAAGTGATATTTATATACTTAAAACGCACATAACTCCGAAAAGTTAGAGGTGCGTGCCCCAGGATCGAACCCACGACCTCCGATTAGAAGTCGGTCGTCCTAACCACTAGGCTATCACAGCTTTTTTTCTAAAATCTACCTTAAGGCCACGTTAACACACACGTTTTACTCACGTTTTATAATGGACTAGCGGTCCGCCCCGGCTTCGCCCGTGGTACATATATAGCCTATAGCAATCAAGGATCACGTACATATCCAATGGTGAAAGAATTTTTGAAATTGGTCCGCGTGTTAACAAGAGGCCTCTGTCGGACCTCAGATAAGCTCAGAAAAAATTAGATAAGTTCCCAAAAACAATTCATATATGTAAATCCCCAATGATTTATGGTTTTCGGTCCAAAGGTCTTATCCCACATTTGACAGATGATGAATGTTGCGGCAAACAGAACAGTTTTTAATGAAAATTAATTTCGCATTTTTAAAACTCTTTTGTTAACTATAAAAATGATTGTATTTCTAATTTAGCTTTGGTAATTTTTGCATGTATCATTTTAGTAAATGAACTTTTTTCATTTTTTATTGAATAAAATGAGAAATCGTAAAATCTTAATGAATAGGTACCTACTAAAAATTCGCCTGAAACAAAGAGTGTTGATAGACTCAGAACTTACATTCAAAGCAAAGTCCATTATCATACTGAAAGCAGTTTTTGTGGCAGGGGATAATAAATAAAACTAAAGCAATATTATATACGAAACAATTTGTTTATTTTGCAAAAAGCATTTTGATTACACGCACAACATATTGGGTGTACCCGTAGATATATCTCACCATGCGATTTTGATCTTAGGCACTACATAACTTTTGCTAAATATTGATTTATCTTTACTATGGTACGTATACTGATACATCAGCGCTGATATGAGAATGTCATGAAGAATACCACGAGATATATGCTAATATATATAATAGATTTAATGCTAATTTATTGTCAAAATATATTTTAAACGGAGTACGTACAGTGTTAGAATAACACGGCTTATTTTAGACCAGGGACAAAGAAAGCGGCTTTAGCGGAAAATTTTCCACTTTGTCCGCGCAGATTTCCGTTTTTTTTAGTTTTAACTACAGAAGACCGATTACGCGAACCAAAATATAGAGTTTAATGACCTTTATAAATTAAAATATTGTTGCAAGCAAAATGATGTTGATTAATTATTATTACCATTGACTTCAAGGTCTTTTCTATCTAACAAGCATTTATTCAAAATTTATAATCATTGCCTTAATTTCGCCCACTTTACACGATTGAATTCCATACTGCAAAAATATTAAGGCAACCATAGACAAAACCACGTTGAAAGATTTGACATAACAAAAAATAATAATATTTGAATTAATAAATATCGGATTATTTTTACTTTGTTATATTACGTGTAGCTTTAGAAAAGGTACGTAGTACCTAAGACCAAGACTCAAGGCATATTGAGGCAGAGATGATTGCGCGTATTTGCGCTACTTTTTTGTTTCAAACTGTTTAGAAAAGTTGCCGTCGTTGCGTATCAAATCACGCCAATGTGCCTTGAGCTTTGCACTTTTTTTTTCAAATAATTTAATCGTTCCTATTATAATGACAATGATAATACGATTTAATGCATTGATATAACTCTAGATAATTTAAAAAGACTATTTACAACGAAAGTTTACATTTATTATTTTGGTATCGAGATTTTAACACTAAGAATTATTATGATATACATAAATAATCTAAATTGCCCTTATTTATAAAGGTTGTGAAAAGTCCCGTACGTAATCTGCCCCATAAGATCATATGGTTTTATAATCTTTCACTATTGTATTCAATTTACTGTTTTGGAATAGGACCATTTTAGTCGATAACAATTTCAAATTTTACTAATTTTAATAAATGCACTGTGTTGTGTTGTTTTGAAGCAATATTTATGGTAAATATTCACGAAACCTTACATTTTTGTACCCACTGCGATTTCTATCTTCTTTATTTTCGTTACATTGAGAGACAGTCGAAGGTATAACGCGTCATTTCTGAGTAAAGCATTGCAAAGTAAGCAGAACTGAAATTGAATGTATAATATTATATATGTGAAGAAACAAATCAACAAAACAAATCAAAGTGCACATTCGGATCTCTTTTTTTCCTTTACACAAATTACTAAATTACATAATGAAAATAAAATTCAGTTTACTTTGCAATATTTTTAACAAATGCGTCGCTTCGCTTCGAGTCTGCCGCAATGTGCCTTGAGCCTAAATATGCACCAGGCAAGGGACTCTTCATAACTTTTCACAAACGTGGGCTTTTAAATAAACTCTGAATAACTTTGTATAACTTAACATTATAAAATGGTAACTCTGCAAAGCTCTAAATAATATCTGTATTTAATTTAATTACTAATAAAATTGTTTAATTTGATAACAAAAATGATTTACAAGGAATAATACAAAGTATCACAGTCCAGGTGTAATAAAGAACATTTATTTCAAACAGAATAACGCATGTTATCTATTGCCAGCAGTACCTACATATTATTGTGGTTTAGTGTCCGTTCAGACGGACCACACCAAAAACACCACCGCGTCGAAAATGCCACTACAAAATATTATGGTAGAGGAGCCGAGGATGCTAAATGTGGATTTACTCGAGTGTCGTCGGGACCTATTATATTTTGTAGATTAGTTGATAGGAAGAATAAAAGGTTGTATAAGGTTTAAGTGGTGGGGAAAGCGTCTAGTTGCACGTTCTCATTTTCAATAGACGATTTTTATAACTTCGGCTTGTGGAAATCGGCTGATTATATTTTTTTATTATTTTTGCATCATTTCCTTCAAAATAGATAAAATTCAACCACCCTCAAGATTCGAGAAGGTCAAGATAACATTTTTTTTTGCAGCTTTGTAACGCTCCCACTCTCATACGTTACGTTCAAATATTTCTGAACGTTTTACGTTCTGATTTTCTAAATATACTTTTCTTAGCTCGTAATTAACTCACCATACCTTAATCTGACTTTGAATTTCTGAGTATTTCTGTCCATCATTTTTTTTATTTTATGCGCGGCTCTATATAAAGGGCATATATAGTACATATATGGTAGAGGGTACTTAGCAGGATGCAAGATGCCTCCCATATCTTAATCTGACGCGCTCGAGTAAATCCAAAAATCTCCTCTTGGGCTCCCCTACTATTACGTGATATTACTAAAAACGGTATGGTGGTCGCATGTGCTCGACCGCTTGTGTGCGAGTGTCGCGAGTGATATAAAAGGTCAAAACTCAAAATCATAACGAATTTGGTAAAGATCTCCGAAATGGCTGATTCAGGCTTCACAAGATAGGGGGCAGTTTTTCGGTGCGACTTGCATATTATTCTATTAATACTAGTAAATGAGTGACCTCTAGATCAGTATACTACAGACATTTTGTCAATGCGGCGCTGGCGTTGTGGCACGTCTGTAAGGACCCTACTGTGCTATTTCAGAGCTGATCGTAGCTGCTATACCCCTTAGACATCACATGTCTAAGGGATACAATAGCCTTAGATCAGATACATAGATACAGTGCTTGTATAGGGTACAGTGGTTGTAGGGTAAGCCTTAGAAACTCGTATAATGTGACGTAACACTCATTGCTACTAAGGTGGAAACATACTTACAACGAGCTCTCACCCGAAAAACGTTGCGTGTTTTGTAGTTATAGTTATATTTAAGGCCAGGAACAAATTAAGCGCTGACGCGGAATGTAGCGCGCGGAAATCCGCTTACGGATTATGCTGCTATGTCTCAAATTCAAGCGTCAGGGCGGATTTATAGACACAAGTAACTCGATAGCAGTAGCAAGTTTAGGTGTTGGCATATCTGTGTGAATAAAACACCAAAGAAGGCGACGCCCGCAAAGCTCGCGGGCGCCCGCGGCCCGCTGGTGCTGCGGGACCCGCAGGCAACAGCGCACTCCGCGGGATTAAATCGCGTCGTGAGTTTTGCTCTCTACATTTCCATATATTTCGCGATCGTACGAGTGTTGCGGGCCCGCGGTCGCGGCGGGCGCGGGTGCAAACCGCTTCGTGAGTTAATAGTTCTGAGCTTGTGTTTACGTTTGATTTGCACCTGGCATATATCGTGGTAATATCTATAACCATAATTACATTGACTTTAGCTTAACTTAAGCTGATTTAGAAAACTATGAATGCTTATAGCCTTTTAGTGACATTACAAACACCCACAACGCAACTTAAATACTGATTTGTTGTATCCTCATTCAATGAACAATGTAGGCAGGTAAGTCTATTTTGCACTGCTTATAACATTATTTGGTATTGTCTATTAGATAATCGTTTACGTATCGTAAATGTTTGCGCTAAATAAATAATCCGAAACAAATGTAAAATTATGTTTAATTTCATAATCTAAGCTATACACTGATCTACTTATTCAAAATGACTTTTAAAGTTACATATTGCTGTTTGACTTTTAACTAGAACTATTACGTTTATATAATCGAAAGAAGTTCTATGAAAGTCACATGTAAGTACCTACACATTATTAATATTGTTATATCCACGATCATATATAATACATATTATTTGGAGTTACATGAACTTACGTCTATGTCATAGTAATAAATACACAGAAATCTTTGAAACTGCATACACTACTGTATTGTGGTGCGTTGCAAGTTGCAATCAGGGGGGCTATTCTCTAACTTTAGTTACCTACCAATAGTAAATGATTGCCAACGAATTAGTTCGATATACATTGCTGCTTTACTATGTGAAAATATATAAACAGTGATTTCGTTTCACACGTAAAACAGCGATGATGTTGAGAAAGCGTAGTATCTATTGCCAGACCTTATACTTGGTGGGCAAACATAAATGGGTCGCAAGGAGCCGCTGGATATAAGTGGCGTAAGACCGAGACGTCTGGAAGTCCTTACAAGAGTCCCTATGTGTATTGTGTATGTCTATCGAATGAAGCAGATAGCCCAAGAGCTCACGACGCGAGACCTTCGTTATTTTATTAAAACTGACAGTTTCTCTGTGTATGTCTCCAATACAGGTAAGAACGACCAGCGAGTATGAAGTTGGGATCATGGTTACTTTGGGAGATAACAGGTAATAAAGGTGTACTAAGGTGTGTAAGGTCTACGTCTTGACGTAAAGTCTAAGTTTTTTATATTGTCTTCAGGATAACTTTAGAAATCACGTTATCCATTACCGGACACTTATCACAGTTGCTACCTCCTGCCAGACGCCCTTAAAGTTTAAAAGTTCAAGGGTGTCTGCCAGGCACTATTCCGAAGAAATAGATTTTTTTACGCTTTTATTACTTGTTATCTCCCAAAGTAACCATGATCTCAACTTCATAGTCGCTAATCGTTCCTCCCTGGGTTGGGGACAATACACAGAGAAACTTTCAGTTTTTATAAAATAACGAAGGTCTCGCCGCGTCGTGGGCTCTTGTTCTAAGACGATTGTTATGAATGTTTACTTTTATGATCAAAGCATCTAAGGAGACTCTAGTGAAATGAAAAGCTATTGATTGGTCTCCGTTGAGATTGGCCGCCATGGCCGAATTTCGGTCAGGAGTATTAAGGCATCACCCGCTGTCTCGTTACGACGCACCAAAACACAGTAACATGTTTGCGATTTGTTGAAAATCAAGAAACAAGAGTGAATGATGAAAATAAAATTACGTTGGACGGATTCAAAAGAAACAAATGAAATTTCAATTGGGCTAAGCAATTTTTCTTATACAAATAACATTAATTACAATTCACAATAATAAAAAGACTTTGATATTCAAATAACACAAAATACTCCAATTAAATTATTTGTAATGCCGGAGGTATTTTACAATTTAAACTGTCGTGAGTCTTTCATAATTATTATGAATAAAACTACGGTTCAATCCATTAAGGTATTGTCGGTGTATGTTCGACCTGTTTCGGACTAATTTGGGATCTTAAGTTGCTTAGCCACTTTACAACATGCACGGGGTAAACTAGTCGGGCAAACACCGACAAAAACCTTCCGTGAGTAATTGGTTGAGCCATTGCCTTGTCCGTACCAAAGTTATTATTTGTGAGACTTTTAAAATAAACATAACATTAGTAAGATATGATTTCATTAAACAGTTAGTTGTAATACCTAAAGAAGTCACAACCATATAATTATTACTGTTATTACATTTACAGCCCATTTTAACATTTATATTTATTAAATTTTTATGACATTAACAGTCATGGAAATCTCAAGTAGTAGAAATAATAGATTTGGGCTCTAATAAATACATCTAGATTAAAATTGGCTATAGGACCAGTTATTACTTTATTTCGTTTCCTAATACTTTTTTAATACATTTACGACTTGAGCCTTAAATACTTATTTAAAGGAAGACACGTTGAGTTTAAAAGGGCGACATCATAACGAAAGCTGTTTAAGTTTCAGTAAAGTTTTTTTACACGGTTTTATTAAAAACTAGCTATTGCCCGCGGCTTCGCCCGCGTGAATTTCGGTTTTTCACAAATCCTGAGAGATAAGTAGATTTCTGGTCCACCCGCCCCCCGCCGCGCGGCGGCATACCGCGGTACCGCGTACGGCGCGGGGCGCAGGGCGCAGGGGCGCGCGGCGCGGGGAGTTCCATGCAGCGCGAGCGTCGGCCGTCGCTCGCGCGCAGCGAAAATACCTATCAGGGCGTTTTTTACCGATTTCAAAACAACTCCTTTTTTGAAAGTCGGTTAAAAAAGTAGCCTATGTTACTCCTTGGTTAATCCTCTACTTGTCTGTGAAAGTCCCGTCAAAATCGGTTCAGGCGTTTCGAAGATTAGCCCGTTCAAACAGACAGACAGACAGACAAAAATTTTAAAAACGTGTGATTCGGTTATGGTATCGTCCAAATAACCATATGAGCTTAATATGTGGTAGTTATTTCGAAATTACAGACAGACACTTCAATTTTATTTATTATAGTATAGATTGTTAAAAGTTTTGCGCTTGTTAATGAAATCCCTAGTACGGGTTTTCAGTTCTCGAAATCGCAATTCGAGCATATACCTTTTCCATACATTTACAGCACCTCTAGCGGAAATTTTGTGACCTAAAAGTAACAAAACAATATTTACTTCATTCAACAAGAAAACAGTTTGATATACATCCAATTTTTGTCGGTGTGTGTCCGACTGGTTTAAGGCGGATACGAAACTATTAAAGTTTACAACATCAAAGTAGGTATGTAGAATCTTGTAAATTCCGAAGTAACTTAAATTACACAATGCATTGACCAAATTTTAGGAGAATTAGGGCCTGTTTCACCACCTTCTGATAAGTGTCGGATAGCCTAATCGTTAAGTCTCAACGTTTTGCTACTTTCTTACTTTATGTCAAGTGACAAAAGCAAAAGTAGATAGCTATCCAATACTTATCAGAAGGTGATGAAACAGGCCCTTAATGTCCGATTCTACTGAAACTTACAACAGCTTTGTAAATAATTATTATGAGATCGCTGAGTTCAAGCAAATACATCTATATCATGGACATTGACAGACAGATATTATTCATGAGGAATTAAAGATGAACACCGAAGAAATTATTATATCTATGATTTGGATTACGTTTAATATTTTGAGCAGTTCATTATGCTGTACCGTTTTTGCGATAAATTTCTAGCTAGGTAATATTCTTTGAATCTCTTAGTGCCTGTTTCACTACCTTCTGATAAGTATCCGATAGCTTTTGTATTTGTCACCTGACATAAAATAAGAAAATGACAAAACTTACGTTTAGGCTATCCAATAATTTTTTCAGAAGGTGGTGAAACAGATCCTTAAAATATTAAAATCCTGGTAGATAAACATTGATAGAAATGCATTTGGTGAATGAAAAGGGCCACTTTAATTTTCTGCTGGCCGGCTTGCCGACTATTACGGGTTTTCATATAAAAATTAAAAATATGTATCATGAACGCATCGATCAAATTCGCAAGCAACATCGAACCATTTTTCTTCGGCCAGCGCCACACGAATTATTTTTTGAAATAATATAAGTCATTTAGCTCGTCTGCGTAACTCAAAGAGATATGCAATGTTCCTTCCGGTTGCCCTCTATAGTCTAGTCGACAAGTTGAAAATGGTACAAAATAGAGATACTGCTCTTAAAATTATATGCGATAGCTCATTGGATCCGGAATGACGCCTAGAAAAATGTGCCAAAAGCGTGAGCACATAAAAAATTGCAAAAGTTATAAACAATTAAAGATGAAAAAAAAAATGGCATTTCGTTTTATGTTAATAACTCGAAAAATATTTATATTTAAGCAATTTTGAAAAAAAGCTCGTTAAAGAGGAGGAAATTTCCAATAAAAAAGTCTCGAATTCCGAAACTCTATCTCCATTATTTATAACTTTAATTTGACGTTCAAAATAGGGCTCCGCGCGACGTTTACGGCATGCGCGCGCGAGCGCTCAGCAATGAAAATAATTTTTTTATAACATAAAATGTGATTTTAAAATGTGAAAAAATTTTAGTGTCTTCTTAACACTTGAAAGCATCGAGCTCTGAAGAAAAAAAAGTTTAATCACCATTTTTCAATAAGTTATTCAATTGTAAATTAACAAATTTGTTCCCAATTTCCGTTGGCATAAACAATGTGATGAAAGGTATAAATAATTGGCCTAAAAATTTTAAAGTTCGTAAAGCCCTTCTTATATATATACTTCATAAGATCCTGCGATAAATTTTCGTAAAAGTTTATTAATTTGTTAATTATGAATTTTTATAACTATTGAAAAATCATAATAATCATATAAATCATATGATTTACATTTTCTTGGCTTTTTTCAAAATTGCTTAAATATAAATATTTTTCAAGTTATTAATATAAAATGAAATGCCATTTATTTTCATCTTTAATTGTTTATAACTTTTGCGATTTTTTATGTGCTAATACACGCTTTTGGCACATTTTTCTAGGCGTCATTCCGAATCCAATGAGCTATCGCACATATGATAATTATAGGAGCAGTATCTCTATTTTGTACCATTTTCAACTTGTCGACTAGACTACTAGTTTATGTATGTAGAGTTGTGCTTGGCTGCAATTTCACCTGATTATCAAATGTCAAAGCAGCCTAACGTAGCGCGCTTGCCTAGAAGATGCCTATTCACTCTTGTTGTGAAAGTTATATTATAAAATGGCATGGAAAGTAAAGTCTTCTGCTTTCCCTGCCATATTCCATGTGCAGTGTGAATTAGAAAAGTATCGGGAGCGTATGGCTTTTTCATGCTGCCCAAAATTTTAAACGTGATTCATATTAGTCAAGGTTAGCATTTAAATGTCTACAGACACTGGTAAACACGACACCAACACACCAAATACTAATCGGTCTGTTAAAGTTAATTAAATAGCACATCAATTATTTATTTTAAAACTCGATTTTTCTATTGAAGCGTTATTTGTCCCCATAATAATTCATTATCATATCTTTTTATTAATGTTTAAAATGAAATTATTTATACAGGGTGTTATTTTGAGAGTAGACCATGAGGCTTAAAACTTAAACTTGCAGAGAGAAAGGTTTAAGGAACATGACACCAATTTATGAAAAAATGTATGAAAAGTTCTGCTTTTAAAGATTTTCAAATAATCTCGAACCCAGTTCAGATAATAATTGAAGCTATAATTTTTGAAAAATAAATCAGAAGTGATTTTATTTCGGTGATCGATGAATTTGTAAGAAAGAAACGTTGTAAAGAAACCCAGCCTCTAAAATAAAAACAGAAAGATTTACGAATTGCCAAGTTAAGCTCCATTGGGATATGTTTGGTTACATTTTTATTTTTGGTTTTTTATTAAGTTTTAGAAAAATGTTTTCAAGTTGTATTTTTTCTCTCAAATTGACGTCATGACTCCTTAATTCTACTCTATCTCAGATATGTAGTTTAAGTTTTTGAGTCACTGACCGCTCTCAAAACACCACCCTGTGGTTATCCTATAAATTATAATATCGTCTCTTACTCTACTTATAATTATCTACTGTACTAAATTTACTCCTAACTTTATTTACAGTTTGAACGCCGACGGCTTATTATGTACAAGACTTTGTCATTGAAATTACAATTTACCTACCGTTTATCTCTAGGCGAAAATAGTACTCAAGCAGTATCTAAATTGAAATTATTTAAATTTAACCAAAAGTTAACGTCGTTCATTTGTGCCTATGCACACTGGGTTATTTACCTACGCGAATCACACAGTCTATACTAATATAAACAGGCTTGTCCTGGATGACTGATCATCAACGCACAGCTTAAAACCACTGAAGCTAGAAACTTGAAATTTTCACAGTAGCTTCCTTTTATAACGTAGGCGCACACTAAGAAAGGATTATTGCAAATTCCACCCCTAGACTAAGTCGTTTAAATAGGGGATGAAAGTTTGTATGAAAGTCCGTCATTTTTCAATTTATATCATATATACACATGAAAATCGGTATTTGTACTGTCGGTTAAAAATAAATAATACGTGTTTATGGAATTTCGAAAAAATTACCCCCAAGTGGGTTAAATAGCGGATGAAAGTTAGTATAAAAGTCCGTCATTTTATAAGTTATAGTCGTGAAAGTCGATATTTCGGATTTTGGTTAACAATAAAGAATTACGTGTTTCAGTATTGTTGGAAATTCTACCCTCAAATAAGGTATGAAAGTTTGTATGAGACTTGTAAGAAATTACGCGGACGAAGTCGCTGGCATCAGCTAGTGCTGATATTTATGAACATTTATGGTGGCATTACAAGGTGTTTCTATTTCTATATTAACGCAGCAATCTGCTTTTTGGACTTAAAACGCGCCGTAAACGAGCGTACGTCAAACGCACAGCGTGAACACGCCAGTAAATACGTCGGGTGCATAGGCTCTTAGTTCAATACAAAATTAAACGTGAATTTTTATGTTAAATCAAACGAGTTTCAAACGAGCTATTCAAGAATTCTTGTTTATTCGAAGTTTTAAAATCTGGTTTGCAAAAAAAAACCAAACTAATATTCTTGACATATTACCTATTATTGCTCATGCGAAAATGTATTATTATTTCGCCACAATTATTGCTATAAAACATGCAAATAAATAATAATTGTTAAATCTTAAAAATATCAACTGAACTAGCCTAAATTAATTTGTTTTCTTCGTCTACTTAATTCTAATAATAATATTATTTTATCTATACGTTTACAAACATTGAGATTTCTACAAAATATGAATTTTCAAATTCATTTGCTTAGATATACTTCAACATCTTTAAAACTAATATATACAACGTACCTTTGGCCTTTCAAATGTGTTATTTTAAGGTTTAGGCCAAGAATTCAGCCACCTTTAGAATATGTATTTACCTACTAGAAAATTACTTATTATTTACACACCAATCTATATACATTTTATTATTTCATACTTACATTATTTATCAAGGTTATCTACAACTGAAAACACAGAAATATATACCGTTAATACAATATTAAGCCTACTATTTGAGATAGTTTGTAGAGAACACTTCTATTAATTTCATAGATTGAAGTTTTAAAGTTACTTGTCTTGAAGATCACGTCTACCATTTCAAAATAGAGAAATTCGTTTAAAAATATGTACAACTATAATAATATTACATTGTTCTTAAATCAGTCACTTACGGAATTAGTTACGTCGTAAGATATTTCGTTGAGACACTAGGCCTGTCATACGGCTGACACTTCGTCTCGCCGCGGCGATATTCAAAGAGACGCCAGATCCGATTGTCTTCTAGAAGGCAACGGCACTCGTAACTGCGCCGAGCTCCGTCGATCCAATCTCTCTAATGCATCCGAGTCGTGAGATACACGCCGGCAGAAATTACAGAACGCACAAGCCAACGTATTCTTAAAAGCGTTGCGGAAGTCTCTATTGAAATACGCGTAGATGATCGGATTCAACGCCGAATTGAAATAACCAGTCCAAAACATGATCACAGTCACTACCTCGGGGTATTCACAAGTTTCGCACAGGGACGTCGACAGATAGAACAGAAAGAACGGCAGCCAGCAGAGGATAAATGCGCCCATGATAATGCCCAGCGTTCGGGCTGCTTTGTGCTCCCGTTTCATTTTCAAAATGTTCTTATCTTTAGTCGGGGTGTTAGCGTTGATATGTAGCCCGTTTTTATCACTGACGTCTCTCGAATGACGATGCATGAGCATTGCGTTGCCAGCTCTCGCGTGAAGCGCCTTCTCTTGGCGATTTGCTTCTTTGAAAATGGCGAAGTACGTGAACAGCATTATCGTGCATGGTATCCAGAACGATATAGAGCTGGATATGACGGCGTATGGCTTATTAACTATGAATTCGCATTCGTTTAATTTTCGCGTTTGTATATGGTAACTGGTCGTGTACCAGCCCATGAAAATGGGGGCATACGAGATTGTTATGGGGCTCAGCCATGTCGCTGCTAGCATAACAAACGCCATCTGAAATAGGAATGAGAAGGATCACAATCATAATCATTCACCTACTTTGCAAGAATTTGAATTGAAGTTGACGATACAATTTAAAGTAAGATTCCCTTTATGAGTAAGAATCGATTTGAATCACGTTCAATTGTTGTCGATATATATGTCCAACTGTATTGGGCTCAATCGGGTTCCTTGAGATTCTGTGGTGATTCTATGGCACGCGCTGGGTGGCGCTGGTCCGCTGACACTGTAAGAACTAATATCGCGCAAGTGAAAACTTAATCGAACATACACCGATAAAATGGACGTAATTTTAACCGATTCCAAAATCATAATTAAATAGATTTTTTTGATAAATCCAGAGAACACTTTAAAACTTTTTATGTCTAGTTAAAAGCTTTAATTAAATAATAAAGTTTTACGAAGAACATAATTACGTTGCTTAGTTCAACACAAGCGAGTTAAATAATTAGACTCCGTGGCGAAAACATTCGATCAAGTAGACGTCTTTAAGAGCTTTATTATGCTTTAAAACCCATTAAATTGTAACAACATAATTTTCTTTGCAGAAGTTTGTCTATGAAACGCTTATAATTTTATAAAAGTTAATAACCCCTTCCAAATAACCCTTTTAGTACAGTATTAAGTAATTTACACTTTGTTTTAAGTAGACGACTACTTAAACAAAAACGTTTTAACGTTTTTAAGAAGATAAAGAATTTCCATTAATATTTAAAATACTAAAAATACTCTGGATATACAGTTTGGATTTTGTTAACAACCTATCAAATGGAAATTAAAACAAAAGGCATTTTTAAGATTGTAATAATTAGTTGGGCTTAAGTATGGTTATGCCGAGCTTACACATTGTAGTAACGTTGATCGAAGGTTGAGTATCGAAACACCATGACTTCAGAGTGAAATGGACATATCCAGCCATTCATCTACAGCCGCTCCCCAAGGGGAATTTTGCAAAATAAATATTCGAAGTATTTACGTATGAATTACGACTTTGAAATAAGAGGCTTTGGGTCTATTTCGCTATGATATTATAGTTTTTCGATATTCGAATTCTAGTAACGTTTTCGAGGTGTGCAAGCTCAGCATAACCATACAGTTCTGCTCGATAAATTGTCTATAAAACATTTTGTGCAACTGTAGCTAAGTACATTGTACAATTATTGTGCTCTTAAAAAATTACCCACTTTAACCTTTAGTAGCCCAACGTTGTAAACGTACTGAAATACGAAGGAATCCAAATTCCAAACTAACCTACTTTTGTTCGTACCACGAGGTGAAGCACGAAACTAACATGGCATTCGCGTTACATTCGCTCACGTATTCTGTTTAAGAAGCCTATCTGTCAGATCTAAAATGATGATAAAAACAACTAACCTTCTTCGTCATTTTAATCGGATATTTCAGAGGTTTCACGATAGCGTAATATCTATCAACGGATATACAGCAAAGGTGCAGGATCGAGGTGGACGTGAAGTAAACGTCAGAGGAGTTCCACAGGTCGCAGATGATGGGGCCGAAGATCCATTCGTTGTAGAACTGCACGCTGAAATTGAAGGGCATCACCACCATCGCGACGAGGATGTCCGCGAACGCCAGCGACACCACGAAGTAGTTTGTTATGACGCGAAGTTTTCTGCAATAGAAAACTTAGTGATAGAACCTGATAATTCTAAATCGAATAATAGAAATGGTATCAACTGTCCTTTAGTACTGGGATAGCGTGGCGCAGATTTTGAGATACAAAAAATAATAATAAATAGAATCGATGTGTCTGTCTGCGATTTAGACTTATGCCGAATATATTGCCTCTTATTAAATTCATATAATAGTAGAACCCAAACACACGGTTATACAAGGTAACAATAATAATTTTATAAGTCTACCCTAAATATTATACCCAAAATTTTTCCAGTATCAGTATCTAGAATGTTATTAGCGATTTTAATACTTATTAATAATATTACCTGGATATGGATAAAAAATATTTTCTATCCCTAAAATCAAAGAGTTCCCACTAGAATCTAAAGCCATGCGGCGGGCTATCAGCTAGTACGAAATAATTAGGCCTACATTTATCTTTAGCAAATTAAATTACAATGAATTACGACACAAATAAGTCTATTTTTCAATTATGTGCACTGTTGTCACTTCTATTCCCATTCTAAATTCTGTTGATAAACTTGATACCTTATATATGCAAAAAATATTATATATGCAAATGACAGTAGTCAGGGTTCAGCAACTATAGTCCTATGCCACTATATACGTATCATCTTACTGCTCTCAAAGGCTCGATATGCCTTTGATCAAAGAGCCAAGTGGTGATCTTTTGTAAATATGTGGTTCAAAGTTTTTTAATATGTGGCGATGAAACGAAATTCTATCCTTTGGAGCTGTATTTACTTTATCTACAGTGAGATTTAAATTTGTTTTATATTATTCTTGTCTTGAATCTTGATATAATTTTAAGATTGAGTCTAAAAATTACATTTAGTTAAATACTACTAAAGATTATTTTAATTTGGATGGAATAAAATATTACGATTCTACTATTCACAATGATTTTTAGCAAGAAATCACGATCACATCACCTTTGATTATAATATGCATTCATTTTAGGTCTTCTAATTAATTATCTGAGCTCCCATCACTGCCATAGTTACAATCAACAGCAGCAATGCAGTCGATCATTGAGAATCTGCGATTACTTCTATCTCCAACAGTCTGAACACTTGTAATGATTGTAGCACCTACTGATTAGCAATATTTACCTGTGATGCAGGACATCATCAACACGTTTCCAAGTACTACCATGATCACGATCACCAATGTGGTCCAAAATTTGACTATCAACGTGTATTACCAATTTCAAATGCTAATAAGTTTTTGCACATTCTGGTAACTTCACTATTATTCTTCTTAGCGTGTTCTCTCCTTGCGGAGGTTGGCAATAATTAAGGATATTTCAATTTTGAATTTTGTTATATTACCAACCAAATCTGAGAGAATCTAACGTGAGATATCAAGCTGTTGAGACTAGCATTTGAATATTTGAATATCAAATAATTGACCTTCAATCGCCAACAGTCTGAACACTTGTAATTAATATACCACCGACTGATCAGTTATATTTACCTGTGCCGCATGACACTGACTATCACCAGCATATTTCCGAGTACCGCCATGATCACGATCAGCAGCAGCACCGCGGTCCGCAGTTTGAACATCACCGTCTGCGTCCATTCCGGGTCTGCCACCTCCGTCTCATTGCTCGTCAAGTTCCGGGTCACGTTTACTTGATCCATAAGGGGCAGTCTGGGTTTTAGAATGTTGTTTAAATTTTCGTTATTTTCTCCACATAAATATTAATTTAAATTTATAATCGTTGTTTTGAAAAATATTCAAGATTTAACTAAACCCTCTCTGGCTCAGTGGAGTATGTTGTGATCTTATAAGTGGAATGTCCTGGATCCAATTTACAGCAGGATTTTAGTAATTTGTAATTTTTAAATTATCTCTAGTCTGGGGTCTAGTGGCTAGTTACTATTCTAGCGGCAAAGACGTACCGCCAAGCTGTTTAACGTTCCGGTAAGACGCCGAAAAGAAATTGGATTAGGAATATGGGATTAACGAAAAGTGCCATACTCCTTCTTGGTTAGTCCGCTTCCATCTTAGACTGCACCGTCACTAACCACAAGGTGAGATCGCAGTCAAAGGCTTATTTATGAAGACTTAAAAAACCTCTGTATGGATTTTTTTTTAATGAAAAGCAGTTGCTTTAGATTTGTTTTTATTATAATATAGAATATTAAGATTTGCTATCCACGATATTGATACGACCAAACTTTGAGTTCCATCTATACTTAGAACTAAATAATATGACTATATTGATATTCAAAACATATCTTATTTGCTTTAAAATAAGTTTAAATTATTTGAAGCAATACTCAATTATGTACCTATTTTACTTTTTATCAGGATGTCAAAATAGTTCAAAATACCTTTATCTTTCTCGTCTAAATCTCGTTACACTAGTTTCACTGTCACAAGCCACCACAGTCCTTATTCTTGATACCATTTCATTGGTCATTCTTGCTTAAGTTACTGTAATAAAAGCTGGATTAAGAAATACTTCATCCTTTTCTTCTTAACTGTCTCCGAACCTATTTCCAATGTTCTTCTCACATACATCTTTGGCTATAATAACTTCATTTTTGTGGCTTTTATCTAGTACGTTCTCTTCGGTAATTTCTATTAGTCCCTTCGATCTGTAACAATACAAAATATTATTTAATTTTAATCCATTCAATAAATAATCAATCTAAAAAATTAATATCAGGAATTGATCATGTGTGTTGGGTTCTTCAGAGTTAAATGCTGTCTCCTAATTCATTTTAGCTATAAAACGGTAAGTAAAACGTGCGTGTTAACAAGAGGCCTAACGCAATTCTTCAGTGTGGGACCATTTTGGTCACGATTTGTCTACGTCTATCGGTTCTTAGAACTACATGCCTCATTATCATACTTTATAAAAATAGATTTTTTATTCAATAAATTGTTTACACTACTGTACTGTACATATACTGTATATAATTACTTCTAACTCCCATCCTCTATACTTGAGTGTAGAGGGAGGAAGCAACTATAAGACGTACGAATTCTAATAAAACCCGGGATCGACGACTCAACGTGCTTTCCGAGGCACGTACGGCGCTGTAGTAATACTAAGTTATGCGTAGGAAAATTAAAGAGCCAAATCAGACCTGCAAAGTCGGTCACCGACTTTGCTCAACTTTGCTTAAACAACGCAATCGAATTCATATCTTGGTGCTAAGTTATAATACCACCCTGCTAAAATTAAAATAGTGAGTGATTTTATCAAATATTTTTACACTTAGCTATAATGATAAATCATAAAACAAAAAAAAAATGTTATTAATAAACTTAATTAAAATCATTATATAATATTAGCACCTTCTGTACACATTTATATATACTTATAATATTAGAACTTCTGTGAAATCCCAGCAAATATGATATTTAAAATATTTTACCGTACATGTATTTTACGGTAGCCAGGGGAACAGTGTTTTTAACGTAAGCAAATAATAATTATGAGGTGAAATAAAAATTAAAAAGGTTGTTGTACAAGCACGTCAGGAGTAATAAAATAATGAAATAAACGGATGCGCAATATTTGTTTAGGGTATCTGTAGGGGCCGCTACAGGGGCTCGAAAATAAAAAATAAAAATAATATAACATTCTTTCAACATGTTTATTTAATAGCCATGAGGATACTGACACATGTATAATAATTATAATCATTCATCGCCGGCTGATGAATTACGGTTATTTTATCATTAAATGATCTTTCAATCTTAGATACTTTCGCCCCTTGCAGCAGCGCAGGCTCCTCGTGACCACGATCCATGCAACTGGATCGACATATCGACCAACAAACAAACATTTTTATCGTGGTTTATTATATACAGTGTGTCCGGGATCGAATTAGCGATATTTTAGGGACATATTCTACAACTCATTACCTCTCTGAAAATACCACTTATTAGGGCCTGCCCCCCTCCCCCTCCCAGGGACAGCCATTTCAATTTGGTGTGCGTTTTTGTGGGTATGTGCGCACAAAAAATGTAATAACTCGAAAGTCTGCTGATGCACAGGTCTTCAAATGACCTTATTCGATTGGATACAATATTCTCCATCATTAAATACCAAACAATAGAATAAAATGTTAAAATAACTCGATCAAAAATGCTTCGGAAAAAAAATATTTTTTCAAAAATATTGAAAACTACAAGTTTTTGCTGCATTTTGCAAAAACGAGGTCATTAAGACCACATTATTAAGTATTAAATCGACAGCTTTTGAGATAAGCAACAAAACGACATAAAAAATTTGACTGTAAGTTACTTACTTCTGGAGATATTGGTAATTGTAAGTACTTCGTCCCCAAGCCCCCAAGCATGAATTACGAGTATTGAACCCAAATTTAAGTATCATCATTTTTTTACTGCAAATAAGGTAAAAAAATCTTAACTTTATAATTTAATTTTTGTTAGTTATAAACTCAATAACTCAAGAACTCTAAAGATATCCTAAAAACTAGGTTATTTCCGCCACAAACCGAAATTACCATCTCTGTTCTGTTAGCTAGTTGCTTCATGTTGGGAGGATCGTTGGATCATGTCCAAATACAACTTATTTTATCTGCAACGGACAAGATCGTCTCCAATAATTCTTTTCTGGTATTTGGTACCATATAAAAGACCTTCTGCTTCATAGGTCCTCGTAAAAAGAAGTCCAAAGGTGTAAGGTCTGGAGAATGAGGTGGCCATTCCATTGAATTGCTGCCACGTCCGATCCAAGGCGAATAGTTGACATCTAAATGCTCTCTTATGGCTATAATAATACCGAGTAGGCATGTCTTTAAACTTAGCAAACATCACAAACCTGAATCACAAACAAAAATGAGTAATAACTTAAGTAGCGATCATAACGCCTCCTCTCCAGGAACAACAAAATAAAATTTCAGATATTTCAATTTTTTATACGAATTTTTAATCAGTTGAAGTAGGGGTCCGATCCTTAGTTTTAACCTCATTCGCTGACTAATCAAAAACAATATTATTATTACCTGATCGCCCGAGGTATGCGATGGAAACCCACATTCGAATAACATAAGAACTTACGCGCTCGCGGTTAAGTTATGTTTAAACAATAATATCTCCAAAAGTAAATAACTTACAGTAAAAATTTTTATGTCGTTTTGTTGCTTATCTCAAAAACTGTCGATTTAATACTTAACAATGTAATCTTAACGACCTCGTTTTTGCAAAATGCAGCAAAAACTTGTAGTTATCAATATTTTTGAAAAAATAATTTTTTTCCGAAGCATTTTTGGTTGAGTTATTTTAACATTTTATTCTATTGTTTGGTATTTAGTGATGGAAAATATTGTATCCAATCGAATAAGGTCATTTGAAGACCTGTGTATCAGCAGACTTTCGAGTTATTACATTTTTTGTGCGCACATACCCACAAAAACGCACACCAAATTGAAATGGCTGTCCCTGGGAGGGGGAGAGGGGCAGGCCCTAATAAGTGGTATTTTCAGAGAGGTAATGAGTTGTAGAATATGTCCCTAAAATATCGCTAATTCGATCCCGGACACACTGTATATATTTTTATTGTATTTTAAATTATTAAATAATTAAATTCGACTATGTCGGTAAACCACGAAATAAGACTTAAATCATTACCTGGTTTGGTGCGGTATGAAATGACTTGTTACCAGTACACGCGATGAATGTGATCACTTTGGTTACTATTGAAACCCAAGCGAGTGCTGTTCGAACTAGGTATTGATCGGTATGAAATTAAATTCTGAAATGCAATGCTCCCTCCCACACTATAACCATTCCAAGTCTCTTAGCAAGGTTCACAGCTTTGTAGCGAAATTCCGGAAAACCCGTCCGAAATACGGCCCGATAAACAGCTCCACCAGAAAGGCTTCAGCAGTAGGGTTATGCCGAGTCAGCACACCTCGACAACGCTTCTAGATATCGAATATCGAAAAATTACACTATCAGAGTAAAATTAATCCAAAGCCTCATAATTTAAAGTCATAGGTACATATTATAGTCAGTCATATTCTAAGTACATAATTTTAATTTTTATTTAGCAAAATTTACGATTTGGGGCTGTTGATATATGGACGAACTCAGACCTTAAAACAAGCCAATTTAGGTCTAGTTTACTTTGAAGTTATTATTTCGATACTTGAATTCAATCAACGTTGCCGCAATGTACAAACTGGGCATAACCCACAGGAACGGAGTGAACTATGCAACTTAATAACGTCGACCCATTTCAGTGCTAACGATGGAATTTCCCCTTATTATTCTAGCGGCGAACGCTTATGAGTTACGAACTTATGTTAGGCCGGGCACAGTCCTTACCTACAATACGCTACAAGTACCTAGCGCGCTCCGGTTAGTCGGGCCCATTCCATAACCTTTACGTAGTCAGAATGGATAAGAACTACGCGATAGAGAGGTATATAGGTTAATATAAAGGTATGTAGTTAGCGCTACTGCGATCTGAATTGCACTTTATTGTGTCGTACCAAGAGTTGCTATTTATTTAAATCATTTTACGGAGTGAACTATGCAACTTAATAACGCCGACCCATTTCAATGCATTTCATTTTCCAGCGGCGAACGCTTATGACTATGAGTTACGTCAGGCCAGGCGCAGTCCTTACCTACGCTACAAGTACCTAACGCGCTCCTGTTAGTCGGGCCCATTCCATAACCCTTACATAGTCGTAGGGTATGGGAGGGGGGAACTATGCGATAGAAAGACAGGCATACACTAGGTTAATATAAAGTAGTTATGGTATAAGCGCTACTGCGACCTGAATTGTACCTTATTGTGTCGTACCAAGAGTCGCTATTATTTAAATCATTTTACGGAGTGAACTATGCAACTTAATAATGCCGACCCATTTCAGTCCTAAAGATGGAATTTCCCCTTATTATTCTGGTGGCGAACGTTTATGAGTTACGTTGGGAAATAACAGTGACAAGGACAGACTTGCAAGCAAATAGCGCATGTCCGACAAACGGGACAAGCGAGTTCATTTGTCCTTATAATACGCTTATAATATTCTATTATGCGTTCATCCCTGAAGCCACTAACGGAATGTTAATATGAGGTCATTTATATGCGATATTCTATTTTGCATTCATATTATAATATCTCTTAAATCTTCATTATGGTGCTTTTATTTCTCATAAAGTTTTCTTAAAAGTTTTATTTCTTACATTCTATTTTGCATTCTAATTACATATTATAAAATCATAATCTGGCGTTTTATTCTTATTATTTCGAGACATTTTTATAATTTTTTTACTTGTGATTTTTCTACTAGGCCAAAGTCATTGTAATATTTTATATCGGACAGAAAACCCTAATGTATATTATGTTTGTATATTAGGGTTTTCTGCCAAAAAATTCTCTTTAGCAGTCCGGAGATTTTACGTTGGCGGTGTTAGATACACCCCCATGTCTCGGAGAGCACGTAAAGCTGTCGGTCCTGCGTCTCATTTATTTCCGGTCATGACGAGTTGCCGTCCCAATAAACTATGAGAGTGAGGGAATAGAGAATGCACTTGCGTTTTCGCACACATTTGTGTACAATATCTCCTGAGTGGTTAGTTTGTCTCCGCCTTCGTTGAGTTTATCCGCCGTGGCCGAAATTTGGTGGGGCGGACATTTTTCTTATTACATAATATTTTTATAGAGCCTCAAAGTACATGACAAAACAGTAAATTCAAACAACTATGAAAATATCCATTGTAACCATGCTATTGTTTAGCTTCAAAAATTTTATGTTTTCTATGAAAACAATGTCTGAATATTTTCAGGTGACCGTTACAAAAACAAAATATGGCTATTTGAATATCATGTTTCCTGGAATAAATATTATTAAAATTTACCTATCTATCTATCTATCTTCTTCTATAATAGTATAATAAAACTGTAACAGATCCAATTCTGTACATTGAAGATATTTTGAAAATTTTTATTGGAGGGCACTCTATAATCGATACTGAAGCCAAAACTGCAATTTTTTTCATTTTTGTCTGTCTGTCTGTCTGTCTGTATCTTGGCCGCGCATCACGCCTAAACTACTGAATGGATTCGAATGAAACTTGGTACGATTTGAGTTTATACACTGAGGTAGGACATAGGATACTTTTTATCCCGAAATTCAGCATGGTTCCCGTGGGAGAGGGGAAGAAAGTTAAAACGTGTATTTAGCTGTAATTCATTAACGCGTGGTTCGATTTTACTCATTCTTTTTTTGTTAGAAAGGTAGTACTTTAAGTATTGTTCCGTAAATATTTCAAGGTCATAGGTTTTTTAGTTCAGAAATGACAGACATTTATTGGGTTCAAATAACTTGGGACCCGGATCTTTGAAGGTGCGGCTTATTTTAAACTGGTGTGCGTTTAAATTTATGTTTATCGGTCTGTCTATTTGTTCCAACTAATCTCTGAAACGGCTGGATCGATTTTAATGGAACTTTCAATGGCAGATAGGTGATGTTATAGGGAGTAACTTAGGCTACATTTAGTTTAGGTACATAAAAGAATTATGGGATCCGATCCGATCCAATATAAAACCTATAAACACGCGAACGAAGTCGCGGGGGTCAGCTAGTCTATAATATAATAAAACTGTAACAGATCCAATTCTGTACATTGAAGATATTTTGAAAATTTTTATTGGAGGGCACTCTATAATCGATACTGAAGCCAAAACTGCAATTTTTTTCATTTTTGTCTGTCTGTCTGTCTGTCTGTCTGTATCTTGGCCGCGCATCACGCCGAAACTACTGAATGGATTCGAATGAAACTTGGTACGATTTGAGTTTATACACTGAGGTAGGACATAGGATACTTTTTATCCCGAAATTCAGCATGGTTCCCGTGGGAGAGGGGAAGAAAGTTAAAACGTGTATTTAGCTGTAATTCATTAACGCGTGGTTCGATTTTACTCATTCTTTTTTTGTTAGAAAGGTAGTACCTTAAGTATTGTTCCGTAAATATTTCAAGGTCATAGGTTTTTTAGTTCAGAAATGACAGACATTTATTGGGTTCAAATAACTTGGGACCCGGATCTTTGAAGGTGCGGCTTATTTTAAACTGGTGTGCGTTTAAATTTATGTTTATCGGTCTGTCTATTTGTTCCAACTAATCTCTGAAACGGCTGGATCGATTTTAATGGAACTTTCAATGGCAGATAGGTGATGTTATAGGGAGTAACTTAGGCTACATTTAGTTTAGGTACATAAAAGAATTATGGGATCCGATCCGATCCAATATAAAACCTATAAACACGCGAACGAAGTCGCGGGGGTCAGCTAGTCTATAATATAATAAAACTGTAACAGATCCAATTCTGTACATTGAAGATATTTTGAAAATTTTTATTGGAGGGCACTATATAATCGATACTGAAGTTACTCCATATAAATTCACCTATCTGCCATTGAAAGTTCCATCAAAATCGATCCAGCCGTTTCGGAAATTAGCTGGAACAAATAGACAGATAGACAAACATAACTCTAAATGCACACCAGTTTAAAATAAGCCGTACGTTCAAAGATCCGGGTCCCAAGTTATTTGAACCCAATAAATGTCTGTCATTTCTGAACTAAAAAACCTATGACCTTGAAATATTTACGGGACAATACTTAAAGTATTACCTTTCGAACAAAAAAAGAATGAGTTAAATCTAAGTACCCGTTATTGAATTAGAGCTAAATACACGTTTTAACTTTCTTCCCCTCTCCCAAGGGAACCGTGCTGAATTTCGGGATAAAAAGTATCCTATGTCCTACCTCGGAGTATAAACTCAAATCGTACCAAGTTTCATTTGAATCCATTCAGTAGTTTCGGCGTGATGCGCGGCCAAGATACAGACAGACAGACAGACAGACAGACAGACAGACAGACAGACAGACAGACAGACAGACAAAAATCAAAAAAATTGCAGTTTTGGATTCAGTATCGATTATAGAGTGCCCTCCAATAAAAACTTTCAAAATATCTTCAATGTACAGAATTGGATCTGTTACAGTTTTATTATATTACTAGCTGACCCCCCCGACTTCGTTCGCGTTTTTATAGGTTTTATATAGGATCGGATCGGATCCCATAATTCTTTTATGTACCTAAACTAAATGTAGCCTAAGTTACTCCTTATAACATCACCTATCTGCCATTGAAAGTTCCGTCAAAATCGATCCAGCCGTTTCGGAAATTAGCTGGAACAAATAGACAGATTGACAAACATAAATTTAAACGCACACCAGTTTAAAATAAGCCGTACGTTCAAAGATCCGGGTCCCAAGTTATTTGAACCCAATAAATGTCTGTCATTTCTGAACTAAAAAACCTATGACCTTGAAATATTTACGGTACAATACTTAAAGTACTACCTTTCTAATAAAAAAAGAATGAGTGAAATCGAACAACGCGTTAGTGAATTACAGCTAAATACACGTTTTAACTTTCTTCCCCTCTCCCAAGGGAACCATGCTGAATTTCGGGATAAAAAGTATCCTATGTCCTACCTCGGAGTATAAACTCAAATCGTACCAAGTTTCATTCGAATCCGTTCAGTAGTTTCGGCGTGATGCGCGGCCAAGATACAGACAGACAGACAGACAGACAGACAGACAGACAGACAGACAGACAGACAGACAGACAAAAATGAAAAAAATTGCAGTTTTGGCTTCAGTATCGATTATAGAATGCCCTCCAACAAAAATTTTCAAAATATCTTCAATGTACAGAATTGGATCTGTTACAGTTTTATTATATTATAGATAGATAGATAGGTAAATTTTACGGCCATCATGGAAGTTTATATAATATGTACAATGCTTTTGTTTGATTGCACCTACCGGTTATTTAATCATTGCTTACTGCAATTGCACATCAATAGCTCGACATTGCAGTTACAATTATACACAAAGAAAATCTGAACATATTTAAATTGGTCTACCGCCATAATCATCCCTTTCTATCCGTATTATCCATACAAATCCATCCACACAATTCCATATTAATAAAAGCAAAAGTGTCACTATTTGTCTGTCGTCTGAACGCATCATATTAAATTTAACTTTATCCAAACGGTTTAAATATACGTACTAATGACACAAATTTTCGCAATTTACGAGTTGTATATTTCCATAAAATACCCAATAAGTTTTTATTGGTACAAAATTCATAGGAAATTATCCATTAAAGTAACGTCCGGCAATACTTCAGACTTAAATATTCTGGAAATACACACGAACTATTATTAAAAAAAAAAGATTTTCATAAAATTTAATTGAAAAAGATTACGAAATCTTCTGTCTGTCGGTCTGTCTGTCTGTCTGTTTGTCTATCTGTCTGTCTGTCTGTCTGTCTGTCTGTCTGTATCTTGGCCGCGCATCACGCCGAAACTGCTGAATGGATTCAAATGAAACTTGGTACAATTTGAATTTATACTCCGAGGTAGGACATAGGATACTTTTATCTCGAAATTCAGCACGGTTCCCTTGGGAGAGGGGATGACAGTTAAAACGTGTATTTAGCTGTAATTCATTAACGCATTGTTCGATTGCACTCATTCTTTTTTTGTTAGAAAGGTAATACTTTATATATTGTCCCATAAATATTTCAAGGTCATAGGTTTTTTAGTTCAGAAATGACAGACATTACAACCTTCAGTATTGGGTTCAAATAACTTGGGACCCGGATCTTTGAAAGTACGAATTATTTTAAACTGTGTTTAAAATAATTCGTACTTTTCGTTCATTCGTTTAAATTCGTTTAAATTTATGTTTGTCGGTCTGTCTATTTGTTCCAGCTAATCTCGGAAACGGCTGGATCGATTTTAATGGAACTTTCAATGGCAGATAGGTGATGTTATAAGGAGTAACTTAGGCTACCTACATTTAGTTTAGGTACATAAAATAATTATGGGATCCGATCCGATCCTATATAAAAATCTATATCCACGCGGACGAAGTCGCGAGGATCAGCTAGTATTAAATGTGTTCAGGCGTTTCCAGTAGTTTATATTGGTGAGGAATGAAGCGGCGAGTTTAAATGAGGTCTTCCTGTCTAGAGGTCCCACGATCGTTTTCAATGACTATTGTTTTGTTGAAATTATATTTCGCTGAGTGACATTTTTATATTTTGTTGGTTGATATTCATACTCCATAAATAAATAAAAATAAAAAAGCCTTCTATAAGTATCTTAGAAAAATTCGTATCTACTTAACAAGTTAAAAGTAGAATAGGTATACATAGTTTTGACCATAATAGTTTAAAGACAAAAGTATATAAAACTAATTTATATATGCGAAAGTACCTAACTTTGTCTCTCTCTTATCTCTTGTGCATAGAAAAAAAAATAATAAAAAAAATATTTAAAAACATTTATATAGAAGCTATACAAGTTAGCAAAATGTTTAAATCTTTACTCTTAGTTAAATATTTTAAAAATATATTTGAAGTTTTTAAAACAATAGCTATATTGTTAAATTTTAAAATATATGAATGAAATATTATGAAACTGGAAACTCGTGGAATTCACACTAACGACGACGGTCGTATAATATTTTAACTCTGAAATTATTCAAGAGAACAAAAGAATTTCGTATTCGAGATTTCATTAAAACGCGTACGTACCTACTCTTGTTTTAAAACAATTAAGCATTATTAGAATATTTAACGGACTTAATGAAAAAAGTGAAAAATAAATTCTCCTAGTACAATTTCGGGGTATTTGGACAACGCCTGACCTACCACCCCCACTCTCTTTAACGTCCCATTGCAGTAGGGCTATTCTCTAAAATACCATCTCGATATCGAAGCTCACTCAAGTGAGATAACTCGCTTCGAAAGCAAACTCACTTCACCTTGGTTTGATATTCTGTAAACATCTGCTACGCACTTGCGAAGTGAAGTGAGTTTGAGTGAGAAGACTTGTACTATCGAGTTTTACAGAGTACAAATTAGCAAACTCATCTCGAATTCACTCTCTATAATTCGAAAATGGCTTTACAGAATAGCCCTGCTGGGCCCAGGCCTCCTCTCTCATAGTAGAAAGAGATTTAGAGCTTGCTATAATGCAGGCTGACGGGCTTTAACGATTATTGTCGCATGATAATGATAATAGCCGTCTACGTCTAAAAGTGCTCTTCGAAGCACGGGTGTGAAACACCGCCAACTACCAACGCTGGGCTGGCACTAAGAATTTCTTGGCAGAATTTCACCCAATATAACCCCCGTCACGTAAGTCGAGCGGTGACCTTCAAGTGCGCGCAGCGTCGTACGAGGGAGCGGGACACAATACGATTGGAGAGCCAATCAGCACTTACGAGGGATCCGCGAGAGCTAATCAGTGCTTACGAACGATCCCCACGCCTTCCCTGCGACCCCCTCACACCCCGAGATACCTCATTTTCGACTTCTGCGCATTGAAGGTCACCGCTCGACTTATTTGCCGTGACTTGTACCTAATAATTTTTGGCCCAACCCGAGAATCGAACTAAATGTGATATGCTAACCTAGACCAATGAGGTAGATACTGAACTTAAATAATAATATTTTAATAACAATTAACGGAACCTCAAGTCTTGTCCTAAGGGTACTCAATTTGGGTGCCTCAAGATATTATTTTACAAATCTGTCATCTAATCAACGAGCGAAATATTACAGTAATTAAATTATTTAAAGGCTCAAAACCTAAACAGGATTATATTTATAACTCAATATAATTTATGTCAAATAGTTTTTAAAGGGATTGTGGTGTTATAGAATGTCTAAACAGTATGAACGATAAAAATCTTGGGATTGTTACCCATAGAATTCCCTAATAAATAATCCGTAGAATCAGTTGCTCAAGTAGATTTAAAAGATCTAATAATACAAGAACTTTTTAGAAATATAGGAAATATTTTAATTTTTACTTAGACTTGCCTTTACACAAGTTTAAGAACTCTATTAAAATTATGCTCTTAACAAAAGCATATTATACAATGGAAGATTATATAAATGATAAAAAAGCATGGATTTAATTTTTCGTTCCAGCAATGCGCGAAACGGCAATTTAATCATGTACATACATAAAATTGTATTTAATGTTATTTTTAAAAAAGAGCAACCGCCGAGTTTCTTGCTGGTTCTTCTCGGTTGGAACGGCATTCTGAACTAGTGGTAGATTCAATTGAGGATTAAAAAAGTACTTGTAAAAGTTTATTTGAATAAAAACTTTTCTATTCTAACCTATTCTATCCTACTAATATTATAAATGTGAAAGTGTGGATGTTTGGATGTTTGGATGTTTGGATGTTTGGATGTTTAGATGTTTGGATGTTTGTTACTCTATAACGCCGCAACTACTAAACCGATTTGGCTGAAATTTTGAATGGAGATAGATTATGCCCTGACTTAAAACATAGGCTTTTTATCGTCGAAAAATCCACAGTTCCCGCGGGATTTTGAAAAACCCGTAATCTATATCTACAGCTATAGGTAGATTACTATAGCGAACTTCCTTGATAGTAGGTATAAAGGTCGGAAAAGGGAGCGGGAACGGGAACCGGAAATTTGTTTAAAACCGAAATTCACGCGGGCGAAGCCGCGGGCAGATGCTAGTCATCCTATCCTATCTATTATATTCTATTTTGCGTTATTTTTTGTGGTACCTATCTTGTCAGTAATCATTAAAATTGTCTTCGTTTCCGAAAGCGAGTCTTTGCACCCATTATGTTTAGTAAAATTTTACAAAAGAGTACAAAATTTTACTGAAATTGATTTTATCTACATACTAATAAATAAAATTGAAGTGTCTGTCTGTAATATCGAAATAACTACCTCATATTACGCTCATATGGTTATTTGAACGCAACCATAACAGAATCACACGTTTTTAAAATTTTTGTCTGTCTGTCTGTCTGTCTGTCTGTCTGTCTGTCTGTCTGTCTGTCTGTCTGTCTGTCTGTCTGTCTGTCTGTCTGTCTGTCTGTCTGTTTGAACGGGCTAATCTTCGGAACGGCTGAACCGATTTTGACGGGACCTTCACATGCAAGTAGAGAATTAACCAGGGAGTAACATAGGCTACTTTTTTAACCGACTTTCAAAAAAGGAGGAGTTGTGTTTTTCTACCTATGTACACCGATATTTCCGAGATTTCTGAACCGATTTGCGTAATTTTTTTTTAATCGATTGAGAAATATTGCGACCCTGTTCTATAAAAAATTTGGATTCCAACTCCTCAATCCTGATGCTGTAGGGGACCTAATCCCCAAAACTAATGGGTTTTAGAAACTTTCGGTTATTTAAATTAATATTGGGGGTACCAATTAAAGACTTTATCGTTGAATGAACTCGAGTAGGTACATATCCAACTCCTCAACCCTGATGCTGTAAGGAATTGTATTCCGAAATCGTGGGGATCCCACGGGATTTTTCCATTTTGGGGACGTGTTTCTACAGATAAGCTGCTTTTTGTTCTGGAAAATCAAAAGTTCCCACGGGATTTTTAAAAACCTAAATCCACACGGGCGAAGCCGTGGGCATCATCTAGTGTGTGATAAAAATTCCTCATACCTGAACCGGTATTTCAGAGAGTCTCGAAATTCCTCAGATATTTCTCCGTTGGGCGATAGATACTGTCATATGCGTTCAATATGACGAACAGTATTAGCTTTCACATTTTTCGCATTGTTCCTTATCTAACTTTAAGCGTACCTACTTACGCTTAAACATAATAGTGATGCAAAGCATTTTTTAATTTTCATTACTTATATTATGAGTAATTTTTTAACCACCGACGCAAAAACAACGGGGTGTTATAAGTTTGACGTGTCTGTGTGTGTGTGTATTGGGTTAAAGAAATTTATTGTCTCAAAAAGAATATTATACATATTTGCTTAGACGAGACTTAAAGGCTTAAATATAATAAAACTACGATACTTAACGAATCTATACTTCTATACTAATATAATAAAGCGGAAGAGTTTGTTTGTTTGTTTGTTTGTTTGTTTGTTTGTTTGTTTGAACGCGCTAATCTCTGGAAGTACCTATCGGATTTGAAAAATTCTTTTTGCATTTGGTAGTCCAACTTTTGGGGCAGGTTATAGGCTATTTAATATCCCTAAAATCCTCCCCTAAGGGGGTAAAATGGGGGTAGAAAGTTTGTATGAAAGTCCTATGTTTTTAAAGTTACACACCTGAAAATCGGCATTTAGATTATTAGTATTAAATAATAAAACTCTGTATAATTTATTTTGAAAAATCTTCCCTTAAGGGTGGTAAAATAGGGGATGAAAGTTTTAATGGGAAGTTTTAATTATAATTTTGCTATTATCAACTTGAAATTTGGAAGGTAGGTTAATTCTAGGGCTTAGTTATCAGCCTAGAAAATATTTCACGAAAATCCTACCCTAAGGGGGTAAAATGGGGGTAGGAAGGTTATGTTTTTGAAGTTACAGGTATGAAAATAGGCATATAGATTAAAAATTTTAAATGATAAAAACCTGTATAAGTTATTCTGGAAAATCTCCCCTTAAGGGTGGTAAAATAGGGGATGAAAGTTTTTTTGAAAGTCCTATGTTTTTAAAGTTACAGACCTGAAAATCGGCATTTAGATTATGAGTTTTAAATAATACAACTCTGTATATTTTATTTTGAAAAATCTTCTTTTAAGGGTGGTAAAATAGGGGATGAAAGTTTTAATGGGAACTAAAAACGATCGCAGCGCCCTCTGGAGGCCTAACTTGAAGCGATCACAGCACCCTCAGGCGGACAAAACCGGAAACTAAAGACGATCGCAGCGCCCTCTGGCGGCCTAACTTGAAGCAATCACAGCACCCTCTGGCGGCCAAAACTGGAAACTTAAAAACGATCACAGCGCCCTCTGGCGGCCTAAGCCGGAAACTTGAAGCAATAGCAGCGCCCTCTAGCAGCCAAAACTAGAAACAAAAAACGATTGCAGCGCCCTCTGGCGGCCAAAACCGGAAACTAAAAACCCAATTGCAGCGCCCTCTGGCGGCCAAAACTGGAAACTAAAAACAATTGCAGCGCCCTATTGCGGCTAAAACTGGAAACTAAAAACAATCACAGCGCCCTCTTGCGGCCAAAACTGGAAACTAAAAACGATCGCAGCGCCCTCTGGCGGCCTAACTTGAAGCGATCACAGCGCCCTCTGGCAGCCTAAACTGGAAACTTGAAGCAATAGCAGCGCCCTCTAGCAGCCAAAACTGGAGACTAAAAAACGATTGCAGCGCCCTCTTGCGTCCAAAACTGGAAACTAAAAACCCGATTGCAGCGCCATCTAGCGGCCAAAACTGGAAACTAAAAACGACCGCAGCACCCTCTGGCGGCCTAACTTGAAGTGATCACAGCGCCCTCTGGCGGCCAAAACTGGAAACTAAGTAACGATCGCATCGCCCTCTAGCAGCCATCATTCGAAGTTTAAAAAAACGATCGCAGCGCCCTTTAGCAGCCTAAGTCGGAAACTTGAAGCGATTGCAGCGGCTGAGATGTTTGGATGTTTGTTACTCTATAACGTCGCAACTTCTGAACAGATTTGGCTGAAATTTTGAATGGAGATAGATAATCCCCTGACTTAAAACATAAGCTACTTTTTATCCTGGAAAAATCCACAGTTCCCACGGGATTTTTAAAAAAACCTAAATCTACAGCTATAGGTAGATCACTATAGCAAACTACCTTGAAAGTAATTATAAAGGTTGGAAAAGGGAGCGGGAACGGGAACCAGAAATCCACGATTTCCTCAGGATTTGTGAAAAACCGAAATTCACGCGGGCGAAGCCGCGGGGAAAAGCTAGTACTATAATAAAAATACGAGACTTAAATATAATAAAACTGTAACAGATCCAATTCTGTACATTGAAGATATTTTGAAAATTTTTATTGGAGGGCACTCTATAATCGATACTGAAGCCAAAACTGCAATTTTTTTCATTTTTGTCTGTCTGTATCTTGGCTGCGCATTACACCGAAACTACTGAATGGATTCGAGTGAAACTTGGTACGTTTTGAGGTTTATACTCTGAGGTAGGACATAGAGTACTTTTTATCCCGAAATTCAGCACGGTTTCCTTGGGAGAGGGGATGAAAGTTAAAACGTGTATTTAGCTGTAATTCATTAACGCTTAGTTCGATTTAACTCATTCTTTTTTTGTTAGAAAGGTAGTACTTTAAATATTGTCCTGTAAATATTTCAAGATCACAGGTTTTTTAATTCAGAAATGACAGACATTTATTGGGTTCAAATAACTTGGGACATGGATCTTTGAACGTACGGCTTATTTTAAACTGGTGTGCGTTTAAATTTATGTTTGTCGATCTGTCTATTTGTTCCAGCAAATTTCCGAAACGGCTGGATCGATTTTGACGGAACTTTCAATGGTAGATAGGTGATGTTATAAGGAGTAACTTAGGCTACATTTAGTTTGTAATAAAAATGGGTAGGTTTCAAATACTTAGTACCATCACAACAGAATCGATTCGAGCCGCGGCTATGTTACTGAATCATCAATTCATAGATAGCTCATAACTAGATGGTGTCAGACCCATGTGTATGTCTGTTTGTTCCCCTGTAGCGCTCAAACGGGTGAACCGATTTGAATGCGGTTTTTTTGTTTGAAAGGTGAATTAGTTGAGAGTGTTGTTAGCTACGTTTGATGAAAATCGGTCCAAGATGGCTGTCGCTACAAAATGGCGGATTACATATTTTATCACAACGCCCTCAATATGGGTATCAAATGAAAGGGCTTAACTAGTAGAATAGCACCATGCAAATCCAAGATGGCCGCCACCACAAAATGGCAAAATTTCGGGGGTTTTTTTTAATTTTTAATTTATACTTGTATTTGATATTGTGACTTTATTTTACGTCCGCCAGAAATTATATTTAAGGATTGTGACTTTATTTTACATCCGCCAGAAATCCCGTGGGAACTCTTTATTTTCTTTCGCGCATCCATACGTGTAGCACGCAAAAGCGACTCCATTTACTATGTGGTTCAAACGGGTTATTTCTAATAAGCGTACATTTATAAGTAAAAGTTCATGCATTCAATTCGAGTATTTTTCACGTTTCGCCGCACTGCGACAGATGCACGTGTAAATGCAATACCTAAAGACTAGGTTAAACCCATAGAGTTGCCTGTACTAGAGGAAGTGATTTCCCGCAAAACGGCCTCAACATGACTGGTGATTAATGGACGAATGAATGGAAGCAAATTGGTGTTGGGCCTTTTTTTACTTTGCGCCTTTTGAAAGAAGAAAGAGAAGAAAACCTTTTATTTTATAAATCGTATTGTACCACATAAAATTTCATATGTTAGACGAGTACCTAGGAGTATGAGTTGTCCAGACGCTACTTCTATTTAACTAATTCTCTAAATTCAAATAAGAGAAGCAAAGGACAAAGCTTGTCATGAGTGGCTCTACCTAAAACAAGTGTTAGCTCAGCAGAGTATATTATATGCTTCGATTTAAACACAAGAATGTACAGCGCTGATTTTTAACTGGGACTCTATAAGACAGATGACGTCGCGGAATTTTTTCTTTATCTTTATAATTTTATATTATCACTCGTACGGTAATGCATCAGTAAAGGAGATAACGTAAGATATAACGTTCACTTTTAAATGTTTATTATAGTTCCAAGCTTGCGGTTTTGAATTTATGTGTGGGCTCTCATTTGTTCCCTGATGTATGAAGCATGCATCTCTATGAAATATAACTCGATGGTTAGAACAGTTCAGGTGCCATAATATTACAGTAGGTACATACTGATAAGCGGCGCGTGTCATAAATTGGCTAAATTGTGAAATATTGCTGTAAGCGAGACGATTTATTAAAACGATGAGTCATATGGACATAATAATAATTATATATTATTAGGTAGGTATAGACTATAGCTCTGGGTAACATTATTTTTAACCCCCGACGCAAAAACGACGGGGTGTTATAAGCTTGACGTGTCTGTGTGTCTGTGTCTGTCTGTTCCCCGTTTGAGCGCTACAGCGCTTAAACGGGTGAACCGATTTGAATGCAGTTGTTTTTGTTTGAAAGGTGAATTAGTCGAAAGTGTTGTTAGCTATGTTTGATGAAAATCGATCCAAGATGGCCGCCGCTACAAAATGACTAATTAAATATTTTTTCACAACTCCCTTAATATGGATATCAAATGAAAGGGCTTGACTAGTAGAATAGCACTATCCAATCTAAGATGGCCGTCGCCACAAATTGGCGAATGTCGGGGGTTTTTAAATTTTTAATGTATACTTGTTATTAATTTAAATAATATCACTGTCTCGTTAATCCAGTGGTCAGCTTGTTTGACTTCTGATCACGTGGTCGTCAGATCAAGTTTGATTCCCGGGTCGGGTTTTCTGTCAAGGAATTCTGAGTGCCAGCCCGCAGTTAGGAGTTGGAGGTGTGTCTTAACTAACGGTGAAGGAAAACATCGTGAGGAAACCTGCACACCTGAGAATGCTCCATAATATTCTCAAAGGCGTGTGAAGTCTATCAATCCGCAGTTGGCCAGCATGGTGGACTACGGCCTAAACCCTTCACATTCTGAAAGGTGACCAATGCCCTGTAGTGAGCGGGTATTGGGTTGATAATGATAATTATGATAATAGACTTATATACAGTGTATAGTACTGTTGGCTAATGACAAGATACCATAATAAAATAATTTTTCAAAAAAAAAAAAAATTTAATGCAATAATTTTACAGTTTTGGGGAGTTAAACAGAACTGTAATTGCAAAAAAATATTTCCTGTATATTTTAAAGTCCGTAACGCAATTCAAATAAAATCTGCTGACGCTGGTGGTCATCGAACGTAACGTTACCTACGAGTTACCTACCGTTTCGCGCGATACCTACACTATAAGGCAAATGGTTATTGGTATTGGATTGTGTTTAGGTAATATAATAAAAGCGCTAAGTTTTCAGAAATGCTCTCCATATACCCTGTATAGTAGATTACATTATTAATTATATATTCACTACAAATATTATAATACGAGCGGATACCCGCGACTTCGTTCGCGTGGATGATTTTAATAATCCCATGGGAATCATTTTGTTTTTCCTATGCTCCTTTGAGCTTAAACCTTGCTAAAAACTGTTAAAAGTTCACTGGCGGATGTTTAGGTACATCGAAATGTAAACATCCGCCAGTGAAAGTCCCATCAAAATCGGTCCAGCCTTTCGGAGATTAGCCAGTAGTCTTTAAAGTATCTACTTTCTAACAAAAAAAGAATGAATGAAATCGGACCACCCGTTAACGAATTACAGCTAAGTACACATTTTGCCTTTCATCCCCTCTCCCAAGGGAACCGTGCTGAATTTCGGGATAAAAAGTATCCTATATGTTACTCCATAGTATTAAGTTAAATCATGCCGAGTTTCATTTCAATCCATTCAGTATTTTTTACGTGATGCGCGCACAAACATACAGACAAACAGACAAACAGATAAACAGACAAACAGATAAACAGACAAACAGACAAAAATTTCAAATATAGCTTTTTTACGTTCTATTACTTATCCCTAACATCCTCCAGTTATTATTTTGCAAAAATCTTCAATGTACAGATACGGCAAGTCTACGATTTTATTATATGTATAGATAAACTGATTCACAGAATATTAATAATAATTGCCAGTGATTTCCGAGTGAGTTAACAAAGTTCTGATACGGAACGTTTGTTAGCGTTCGCCTGTAGGTACCTAGTCACCTAAGACGATGGTTTAATATTAATTGAACTCCACTAATTACGTTTGTAAACAGCTTATTGCTTTACTTGGATCAGTCATTCCAGTCTACAATAATGTCTTTTGGAATAATTAATGAACGTTTAAGTTATATCATACACGGCAATTTGTAATGCCATAGCTCTTACAGGTAGCTGTCTATGTATAAATAACACTGAACATCATTTCGCTGATCTGGTTGAACCGATTATAAAACACAGATATTTCAGGAGAGTAATTTTTCAAGATTATTTTTGAGAATTTCAGCCGCTATACCTAATTATTTGATAACTTACCTATATTAAGTATATTTAAAGTTTTATTCTTTCACTTTATTTAAAAAAAATCTTGAAAATTTTTGAAAAAATCTTTTATAAGAATACCCTGTTCATACAGACAAGCAATTTGTTTAACGACTTTTCACACAATACCTTCACAAACAAGAGTTTTTGTTGTCTGACCCTACGGCAAAAACTCGTTATTTATTGTTCTGCTTATTTTTTGTTAAATAGAATAACCAAATCTTTTTTTATACGTGTATTTTTTCAAACAGTAAATATACATATTATGAACATATTCTTCGTGAAGCATATTACAACATCTAGGAGCCGCGTTGCACGCGTTTACGTCACGCGTTCTGTGCGTCCAAGTCCTCGAGTAATTTCTTATTCGCTTTGCAGAGGTCGTGGTGACCGCAAATTATTAACGGCACGTCCTGCGCGAACAGCTAACAAATTGTTACATTCGTCTTGCGCAATTATAGGGGTATTTATTTGACTGAAACGTACATAACTAGGTAGTATTTATCTTTCCGCTGTGACCCTCATGAAGCACATTATGACTGAGCCTAGGAATCGCGTTGAACGCGTTTCCGTTGCGCGTTCTGTGCGGCCAAGTCCTCGAGTGATTTCTTTCGCTTTGCAGAGGTCGTGGTGACCGCAAATTATTAACGACACGTCCTGCGCGAACAGCTAACAAATTGTTACATTCGTCTTGCGTAATTATTCGAGTGTTTGTCTCGCTGGAACGTATCGTCCTTTCACTCTAATTGGATCTCGTGACAGAGATGAGTAAACAAGCGGAGGCCTTAATCTGGAGCATTTACTTGTGCCTATTATTTTAATACTAGCATCTGCCCGTGGCTTCGCCCGCGTGAATTTCGGTTTTGAACAAATCCCGAGGGAATCGTGGATTTCCGGTTCCCGTTCCCGCTCCCTTTTCCAACCTTTATACCTAGGTACTTTCAAGGAAGTACAGTACAGTGCTACAGTAATCTACCTATAGCTATAGTTTTTCAAAATCCCGTGGGAACTGTGCATTTTTCCAGGATAAAAAGAAGCCCTATGTGTTGCCAATGTATGCAACACAGCAAACTATTGCAATAATGTATTATGTGAGCGTGATTTACCTAAGAACAGTTTGTCTGTTTTTGCTGATTTTAGCATAATAATTTTGTTTTTCATTGTTATTTTCAGTTGGTAAACTGATCGTGACCTATGTCGATGTATGGAAATAAAAGTTTTCTGACGGCAAATTTCAGTTTGTCCCTCAACTCAGTTTATCTTTTCATTACAGCAATATTCAGTGCTTTCGTAGTTCATGAACTTCATACCTACACGTTTGTACGGAACCCTTGCTGCGCGAGTCCGACTCGCGATTGGCCGATTTTTTATTTATTGAGCCTAAACTTTGATATAAAGTCAGCAAATGGGAAAAAAATCCTTATTTTAACAATATGTAGCAGCTCTTTTTTCAAATAAAAACAGTAATTTAATTTCACTTGTCTAAATAATCCTATATTATTTCAGAAAAATATTGCAAGTGAAAACGCACGGTTACTTCGCCTTTAAGCCCCAAGACAGGCGGCAATTTCCCCACAGATCCACTTCAAAGAATGAAATTTCCAAATTGATAACTTTTCTTTGAAAGAAAACATTTCCCTTGTATATATTTTCTTTGTATTTACGTTTATCAGCACAATACAGAAACTGTAGGTACTGACTAGGGTATAATATAACATTACGACTGTCGTTAGCCTGTAAGACAAAAGATAAATTTTTATAAACGAGCAATAAGCAAAGATAAGAAAAAAAGGAAAGATAATTTTTATCCCAAAAAGCTTTAAAACCAGGACAAGTAAATGTTGGAACTTAAGGTTGGTTCACATTAGTCCAGCAGCATTCCAGTTGATCGGTCAGTTTCTTGTTACACATGCCGATAGGTAAAAAGAGATCTGTACCACAATGGAGGGGATGTGTCTGCACTTGTTTACAGCGCGGGATACTAAAGGTTAATTCACGAACGACGAAGCGCGGTGGACCTTCTCTCAGCGTCGTAATCCTCGTTGAGGATCGTGACTCTCAATTTATGATAAGAGCCATCCTTAAAGTTAATTTGGTAGACGCCTAGATCGTCCTGGGCTTGAATTAAAATAACTATTTATAGTCTTAAGGTTCAACGATTGTTAGATTTTCCAAAGGCCTAAGGCTCTCTTGGAGAGACGGAAGAAAGATTTTCTTTCAAAGTAGATCAACCATACAGTCAGCGACTTGAATCTACGATGCTACGGTGCTACGACAAGCACTATCGATTGATATGCACTGTCGTTACTAGGCCGCACTCCAGCGACTAGAAAGATGTGTACCGGCCATACCTTCTTCCTAAAATAAATAAAATGAAAAAGACAAATTCTGTCTCCGGACACGGAAATTAAATGGGAATAATTAGAAGTATCTTCGCTTCGGGGACCCGAAAATACCTATTAACACTAAAAGCCTTTTCAGACACGGCTTTTAAACGCGGCAAATGAAATTAACGCTCATTGAGAGTAGGTACCTTTACGTTGCGACTTCTAAAGGAAATGTCCAAGTAAAATAGCTTGTTTTTTTTATATTAAATACTGTATAATCATGTCAAAAATTGTTTCCCCCTTTTCCCTTCAAGATAGGTTTGAAATATAATGAAAGATAAAAATCGTTTGAACCTTTAATATTTCAGTTACAAACAAGCTTTTAAGCAGTTTTTAATAAAATTAAAGAAAAATAAAAACTTCAATATTATAACCGAAATAAATTACCTAAGTGTCTGTTTGTAAAGTCGGTTTACGGACGATAATTTTACGTGATAACGTCATAAGAAAACAAAGAGAGATAGATGGGTCACAAGCCGAACGCTTAGGCCGATCGTGCCTTTTCTATCGTTTGTGCCGCGCTCTCGCTTGAACACGGTACGTGACAATGAGCCATACTTTCTCGTGCGTGTAGCCGGCGTTCATCAACAAGACGTTATCACATCAAAAAAGTAACTGAAAGGGCGAAAGTTTCCATTTCCTGAAATCTACTGAGCCTTTTTTGATGAAACTTACACTGTTACCTAAATTAAATGTAAGCCAATAAAAAAAGAATGGTCACAATCCGATTTACAGTTTTGTAGAAATGCGTGCACAAACATACATACATAATATAAACCTATAAAATTTTGCATATATAGAAGCCCCAGTAGATTATCATAATTATGTATTGCGGTTCCAATAATATTACATAGTAGGTATACGTGTCGAATTGATAACCTCCTCCTTTTTTGGAACTCGGTTAAAAATAAGGAGGTAAACGAAGGTTCGCTATTATTAGGTTAGTTATGATAACCGGGATCGACGTGACGGCTTAACTTGTCTCCGAGGCGAGGCGGAAAGGAAAAGGCCAAATTCGGAGCTCCGAAGTCAGCCAATGTGGCTAATTCTGTTGTACACAATTCTCTAAACTAAACTAAAATGACAGGTCTAAAAATCTATTGCTATCCTTTTCCGCAGTGAGCACCTTGAAAGAGATAGGAATAAAAGACCTGTCATTTTAGTTTAGGTTTAGAGATTGTGTACAACAGAATTAGCCACATTTACTTACTCGTAGTGTCTTGGGTCGGTTGATGTTGATTCCCAACGAAAAAACTCTCGATTATTACTAACCGACTTCAAAAATGAGGTTATAAATGTATGAGGTATGTATGTAATATTATTGGAACTGCAAAATATTCACATAATGATAAATAATAATATATAAGGACTTCTAAATAAAATAGATGTTGGTATGTATATAATATGTTTATATGCGGATTTTGCCGAAACTATTAATCGGATTGTAACTATTATTTTATTGACTTACATTCAAATTAGGGCACAGTTTCATTAAAATCGGTTCAGTTGTATTCAAGATATGGACTGTTAAGTGTATAGTGAAGTCCGGTTTAAGTTTCAATCTTTTAGATTATTATTTACCACTTGTTAGTCTCACGAGTAATTTTCTTTGAATCAAAAGTTATGTATTGTATAGATAGTAGCAAGGAATCTATCTATACTAATAAATAAAATTGAAGTGTCTGTCTGTAATATCGAAATAACTACCTCATATTAAGATCATATGGTTATTTGAACGCTACCATAACCGAATCACACGTTTTTAAAATTTTTGTCTGTCTGTCTGTCTGTCTGTCTGTCTGTCTGTCTGTCTGTCTGTTTGAACGGGCTAATCTTCGGAACGGCTGAACCGATTTTGACGGGACCTTCACATACAAGTAGAGAATCAACCAGGGAGTAACATAGGCTACTTTTTTAACCGACTTTCAAAAAAGGAGGAGTTGTTATTTTTCTACCTATGTACACCGATATCTCCGAGATTTCTGAACCGATTTGCGTAATTTTTTTTTTAATCGATAGAAAAACATTGCGACCCTGTTCTATAAAAAATTTGGATTCCAACTCCTCAATCCTGATGCTGCAGGGGACCTAATCCCCAAAACTAATGGGTTTTAGAAACTTTTGGTTATTTAAATTGATATTGGGGGTACCAATTAAAGACTTTATCGTTGAATGAACTCGAGTAGGTACATATCCAACTCCTCAACCCTGATGCTGTAAGGAATTGTATTCCGAAATCGTGGGGATCCCACGGGATTTTTCCGTTTTGGGGACGGGTTTCTACAGATAAGCTACTTTTTGTTCTGGAAAATCAAAAGTTCTCACGGGATTTTTAAAAACATAAATCCACACGGGCGAAGCCGTGGGCATCATCTAGTCTTCTATAATATAATAAAACTGTAACAGATCCAATTCTGTACATTGAAGATATTTTGAAAATTTTTATTGGAGGGCACTCTATAATCGATACTGAAGCCAAAACTGCAATTTGTTTCATTTTTGTCTGTCTGTCTGTCCGTCTGTCTGTCTGTCTGTCTGTCTGTCTGTCTGTCTGTCTGTATCTTGGCCGCGCATCACGCCGAAACTACTGAATGGATTCGAATGAAACTTGGTACGATTTGAGTTCATACTCTGAGGTAGGACATAGGATACTTTTTATCCCGAAATTCAGCACGGTTCCCTTGGGAGACGGGAAGAAAGTTAAAACGTGTATTTAGCTGTAATTCATTAACGCGTAGTTCGATTTAACTCATTCTTCTTTTGTTAGAAAGGTAGTACTTTAAGTATTGCCCCGTAAATATTTCAAGGTCATAGGTTTTTTAGTTCAGGAATGACAGACATTTATTGGGTTCGAATAACTTGGGACCCGGATCTTTGTACGTACGCCTTATTTTAAGCTGGTGTGCATTTAAATTTATGTTTGTCGGCCTGTCTATTTGTTCCAGCTAATCTCAGAAACGGCTGGATCGATTTTGACGGAACTTTCAATGGCAGATAGGTGATGTTATAAGGAGTAACTTAGGCTACATTTAGTTTAGGTACATAAAAGAATTATGGGATCCGATCCGATCCTATATAAACCCTATAAACACGCGAACGAAGTCGCGGGGGTCAGCTAGTTAATAAATAAAAATGTTCCAGTCATATTAAAGACTCAATATGTGAATCCTTTTGATTTGATTGGACTATTTTAGAGCTCAAGACTCATGGGAATAAATATTAGCGAGTTTTGAATAACTGCCACGTTGGCTCTAGTGGCAAGCATAGCTAATCGACCGCAGATCACGAGGTGCCAGGTCCGATTCCCGGGTCGGGAAAATAATTGTTAGGTATTGGGGTTTTCTGTCAAAAAAATTTCAGCCAGTGCCAGCCCGGAGTTGGAAGCTGACGGTGTTTCATCCCCGTACCTCGGAGAGCACGTTAAGCAGTCGCTCCCGGTTATTATCACTATCATGTGACAATAGATGTTAAAAAGCCCGCCTACCCGCATTGGAGCAGCGGGTCTAAGCTCTAAATTCTTCTCTCCTATGAGAGGCCTGTGATCAGCAATGGGATGTTAAAAGGCCGGTGGTAAGTGTTGGTTCTAAAAATCAATTCGTGTCCCAGAATTAAAACTAGAAGACTTTCCTTTACAACACTAAAGTGACGCACAGATACTTAAATAACGCACAGCCCAAACAGATGGACATAGAGATTTGAATTTTGGAGAGAATGTGTAGGTACCGTAAAATCTAGTAAAACTTGTTAAAAGCGTGATAAAGTTTTTTTGAAAATTTGAAATGAAAAATGAAAATTTTTTTAAAACCTAAATCGATGCGAACGAAGCCGTGGGCATCAGCTATTACTTAAATTATAAAATTCTATAAACCTGACAAATTATTTCGGCGGGGATCAATTCAGTTCGTAAGTTTAGAGTAATGGACGCATTAAACGTGAGTTGGCATGCTTTTGCTCTGTTGTTATTTTTTTCTACGATGGGAATCACAGCCATTTTGTTTAACATTCTTTTGTGCCCCTTTTTTAGAACAATGTTTTGTGTACTAAATCTATTTATATTCTTCTGTATAGATTTAAATATTGAAGCTTATCTGCACATGATCATCCCGCAAACAAATTGAATTAATCTCTCTCGTCTCTCGATCGCCACGTGCGTGCGTGCGTGTGTGCGTGTGTGTGTGTGTCTGTGTGTGTCTGTGTGTGTCTGTGTGTCTGTGTGTCTGTGTGTCTGTGTGTCTGTCTGTCTGTCTGTCTGTCTGTCTCTCTGTCTGTCTGTCTGTCTGTCTGTCTGTCTGTCTGTCTGTCTGTCTGTCTGTCTGTCTGTCTGTCTGTCTGTCTGTCTGTCTGTTCCCCTGTGGCGCTCAAACGGGTGGACCGAGTTGAATGCGGTTTGTTTGTTTGAAAACAGAATTAGTCGAGAGTGTTGTTAGCTATGTTTGATGAAAATCGGTCCAAGATGACCGCCGCTACAAAATGGCGGATTACATATTTTTTCACAACTCCGTTAATATGGGTATCGAATGAAAGGGCTTCACTAGTAGAATAGCACTATTGCAAATTCAAGATGGCCACCACTACAAAATGGCGAATGTCGGGGGTTTTTTAAATTTTTAATTTATTTTGAATTTTTTCTTTTCATTACCATACGAATGCCTCTCTTTTTGTGATTACCATACAAATCTAGTAAGCTCTATATCTAACATAGCCGTATTGAATATTATTTTTATGATAACTGACTTGTATTCGTGTAGTGACAGTGGTGTTTTAATTGTAAGTTTTATCACGTCGTGCCATTTGGTAAAGGTGCCATTTCGATTTGTTTTAAACACGTAATTTATCCGTAAGTAATCTTATTTAAATTTATTTTTAGATAATATTTTGTATGGACGGGACATGTGCAACGCATGGACGATACAAGAGCCCCGAAAAAGTTACTGGACAGTAAACCGGATGGTCGTAGAGGCCGAGGAAGACCTAGAGGTCGGTGGATTGACGGAGTGGAAAGGGATATGAGAGTTTTGGGGGTTCGGAGCTGGGAGGAATTATTATATTTATTCTTAATAATATTTTGCAGGTACATCACTGTGGTAAAATACTATTTGCCAATAAATATTATGCTGCCTATTCATCTTACCTATTGCGCTATTCAAAAATAATTGAATTTGAATCTATATTGTAATTATTCTTCGTGTTCGTACCTATACCAAAATATTAGTCAAAAAAGTCTACAGTGAAATTATGCTAGGCTTGCTTAGGCGTAGACATGAAAGCCATGTGTAGGCATAATGCCGCATGGTTTCTTTAGACTAACATGAAATTATAGCATTTAATTTATGGTATTAATTTTGGTGTCACTTGGTACAATATTATTAGGTGCTGCTTGTAACGTACGAATTACTATGAGACCAGTATTACAAAGTGAATTTACAACTAATCTTACTACCTAAAGTCCCTTGTATACGTTGGCACAACACGTTCGGCGAATGCACTTCGTGACAGTATATATGTATATGTACACGGTTAATTGCCGAATGCAGCCCGTGCTAGCCGGCTAGTGTCGGTTAGCACGGGCTTCATCAGCGCATCAGCGCACATATTCAGCTGCTCTTGGCATTTACAGACAGCCTTCAAATGTTGGCCGGCATTCACCAAATGCGTGTGGTCAACGTGAATTGTAGACTTCAGACTGTATTAATGTCTCTGGTGCTGGGATATATGCATTTAATTACCATGAGAAAGATGAAATCGCAACTGTAGGTTACCTGGAAACAAAAAAAAAAATATTTAAAATTTAAACACAATGTAGAACCTCATTATTGTTTAACATAACCTGGGTTAGTGCGTCGACAGTACAGATTCCTTGAATTAAAAGAAGTCTTTGAACTATCCAACGAATGGATTTTAAACATTACACTGTATTTATAAAAGAAGTTAAAAATTGTTTTCTCATCATAATTTAAGGAAGCGGCTCGCTTCCTTAAATTATGATTTATGAAGAAACTGAAAAATTTATTCTCGCGCCTAACAATTGCAATTGTTATATTGGAAATTATGCAAAGTTTATGTAACTTAACTTTTTTATTGCTTAGTACTCATCAAACGTATCAAACGATAAAGTTAAAGATAAAGCAATATTTAAAAACATAATATATAAAATGCTGTAATATGTATTGTTAAATGGAACCCACAGGAAGTCCTTGTGTGGGTAACAACGTATATTATATCTACCTAACAATTTGTTAAAGTTGTTTTGAACAAGTTAAATTTTTTATTTTTCATTATTTCAGCTTGCGAAAGTAAATAAAAGAAAATTCTAATGAAAAATCTTTACAAGAATTCGGAACAAGGGAGGGTTTGATGAATGGAAAAAGGATCATTAATAATAGCCCCGGATACAGAGTAGCAATAGATTCTCAAGAGTTTTGAGATCAATTCGTATCGCTGATTATACAAAGACTCTTTCCAAGTATAGATAATATTTTATTATTCATAAGTAGCTTTTTTCTGTTACTTCTGCGTCGGCGTGAGTTTATATTTTTAATTTTACCTTTGTTTACCTGGGATAAAAAGTAGCCTAGATTATTCTTTGCATAGCAACCTCACTTCCTTTACCTACCTACAAAAATTCGGTCAAAATCGGTACCTACTTTCGGAACGTTTCGAAGAGTACAAACATACCTATAGACAGACGAAATACAAAAAATAAAAAATGAGTTTTTGGATTGTAACTAACATTTTTATTATTTTAGATTAAAAAAGGCGGCTTATATTCCTTTTCATTATTATTTTCTGCGACTAAAACGTAAAAAATCGCCAACGTTGCACCTCGTTAACTTTAATTAACTGAATGGCGGGCTTAATTCGAAAGATAAAAGCGTGAAAAAATGCTTAATTCCTGCTCTCACACTGTAAAATAAATTAACATTCTCGAGAAAAGACCTAAGTAAATTTTGTTACTCTATTTATCACCTACTCTGTGCAGTTATAAACCTAGGAACGATATTAAATGGCCTTACGATCTCAGACATCATATTATGTCTGAGATCGTAAGGCGACTGAATGAATGATCGAATGATGACTGAAGAATGAATGATCGAACTTGGCTTAATACACGGCCGTGTGTCTTGAGACTCTTGATTAACATTCTCACAAGAAAAGACTTCAGTAGGTAGATTTTGTTACTCTCTTTATCACCTACTCTGTGTAGTTATAAACCTAGGAACGATAGTAAGTGGAGTCGCCTTACGATCTCAGACATACTATGAATGCATGATCAAACTTGGCTTAAAACACGGCCGTGTGTCTTGAGACTCTTGATTAACATTCTCACGAGAAAAGACTTCAGTAGGTACATTTTTTTATCACCTACTCTGTGTAGTTAAAAACGTAGGAATAATAGTAAGTGGAGTCGCCTTACGATCTCAGACATAATATTATGAATGCATGATCGAACTTGGCTTGACACACAATAAATAGTAATAATAAATAGTAAAAGTAATACAATGCAGAGAGTAGTAGATTTCTTGCTAAGGAGCCCCGACACTGATCCCATACAGTCAGAAAATACCCCTAATAAAGGGATCAAGATATAAAAACGTTCCCTCTGAGGGATCTCAATTTTACCCTTTTTGGGGATTAAGCGGTTGTTTCCCTAACATTGAGTAGGGGATTAAATGTACTCGGCCTGGTCAAGTCCGAAATACTTTGTAAGCTGGGGGTAATGTGGGGGTAATGTACACGAACAACAAACGCTTCGTTAGCTTCAATCATTGACCGGCGCTAACGTTCTATAAAACGAGAATAGCCTTACCACAATCAGCGTTACCAACATTTTTTCTAGTTCCCTACATATTATAAAACAAATATCCCCGCGTATATCTGTTTGTCTGTTCACAATAAGCTCAAACACTACTGAACGGATTTTCGTGCGATTTTCACCAAAAGACAGAATGATTCATCAGGATGATTTAGGTGTATAATTTGTTGAGGTTTTGTGTAAATTGGTTGAAATATGACAATAATTGTTGAAAATCTCGGAAAAAGTCAAGCCGTCTGATGGGAGCTTTCGTCGATTAATTTTGTATCATAATATTTTCAAATAAGCTGAAAAAATTATAACACTTGGAAAAATAACACATATTTCAAGGAAACGGTAAAGACAAAGGTATACTTGCCACTCAGCTAACTATTTATTTAATTAAAATATTTATTAAAAAAAAAATTGCGGTTATGTTTATTATAAAATAACTTTTAACAATTTTTTTTTGTCATAAAAGCTGTGTGTTATTTTGTATCTGTTCAACGGTTGAGCAGTAACAAGTAAGTATAAATTAAAAATTTAAAAAACCCCCGACATTCGCCATTTTGTGGACATTTGCCATCTTGGATTTGCAATGGTGCTATTCTACTAGTTAAGCCCTTTCATTTGATACCCATATTAAGGGAGTGGTGAAAAAATATGTAATCCACCATTTTGTAGCGGCAGCCATCTTGGACCGATTTTCTTCAAACATAGCTAACAACACTCTCGACTAATTCACCTTTCAAACAAAAAAAAACCCGCATTCAAATCGGTCCACCCGTTTGAGCGCCACACGGAAACAGACAGACACACACACACACATACACACACACACAACAGACACGTCAAACTTATAACACCCCGTCGTTTTTGCGTCGGGGGTTAAAAAGGTAACAAAGTAGGTACAAAGTGGCACACTTCGCATTTATAATTAAGTATGGATTACGGTCGGTAAACCTCGAAATAAATCTAAAATCATTAGACATAATAAAATCGTTTCCTTTGAGGGGTCTCCAATAATACCCTTTTAGGGGATTAATCATGTATTTCCCCAGCTCTAAATGGGAGATTATATTGTGTATTTAGACTGGTCAACGTAAAACATTTTCTAAGCCGAGTACTCGAATTTGCATTATTATTATTATTTGTTTACTTTACCCTAGTGAATATTGGATAGAAATGTGGATTGAAATTTAATTAAAGTATTTAAAGGCCTGCGCAGACGACGGACTATCCGCGGCGTACTTTATTGTCCGTCGAAATAGATCACAAAGAACCGTAACACATAGTTTGTTACACAAAACGTCTGTAGCACTTTAACAGATCGGATGGCACTATGACGCACTAAAGTGTAGGAAAAAGAAAGACGTTCGTGTTAAAACGCGCTAACGCAAATGACGCACACTTTAGTCTGTGATCGTCCCTGCACATCCACGGCGTATTAGTCTCTACAGCTCTGCCTACAAAATGAACGTAGATCAACGTCATGAAAAGTATGGCATGCAGACTTATTGTACGCCGTGGTACTAGTTCGCATAAAAATGCGTAGTCTGCGTGAGCCCTTAGAGAGTTTATATTGTGGTGTTGCGTGGTAGTGGCAGTTATCACACTAGTAGTCGTAGGGAGCCGCAAGGCGCAAGCGGTATAAGACTGTGAAGTGTGGAATTCCCCTTATTCTCGTAGAGACAGTAATGTATCAGTGTGCTTAGTCTAAATCGGAGCACTCGAAAACGAACTCGAAAACTATTGATCGATTTCAGAGTAAAATAGACCTAAAATGGCTTTTATTAAGGTTTGAGTTCGCCAATACATTCAGTATTCGAACAATGCTGAATGTATTGGCGAACTCAAACCTTAATACAAGCCATTTTAGGTCTATTTTACTCTGAAATCGATCAATAGTTTTCGAGTTCGTTTTCGAGTGCTCCGATTTAGACTAAGCACACTGCTTAGCCGATTTAGAAATTACATTTTTCTGAATTCATAATTTAAAAATTTTCTTAGTTGCCCCTGCCAGGAATTCACCCATTTATAAAAACAGCGCTCACCACTGAGCCAACGAGGTCGTCTGGCTTATTTGGTATTAAACACAAAAGTAGAGGAGTTGGCATGGCGACACGCAATGTCTGCGTGTTTGAATTCTACTGCTTCAAAGAAAAGCTTGGTAAACGACAAATACCGTCTTATAGAATTCTGAGATTTTTGCCTGAAAATGTTTTGTTTCCAAAAGTAATTTTAGCTAAATAAAGTTTTGTTTATTTAGCTGAAATTATTTTTAAAAATTTAATGTATTCTCGCCGTAGCCCGACTCCATCCTGGTGGAATTTTGGTTTCATTGACATGGTGATATCTTCAAAAATGTTTATTTTACCACACCGTTTATTTTCTCGATTTTTTTTACCATCTCTGCTATAATCATCATCATCTTTGTTGGTAATTATTTTCTTCAAACTATGTGCTACTGTCACTTCAGTAATTCATGGCACATAGTTCGAAAAACCAATAGACGTTTTGGTCCGAAAATGTTGAAATGGCGACGACGCACTGGAAAGCGGAGTGTTGGCACTTGGCAGACTCCCCACTAGGTGCAAAAAGACACCAAACGAGTCACAAGGAAGAAGAATATATTTTTTAATTTTATTTATAATCATTTATTTTTATAATGTTCTGGCAACCTTCTATGTATACATAATTTGACGAGCTTTTTATCCATATACATTTAAAAATTAAAGTTTCAACCACTTACTTGGTTTTGACTTTGGTCAGTCGTTATGTTGGTAACTTTGTAATGGACGCAAATCACGCTAGGAAAACTAACAATCATAGTATTTACGATTTGATCGCGTTAAATTAAACTATAATAGATTAGATTGCACTGGTGTATTACATTGTTGTTTATATAAAGAGTAGGTAAACTGTACGAGGCAGAGAGTTATCAAATTACTAGAGAAACAAAATTTTATACGGTCATTCTATCAACAGCTGTGCCTCATTGTGATGACACTGGCACAGCATAATCTATCACGCTTTATAATATAACCAGCTGATGTCCGCGACATTGTAAGTTGACTCACGAGTTAATAGTTTGTTTTATTGTTTTAAATATTTCGTTTAATATTAGTTTTAGTTACTTTATTTTAGATTTAGTTTCTATAATTGTATATTTATTGTCAATCATTGTAAAATTGGGTTATTACCTTTAATAAAGAACTATTATTATTATTATTATTATTGCCGTGTACATTTAGATTTAAAAAAACTCGTGGAAACTCTTTGAATTTCCGGGATAAAAAATAGCTTATCTCTGAGATATAGAGCGATTTCATTATAATTATAATAAAGTCTACTTAAACGAACATTGAAAAAGTTTAGCACCTTTATTTGCGGTCCAAAAACACGCCATCCATAGATTGCGAAAGCAGCGCTACAGCAGAATGGCTTCGTAATATTTACAAAGTTGATTTTACTAGCGCACCACGTTCTTGAGCCGCAAATAAAGCTGGTATTTTTTTTCAATATTCTTTTGAAAAAGACTTAGGTACAGCTGCTCACTGTCGCATGGGATGCCAATAAAATATTGAAATTATATATTTTTACCATTTTCATTTTGCACGAACAAAGAATTATCAAGTAAAGACGATTTTCAGCAATTCACAAGCACTTTACACGTGTATGTGGAAACAGATAATAATATTTCAGGTAAGTATTTGTGGAGAAAGATATTGGAATGGAATAAGAAGCGGGCAATAAAAATGGGGAGGAATAAATATAGCTTTATGAATAGAAGATTTTATATGTAGGTACCTATATCAAATAGGAGACTTGATGGCTTAAGTGGGTGATGATATTTTTGCAAGCGAAATGTGACACAGTAACTGTAGGTACAATGGACAAGTTTTAAATTTTTTTAAAGTAAGTAATTATAAAATTTATTTACTCAAATTATTATTATTATTATTATTATTATTACTTAAATTATTATTACTTATTATCTCAAAAACTGAAAAAGTTTTGGAACTTTAAATTTGCGCTTTCGCGAATAATTTCGTTTCACGCGGCGCTCCAGCGTGTGACGTCGTCGTGTCTTGTTGAAAACTTTTTTTTCTATGTATTTATTTCTAAGCCGATTTTGATGAACTTTTTTATTCGACAGCAGCTGATGTTTGCAAAATGGTCCCATAGATTTTTTCGAAAAAAAGAAAAAAAAAATCGTTATAATCTATGGGAAAAATACCTTGGAACCGTCTAGATGACGCCACACTCCAGTGATAGGCGGCAATCATTTTGCGTTAAAATACATAAACTTAAATAATTAATTTCTCCGTCATTTATTGATAGATTAAAAAAAATCACTGTTTTATTAGTTTTGATCTATATTTTAATTCCATTGTGTTAATGGTATATTTAACATTAGGAAACTTCCACATTAAAAGGAGCAGTATAACGTTTCGGTAGTGTCTTTGAAATAATAATTAATTTTATTATCTACAGCCGCTCGGTAAGCAAACGAGTGATAGGGTTGCTACTTGCTTGTTAACACTCTTCTGTTAAGTGTTTGATAGTGATATGTTTTTAATTCTCACATTGTTAAGAGGAAATGTGGTCGAAGAGACTTTTGAAAATTAGGTATTTGAAAAAACTATCGTTGTCGCGTTCGATCGTCCCGCGCCTCAAATTCGTGCAATAAGGACAACTGCGAATTCGACTGAGTAGCCGTAAGTAAAAAGTCATAATTCGAGGTTTGGCTCTCTAGTGTTTCCTCCTCCAATATTGGACCAATTTAAAAGATATTTCGTAAACTGAATATAAAGGATATATACTATGTCCCTATGTTTTTCTTTTTTCATTATTAATTGTCAAATTTGTACATTAGGCCTTTGTTGAAAGCGATCTAAAATAGGCAATTTTGAGCATTTTGTAACGGTTCTAGTGCTTATAAAAATAATGTATTTTCAAAAAGGAAAACATGGGGACATAGATGAGGTTGATATTTATTTTACTGTAAAAAATCATTGCTTTAGGATTATAAACCAGGGAGAAAACACGCGAGAACGTTTGTATGGAGAAAATGAGCATCCACGTTTCTTCTTAATTCAACTTTTGGGTATTTTTCTGAAGCTTTAAATCTTAGTCACTTCACTGGTCTAAAATTTGAGCAGGTACGCAGGTACTCAAATTATAGGCCAGTGAAGTTTTTGATCATCCCAAGAAATCATACTTATTTAAACTAGAGCGTAATGCATGTAAATCGACAAAGGAAGAAATGATTTTTAACCCTCTCTTTTTAACCCCGACGCAAAAACGACGGGGTTTTATAAGTTTGACGTGCCTGTGTGTGTGTGTGTGTGTGTGTATGTGTGTGTGTGTCTGTCTGTTCCCCTGTGGCGCTCAAACGGATGGACCGATTTGAATGCGTTTTTTTTTTGTTTGAAAGGTGAATTAGTTGAGAGTGTTGTTAGCTATGTTTGATGAAAATCGATCCAAGATGGCCGCCGCTACAAAATGGCGAATTACATATTTTTTCAAAACTCCCTTAATATGGGTATCAAATGAAAGGGCTTAACTAGAAGAATAGCACTATACAAATCCAAGATGGCCGCCGCCACAAATTGGAAAATGTCGGGGGTTTTTTAAATTTTTAATTTATACTTGTTACTTTCAAAGTCAATTATAGAGAGAGGCAGTGCATTTGCGAGACGATGGCAAGGGGCCAGTAATTTCACATTCCATGTGAATTAAATTGAAAACGTCTGAAAACCCCGCGCACATCCGCCTGTGTTGTCTGTTTCTAGGTCAACGAGTGCTCACTGGGAGGCCTAGGTAGTTAGAAAAGCGACCTTAGACTATATTTTCAGCCCTTGTGAAGGTATATCTACTTTTGTTGATATAAATAAGGCAAGGTGAACAAAATCCCGCTAGTTATGAGGCCGTAATATATTTGTGCTCTAGTGCAATATCTGTTATAATGTGAAGGGAAAATTGCTATACGTAAAGTGAAATATACGAAGAAAATATTAATATTTTCTCACTGAAATAATAATATATTATTTGTAAGATTGTAACTAATGTATTTTGCCCAGACGTAACGTCACATGTCTTTGCTAATATTCATTAGATGTGTACGATGAAATATCATAGTTATTTGATTGTACACATATCTACTAATATATTATAAATTAGTATATGCATTGTATTAGTAGTTAAATTATATATAATTGTATATATGTGTTTTATTTATATTTATAGGTGTCATGCATTCAACCACAGTGTGGTGTACAAATGTATGTATGTGTTGTATGTGAATCAATTGCTTATTCCATTTCTCTCTCATAACAAAATTATTTCATTGCACATTAGTATTTGTATGGACACATACTAATATACAATAAAATATCTATAATTTTATTAATTCACTAGCTTTTTCCCGCGGCTTCGCCCGCGTGAATTTCGGTTTTTCACAAATCCCGAGGGAATCGTAGATTTCCGGTTCCCGTTCCCGCTCCCTTTTCCAACCTTTATACCTAGGTACTTTTAAGGAAGTTTGCTATAGTAATCTACCTATAGCTGTATCTGTAGATTTCGGTTTATTCAAAATCCCGCAGGAACTTTGGATTTTTCCAGGATAATATTAAACAATGTGGTCTTAATAATCTTGATTTCGCAAAATACAACAAAAACTTGTACATTTCAATATTTTTGAGCAATTTTTTTTTATTCCGGAGCACTTTTGATCAAGTTTTTTTTAACATTTTACCTACACTATTGTTAGATGTCTAGCAATGGAGAATACTTATTGTATCCAATCGAGTAAGGCCATTTGAAGACTTGTACAGCAACAGATTTTCGAGTTACTACATTTTTTGTGCGCACATATCTACCCACAAAAACGCACACCAAATTGAAATGGCTGTCCCTGGGAGGGGGAGGGGGGCAGGCCCTATTAAGGTGGTACGTTTTCCATACTAATTTATTATTACCATTTAAGAACGAATGGATTATATATTTACGCTGAAATTACATCGAACAGCCTTAATTTAATGTTTAATTTGCGGAAAATTTTATTTACATAAAGAATTTCATTTTCTTTATGTAAATAAAATTTTCCATAAACAAATTTTACATAAACAGCTAAAGGTGAAGTAAAGCCATCTCGGTCAGCTAGGCAAAACAGCGTTTAATAGATGGCTATTATAATAATTAAGCTGTCTATGTAATGTTTTCTTTAAGTAAATATAATTTCGCGCAAATTAAAAATTATATTAAGGCTGTGCGATGTAATTTCAGTGTAAATATATAATCCATTCGCTCTTGAATGGTAACATGAAGTTAGTATGAAAAACGTAACACCTTAAGTGGTATTTTTAGAGTGGTAATAATTTGTAGAATACGAACCTAAAATATCGCTAGTTCGATCCCGGACACACTGTATATGCATGCAATGTACAATGAATTATATTATTATAGTATCATAAAGGGTCGCGCACTGAAAACTGAAAGGTCGACGGTTTAAATCCCACCCGTTGAATTATTGTCGTACTCCTAACACAAGCTTTACGCTTAGTTGGAGGGAAAAGGGGAATTTTAATCATGTGCAATATATTCTAAAAAAATAATAGGGGTTTGCCGCTAACGTTAACATATTATTCTGTGATAAAATGAATCATAATATTCATTTTATCACTGAAATAATGTACGAGGGAGAAACCGCGACTATGTTCTGAATTGTATGTATTTCTGTACTTTCTGAATTCAGATTCTGAATTCAGAAAGTACAGAAATGCATACAATTTCCCCACACACATTCAGATTTTTTTTAGATTCTTAATTTTTCAGATCGATCTGACAAAATGTTCTTAATTCCGGATCTGAAGATTTCAGATTCTGAATTCAGAGAGGCATTCCGGCTGTGTGAGGCTGGCATAAGAGAGTAAAGCCTTACTACAGCATACGCGCACTCTATTAAGCGTTAAACCGCGTTGGCGGATAAATTATTAACCATTTCGTTAAATTCATTATGATAATAAGGTAAAAAGGCTCCCAGATTTTATTTGAGACGAGCATATTTTTCATCAACAGCCTTATTTTGGTATCATTAGCCGAACGGAAGATTTATGAAAATCCTCGCGGCGCTAGGAGGAAAAATTTTTCAACCATTTTCCAATATTCCTTGACGGAAGCACTTTCAGATTTGGACGGATAATCTTGAATAACGGTTAATAGAGTTGTTGCTGACATCACACAGTACATGATATGATTTAGGTCTTTAGCACACCTCAGCCGCGAAATAAATATATAGCGAAACTGAATATAGAGATTTGGGGTCTAAGTATATCATCGGTTCTTTGAAGACCAAGCGAGTGGCACCCACCTAATTTTAGATTCCGTTTGATACGCAAGATAAAAAAGAATTTTAGCACTTTAAAACATCATATTTTACAAACGGATCTAGAAATCAAAAAATGATGTTCCCACACCCACAGTATTTTTAAAAGACCTTATTCAACGATACCCCACACTATGGGGTAGACGAGAAAAAAAAATATTCATCCCCACTTTACATGTACGGGAGCTACCCTAAAAAAATATTTATCAAAATTTTATTTCACCACTTTGTCGGTGTGATTAATATTTATACCCATGCCAAATTACAGATTTCTAGCACTAATAGTCTCAGAGATTAACCGAGGACGGATGGACAGACAGACGGACGGACATGGCGAAACTACAAGGGTTCCTTGTTTACTACGGAATCCTAAAAAGAATTCACAAAAACCGTGTACGAAAAAGATAAGAAAAACGCGTGTTACACCCAATTGACGTAAAGCGTATATCCCGATCAATTACTACCAAATCAGGAATGAATAAATCAGACCGAATAAACAGGAAAATAAAAGCAGAACATTTATATAACAGAACATTTATATACTCCACTTCGGAAGATGGCAAAGTTTTTATAGCCGAGAATAGAGTATATTATGTAGTCTTATTATAGTGCGTGCCTATTGAAAGTTTCATAACACACATTATTTTTGTGTTTTATGATCGGATGCTCCCAGAGTTAATATTTCTTGAGCAGTTCTGTCATCCATACACTTTTACCGTTTCGCGCATTGCTGGAACGAGTCAAATCCACGCTTTTTTATTACCCGACTACGGCAAAGCCAAAAGGAAGGGTTATGGGATAAAAACTAGCCAATGTGTTATTCCAGGGTACCTATAATCTATCTATCTCCATTCCAAATTTCAGCCAAATCAGTTCAGTAGTTGCGGCGTTAAAAACATACACACACACACAAACTTTCGCCTTTATATTATTAGTGTGACAGTACAAGAATATGCTTAAAATAATAATCAATGTTATGCTTAAAATAATAACCAATGTTACATAAAGTAGGGCTGAACCTATTTTGACGGGACCTTTACGTAGACAACCAGAGGCTCATACATGGATTGATCTATACTTATAGGGGCCTGTCACACTATCAATACCGTATCACGATCCACGGATCGCGGATTTCAAGACCATCCGGAAATCCATCAGTATTGACGCAAAGCGGCCAAACCATCAATAATTGGATCGCGTATCGCGGATCGCGTGATAATACTGATAGTGTAACACCCCCCAAAGGCTGCGTTTTAAAAACTGAAATCCACGCGGAACAGCTAATTACAAAGAAAATAATTATGCCACACGGATTGGTCAAAACTATGTACCTATAGATATAATTGGTGAACTGGATGAAAGATAAATGGGTTCCTTGTTTATGTACGGAATACTAAGAAAACAATATTATGAATCTCAATGTTAATAGTTCGTCATTGAAATAACTTTATCATCGTAGGTTTATAGAGACTTTAAGATAAGTCCTAATAATATCTAAAGAATCGTTAGAAGGTATAAGTTCAAAAACTTCTATACAAATCCTCTTATTGAACAAATCGTCTTTCATAAACAATTAATTTAAGAGCCTCGATTTTATTTTAGAACTTTGAGAGTATTGCCCCAGGCTTTAAATCAAACTTAAAGTAACTCACAAAGTAAATTGAAGGGGTTTAGATTGAAACTTGAGATATTTTATCGGTAAAATTGTTAATATATTTTTGAATTCAGTGAAAAGTTAGACCTTGTTTTACCTGATTTTGTGTAGTTTTAAGTTATTTATTGATAGTAATACTAATTAAGTCTTCGAAGAATGATGAGATAACTATATTGCTCTGAGTCTTATTCGCTTACACTATGGGCCCCATAAGAAAGTGCCTGATCTTTCTGCGATCGGACTATGAGAGTGAAAAATAGAGACATACAGACAGACATACCTGTGTATGCGGACACACTTGTGCACTATAATATTTCCTGCGTAGTTGGCTTGTCTTCGCCTTGATTGTGATTGACTGCCGTAACCGAAATTCGGTCAAGATACATTTTATTATTACTTATGTACATACGTACTCGTACTTATCTGAATTAAATTGAAGCCTTCGATCTGAAGATTTTATAAGTGCAGAGAGTGGATAAACGAGTTGCTGGGATCGAGTATAATCTTGCGGTGCTTGTAGCCCACCAATCCGCATTGGAGCAGCGTGGCGGGTCTAAGCGCTAAATTCCTCTCTCCTGTGAGAGAGGAGGCCTGTACCCAGCAGTGGGACGTTAAAAGGCTGTACTGTAGTGGAGGTGGTGGTGGTGGCTTGTAAGAAACCAGATGTCCAGCAGTGGACGTCTATGGGCTGAAACGACGATGACGATACAGGTTTCTAGTTTTAACGAATTATTAGAGCAAAATGAGCTTAATTTACTTTATAATATTGAGTTTTCAATAGATTAACAATATTAGTAGTGAATGATCTAGAATCTCGATTATTCATTAGGCAAGTATAGGTATTATGTTCAGTAATTAGTTGCTCCTATAATGAGGGACCTGACACATTTGGCGCATCTCCAAGCCATTAATACTTTTCCTAGAAATGGACTTTACGGTCCATTCTAGTTTTATTACTCCACTTGTTTTATGATTAATGTTCTTGAAGTATCTTCTTCTAACTTATTTACTAGGTAACTAATGAAGTTTTAATTTTGAAAAGAGTTTGCGTAGTATTTAAGCGGCACAGCAGAGTTCGAAGATTCGGTAGCGGTCCACCGAGTTGCTGATACACTCACTCGACGACATCAGACGAGTCGCAGAAAGCTACTGGATACAAGTGGCGAAAGACCGCGTCGTGTGGGATTCCCTACGAAGGAAAATGTCCAGCAGTGAATGTCTATTGACAACGACGAGAATTATAGGAGCGCGAATGCGTTTTTTAGTTGCGCCCGTTAAGCAACGGGATCCTGTCAATAACTGAATGGGTGACCGACTTTGAAGTTCAGAATTTGTAGTGTCTGTTGCTCGCAGAAGATTTACTATCGATCGAACAGTAGGATATTTAGATCCTTTCGCATATAATATACTAGCGGTCCGCCCCGGCTTCGCCCGTGGTACATAATATATAGCCTATAGCACTCAAGGATCACGTACATATCCAACGGTGAAAGAATTTTTGAAATCGGTCCAGTAGTTCCTGAGATTAGCGCGTTCAAGCAAACAAACTCTTCCGCTTTATTATATTAGGATAGATTTTTGAGAAGAATACAATTTCGAGTCTCAGGTTCAATGCGGAATGCGTGGAAGGAATTACAAATTCACCACATTTTTATCACACAAAAAACTTATTTTAATTTTATTTATTTTGTAAGTACAAAACAATGTGAGGAATAAGGAAAGGAGTGCTATTATGTACCACGGGCGAAGCCGGGGCGGACCGCTAGTATATTATATGCGGAAGGATCAACAAAAGGACAAGGAAAAGCTTATTATTTTCTATTAGAGATCTCTATCAGTCACGACCCTTGGCAAATAAAGAATTAATAAATGTTTTATTTGTTCACGTTAAATATTTTATTGGACAATAAGATAGGGCTTAAGGGCTTAAGGGCTCTGCAACAGAACTCGGAACGTAGAACGCTGGGCTTAGAACTCTAGACATCTGTTAGTAGGATCGAATCTGCTAGACTCGATTAAGTTCAGAAATTGGACTGTAATAAAAGTTGCAGCAGTTGGGTATAGGCCTAATGGTTTCGCTTTGCTAAAGGCTTGGACAGACAACGCGCGACAGTGATATTTATCGCGGCTCAGAGACCTTTAATACTTGTTATGCACAAAGTTATAGTACGTGAAAAAACAGGAGTGTGGGTGACGTATGAGTAGTTCATTAGTTCGAATTTGGGTTTTTATTGTTCGATATTCAAAATTATTTTAGCATTTAAACTATAGTGAGTTATATCACCATGACAACGCCAACGTTCAAATTAACGTGTCTGGAGTACATCGATGGTACCAGCAAAGAAGTAGGAACCGTTAGGATTGAGGCAGATCAACCTCCCCCCAACTAAGTCCATCTCATAGCACTTGTCGAGTCCACGGAGCATCTGACCTATAAGATGATTATAGGATGATCTACGCTGCGTCGCAGGAATATGCTCATGATGCTCCAAATGGGTTTGAAACCAAACGGGCATACTTCGGCGTAAGTACCTATATGATGCGAGTATAACTGTGTTCTTATTTAATTATAATCACAATTATTTATCTCGTAGCCCACTTGTGGTTCTTGTGACAAAACTATTGTTTTGTCACAAGAACCACAAGTGGGCTACTCTACCATCGGTTCGGAAAGCAGATTCTGCTGAAAAGACCTGGCTGAAAACGCATTTTTTTCTAAACACACGTATAGGTTAATTTCCATGGGCCGTATTGGATACTTATCCGTCTCGCGTTTTGTTTGTATCATCCTTTATGGGTTTGCGTTGCAGTTGTGCGCTATAGCGGAGCTGGGGGCTTGGGGTGGGGGGCGGGGGGAACGGTGTGAAGATCTAGGTCAAATAGCTCGGCAGCCAAAGCCGCAGTCACCAACACCTGTGCCCCGAACTGCAAAATATTGGACTACTGGGCAATAATCGAGCGTCGATATAAAGCAAGATTGATTAGAAATTAATATAAATGCGAAAGTTTCACGCCTAAACTGCTGCAACGATTTTGACGAAATTTGGTACAGAGATATTCTAGACTTTGGAGTAGGACATAGGCTACTTTTTATCCCGGAAAATCATAGAGTTTCCAAGGGATATTTAATTCCACGCGGACGAAGTTGCGAGTACCAGCTAGTAGATATTAGTAAAAATGCGAAAGTGTGTTTGTTTGTTTGTTTCCTTCAATCACATTGCAACAGAGCTACGGATTGACGTGATAGTTTGCATAGATACCGTGGAGGACTTGAAAGACCATAGGCTAAGTTTTGGTGTTCAGACACTGAGGGATTTTGGACAAGGAGTCATCTATCTCGAAGCTTTCTTTTTACGTCTAAGGTTAAACTGGTATAGCCAGCTATTATTTACGTTAAAATGTAAGGATTTACATTTCAACGCAAATAGGCCCTAAAACTGCATATTACTAAAAAAAGATATGCAGATTAACTTAGATTTATGTACAGACACAGGTGCAGAAATAAATTAAAATGGACCATCCGACTAACGAATTATGCAAATTGAAATAAAAAAAAAACAGGCAAATATGCCATAACTACGGTGCGGTGCTACGCTAAGCTAATTTTTTTCGTTACACTGAAACATATCAGTAAATATGTTTTTTGTTTATAAAGTAAATAAAAATACTGAAGAGAAATACATGTTTCGATCTTAGATACGAAATTGTTCGTACTACGTTGCACGTTCACTACTATCTGCTGGGTTATTCTGTAACTTAGTTAGCAACTGAAAATAGTTGCCAACGAATTAGTTTGATATACATTGCTGCTTTACTGTGGGGAATATAAAGTGTTTTCATAATTTTACACAGTAAAGCAGCAATGTATATCGAACTAATTCGTTGGCAACTATTTTCAGTTGCTAACTAAGTTACAGAATAACCCCCCTGATCAAAGTCAAATCACGCCTATCTCACTTCGCTGTGTAATCACTGAGCTGTGAGTACATCGGTGAAGCCTGAAACGACAATGGACGGCGCACATAGTTCAAAGAACCTACAGATGTTTTAGTCCCAAGGTGCTTAATAGTGGCAAGCTCGTACCGAAAATCGCGTTTAAAAACCCCCCACTAGAGGGACAGACGATATCAAATGAGTCGCAGGTAGCCGCTGGACATAAGCGGCACAGTACCATGATGTATGGAAGTCCCTACAAGAGATCTCTGCCCAGACATAGATGTTTATCGATAGGTCGCTATAGTTGAGGACCGGGAGAGTGATATACCTAGGCTACATTTTATTCCGGCGGGGTGATTACGTAAAACTTTGCAGTAGCGATAGCAACGCGACAGCAATAGCAATGCGACAGCGACCACTACGCGACCGGTTGCAAAATGTCACTAGAATTCGTATTACGCAAGCCGATCGCACGTCTATTGCTCGCCTGTCGCAAAATGTACTTTTGCCATCGATAATTCAAAAATTAATAAAATTGCTTGTTAAATGTATGTATTTAAAAAAAACAGAAAACGTACTCGACAATTACTCACAACAAATCAACAATCACTTTGCAACAAATGCAGAGGTTGTTGCAGTTTGACGTTTCATTTTGCTTGGCTGTCGCTGTCGTATTGCTGTCAAGGAATTTTAGATAATACCAATTTGATGTTTGCAAAAGTGACGTTTGACAGCAATGATCGCGCAATTTACGCCTGTCGCAAACCTGTCGCGAGATACGTAATCACCCCGCGGGATTAAAGGGCTCATCCACAATCCAATCCACAGGATAAAAAAAAACAAATCCAACTAAAAAGAAGATAAAAAAAAATATAAGACTTAATATTATAGTATCGCATCGCGCGACTCTTTGAAGTGATGTACTGTCCCAAACATGCCAATAGCTTCGAGCTCCAAATTAAAAAAGTTCACCCGAGACGAAGCTTTTACTGTTAAGTGTAGCAGGTACAATATGCTAATGGATTACCTGGATATGGATGAGTATTACTAGTGGATTCACTAAAACAATCTGACAAAAACATGTTACAGTGGAGGTGGATAATAATGGTATAATCTAGCGGTAGTTTTGTAGGATGCCAGTTTTGGGTAAATAGATTTTTTTTGGCCACGTTCTGCGATTTAACAGGAAGAATGAAAATATAAATAGTGGGTATACACGAAGTAGGTATTATTTAATCATACTTTTGTATAACGTACAAAAGTCTGATTAAATAATTTTCGCTAACAGCAGTAGCCAGCAGCAGGTAGTATGCTATCAACAATTTACATAAATAATTCTGTATTAAATAAATATATGTGTATGTTTCGATACGATGGATAACCACCACCACCACCACTACAGCCTTTTAATGTCCCAGAGGCCTCCTCTCTCTCATAGGAGAGAGGGATTTAGAGCTTAGATCCGCCACGCTGCTCCAATGTAAGTTTGCGGGCTAACGGGCGGATGGATAACGTTAGTTTGTAATAGGTGTAAAGAAAAACAATTTATGTAGACTAGACAGATAGGCAGCTGATATAGAATTTTTTACTCTCATTTGTTCACGGCATGCACACATGAACGGCTGGACTAATTTCGCTAATCCTATTTTTATTGTGTTTGTTACTATCGGGAGAAAGTTCTTATGAAAGAAAAAAAATCAAGAAAGTTGAGTGGAACATTTTTGAATCCACCCGGACGAAGTCGCGGGCATCAGCTAGTTTGATATAATTTACATAGCCTGATTTGATATTTTACTAAGGATTACTGAAGGTTCGATGGTCGCCCTAGGCCCGAGCTCCCCCCCCCCCCCCCCCTTCTCCTAGTCCATTACTATTTAATTGCATACGTTAAGTGTTCATGTGAGACTGCAGGTGGCAAATCAATAGCATAAGTAAAGAGACCTTGATACAGCTACCGCCTACCGCTATGACGTCCAAGAAGCTACTAGTGGTTATAGGTATCAAGGCAATTTATCAATAAAATATAGTTGAAACGCAAGGGCGGTTTCGAATCTATTTATGAAGTGCCACTTACATAAGCTGACAGCAAGCTTGAGAACACTTTAATTTCCTGGGAAATAAACAGCTTATATGTTAGTGTCACAGATTTACAATGGCCCCATAGTGAGCGATAAGATAGGAGTACGCTCGCTTTAACCGCATTCGGTACTTTGACGAATACGACCATTTCCTTTGACACAAGGAAGACTAAGGCAACGAACTCTTAGATTAAGGATTGGTTTCCGCTGCGCTTCGACCGGAGGGAGACCAATCCTTAACCTAAGAACGAACCATTGAGAGGTTTTGGCAATCTATTATGAGGGTGAACTGAGGTGTGAATGATGAACCAACAAACACTAAGACACACAAACACACACACATACATACAAGTTTCTCGTAAACAGAATGAACCCATTGCATAAATACATTATTTTCATAGTAGGTAATTGATACAAAATTCTACGACAAGCTTCTTTCGAAAACGTCCCTTTTATAACGAAAGATAAAAATTTCACCTCAAACCTTCGTATTTCGATCGCGCCGTCAGATTAATTAGAAAGACTGAGCCAATATCGAGGTTTATGTATATTGTTGGATAGAGTTTATTGATTTTCGTCGTTGGGCGTTGATGAGATATCTGAAAATAATGACTCGCCTGACCTGATTTTGATACAAGAACTACTGTAACCACACTAGAAATATATGAGCAAGCAATCTACTTGCAGTAATAATTATTGCAAGTACACTTTAATTAAGTTATTTTATAACTGTGAACTATAAGGCTAATGAGTAAAGCTCGCAGTAATAAAATACTCCTATAAGTAAATAAATTAATTGATTTTATTTACAGTGGAAAATTGGAGGAAAAATATTCTCGATTTCCCACTATCGCCTGTTTGGTTTAACTTTAATAAACAATTTAAACAGCGTAATATCCTTTCATCTGTCTGCCATTTCGCATTCGGACGCAATGTTTTAAAATCGTTTCAACTGTAATTGTAGCTAAAGAAAATCTGCCGCAATTGGAACTGCATTTAACACGATCCATTTCGAATTTTCGAGAAAATTCTGTTGTTGGTACTGGATATAATAATGAAATGATTTTAAGTAAAACGGTTTATTAACTTTTCAGTGGGAATAGGTACTTATTTTGTGATAGGACCCATTTTGTGAAGTCTAAATTTTCACATATTAATTTTGCTAGAGTCGAATACTAGTTTTTAAACACAGACCGTATTTGAAATACGTAATATGTGCGTAAGTGCATCCGGAATTATTCTTTGTCTTTAAAGTTCACTCGACGCATAATAACGTACTTAATTTGAAACTGATTAGATTTCCAGCAAAATCTGTCCAGCTTTTTTTTACCACTGAAAAGTTTATCATGGATCGCAACCAACGCACTTTTCAAAACTTGAATGAACTTTTATTATTTTTATTTAAAAAAAATCAAATAATAGTTTAGGTATTTTGATTTACGAGTATATCAAGTATAAAAATTATTTTCTGAAAGCCGCCTACTTCTTTAAACTTCAATAACAAACTACAATAACCAGTTGCCAGAATCAATGAAAGATTTGTATGTAAATATTACTACGATGCACTAAGAGCATGTTTACATTGAGTTTGATTGGTAAATTTTTATTTCATTTCGATTAATCTCCATGTTAAAATAACAATCAAACTTCGTTTGTATGGGACGCTCTACAAATTAAGCTCCCATAAAGAAGATAAATGTAATTCAATATCGTTGAAATGTTATACTCGTAAGTCCGAGCAAAGGAAACCCCGGCGAGTCCCGAGGGATGGTCCGTGGTAAAACAATAATCGATATAACCCGTCTCCCGGTGCGGCTTAATGCCTCAATTACCCCTCTATATTCCCTTTAATCTATCAAATTTATTGAATTTTATATAAAGTGTAGGTATTTGTCGCAGGATTACAATAAAACCCTAGGCCTAGGGCTTAGATCAAAAATCGGATTACGATAAAATGGAGACTCGATTTCATTATAAAATTGAGCAGTTTAAAGCAGACCTGGATTTGTTCAGGATTATTATCCAAATTGGGTATAAATTATAACCTTAAAGATAATCTAAAACCACGGGCTAAGTTTTAGTTAGAAGATCTGCCGATTGTTTAAAAATGACAGCTACAGTGTAACGATCGCATTCCTCTGTGATTGGGCGACACTCTCTCGCTATTGGCTAAAATGTATTGCTGCAGCAAGAATACCATTAGTTCAGCCAATCATCACAACTGATATTTTAGCAATGATTTATGCAGCTCTTAGACAGTTGTAGGGGCAGAAGATACAGAGAAAAAGTTGTATTTCGTGTAAGTACTGCGTAACCTGTGCCTGTTATCCTTGCATCTGACAATAAAATTATCTGAAAATTTTGAGTATTTGAGCTTAATTCCAATCGAAAAGCCATTTATATCCGGCAGTCGCCACCACAACGTCCACTTCTCGACATAGGTCTCTTGCAAGGTTCGCCACGCAACACGATCCTGCGGCGCATGTGTCCAGTGACTTTCTCAGGATCGTTAATGTATTTAGTGGGGTGTCTCCCTGCGCTGAATTTGCCGGTGCAAGGTCGCGGTTCGAGGCCCCAACGTTGACCGGTTCTTCGAGCCCCGCTCTTAGCTCTACTACTACTATTTCGTCGCAAATGGAACACGACATACCTTCCGATTAAAATGATATTAATCAACAATCACATTTCTTGTATACAAACACGGTCAATCAAAACCAAACTTTTCTTATACATGCAGGTTTCAAAAAAAGTTTTCCCTCCTAATTTCGGTGCGTGCGTGAATGACGATAATACAATATCGCGTGACCATAATAATGTAACCTGATACTATAACACTACACCTGCTTTCAGTTGGTTAACGATTGTTTTGACCTGAGGTTGGGGGGGGGGGGGGGGGCTAGCATCAAAGTATGGCAGCTACAATGTGATCTTGGTTATCTCTTTTTTATTATTATTAATTAAATAGTTTGCCCTTCGACTACAAGTAGTGACGATGCAGTCTAAGATGGAAGCCGGGTTACCTGGACATGTATAGCAATTTTTATTAAAACTTTGAACGTCTTTAAACCTTTAAATGCCACGTAGATTGGTATCTACGCGGCGCAATTGGTATTATCGTAAAGGAACGCTAAATCGCTTAGCGGCACGGCTTTACGGACAAGGTGGTAACTATTAGACCAGACCAGACACAATTTAGAAACTATAAATTCCCAAATTCCCGGGAATTGAACCCGGGTCCTTCCACTCATGCGAAGAAATATATTATGTGTAACAAATAGGTAAGTAACTAAAGTTTTTCATTTAACTAGACCAGAGACGAAATTATAAAGAACCCGGGACTTTCCATTACCACAGAGCTCACCACTGCGCAAGGGAGGTCACCTCTTATTGGCTGATACTCTCTTACTATCAGCTGAAATGCACTTCAGTTCATTTTCAATATCCATAGCCTCTCCCTTACTGATTAAACTTGATAGTCGATTAACTTTGAATGACTGGAAAGAAAAACCACTTATTAATCTGTTGATAACATGACATTAATATCAGCAGATTAAGGTCAAATATACTTTAATAGAACGAAACGATCTCATCGATATTAATAAATAGAGATGGGCTGACTATGACATTTGCCGACTAGCCGACTAATCGGTTTTCAAATTGCCGATCAGTCGGCCCACAAGTCGGCAATGCCGATCATAATATAGTAACTTTCCTCGATACAAGGTACAAACAGCAGTTTTTTCATAATGAAAATTTAGTAACAGTAAGGTCACAGTTTTTGCTGGAAGCTTTTAAGAATAGTATGAGTGACTATGATGACAGCTACTCAAATAACGAATGTTTTTAAAAAATTTTCTTTCTGGTATCTTTTACAGCAGAATAATTAAATAAAAATTTAATTATTCTGCTTTTTTAAATAAAACCAATAAAAGTTTTAATAAAAACCAAGTCCTACCTAGGTTGTTTTATAAAATAAAATAAAAGCAACATTTACGTAAATGTTGCTTTTATTTTATTTGTTAAGCGGCGCTTAATATATTAAGCTTATAATCGATATATTATAAGCTATATGGTGTGAGTAAATATTGATAATATTATATTACATAAGTTTACCTAAGAAAGTAATGTATTTAATTTAAGATTTTTGATGTAAATTTTTTCTAATAAATAATCTTATCTTATATTTAGCCGACTAGTTGGCCCATCTCTATTAATAAATAATCAATCATTTTGGTCAGAAGATCAAACAGCTTAGGTGAATGATAGAATCCATCAAAATTATCCATCGTATGAGTATATTATATGATTATACGAAGTTTGAACGTTTTATTGGTAAACATATTCCAGTACGCTAATGGCTTAATGATATTATTTGGCTTTTCATCGTTGTTTAGTTTCGTGAAATAAATCATGAATAAATTAAACGTGAATCATCAGTGAATTATTGGACCATTAGATTAGGTCATGCGAGACTAATAGGATTTTTGTAATTCAATTAAAGTTCATAATTAAACTTGGCAGTAATATACTTAAATCGAAATAGAGTACAATTTTTCGTACAAATACAATTTCAACAAGATTGATGAATGATGATATCAATGTTAACATCTAGTCATCTAATTGTATTGGAATTAACCTCATTTTTTTATCCAACCTAAAAAAGACGTGTTTATCGTCAAAAAAAAATATCTATGGCAAAAGCTTCGATTTTCTGGGTCTACGTAGAACTTATCTGGTGAAAAACTTGTTTGATAAAAAATTCGCTATGATTCCAATTCTATTCGGAATAGAACTCACTGCCAGAACCCCCCTCCCCCCCATTTACGAGACCCCAACGCCAGCGGGTTCGTCAAAACAGGTTTTGATAAACTGCTGACGTTTCTTTTCCTCGCGAAATACGCGATAAAGCCACTTCGTGCGGTGCAAGTGACGTTAGATTTTAAAGGATTGAAAAATGGCCACACAAAAGAGGGCGATGCATTTCCTTTGTGGATTTCAGGAAAATACTCTATTCTATGTACCTACCTCTACTTGTCTTGATCTTTTTGAGAATGATACTTACCTCGTGATACTTATACAGAATAGATTTTTTTTTATTAAATTAAATTTCCCTTTGGCTAACACATATAAAAAAGAAGAGAGAAGAGCTCCGTTTTCGTACTAGAGCGCTGATGTGGTTACTTGGCAGACACTCCAGACTATCGCTCAACAATAAAGTACTTATATACAAGTGTATTCTGAAACCTGTCTGGACGTATGGCCTAGAGCTATGGGGTACAGCCAGTAATTCAAACTTAGAAATACTCCAGCGATATCAAAACTCAGTTTTTCGCACAATACTTAATGCTCCATGGTTCACCAAAACAGAAGAAATGCATGACTATCTTGCAATGCCTACAATAAAAGAAGAAATAGGTCAGAATGCCAAAAAACATAAGACAAGGCTAGACGGCCATGTGAATAGTCTGGCAGCGTCACTAACCACTTGTAGCAGAATCTACAGGCTAAAAAGGACAACAGTGGAAGAACTGTCCTGTGAACGATAAGCCAGCATAAGCTAAAGAAGAGTCCCTCAATGGAGTGACCTTCTCACAAATCTCAACGCACGCAACAAATCTACTTATAGTCCAGCCGACTGATTGTACATAGATCAAAAATAACAAAAAAAAAAAAATCCCTTTACGTGAAATAAAAATTACTTTCCACAGATTAGGAATTTTTAAGAGAAGAAGCAATATCCTACACGTAGATTCGGCAAATGAAAAGTTTTTTGCTTGAGCAACATGTCTCTTACCGTCGCTGGTTATAAATAAATAAGAGCCAGCGGAACGTTAGAAAATCATGTCACACTAGACATGATCTAGGTGGATTAAAATGTCTGTTAAATCATAGCTATACTTCGTCCTATAAACTTATCTGACCCGGTGGCGGAAAGTGGAATTAATGACGCCACTTTGAAGGTGACAACAATGTCACCGGGTCAAATAAGTTTGTAGGACCTTGGTCTTTTTGAAATGAAACAAGAACTAGGGCATTTGTGTAAGTAACGTACTCTACAGTGTCAAAGTTGCAAGCGATATTGGCCATGGCCGATGATAAAATATATTAGGTCATGTCTCAACCGAGCAAGCAATTGCATTCAGTTCCCTAAAATACAACAAGATGCTGTAATCAAAATGTTAACGTTGCAAATTGTAATGACACACATTACAAACAATGTGCGTTTGGCTCGTTGACAAGTGGGTTAACCTCCACAATGTCTAGTCATCACTGCGTTTCATTGAGGAACACTGAATCCTTTTCTAAATATATACAAGTATAAATTAAAAATTTAAAAAACTCCCGAAATTCGCCATTTTGTGGCGGCGGCTATCTAGGATTTGCATAGTGATATTCTACTAGTCAAGCCCTTTCATTTGATACCCATATTGAGGGAGTTGTGACAAAATATGTAATCCGCCATTTTGTAGCGGCGGCCATCTTGGATCGATTTCGATCAAACATAGCTAACAACACTCTCGACTAATTCACCTTTCAAACAAAAAAGACTGCATTCAAATCGGTCCACCCGTTTGAGCGCTACAGGGAAACAGACACAGACACGTCAAACTTATAACACCCCGTCGTTTTTGCGTCAGGGGTTAAAAATGAAAAGACTGACTGACTGACTGACTGATCTATCCAGTCACAACGCAAACCAGTGGACGGATTGGGCTGAAATTTGGCATGCGGATAGCTATGACGAATATACGCTAAGAAAGGATTTTTGAAAATTCAACCGCCAAGGGGGTTAAAAAGGGGTTGAAAGTTTGTATGAGATTTATATGAATCCACGCGGACGAAGTTGCGGGCATCAGCTAGTTGTAAATAAACGCAAATAAAAAACCTTGAACGGTCGGTAAAAAATAATTATGAGGTTTTGCAAACAACGTGAAGGAATTTTCATCACACCGAGCGCGTCTTCCCGAATCGTGAGTTGTCCCCTTCCGAGCGCGCTGCATACAAACCAAGTTTGATTTATTTTAATACTAGCTCATGCCCGCAACTTCGTCCGCGTGGATTTAGGTTTTTTAAAAATCCCTTGAGCACTTTGAGCGTTTTAGACGTGAAAGTGTGACACACGGACAGAGTTACTTCCGCATTTATTAGTATGGATTGAGTAATCAAAGTCGATAGTTTTGTAGAAACGCTCTAAAAACTGATATCCGTGTCCTATGGTTTGTTAGATTTTCGTTAAAATGTGTTGTTTCGAAGTTAGCTCGTGCTCAAACGTTGAGTGCTCAGACAATCCTATTACAAGCGCTTAAACTGATTGGTCTGCTAAGCAGGTACCGCTCCGCTATGCCTTAAGTGGACCCTAGTATAAGATAATTTATTGGAAAAAATTTACATCAAAAATCTTAAATTAAATACATTATTTCCTTATTTTCTTATGTAAAGTTATGTAATTATTATCAATATTTACTCACACCATGCCTAAGAGCAAGCAGCATAGTAATTAAGCCTTATTAAACAATCTATATAATATAATATATCCATAATATAATAAAACTGTAACAGATCCAATTCTGTACATTGAAGATATTTTGAAAATTTTTATTGGAGGGCACTCTATAATCGATACTGAAGCCAAAACTGCAATTTTTTTCATTTTTGTCTGTCTGTCTGTCTGTCTGTCTGTCTGTCTGTCTGTATCTTGGCCGCGCATCACGCCGAAACTACTGAATGGATTCAAATGAAACTTGGTACGATTTGAGTTTATACTCCGAGGTAGGACATAGGATACTTTTTATCCCGAAATTCAGCACGGTTCCCTTGGGAGAGGGGAAGAAAGTTAAAACGTGTATTTAGCTGTAATTCATTAACGCGTTGTTCGATTTCACTCATTCTTATTTTGTTAGAAAGGTAATACTTTATATATTATCCTATAAATATTTCAAGGTCATAAGTTTTTATTTCCGAAATGACAGATATTTATTGGGTTCAAATAACTTGGGACCCGGAACTTTGAACGTACGGCTTATTTTAAACTGGTGTGCGTTTAAATTTATGTGTGTTGGTGTATCTATTTGTTCGAACTAATCTCCGAAATGGCTGGATCGATTTTGACGGAACTTTCAATGGCAGATAGGTGATGTTATAAGGAGTAACTTAGGCTACACTTAGTTTAGGTACAAAAAAGGATTATGGGATCCAATCCGATCCTATATAAAAGTCTATATCCACGCGGACGAAGTCGCGGGGGTCAGCTAGTAATATAATAAGACTGTAACTGTAACAGATCCAATTCTGTACATTGAAGATATTTTGAAAATTTTTATTGGAGGGCACTATATAATCGATACTGAAGCCAAAACTGCAATTTTTTTCATTTTTGTCTGTCTGTCTGTCTGTCTGTCTGTCTGTCTGTCTGTCTGTCTGTCTGTCTGTCTGTCTGTCTGTATCTTGGCCGCGCATCACGCCAAAACTACTGAACGGATTCAAATGAAACTTGGTACGATTTGAGTTTATACTCCGAGGTAGGACATAGGATACTTTTTATCCCGAAATTCAGCACGGTTCCCTTGGGAGAGGGGATGAAAGTTAAAACGTGTATTAAGCTGTAATTCGTTAACGCGTTGTTCGATTTCACTCATTCTTTTTTTGTTAAAAAGGTAGTACTTTATATATTGTTCTGTAAATATTTCAAGGTCATAGGTTTTTTAGTTTAGAAATGACAGACATTTATTGGATTCAAATAACATGGGACCCGGATCTTTGTACGTACGGCTTATTTTAAACTGGCGTGCGTTTAAATTAATGTTTGTAGGTCTGTCTATTTGTTTCAACTAATGTGAGAAACGGCTGGGTCGATTTTAACGGAACTTTCAATGGCAGATAAGTGTTGTTATAAGGAGTAACATAGGCTACATTTAGTTTAAGTACATAAAAGAATTATGGGATCCGTTCCGATCCTATATAAAACCTATAAACACGCGAACGAAGTCGCGGGGGTCAGCTAGTTATTTATAAATTAATATTCAGATTATTGCATACATGGCTTACACTTTCTTAATATGAAGACATTAATGTTTCAGTTTGATTCTTATAATATTTGAGTGTAAGTTTTAATCAACAACAGCCTTACCTACTATTTATGGTTGCTAACTATTATTTTAAGACAAAAACAGTACATTGATTACAATATATTACATGTTTATATTTAACACTAGATGATGCCCACGGCTTCGCCCGTGTGGATTTAGGTTTTTAAAAATACCGTGGGAACTTTTGATTTTCCAGAACAAAAAGTAGCTTATCTGTAGAAACCCATCCCCAAAACGGAAAAATCCCGTGGGATCCCCACGATTTCGGAATACAATTCCTTACAGCATCAGGGTTGAGGAGTTGGATATGTACCTACTCGAGTTCATTCAACGATAAAGTCTTTAATTGGTACCCCCAATATCAATTTAAATAACCGTAAGTTTCTAAAACCCATTAGTTTTGGTGATTAGGTCCCCTACAGCATCAGGATTGAGGAGTTGCAATCCAAATTTTTTATAGAACAGGGTCGCAATGTTTCTCTATCGATTAAAAAAAAATTACGCAAATCGGTTCAGAAATCTCGGAGATATCGGTGTACATAGGTAGAAAAACACAACTCCTCCTTTTTTGAAAGTCGGTTAAAAAAGTAGCCTATGTTACTCCCTGGTTAATTCTCTACTTGTATGTGAAGGTCCCGTCAAAATCGGTTCAGCCGTTCCGAAGATTAGCCCGTTCAAACAGACAGACAGACAGACAGACAGACAGACAGACAGACAGACAAAAATTTTAAAAACGTGTGATTCGGTTATGGTATCGTTCAAATAACCATATGAGCTTAATATGAGGTAGTTATTTCGATATTACAGACAGACACTTCAATTTTATTTATTAGTATAGATACAATTATAATGATCATATAGGTAGCTATCTACTTATGCGAATATAGAATTTATAATTATGTATTGACATCAACGTTGAGTATTTAATTTAAAACAAGGACAATGGTACCATATACCTACTTAGCTCGCGCTAGTGACAAGTCTTCACTAGCACTGTGACGAGCCTTGACTTATCATAAGGGCCACAAGTTGGCCTACAAGATATAGATTATTTTGAATTTAGAACCCTCGGATGGAGCTATTGAGAATTTTATTGGTTTAGGAATCCCTCTTAAACTCCGGAAGTTGGTGTAAAGAGACATTTCAATTGTCCCACTTCCTAAGCTATTACGGGAAAGCTATACCCGAATGGAATTTTCCATTCCGACGCAATATTTTCGTTCTATTCATTGTTGGAATCCAGACGGAATTTCTGGAATACGGAGCCTGCGTGGAAGATATTAAAGTTGCGCGATGAATAAAAATGTACCACGAGTGCCGTTCAAATTGGATTTGTCGCTCTGTCATGTTATTTTGTGTATTGCATATTTGACAACATTACTTCATAAGTAGTAGTTATCTTCGAGGATGTTATTCAAATAACCAGCTTTTCAAATACGCAGTAGCCGAATCCAACTCGGCTGGGCATCATTCGGAATGCTTCTAGGTGTCTTCTAGGCCAAGATAGGTAGCACGCACTGCTTGAAGACGAAAGTCTGCCAACAGTGTGTGTTGCCACTTGCTACTTGCCCAGTGATGAGTTATGGATCACATTTTCATACCATATAGTATGTTTGTCTTTTTGTTTGCTGCCTTTTCTAGAGCTAAAAATGTTCCACGCCGTTCGAATTGGATATGTCGCCCTGTCATATTATTTTGTGTAGGTATTGCGTATTTGACAACATTACCTACTTCATAGTATCTTCGAAGATGTTAATCAAATAATCAGCTTTTCATATACGCTGCAGTCGAAACCAACTCGATCGTTGAGTTTGTATTGTGGTGAATTTGTGTGGTGTTGAAAGTCTGGCAACAGTGTGTGTTGCCAGTGATGACTTATGGATCACCGTAGTCTGTTTGTCTGTTTGTTTGCTGTTTTTTGTAGATCTAACCATAAGCCCTTTTTACTGCGGGAAAAACTTGTACCCAGAATAAGTAAGCAAAAGTAAAGAAAAAGTAAAGCAAAACTAAAATTTCACGGGTTTACCTATTCGGGTAACATTACCTATTCGATGTAATATCAGCGTTTTGTATTATAGTAGAAATAAAAGCAACAGTCACAACAGTTAATAAATATAAGTCTTCTGTATTTAGCAGTTAATGCCGGAAAAAAACAGGAAATCCACGCGGATTAAGTCACGGCAAACTACTTGTACCTACGTAGTACAATGAAACATTTTGTCGATGGTAAATGTTATGGCGTTACGCTTTGCTGACATTGTATTATATTATTACATGCCCAATTATGTAGGTACCTAACACAAACAGTTAATATCACAGAGAGTTGTCATCATTTATTTCCAGAGCACTAATGTCCCGCGAAATAATCTCAACCATTCCAAAAACGAATCAACCATTCCAAAAAAAATAAACAATTGCCACACTCGGAGATTTATTTCTTCCTTACTTGTTTCATCGTAAAGATCGAGCTTAATTCGACCGTAGGTCGATTTTTACTGCTGTCTTTTGTCATTAGACATTTTATTTGTTACTATGTTGTATTCCACCAGAGCTGCAGATTGTCGGGGAAGGTTTTTTTTAAATTTGAGTTTGAGGACGAAAGAGGATGAAACAAGTCATCGATCCGAGCTTGGGCTATAACCAGGACAACGATCTTCAGAATTAATGCAACGACGGCAGAAAGGTATTAAGGTTTGCTGCTCCATTGTTTAACTCAATGGTTAAAACGCTCTTTTGTATACCATTTGTATCACGCATGACCTAGTGGAATGGTATTGTTTGTGAAGCAATATTTGATTGTATTTGCTTTAAATATCGGCCAGTATATTGGTAATTTAGGATGTTATTATATTAGCATTACAATAACACGTCCTAGTTACACACTCTTGTTTAGCTTTATTTCACATATTTGCACTGAAGAAAGTACCCGAGGTTCTTTCTAATTTTATTCCTCCTAATAATTTCCTTCCGTAATTTAAATCTGAATAAAAAAAACTTCCTTCCATATTTAAGTAGGAATTTCCGATTCGGTAGGTTCTCTTTTTTAAAAGCGTTTCTTTTTAAACGCTTTTGGAAAGAGAAAATCACAAAGAATGTCAAATTTCTCTCAGTGTGATTCGAATCTTGCAACATTGTTTATTCAGTAACTTTTACTAAACCGATTCTTATGGAACTTTGCACACGAGTTTTGTTCGTATAATATGACAAACAGAGTATGTGGACAACGTTTCACAATTCCTCAAGAGGATTTCATCTCTAGCGAAGATTGATTTGATATTAAAATAATAATATGAAAAGATAAACAAAAAAAATTCGTAGATTGCACGCTGTTTTTTTTTGTAATATATTAAAAAATATATATATTTACTAGCTGATCCCCGCGACTTTCATCCGCGTGGATATAGGCTTTTATTAGATCCCATAATCCTTTTATGTACCTAAACTCCTTATAACATCACCTATCTGCCATTGAAAGTTCCGTCAAAATCGATCCAGCCGTTTCGAAAATTAGCTGGAACAAATAGACAAACATAAATTTAAACGCACACCAGTTTAAAATAAGCCGTACGTTCAAAGATTCGGGTCCCAAGTTATTTGAACCCAATAAATGTCTGTCATTTCTGAACTAAAAAACCTATGACCTTGAAATATTTACAGGACAATATCTAAAGTACTACCTTTCTAACAAAAAAAGATTGAGTTAAATCGAACTATACGTTAATGAGTTACAGCTAAATACACGTTTTAACTTTCTTCCCCTCTCCCAAGGGAACCGTGCTGAATTTCGGGATAAAAAGTATCCTATAACCTACCTCGGAGTATAAACTCAAATCTTACCAAGTTTCATTCGAATCCATTCAGTAGTTTCGGCGTGATGCGCGGCCAAGATACAGACAGACAGACAGACAGACAGACAGACAGACAGACAGACAGACAGACAAAAATGAAACAAATTGCAGTTTTGGCTTCAGTATCGATTATAGAATGCCCTCCAACAAAAATTTTCAAAATATCTTCAATGTACAGAATTGGATCTGTTACAGTTTTATTATATTATAGATAGATAGATAGATTTACAAAATTCACCATGGTACAGTAAGTACCTAATCATCCCGCCAAACTGCTCGTGCAGTTTTTTAGCGAGTTCATGCTCTAAATTTTTACCGTACACTTACACTGAGTATGTTAGTTTGTCAGATTTTTTTTACAAGTGTAAATTAAAAATTAAAAAAAAACCCGACATTCGCTATTTTTTGGCGGCGGCCATCTTGGATTTGCAATAATGCTATTCTACTAGTCAAGTCATTTGATACCCATATTAAGGGAGTTGTGAAAAAATATGTAATCCGCCATTTTGTAGCGGCGGCCATCTTGGATCGATTTTCATTAAACATAGCTAATAACACTCTCGACTAATTCACATTTCAAACAAAAAACCGCATTCAAATCGTTCCACCCGTTTGAGCGCTATGGGGGAACAGACAGACACACACACACACAGACACGTCAAACTTATAACACCCCGTCGTTTTTGCGTCGGGGGTTAAAAATATGCACTTCCAAAGTAACATGGGCTCAAAAAACATTAGGGTGAGCAAACAAACACGAAACACAATTTTGTTTAATTAATACGAGCTTAATAAGAAGTACCTACTTACATCAAAATCAGAGACAGACCATTCAATTTTTTTTAATGGTAAACCTAGATATAGATTAAACTAGAACTAACTAGCTCGAAAATGAATACTATAAATAGCTGTGGTGTAATTACATTAAACTCCATAATTAACGATGCATAACTAATCTGTTATTGTTTTATGTGATCCATATCGGCGGATTTTAACCTTGTTAGTGACGTTACCTATTATGGTCCTGCTACACACCCACAGTTGCACAGTTTATTTACACTTTTATTATAATAATATAATATAATCTCTCTATTTATCTATTTGTTAAATAGGTATATTGAATCCCAAGTGTGGCGTTAATTTAAAGATATATGATCCAAATGATCTTATAAAGACAGATTCGAAAATAATATAAAGCCCTTGACTGCGATCTCACCTGAAGGTAAGTGACGATGCAGTCCAAGTTAAAAGCGGCCAGCGGGCTAATCTTTGAAAGAAGTATGGCAGTTTTTTAACCCTAGAATACTAAACTATCGTAAAAATTACGACGGCAAAATGACGATTCCTGTAAAAAACAATGTTCGCGTTGTTCCCGCGTCCCCCGCTTCACAGTGCCTTCCTAATTTGTTCCGTCCGTGTGCTTCGTGCTGTGGTTGTGGTCAAGTGTCATTTATTTATTGACTTATAGCAAGAGTGTCGTAAAATTTACGAAAGTTTAGTGTTTACGTGACTTTTGAACAAAGGCGAGTGCACTGGTTTTTAACACTTATTTATAAAGATTTTATATTGATTACAGTTTATTTTGTGTTTTATATATATGTTCACCACTATTTCTAACTCATATTTGATTATTTTGTTTCAAGTACTTTGTTTTAGATGTCTCGAAGACTTTGAGTCGATGAAATTAGCCGGTTATTGTTGTACATGGATATTCATGAAGATGATGATGAAAGCACATAACAGCAAGAGATATAGAGAGAGCTCATAGAGAAACAGTAAAAAAGCAAATCCAGGTGCGAATTTGTTCTGGAAATGGCTGATGATCTTATGGAGCCTCACATGAAAGAGTGAATAAATATTACAAGATTGCGGCGTGAAATAAAAGAGCTCCTAAAAATTATCTTATTCTTTGATTCTGTTCCTGGAGCAGTAACTATTCAAGAACCAAATTCAAGAAAAATATGTGACTTTTATCCATCCAAGTTAAGAAAAATGACAAGAAACATTTACATGAAACGTTACAGAGCCATACGTAGAGCACATAATATAAACATCTGTCCCGTTTGTGTAATTTTTTTTTTTTTTTAAATTAAGTATTACGTGATCTCTTAAACCCAAAGAATGTTACTATTAATTCTAAAATAATAAAAGTTTTTATTATCTTATTTATTCCCGTTTCATTTCTGTCGTAATTTTTACGAATGTTTAGTAATAACGTCACTCGCAGGATAGTTTAGTAATCTAGGGTTAATAAACCCACATCTTTGATCGGCGCGACTTAGGGAATAGAACCCAGGACCTCGTCGACCAAACCGCTAACCCGAGGCAGTACTAGTACTGTTGTCACAGTAAGCGTAAGAACTCACGGAGCGGTTTGCACCCGCGCCCGCCGCGGTTGCGGGAGAGCGGTTTTATTTCTATACTCACGAGACCGCTTGTTTGTGCGGGAATCGCAGCCGCCATGGTTGCGGTAGTCGCCCGCAAACTTGGCGGGCGATGATCGCAAGACCGGCGGTTATTTACGACTACAAAGAACAAGTATAAATTGAAAATTTAAAAAACCCCCGACATTCGCCATTTTGTGGCGGCAGCCATCTTGAATTTGCAATAGTGCTATTCTACTAGTCAAGCCCTTTCATTTGATACCCATATCAAGGGAGTTGTGAAAAAATATGTCATCCGCCATTTTGTAGCGGCGGCCATCTTGGACCGATTTTCATCAAACATAGCTAACAACACTCTCGACTAATTCACCTTTCAAACAAAAAAAACCGCATTCAAATCGGTCCAGCCGTTTGAGCGCCACAGGGGAACAGACAGACACACACACACACACACACACACAGACACGTCAAACTTATAACACCCCGTCGTTTTTGCGTCGGGGGTTAAAAATGGAATCTACTCTACTACATTCTAGAGATCTAAAACAACATACTAATATGCCGAAAATAGCAACCCGCCACATAACTTGCGGGCGACGCCCGCAAAGCTCGCAGGCGACCGCGGCCCGCCGGTGCAGCGGGACCCGCAAGCAACCGCGCACTCCGCGGGATTAAATCGCGTCGTGAGTTTTGCTCTCTACACTTCCATGTATTTCGTGATCGTACGAGTGTTGCGGTCCCGCAACTGCGGCGGGCGCGGGTGAATACCGCTCCGTGAGTTCCTACTCTAATCGTGCTCCACACTGCCGATTCGCTCACACGCATCCCACCCGAATATACATAAACAAACACAAATATTTACCCGGGACCTGTCATAATTTGGTCCTGTGAACGCGTTGACGTTTCCCCGTGGCACCTGTTGCGCTTCATCATTCGGCTTCGTAAATAAGTCAGTTATGCGTCATAATATCATCAGATATACTAGCATGTCGTCGCCCACCATGTTTATATGTAGAATATGAATAATCTGGATCCTCCTTCGGATCTCCTCATTTTTGAATTCCAGATATTGCACTTCACATTGTCCACTCAGTGAGTCTGTTTATAGATTTCTTATCGTGGCTTTGTAATTTATTAGCAACATTGACTTCTTACCTATATTATGCATGTATGTACATAATATATTATTAGATAGGTACTTTAGAACTAAACTAAATGAAGCTATTAGACTAAAGAGAAAAGCGGAAGGACCTTAAACTAGGTACTCTATTTTTACTCCTACTCTATTTTCTCTATGCTTCAAACCATTGTAACTTGATTCCGAACGAATATTTAGATTTATCATTAACACAAATTGAAACAATCTGTGTACAAACAATGTATTATCCGAGATATTATCTCTTATGAATTCCTTAATGACAAAGTTTTTGCAATGACAAAGCAATCGGTTTTGCTTTCAGTTGATAGTTTAAGTACACAGGTAGTGTGAAGTGGCATAATTTGTTCATTAATTTATTGTCTACATGTATTATGTACAATATTTTATTGTAATTTGTATTTTGTAAAAAGCAACTGCTAAGTTCTTTGTCAGCTCGTCTCAGCAGAATCTTCTTTTACTACTTACTAAATCTGAATTTGAATTTATCAAGTCCATACGAGTAGTTAGCGATCTCACGTAAGTATAGTTTTTCCGTAAAGCTGTATTTAAGATTAGTCGTTGACATTAACGGCGAGCGGCGAGCAGCGAGACGAGATGCGAGGGCAAATGTGTAAATACACGAGGTAAAAGCTATCAAAATAATAAATAAATGATGTCGACATTTCAATGGGACACAAATAACTTTGCCTAGAATTCATCCTCTATTACGCTCGAGAAAATATGAGTATAACAAGAGAACGAATTGTGTTCGGGCACTACTCTCAAGGCTAGACAAGTTCTGCCCTCAGGGCAATATCGGTGCGTAACGAAGCATGGATATTTTAGGGCCGAGACACATAATATAACCACGGTGGTCGGCGCCGCGCCGTCGCCGCATCGGCAGTATTCCGACCATCTTTTGCTATAATGCCCCTACTCAATAGTGATTATTTATTGTTTTGTCAATGATTCGGTAAATAAATAGAGAATAGATTTGAGGAACAGCGCAGATATAATTTGGTTAATCAAAATTTGGTAAATCAAAATTGATTAGCTATGATATTATTGCTAAAAAAATGATGCATTTTAGACAATATAAGTATAATGCCACCAACATAAATAATCAGAAGTGAATGTGATCGTCATATTGCAAATGGCATATATAGCAGAATTATAGATATCAAGGTGATGTGGATAGAGCAAAGGGAAGAGGTGTCGAGAGAAATGAGCCGCCGACGTCGGTACTGAAACGAGTATCTATCGAGTAGGTGAAGATAAATGAAGAGTGACGAAACAATTATCCCATTCAAAGAACTTGACACCCTTTTGGTATTACACATATATGCAATGAGCTATGCATTACTTAAAATCCGTAATTTTAACCGTAAGGTATTTAAATTTTAGGTATTTCGACTATTTCAAATAACACACTCGAAGATTTTCATTCTGCAATTATTTATTTAGACCATTAGATTTTTTAATTAATTCACTTATTTTAACGTATAACTTACATAATATGAATCCTAAACTTATGTATTTTAAATTGTATATTTATATTATGACGGGCGTGTGGCCTAAAGATGACGGGACAGTGCATGTCGATACATTACAGTTATAGATCGACCAGAATCTCATGAAAGATAGGGAAATGAAATTCCAAGGTTAGCAACACTACGGCTGCCCTAGCGATAAACAAAGTAACTGACATTTTTTGTGAAATTGACTTTTTGCATAAACAAAAGTTTTATGTCGAGTAGTTTTTTACCACAGTTTAATATTTCAAATAACTTGAACCGCTTACTGAAATTTAAATTGCCCAAACAAAGTAACTGCACTCACTAACTCGGAATATAAATGCAAAAACCAAGTAAACAACAAGCAAAACACAAAAACAAAGTAATTGGATGTTGATTTCTTTGTTTTTGTATTTAAAATGCAGTTGCTTGATTTTTCGTTTCGTGAAACGATCCCAGGTAAGGTGTTCTGAATGTAATTACTTTGTTTATCACTAGGGCAGCCAAGTTAACCTAGTGTTCTTACTACAAAATTTAATTTCCCTATTTTTCATGAGATTCTGGTCGATCTATACTTACCCGACTGGGAAGTTTGCAATGCCGCGAATGCGAGTTCCCGCGATGTGCGTCAACTACATAATATAAATGGCGCCTACAACGCGTATCAAAATTTTAATCGGCCACTCCGCTAAAAATAATATTCAAACGGAAAATACACATTTTTATTGAGAAACAGCGGCGTGATTTATAATTATGTCATCGTGCGCGCAGACTGTTTTAGAAGATTGCGGCGTCTTTCATTAATGTGCGGCCGCGCCGTGTGGGTGTCGGAAACCATTCTCGTAGTAAATTTTGTAGTTTTTATTTTTCGAATTAATTAGTATTAAAATATTATGTAAGCAAATATAAGCAGTTGGTTTCTATTCGTATTTTTATTTTAATTTTCTTTTTTTTTTTCAGTTGCACACCCCGATAGTAATTTTTTTTTTGTAAAAATGGAAGAGCCTTTGGCAACGGAAATTTCTGGCGCGCATTCATGATAATGAGTTTATTGAAGTGGGCGTGAATTTTTTACATATTTCGTCGTAGTGACACATCGTTTTTCCGTCAGTGCACTTTACAATGACATAATAGTAGATTATGAAACGGTTGCATAATAGAGGTTATTAAAACACGAGTGTTAGTTTAAAAAACGAGCCGCAGGTGAGTTTTTTAATAGTATTACATGAGTGTTTTAATACCTAATTATGCAGAGTTTCATACACTACTTTATCTAAACTCATATTTTAAAATCCAAACCCTATAATCTTGGTAATATTTGTCGTGAATTTTCCTTGATTTTGCTGGCAAAAGATTGTTGGTCGGTGGTCAGGTGGAGTTAAATTCTTTTTTTTTTTTTTACATTTTTCCGCGCAACAAAAATCACTTGCAAAGGTTTGGGTTACAGAAACAATAAATAATAAATTAAAAATTTAAATAATAGGCGCCAAAACAATACGATTTCCCGCCATCGCTGAAAAACCCAGAACCCAGAGTCGTGACTCGATCAGACCTGTCAATAATGAAATAAAGTATAATGCAGTAGAAAAAAAAATATAATACAGTAGTAGTATTAGGGTAACTTTGATAGCGGGATAATAATTGTAAGTAACAAAACTAAACACCCGCCATGGCTCAACAATACCAGAACCCAGTGCCTGTACTTTAATGTAGAAAAAATTATTTTATAACATTACTTTGCAATAATTTCCTAACAAATTAGTGTTATAATGAACTTTTTAATTTTTTTTTTAAATATTATAGATGTATGTGAATAAAGTAGTCCAATATATGACACATTTTGATTTATTAATCGGGATTTTAAGATATGAGAGTAGATAAAAATATATATCGGAGATCCATACGTTTGACGCCGTAAGGCCACTCTAATATGCTGTGTGCCGCTATGCCTCAATATACCTTCAAAACTCATTTTTAAGTCATTGACTTGCAATAAAAACATGTTATCGTTGAACGTTAATGTCGGCTCCAAATTTCTCCAAGTCTTAATAATTCTGCATGTAAAAACTACTAGAAATTATTAATAAAACCCCATTACATTTCGCCAACACAATTTATGAATACTGTCATAAAAACAGTCTCAGATATATGCTACGAAATAAAAGAATAAATAACACAAACATAACACAAGCGAGATGGCGTTATTAATCATAAAGATCAATTTTTATATGCCACCGAGTCTATCTTTGTCTACATACGAATGTGTCTAGTGGCTTGAAAGGAAACGACCATATTAATCTATACTAATATAATAAAGCGGAAGAGTTTGTTTGTTTGTTTGTTTGTTTGTTTGTTTGTGTGTTTGTTTGAACGCGCTAATCTCTGGAAGTAACGTTCGGATTTGAAAAATTCTTTTTGCATTTGGTTGTCCAACTTTTGGGGCAGGTTATAGGCTATTTAATATCCCTAAAATCCTCCCTTAAGGGGGTAAAATGGGGGTAGAAAGTTTGTATGAAAGTCCTATGTTTTTAAAGTTACAGACCTGAAACTCGGCATTTAGATTATTAGTTTTAAATAATAAAACTCTGTATATTTTATTTTGAAAAATCTTCCCTTAAGGGTGGTAAAATAGGGGATGAAAGTTTCAATGGGAAGTTTTAATTATAATTTTGCTATTATCAACTTGAAATTTGGAAGGTAGGTTAATTCTAGGGCTTAGATATCAGCCTGGAAAATATTTCACGAAAATCCTCCCCTAAGGGGGTAAAATGGGGGTTGGAAGGTTATGTTTTTGAAGTTACAGATATGAAAATAGGATATGAAATTATAATTTTTAAATGATAAAAACCTGTATAAGTAATTCTGGAAAATCTCCCCTTAAGGATGGTAAAATAGGGGATGAAAATTTTTATGAAAGTCCTATGTTTTTAAAGTTACAAACCTGAAAATCGGCATTTAGATTATGAGTTTTAAATAATAAAACTCTGTAAATTTTATTTTGAAAAATCTGCTTTTAAGGGTGGTAAAATAGGGGATGAAAGTTTTAATGGGAACTAAAAACGATTGCAGCGCCCTCTGGCGGTCTAACTTGAAGCGATCATAGCGCCCTTTGGCGGCCAAAACTGGAAACTAAAAAACGATCACAGTGCCCTCTGGTGGCCTAAGCCGGAAACTTGAAGCAATAGCAGCACCCCCTAGCAGCCAAAACTGGAAACTAAAAAAACGATTGCAGCGCCCTCTAGCAGCCAAAACTGGAAACTAAAAACGATCGCAGCGCCCTCTGGCGGCCAAAACTAGAAACTAAAAACGATCTCAGCGCCCACTGGCGGTCTAAGCCGGAAACTTGGAGCAATAGCAGCGCGCTCTAGCAGCCAAAACTGGAAACTACAAAACGATTGCAGCGCCCTCTTGCGGCCAAAACTGGAAATTAAAACGATAACAGTGCCCTCTTGCGGCAAAAACTGGAAACTAAAAAAACGATCGCAGCGCCCTCTGGCGGCACAGGCCAGAAACTTGAAGTGATTGCAGCGCCCTCGTGCGGTCAAAACTGGAAACTAAAAATGATCGCAGCGCCCTCTAGCGGCCTAAGCCGGAAACTCGAAGCGGTTGCAGTGCCCTCTTATAGTCAAAACTCTTGCGGCCGGAGCTGGAAACTCGAAGCAATTGCAATGACCTCTGACGGCCGCAGGCGGAATCTCGATACGACAGCTGCGCCCTCTGGTGGCCGAAGGCAATTAAATAAATACTAAATTAATAACTAAATCAATAAATAAATAACTCAATAAATAAATAAATAATGTAAAGCTATTTAGTTATTAAATAATTATCTAAATGTGAAAGTGCGGATATTTGGATGTTAAGATGTTTGGATGTTTGTTACTCTATAACGTCGCAACTACTGAACAGATTTGGCTGAAATTTTGAATGGAGATAATGCCCTGACTTAAAACATAGGCAACTTTTTATCCTGAAAAAATCCACAGTTCCCACGGGATTTTGAAAAAACCCAAATCTACAGCTATAGGTAGATCAATATAGCAAACTACCTTGAAAGTAAGTATAAAGATTGGAAAAGGGAGCGGGAACAGGAACCAGAAATCCAAGATTCCCTCAGGATTTGTGAAAAACCGAAATTCACGCGGGCGAAGCCGCGGGCAACAGCTAGTATTAATAATAAAATCCATTAAAATGCGCCAACACATTAGTTATATTATTTATATGAATACTGTCATAAAAACAGTGTTAGATATTACACTGAGAAATAGGAAAAAAAGTACAATAAATAAAATAAACAAGCAAGATGGCGCTATCAATCATAAAGATCAATTTTTATATGCCACTGAATCTATTTTTGAATTTGGAACCCGTCCAGATGGACACGACGAATTCTGTCGCGTGTCAGACTATTATAAATATACATATTACCTACGAGCGGATACCCGCGACTTCGTTCGCGTGGATATTGATTTTAATAATCCCGTGGGAATCATTTTGTTTTTCCTATGCTCCTTTGAGCTTAAACCTTGCTAAAAACTGTTAAAAGTTCACTGGCGGATGTTAAGGTACATCAAAATGTAAACATCCACCAGTGAAAGTCCCATCAAAATCGGTCCAGCCTTTCGGAGATAAGCCAGTAGTCTTTAAAGTATCTACTTTCTAACAAAAAAAGAATGAATGAAATCGGACCACCCGTTAACGAATTACAGCTAAGTACACATTTTGCCTTTCATCCCCTCTCCCAAGGGAACCGTGCTGAATTTCGGGATAAAAAGTATCCTATATGTTACTCCACAGTATTAACTTAAATCATGCCGAGTTTCATTTTAATCCATTCAGTAGTTTTTACGTGATGCGCGCACAAACATACAGACAAACAGACAAACAGATAAACAGACAAACAGACAAACAGACAAACAGATAAACAGACAAATAGACAAAAATTTCAAAAATAGCTTTTTTACGTTCTATTACTTATCCCTAACATCCCCCAGTTATTATTTTGCAAAAATCTTCAATGTACAGATACGGCAATTCTACGATTTTATTATATGTATAGATTATATATACTTACCTATATAATAAACAATATATAAATATTGAATATTATATTTTAAACGTGACAAATATTTCTGTCTCGCGCGAACATTAATTTCATGTTTAAATTATAATGCTTCGCTGTGCAAGTTTCGGCCCCGCCGCGACGGCTTGTTTCCTCGGGCCATAGCCAACTATGTAGGAGATATTATAGTGCACAAGTGTGTGTGTGTGTGTCACTGTCATACTTAGTCAGATGGGATTGCGGAAAGATATCAGGCACGGGAGCAGTCAGCAGCAGCTTCGGGCTGCTATTGAAAATTTCGCGTCAGAAAAACCCAATTATTAATCATCATCAACTTCATCATCATCATTGATCACTTCACCCATTGTTTATAAAACATCTATACTTCTATACTAATAAATAAAATTGAAGTGTCTGTCTGTAATATCGAAATAACTACCTCATATTAAGCTCATATGGTTATTTGAACGCTACCATAACCGAATCACACGTTTTTAAAATTTTTGTCTGTCTGTCTGTCTGTCTGTCTGTCTGTCTGTTTGAACGGGCTAATCTTCGGAACGGCTGAACCGATTTTGACGGGACCTTCACATACAAGTAGAGAATTAACCAGGGAGTAACATAGGCTACTTTTTTAACCGACTTTCAAAAAAGGAGGAGTTGTGTTTTTCTACCTATGTACACCGATATCTCCGAGATTTCTGAACCGATTTGCGTAATATTTTTTTTAATCGATAGAGAAACATTGCGACCCTGTTCTATAAAAAATTTGGATTCCAACTCTTCAATCCTGATGCTGTAGGGGACCTAATCCCCAAAACTAATGGGTTTTAGAAACTTTCGGTTATTTAAATTGATATTGGGGGGTACCAATTAAAGACTTTATCGTTGAATGAACTCGAGTAGGTACATATCCAACTCTTCAACCCTGATGCTGTAAGGAATTGTATTCCGAAATCGTGGGGATCCCACGGGATTTTTCCGGTTTGGGGACACCTATGCTACTTTTTGTTCTGGAAAATCAAAAGTTCCCACGGGATTTTTAAAAACCTAAATCCACACGGGCGAAGCCGTGGGCATCATCTAGTAAACAATAAAGATAAAATTGTATAGAGGTTATTTCATGATAATATTGGTATCACTTTTGTACTGGCAACACTCTTGACGTCCTCTTGCCCCTTTCCAATGACTAACCGAGCATGTAACACTTTCGTATTCATATTTCATTATTAAAAAAAAAAAAAACAGTTTAATTTAATTATATTGTGTTTAATTTGGCACACCTCTGATAGATACATCAGTGGCGAAAACACAATAGACGATAGGTATATAAGAAGATTTTTATTTTCTTATATAAACACCTTGATTTAAAGTGCTTCCGATTAGCAAAAAATCTTACGTCGTAACCTTCAGTAGAGCCAGACTTGTATTCAAGATAAGGTAGGTCAAGAGCGCTTCTAAACTAAAGCTAAGAGCCCACAAGTGCAGAGTCGCACTAGCAACTTTTTCTCCTGTCATGTCGCCACAGTTGCCAAATCGACACCACCAAAACCACTACAGCCTTTTAACGTCTTACCACATCAGTCGTGCCACTGCTGGGCATAGACCTCCTATCTCATAGGAGAAAGGGATTTAGAGCTTAGAGTCACCACGCTGCACCAATGCGGGTTGGCGGGCAAATCGACACAACATAAAGATATTATATACCTAATCTATCTATACATATAATAAAATCGTAGACTTGCCGTATCTGTACATTGAAGATTTTTGGAAAATAATAACTGGGGGATGTTAGGGATAACTAATAGAACGTAAGAAAGCTATTTTTCAAATTTTTGTCTGTTAGTCTGTTTATTGGTTTGTCTGTTTGTCTGTATGTTTGTGCGCGCATCACGCAAAAACTACTGAATGGATTGAAACGAAACTTGGTACGATTTAAGTTCATACTATGGAGTAACATATAGAATACTTTTTATCCCGAAATTCAGCACGGTTCCCTAGGGAGAGGGGATGAAAGTCAAAACGTGTATTTAGCTGTAATTCAATAACGCGTGGTCCGATTTCGTTCATTCTTTTTTTGTTAGAAAGTAGATACTTTAAAAATTACCAACTAATCTCTAAAAGGCTGGATCGATTTTGGTGGTACATCAGAGATTCTTTAGTATCGTTTCGTAATCTAATAAAAAGAGAGGGATGCTTCCATCAACATCACATCAAGTAAAAAAAAATACCTAAAAAAACCTTTAAAAAATACCTAAAAAAGGCTTTAAGGTTTCCTTTTCCATACAGGAAATTTTATAAAGGATAAGTAGGTATATATATATCTATTTTAAGATGGCGTGTTAATTCAGTTTCGTTTAGAGTACAGAAATCCTAATTACATATATGACATAATAAATTATCTATCTTATTATTAGGATCTAATCTAATTATTATTTGAATTTCTGTACTTTAGAGATTGTGTATATACCTACATACCTAAATACTTCAGCTCCACGGCTCAATGAGCTCTGTCAGCAATCCTGATTCTTCTACGGATAAATTACGAAGTTAAGAAAATCACAAGTTACGAAATTAATATTTTAAGTAGATTTAGAATTTTAAAACATACAAATTAAAGTCGAATTTAAAACGAAAATTGAACACCCACACAGTTTGCACTCGTGTGCTCTAAGCGTTAACTCAGACGCCCACTTGAGTCTTGACCTTTATTTCTGAATGCTAGTCTACATAGTTCTTCCATCTTCACATCTTTCGAGAAAGTATTTAAACCCTTAGCATCGCTTATAAAAGCAGCGTCTTTTGTATACAAGCATTGCGTTAAAATTACATGAAAGTGCATTTCGACATCTAGATTAAATTTGTAATGGCTACTTAGATTACAAGTGTAAATTAAAAATTAAAAAAACCCCCGACATTCGCAATTTTGTGTCGGCGGCCATCTTGGATTTGCAATAGTGCTATTCTACTAGTCAAGCCCTTTCATTTGATACCCATATTAAGGGAGTTGTGAAAAAATATGTAATCCGCCATTTTGTAGCGGCGGCCATATTGGATCGATTTTCATGAAACATAGCTAACAACACTCTCGACGAATTCACCTTTCAAACAAAAAAAACCGTTTGAGCGCTACAGGGGAACAGACAGACACACACACACACACACACACACACACACACACACACACACACACACACACACACACACACACACTTGGCTAGCCTGGAAGAGGTATGCCAGTTTTTATTTAACACATGCCGAAACGCTTAGTTGCAAGGCGGCATGACGGTATGAATGAAATGAATGAATGAAATATTATCATACTAATAATATTATAAAGGCGAAAGTTTGTGTGTGTTACTCTTTAACGCCGTAACTGCTGAACTGATTTGGCTGAAATTTTGAATTTAGATAGATTATACCCTGACTTAACACATAGGCTTTTTTATCCTGGAAAAATCCACAGTTTTCATGAGATTTTCAAAAAACCGAAATAGCACCAGCTATAGGTAGATTACTATTATAGCAAACTTCCTTGAAAGTAGGTATAAAGGTTGGAAAAGGGAGCGGAAACGGGAACCGGAAATCCACGATTCCCTCGAGATTTGTGAAAAATCTAAATTCACGCGGGCGAAGCCGCGGACAGAAGCTGGTACAATATATACTACCACAGAATATATAATAGTAGGTACTACGTACTGCTACGTACGCGTCGTAGCGGGGAAAAAACTAAACATGAAAATCGAATAAAAAGTGTAAACGCAGCAAAATATCCACTTTAAAATTGTAACTGCCATTTGGCCCCGATGCTTTTCCCTCCACTTTAAAATCATAAGTACCATTTGGCCCCGATATTTTTTCCCCCGTCGCTCGAATGCCAGAAGCCACTATATTCGCACAAGTTGCACCCGTGACGTCAAAACGGCCGCCAATAGTAATTTGGCAATGCGTGCAGCCGTTTAGATACGATTATGATATTCGAATACTCGCTCAAATGTGTATTTGGATACAATAAAATAGGATACGGCCCGTGTTTAAATTAATGAGCTTTTCGAATATCTGATTTGTGGCAACGAAGCTCTAAATAATATTCAAGATAATAATAATGTTATTGTATTCGGGGTACGGCCCGTATAGATTTTGGCAGAAATGTTCAGTTAATATTATTTTGATGAATGGGATTGGCTTTCCATTCAACCGAAAATGTTAAGGAAAATATAATATGGAAACATTCAAGCATTTAAGTCTGTACATCTTTTGTTAATGGTGAAGGAAAACTGCCTTGTTGGTCTAGTGGTTAGCATATTCGACGGCGGATCACGAGGTCCCGGGTTCGATTCCGGGGTCGGGCAAATAATTGTTAGCTATTGGGTTTTTATGTCAAGAGATTCTCAGTGCCATGCCAACCCGGAGTTGGATGTTGGCGGTGTTTTACCCCGTGCCTCGGAAAGCACTTTAAGCAGTCGATCCCGGTTATTATCACTACTAGATGATGTCCACGGCTTCGCCCGTGTGGATTTAGGTTTTTTAAAAATCCCGTGGGAACTTTTGATTTTCCAGAACAAAAAGTAGCTTATCTGTAGAAGCCCGTCCCCAAAACGGAAAAATCCCGTGGAATCCCCACGATTTCGGAATACAATTCCTTATAGCATCAGGGTTGAGGAGTTGGATATGTACTTACTCGAGTTTATTCAACGATAAAGTCTTTAAATGGTACCCCCAATATCAATTTAAATAACCGAAAGTTTCTAAAACCCATTAGTTTTGGGGATTAGGTCCCCTGCAGCATCAGGATTGAGGATTTGGAATCCAATTTTTTTATAGAACAGGGTCGCAATGTTTCTCTATCGATTAAAAAATCACGCAAATCGGTTCAGAAATCTCGGAGATATCGGTGTACATAGGTAGAAAAACACAACTCCTTTTTTGAAAGTCGGTTAAAAAAGTAGCCTATGTTACTCCCTGGTTAATTCTCTACTTGTATGTGAAGGTCCCGTCAAAATCGGTTCAGCCGTTCCGAAGATTAGCCCGTTCAAACAGACAGACAGACAGACAGACAGACAGACAGACAGACAGACAAAAATTTTAAAAACCTGTGATTCGGTTATGGTAGCGTTCAAATAACCATATGAGCTTAATATGAGGTAATTATTTCGATATTACAGACAGACACTTCAATTTTATTTATTAGTATAGATTATGTGACAATAGTTGTTAAAGTTTTTGGTAAAGGGGTTGCATTCGCGGATTAAAGCCCGCCAACACGCATTGGAGCAGCGTGGCGGGTCTAAGCTCTAAATGCCTCTCTCCTATGAGAGAGGAGGCCTGTGCCCAGCAGTGGGACGTTAAAAAAAAGGCTGTAGCGGTGGTGGTGGCGGTGGAAGAAAAACATCGTGAGGAAATCTGCATATCCGAAAGTTCTCCATAATGTTCTCAAAGGCGTGTGAATGTGAAGTCTATCAATCAGCACTTGGCCAATGCAGTGGACTACGACTTAAACCCTTCTCACTCTGAAAGGAAAACTCTGCCATGTAGTGGGCTGGTAATATGTTGATGATGATCATAATAATGATGATGACATATTTTGTTTTAGAGGAGGAGTCTATTTCGAGTGCGCCCCATGTAAACGAAGTTTGAATATAAATTATTATTAACTAATCAAAGTCAATAAAATTTTTCGACAGATTCCAGGAACTGAGTAATATCTGTGACTGTAGTTAGCTTCAAATATAAATCTTTGAGCTAAGTAGTATTACTTTAAAACAAAAATCAGGCAAACCGCACACATATATATTAGTTTCTAGAGCGAGTCTGCAAGTTTCAGCGAGCGAGTTTCATTGACTTTGAATTTCAAACAATTCTTATTTGAATATGAACCATTCAGAGTCAAAATACAGTTGAACGAAGACGCAAGAACCAGCCACCAGCTCGTAGGTATTTTGAATACCTACCATATTTTTTTATACGTTCTCAATGGGGATTATTTTTGATATGGGGCCGATGTTGTAAATCCCAAATTTTGACAAATCTCCACTTTTTAAGACTTTAAGTTCTATTCAACTAAGACAGTTGAATAGAAACATTTTAAGTGGTTTGTGTGTATCTACGTATGTGCGTTCGGAAATATTTTTCGTCTCGATTATCTCTTGACTTAAGACAAAGTTCGTTCGACGTACAATTACGTAACTTGTAACTGATCCGGTTTGCAACAAAATCGGTCCAGCCATTCTTTTCCACTGGCAAGTTAATCATGTGGACTTCAAGGATCACATCCAAACTATTTTTAAATTAAAATTTTGTTAAACAATCTATATGAATTTAGATACAAACAAATACTTTTCAGTGTACATTGCTACTTTGGTGTTAACATTACTGATAGAATATGTCGTCAAAAGTTAACATGGAATTATGATTGTCACACTCACGCGTGTTAACCTGTCACGTATACGACAGCTGTCGCGTTAAACGTTTATTCGTTAAAACTTTCGGAGTTTTGTTGCGAACACGACACTTGTCTGTTTAAACTTTAATTAGCGCTGTAAGTGACGGCAATTAGTAGCTTTACGTTTGTTTTTAACCCCCGACGCAAAAACGACGGGGTGTTATAAGTTTGACGTGTCTGTGTGTGTGACGTGTGTATGACGTGTCTGTCTGTTCCTCTGTAGCGCTCAAACGAGTGAACCGATTTGAATGCGGTTTTTTGTTTGAAAGGTGAATCAGTCGAGAGTGTTATTAGCTATGTTTGATGAAAATCGGTCCAAGATGGCCGCCGCTACAAAATGGCGGATTACATATTTTATCACAACGCCCTCAATATGGGTATCAAATGAAAGGGCTTGACTATTAGAATAGTACTATGCAAATCCAAGATGGCCGCCACCACAAAATGGCGAACGTCGGGGGTTTTTAAATTTTTAATTTATACTTGTTATGTCAGTAGTCGGGTTTAATGCGACTCTGTATCTAAACTTAACAATACATATAATAGGTACGTAGGTATGTGCGAAGTTATTTATTGCTGAGGATCGTAACCACTTCCATTAATTGAATAATGGTATGGGTTTTTATCATCTACAAAGCCCTTGACTGCGATCTCACCTGATGGTAAGAAGTGACGATGCAACCCATATCCCTGGCTCACTGGTTTGTTCTATGCGGCATCGTACCAGAACGCTAAATCGCTTGGCGGCACGATTTTGCGGTGGGGTGGTGGACATGAATCGCAGAATTCAAGCGGCGCATGATCGATCTGTGTGGAAGTCCCTATAAAAAAACTATGTTCATCAGTTGACGTACCGGTTGATATCTGTTTGGTTACTTACATAACATCCCTTCTTTTCTGCGCTTTGGTGTAACCTAGGCCTTATTGGTTATTAGAATAGAATAGAATAGAATAGAATAGAAAAGTTTTTTATTCAAATAAACTTTTACAAGTACTTTTGAATAGTCAAATGAATCTACCACTGGTTCGGAATGCCATTCCAACCGAGAAGAACCAGCAAGAAACTCGGCGGTTGCTCTTTTCCAAATTTACAATATCAATATAACAATTTTATGCTAAGTACATGATTGAATTGCCGTCTCATTGTATTGACAAAACATTTCTACTCTTCGCTCATCTCCGCTTTGCTGGAAACCGGGCCTAAATCGGAAATTGAACTACCTATAGCTCTACTGTACGCGACAAGTCGTCAAGATATGCTTGTATTAACTATTCGAGTTGTTTGGAAGAGCATCCAAAATACCCACAGTCTTAAACTGCACGTCAAACTTTGAAGTTTCCAAGCCCGGGCGAAACTTTGTCTGTACGAGGGTTCCTAACTTTATAACAAAACGGGCGGAAAAGAAAAGTTCAAACTTACCAGATTCGATGTTGGTACATTTTAAAATCTATCTATCAAATATATAATATATAATAATATATATAAATATAATCTGTTTATCTATATCTATCTAAACTAACCTAACCTAACCAGCAGATCATTCTTATTAATTTACGAGTAGAATTATTCAAGACATAAAACCGTAACCGCTGTTCAGGACCAATGATGGTATAAGTCCATGAGCTATGCATCCACTGTTAGACTTATAGAACTCTTTCAAGTACCTATTGGTCACGACCTCTATCATTGTCTGTTTACATCCAATTCCTATAAGCCATTCATTTGGCGAATTGCTTCGTTTCGAAATTTATTTGCTATCAGATTGCACTGCATATATGTATATATGTGAGCCACTGCTGCACTATTTTCAACGGCGCGGCGCAGCGATGAATTGCATCTTAGGTAACGATAAGTTTTTTTAGGTTAATAAGGTACTAGAATAGACAATAATGAGTTTGTATTACTAACAAAAGTCAATGTTACTTGAAATAAATGTTTTACTATCATTCTCTCATTTATTTGCATATATTCATTCTTACAATTTTATTTTTAACAATGTTTACAATGTTTATTATCATTATTATTATTTATCTAGAAAAAAATTTTTACTTCTTAGCATAGCTCTCTCTATCGCCCGGAAGGAAAAATCTATTCTTGAATCTAAATCTATGTATTAAAATTGTACACACGATCCACTATAAGAAGGTAGCGGAAAAAAATTGGATGAGCAAGCTGGAGGATTGTGTGTGGTGCTTCGTCCTCGGAAAGCATATGTCCAGCTGTGGACAACAATAGGCTGACGATGACACGTGAATTCAGTGTGTCTACTAGCCGTCACGCATTGTGACTTTCCAAGCCTTAAGGGACCTTTCAGATAGACCGGCGCGGAGAGCAGAGCAAATTTTAATCGCATTTAAAATAGAATCTTAAGACAGAAATAAGCTTTATTTTTATATTTTATCTCTTTTATGATAAGAGGATGCTCGAGGATGCTCCCAATACGCTCTGTGTGAAATATTAAGAGCAGCCGCTCGGCTGCTCGTCGAGCCGGTCGGCTGCTCCATGCTCGTGCTCTTTCGCGCTCGAGCATCCGACCGGCTCCGTTCGCGTGCTCTTTCATGCTCGCACAGCCGACCGTAGGCCGAATTGCTCTGCCGTCCGACCCAAGAGCGTACGCTCGGCTCCGAACGCATCCGCGTGTCCGTTCACATAGACCGGCGCGGAGAGCAGAGCAAATTTGAACGGCCGGTCTGTGTGAAAAAAGAAATGCTCTCCGATGCTTTCCGCGCCGGTCTATCTGAACGGTCCCTAATGAAGAATAAGTAAAATATTTAAAGGTCTACAAACCACCTATTTCCTCCTCACTTCTCGTCACTGGCTTTTAAAAACTTACCCTATTGCGCTAACATGTAACCCACGAGAAAATCATGTCTACTATACATCGTCGAAAACAATAGAGATAAGAAAATGAGTAGACATAATTTTCTCGTAGGTCGCTGCTAGCGCAAACTGCACAGGCTACAAAATAGGCTACATTATGATTTTTGTGTCGATTCAAAGCGCCGCACCATACGTCATCATCATCATCATCATCATGATCAACCCCTTACCGGCTCAATACAGAGCACGGGTCTCCTCTCAGAGTGAGAAGGGTTTTGGCTATCACTGCAGCTTTTTACCAAATCATCACACCAAACGTACTGGGAACTAAATATGACATTTTCCAAAACAATTGATCACAACTCACATCAGTTTCAAGTACCTTTACGCTAACTTTTCTCAGCGGTCAGCAGCAAAATGTCGCCAATTTTTCTTCACCTAATAACCAGTCCAGGGTACTCGTATTATTAGAGGTCAGTGCTTCCCACCGATATCATAATATCGTGTACGTGTATATCTGTGCCGAAGCCGTTTCGTGTTTATATGTCACTTCTGTTTGGCGATGCGCCATGTTTATATGCGGGGACAGATTATTTCTAGAGACACCGGCAAGGTCGCCCCCAGGGACAGGCGTATAACTGAGGAGGCCAATGCACCTGTCTTATAACATTATTTTGCATCCCGGTTTTTCCCGACTATGGGAGGGTATACTATTCTGCAGTTACGTATAGGTTTATTGTTTGTTAGTTTATGATTGCCTAAATAACGTAATCATTGGCTTTGCATTAACGATCCGCGTTTAAGGTCTCTTTATTCCGAGAAGTTCCAAAATTGGCACCATATTGCTCTTTAATATTCATTAATTTAATGAATAGATATAAAAAAAATTGATTGGCTGTAAAATCGGTTTACGGACGATAATTTTACGTGATAACGTCATAAGAAAACATTGATGAAGCCGAACGCTTGGGCCGATTGTGCCTCTCTATCGCTTGTTCCGCGCTATCACTTGCAGGCTCAGCTCAGGCGGAACGTCTTGAGTCAAGCAAATGAGTCATGCTTTTTTGTGCGTGCAGCAGGCGTTCATCGATTTATAAGACGTTATCACGTGAATAAATGTTGATACACTTCAGGTATCGGAACACCGTCCGCATCACCTTGTCACGTATTGAGTATAGCTAAACAAAAAAGTTTATGTATTTTATTTGAAACATAAAGTCTTCAGTTTGACTCTTGTTTCATTAAATTAAACTGACGATATCGTGTTGTGACAACTCGAAGTCGAAATCTGTTAACGTTGTTGAGTCATGCAAACTTGTACTAAGCCTGCTGTCTATTTTATCACCTCATTGTAAACACCTACAAGTTATCTCGGAAAGTAATCTAAGATCTCCGACGTTGTTCGCTCCCGCTGGGCTTGAAAAAACCAAGCCGCCGCGCCGGTTTTTCAGGCGCTGTGGCGTTTTTGCGAGACATGAAATATGATCCTATCTATCCAGCAAAATGTTTTAGTGAGCCGAGTGACGCGAAGTTATTTTAGATAAGAACTTTTAGATTAGCGGCGAATAAACAAAGTTTTAATTCACTGCAAAAATGTTGAGTTAAAATTATGATAATATTAAATTTAAATTAAAATACTTGAGAATCGGGGTGACGATTAAAATTACTTTTAGCTGTAGTTTAATTGTAAGAACTTTTGCTTCTTTGGAGCTTGTTGGAGCTTTTGTTCTAATTAGCTCTATTGTAGGAGCTTTTATTTTAATTAATTTCTACCTATATTTCGAGAATGTTATTAATACAAAATTATACCTACATTTTATTCAGCTCTTTTAAAGTTGTAAAATTGTAAAAGGTCGGAGAAGTTAGTCTTTGAGCTCTTCTGAAGCTCTAGTGTCATGTTTCAAAATAATGTTAAGTAACTGTGTGTTCATCTGTTATTTAGTACTGACTTCCATACCTTCTCAAATGACAGATTTACGCACAGATAAACGTTAACTTAAAGAGTATATTCAGGGCCTATATCAATTGATAGACTTCATAAAATAGTACTAGCAGTAGTACTAACGTCCTGTAACGTCTCAATGCTGGGTACAGACCTAGGAGAAGGATTTAGAACTTAGACCCGCGATGTTTCTGTAGGTTGGCGGGTTTTAGAGTCTGTTCAAAAAGAGAATCAGCGTAGCCAATCAGTGAACTAGCGCGCTATAGTACTGAACTGTATTGCCCGCTAAACAAAAAGCACAGCAGCGCCCTCCAATCCCACGCTGATTCTCTTTTTGAAAATACTCAACGACTATTTTCCCATGATAATAAATATTGATGGCTTGCCATGCTCTCCGAAGCACGGTAGGGAAATACCGCTAAACAACCAACTCCAGGCTGGCACTGAGGATTTTTTAATAGTTTAATCTTCCTCTTTCATGGTCACGGTAAGCAAGACAACGTGCAATAATTCTTAAATTGTGTTTTACAGCGAAAATAGCAGAGTTCGATGTAGCAGAGTTTGTGTCTGTATATGTTGCTATTGCTATTTGTTTTATAATGTAAGTATCTGACGCGGACGTAGCAACTGTAGTCCACTTTTGTTACATCAAAGGGAGACTTAATAAATCGAGTAACCTCGTCCGAATCACATTTACTGTTCCTCCGAGTGTCTAAAAGATATCCTTAATGCAATATCTTTGAAAGCAATGTAGCCCACAGTCTACGATTTTAATCCCGCTGGGTCATAAAAACTGGAAACGTGGCTGCGGCATTTTTTCTTGTGGCGTTTGAAAATTGTCTAGTTGGTCTAGTGGTTAATATACATATTTGACTGCAGATCAGGAGGTTACGGGTTCGATTCCTGGGTCAGCCAAATAATTGTTAGGCATTGGGGTTTTCTGTCGAGAAATTCTCAGTGCCAGCCCGGAGTTGGTAGTTGGCGGTATTTCACCCCCGTGCCTCGGAGAGCACGTTAAGAAATCGGTCCCGGTTATTGTCACAATCATGTGACAATAGTCGTTAAAGCCCGCCAACCCGCATCGGAGCAGAGTGGCAGTTCTAAGCTCTAATCCGTCTCTCCTAAATCTATGAAAGAGGAGGGACGGATTTTGACGTCCCACTGCTGTTCACAGCAGTGGGACGTTAAAATGCTGTAGTGGTGGTCGTGGTGGTAAGTCTGACACTAGCACAAAGGTCATCAGTAACGCTAAGAATTCACGGGCATGCGCCTCTTACGCAATATAAAACGAGTAAAAAGCGTAATGCGCGATAAAAGAGTAACGCTCGCACCATATGGGAACCGCATCGAACGCGCAATAAAAGTTTAGATAGTTTGTTTGAAACTGTTTTTGCCGTAAACTAGACGTTTTATTGAAGTGTTTAAGCTTTCCTGTCGATAATAATCACAGTTGAGAGCTTTACGCTTAATTTAGGGGGGAAAGGGGACTGCTAGTGTATCTCACATGGCTCATATTATTTAAAACTAGCTTTTGCCCGCGGCTTCGCCCGCGTGAATTTCGGTTTTTCACAAATCCTTAGGGATAAGTAGATTTCTGGTCCACCCGCCCCCCGCCGCGCGGCGGCGTACCGCGGTACCGCGTACGGCGGGCGCAGGGCGCAGGGCGCAGGGCGCAGGGCGCAGGGCGTCGCGCGCAGAAAATACCTATCAGGGCGTTTTTTAACATAGGTACTTACCGATTTCAACACAACTCCTTTTTTGAAAGTCGGTTAAAAAGTAGCCTATGTTACTCCTTGGTTAATCCTCTACTTGTCTGTGAAAGTCCCGTCAAAATCGGTTCAACCGTTCCGAATATTAGCCCGTTCAAACAGACAGACAGACAGTCAAAAATTTTAAAAACATGTGATTCGGTTATGGTATCGTTCAAATAACCATATGAGCTTAATATGTGGTAGTTATTTCGAAATTACAGACAGACACTTCAATTTTATTTATTAGTATAGATTAGTATAGATAAGATTTTTGGAGCAGCATTTTACAAGTTGCCCCCAGGGCACAGGTCGTCACGCGTCATGCGTTTTTTAGTATTAAAGATACGTTAAAGTTAAATAAGTAGATCATCAAAAATAAAAAGCTAGGTAGGTACTTTGAGTTGCAAAAATCAGGATTCCTTAATTGTTAAATTTCTTTTTACCAAAATGTTGCTACTGTTCCCTTGTTGTTGTAGAGAAGTTGTAAAGAAGTGAATGTAAATGTTAATCTTTTCTTTAGCCAATGAAAAAGGAATTTTCACAATTCGATTAATTGCTTCGCAGAAACGCGCGGAAAAACACACATACATACGTGGTACACGTATAAAATTTTGTATATTTGTTTGCAAGCTGTAATAGATTAATCACACGTGAATTTATTGCAGTTCCAATAATATTACAAACATACATATCGAATTGATAACCTCCTTTTTAACCCCCGACGCAAAAACGACGGGGTGTTATAAGTTTGACGTGTCTGTGTGTGTGTGTGTGTGTGTGTGTGTGTGTGTCTGTCTGTTCCCCTGTGGCGCTCAAACGGGTGGACCGATTTGAATGCGGTTTTTTTTGTTTGAAAGGTGAATTAGTCGAGAGTGTTCTTAGCTATGTTTGATGAAAATCGGTCCAAGATGGCCGCCGCTACAAAATGGCGGATGATATATTTTTTCACAACTCCCTTGATATGGGTATCAAATGAAAGGGCTTGACTAGTAGAATAGCACTATTGCAAATTCAAGATGGCCGCCGCCACTAAATGGCGAATGTCGGGGGTTTTTTTAAATTTTCAATTTACACTTGTTTTGAAGTCGGTTAAACGCGGAGTTCACCTTGAACTCCTGAGTGCTTAGTCTCAGTTTGGAAAGCTCCAAAACTTTTTAGTATACTATAAGTATACTATTGATCGAATCACCATGGCTTCAGAGTAAAATGTACCTAAAATAAGAGTCTTTGGGTTCATTTTGCTCTGACGTCATTTGTGATTCGATCAATAGTATACTTCTAGTATACTTTTAGTTTTGGAGCGCTTCAAACTTAGACTAAGCACTCTGGTTCCCTCTTATTATTTAAAGCTGAAAGAAGTTCTCGCAGTGATAAGTTGTTTCAAATAAGGAAACTTTTTCTCATTGCAGTGCAAAAGCAAGGCAAAAGCCTTTGTGTTAGAGTCACAGCGGGAACGCCATCTGGCTTTGTATCGCGGGAAATGTACAGTGCACTAAATTTTCTCTAGATAGTAAATGTCGCTCTTTGATATAAAAACCCGGTTTTAAAAGTGTCCGTTTATAAAAACATACTCGTAGGCGAAGACCGAAAGAAGATTTCTTTAAATAAAAACTTAAAAAATATTTAAACCGAAAAAATAAATTAAAATAGTTTATTTTTATTTTACGCTTTTCAATCTTAATAAGTTAATAAGTAATCTCCTACACTAATATAAGTGACTAATGAGTCTGCGCCAAACAAACAAACAAGCAAATTATGTATGCCGTAGTATGCCAAGTGCAATATGCGGTCCGCCTGTTTAGGCCGCGTTATCGCTGCATCGCATTGCGTTCGCATTGAATTCGCTTCCATAGGATCACCATACCTAAGTGGTTTCGCTTGCTTGAATTTTACGTACCTGCAAAAAAAAAAATAGTAAGTATATTAGAATTTTTACAATTTCCTATTAATGCGAAACAAAAGGGCTAACGAACCTTTTTTAAAGGTTGTTCTAAGCATAACGTGTGTATCTGTGTATTTCTGTATCTGTCTGTCTGTAGCATCGTAGCTTCCAGATGGGTGAACCGATTTTGATTTAGATTTTTTTTATGTTCGAAAGGTGACTCGATCGAGAGTTTTTCACCACAGTGAAATCGTAACCACGCCGTATCGTGGTCGAAGCACACTCGCAAAAGAGCCACCCCGCAACAAAGTGAACGGTTTCTAGGCCATTCGTACGAGGCTCGAGAGAAAAATGGCGACTGACCTGTATTTCGTGCTCCAGGGCCTTATCCTATAAAGTGTAGCCCTGCTCCTATTTGCCTCGATTGCTTGAGCTTTATTTATTTACATGCAGTGCATGGCTCAATCGCTGTTTACAACAGACAAATAGGGGGAAAATAATGGATGCAAGGGGACCGACCGCTTTCTGACATAAAGACAGGTAATAGAAAGGAGATCATATTGTTTAACAAATATTTTTATGTTAAGTAAGTATCTGTACAATATGTTAGTTTTGTGGACTAATAAAAATTTTGTTGTTACGATTACTAACAAGATACCAGAAAAAAAAAACGCGAAAAAAATTAAAGTATTCCCTGTATTTCATGTAAGTCCACCTAATAATGCAATCAGCTGACTAAATACATAAAGTTGTCGCGGGCCGGCTGCCGTTCCCGAGGTCAATGCCCCGAATTTTGCACGCTTTACACTGCTGTGCGAGCTACTAAATACTAAACCATAAATACTACAATTATAAGACAAATAGTTATTGGTATTGGAGTATGTTTAGTTTATGTAGTATAATAGTATTCCTGAATTTTCGATAGCAGTCCCCATATACCCGTATAACTAAATCCCTTCAAGAAAACTATACGGATCTCATATCATATTATTACGACCGTATGACTCGGCTTTGGCCTCCGCGCGGTCAGATATCGGGTATGAATAAAAAAGGGTAATGTTGTAATAAGATTGTCTTAGTATGTAAGTAGACAAAATAACCTACCATACCTACTGTTCTAAACAAATTGTGATTAACACTATTGATTAATGGAAAGGGTATGAGCCTCAGCAATGATTCTGAAATTATTTTAGGATCCAACAATTCACATCACACAAAACAGATGTCCCAGTTATCTGAAGTAACGTGCACTTCAAGCGCGTCGTACCTTGTAGCTGTAATATACCTAAGGAAATCAGAGTTATTTCATACGAGACTCATAGAGTAATGGAATAGTTGTTGTGTAACAGTTTAAGTAGCAATGTTCTCGCATGCGTTATTCACGATGTAGGAACAAAGTAACCATAAACGGTGTAGTCGATGTAGATATTATGTATACGTAGATACTGCAGTTCCGTTTGGGCTGTCTACCCTCGTTATTCCGGTAACTAGTAACTGTAACCCGAGCACGTAAGTCGAGCGCTGACCTTCAAGTGCGCGCAGCGTCGTACGAGTGAGCGGGACATAATACGACTGGAGAGCCAATCAGCGCTTACGAGGGATCCGCGGGAGCTAATCAGTGCTTACGAACGATCCCCACGCCCTCCCCGCGACTCCCTCACCACCTGAGATACCTCATTTTCGACTTCTGCGCATTGAAGGTCAACGCTAGACTTATTTACCGTAACTAATACAGACCGTAGACGGACAGTGAATCTGTCGCAAATCGAATACAAACTAAAACTCACGTGTACCTATATTTATGCTGATCTATAGGGTACACGTTATACACGATATACATACACACATCAACACTGTCTAGGGATATTCTGATTTTCTCAATTTATTCAAAATTGGTTATAACTAACATACAATATGTATATATTTTTGTAAAGCCTATTTATCAGACTATCTTTTAGAATAAAACAGAATTAGTTTTTTTGTGTAAATAATTTTTTATTGAAATAAAGACAAAAAGTGAAAAGATGGTAAACTGTCTTTTTAAGAAAAAAATATAATTTTAACAAAATTATCAGGTTTTTTGCAGTTACGTAAAACATTATTTAAAATTAGTAGTCATTAAACCACCCATGGACGTTAACCACGGTCCTACAACGGCTTTTCATGCTTTGAATCAAGTTATCAAAGTCTTGCTGTGGGATATTGTCCCAGGTCCTGCTAAGATGCAAAAAAGTTGCTTTGCAGTCGCAATGTTCGGAGGAAAACTCCTCAAAGCCCTTCTTTGGAGCATGTCCCATGCGTGCTCTATGGGGTTTAGGTCTGGTGATTCAGCGGGCCAGTCTAAGATCGACACATCGTGCTCTTGTAGCCAGCTGGTCACCACTCGCGCAGTGTGCGAACGGGCTTTGTCGTGCATGAGCGTGAAAACTTGGTCCATTTGCAGTCGATGGGGATAGATTATTGGTGCTAGCACCTGATTACGGTATTTTTCAGAAGTCATGGTGTTTCTGATCCAAACGAGATCTGTTCTTCCATCGATACGAATTCCCGCCCAAACCATAATTGTTTTGCCGTGGTATGGCTGGACTTCCTGACGGTGTCGCAGACGGTTGTCACGACCAGGAGCTCGCCATACACGTACTCTTCGTAAATCAGGATGAAATCCGAATCGGGACTCATCGGTAAACAGCACTACAGACCACTAGTTATCTTCCTAGAGCAAATGTTCGCGAGCCCACTGTAATCTTCGTCCACGATTTCCTCTGCGTAGTGCTGGAGTACGAAGCGGCCTGCGAGCATGAAGGTTAGCCTCGTGCAGTCTTCTCCTCACAGTTTCGTCACTGACAAGCAAATGGTGGTCTGACTGGAGCCTTTAAACCAACTGCATGGCTGTAGCATTTGGTTATCTTCTCGCGGTCATTTGCGAAAATCGGTCCTGTCTTCGGGCAGTTATGCGCTTCTCGCCTGGTTGCCGTTCAGCCACTTCACCAGTGGTGCAATAACGTGACCACAACCTTGATATCACGTTTTTTCTTGTTTCAATCGCCTCGGCAATACTTCGTTGAGGAGCCCCAGTTTGGAGCGTACCTACTGCCCTTAACATTTCGTCTCTTGTTAAATGGCGTCTCTGCATGATGCATACAGTTGCATAAATTAGAAATTAACCAATAATTTTCATTGAAACTTTCATTTGATACAAAAATATACCAAAAACTGGGTTAGGTCAATTGAAACTTTCGAACTTCGCTACAATTATGCTGCACAAATCTTTTGTTTTCAATTTATTTTTTCAAATTCAAATTTAGAATCATTTAATATGGTCTACAAAATAAGCTTTCATTAAAATAATTTAAAACCGATTAATATTTTTCGAGTTTCAAAACTTTATACAAAATATCCCTAGACAGTGTTGATGTGCATATTTGAGCCCATTAGAACTATAGACAATTAAATGACGTTTCTTTCCTTATTCCTGTGTGCGGAACCCTCACGAGTCTCAGTAACACTTGGCTGTTTTTTATAAGTGTTAAAAAATTATCTTTATGTAAATATGCAGTAAAATACAAAGTCGCCATATTTTGCGCTCATCAGCGTACCTATTCATATAATATAACTTATATACTTCGTTAGTCAGTTATTCTTAATGCGGTTTACACCATCATTTAGAGTGCTTTATGAGGAAGGTTTATGTATAACACATTGAGAGTTAGTGATTGGATACCATCCGATAAACACATTAACATAATTTGGTGACTCGTATATAGAAAAGGCCGCAAAACTGGAGCGACTCGGCTAGCTATCTATGTTTACTCGGGCCTCCCCTTTTTTCCGAATCCTAGCAAAAGTGTAAAGAAATAAAGATTACACGGGTTTCGAACTTGTTTCCAATCAATACTTCAAACGGTTTACAGCCCCCGGGCGGGGTTTGGAGCCGCGAATAAAATGAGAATCCCGGATAAATACGTTATAGAATCTGCCAATTGTTCCAGATAGGCAGATACGCAATAGCAGAGTAGCTATACTTGTACTTGTAGTTATAAACACCCGTGTTTGAATTGATAAGAATAAACATGTACAGATTTAGAGTAATAATTTTGAATCCTAAAGTTAACTATTGTGGCCGATTCTGTTGTACACAATCTCTAAACTTAAACTAAATTGACAGGTTTAAAAATAGTGCTATCCTTTTCTGCAGGGAGCATTGTGATAGAGATAGGAATATATTTAGGCCTGTCATTTTAGTTTAGATTTAGAGATTGTGTACAACAGAATCGGCCACATTGTATTAATACCTACTGACTCTACTGTCCAAGGTGCTAAACTATAAAGGAACTTAGTATCACTATTAAGTATAGTGATACTAAGTTCCTTTAGAGTATAGTGAAACTAAGCATACTAAGGAACTTAGTATGCTTAGTTTCACTTTGTACAGCTCGAAAACTACTAAATACTATTGATCGAAACCCAATGACTTCAGAGTAAAATGGACCTAAACTGACTTATTTTAAGTTTTGAGTTCGCCAATACATTTAGCATTCGTTTACAGCTCAGCGCCCTAAGCAGAAATGTTGTATAATAAATATTCGAAGTATTAAATTACGACTTTAAAGTAAGAGTTTTTGGGATCAATTTGCATTAAATATCACGCAAACATTTTTTATGCAACAGTTTTGCGCAAACTCGGAAAAACTACATTGGACTACCAAGATTCGGTTACTCTTTTTTTTTACATTATTGTTTCTAAGTTTCAAAAAGCGCTATAATACCTACGTATATATGTATTTTCTAAATAAACTAATAAACGCTTTTGTTACCTGGCTTTAAAGGCTTTAATGTGTACCACCTACTTTCGGATATTTCTATATTTACGCGTGTATTGCACAGTTATATGTATTTGCTCGTATACCTCCCCTTTTTCCGAATCCTAGCAAAAGTGTAAATTGAAATAAAGATTACACGGGTTTGGAACTTGCTTCCAATCAATACTTCAAACGGTTTATAGCCCCCGGGCGGGATTTGGAGCTGCGAATAAAATGAGAATCCCGGATATGTGCGATACGGAGTCTAGCCAATTTTCCCGGATACGTAGAGTTGGATATATATAACGATGTTTATTTCGATAATCAAACAATATGTTATTTTACCTATATCCTATTATTTAAGTTTCTTCTTTTCCCTTTTTTATATTAAATTAGCAGTATAACCGTGATTTTCTCGCACGTCATGACTGCTAAAGAAAGATAACAGTTTAAAAAGTGGTCAACCTTTTCTTGCAAAATCTTCTACTATAGCATGTAAAAATGGTTCAGCTAATAAAAAACAAAAAATAATTTGATTATGAAATTTTATTGGAGAAAGTATTATTTTTTTATAAAATAAGCCACGAATGAAGTTACGCACTAGACCAGTATGCTTAGACTCAGTTTGCACATCTCTAAAACTGTACCAAATACTACGTATCGAAAAACTGTATATACATAATATGTAATGCAAACTTAACCCAAAGACTCTTATTTTAAAGTCGCAATTCAATGCTTCCAATATTTATTTTACAACTGCTCTCTCCCTGCTTGGGGCGTTGGTTGTAGACGAATGCTGACTGTTTTGGCGAACTCAAACCTTTTAATAAGCCAGTTTAGGTCTATTTTACTCTGAAGTCATTGTGTTTCGATACGTAGTATTTGGTAAAATTTTGGACGTGTGCAAACTGAGACTAAGCATACAGAATTGACTCTCTTCGAAAAGAGTTAATAAACATCTCTATTCTCTACTCTATTGAACTCGAAACTTTTTGAGAAAGACGAGAAATATAAACTGACGTGCAACACAAAAATATTGTTTTTAGTGGTAAAAATTGACTTTAGCGATAACCTAACTTTAATTCGCCTGAGGTATAACTGTAAACTGGCCCTTTATATTGTAAGCTATAATTATTATTATCATTATGTCAAAATTATTGAGTGTTTACCAATTCATGAAATAAATCACTTCAAAGAGAATAGTGCTAACGGAAAATCGCTTTCATAGCTTCAAAGTAAACGTCTAAGTTTCATCTACAATGTTATTATGGAGTCTCGTTATTCTAATCTAAACCAAATAACTAACTGAATTGTTTTATGTGTCGACGATTCTAAGCGACGACGCTGCGATGTTCTTAAAATTTTAAGGATATGCTTACATTGCATAAGCGAATGACTTGATGGATTAATAAAGGCGGAAACATCACGACCCGACACAATTATATTATGCGTTGCATTTGATCGTGTAGGGTTGCGAGTACGTATAATGTAAGTTTCTGTCCTGATTCCGGATTGACAATAACACTAATATTTTTTTTTTTAGTTATTTCTTACTTTCTTTCTTTTTGCTCGGCTCTTAATTGCCGTACTATGATGCTTAATAGCCTATAACCTCCCTCTAAAATTGGGCTATAAAATCCGAAAAGAATTTTTCAAATCCGACTATATATTTCGAAATATTAACGCGTTCAAACGATCAAAGAAACTCTTTCTCTTTATTATATTAGTATAGATTTAAAATACGCGTCCGCTTCCGCGTATCCTAACCCCCACTCGCTATGCAAGGAGTAAATTAACTTGTTAAGGCGATACGCTCGAGGCTTGTACACAATTATGTAGCTGATAAATATGCTGAGCGAATTATTCATCGTTGTTTTATTCACCCCTTGTTTGAGACCCGGAGTTGGAATGTATGGAAGTACAGTTATTATGTTGACTGTCCTCTCAAGCAGATACGTGCTTAGCAGACCAATCATATTAATGACAGATAATGCGATAATTTTAACACGTCATTGCTCACTAATGTCATGGCATGTCCATCGGATAGGTACATATATGTTTCACTCCGCTTTAGTGAACGCGCATTCTTATCACCTCCCTGATATTTCATTCAAGCAAAGATAATACTGACCCGTCTTACGTCAGCGACAAAAGCGAGAATGCAATATAAATGTGATGACGCGACGCGAAAAAATCATACAGATTACAGACCTTCATTTTCATTTTAATATTATATAAGTTTGTCATTTTCTATGGAGTCGTATCGCGTCGCATCGCGTTTGTCGTTCACGTAGGACAACGGGTGACAAAGACAGTGCTATAGGTGACTCGAGCGTAATAAGGACAAAAGTATACTTAAAACTAATAGAAGTATTATTAACTGCTAAGTAGCGGACGGGGTGTGAATGTCCCGGGCTTTCTTTACGCAGTAAATACTTAGTATTCTTTGCCCTTATTTTTGTTCGTACAAATTGACAGATTTACTGCCCTATACTTCAGACTACTTTTGCTTTACGCACGCGAAGCTCTTTGTATTTCCTTTTGGTAGGCATCAATCTATTTCTACTCTGCAAATTCGCACATTCCACTATATTGATCACATGTTAATTATTATTGTTGCCATATTAACTTGTTAGCATCGTCATTTTACCTGCGTTAGCGAGACATTTTTTTAGTTACCAAAGCAATGACTTACTATCAAAGGCTTGTAATATTATGGTTGTAATTAAATTATCCCACCAAAAAAATAAATGAACCATTTTTGGTTGAAGGACTCAGAGTTCTTTAAGATAAAAATGCTGATTTGTGCAACTAGCTTTGCTCGTTTTTCAGTGGACAAGTTTATGACCTTAACTGTGAAATTAACATTAATCGCACCGCCTAACGTGAAACTGGATCTTACACAAAAGTAATTCCATTCAATTAAATAGTTAATTTAACTTGACGTATAACTTATAGAATAGATGTTAATAGAGATCCACAATATACATTCATCAATATCAATAAATCGAATGCAGATAGATATAATTGTAGGTGTTGCTACAACCACGTAATCCAATTAACAATTAGCGTTTCAGGAATATTGTGCATGGAAATGAAGAGCCATTCACAACTGAAAAGCATTGATGTGGCAACAATTAGACTCATTAAGTTTGCGGTATACCTAATAGACATCGTATCAGAATACGGTGCCACAATTTAAAAATAATTCATCATCATCATCATGATCAATCCATTACGGGCTCACTACAGAGCACGGGTCTCCTCTCAGAGTGAGAAGGGTTTTGGCCATAGTCTACCACGCTGGCCAAGCGGATTGGCAGACTTCACACACCTTTGAGAACGTTATGGAGACCTCTCAGGCATGCAGGTTTCCTCACGATGTTTTCCTTCACCGTTAAAGCAAGTGATATTTAAATACTTAAAACGCACATAACTCCGAAAAATTAGAGGTGCGTGCCCCGGGATTGAACTCACGACCTCCGATTAGAAGTCAGTTGTCCTAATAAAAAATAATATTGTGATATTATTTTAAGCGTTTTGTAATTTACTATTCCCGTTTTTAAGAGGCTAATTAAGTACATTAAATATAAAACGTTGAATAAAATAAGACAAAGAACAAAAACTGAAAAATCGTCTCACAACTGTATTTATGTAGGTATATTCGTCAGAAAAAGCGTTACTTACAGATGAGTACCAAAGAAAAAGGAGGCCAAAAAAAACTGGTAGAAATGAAATCAAAACAGAGTTCATTTTACTTGAATTTACATTAATTTTAACTTCACGTTCAACTCGTTCCTGAAAAAAGGGGGATTGAAAGACAGACAGATAGACAAAGTGATACGTATACGGATAGATATGCATCCCAAAAATGTACAGCCTAAACATCGATTTTCACAAGAATCCAATGTTTTGTGTACACGGAGTTATCTAACGAAAAGATGTCTGTGTCTTTTGGTTTGTTAAGATGATCGTGAACCTATAAATTTTCATGAAAAAAGCGATAACGTTTTTCACCCCGTAAATATTGTCAAATTTTTATGATTTTTGGAAATGTTGTAGATATAGTAAAAGACTAGGTCCGTACGTTTTTATTTTAAAGAATTATTGCTTACGATGTAAGTTATTAGCATCTAAATAGGTATCTCTATTTTTAACGTAAAAATTTCCTCTAGCGTTTTTATTTATTTTTATTAAACTAAACTGAATTATTTAAAAAATAAAAACGTACAGACCTAGACGAAGATGTACTGAATCCAATGAGATTAAAATCGTCTTATTTCGTAAAGGTTTAGCGTAGTAAAAACGTTATCGCCCGAAACCGCATTTCAGTAACGAAATGTAGGTCAATCTCAGGACTTGCAACTCTCTCTATTGCACTATACGGAGCATTTTTAAAAACACCTACTCCTGCCGCATCTCGAGACGTCACTACACGATCCTCTTAAGAAACGTTTGTTAAGAAAATTCAGGATAATTCCTGCTAATTTGACTATAAAACTAAATCAATATTCATAATCATAATAATTCATAAATTAATAATATCATCAATATTTTAGGTCCCATAAAATAAGAACTACGGCATTTAATTATCATGTCCAATATACCTGAGATAGTGAATTGAGAATCCTATGTATGTACTATGTTTAAATAACGTAGGGTCAGCAAATCTTGTCTTTTACGACAAATAGGGAGAGGAGTCATGTTAGAATAATATTAACCTACCGTAGGGTTATGCCGAGTTTGCACACTTCGACAACGCTACTAAATTTCGAATATCGAAAAACCACAATTATATCAGAGCAAAATGGACTCAAAGCCTTTTTTAAAGTCGTACTTCCAATTTTCATTTTACATCCGCTTGGGGCGTTAGCTGTAGATGTATGGCAGAACTGAAACATTAAAACAAGCCAGTTTAGGTCCATTTCACTCTGAAATCATTGTGTTTCGGTACTTGAATGCATCAACGTTGTCGCAATGTGTAAACTCGGCATAAGCTCACTGAGCGAATTAATTAAATAGAATATCTAATAAATAATGTTCAGAAGCTTTCCACTAAATTAGGCCTCAAACAGAAATTCTACTTACGTAAAGCTTATATTTTAGGTACAGTCGTAAAGCGTGGGAAGGTTAACCGTCTTATAGGTATGTTATTTCATACATAAAGGTTCTTTTACGGTTGGATTTTCAAGTGTGTCTCGTTTTTCATAGGGATTGTAAGGGATAAAACTGCACTAGGGAAAGAAAACCACGAGAGACCGTAAAGTCGAAACGTACGTCAGCGCGCTTAGGCTGCCACTACGACCGCGTTTGTTCGGCGCCCGCCGCGAACTGACTGCACTTTTGCAGGTCGCCTTATATGGAAAAAATAGACATCGGGTGATCAGCCGCCGCGCGCCTTCTCGAATCTTCGTTTATTGTAAATAAAATTGGACAGGTAATATGCGTCGCCTACAATCTGCCTCCTTAGTACTAACTAGTTAGCATTAAAATATCTGCCTCCTTAGTGACAACTAGTTAGTACTACATATCAATGTGGGGACAATAAGGCGACGCGCGTCACCGGCCGACGCAGCGACCCGGTGCGCGTGCGCACGTCAACGATTCGAACCCGCCCGTCCGCGCCAGCGTGGGTCGCACTCACTACACCATGCCGCCAGCTACCACGTTCGAAATTGGGTTCTACCAAAATCACATAGTCACCCACCTGTGTTCTAATTGTGAAGCAAGTAAATACCGTACCTCCTAAGTCTCCTGCGACCTACAGTGACTTCGAGTAGACCAAAAAAGCGACTGCAATAAACGGCTAATACTCGCCAGTGGCTTACCTTATTTTAAACAGGACAGCTCAGCTCTAATGAGTCCGCCTGACTCTCCTTTTTAGCAATTCCTCTGCCTCCTTCATCAGAGAAACGTCAAGCTGCACATCTTTGCGCTGACATTTTCTAATAAAGAGCAAAACCCTTGCGGTGGCACGTACTAGTGTGAGCCAACTCGAGAGGTTGTTTTCATTAGGCAAAAAAACAACTCTGAGTAGTCACTGATCACCGTATGTACAGACCTCTCTTCACACTTCACCTCCTCAGCCAGCTTGGTGAACTTACGATCCTTGGGCCATTCCTCTTCAGGACGACGTAAGAAAGAAGGACCTTGAAACCAAGCATCGGAATACGTAAGCGGTGGAGAGTCTTCTCTCGTTGCTATTTCAGCCGTATTAAGACGAGTCGGTACGTACCGCCACTCGGATGATTAAATCGCCAGTAAATTACAGCCGTAAACGATTTAGTAGAAGCGTCGCAAAAATATGCATTTGCCGTTCGATAATGTCCCTCTCGTTATTCGTTTGGTGATGACTCATTCGGTGCATAGCATTCAGACCAAGCGCCCGCGTCGTAACAGCGCGGTATACGGAGCGCGCCCAGTAGCTTCAAGTCTCGTAGCCAGTTCACCCATGCGCTATGTTCAGACTGGATGCGGCATTGCCAATCGACGCCGCCGCTTCGGTGTACACTGTACATACATTACGAAAAATGATTTTACCTTTTATTATGAAGGGAGACAAAAACGACGGACATAATAATACTGAGCATCTGTGCTTTAGTAGGCGGTTCAATTCCGTCTAAAATATCTTTAGGGACTCGATGTAATCAAATTTTAAATCCGAACGAATCATCGCTCGGATACCAACATCGAGCCGAGTGTACGCTCCATGCTATTATTAGATCCGTGTTTGAACTCGATCGCAGCGCGCGCGAGCGCATCGGGCGGGAATCGGGATGGCCTGCAGCACGCGCTTGCCGTTGCTCGACCAGTGCGAGATCTCCAGAGCAATCGAACACTAACCTGAGCTTGCCTGACTTATTGGGGTTCTGGACCCCAAAGTGTGAGAAATACCATACGTGACTAGCCGAGAGTTCTTCCTCATCTAGTTCTCGAGCATAGCCGCTAACAAAGAGCTTCTCCATCTCGTGCCGATACCTACCGGCGTACGCGCTGTCCGCTTGGCATTTTTTTTTTTCTTCAATAGCTGCGCAAGCGATACCGTGCGTATTCATAGCTGTCGGGCAAAGTGAAAGTGTTCTTGCAGAAGGGTAAACCTACCTCCCAATGCTCGCTTAGATAACAAGCCGTCGAATCGAGTATCTCCACAGCTCTCAAGTGCGCCTTATTTGCACGGCGTAAGGTTGAAATTCCGATTGAATCTTGAATCGAACGTTTGCTTAATTAAATTATTTCAATGTTGCTGTTCACTTGAGGGTGGGCGCGATCTAGAAAGAAAGTGTGACCGCTTACCGGTGAGTGAGTGCGTCCAACCTAGACGACGTTTTGTAGTAGGTATACCTAAGGCTTATTTTTATTACCATGTAATATTTTTAGAGGAGGTAAAAGATCATAATTATAATTGTCTTCCCCTATTAACAATCGTGGAACTACACATTCCTACACATACAAAACGTTTTATATTTAACAAATGTTTACATTTCATTTGATACAGACAAATTATGCATAGACAGTTAAAGTTTATTTACATTATATCATTTTAACATTATATATGTATATTATAACATTATATTATTTACTTAGAACTATCATGACCTGCGATTTTAACATTTAATTTAGGCGCATCTTATTGATATATTTTCCTACCGAACGCCTCGACTAATTTAATATAGGTTCCGACCTATAACTATTCACACATAGCTAAGCTAAGTCCGCAACGATCATTGGACAGCCGCGCCGTCATCGAGCAACGCATACGCATTCACCACTGCACCACTAGCACTATACAGATCGACTTTAATCACTTTGAGCACAATCGCACTTTCGCTGCAGCTCGAAGTCCCTTTCAGGCTCGGTGTCGAGGGTCCCGGCGACGCTCGAGGTCGGCGGCTCCTCTCGCGGCTCGAGCGCCTGCCGCGGCTCTTCTGCGGAGGCCTGACTGGTAGGCTTTTTATTATTAAATCGGATTGACCAAACCTTAGCTCCAGTGTCTTCAGTATATCAGCTGGAGATGTGTTCGCGATGAGTAGATCTGTCACCGCTTCCTTGGCGTCGCCTTTCAATGCACGACGTAACCTCCAGAGATTCTCTGATGCTGTAAACTGACACACGCGGGTGGACTCCTCGAAGGCACTTTTGAAATGCAGCCATTCGACGCAGTCACCGCTGAATACTGGCAGGTCCCTCGGTGTTGCTAACCGTGTCAACAGACGGTCTTCTTTCGGAGTGGATGAAGAAACCATTATGTCCTTCAAAGCTTGGGCCACTTGCAGGAGGCTGTCGACCGGCAGTGCGGGGGCGAGTAACTGGCTGTTATCCGTTGCCAGCTGTGCTGCCCGCGTTGCCGTCGTTGCTGCCGCCGGTTCCGCTTGTGGAACCTGTGACGGCTGTGCCACGCTGTGCTCCAACCACTCTTCGACAGAACGACCACTTTGAGAGGCGCGGTCACGAAATTGAAGGTCGTCGTCAATTGCAGCTATATCGGCCTCTAGTTGTTTGTTGATCAAATCGATTTCGATTCGAGCCCTAGCCCGCGCAGCTTCTAATTCTAATTGTTTTTTACGAGCTGTTGAGGAGTTTTTGCTTGACGTATTCGACACAACACTTCGCGGCGTGATATTACTTTTGGTGCGACGCGAGGGAATTTTCTCGATTGTGGCGCGCGCGAGTATGCGATCTGAAGCGCATTCAAGTCTTTCATTTAGCTTATCCCTATCTTTTATTGTAATAGGTGGTGTGCTGAACATGATTCGGCTCGAATGACCAGCAAAACGATTGTAAGGGATAAAACTGCACTAGGGAAAGAAAACCACGAGAGACCGTAAAGTCGAAACGTACGTCAGCGCGCTTAGGCTGCCACTACGACCGCGTTTGTTCGGCGCCCGCCGCGAACTGACTGCCCTTTTGCAGGTCGCCTTATATGGAAAAAATAGACATCGGGTGATCAGCCGCCGCGCGCCTTCTCGAATCTTCGTTTATTGTAAATAAAATTGGACAGGTAATATGCGTCGCCTACAGGGATAATTCTAAAAGGATTTCATTTCATTGTATTTTTCATAATATTCAGGTAGGTAAGTATTCGCTTCGCTGATATTTATAATATTGAAAATGATCAATGGAAAAATATTGTTTTCCTACTAAATAAACTTCAAGTATACGGTTATGTATAAAATTTATCTTCTTATCTATACAAATAAAATAAAATTAAAGCATCTGTTTGTAATGCCAAAATAACAACTTTATTCTAAATGCATTAGAAAGTTTAAACGGTAGGTACCTAGTACCTGCTTGTGACGAAAAAAAGTTTTTCCGTCAGTCTATTTGTTTCAGCTAATCTCCGAAACAGCTAGACTGATTTTAAAGTGACTTTCATTGGTAAATAGCTGATTTTATAAGGGAATTTAAAAAGATTTCGGCAAAAACAAATTTCAGGATCAAAAGGGAAAATATTAGTACTTATACCAAACGCATAACAATAAATTCAATAGTCTGTAAAACTCTGTAAATAATACTCAGGAATAATCTAAGATCTATTCAAGTGATTTAAGATTTCCGATATCAAATTGCGCCGTACTTAAAAATGGGAAAATAAGGAAATTCAAGGTGGAACAGGAATTCTTAGAGCGGGCAAAGAGCGCAGTCAATTTACAATTAAGATAAAGGACCTATTTACTTGAATGGAATAATAAATTGTAGGAAGGTATACTGCAGACTGCACACATACTATGTAGAAGCCTGTCAATACTATAAAGACTCTAATTTTAAAGTTTTCAATACTTCGAAGATAAAGATTCAATACTTCGAATATTTATTTTACAACTTGCTTGGGGCGATGCCTGTAAACGAATGCTATATGTATTGGCGAGCTCAAATCTTAAAATAAGCCAGTTTAGCTCCACTTTACTCTGTAGTCAGTCTCGATCAATAGTATTTAGTAAAGTTTTCGAGCTGTGCAAACTGAGACTAAGCATACAGGTATACCTATAATTGGAAATTATAATACATCGTGATACACGAGCGGTGAGTTTCTAATAACCCTAACGCCGCCCGTGTATTACATGATTATTTTCTGAGTTTATTATTTCTCTCGAAATGTCCGAAAGCTATTACAGTTTTTCGATGTAGTATTTGGTAAAGTTTTGCAGGTGTTCAAACTAAGACTAAGCATAAACATCCCCCGCACAATTTAAAGTCGCCCGCCTCACTCGCAACGTATCCTTTATTTTATAAAAGCCTGTAGTAGTATGCCTATCGGCTATCAGTTTTACATATCTATATCATTGTCTCTGTCCCGTTCTCATTCAGTTCCCATTCAGTTTAGTAACGGTTACTCTAGCGGCACGCTATGATGGCCGGTTTGACGTTTGTCCGCTCATGAAGTTCCGTATTAATTGATAACGACTTTGAAGGAAATAATTGTATTACTTTATTGACGATAGTGATGTGCAGAGATTCATAAATTTTATCGAATGTAGTTTTAGGTTTAGGACTCAAAATTTATTTATTAAATTGATTTCTTAAATGTATACAAGTGTAGAAAAATCAGTTTGCACCATTTAAGGGGTGAATGTACTTGTGAATATGAACAATTTTCACTATGTGGACAAACCTCTGAAATCGCAAAAAAATATCAATAAATTTTTAAAAATGGAATCTAATACGATCGTCACATAGGATCGCTGGCTAGCACAACTACTACCTCCGGCAAACTCGCATCAATGCTCAATGCAAAACAAAGCAGTTTCGAATTGACGTTGCTTCGAAAAGTATAAACTGTCAGTGCAATGCGATTGTGATATAGTTTTGACCTGGCTTTGGATTTCAAATATTGATACTGCATTACTGTTGACCCTTGCTCGTTAATTTGGACTCTGTTCAAGCCCTTTGTTGTGGATTTCGTCGATATGACCGAACGTACGCAGAGAACTGTTCTAAATAGTCAGACACGTGAGTTCGTAATACGCCTTCGTAACTATTTCGATCGTGAAGCTCAAAATGGAGGGCCAATTTTACCTATAACGTCAGTGGTTGAACGCGTAGCTGATGCGCTTAATATTGGACAACGAACTGTTAGACGGATAACTAAAAAAAAATATGGCGAGACTGGCACAGAAGAAAATAAACTTCACACACCAAAAAAGAGAAAACGAGCAAAACCAGTCATAGGCATCGATAGCTTTGATGCCGATGCTATCCGAAGACATGTTTACGGCTACTATTTACAGAAGGAGTATCCAACAAGAAAAAAGTTGGTGCATTCACTGAAGGAAGCTGGATTATTCTTCGGTGGGGAAAGTTCTTTAACGAAGATTTTGAAGACCATTGGATTTCGATACAAAAAATGTAACAAACGCAAAATATTGATGGAAAGATTTGATATAGCGATGGCAAGGTATACTTTTTTACGGCAAGTGAAAGAAATCAAAAATTGGCAAAATGTTGTGTTCTTGGATGAAACATGGCTTAATGCTAACCATACTGTAGGCCGTTCTTGGAACGATGACACAGCAGCATCTACTTCCAAAGTTCCTGTAGGAAAAGGATCGCGACTTATAATTTGTCACGCCGGAACCATCAACGGGTTTGTCGAAGGTTCTCTCATGGCTTTTGCGTCAAAAACCACTGGAGACTATCATGAAGACATGAATGGAGAAAAGTTTACTGAATGGTTTACCTCAATGTTGTGTAGCCTCCCTGAACCATCTATTATAATTATGGACAACGCCCCATACCACTCGATGCAAATTGACAAGCCACCTGCCCAATCCCAAAAGAAAGCTGATATCGTCGCATGGCTTCGTAAAAATGGCGTAGATGCAAACATGAATATGTTAAAAGCGGAATTAGTACGTCTTTTAAAAGAAAACAAACCAACCAAGATCCGATACGTCATTGACGAAATAGCATTAGAACATGGGCACAGAGTTATACGGTTACCGCCTTACCATTGTGAGTATAATGCGATTGAGTTGGTGTGGGCTCAAATTAAGGGATATGCTGCAAGACACAATACAGAACCCCCATTTACCACAAAAAAAATGCTAAAATTATTAGAAGAAGCTTGTGAACATGTGACTAAAGGAGACTGGGAAAAGGTTGTGAATAGAACTGTTAAATTAATAAGGGAAGATTATGAAAGAGATGTGAAAATAGATAATATTATAGAAAACGAACATATAATTATTAATGTATGTGATGATAGCAGTGACGACAGTGAAAATAGTAGTATGGACGAATCTGATTAATTATGGCCTTTTGTGGCACCTTTTTTGGTATCTTTTGTATTCATATGTTTCTTGTGTGCATATAAAGTATGTATATTCATTTTCGTTCAAATATTCAGTTCGTTCAAATAAATTAAATAAACATATACATTTTTGTTTTATTAAACCTATTTAATCAGGTACAAAAACAAAACTTAATTGTTTTTTGTTCGAGAATAAATTGACATTCCACATCACTATTGTAATGTGTCAAACCGGCCATCATAGCGTGCCGCTAGTGTAGGTTAAATTTTGTCGTTGAATTTGTTTTATTCTGTATTCACACACTATTCCAAATTCAAATTACAAACAAAGCGAGTAGCATCAGCTAGTCTAATAAAAGCGCTTGGCAGTAGCGAAATGAATGCGGAATATGGCGGGAAATATGCAATATGCGAGATACCTTTTAGACCGTTCTCGTGTAATCTCTGCAAATGGATTTCGGATCCAGGGCTTGCGTGTTTCGAATAATTATTGCATGATTCACAAGAACCTATAATCCACCAATTGAAAATTTCCGATTAATTATCCTTATAATTACATTATCATATTAATATTGATATGGACCAATAATTTTAATTATTATTGGTTCGCTCCGTATAATATCTTTTGTTAATAATCATAATAATTTGGTTAATGCATAATACCTTTCGTTTTTTATGTTTAAGTTTTCCTTTAGATAAAATCGACTGATTACGTATATTATAGGTACGTTGTTCAAGAACATGATGCTAAATTGTACACAAGTATAAATTAAAAATTTAAAAAACCCCCGACATTCGCTATTTTGTGGTGGCGGCCATCTTTAATTTGCATAGTGATATTCTACTAGTCAAGCTCTTTCATTTGATACCCATATTGAGGGGGTTGTGAAAAATATGTTATCCGCCATTTTGTGGTGGCGGCCATCTTGGACCGATTTTCATCAAACATAGCTAACAACACTCCCGACAAATTCACCTTTCAAACAAAAGAAACCGTATTCAAATCGGTTCAGCCGTTTGAGCGCTACGGGGGAACAGACAGACACACACACACACACACACACACACACACACACACACACACACACACACACACACACACACACACACACACACACACAGACACGTCAAACTTATAACACCCCGTCGTTTTTGCGTCCGGGGTTAAAAAGGTTTTTTGACGTGTCTTATAAATCGATGAACGCCGGTTGCACGCACGAAAAAGCATGACTCATTGTCACATTCCGCCTGAGCCGAGCGTGCAAGCGAGAGCGCGGAACAAGCGATTGAGAGGCACGATCGGCCTAAGCGTTCGGCTTCATCAATGTTTTCTTATGACGTAAAATTATCGTCTGTGAACTGAATTTACAGACATCCAATTTTTTTAATTTCATCTACAAGTTAGCCTTTGTCTGTAATCTCACCTGATGCTGATGATGCAGTCTAATATGGCAGCGGGCTAACCTGGAAGAGGTACGCCAGTATTTATTACACCGATGTCCGATACCCCTGATCGGTTTCTACGTGGCATCGTACCGCAACGTTAAATCACTTAGTCTATAGTCTTTGACGATAGGGTTGTAACTAGCCACAGAAGATGGCTACTACCAGACAGATCAGGGTCACTCACATTTCCAAAATATTATGTTATAGCCTTAGAATAAATAGGTAAAGAAAGGCAGTCGTCGACGCGGCGATAAGCCGTTTTTAGCAAGCCTCGGAGGCTATCGTCGCGTCAGTGCTCAAGGTACTCATGCGCTTGTGTGCGTGTCGGCAAATGTAATTACATGGCACACATGGGTTGGTTTATAGCTTACGTTTCGAGCGGAAATTTGTTAGAAACTTCCATTCTAAGCGTAATAGTTCGATGGTTATAGCTTCAACAGTGCAACGGTTGTCGGCCGCGGATCGGGAAACGTTAGGGTCGACGGTTCAAACCCGTTACACTGTTGTCATACTCACACCTAGCACATATTACTAATTGGAGGGGAAAAGGGAATATCATTTCTGTTCATCTTGGTTAATATTCAGCGGCTCCAACTAGTCTTGCGTGTCATCTTTTTATATTATACAATCATTTTAAATTACAATAAGTAGATTTCCAGCTCCGTTGTAGAATTATTACACAAAGGGTCTAAGACAAGTCTAACTCTATTCTTATCTCTCACAATTCTCCCTGCTGAAAAGGATTTTTAAACATGTCAATTTAGTTTAGTTTGTGTATAACAGAATTAGCCACAGACTGTACCTACAGGTCGTTAGTTGTGTATTGAGAACGGTATAGTTACGTATAGTAGGTACTCACATAGGCTGTGTTCCCAATAGGTGAACAGGGCGCGGCTGACTGTCCGCTGGCATATCGGTCGCTAACTCATAGCTAGGATATCGCATGTAGTTTTGAGGTGAATTAGCCGCTCACTGAACTCGCTGAATAAGTTGGCAAGCGAAACCGCGCCGCAAACTGCGAACATTACGCGCTGTTTGGATACTCCATTTACAAGTGTAAATTGAAAATTTAAAAAACCCCCGACATTCGCCATTTAGTGGCGGCGGCCATCTTGAATTTGCAATAGTGCTATTCTACTAGTCAAGCCCTTTCATTTGATACCCATATCAAGGGAGTTGTGAAAAAATATATCATCCGCCATTTTGTAGCGGCGGCCATCTTGGACCGATTTTCATCAAACATAGCTAAGAACACTCTCGAATAATTCACCTTTCAAACAAAAAAAACCGCATTCAAATCGGTCCACCCGTTTGAGCGCCACAGGGGAACAGACAGACACACACACACACACACACACACACACACACACACACACACACACACACACACACACACACACACACACACACACACACACACACACACACACAGACACACACACACACACACACACACACACACACACACACACACACAGACACGTCAAACTTATAACACCCCGTCGTTTTTGCGTCGGGGGTTAAAAATTATAGGGAGGCTAACTGGAAGTAATCAGTTAGCCGCTCACTGTTATATAAATAACTACACTATGATAATGCACGTAGCATTGCCACGGTTATAATTATTCTTGCTACACTGTGGCATTATACTTTGTAAAAACAGCATAACATTTGCTACAGTTTGTGTAACATCAAGGCGACAAAAACCGGGGTGCTAAAACGATAGCGCATGTCCAACAATTAGGCATCCTCTCTAAAATGGGTATGTTTTTGTCGTTTCAGCGGACACCTAGTTTTTATTATTTGTTGTTTTGTCTATTAAATATTCATGGTTTTAGCACAAGAGCATAAATATGAAAATTGTACGTAGGCATATAGTAAGCATGTAGGTTCTGTTTTGCTTTTCTTAGAAGTTTTTAGGGTTCCGTACCCGAAGGGTAAAAACGGAGCCCTATTAATGTCACTCGGCTGTCTGTCTGTCTGTCTGTCTGTCTGTCTGTCTGTCTGTCCGTCTGTCCGCCGGTCACAGGTCTCTAGCTCGCAGACGAAATGAGTTACAAACCTGAAATTTTGGTATTTAGTGTAAAACGTTAACCCAAAATCAAATATTGAATTAGAAATTGAATTAAATTATTTTTCAGGGGGGCTCCCATACATGAAAAAGGAGCCGGAAAAAAATAATTTTTCTTTACCCTAGCTTGTGGGGTATCATTGTTTAGAGCTCATTAAGTAGAGTACAAATATATATTTTTTTAATTTTTATCTCAAAAAATAAGGGAATGGGAGGCCATCAAAGTTGTCAGTTTTAGACCATTTTTGTGACGGGGGCTATCTCAAAAACTAAACTAGTTGGGAATATGATATTTCAGTATATTATCTATACTAATATAATAAAGCGGAAGAGTTTGTTTGTTTGTTTGTTTGTTTGTTTGTTTGTTTGTTTGAACGCGCTAATCTCTGGAAATACCTGTCGGATTTGAAAAATTCTTTTTGGATTTAGTAGTCCAGTTTTGGGGGCAGGTTATAGGCTATTTAAAGTCCCTAAAATCCTCCCCTAAGGGGGTAAAATTGGGGTAGAAAGTTTGTATGAAAGTCCTATGTTTTTAAAGTTACAGACCTGAAAATCGGCATTTAGATTATTAACTTTAAATAATTAAACTCTGTATATTTTATTTTGAAAAATCTTCCCTTAAGGGTGGTAAAATAGGGGATGAAAGTTTTAATGGGAAGTTTTAATTATAATTTTGCTATTATCAACTAGAAATTTGGAAGGTAGGTTAATTCTAGGGCTTAGATATCAGCCTAGAAAATATTTCACGAAAATCCTCCCCTAAGGGGGTAAAATAGGGGTAGGAAGGTTATGTTTTTGAAGTTACAGATATGAAAATAGGGATATGAAAATAGGCATTTAGATTAAAAATTTTAAATAAATGATAAAAACCTGTATAAGTTATTCTGGAAGATCTCCCCTTAAGGGTGGTAAAATAGGGGATGAAAGTTTTTATGAAAGTCCTATGTTTTTAAAGTTACAGACCTGAAAATCGGCATTTAGATTATGAGTTTTAAATAATAAAACTCTGTATATTTTAATTTGAAAAATCTTCTTTTAAGGGTAGTAAAATAGGGGGTGAAAGTTTTAATGGGAACTAAAAACGATCGCAGCGCCCTCTGGCGGCCTAACTTGAAGCGATCACAGCGCCCTCTGGCGGACAAAACCGAAAACTAAAAACGATCGCAGCGCTCTCTGGCGGCCTAACTTGAAGCAATCACAGCGCCCTCTGGCGGCCAAAACTGGAAACAAAAAACGATCACAGCACCCTCTGGCGGCCTAAGCCGGAAACTTGAAGCAATAGCAGCGCCCTCTAGCTGGAAACTAAAAACGATCGCAACGCCCTCTGGCGGCCAAAACTGGAAACTAAAAAAACCCAATTGCAGCGCCCTCTGGCGGCCAAACTTCGAAACTAAAAAACAATTGCAGCGCCCTATTGCGGCTAAAACTGGAAACTAAAAACATTCACAGCGCCCTCTTGCGGCCAAAACTGGAAATTAAAAACGATCACAGTGCCCACTTGCGGCCAAAACTGGAAACTAAAAACGATCGCAACGCCCTCTGGCGGCCAAAACTAGAAACTAAAAACGATCGCAGCGCTCTCTGGTGGCCAAAACTGGAAACTAAAAAAACACAATTGCAGCGTCCTTTGGCGGCCAAAACTGGAAACTAAAAAAACAATTGCAGCTCCCTATTGCGGCTAAAACTGGAAACTAAAAACGATCACAGCGCCCTCTTGCGGCCAAACTGGAGATAGATAGATAATGCCCTGACTTAAAACATAAGCGACTTTTTATCCTGGAAAAATCCACAGTTCCCACGGGATTTTGAAAAAACCTAAATCTACAGCTATAGGTAGATCACTATAGCAAACTACCTTGAAAGTAAGTATAAAGGTTGGAAAAGGGAGCGGGAACGGGAAGCAGAAATCCACGATTCCCTCAGGATTTGTGAAAAACCGAAATTCACGCGGGCGAAGCCGCGGGGAATAGCTAGTGTACTATATGCTCTATTTAAACAACAAATACTGAAAACAACGATTTATTAAATAGTTTATAAGCTGTGACCAAAATAAACGAACATTTTTTTGGGTTTTTCTTTCACGGTTTGTTGCGATGTCTAGCTCGGAAATTAAATATTTCTTAGACCCAAAATATTATATTGTTCATAATTATGTACGGAACCCTGAAAGAGCGAGGCCCGACTCGCACTTGGCTGATTTTTTTATATAGTGCTCGTATGAAAAAACCTCGAAAAAAGTAAAGCAAAGAATGCATAGATTTTTATTTTTTTTTATTATTTTCCACGATAAAGACAATTTAGTCACGTATTCTGCGAAAATTTCAACTGGCTACTTATAACTGAAGCTGTTGACAGATAGATGGACGAACGGACGGACAGACAGCGGAGTCTCAGTAGTACGGTTCCGTTTGGCATACTACGGGTCTTCGTCGTCATCAACCGTTAGAGGTCCACTGCTGGACATAGGTCTCTTTAAGAGACTTCCACATGTCATGGCCTTGTGCAGCTTGTATCCAGCTCCCTGCGTATCGTCTGATGTCGGTCCACCTAGTCTGTCAACACTGCACCTTCCGGTGCGAGGACGCCATTCTAGCACCTTGGGATCCCTGCAACGTTTATCGGTTCTGTGAACTATGTGCCTCGCCCATTGCAGTTTCGCAACCCGTAGACCTATGTCGGTGACTCTGGTTCTTCTACGGATCTCCTAATTTCTGATTTGATGGCGAAGACTCTTCAGAAGAACACTAAATCGGATTTAGGAATATCTGTATTAATTAGTTAAACACAATGTACCGTTACTGCCCATACACGAGTAATAATAATATCGTCATCATCATCATCATGATCAACCCATTACCGGCTCACTACAGAGCACGGGTCTCCTCAGAGTGAGAAGGGTTTTGGCCATAGTCTACCACGCTGGCCAAGCGGATTGGCAGACTTCACACACCTTTGAGAACGTTATGGAGAACTCTCAGGCATGCAGGTTTCCTCACGATGTTTTCCTTCACCGTTAAAGCAAGTGATATTTAAATACTTAAAACGCACATAACTCCGAAAAGTTAGAGGTGCGTGCCCCGGGATCGAACCCACGACCTCCGATTAGAAGTCGGTTGTCCTAACCACTAGGCTATCACAGCATAATAATAATATGCAGGGCTACAATTGTGTTTCGAACAATTACCGTAACATTGTGATCGCAAGCCGCAACGCATAGGGTGGACCGAGTTGCAATTGAATTTGTAATAGGGGGTTATTGATTGCTTCCATTTGAATATCAATGGGCTTAATTCGGTCTGTTGGCTCGTTGATAAGGTTTAATGTACATGCATTTATGTGAATTATAACTATACCTACTGGTATGCAACATAATTTCTGATGGGAGGCTTGTTATCGTCCTACATCCCCCGGCACGTAAGTCGAGCGATGACCTTCAAGTGCGCGCAGCGTCGTACGGGTGAGCGGGACACAATACGATTGGAGAGCCAATCAGCGCTTACGAGGGATACGCGAGAGCTAATCAGTGCTTACGAACGATCCCCACGCCCTCCCCGCGACCCCCTCACACCCCGAGATACCTCATTTTTGACTTCTGCGCATTGAAGGTCACCGCTCAACTTATTTGCCGTGACTTGTACCAAAGCCGTGCCGTCAAGCGATTTAGCGATCCGTCACGATGCCGCATAGAAAGTAAAAACCTATCAGGTTAAACTGCCATACCTCTTCCACGTTAGCCCGCCTCCATCTTAGACTCCATAGCCCTATTGTTGTCTCCACTCTCCAACTCTCTCAACTCTCTCAACTCCATCGCCCCTTGTAACAATTTTGTTTTGAAAAGAGCAACTGCTGAGTTTCTTGCCGGCTCTTCTCAGCAGAATCAGCATTCCGAACCGGTGGTAGATTCTTGACATGTCATAAGAGCCACACGTTGGCCTACATGAAATAAATGATTTTGAATTTTGAATTAATTCTATCAGCTGAGATCGCAGTCAAGTCAAGGGTAGCTTGTAGAATGTAGGGAAATAAAAAAAATTTGTTCTCTGTCAAGTCGGTTTACGGACGATAATTTTACGTGATAACGTCATAAGAAAACAAAGAAAGATAGATGCGTCACAAGCCGAATGCTTACGCCGATCGTGCATTCCCTATGGCTTGTTCCGCGCTCTCGCTTGCACGCGGTACGTGACAGAGAGTCATGCTTTTTCGTGCGTGTAGCCAACGTTCATCGATTTATAAGACGTTATCAAGTGAAAAAGATAGAGTGCCATTTAGAGAATGTTGTGGCAAAACCATACATACAACATAGTAGCCATTAGGTACTTACGTACTCTTCTAACTCATTCTCAGTAATTCAATTAAGTACCACACCAGCTTTAGTTAGGTGGTGTTTTAATTTTTCTCTGGTATGGGTCTTGTATGGGTGAAACTCTGGTATAGTGAAAATGGGTGATTTTGATAAACTACTTTTATAGGTACTCCAAAATGCATAAAAACAACGTGCGTAAAAAATAAATTGTATGCAACAGTAAGTTCGGTTTGTTTTTTATACAGTAGCCTAGAGTGTATTTTATTTTGAAATTCTCATTTCGGATATGATATCCGCATTGCGACGAAATACACAATTTCTGCATCATTTGCACTGCTTTTTGTGGGGTTTAACAGATCTAGATAACATGCATACTATCCTCAGTACTAAGAGTCAGTTTCACCATAGGCAGTTAGTTACGTCAACGTTAAACAAAAGCAAAATCCTACTAATATTATAAATGTGAAAGTGTGGATGTTTGGATGTTTGTTACTCAATCGCAACAACTACTGAACCGATTTGGTTGTAATTTTGAATGGAAATAGATTATGCCCTGACTTAAAACATAGGCTGCTTTTGATCCCGGAAAAATCCACAGTTCCCACCGGATTTTGAATAAACCGAAATCTCTAGCTACAGCTATAGGTAGATTACTATAGCAAACTTCCTTGAAAGTAGGTATAAAGGTTAGAAAAGGGAGCGGGAACGGGAACCGGAAATCTACGATTCCCTCAGGATTTGTGAAAAACCGAAATATACGCGGGCGAAGCCGCGGGCATTCTCTAGTACAAAATATATAGCACAAGTTGGTAATAATTGTACCAGTATGGTAAAGATTAAGAGAAAATTTTGTTCTTAAATTAAGGACTATGGGAAACCATTTTGCTTTTTAAACGTTTGATGATTTTTTCACCACCGTAATCTACATACTTTCAGAAAAGTTTTAATATATAACACATTTAGTTATAATTATTGATATGTTCGAAGTTATATGCATAAATGTACACATTTATGTCACTCGTGTTTTTGGAATATTGAATTAAATTCCTAAAATAATCTTGTTTGTCTTTTATTGTTGTCCTTTTCAATAATAGGTTTTCTTGTATGTTGCGTCGGGATTCGGGAATATATTTTTCTGGTGATAAGTTTCTAAAACTGTTTTTTCGCTAGAAACACAGAGTACCTACAACTTTTATAGGTTCTAGTAATTATCTAGGTCAGTTTAAAATAAAAGCTTATTTTGCAAACCCATTACATACTTAGTAATATTAGGTTAAGTTTATAATATACCTTTTAACTCACCATAAACTCCGGCACGCTAGTATATAACGATGTTGAGAATTACCTGTAAATATGAGTTATTATCTTTTAGAACTTTGATACTTTGTAGCGAATAGGATTCGATTAGAAGCTAAATTTATACACTAGACTAGATAATATTTTTAGGGCCTGTTTCACCACCTTCTAATAAGTGTCGGATAGCCTAAACGTATGTTTTGTCACTTTCTTACTTTATGCCACATGACGAAGACAAAAGTTGTGAATAAGCTATCCGACACTTATCAGAAGGTGGTGAAACAAGCCCTTAATGTTGGTTAGCGGCACGTTTTTGCCGTCAGTGGGGCCTCCCCCCAGACCAGATCAGAGAATATAATAGAAATTATAAAATCCCAAAATTGCCCCTGCTAGGAATCGAACACGGAACCTCCCACTCATAAGATCTCACTACTGGTCACACACTCATAAGGTCTTCAAATTACACTGCACTTCAGACGTTCACAAGAACATACTACATTTTATGGCTGTTTAATTACTGAGTTTCATTTCCTTTGTTGACAGCCATCTAAGACAATCATAGATCTATTTACATCAATTTACAAACAATTATATCAAACAGTGCATCGTAGATAATTAACAAGATTTGGTTTCATGGTCACAAATATGTATAGATAGATTATCAACTTATTACGGCGTTTCTACAAGATAGTATCTCTGTACTAGTTACTCTCTGTAGGTATATTGCTAACAAGTGATGATCTAAAAGATTGAAAGACCGACTTTAGCACGCACTTAACAGTCTATGTTTTGAAAACTACTGAACCGATTTAAATGTAACTTGAACTATTCCCTAAATTGAAGTATTTATTCATTTCCCTGATTTGGCACAGAGATACATAGATTAGACTTTGGAGAAGAAAATAGGCTACATTTTGTCCCGGATAAAAGGCTTGAAGGGGTTAAATAGGGGATAAAGTTTGTATGGGAGTCCGTCATTATTGAAGTTAATCCACGCGGACGAAGTCGAGGGCATCAGCTAGTTATATTATAATATAATTATACGAAATTATGGTTAAAATATACAAGGTTAGTTTTACTTTGCACAAAAACTGAAACACGTGTCAAACACAAAAACAAGTATAAATTAAAAATTTAAAAAACCCCCGACATTCGACATTTTGTGGTGGCGGCCATATTGGATTTGCAATAGTGCTATTCTATTAGTCAAGCCCTTTCATTTGACACCCATATTAAGGGAGTTGTGAAAAAATATGATTACATATTTTATAGCGCCATTTTGTAGCGGCAGCCATCTTGGACCGATTTTCTTCAAACATAGCTAACAACACTCTCGACTAATTCACCTTTCAAACAAAAAAAAACCGCATTCAAATCGGTCCACCCGTTTGAGCGCCACAGGGGAACAGACAAACACACACACACACACACACAGACATGTCAAACTTATAACACCCCGTCGTTTTTGCGTCGGGAGTTAAAAAATATAATGAAAGCTTACGAAGTTACAAGCAATGATCACCACAAGCCGTCACCGCCTCGAGTAGTGATGCCGTGAGTTGAATGACCGCCAATCGGTATCAGCTGTTCAGCTGTACGCGTTTCAAGCATTGTGCCCTGTGATTGTACATAAACTCGCAGGATTTTAAAATATTTTTGGAAAAATATAAGACGATATAAAAATGGTTAAATTCGATTCTGTTACTGATTCTAGACAAACTTCTTTAAAGTAAAACTAATGTTGTAAATTATAATATTATATTAGTGATAATTATTATTATTGTTCTATTAAATTACCAACAACATTGAACTCAATTCGCAAGAATACAGACTCCTACCATACCTGTGCGGTCATACTCGCAGGTACTTGACCGGAATTTTCTCTTCAATATTATAATAAATGGAAAAGCTATTTTCGCGTACGAATAAATATTTTCTCCGTGCGTACATATGAATAATATTTAATGCGGAATACATTACGGTACGACAACAGTATAAAAACGAAAACACACTCACAACAAAAGTTGACATAATGCCACGTGACGCATGTAGAGTCACACCATTGACCCGAGCCTGGTTGGAATTTTTTTTTATCCACCACTCATCATCATCATCATGATCAACCCATTACCGGCTCACTACAGAGCACGGGTCTCCTCTCAGAGTGAGAAGGGTTTTGGCCATAGTCTATCACGCTGGCCAAGCGGATTGGCAGACTTCACACACCTTTGAGAATGTTATGGAGAACTCTCAGGCGTGCAGGTTTCCTCACGATGTTTTCCTTCACCGTTAAAGCAAGTGATATTTAAATACTTAAAACGCACATAACTCCGAAAAGTTAGAGGTGCGTGCCCCGGGATCGAACCCACAACCTCCACAACCAACCGATTAGAAGTCGGTCGTCCTAACCACTAGCTAACAGCTATCCACCACTCAAAAAATTCAAAATATACTTAAAAAAAATTCACGATTCATTCGCTATTTTTAGGTCTATTTACCTTTACCTAACATAAATGTTGACACTCGACTCAGATTGTAACATCAAGTTGTAAGCATATATACGAGATTTCTTCTATTTGATATAATTGATGTTAACACTTGTACTTATGTATTTTTAATTAGAACATACGTTGGGTCGCATGTTATAAGTATGTTTCCACCCTAACATTAAATGCGGTATATATTGTGGTGCGGCGACAGCATAAAGGAGACTGATCGAAGCTACCAGTATGATGCAGGAATTTCATTTACGCGCCACTATGAGATGCCATGTCACTGCAATGTACATAAACCAGTAAGTAAACTGGTGTTTGGTGCAGTATTTTTTCCGCATCTTATTGTGATTAAAATCCCAGGTTCGATACGCGGTTGAGTCAATTTATTTTAAGCCGTGGGATAGTAATTATTATTACAAGCGACCGCGAATCTGTGCACCACAAGTATAAATTAAAAATTTAAAAATCCCCGACATTCGCCATTTTGTGGCGGCGGCCATCTTGGATTTGCATAGTGCTATTCTACTAGTCAAGCCCTTTCATTTGATACCCATATTGAGGGCGTTGTGATAAAATATTGTCGAGGTATGCAACCTCTGTTAATTCGTGTGCGCTGGCCAATTACACCAGAAGAAAAGAGTTTGTCAATGAGAACATTTTAAGAATTCGAATTACGAAGCCGCAACCGAGAATTAGCTACGAGAGGACACTTCAATTCCGTCTCCTGTACCGGACACTTCATTTCTGTTCCTTGTACTGTGCATATACCTGAGTAATCTCCTGTCCGGACCGGAGCCCTAAAATCCTTTTGGTCCATTTATTGTTGTATTGTTTATCACAAAATATACGGAGTTATTGTATTCAAGATGTAGCCACTTGTTTCATTTCCGCTACATATTGGTGATCCGACGTGATCATGATTCACGGCTACGAATCCGACGTGATACGATTGTTTGGACCCACGGGCGATTTAATCCATGGAGACATAAATATTTGGAGATGTAACTAATTGGAGGAATTTTATTGGAATTATTTGGAGAACTTCATGGCCTACGTACTTTGGAAGACGTGACTGAGGTTTTTCTTTTCCTTAACCAAGTGCCTCCGGAACATAACCAGTGCTAAAAAACATAAAAATCAAGAATTACGATAGTTATTGCATTGGAAGATAATTATTTTTTCGTTCGCTGAAAATAACGTTGTGATTGACATCTGACACCGTCACGGAATTTATTTTTGAATTTTTTGGAATTCGAATGAAAAAATAGAAGAACGTAAAGACATTAAGTGTCAAAGTGTAAACAAGAAATTTTTTATTATTTTGTAATTCTTATATTGTAAATATTTTTCCTTTTTTACCAGTTTATTTTCAGCATTTATTTTAAATTTTGCGGACACTCATTTTGACTATGGACGTAAGGTTAAAGGAATTGGAGGATGAGAATGCAACTCTAAGTAAAAAGATTAAAGAGCTAGAGGAAATTATAAAGGAAAATGTAACCCTCCGTTCCATATTGGCCAAAGCTTCGGAAACCCCAACCTCAACCCCTACGGAGTATTGTAGTTTCGCAGTTTCGCAGGTTTCCCCAGGCAGCTTGGCACCTTCTGCCACTGATAGTTTGTTCGGTCTTTTAAATTCCCTTCTTGATGATTTATCAGAACAGGTTGCTGCACTAAGCAGAAATAATTATAAACGCAATAGGCGTAAAGGTCGAAATAATAATAATAAAACAAATTCTTACAGATCACAGAGCAATCACCAGCGGCAATCAGTGGGGGCGGTGCCTGACTGCCCAGCTGATAGTCGCCGTTTATTCATTACAGAAGCAAAATCTAAATTGCGTTTTTTAATAGATACTGGCTCTGATCTGTCTTGCTATCCGGTAACGTGGATTAATCGACCACCTAAGGTAACTGAGTTTACCATGCGCGCCGCAAACGGCAGCGACATCAAAACATACGGTACGATTACCTTATTACTAGATTTAGGTCTTCGACGTGCCTTCAAATGGAACTTTATAATATGCGACGTAACTACCGCTATTATAGGGGCCGATTTCTTATCTTATTTTAATTTAATGCCAAATTGCAGGAGCGGCCGGTTGTTCGATAACACGACTGGTCTGTCCAACGTGGCGTCCGTGTCTTCAGAAGGACACGTTAGTGTAAAGTCTATTGACACTAAAAATAAAATACTATGTAAGTATCCTGCTATTTTAAGGCCACCAGGTCCTGTGCGCGAGATTAAACACAACACGGTGCACTACATCCGAACAACGGATGGTCCGCCGGTTGCTTGTCGCCCGCGCCGCCTGGGCCCACAGAAGTTAGCCATCGCAAAGAAGGAGTTCGCAAGTATGGTTGAATGCGGCTCCGCCAGACCTTCCGATAGTCCTTGGTCTTCAGCTTTGCATCTGGCTCCAAAAGGTGAATCTGATTGGCGTCCGTGCGGTGATTATCGCGCTTTAAACGCGCGGACGATTCCCGATAGGTATCCTGTGCGTCACATAGGCGATTTTAATCAAAATCTAATTGGTTCAACAGTTTTCAGCACGATCGACCTTGTAAAAGCCTATCAGCAGATTCCCGTAGCAAAGGACGACATTTGTAAGACTGCAATTATTACACCTTTTGGTTTATTTGAATTTCCATACATGACTTTCGGACTCCGTAATGCTGGTCAAACATTCCAGCGCTTCATTGACGAAGTCGTTCGGGGTCTTAATTTCTGTTTTGCTTACGTTGATGATATTTTAGTTTTTTCTAGGGATCCGCAACAACATGCGGAACACTTAAATATTTTATTTAAACGCTTAGAACAATACGGCGTTGTAATAAATGAAAATAAATGCAATTTTAATGTTTCAGAAGTTCGATTTCTGGGTTACAAAATCAACGCCGCCGGCATAAGTCCGCCGGTTGAGCGCATTAAGGATCTTCAGGAGTTTCCCTTGCCGAAGACGGTACAAGGTGTTCGAAGATTCCTTGGTATGGTGAACTTTTATCGTAAGTTTTTACCTGGTATAGCCCGGTACCAGGCCCCACTCATAGATGCTCTGTCGGTCATTCAAGGTAAAGGCGCTAAGCCGTTTACTTGGACGCCTGACTTAGAGCGTTCTTTTAACTCGTGTAAAGAGAGTTTAGCTAATGCTACTTTATTAGCTCACCCAGTCGCCGACGCTCGACTCGGGTTGTTTACCGACGCGTCTAATACGCATGTCGGCGCGTGTTTACAACAATTAGTTGATAAGGGGTGGCAACCAATCGCATTTTTTAGCAAAAAGCTAACTGCAAAGCAATCCGAATGGCCTGCTTATTACAGAGAGCTTCTGGCAGTCTATGAGAGCGTGCAACATTTCAAGCACATTCTGGAAGGTCAACATGCCACTATATTCAGTGATCATAGGCCACTCTTATTCGTTTTTACTCAACGGCGTGAAAAACTTCCGCCTGTACAGTTAAATCAAATAATATTTATTTCACAGTTCACTACGGACATTCAGCACGTCAAGGGTGCTGACAACCTGGTCGCTGATGCTTTCTCACGCGTAGAGAGCATCTCGCTAGAAGACCATCTCGCTGCACTGGCGCACTCACAAGCTTCGGATGAAGAGTTAAAGCGCCTGCGCAATGAAACATCCATGAAGTTGGACTTCATTACGGTACCTGGTACAACAATTAAGTTGGTATGTGATGTTTCTACGGGTAAACCCCGTCCGTACGTAACTCCACAGTTCAGGAGGAGCATTTTCGAAAAACTTCATAACCTCAGCCATCCAGGTATTCGTGCAACCGCTCGTTTAATTATGGACCGCTACATATTGGTGATCCGACGTGATCATGATACACGGCTACGAATCCGACGTGATACGATTGTTTGGACCCACGGGCGATTTAATCCATGGAGACATAAATATTTGGAGATGTAACTAATTGGAGGAATTTTATTGGAATTATTTGGAGAACTTCATTACCTACGTACTTTGGAAGACGTGACTGAGGTTTTTCTTTTCCTTAACCAAGTGCCTCCGGAACATAACCAGTGCTAAAAAACATAAAAATCAAGAATTACGATAATTATTGCATTGGAAAATAATTATTTTTCGTTCGCTGAAAAGAACGTTGTGATTGACATCTGACACCGTCACGGAATTTATTTTTGAATTTTTGGAATTCGTGTGAAAAAATAGAAGAACGTAAAGACATTAAGTGTCAAAGTGTAAACAAGAAATTTTTTTATTATTTTGTAATTCTTATATTGTAAATATTTTTCCTTTTTTACCAGTTTATTTTCAGCATTTATTTTAAATTTTGCGGACACTCATTTTGACTATGGACATAAGGTTAAAGGAATTGGAGGATGAGAATGCAACTCTAAGTAAAAAGATTAAAGAGCTAGAGGAAATTATAAAGGAAAATGTAACCCTCCGTTCCATATTGGCCAAAGCTTCGGAAACGGAAACCCCAACCTCAACCCCTACGGAGTATTGTAGTTTCGCAGTTTCGCAGGTTTCCCCAGGCAGCTTGGCACCTTCTGCCACTGATAGTTTGTTCGGTCTTTTAAATTCCCTTCTTGATGATTTATCAGAACAGGTTGCTGCGCTAAGCAGAAATAAACGTAACAGGTTTAAAAATAAAAATAATAATAATAATTTAAAAACTAATTCTTCCAGATCACAGAGCAATCACCAGCGGCAATCAGTGGGGGCGATGCCTGACTGCCCAGCTGATAGTCGCCGTTTATTCATTACGGAAGCAAAATCTAAATTGCGTTTTTTAATAGATACTGGCTCTGATCTGTCTTGCTATCCGGTAACGTGGATTAATCGACCACCTAAGGTAACTGAGTTTACCATGCGCGCCGCTAACGGCAGCGACATCAAAACGTACGGTACGATTACCTTATTACTAGATTTAGGTCTTCGCCGCGCTTTCAAGTGGAACTTTATAATATGCGACGTAACTACCGCTATTATAGGGGCCGATTTCTTATCTTATTTTAATTTAATGCCAAATTGCAGGAGCGGCCGGTTGTTCGATAACACGACTGGTCTGTCCAACGTGGCGTCCGTGTCTTCAGAAGGACACGTTAGTGTAAAGTCTATTGACACTAAAAATAAAATACTATGTAAGTATCCTGCTATTTTAAGGCCACCAGGTCCTGTGCGCGAGATTAAACACAACACGGTGCACTACATCCGAACAACGGATGGTCCGCCGGTTGCTTGTCGCCCGCGCCGCCTGGGCCCACAGAAGTTAGCCATCGCAAAGAAGGAGTTCGCAAGTATGGTTGAATGCGGCTCCGCCAGACCTTCCGATAGTCCTTGGTCTTCAGCTTTGCATCTGGCTCCAAAAGGTGAATCTGATTGGCGTCCGTGCGGTGATTATCGCGCTTTAAACGCGCGGACGATTCCCGATAGGTATCCTGTGCGTCACATAGGCGATTTTAATCAAAATCTAATTGGTTCAACAGTTTTCAGCACGATCGACCTTGTAAAAGCCTATCAGCAGATTCCCGTAGCAAAGGACGACATTTGTAAGACTGCAATTATTACACCTTTTGGTTTATTTGAATTTCCATACATGACTTTCGGACTCCGTAATGCTGGTCAAACATTCCAGCGCTTCATTGACGAAGTCGTTCGGGGTCTTAATTTCTGTTTTGCTTACGTTGATGATATTTTAGTTTTTTCTAAAGATCCGCAACAACATGCGGAGCACTTAAATATTTTATTTAAACGCTTAGAACAATACGGCGTTGTTATAAATGAAAATAAATGCAATTTTAATGTTTCAGAAGTTCGATTTCTGGGTTACAAAATCAACGCCGCCGGCATAAGTCCGCCGGTTGAACGCATTAAGGATCTTCAGGAGTTTCCCTTGCCGAAGACGGTACAAGGTGTTCGAAGATTCCTTGGTATGGTGAACTTTTATCGTAAGTTTTTACCTGGTATAGCCCGGTACCAGGCCCCACTCATAGATGCTCTGTCGGTCATTCAAGGTAAAGGCGCTAAGCCGTTTACTTGGACGCCTGACTTAGAGCGTTCTTTTAACTCGTGTAAAGAGAGTTTAGCTAATGCTACTTTATTAGCTCACCCAGTCGCCGACGCTCGACTCGGGTTGTTTACCGACGCGTCTAATACGCATGTCGGCGCGTGTTTACAACAATTAGTTGATAAGGGGTGGCAACCAATCGCATTTTTTAGCAAAAAGCTAACTGCAAAGCAATCCGAATGGCCTGCTTATTACAGAGAGCTTCTGGCAGTCTATGAGAGCGTGCAACATTTCAAGCACATTCTGGAAGGTCAACATGCCACTATATTCAGTGATCATAGGCCACTCTTATTCGTTTTTACTCAACGGCGTGAAAAACTTCCGCCTGTACAGTTAAATCAAATAATATTTATTTCACAGTTCACTACGGACATTCAGCACGTCAAGGGTGCTGACAACCTGGTCGCTGATGCTTTCTCACGCGTAGAGAGCATCTCGCTAGAAGACCATCTCGCTGCACTGGCGCACTCACAAGCTTCAGATGAAGAGTTAAAGCGCCTGCGCAATGAAACATCCATGAAGTTGGACTTCATTACGGTACCTGGTACAACAATTAAGTTGGTATGTGATGTTTCTACGGGTAAACCCCGTCCGTACGTAACTCCACAGTTCAGGAGGAGCATTTTCGAAAAACTTCATAACCTCAGCCATCCAGGTATTCGTGCAACCGCTCGTTTAATTATGGATCGCTACGTATGGCCATCGATTCAACAAGATTGTCATATGTGGGCGCGAGCGTGTGAAGCGTGTCAACGTTCGAAAATTTCTCGTCATACAATTGCTCCGTTTACATCTTTCTCTTTGCCATCTGGGCGTTTTTCTGTAGTGCATGTAGACATTATAGGTCCTTTACCCTATTCCTCTGGCTCTAAATATTGCCTCACAGCCATTGATCGTTTTACACGTTGGCCTGAAGCATTTCCAATGCCAGATATAACTGCGGAAACGTGTGCCAGAGTCTTCTTAGATGGCTGGGTGGCGAGATTTGGGTGCCCTTCTTCTATCATTTCAGACCGAGGTTCCCAGTTCAGTTCGCATCTCTTCGCGAAAATCGTTGAGTTGACTGGTGCGCAGCATCGCATGACGACAGCTTATCACCCGCAATGCAACGGTATGGTGGAGCGTTTTCACCGACAGCTCAAGGCAGCCATTGCGTGCCACGCAAATCCGCAATGGACCGAGGTATTACCATTGGTACTCCTAGGTATCAGGAGCGCATGGAAAGAAGACCTCGGTGCGTCAAGTGCTGAACTTGTTTTCGGAGAACCTTTGCGATTACCAGGTGCGTTTTTTAACCCGCCTGCTAACGATCGCGTTTCGGACCCGGCGTATTTTGCCGATAGACTTCGCGCGCATATGGCCGAGTTAGTTCCGACTCCTTCTTCGAAACATGGTAAAACAATTTTTTACATTCCGAAGGACTTAGCCTCTGCAGATCATGTTTTCTTGCGTCGAGGGGCAGCTAAAAAACCTTTTGAACAGCCATACACTGGCCCGTTCAAGGTATTAGAGCGTAATAAAAAATTTTTTAAACTTAGTATAAAAGGCAAACAAGTAAATGTAGCAATAGATCGCCTTAAGCCGGCTTATATTTTACAGCCTCATCAAGACGATTCGCCCTTGCAATCGTCCCGTCCTGCTGTCACTACTCGCTCCGGTCGTAGAGTTCGTTTTTGTATTCCCTATCAAGCAGCTTAATGATTAACAAATTATTAATTTTTCTTTTTTCTCTTTTTTACTCCGTAGGGGGGTGATGTCGAGGTATGCAACCTCTGTTAATTCGTGTGCGCTGGCCAATTACACCAGAAGAAAAGAGTTTGTCAATGAGAACATTTTAAGAATTCGAATTACGAAGCCGCAACCGAGAATTAGCTACGAGAGGACACTTCAATTCCGTCTCCTGTACCGGACACTTCATTTCTGTTCCTTGTACTGTGCATATACCTGAGTAATCTCCTGTCCGGACCGGAGCCCTAAAATCCTTTTGGTCCATTTATTGTTGTATTGTTTATCACAAAATATACGGAGTTATTGTATTCAAGATGTAGCCACTTGTTTCATTTCCGCTACAATATGTAATCCGCCATTTTGTAGCGGCGGCCATCTTGGACCGATTTTTATCAAACATAGCTAACAACCACAACAACACTCTCGACTAATTCATCTTTCAAATAAAAAAAACCGCATTCAAATCGGTTCACTTGTTTGAGTGCTACAGGGGAACAGACAGACACACACACAGACACGTCAAACTTATTACACCCCGTCGTTTTTGCGTCGGGGGTTAAAAACAAGCGTTGAGCAGCCGTTTAAACAAAATAAGCCGCATTTGAAAATATTTGATTTTCCGGGAAAAAGTAGCCTGTTTTGTCTCCAGGATATATCTTGCGATATATCTGTGCCAAATTTCATCATAATCCATTTAGTGTTTGAGTCGTGAACACGTAGAATAGACAGACAGAGTAACTTTAGCATTCATAGGTAATTAGCTGATGCCCGCGACTTCGTCCGCGTGGATTTAGGTTTTTTAAAATTCAATTATTACTCATATGATTTTCGGGGATGAAAATGATAAATAGATGTCCTTCTCTAAGGTGTAGTCTATCTTTTTACTAAATTTCGTCAAAATCAGTTCAGTGGTTTAGGCGTGAAAGCGTAACAAGCAAACAAACAAACTCACTTTCGCATTTATAATATTAGTTACGCTATTAGTATGAATTACTTGGTTGACTTTAGTGATCAACAATTTTTCAACATTTCTCTAAAACTGGACAAACTTCATAAAACTAATTCAAATTTCAGCGGACGAGATATTGAAATATCAAAAAGTAAGTGAAGGAGACATTTTAATCCATTTTTGCGAGATTATTCATCAACGGATCCAGAATTCAGATTTCCCGTCGACGCCGGCTGCATTTTATTGACTTAATTTCGCTGAAGTTGCTTGGGGAAGTTTCTATTAAATCCCATTCCAAGTTACGAGATTGATGTAGGTACAAATGGTTCGAGAGCCAGTAGGCGATTTTGAGGAAGTGCTTGACAAAAACTAAATGTTTATAAGGCAAACGAAGGAACGGAACATGCTCACTGTCTTCGCAAGTTTTTGCTACTCTGTCTATATTTGAGATATTACAAACGTGCGATCTGAGACAAATCATTTTTATCGTACAGAAGTATCACAATTACATACAATTACAGGCCTTATGGAACTGAAACCTGCTTCTCTACTTTTTTTGGCAAATAAATCTTTTTCATTTTAATTTTAATTTTCTGGTTTTGTGTTTAACAGTAAAAAAGAATTTGAGTCGATAACAGGCTATAAAGAGTGAGGGAGAGTTCTCACAACCTTATAATCGTAATGTTTTATGGCTCAGTTCGTACGTTTGCAATGTCTTAACTATAAATGCGTGGCGGAGCACTGCTGAAAGCTGATGCCAGTAATTCAGATCGTTTTAATGACTGTTGATTATGGTGACCCGAAATCCCTGGCAGTTCCACCTGATTTACCTTCAGAAATCCAAAAGTTGTGAATCCAGACTCCGGATACAAACCAGATTTAGTTTGCCATAATCATGCAAATCAGAAGAATTGTTCAGCATTTATCAAACACCTCAGAAAAGCACACGGACTCTCGGGCTACAAATATTATCCTGGAACTTTGTGGATGCAAGAATTACGGCAGCGAACAAATATATGCGTGATTTATGCAAATAGTTTACTTTAAAAGTCTGAGAAGTGATTTTTGAATTTGCCTTTTGGATAATGCTTCTCTATAACTAATATCTAATAAAAACAATATTTTCTCAAGCTTAGAACCCTTAGAAACCTAGAACCCTATCTGGGTAATTATAGTGAAACGATTTTGTTAAGAGTTTTTGCATAATTTGGACCAAAATAATTGAGCAGGCAAATAAGTACAATTTAATCTACGAAAAAAAAAATCATGCAAATCGGTTCAGAAATCTCGGAGTAATTGATGTAAATACATAGAAAACAAGCTATAATTTAAAAATTAAAAAAACCCGACTGCCATGCTAAAAAACGAACTAAAAAATTAATAAACTACCACCGTACCACTTAGTGTAGTTGTTATTTATTTTGTTTTTCATGATTTGTCACTCCAAATTGATTTAAAACATATAGATTGTATACATTTTCGTACTCGCCTTTTAAAGCCCTTTATTTTGATACCCCACTCGAGGGTCTTGAAGAAAAAAAATTTTTTCAGCCCGCACATTAAAGTGCATAACATTCGCCATTTTGATTTTTTATGAATTTTATGCACGCAGTAACATTTGCGCCGTCAAGACAAATCTAATGACGTATAATTTATCAAAATAGGTTGAGCCGTTAAGTAGTTACGAACTGACATAGGAAACGGTCATTTTCTACGATTTATCACTCCAAATTGTTTCCAAATATATAAATTTATACATTTTCGTATTTGCCTTTTGAATCCCTTTATTTTGATACCTCACTCGAGGGTCTTGAAGAAAAATTTTTTTTTCAGCTCGCACATTAAAGCGCATAAAGTCCGCCATTTTGATTTTTTTTTTAATTTAGGTACCCTATAACACTCGCGTCATTGAGACAAATCTAATGACGTATCATTTATCAAAATCCGTTGAGCCGTTGATTAGTTACAAGCGGACATAGGAATGGACATACATACACACAGGTGAAACACATATACCCAGTCGGGTAAAAAAATACGCACTGAATTGAGCACTTCCTCTTTTTTACAAGTCAATTAAAAAAGTACCTAAAAGGTATTTAAGTAGATCGACTTAAAAGAGGCACAAAACTTGAAGTAAAAAGAGCGACTTAAGATATACTTGGAATCTTTTCCAGTGCATCACTTAAACGCTGTATATCTCCTAAAGTGCAGTAAAATTTTAAAACTGCAATTCAGCAATAACTTTAGCTATTTTAAGGATGGAAGAACGGACATCCTAATTCATTTCTGCAATTAATCCTAAGTTCATTACTAGAGAGCTTAAAGCTGTTACAAAAGATATTCATCAAGCAAGCAACAATCCAGAATTTATATTTCTGTTGGAAGCCGGTGGATTTTAAAGGCTTGGACACATTTAACGCCCGCGACGTGTCTGACACGGCTCCTAGAATTTGTAACACAAGGAGTATTAACTACGGTGAATTAATAACATTGAGCTGTGCTGCACTCTGCTGTGCTATGTTCTATCACTTCTCTAATTATAATGAAGCAACAAACAAGCTCTGCTGCGCTGCGCTTTGTACGGTTGTGCTTTGCTTAAAACATAGCAAGGATCACTCGATACGCGCTGGCTCGCTCGGTATCGCATTGCCTAACCAGCTCAGTCTTCCGTCTATCTCGCTTCCACTTGTGCACATGTCGCGCTGTCGCACAGCTGAATGGTGTTTGTTAAAAAAAGATAACACCCGAAACTTAGCTTAGCTGAGCACAGCACAACTCAGTATTGTTTATTCACCTTTTGTGAGACATAGCCTTACCAGATTAACGTAGTCGCGCAAGCGACCAAGCTCTTCAAATAAAGAATTTATATAGATTTAATTTATTAATTACAATAAAGTTTTTTTTAAATGTGAAACATAGCGCACAAATGTGAAGCCACAGACGTATTGTGAAACGCATTGCGGGCGCTAGTATTTTCTGTCACGTAATACATAACTTGAGTACCTTCAAGGCAAGATGAATAAGCGCCTTTTAGAGAAATGCTCCAACTAATTATACAAGGGAAGAGCCCGTGCCGGAGAAGGCCTGGTAGAAGAAGTATTTCTTGGCTGCGAAATCTGCGTGAATGATACTGTAAAAGTATTAGATCGCTCTTACATGCGACGGTGTCCAGATTGCAAATAGCCCTAATGCGATTGCCAACCATCGGAAGGAGACGGCACCATAAGAAGAAGAAGAGAAACCGACCATAAATCTCATCATGCTTTGCACCATGCGTGATAAAAACGCGCAAACCTAACGCTAATGTGTTGTGCTTCATTTATTTTAGTTCTGAGTTATCAAAAACGCATATATGCAAGCGCCCGTTCGGTGCCTTCTGTGCAGTAGACGTCGCGCGTTGCTGTCGCTTTGTACTTTACCAAGGCTTTATAAGTTTAATTTCATTGAAGCTACTTCGAGAAGTTTCAAGTGAATCTCATTCGAAGTAATGAGATATTTTTCTCGCAATTTTTCGTAATAGGAAATACGATGAGTGTTCAATACGAGTATAGTATTTGTTCTGTTTGAAATTGCCATTATATTTATTATTGGAATCTTTTTCTACAGATATATATCTATAATATAATAAAACTGTAACAGATCCAATTCTGTACATTGAAGATATTTTGAAAATTTTTATTGGAGGGCACTCTATAATCGATACTGAAGCCAAAACTGCAATTTATTTCATTTTTGTCTGTCTGTCTTTCTGTCTGTCTGTCTGTCTGTCTGTCTGTCTGTATCTTGGCCGCGCATCACGCCGAAACTACTGAACGGATTCGAATGACATTTGGTACGTTTTGAGTTTATACTCCGAGGTAGGACATAGGATACTTTTTATCCCGAAATTCAGCACGGTTCCCTTGGGAGAGGGGAAGAAAGTTAAAACATGTATTTAGCTGTAATTCATTAACGCGTAGTTCGATTTAACTCATTCTTTTTTTGTTAGAAAGGTAGTACTTTAAGTATTGTCCCGTAAATATTTCAAGGTCATAGGTTTATTAGTTCAGAAATGACAGACATTTATTGGGTTCAAATAACTTGGGACGCGGATGTTTGTACGTACGGCTTATTTTAAACTGGCGTGCGTTTAAATTTATGTTTGTCGGCCTGTCTATTTGTTCCAGCTAATCTCCGAAACGGCTGGATCAATTTTGATGGAACTTTCAATGGCAGATAGGTGATGTTTAGGAGTAACTTAGGATACATTTAGTTTAGGTACAAAAAAGAATTATGGGTCCGATCCGATTCTATATAAAAATCTATATCCATGCGAACGAAGTCGCGGGGGTCGGCTAGTATATAATATTTCAGAATGTCAGCCTCGCCGACTAATTTCAATGGAGGCGGAGACTAACCAACTGCGCTGGAGTATTATAATACACAAGTGTGTGCGCAAATACAGGTGCCCTCTCTCTATTCCTTCACTTCCATAGTCCAATGCGACACGACCGGAGAGAAATGAGGCGCAGGACCGAAGGTTTTACGTGCTCTCCAAGACACGGGGGTGTATCGAACATCGCCAACTTTCCAACTCTGGGCTGGCACTGAGAATTTCTTGACAGAAAATCAAATAGGTATGTTTTTTTTAATAAATAATTTTGGCCAGCCCTGGACACTCTCAGAACGTTGTCCCTTTTTACCCGACTACGGCAAAGCCAAAAGGAAAGGTTATGATTTTAGCAGTCTATGATATACCTACATACATAGACTGCTATGCATGTATGTATGTATGTACCTATGTATGTTTGTGGCCGATTTTTGTATGAGATTCTGTGTGTACCACCGTAGCGCCTAAACTAAGCTGGATCGATTTTGGTGAATGAGATGTCTAATGATTCCTTGTTATGGTCCGGGTGACATATAGGCTACATTTCATTTACGAAAAAAATCGAGAAGTGACCTTCGAGACCTTCGTTTTCTAGATTTTTAAATTAGTTTCGGATAGACATAACAGATGACGCCACTGTTTACCCCGCGCTTTCTACTAATTAAATTATTATTAAATTATTAAGCGTAGTCGGGTTTTAGTTTATGAACTTTATACTTGTAAAAGGGTTTACTTTTACAAGGAGACAAATCGGGAAACTCTTAGTGAATGTTAGTTATAAGTACCTATAGGCACAGAATATACATATAATAGTACTACGTATATAGGTTTTATACTATAGGTTTAATTGTAACTGGCACTACAATAAGGTGACTGTTATTGTATAACTTTGATGAATCAGCTTTGTTTATCTTTGTTTATATTTCTTGTTTAACTTTGTTTATCTTTTTGTTTTTTTTTTAATTCTCATAGCGTCAATAGAGCTATGATCGTCACTCATTAACCTATTTGATATAAATAGCCCAACGCGCATACCTCCGCTCATATTTTCCACTCATGAACGCAACTAACGATACGTAATAAATAGATGGTCAAGTGTCAGTATACACATAGGTACGATAGAGTTCCGTTGCTATAACCCGCGTAATATAAGTTGAGCGGTGACCTTCAATGCGCAGAAGTCGAAAATGAGGTATCTCGGGGTGTGAGGGGGTCGCGGGGAGGGCGTGGGGATCGTTCGTAAGCACTGCTTAGCTTCGCGGATCCCTCGTAAGCTTCGCTGATTGGCTCTCCAATCGTATTGTGTCGCGCTCACTCGCACGACGCTGCGCGCACTGAAGGTCGACTTACGTGACGGGGGTTATCTGCTAGGTATAGTTGGGACATTACATACGTGCGAACTGAGCCATAAAACATTACGATCATAGGGTTGTGAGAGCTCTCCCTCACTCTTTATAACCTGTTATCGACTATCGACAAATCTTTGTTTACTGTCGCACACAACACCAGGTTCCAGTTCCTGTAAGTGCGAGCGAGAAGTCCGATAAAAATTGTTTATGACTCAGTTCGCACGTTTGTAATGTCCCGACTATAATTATAGAACCTCTTAATCCTCTAAGCTAAAAGTACGAGAATGCATAATCCAAGTAGTAGTTGCGGACTTCGGTGATTTACTGTACAGATTCACTCTTACGTTAGTCCATGTGATGTCATAAGTTCTGACATAAGCTACTCGCTGGCAGCCGCTGGAAACAAGCGGCACAAGATCCTTGCAAAAGACCTATGTCCAGCTGTGGACGTCTATTTGTTGAGACGATGTTTTCATTAGTGTTCCGCTTTACATTTGAGCGCGGAACTCTAATAACGATCATAATGGCTACGTAGATACAGCGATATACGCCATTGTGTTGTCAGAAAAGATTCTACTCACGATAACGTTATTTTAAAACATGATATTTCGCTTAGAAATCACGAAAACCGTACAAAGGAATTTGGGACATAATCCGCAAAGTTTGATGTGTCAAAATTGCGTGAACATGTTTTGATTTGGGTCGACCGTGTGGACGATTATGTTTTTAATTGTTAACACGTGAGTCGAATTAATTGTTGACTGTTAAGTTACACGTAAGAGCGGTTTCACACGGCTACTACCACAGAACTCCGAATAATAGGCACATAGAAGTGCGGTGTACGCGTGACCTTGTCGTCGCGCTGTAGGCGAGGACGTCGACGGTGCAAAGATGTGTGAGGTAAGCGAACAGATACAGCCATGTGTGAGGTAAGCCATGCGATGCATTTGCAAACTTAACGCGCTAATGCTACGGCTTTATTCTGTCTGTACAGCATTGAGCGTAAATGTGTTTGCGTGATTTCGTAGAACTATGTCTATGTAGTAAGGCGATAGAATTATGTTTGTCTATGTAGTAGGGTGTTGACATGCGTTCTGTATAGTTTGAAGTAGTACACAGCACTCCCGTGGCTACTACAGAACTGCATCATCGCGTCGCCCTAAATAGAAAAACATCTTGACGCTTTGTTGCGTCACTGTTAGTACCGGCGCAATATTACAAGTTACAACTCGTTACCCCTCTAAAAAGTATTTTTGATCAAGTTAAGTATGATGTATTTTAAGGTTGAAGTTGAACAATACTTTCTTTCTAGTGATTTCTAGTGATCAATTACTTTCTAGTGATGGACAATATTATACGCAACTAAATTTGAGGACCTTTTAAGTCACAGGTTTTAAACAATGATGTATTACCTTAACAAGATCAGCATTCTAAAGCACCGACTCATTGCTACTTCGCTGATGTCCGATGACATCTACGACTTCAGTTGCCAGCCCGACGTCCGAGTGAACACGAACGTAACTGTTACTTGCCACACAATTTGTCAAATCGTGAAATGTGTTGTTAAAATTTGTTTGTCACGGTCAGAAAAAGATAATAAAGCAACTGGTGTTACTTTTCACAAGTAAGTTTGTTTTATTTAATTCCGATTATCCAAAACAACACGTAATAAAAACATAAATTTACCGCGCATTATTTTTACTATAAGTGTTGCCAGTAAAAACTATTTTGATTTTCCCTACATTGTTGGGAAATTAGTGAATGATGAACGTATGTATGTACCTATAAGGCAAACGTAAGTAAATCAGTAATTTATGTGATCATACTGAGTCATTATAAAATAGTTAGAAGTAGGTATAATGATTTCTTACTAAGCCGTATGTTCGTGATTATTTCAAAAACCAATGAACCGATTTTGATAATTTTTTCACTATAGTAATTTACAAACATTCAGAAAGATATTAGTATACATATACATACCTAGTGATCATTCTTATGTATGAAGTTACTAACATAAACGTACCCATATGTAACTAATATTTTTGCTTGGTTCAAAAATTTTCAAAATATCTTTAATGTACAGAATTGGACCAGTTACAGTTTTATTATTAGTACTAAATGATGCCCACGGCTTCGCCCGTGTGGATTTAGGTTTTTAAAAATCCCGTGGGAACTTTTGATTTTCCAGAACAAAAAGTAGCCTATCTGTATTCTGTAGTAACCCATCCTGAAAACGGAAAAATTCCGTGGGATCCCTACGATTTCGGAATGCAATTCCTTACAGCATCAGGGTTGAGGAGTTGGATATGTACATACTCGAGTTCATTCAACGATAAAGTCTTTAATTGGTACCCCCAATATCAATATAAATAACCGACAGTTCCTAAATCCCATTAGTTTTGGGGATCAGGTCCCCTACAGCATCAGGATTGAGGAGTTGGAATTCAAATGTTGTATAGGACATTGTCGCAATATTTTTCTATCGATTAAAAAAGAAATTACGCAAATCGGTTCAGAAATCTCGGAGATATCGGTGTATATAGGTAGAAAAACACAACTCCTCCTTTTTTGAAAGTCGGTTAAAAAAGTAGCCTATGTTACTCCCTGGTTAATTCTCTACTTGTATGTGAAAGTCCCGTCAAAATCGGTTCAGCCGTTCCGAAGATTAGCCCGTTCAAACAGACAGACAGACAGACAAAAATTTTAAAAACGTATGATTCGGTTATGGTACCGTTCAAATAACCATATGAGCTTAATATGAGGTAGTTATTTCGAAATTACAGACAGACACTTCAATTTTATTTATTAGTAAGTATATATAGTATAGATAGATAGATGAAAGATTTAAATAAAGTTATTTACGTTCACGCATTTAAATATTTTTTCCTATTAATAATCCTTATTTAATTCTATATGGTTTATATTGAAAATTTTAATAAATCTAATATAATTATTAAATCTCATAAACTCAAATATTTTTTTGGGGGAAATCGTTCTTTTGTGGGAAATTATTCCTGATACTGGTAACTCTAATCGTTTGTCTAATTGCAATGTCTTGTCCTTTTCTAACGTAATTAGTTTGAGGGCAGAAGAAACGAGACAAATATAGTTTACTCAAAGTTTACTTGGCGTATTTGTCAGTTTCAAAGCTACGTCTTTGAAACTCAAAAGTGGTTACGTTTTTCTGAAAACAGTTTATATGACGCTTCTACTCTTTATTTATTACACCTCACTGGTTTTAAATCATTCGTTTTTTTTTGCGCAAAAAATCCCGTAAGAAGATTCACATAAAACTGAAATGACTGCATGTACGCCTTCATCAGGGGGTGGTTTTAGATTGTTACTTGTAAGGGTAGTGGCAAGAAAGTCTAGCGGTGACCGTCATTGTGCAGAATTTAAAATGAGATAATTTGGGAGAATGAGTGGGTCGCGGGGTGGGCTGTTCAACGATAGACTTTCGTGCCGTCAGTACTAGTAGATGCCTGTAAACTTTCTCTAAGATTACCCCGGATTAAGTGCCATAAAATAAGTCGACCGGTGACCTTCAATGCGCAGAAGTCGAAAATGAGGTATCTCGGGGTGTAAGGGGGTCGCGGGGAGGGCGTGGGGATCGTTCGTAAGCACTGATTAGCTCTCGCGGATCCCTCGTAAGCGCTGATTGGCTCTCCAATCGTATTGTGTCCCGCTCACTCGCACGACGCTGCGCGCACTTGAAGGTCAACGGCCGACTTACGTGACGGGGGTTATACACTGTAGAATAATTCGTTGTATACCATACTTGAACTTTTAAACTTTAAGGGCGTCTAGGAGGGGGTTGCCACGGCACTAAATGTCTGGCATGACGTGATTTCTAAAACTATTCCGAAGAAAATATAAAAAAAATAGACTTAATACGTTGACTTAAGATTTTTTACACATTTATTACCTATTATCTCCATGGAACCCATGACCTCAACTTCATAGTCGCTGATCGTTCATCCCTGTGTCGGGGACAATACACAGAGAAACTTTCAGCTTTTATAAAATAACGAAGGTCTGGCCATCGTGGGCTTTTGCCCTAATACGGTACGCCGCGACAGCTAGACGCTTTGCGGTGTCTTACATAGAATAAAGGCTTGTTAAAAATCTTGTGATCAATTCACTACGTTGCGGCACTGTAACACGCCGTGTGACGCCGCCCTAAGGCTGTTTGCGATGTGTTTACCTGTTGACTGTATTTGGGTTTTATTTTTTTCTTCTCCTCTAACGTAAAACTATTATGCCCTGTATAGGTACACTGTTAGATCCGGTTCGTGTGAACGCATGTTTTTTTCCATATTTGTACACGCTGCGGGGACATGGACCTTGCGAAAAGTCGAGAAAAAAAGAGTCTAGACTCTTCTTTTGAAACACTTTTCAACCATAACAAGTTTAAATATCCCTAGCGCCGTGGTGAGCGCTGTGGTTTTATAAGTCCCAGTAGGAGGTCCCGAGTTCGATTTCCGGCAGTGGAAATTTGGGATTTTATAAGTTCTAAATTAACTCTGTTATAGTCTGGTGGGGTGTTTCAGCCGTTGTTAGTTACCACCCTAATGGCAAAGCTATGCCACCAAGTGATTTACTGTTTCGGCATGATGTCGGGTAGAAACTGGTCAGGGGTATCGGTTTAATAAAAACTCACATCATCGTCACTTAACATCAGGTGAGATCGCAGTCAAGGGCTAACTTGTAGATGAATAACAAGAAAAAGTTCGTAAACTAAAACCCGACTACGCTTAATAATTTAATTTAATTTATAATAATAATTTAATGCGAAAGCGCGGGGCACGCAGCTAGTGGCGCCATCTGTTATGTCTATCTGAAACTAATTTAATAATCTAGAAAGCCGCGCAAACGTATCTTCTCGATTTTTGTCGTAAATAAAATGTTGCCTATAAAAACGAATCAATTGACACCTCATTCATCAAAATCGGTCCAGTAGCTTAGGCGCTACGGTGGTACATAGAATCTCATACAAAAATCGGACACAAACATACATACATAATTACATACATATATAGACTGCTAACATCATAATTCATAACCCTACCGTTTGACTTTGCCGTAGTCGGGTAAAAAAAAAGAATACCTTTCCTACTTACATACTCTATGAGAGCTGAGAAATAATTATACTCTACTAGTGGATCCGGCAGACTTCGTCCTGCCCGGTGGTGACATACCGACATCAGCGTCACCTACCGAGACCCGGTAGGTTACCTGTACCTACCCGGTAATTGTGTTTTCAAACCATCCAGGAATCCATTGAAATATTCACCCAAAATTTCATCCAAATTGATCCAGCCATTTAGGAGAAGTTAGGTGACAAACACACGTACAGAAGAATAATAATATATTATATAGGTACGGGTGAGAGAGTTTACCGTATCGACGCGGGATGAACTATGTTTGACAGTTGCCAAACCAATGAACATTTTGTATGGGGAAATGTTTTTACTTTTATTTTATGTTTTCATAAATTTTTCAATGTTTTTAATAGTTATTTTACTATTCGGGACGGAGACAAATACAACAATTCAAAAATCATGAAAATCGCTCCAGCCGTTCTCGAGTTATGTGTTCGAACTAACACGACTTTGTTTGTTAAATATAGATAATAGACTCTATGAATTCAGTACAAAGTCGCATAACTACAGAATTCACCAGCGCACCACTAATCAAATGTACCGGGACTCCGCGTTCCGTTTCGACAGATTTGCTGACTGGCAAAATGAGCTCTCCTCTGAATTACAATCCGTAGAGTAGTGACGCCACAGAAGCTGCAAAACAAAAGAAGTAGACTATTTTTTAACCCCCGACGCAAAAACGACGGGGTGTTATAAGTTTGACGTGTCTGTGTCTGTGTGTGTATGTGTGTATGTTTGTCTGTGGCACCGTAGCGCTCAAACGAGTGAACCGATTTGAATGGGTTTTTTTTTTTGAAAGGTGAATTAGTCGGAAGTGTTTTTAGCTGTGTTTGATGAAAATTGTTCCAAGATGGCCACCGCCACAAAATAGTGGATTACATATTTTTCACAATTCCCTCAATATGAGTATCAAATGAAAGGGATTGACTAGTAGAATACAATACACTATGATAAGTTTCAAATCTAAGATGGCCGCCACGACAAAATAGCTTTCGGTATAATGACGGTGTGACCTAATTGCTGTAATGTGGGTCGTCGTTGTCTCAACCGAATACCGATAGAGTCCACAGCTGGACATAGGAACTTGATCTTGTGCCGCTTGTATCCAGCGTCTTCCAGCGACTCGCGTGAGACATCCAACGCATTCTATTCAACAAGCATCTATCGGTTATACTATTCACTTCAGTATAAGTATTCTTATGAAGTCTAGAGTTTGCGCACCTCCAAAACTTTACCAAATACTACGTATCAAGAAACTAATATGTAAGTAATGCAAAATGAACCCAAATAGTCTTATTTTAAAGTCGTAATTCAATACTTCGAATAATTTTATTTTACAACATTTTTCTGCTTGGGGCGCTGACAGTTTTCGAATGCTGAATGTATTGGCGAACTCAAACCTTAAAATAAGCCAGCCAGTTTAGGTCCATTTAACTGTGAATTCATTGTGTTTCGGTCAGTAGTATTTAGTAAAGTTTTCGAGCAGTGCAAAGTGCGACTAAGCATATAGATGTAGTAGAGTATAGTAGAATAATAATAAATAAATAATATAATAAACTAGCTGACCCCCGCGACTTCGTTCGCGTGTTTTTCTTTGCTATAAACCTCACGGAGCCCGAGACCTTTCCAACGAATGCAAAACCGTGGAAATCGGTTCGTGCGTTCTGGAGTTATAGCGTCAGGAAGGAAAACCCGACTTATTTTTATATAGTAGATGATTGCAGTTCGATGTAAGTATTTATACATATTAGGACATCTATTAAAATTAACATCAAAATTAAGATTACAATGACATTTATGTAAGTGGGTGGGTTCGTGGTAGGTACTTAACTTTAGGGCGGACGAAACAAGAGAAATTCATCGAATTTTTGCCGCGCCATTAATAAAGCCATAACATTTAGTTCCCCACTGTGTTATTTATTATTAATAGACATCGAATAATAATACTAATAGTTAATAATACTTGCATATACCTATTATTCAGATAAATTGGATCGTCAAACGATACTGTTGGCATTAATCACGCAATGATGCGTCATGCACTGGTATTGCCAACAGAATTGCCTTGCCAATGGAAATGTATGACACCTACTTTTATATATCTCGTATTTTAAAACTAATAAATAATTATGTTCTAGACTAAAATGTATTATGGACCTTTGCTATGCCGTACAAGAATATTACCAAACTAATTTCAATAGTTTGACAACATTATTTTATGGAATGACATTTTGAAATGTCAGTTTACTGCATCGAATTAACAGTCCGACTATAGTAGTCATGTTTCCTCCAAAAGAAAGTAACAAAATACTTAAAGAAGGAATCTCGGAAGTATCTAAAGCGAAACAGTTTGAAACGAAAGAACAGTGACAGGTCCATAAAGCGTCCATTATTTAAGAGTTGACAGCTGATTTGAGACAATGTCGTTTAAAAGCTTCGGCCTCGAATTCCTACATTTTAGTTTTTCTTACGTATTTCTACGTCTTTCTGATGTAGACTTTTTACGTAATTTTTGTTAAAATGTTGCACTTTCTTGTATCCGTGAATAAAATTCTTGTATAAATAAAGTTGGCTGGAGGAGATCGTTTAAAGTGACGAGACCATTTTTTGCACTTTAGTATGTTTGTTTTAATTATCATTCAATAAATTTATTTGTGTAACAATAAAGATTTTTGTCTATCTATCTGTTCATGCATTTTTTTGTTACCAAAAAACAATGCGATGATCGTTTGTTAACGCCGACCCGAGTTATCTACAAAAAAGTATAAGTGAGGATCATAAATTTTAAGAGACTTTCTTTAAATTACTTTTATTCCCTAGGGAAGGAACGTATCACTTTCATCACACTTGTTTGTCCCACTTTCTTACTATGAGATATGAAGTAGAAAGTAACGTGATACACAAAGGAAGAGTTTCTGAAGAGAAACAATTTGAAACGAAAGAATAGTAACAGATCCATAAAGCGTCTAAACGTTGAGACCTCATATTTTTAACCGACTTCAAAAAAGATTATCAATTAGACAGTATGTAACATTATTGGAATTGCAAAATATTTTTCTATAAGGGCTTATAATATATACATAATATGAATGGGCGAAAAATATATATAATGGCAATGATGTATGTACGTTTGTCCGCGGGTTTCTCCAAAACTATGGATTGTGGCCATTTTTTATTACCTTAATTTAAATCAACATAGGCAACAAAATAAGTGAAATTTTCATCAAAATCAGTTCAATAGTTTCCAAGATATGGACTGTTAAGTCCGTGGTGAAGTCGTTTTACTTTCAATCTTATCACTTGTTAAACAGTGTCATTTAAAACTCTCCAACCCAGCTTACATTTCTGTTACAAAACTACTCTGCAAACTCTACAATATCCGCTGAACTACCAACTTATGGGGAAATAAAGCTGGCTATTCACTAATGAGACAAATTTCAACCTTCACCGGGGGACTGCCACGGAATAATGGCTGACAATTCACTTGCAACGGAATCACTATCACTACATAGTATAAAACAAAGTCGCTTTCTCTGTCCCTATATCCCTATGTCCCTATGTATGCTTAAATCATTAAAACTACGCAACGGATTTTGATGCGGTTTTTTTATTAGATAGAGTGATTCAAGAGGAAGGTTTTTTAGTAGAAAAATTGGACCCGGTAGGTGGCGCTAATAGCGGGCAGGACGACGTCCGTTACACTTTGTACATAGCACGACGTTGTATAAAAGTCTGTGTGACCTATTACCTAAATAGATTTTTCTGGATGAGCAACGTTATGCCAGGTCGATAAATGGATGGGTGAATAAATTTGACCTTCACCTTTCATTCCGTACCTCGGTAGGCACGTCATGATTGATAACGTGCTCTCCGAGATACGGTAGATGCATTTTTATTACGAGTATATATTTCAGGTGGCATCAAAGAACATAATATGTATGTATAGCTTCAATAGCACAACGCTTAGGTCACACGAGTAGATAAGTAGGTTCAGAGAGCAAGCTTCATACAAATGGCCCGCTGTAGGTACACTCACACAAACACACTCACTCACCAACGGTTCACGGACGCTCGCTCGGTCCACCAACCGGTATATACAGTTGGGTGACAAACGTGCGCATATGTGTATGTGTACCTACAGTGCGGCGGGCCGCTTGTAGAAGCTTCCCCTCTGTACTTATCTACTCGTGTGCTTAGGTAGCGGACTGAATACTGAAAGGTCGACGGTTCAAATCCCACCCGTTACACTATTGACGTATCCAGTCCTAGCACAAGCTTTACGATTATTTAGAGAAAAAAGGGGAATATATAAGGGGAGTAATATTCCCCTAAATTATTAAGAATTAATTCTTAAACTTTATTATTTAGCACAGGCAGACTGACGTATTTAGCAACGAACAGTTGATCTTTTTTCTGTGAATGCAGAATTAGCTTTTATCTACATGTGTCAAAGGGCAATGAACTTTCCTCGAATTAATTGAGTGGGATTGAATTGTGTGATCCATTGCGTTTTACACCAATTAACTATTGTTTGGGAACTATTAAGCAGTTCCGCTATAATAGCAATTATGTCAAGTGTTATAATTAATTTAGCCTATCTAATAACGTTGTGTAACTATTTGTCACTATACATACGTGTCTCATACAAGGGCGTCGCCAGCCGATGGCCAAGGGGAGGGGGGGGGGGGGGTGCAAGTTGATGATATTATAGTATGGGAAAAGTACAAAGTATTGTTGGTACAGTCCAGAGCTTTTGAAGCTGGTTACGAGCTCTTAATTTATTTTCGAATTAGAATTTTTCACTGACCTCGTTTCCATTTGCTCCAGGAGTTTGAAATTAATTAATACAATAATCACTCCAATACTTTAAATATTTTTTATTAGCGAGCACAATAAATTTTACATACATGATATTGGTTCCATAGCCAAGAGAGAGAGGTGGTGGTGTTGCCCACCTTACGTTACAAATTACACAGATTATAAAACCGTAGACATTTTTATGTACACCAGGTTAATATAGCATATCTATATTTTTTCAAATCTCTAGGGGGGGGGGGGGGGGGCAGCTGCCCCCCCCTGCCCGTACCTGGCGACGACGCCCTTGGTCTCATATACATAGAATTGACTTGATGTGATTGGCTATCTTTAGTGGGTTGACGGAATTTTTGTGCCCTTGTATCACGATACATACAACAATATTATTTTCAAACAAACACTAAAATACAACTCATACTCTAAATAATACGGAGTAGGTATAATAAGATCGCTTTCGAAAACTTAGCGCTATTATTGTACTACCTTAGCATAATCCAATACCAGTAACCATTTGTTGTATATTTGTAGTATAAGTGCTTTAGTATTTAGTAGTTTTAAAAACCGGCAATGAACAACGTGTAAAACATGGGGCATTGACCTCGTGAGTGTAAAAGTAACTACTCTTACTACGAGCACACGAGTAGTAAATCTACAGAGGGGAAGCTTCCACAAGCGGCCCGCTGTAGGTATACTCACACAAACACCCTCACCAACGGTTCACGGACGCGCGCTCGTTCCACTAACCGGTACAGTTGGTGACAAACATGCGCTGCATATGTGTGAGTGTACCTACAGCGGGCCGCTTACTAGAAGCTTCCCCTCTGTATGTACTCTGTGCTACGAGTATGAACTTTGGGTAGGTACCTACTTGGATTTTCTGGAAAACACAAAACATGAGCCGCTGAATATCACCTGATGCAAACCTTCTTTTAAAATTCGTCATAATAAACTAGCTTTTGACCGCGGCTTCGCCCGCGTGAATTTCGGTTTTTCACAAATCCTGAGGGAATCGTGGATTTCTGGTTCCTGTTTCCGCTCCCTTTTCCAACCTTTTACCTACTTTTAAGGAAGTTTGCTATAGTAATCTATCTATAGCTGTAGTTGTAGGTAGATTTTTCCAGGATAAAAAGTAGCCTACACACTCTCTCATACACACATACACGCACACTCACACACACACACACGCGCACACACACACATACGCCACGCACACCAACTTTCGCCTTTAAAATATTAGTGTGATAATAATAATAATAGATAATTTATATTGATATGGTTAACTTACTTGCAAGTATTGTAGTAAAAGTTTATTCATCTCAACAACGTTGATCGATTTCGAGTATCGAAACAGTAGAACTCGTACTAAGAGTGCAGTACAAACTTGTACTAACTGTGCTGTGTGTAAGCAAACAGGATCAAATTAGTCATGAAATTCTAACCATTGAACACTGTTTGAACTGGTCTGAACGATCAATAGGGAATCTCAAAAGGAATATTAAACGAACGCTGGTAACTGTCAGATGAATACAGATGAAAATGTATGAAAGCTTGTGTTCTATCCAAATAAGTAAATTCTATACAATCACAAAGCAGGCGCAGTGAGTTTGAGTCCTGTGGCGGTTATCTTGAGATAGGTATAATATAGAGTTCTGGGCAAATATTTTTTCCGTATCTACGCAACAGTAAAAACAGAGTATGTTTTCACGCGCGTCTGGGTATATTAATTATAATATATACCCAGATATTATATTCATTGATGTCTAATAATGTCTAATATTCCTTAATTAAAATTCATCGTAGGATAGTGTTCGATTTTTAGTTTGTTTTTTAATTGTCTTGTTTGTCCCTGAGGGAATTGTGAATTTCCTATTCTCGTCCCCGCTTCCTTTTCCAACCTTTATACCTACTTTCAAGGAAGTTTCTTATAGTAATCTACTTGTAGCTGTAACTGTAAATTGTTATAGCAAATTTAAGTTTTTCCAAAATTTCGGGGGAACTATGGATTTTTCCAGGATAAAAAGTAACCTATGTGTCATTCCAGATTATAAGCTATGTATGTATTAAATTTCAGCCCAATCAGTTCAGTAGTTTTTGCATGAAAGAGTAACAAACATACATCCATACATTCATGTTTATAAACTTTCGCGTTCATAATATTAGCAAGGATAAACAAGAATATGTCATGAAATGAATAAGCTCAAAGCCACTTCCTTTGTCACGCGTATCAGGCGTTTAATGTATAAAGTTTGTAATGAGTTTCGGCGAAGCTCCCTGAGCATTTTGCATCGCTGCACCGTACAGGGAAACTTTCGACCAACCGGCTATTGTGTTTAATCATAATTTGTAAAGGAATTAAGCCTTTCAGTACAGTGTTGGATTATCACAAGGACTTCTATTATAAAAATATGTAATGTAGCTACCTACTTCCGGATTTTGTTTTATTATTTTGTCAACGTTCATTTTTCTCTGAATAGTATGAAACAAAGATTCAATCCGCACTTGTTTGTGTATTCGCTTATAATTTCTAAGCTACTGAGTGGAAGAGAAGTGAAAAATCGCAGTGAAGTGATTTTTACAATTATATAGAGTTTTACAATTATTTAGGAAGTTTTACAATAATTATCTATCATCATCATCATCATCATCATGATCAACCCATTACCGGCTCACTACAGAGCACGGGTCTCCTCTCAGAGTGAGAAGGGTTTTGGCCATAGTCTACCACGCTGGCCAAGCGGATTGGCAGACTTCACACACCTTTGAGAACGTTATGGAGAACTCTCAGGTATGCAGGTTTCCTCACGATGTTTTCCTTCACCGTTAAAGCAAGTGATATTTAAATACTTAAACGCACATAACTCAGAAAAGTTAGAGGTGCGTGCCCGGGATCGAACCCACGACCTCCGATTAGAAGTCGGTCGTCCTAACCACTAGGCTATCACAGCTTTTTTGTTAATTATCTATAACACATAATAATGATATGAAAAACTTAAACTATGGTAGATAAACCACCCCGTGCGAAACCAGAACGAGTCAGCTAAAGAGTCTGATAAAAAGACAATATCATTTGCCCAACCATTTACAATAACAATGAACTTATAATGTGCTCACAACTAGGTATTTTCTATTATTTTTTGATCTTGCGTATCGGACGTTCCGAGTTCCGACGATGTATGAACTTTGCAATGAGTTTCGTCAAAGTTCGCCGAACATTTTGCATCGTTGCACCGCGTGTGAGGGAACTTTGGAACAACTAGCTATTGTGTTCAATCATAACTCCAGGGGATTACAGTTACGGTATAGGTACTGGGCGCAGGTCAAAGTTGGACAAAGTTTTGCTTAGCATAAGAATATTTGAAAAGTAAGGCGATACTTTTAAAGTGCTTTGCGTCTTCGTTTCTGATGCATATGGCGGGGACCACTCTTCCGAGGTCTGTGTTGTCTGACTCTTTAAATACGTAAGTATATTAAATGCCAAGTGTCTGCTGGCAAGTAACTTCCACAATTCTTCTTCTTGCAGAAGCCAATATCAGACTAGCTAAAACTTGCAGAAATTGATTTGCTGCGAGTGTTTATACGTGCAAGTGACTTGCCTGAACAAACTTCTGTAAATTTTATTACCAACTAGCTACTGCCCGCGGCTTCACCCGCGTGAATTTCGGTTTTTCACAAATCCCGAGGGAATCGTGGACTTTCGGTTCCTGGGAGCGGGAACCCTTTCCCAACCTTTATACCTACTTTCACTATCTCCATTCAAAATTTCATCCAAAATCGTTTCGGTTATTGCAGCGTTAGAGCGGGGCCGCACTGCAAAAATTATTCGCACGAATTTTATTCGCACGGTTTATATTCCGCATTTTAATATATTTATAACGCGAATTTAAAATCGCACGTGCGTGCAGATTCATACATTCCCATATGTCACAGAATTTTGCGATAAAATTCGCGCGAATAAATTTCTCATTTTAAGGCCTAGGCCGCGCTGCGAAATTTATTCGCGCGAATTTTTTCGCAAAATTCTGTGACATATATGGGAATGTATGAAGCTGCACGCACATGCGATTTAAAATTCGCGAGAAAAATATATTAAAATGCGGAATATAAACAGCACGAATAATTTTCGCAGTGCGGCCCCGCTCTAATATATTTTTCTCGCGAATTTTAAATCGCATGTGCGTGCAGCTTCATACATTTCCATATGTCACAGAATTTTGCGAAAAAAATCGCGCGAATAAATTTCGCAGTGCGGGCCCGCTCTAAAGAGTAACGAACATACACACACACACACTCGTATAACTTTGCAATGACTTTTGCAACGACAGAAGAGATTTTGAAGCACCTTTCAGAATGTCAAAATACTGAATAAAAAAATTAAGGAGATGCCTACAAAGTTTGTTTTCTTCGAAAACGTCATAGCAGATAACTCTTCTACCAAGTTTCTGTGAAAATCATCCATAACAAACAGTCAAATGAAACTCGGTGTTATATTTAAATGCGACCACTCGTGCATCGCGTACGTGAGAAGAAAAATAAAATAACATTGCTCACAATTCAGCCTTATAAAACGCGGAGTCCTAAAAAACTAACATTATCATGAAAAGTGGTTGATTCAGCAACAGAAAGCGGCTTACTTTGAATAAATTTCAATCCCGAACATTTTCCCCCGCAAAAAACTCTATAAACATTATGCATATACACTCTACTAGCTGGTGCCCACGACTTCGTTCCCAGGGGAATTATTTTCCGGGATATTGTTTATTTATTTCTTATCAAGTGCTTTAATACAAAGTTTCATGATTTTACCTTCAATAATAACGGACTCCCATACAAACTTTCATTCCCTATTTTAACCCCTTCAAGCCATTCTTTCGCAATAGAAGGGTAGCCTATATCCTTTTCCAAAGCCTAATCTATATTTGTACTGAATTTTGTCAAACTCGGTTCAGCCGTTTAGGCGTGAAAGCATAACATACAGACGGAGTAACTTTCGCATTTATAATACTAGCTTCTGCTTGCAAACTTCGCCCGCGTGAATTTCGGGTTTTAACAAATCCCAAGGGAATCATGGATTTCCGGTTCCCGTTCCCGCTCCCTTTTCCAACCTTTATCGTTCGTTCGTTCGTTCGTTATCAACCAATGGACGTCCACTGCTGGACATAGGTCTCTTGAAGGGACTTCCACACGCCACGATCTTGCGCCGCTTGTATCCAGCGGCTCCCTGCGACCCTTAAAATGGACACAATCCAACCTTTATACCTACTTTCAATCAAGTTTGCTATAGTACCTAATCTACACACACACACACACACACACACACACACACACACACACACACACACACACACACACACACACACACACACACACACACACACACACACACACACACACACACACACACACACACACACACACACACACAAACACGCACGCACAAACACGCACGCACGCACGCACACACCCACACACGCACGCACGCACACACACACACACACACATACACACACACACACACACACACTCGTCTTTATAATATTAGTGTGTAGGTATGTACATAGGTAGATAGAGTGAATTCAGTTTTGATGCCTACGTTAGCAGAATGTCCTCACCTACACAATGCGGCGAAGCTGATTGTCCTCGTTGCATTGTGGCACGGCTACACAATACTAGTGTGCGGCTCGAGCTAGCATTCGCTATGAACGTGCACGCTTGGATAGTATTGCGTGGGAATAAAGGCTATTATGCAATGTCAGTTTTGTGATGAGAATGTAGTTAAGCTCTTTTTAGCGTCGTGCAAAAAATATGGTACAAAATAAGTACTGTATAGAGTAGTCTTTTTTTTAAATCGTTTCAAGGTTCAAGTGCAGGTTCAAGTTAAAAATGTGAAAACTGAAATGGAGTATTTATAGATCAAAATGTACTTTAGAGATATTACGCAGTGTGTAAAATTATAAAGCGACGATATTAATCTGAATAGTGGAGACGAACTGTGCTAAGAGTAAGCCTTGAGTAAGCCTAGATCACGTCCCCTCAATTCTATTCATTTTATTGTTGAAATGATTTTTAAATTCGAATAAATGAAATCGATAAAAATCGGTCGTCTGCGTTAGCTCTAATGTAGAACTGCTGTTGCAGACATAAGCCCCAAAGTTTAGAATTGATGGATACGCAGAAATTTCCCCTACACAATAATTTCAGCCGGCGATAACCCTGGTTCCATTGTGACTTGACTGTGTTCGAGCAAAACTTAAGTTTGTGTTTGCTATTGACTGTGTGCGGTTCTTGGTTATTGCTGCTCCGGAATAAAGGCTATTGCGTAGTCTCTTGTGGTTTTAATATGCACCTCTATAAGCTATTTAACTTCTAGTTGCATCTGAAAAGGTTATACAAGAGATCTTGAATCCGTAGAAATCAATTTGTTACTGAGACTTTAGCGTCATTTCATTAGACACAAACATATATAATTATGCTAGCAGGTGTGAGCTCTATATATCGGCCGATGATTGCTCCGGTTCAATTGTGAGTCGACTTGACTGTGCTCGAGCAGAACTTAGTCTGTTTGCTATTGACTGTGTGCGGTTGTTGATTATTGCTGCTCCGGAATGTTGGCTATTGCGTAGTCTCTTGTGGTTTTAATATACGCCCTTATAAGCTATTTAACTTCTAAACTTCTAGTTGCATCTGATAAGGTTATACAAAAGACCTTGAATCCAAGAAATCAATTTGTTGAGACTGTTTTATTTAATTAAACACAACTATAAATCCCTACACAACTATAATTCATAAAGAATGTCCACAGATGATTACCCTGGTTCCATTGTCAGGCAACTTGGCTGCACTCGAGCAGAATTTTGGTTGTATTTCCCATAGTTTCAAGTACATTTTTAGATTATCGCTGCTTCTAAATAAAGTACTGCTAGTTCAGAGTAAAGGGTATTATGTTATCTTTCAAATATTCATTTAAATGTACGCGCTTATAAACTACTAGTGTTTAGTACCAGTATAGTATATTATATTATGGTATTAGTTAAATACCTTGGTTCCTTGGGACCTTGGGTCTTGGAAGATAAGTTTGTTAATATTTTGGGACTTAAGCGTTACTTCAATGAACATAACCATAAACCTTTACGCTAAATAATTTTCGCTGATGATGTACCCGTTCTGGCTGTGTTCGAAAAGAACATGCTCACTTTTACCATTGAACACTGTTTGCCTTTTGGCTTGCAATAAAGTTTATTGCAATTGTATGCGAGTAGTAATCTCTCAGTAGTTTGAATATACGCCCAAGCTGCTTTTAGATGCAGCATCAAACTTTTGATGTTATTGTCATACTAAATTACAGATTCGCACAGTTTACGTTAACTTGAAAAGTTACATTAGAGCTACACTGGCTTCAGTTTGGCATAGAGTTTGTGCTAGTTATTGCAGAGTAGGAATAAACGCTAATGTGTAGGTGAGCAGTGCAAGTTTGCGGTTTGTATACATGAAGCATTCTAATATGAGATGGATTAATGGTTTTTTATACCTATATGCTTTTAGCATTGAACCACAAAGCGTCCGCAAAGGATCCGACCCTTCGTTATTGGCATTCCGTGAATAGGTACCACTACGCGTTGCTAATGCGGGATGCCCTTCCGGCATACTGGTACATCTTTCTCGCAAATTCAATATAAATAAAGAGAGAAAGAAGGATGTTTTTTTTTTTACAGAATTGTACTAAGTACTATAACACCTTATGGTACAGAAGATAATCTTCTCATTCTGAGAGGAGACACGAGCCCTGTAGTCTACCGGTAATAATGGGATGATAATGATCATGATAATGATGATGGTACAGAAGTATGAGTTCTCTGCCTCGTTAATCTACTGGCTAGCTTATTCAGTTGCAGATCGTGAGGTTCCGGATTCGATTCCTGGGTCAGGCCAATATTGTTAGGTATTATGTTCTTCTGTCAAAAAATTCTCATTGCCAGCCCGGAGTTGGTATTTGAAATGTTTCAAAGACATTGAATTATTAAAGAATTTACAGTTTACTTGACGTGGTTGCTAGTCGCGATCACTTATCACGGTCGCTTAGGTATAGTGATATTGGAGTCGCGCTTATCCATTGAAAGGTGATCGCGCCCTTAATACGGGGCTTGGGTAATTATGTTCAGACAACCAGTCTAGGGTGGTGGGTTATATCGAGGTCAGCGGCTACAGATGCCTTTTGTTCTATTGTCTACCCTCATTATAAACAACTGTAGTACGCGATAACAAAAGGTAGCTCTGTTCCTATTGATCATATCACATGGTATTATTATTGAAACCATGTTGATAAACATCTCGCCTCGTATTTACTAGAATAAAAAAAAATAAGTATCTCTTACGATTGAAAGTCGAAGTGCGGCTACACCTAGTTTTAGCTGGCTACAACTAGGTGCGGCTGATATCAATTATTGGAAACACATGACTGTATCCTATATGTATTACTAGCATCTGCCTGCGGCTTCGCCCGCGTGAATTTCGGTTTTAAACAAATCCCGAGGGAATCGAAGATTTTCGGTTCCCGTTCCCGCTCCCTTTTCCAACCTTTATACCTACTATCAAGGAAGTTTCGCTATAGTAATCTACCTATAGCTGTAGCTATAGATTTCGGGTTTTTCAAAATCCCGTGGGAACTGTGCATTTTTCCAGGATAAAAAGTAGCCTATGTGTTGCCAATGCATGCAACACAGCAAACTATTGCAATAATGTGTTATGTGAGCGTGATTTACCTAAAAACAGACAGCGCCCTATGGTATTTTTGGAAGTTTATATCTATTTTAGTCCCACAGGAATAGGAATAGAAAAAAGACTATCATAATCTATCTTCATCCAAATTTTCAGCCAAATCGGTTCAATAGTTGCGGCGTAATTGAGTAACAAACATCCAAACATCCGAACTCTTTGATTATCCGGGATAAAAAGTAGCCTATGTGTTAATCCAGGATGATAGAGATAGATCCATTGCAAATTTCAGCCAAATCCATCCAGTAGTTTTGCGTGATTGAATAACAAACATCCAACCATCCAAACATCCACACTTTCACATTTATAATATTAGTAGGATAAGCTACGTCAGAAGAGCAGCATTGCCTACCCGACCTTCGTTTCAATGCTGATATCGGCTGCTCGTTTCGCTCGTGAAATGCGAGATGACCCACTTCTTCGGTCCACTCGACCGTAACGCGTCGGGGTGCCCACAGTACACCATGTAGCATATCACGGCTTTTCTATACAAGATGCCGAAGCAATGCCACAGAAGCAACGCAGGGACACCGCAACCACATGAGTAGATATCCCTACTGAGAGGAAGCTTCATACAAGCGGCCCGCTGTAGGTACACTCACACATAGCGCATCTCACGCACACGTGAGCTTTCACCAACGGCAAAGTATACAGATGCAACGGTTCACGGACGCTCCGCTGGGGCTCAGTTGGGAGGCAAACGACAAGTGTGGGTCGTGCGTATTAAATTAATACTGAGACCAAAGTTTGGAAATTATATATAACATATTAGACTTACTCGTAAGTGTTGTGTTTAGACAAAAATACCTAACCATTGTTTAGTTAACAATATGTTTAATTTCACATGCAACAGGTGACAACCCTATGAGAATAGATACAAATTTTGAACGTTGTTAAAAGCTCCACCTCTGTAGGGATATTTACTCTCGCAACGCATCCTCTGTCGCAAGCAAAACATTTTTACAAATGAGACTACCTACTAATTTCCTGTACAAGTGACAGCCCTATTAATTTTTTCTCGCTCTTCTGAAATGAATGCAGCTGAGCCAAGCAATTGTGAAATGATATTTCAAACGAAGTAGAATCATGAGATAGGAAAATAGGTCACAGAATCGCTGCTCCACATTAAACACATTTTCAACAATGCTCGTGTCACGGTCGTAAACAAGAGATCCTCATTTGCATTCCCGGTTGGGTTTGTAATTTGTGACATAACTTCTCCTTGATTGTCTCGTGTCGGTAAAAACCGACGTGACTTCGGGAGGGTACAGTGTTTTGTGTTTGACTGCTTACTATTGGAGCTAATAATTAATAATCTAGCTATAGCAGAGCTACGTATAGCAGGCCATAACGTATGCATAACTCTTTAGGCTGCAAATTATGAGTTCCTGGCTTTGGATTCCTGGGGCTTAAAATAGAATAGTTACTGAGTTTTCCAGTTAAGAAATTTTCAATAACAGCACGGAGTTGGAAAGTTTGCGGTGTTAGATACACCCCCATGGCTTCGATAGCACGTAAAGCCGTCAGTGCTGCACCTGATTGCTCTCCGGGCGTGTCGCTTTGGCATCCCATCAAGCCATAGGAGTAAAGGAATATATTTCACAGCATTACATTTCACATTACCCCTCGACCCTATTTAAATGTTTAGATGGATATTAACATAGGCCCAAGACAGGCATTTCTTAATCATAATTCATCAGAAAACTTGATAACAGCAGTAGTAATATATATACATAGTAACATAAGTAAACACATACATTATATCTTGAGTTCAAATAAAATGTAATTTAATCCTCCGGATGGTTACGCGTACCTAAATCCTAAGCGTATCTCATTTTCCTAGCTTCTAATGAAATATGAGATGTGTAGGCAGGGTTTTTAATTATACTCAAGAATTCTTACATATGCCTTAGTTACTGTAGGTACTCTATAATAGCTAATTACCTACCTACGAATGTACTTATACTTTACAAGAAAAAAAAACTGACGAACTTTCCACTCTCTATCCCGCAGTAGGATAGGATCTTCACTTCAACTAATTATTAAAATTTCATCATCATCATCGACGCTACAGCCCTTAGTGGACCAGGGCCTACTCTAGAAGGTTCCTCCACCAATCCGCTTGGCCTCTTCATCTGTCCATCAAAGCCTTGGCCGAGAAATGATTCTCCGTTCATCTGGGTGTGACGCCATTAATTCTTTTGGCAGGCGATGCTCATTATTAATGTTTACTACTGGTATAAAGATAATATCCCAGTAGTTCGGTCAAAACACAAAAGTAATATTCCTCAGCGGATCAATAGAACTGACATCAGCAATCAATAGAGTCAGCAGCACTACTGGGAATAAAGGGTTAGATGTTGCTTTTGTAATAAGACTTATTACAATTATATATTTTTTTTTATATTCTTTGCTACTATGCCTTGGATTTCAATATCTCAAATTATTATCTATTAGAGAATGCCCGCGGCTTCGCCCGCGTGAATTTCGGTTTTGCACAAATCCCGAGGAAATCGTGGATTTCCGGTTCCCGTTCTCGCTCCCTTTTCCAACCTTTATACCTACTTTCAAGGAAGTTTGCTATAGTAATCTACCTATCGCTGTAGCTATAGTTTTCAAAATCACGTGGGGATTCTTTGATTTTTCGGGATAAAAAGTAGCCTATGTTTTAAGTCAGGGCATAATCTATCTCTATTCAAAATTTCAGCCAAATCAGTTCAGTAGCTGCGGCGTGATTGAGTAACAAACATGCAAACATCTAAACATCCAAACATTCACACTTTCACATTTATAATATTAGTAGGATCTATGTGTCTATCACAAAATGATCCGACGTCATTTACATGTGTGGATTATAGATGCGAAGTGCGGACCCAATATTCCCTGACAGAATCTTCAGGACCCAAATGATTGGACGAGTGATTTTTCGATTTCTTTGGCGCTGCAATGTAAATTGATCTCATATTCCTTTACTAGCAATAACATGGTAAGCGTAGATTTAACTTTTTAAACAAGTACCTTTTTAAATTATGTCATTTTAACATATCACAAATCTTTTAGAAACAAGCTATGGAGTGCCAAATTACCGCAAAGATTCTCAATGACCGTAAAATAAGATGGTAAATATTTGAAATACACTTTCTGACTCTACTTGTAATAGTAGGAGATCCCACATTAGAAATTTCTAGGATGAAATTCAAAATACACATTTTGACTTTCATCCCCTCTTCCAAGGGAACTGTGCTGAATTTCGGGATAAGAAGTATCCTATATGCTATTATGTAGTATGCACTTAAATCATGCCAAGTTTCATTTCAATCCATTCAGTAGTTTTTGCGTAATACATGCACAAACATACAGACAAACAGACAAAATTTTCAAAAACAGCTTTTTTACGTTTTATTACTTATCCCTTACGTCACTCACTTATTTTTTTGTAAATATATTTAATGGACAGGCACAGAAAGTCTATGGTTTTAATCTATGTATAGACTAAGCACCTGCCGAGTGCACGCCTGCCTCACTGCATCTTTGTCTGTCAAATGAAATTGCGCGCGCAACACTTTTCTGTCACTTTCAACACTCGCACCGAACATTTTATATCTTAAAATCCAGGCAACCATGATTTAGCACCACTTTTGACCAGGCAACCAAATACGGTTCGATTAAGAATAAAATAATCTTTCATTTGACATATAATTCGTTTAAATAACAGATGAGGGTAGAAATTTCTAAGGTGGGATCCTAGACCATAATTGTTGTTTTTTGATATATCCCTCAAACACGTAGCAGTGACGTAGCATTAGAGCAGATATTTTATTTATTTATAATTTATTTATCTATTTACCATCATACACTAGCTTTACCTAATTCGATAGTGTAGTATACTTCTGTTTAAAAAATTAATACTATGACTAACATTAACTATCTATGATTAAATTAATAACTATGATTTTTTTTGTATATAGGAATAGCGGGCAACTGAGCAAGCGGATCACCTGATGTTAAGTGATTACCGCCGCCCATGAACATCAGCAGCACCTGAGGAACCACTAATGCGTTGCCGGCTTTTGAGGAAGGAGACTGGCTCTTTAGCTTGCTGCCGGAACACAAGGATGCTTTGCGGCAGATTAAGGCTGAAGTGTGGTCGCTAGCCAGGCGGATTCGGGGTAGGATCCTACCACAAAGCGGTAATACCATCCAGATTACGTTGTGTGGTATCAGGCACAACGACCCGTAGAGGGGACTGAGAGCGTCAGGGCCTCGTTAGCATATTGGCAGGGTGCATCGCGCGCAGGCGAGGTTGACTTTGGCCACATAGGTGGAATTTGGGTCACTTACACGGTACACCCCATAATTATAGCACACTGTCCATACCGCTGTTATTGCGAATTCACTCAAAGAGCAACAAAGATAGACTTGATTATTTCTGTAATTATAGTGACCTAGAGTAAGACCTAGAGTGACATCACGGGATACTTTTAATCCCGCAAAAACAAAGAGTTCTCCCGGGATTTTCTAAAAAACGTGACACCACGCTGACCAAGTCACGGACGAGTTTACTATAGTTTTCAGCTAGTTTTTTTACTACAGTTTTCATTTTTTTCAAACCACTGGCATAAATAATTTTAAAATATTTTCTAACCTGCCAGTACATAAGTATTCACTAAGAGATTTTTTTTGCACTCGGTTTAAATACGAGTAAGTAACTTTACCGAGAAATTATTTTAATCTACCTAGTACCTACGTACCTACTTCTCTTTTGAAAACAGTAGTTCTTATCTAGTTTAATGATTTTTATCTTGTTCAAGGGACGTAACGCAATCAATAGTTCAACAATATTGTTTGTGGTGGATTCGGCTCCAGACCCACATCACACTTAGGTCAAGAGATGTCGAATCGAATCAACACACGAACATAGGCTAGAGAAGCATAGAGCTCTGAGTGCTTAGTCTCAGTTTGGAGCGCTCCAAAACTTTATAGTATTTAAATTTATTGTATTGCCATGTATTTAAATTTATTGTATTGCCATGTATTTAAATTTATTGAATCAGAGTGCTTAGTCCAAACTGAGACTAAGCACTCTGATACAATAAATTTAAATACATGGCCGTCTGTCACGCCATCACTACTTGATGTGATGTGCCATATTTACATGCAAAGAAATATAACTTCTTACGCGTGTACGTAAATACACACACCTTTTTTCTGGAACTATTAAAACTACAACCGGACTCAATGTGCCCACCGAGAGAGGCATGATATAGAAAATGGCGACTTTTAATTCCTATCCTCACTTCAGACGCATTAGAAACAGAAAATATTATAACAACTAAACTGTGTACCTATATAATTTCCGATAACTAACCGATTCTATCTATCACGTACTCTGTACCGATTGCCGTCATACAATTCTGCTCGGTCTTCGGAAGTGGTACTCACTTACGAGCTTGATTTACTCTTAAGATTAGGTAAGCCCCGAAGTTTGTTTTGCGCGGCAAGAGTTATTTGTTGTTGGAGCGTCGAATGGTGCATTCACGACTCAGTTTCAATAGATAAGTGGAATTTAATTACTTTTCCTGTATATTTAAAATAGTAACGTATTTGGTTTGTTTTATTGGCCCATTGGTCAAGTGGTTAGTGTTAGTTGCTGATCATAGGCAGCAAGATGAGATTCTAGTACCTACCTCAGCTTTAATAGATAAGTAGAAATTAATTACTTTTCCTATAAGTAGTAACATACTTGGTTTGAGTTTATTGCCCCGTTGGCCAAGTGGTTAGCGTTAGTTGCTGATCATAGGCAGCAAGATCAGATTCTAGGTACCTCAATTTCAATAGATAAGTAGAAATTAATTACTTTTCCTATAAGTAACAACATGCTTGATTTTATTGCCCCATTGTTCTAGTGGTTAGCGTTAGCTGCTGATCATAGGGTCCCGGGTTTGAATACCGGGTCGAGACTAAAGAAGTTATTGGGCATTCTGACATGAAATTCTCAATGAAAGCCTGGAGTTGCGAAGTTGGCAACATTACACACCCGTGCTTCGGAGAGCACGTAAAATTGTCGGTAGGTACTGTATGATCTATTTTCCCGGTCGTGTCGGATTGCCTTGCCATCGGACTATCGGTATGTTTCCCACATACCGATAGTCCGATGATAGTCCGATAAAGATTGCACTTGTATTTGATCGTAAGTACACTTTCGCACTTTAATATCTCCTTTGTATTTGGCGAGTATTCGTTGAGATTAGCCGCCGTGGATGATGTTTTTGACGGATCATACTTTATTAAAAAATATGTCCTGCACCGCGTCACGTATGCAAGATTAAAAAGCTTGGAATCAAAAAGATCCAAAGTTCGATTTTCGATATACTTAGTCTATGGAGAATTCGTACCCTTAATTACTTATTTAATTTTTGATCACCCTGACAAAAAGAAGATAATCCTCAGATCTAAGCGAGGTACGTCTCCTTCTCAAGATTACCTTTTATGATGATTTGCCGACGATTTATGATGATTTGCCGTGTAGTAAAAAACTAAACAAAGCGTACAATACGTGTAAGCAGATAACAAAAACAGTCTTTACTTGAGTGCGACGTACGTTACGAAAATTATGAACGAAGGTTTCGCATTGTGTGGCGCGAAACATAAGCGGTGCGGGTTATTTTAACAAAGACTTTACCACATTAATGGCAAACCGAGTTTAAAAAGGTGTGTGTACTTATTTACACGCGTAAGAAGTTATAGTTTTGTGCCTGAAAATAATAATTAATAACAATCAGACACTAGATGGCGCGACAGGCGCCCATGTTTGTTTGCGACAAGGTCAGCGAGCAATTTGACCTTACTCGCTAACCTCTTGACTGTTGTCCAGGTTCGAGTACAGGTCGGGCTACGAGAAGAAAAGTTATAAGGATCCTCTGTAAAGAATTAATTGTCAGTAGAAGTTAGCGCAGCGCTACTCCCACCAAAGCCTTTTAAGTTTTAACTTAACCAAAAATTCTTTTTTTTATTCAACTGCAAGTTAGCCCTTGACTGCAATCTCACCTGATGGTAAGTGATGATGCAGTCTAAGATAAAAGCGGGCTAACTTGGAAAAGTTATGCATACCTCTGATCGATTTCTACACGGCATCGTACCGGAACACTAAATTGCTTGGCAGCACGGCTTTGCCGGTAGAGTGGTAACCAGCCACGGCTAAAGCCTGACCAGACCAGACCAGAGACAATTTAGAAATTATTAAATCCCAAATTGCCGCTGCCGGAAATCGAACCCGGGACCTCCCACTTATAAGACCACAGCGCTCACCACTGCGCCAGGGAGGTCGTCAAAAAGTAAAGATTTTTAGTTGCGGCGGTGTTTCTGGGCGGTCGATTGTAAAATCCCACTGACCAATAAATTAATCACCCTTAAATTGTACCATACATGAAACTTTTAATCATCACGGCTGTCAGTCTTCGGACGGTGACATGGTGATGACAGCAGACGCTTCATTCGATCACTAACCTTGTAATTGCTGTAAGATATAACCATAATTTTGAGAAAATCATTCGAAATATATTTAAAGCAATATGATTAAAAAATCAACTAAACCGAGAATAAGAAGTGAAAACAAGTTGGAAGGCTTTAACAAAATGAATACTGAATGACCCTGTAGCTGATCAGGTATCAGTAAAAAAAAATTCTTTCAAATAGGTTCAGTCAATATAAAGTTATGCCTAAGTTTTTGACGAAAAATAGGTACTTATATTACAAGGGTCTAGTTGAAAACTTTTCCTTTTTAAAAGTCAGTTAAAACCTATGAAAAAAAATAAACTATAAAAAAAGAAACAATATAAAAAGTTACATATTAATCTAGGTTGTGAAAGACAAACGATGTAGGTGGTAGGTATGTAAATTTTATTTCCAACCGACATTAAAAATATTTTTTACACTAACAATTTTTTTTAAATTCATAAATGAACATGTAAAATTTATGTTCATTTTCATCATCAACATATAAAATTTATGTTCATTTCGCTTTATTTTATCTTAATATTAAAAATAACAAATTAGCGTAGTATCGTTAAAACTTAACAGGAAAAAACCATCTACAACAAAAAAGAGTGAAAAAAAATGTTTAGAAAAACGATGAGTTAATCATAATTTGATGTGCTTTACGCCATTTTTTTTAGTTTGGGATAATAATTCTAGACGCTTGTTTTGTTTCCATTTTTCGATCTATATTTTCCTTATTTTCCATCTGTGTTTATAATAATAATTTTAAAGTTAAGTAATTAACACTCAAACATTCAATCACTCGTATTTACAACTTTTAATCGGCCTCAGGTTCCTTAATTCTTTCTGCGCTAGCGAATATTTTCGATAGAACTTATAAAAGTGGTGGTACTATACTTACCTATTTTATTAATACAAATTTTCAATTTTATTTGCACAAAAACAGAGCATTAAGAGTTAAGGGATTAACTAAATAAAGCGAACACAACGATTAGCGCAAACAATCGGTTTTGTTTGCTTATTTCTGACGTAAACTGAACTGCTATATTAAAGTGAATTGAATAGCAAGTACTCGAGGTAATGAGCCTTTGATATGAAAGCCATTTATTCTGATTACCCACTCGTATCCGTAAACCACTTTGGTGTATAGAATAAACTTATTCCTAGTTTGGCCAAGTTTATAGTATATTATTACCTAGCAGTTCAATTCTAGTATCCCACGAATGTTTTTCCTAACGTTGACTCAAGTAGACTAATCACTGCAACTTATAAAAGTTGTAGTACTGTAAATAGCTACAGCTACCTAATTAAATTGTGTACCGAATTAATTTGTGTAAAATTAAAAACACTTTGTCAGCTTCAATTACGGCGAGGAATTTAATAAAACTGCGCCGGAAGGTACTTTGGTTTGAAAAATTAATTAAAAATAATTAATCAATTAAAATTAATTAATTAATTTTTCAATGGAATGCGTAATTACGATTTGCGTAAGTGCCTGTTAATTGGCCAATTAAGAGATCCAAGGATTTGTTTGACCTGTTTGTTATAGGAACGTAGGAATATGTGCTAGAAACCGTCACGCCGCTCTTGTATAGATAAGGTATTTTATTTTACCGGTAAAGAGGTTACCAGTTGTTTCAGTCCATATCAGTCTGTTGCTCTGGTTAAGCAACGTTGATACAAGTCGGTAAGTGGATGGGTGACCAAATTCAGAATTCTGAATTGGGCTTTTGCGTTTCTGTATAAGAAATTGAATTCAGTTTCATTTTTGGAACCCTATACTTTTTTAAATACTAAAAGTCTAAAAGTAATACCAAATCCTACAAATCAATCGATCATGGCTATCCTACCTAAACAATGGTCATGCAAATGAGCCAAAATCAAGTCACCGTGTAGCGAAAGACGCAGGCACTCGAAAACAGAAAACAAAACCCTCGCAGTATTATGTGTTATACCTACACACAATTTTCCACGCTATTCTTTTCAGGAAAAGCGAAAAAGTAGCGTGTAAGATTTTGGGGCATTTACGACTTTTTGTGTTTCGCACTGGAGTCGCATGTAAATCACTTGAACGTTGGATGAGAAAAGAGTAAAAATATTTTTTATCGAACATGTAGGTACGTCCCAAATATCATTTTCGATAAAAATATTTTTACTCTTTTCTCGTCCAACGTTCAAGTGAATAATACAATTATTTAGTAGGTACATATAGAAGAAGAGATATACTTAATCTTAGGTACATATATATCTATGTCTATGTCTATGTAAGTTGACTTGAAATGTACATTGAACTAGCATAAGGCTGAGCTCTACAGAGCGTACTCTTACTTGAGACAAAGTTAAAACTGGGCATGAGATATGAGACATGTTCCCGAGATAAATCTGTCTCGTTTTAACTTTGTCTCAGATCTGAATAGATTGAGACTCTTTCTACTATTATAATGGAATGAGCAGTTGGTCGCCATTTGTAATGAAGTCTTGTAGCAAATGGCGAAGGGTTCTACAGCAATTGATGCAGTTCTGTCTAAATGCAGTTCGTCTATCTTGATTTTGAAGTGGAAAATGATGAAGTGGACAATGAGGAATGTGACGCAGACAGAGAAAGACGTAAATAGCTGAAATTGAAAATCTTAATATTAATAATTCTTCTGTACGTGTATTTGACACTCTCTCCGAAACGGCTGGACCGATTTGGATGAATTTTTGTATGTATATTTCAATGGGTTCCTGGATGGCGGTGATGTCGGTATGTCACCGGGCAGGACGACGTCTGCAGGGTCCACTAGTGCATAACTTAAATAATTACTATAAACATGAACAGTAAAACAAAATTCAGAATTGAAATATGGTTCAGACTGAACATCGTAAATATGTTGAAAATGAAAATATGCGCATTATGCACAAGTTCATAATTTAAACCAAAATTCCCGTGACAGTCGAGATAATAATATAGTGGACTACCAAAATATTCTAAAACTAAACGACACTGACCAGTGTGCTTAGTCTAAGATCGGAGCACTCGAAAACGAACTCGAAAACTATTGATCGAATCACAAGTGAATTCAGAGCAAAATGAACTCAAATACTCGTATTTTAAAGTCGTAATTCCATAGTTCGAATATGTATTTTACAACATTTCTGCTTGGGGCGCTCGTTGTGTTCGAATGCTGAATGTATTGGCGAACTCAAACCTTAATACAAGCCATTTTTAACCCCCGACGCAAAAACGACGGGGTGTTATAAGTTTGACGTGTCTGTGTGTGTGTGTGTGTGTGTGTGTGTGTGTGTGTGTGTGTGTGCCTGTCTGTTCCCCCGTAGCGCTCAAACGGGTGAGCCGATTTGAATGCGGTTTTTTTTGTTTGAAAGGTGAACTAGTCGAAAGTGTTGTTAGCTATGTTTGATGAAAATCGATCCAAGATGGCAGCCGCTACAAAATGGCGGATTACATATTTTTTCACAACTCCCTTAATATGGGTATCAAATGAAAGGTCTTGACTAGTAGAATAGCACTATATGCAAATCCAAGATGGCAGCCGCCACAAAATGGCGAATGTCGGGGGTTTTTTAAATTTTCAATTTATACTTGTAGGTCTATTTTACTCTGAAATCGATCAATAGTTTTCGAGTTCATTTTCGAGTGCTCCGATCTTAGACTAAGCACTCTGAATCGTTGAAAATTTAACGGTACTATTTTAGCGGATAATTCATTCAGAATTGGTATCCGAAATCTATAGTGGTGAACTAACTGAAATAGGTTTTATTTAAATAGAGTTTGTAGGGCGGTTAATCGAGATACCTAATGGTTTTAATGTATTTTTATATTGGATCTATTGTATGGGAGTTATTTTATTATACTTAATAAAATTAATTGGAGCTTATAGGCACGTCTGAGATTTATCAACTTATACGACACTGTCATAATTTCTGTAAAGCTTAATACACCTTCCTAAATTTAGTCGTCTAAACTAAAAATTAAGCCAATGTGTACTAGAGCCTTAATAGCGACCGAAAGCGCCGCGGAAAGCATAACTCTGAACTCTTGACTCTCACTGACGTCATCAATCCATAGTCTCACAGCTGGACATAGGTCTGTAGGAAATTCAACACGCCGCGGTCTTGCGGCACTTGTAACTCATGAAACTCCGTACCATAAGATACACAGTTATTACTTGCTTAACACGTCGTTACAATAAATCAACAGTTCCGGCGAGTCTTAATATACGCAGATTTAATTAAGTTCCCCTCGTAACCTGTCAACTGCGCGTGTACCATTTCGTTTAATGATTTATGCTTAGACTAGCTGATGCCAGCGACTTCGTCCGCTTGGATTCTTATCAATCTCATTCCTTATTTAACCCACTTAGGGGTGGAATTTCCGAATTTCCTGAAACACGTAATTCTTTATTTTTAACCGGCGGATGGTTTAGCCTCTAAATATGATAGAATAGAAAAGTTCTTTTATCCAAACAAACTTTTACCAGCTTTTGAATCGTCAATTGAATCTATCACTGGTTCCAAATACCGCGTTCCTACCGAGAAGAACCAGAAAGAAACTCGGCGTTTGCTCTTTTCAAAAAAAATAAAAATTCAAAGAACTATAACTATTATGAGTAATTTTAATGGATACTGTATGGAACTAATATGAATTGTCGCAGTTGTGCAATGCTTTGAGATACGGCACACCATATGGATATATCGAATTTGCGCGAGCCTTAAGAGCCCTCTCCATGGGAGCGACAAATCGTTGGTGAGTGGAGTCTAAAACAGTGATTTCTGCATTTAGAAAGCGAGACGTCTTCAGTAAAGAAGAGTACTAAAAATATATACATAAATAAATAATAAATTAATTAAATAAATAAATTTTGCTTGAGATATCATGATTTTTAGTGAAAAACGGCAAAGTAAAAAGATGCAAATCTAGGTTTTGAATTTCGCCTATTTTAGCAAATATTTGGCAATTTTTTACATGAACTAAAGACATTTGTAATTATTATGAAGTAACCTATGATAAGACTTCGGTCGTTTTTCAATTTTCTAGTTTCTTATATAGTTTATTTACGCACGAAGTTGCCCCAAAATTTGCCCAAAAATAGTGATTTTTCAAGCGTCATAACTTTCAAAATAAATATAATTTAACTAATATTATTATTTTATGGCATAGATAATGGAGATATAAATTGATATATGGCTTAACTTTAGACCTATTGCGACAAATATTAGAATAATAGGCGTAATACGTTTGTATGGAAAAGCGCGTGAAGAGAGCGGCCTTAAGAGTTATTTCGAATAACGTCTGGTCCCTAGCCCCTCCTAATATTACTCGTAATAAGTAATAAACAAAACAAAAAACATTCATACCGAAAATGATCCATCCCTCGAGCCCCATTCAGAACTTTTTTGATAAAGATAAAATGGAATGGAACGGCTATATAATTGTCTTCTTTATTTTGTCTACACTTATTTTCTGACCGTTTTTAAATTCGTTTTATCCGAGTAACACGTGTGATACAACATACAAGTTTCAAAGATCTGTGTGCTTAGTCTAAGATCGGAGCACTCGAAAACGAACTCAAAAACTATTGATTGAATCACAAGTGAATTCAGAGCAAAATGAACTCAAATACTCGTACTTTAAAGTCGTAATTCCATAGTTCGAATATGTATTTTACAACATTTCTGCTTGGGGCGCTCGTTGTGTTCGAATGCTGAATGTATTGGCGAACTCAAACCTTAATACAAGCCATTTTAGGTCTATTTTACTCTGAAATCGATAAATAGTTTTCGAGTTCGTTTTCGAGTGCTCCGATCTTAGACTAAGCACTCAGATTCTAGTAGGATTCCTATATACTAGTAGGATTCCTATATACTCCATAGTAAAACACACTCAGAGAATGTTGAATTGGTGGTGAGCAGCTACCATTTTCGCAGTTTTTTTTTGCCTTAATGTCGCTATGGAAGAATTTATTTGTGTAGTGGTATGGAACCCTTTGTGAGCGAATCAAACTCGCACTTGGCCGGCTTTATTATTTGACACTTAGTGAAATTTTGTCTCTATAACTATAACAAACAATAAACTTAATTGGAAGAATTTTAATCCACTCCCTCCCTTTCCACAGAGAGCAATATGAGAGGGACGACAATACTGCCAATTTAGTCGACAGTTTAGCGTTCAGCGGAATTGGTACCACATAATCGTCGTTCATGATGTCATAACAGACATGCCGTTTATACTATTGACTACACCATTGTCTGAATACAATGTAAACATACTCGTAGTATGAGGTTCTTGAAACTTCGAACAATCGCGGCTGTATTTGAACGAACGGAAACTAAAAAGAAATAAAAGTCACCATAAAAATATAAATTTCAAATTGACGCCTTTTCATTGTTAACCACTTGGTTGTTGTCATTAACTGATAAGATGCCCACAGGTGGACATGCAAACTTCCACCTAGCTGGTAATCAGGTTAAAAAGGTGCCGTCATTTCAGCTTTAGCAGTTTTGCACGCCATCGTTCCAGAATAGCTATTCTGGAACGATGGCGTGCAAAAACCGACTAGAGGTAACGAAATGAAATTGCCACACTCTTCTAGGTTAGTCAACTTTCTCCTACTGCAATATTACTTTCACTACAACCCGTTAACGTCCCACTGGTGGGCACAGGCCTACTCTCTATAGAGAGGGATTCAGAGCTCAGAAACACCACGCTGCTTCAATGCGTGTTGGCGGAGTTCAACGACTATATTCAGATGACAGTGGTAATAACTGGGACCGACAGTTTATACGTGTTTTGCGAGGTACGGAGAAACAACTACCAAGTCCGGACTGGCGCTGAGAATTTATTGAGAAATGTACTTACTTAATTTCTATTCCTAAATTTTTTTTAGGATACGAACCCAGGTCCTCATAATCTGCAGTCGATCATGCTAACCACTTGACCAACACGGCAATTATATTTATAATTGAATAAACCTTTGACCCCTCATTTGAGGTTAAAATATCTCACTGAAGTACTAACTAATGAATAGTTGACTGTTGCCACAATGTTAAGTCTAGCCACAAGCTCCTTGAAATGAGACGGGTCGTTATAGCAACTTCTAAATTATTATTGATATCGGCTCAATACTTGACGCTGAGTTACATTTAATTGCTTCAGAGAATGTCATGAACAGATCTTGTTGAACTAATACCTACTCCGCCGCCGCGCCGTTACAAATATAAATAAACTTTTTTATTCTCTTCATCGTCGTCTCAGCCTATAGACGTCCACTGTTGGACGTAGCTCTTTCGCAAGGATCGCCACAGAACATGTCAACAGAACAGTTTTAAAGTGCGTCCAAACTTGAATATTTCACCGAACCAAACTGCGTAACATTACCGCGAACTTGTTACGCTCAATGTGGACGGCGCGGCGCGCTTGGAGCGCTTGAGATTGGTTACTGCGTAACAGTTCGGCATAACAATTGTTCGCGTAACAAATGCCGTCCACACAACCGTAACTGTTACGCGGTGTTGACACGGTTACGCAGTTCGGTTCGGGGAAATGTTCAAGTATGGACGCACCGTTATGCTGCTTGTATTCAGATGGACTTAGGATGGATGAGCTCAAACTTTGTGACCAGCATTAATGCAGACATTTTGTCTCACATTAATTTAATTAAATAATAAATAAGGGAGAAATAAACGAGATCCCAATAACAATAGAGATGAGAGATCCATTCGTTGAGTGAACACGAGTCAGATAATAATATAATTATAATGGCATTACAATAAAATGCGAACGATAAAGAATGCCCGTTGCGGCTAAATGAATTGAGTTTCGAATAAAGAAAAATGGCCAAAGCATTTTCTAAAATGAATTGGGTCCCGAAAGAATGTCTGAAAGAATTTCGTAATTACGTCCGAGCTGTTTTAATTCACTTAAAAGTCTTCAAATAAAAAGAGCAATAAGTATGGGATCTTACAAAAGACGAAAAATGAACTGAGGCAGAGTAAGTGAACCTTAAAGCTACAAATATAACTTACTGTAATAGCTATTACAGTAAGTTATAATTAATACTGTATATAAATCGGCTTTCAAAACTATCTAAGATAATAAGCCTGAGGCAAAAGGGAATATTTTACGATTGTTTAAAATATTGGTGGTAAATAAATAATCTTACTAACCGTCAGATATGTAACCCATCCTCAGCAGTTCACAAAATATGTAGTCAGTTGACTACAAAATTAGAAGCATGTAAAAAAAGTTAAAACAGAATTTAGTACAAAATACGACCACACACAGACGCCAACTTTGTTTGTGGTTCAGAGTTTGTAAGAAACAGAACTTTAATTTCACAACTTTGTAGTCCTTGGATCGCTTACATTTAAATTACCATATTACGCTAAAAGGCCCGGCCCGTAAAACAGAAAGCTTTTAAGTCAGCCACCTGCTCCAATGTAAATGACTTACGATGAGTTATGAGTTTGAATGGACTACTCGATTACTGCCCCTTCGATATCAATATAATTTAAAAGACATGGAGTCCCATATTAATGTTACTAGCGGACTTGGCAGACGTCATCCTGCCCGGTGACATAACGACATCAACGCCACCTACCGAGACCCGGTGGGTTACCTGTACCGGTAATTGTGTTTTCGAACCATCAACCCATTGATAAAAATGAAAAAATGAAGAACCTGCTCGGCCGATTTTGTGCAAACTTCACATAAACCATCTATTAAATAGTCCAAATAAAGCCTAAACGTTTGGTTTGGATAGGTGAGCCCGTTCTTGAGTTATAAAATTACAATGAAAAGTGGCATTGATTTTTATATAATACTAGCGGACCCGGCAGACGTCGTCCTGCCCGCTATTAGCGCCACCTACAAGGTCCAATTTTTCTACTTACAAACCTTCCTCTTGAATCACTCTATCTATTAAAAAAAAACCGCATCAAAATCCGTTGCGTAGTTTTAAAGATTTAAGCATACATAGGGACATAGGGACAGAGAAAGCTCAAGAAAGTTCAAATATTTTCTGTAAATACAAAACCTACTTGACATTTTTGTGCTAAGTTTCAAGAAAACGCATTGGAAGCACAATAAATATATATAAAAACTTTAGTGACCTTATTCCTCTTTATTTTATTAAGGGTTGAATTTTCTGATATGGTAACATTTTTAACAAATTTATTTTTAGTTGTACCTAACAGAAGTCGCTTAGTCAAGTTCAAAGGCAATAAAATCGATGGTATAGTGCAAGTTAATTTCATTTGGCCGTAAATTATTAAGTAATGCATTACTACCTACGTACGTCAGCTGGTTAAATTACTTCTGAACCAATAAACGTCATCAGGAACCATTGTACAATAATATAGATCGTTGTAATAATTTTTGTCTGACCCGGGAATCTAACCCAGGACTTCGTGATCCGCAGTCAAACTTTCTAACCACTAAACTAACGAGGTAGTTAAAAATCTCTCAAAAATAACTCACACCATACCTATTCTAATTATTTATTATATGCATAAATTGAACTTTAAAATTCGCAAAAAATCTAAAGTATAATATCTAGTAATAGTTCAAGAAACTTTCAAAGCACAAGAGAACTTCGAAATTCAGTCATCCAATGAAATTGCCTTGAGTTAAAGCAAAAAACGTAGCAATATTTTAATAAGAAATTTAAAGGCAAATATTATGCATATTAAGAATTCCATTAAAATAATTATTCTGAAGTATCGATGAGATAGAGAAATGTAATATTTGGGCATTTTCATTTTAAATGACACATGTTTTAAATTTGTTACATTTTAAAAATTTATTAATTAAGGCTGCAAAAACTATGTAAACAGATTATAAATTTAATAAAGTTTATGTTATTTATAAAAGTTTATTAAATAAATTTATATTTCTTGCTTAAATTGATATTTTTGTGAGTAGGGTGGTCAAAAATTGTCTGTTTTGTAACGAAAATAAAATCACTATAAAAATAAAATAAACCAGTTAATACATTGAAAAACATAACTTTTGTTAACTTTGGGGTACATAAATATCAAATAACTATAAATATGAAGCAAATTATTCAAAATGAAAATACTATTTAACATTTTGTTTGGTTTTGTAACGAATTTGGTCAAAATAGAGTTTTATCTTTAACGTCACACTTTCAATTTTTTAGATACCCTAAGGATTTATGCTGTAATAAAACGATTTTCACTTTAATTTTAATTATGACAAAAAATATATAGAATATATATGACAATTTATAAGAAATTAAAAGAAAACAGAGAAAAAATCAGCCAAAAGTTACAAAATGGACACGATTGTTACAAAACAGACATTGTAAGGAATAGTTCTTAATGTACCAAAAAATATAAAAAGTGACGTTTTTGAAGTGAAACTTCTTTAGCACCGTTGTAATAGGAAAATTCGATGAAACGAAAAAGCGACACCATTTTTAACCCCCGACGCAAAAACGACGGGGTGTTATAAGTTTGACGTGTCTGTGTGTGTGTGTGTCTGTCTGTTCCCCTGTGGAGCTCAAACGGGTGGACCGATTTGAATGCGGTTTTTTTTGTTTGAAAGGTAAATTAGTCGAGAGTGTTGTTAGCTATGTTTGATGAAAATCGATTCAAGATGGCCGCCGCTACAAAATGGCGGATAACATGTTTTATCACAACTCCCTCAATATGGGTATCAAATGAAAGGGCTTGACTAGTACAATAGCACTATGTAAATCCAAGATGGCCGCCACCACAAAATGGCGAATGTCGGGGGTTTTTTAAATTTTCAATTTATACTTGTTGCCTGCAAAGTTAAAGTTGAGGTTGAAGTTAAGGTTATGGTTACGGTTAAGGTTAAGGTTATGGTTAAGGTTAAGGTTAAGGTTATGGTTACGGTTATGGTTAAGGTTAAAGTTAAGGTTAAAGTTAAAGGTTTAGGTTACGGTTGCGGTCGAGGTCGAGGTCGAAGTCAAAGTCTAGGTTTAGGTTAAGGTTAAGGTTACTTTTTTGAAGTTTCATTTCTGCCGTGTGTGAATTATTGCACACACATGCGTTTTTTTTCTTAAATAAGAGATATTATATCTTTATCCATACTAATATTATAAATGCGAAAGTAACTCTGTCTGTATGTTACGCTTTTACTCCTAAACCGCTGACACGAATTTGATGAAATGTACAGAGATAAATTAGACTTAGAGAACATAGGCTATCTTTTGTTGCGAAAAAAAGGCTGGAAGGGGAAGGAAATAGGGGATTAAAGTTTGTATAGGAGTCTGTCATCATGAAATTTTGTATTATGACACTTGATAAGAAATAATGAAACATTTGTTTAAGCATTTTTGATATTTTGACCTAGGGGGGGAAATAGAGTCCATAATTTTTCACAATCAATACATTTTCACACAGTTTGTAAGGAAATATCTTCAATGTATAAAAAAAAATGAAACACTTTTTTTGTTTTTTATAATTTTATAATTATTCAAATCAATAACTAACAAACTCTGGATAACTCTTCAGATTATTTATTATTTATTTATAAAAAAACTATTACATTAAATATAACTTCCGGCACGTAAGTCAAACGGTGACGTTCAAGTGCGCGCAGCATCGTACAAGTGAGCGGGACACAATACGATTGGAGAGCCAATCAGCGCTTACGAGGGATCTGCGAGAGCTAATCAGTGTTTTTGTGATTTACGTAGCGGTAGGTACCTGCGAAACCGCGCTCGCGACGACGCCGATACGTACCCTATAAGATTGTATTTAGGTAGTATAACAATAGCGCTAAATTTCGGAAGCGGTCTCCTTATACCCTGTATTTGAAAAAAATCCAATTCTTTTTTTATGTCGATGATATACATAAAACATCGACTCTGTCCATCACTTTAATAGACGCGCTAAAATGACAGACGAGGTGGACCGATGACATCAGAAGAGTCGCAGGAAGCCGCTGGATACAAGCGACGCAAGACTACGCCGTGTGGAAGTCCCTACAAGAGACCTATGACCAGCAGTGAACGTCTATCGATTGATGACAATGATGATATAGTTAATATTATTAAAGTGTCTGTATGCACAAACCCTTACTGTCTAACGCTACGAAACGGACGTTACAAAATTGCTACCGCTTCGAAAACAATTTAAATTTAAGACAATTTAACACGATAAATGCTTTCATGATGTATTGTTTTTGGATAAAAGACATTCCAAGGCATGCATTTCACATAAGTAAACAGAAAGTTTAGACCTTAAAAATACTCAAGATGGCGCACAAAATGGACATAAAAGACGGTTAATTTGAATCACGAAAAATGTTTATTCATTTATAATGCTATCTGACGCTTTTTTCAAGTAGATTTATGCTTTTTGCAATAGTCTGATGCTGGGGATTGCAAGACTAAACAAAATTCCACAATTGGGTAAATAATCGAGCTAATATTAACGTTACAAAAGCGGACATGTCCGCAATGCGAAAAACTAGGGGACAGACTATAAAAATTAATAACACATTAACAGCAATGAGAACTATTATTATATTTGTCATATGATAAAGTACAAGAGTTTTGTTATTAAAGTAAGTAATCTCAACACTAGCCATCATATAAAAATATCCCACAAAATCAATCCAAAGTTGACCACCCAAAAAGGGGACAGTATGAAACTCGAAATTCGGCTAATTTCAAATGTGATTTTTACTAAAAAAAACTTATTTTATGTTGCTGCAAATATCGAAAACAGGATGTCTATTTCATATATTTTCAATATAAATTAAATTAATTACTAAAATGAATGTCTTAATATTTATTAAAATTATGCATTTAAAAGGACACCTCGAAAACAGCAATGTGCCATTTAAAGTGAAAATGCCCATTTATCCAATAATCTTTAAGCAGGTTTCCCATCATCGGATTTATCTTGTAAAACAATATTATAAAAGACGGAATGTGTATATAAAATGAATATCATGTTGTAGCTACGCAAATTTCACATCACGCTGTCACATCTACATCGTCGACACTTTCACAACAAAATAAATCTAATTTATCAGCTTCTAGCTGCGGCTTAGAGATAGCAAAAATAGATATGAATTTTTAAAAGACCACGAAATATAATAATCCGATGAAAAATAACAACATAATTATTATGTGGTAACCTACAATATATGTTTTATACTATAATTCGATTTGGTGGATCTTTATATGTATAAATCTGATACAAACTTTCATCTCCTGTTTAACCCACTTGGGAGTAGAATTTCCAAAATTCCTGAAATACATATTTCCTCTTAAGGCTGGTACTAAGGATTTCTTGACAAAAATACTTTGCAAATATCAATTGATTTCTGCGAGAAATAGCGAAAGTTACTTGCCTGCAGTGGACACTCGGTATTCAGATGGGAAGCGTTCACTTGGAAACTGTAGACTCGTAGAGCTCTTACTTGGAAAACGCGTGAGAGTTACGTATATGACGTATCACGTAGTGTACGTCCCAGTTTATACGTAGTTTCAGTCCACGACTTCATGAAATTCAGATCATGTTGAATTTCATGAATGAATGAATTTCGGCATCCAGTGGTATTTTAAAAAAGTGTGAGCAATTATATTAATTAATCCGAACAATTATGCTTTCGAACTTCAAAACTATTATCGCACTTTTTCGGATGTGTTTCAGATTGAATGAAATAAAGTTATAGGAAGCTAGGCTCGAATGCCAGTTGTAGTTATAATAGAACCCGGATTGATCCGTAATGTGTTTGATAAGCGAAGATTGCTTATCAGTAGAAAGAAAGCGTAGAAAGTAACGTAAATTCAGTGTTTAACAAAGTAATTCAGTGAGCACTGATAGTTATAGTTAAATTCCTTCACGCGGGAACATTACAAGTGGCTGGTTCGTTTTGGCTAGCATGAACTATGACTTCGGCCATTGTTCATGCTGGCCAGGATGAACAATGATTACTACGAAAACGGCAGGTGTTCTCGGTTCATAATAACCATTGGTTACTTTTATCCCACAGAAGAATTCCCGCGGGAAAGAAGTCGCGGATACTATTTATAAAAACAAATGTTTGTCTGTTCGTTCTTCTGTGTTCGCGCATCGTTCTTCCGATTGAGCTGAAACTTAACAGAGAGCTAACTAGCATCCTAAAGATGAGTTCAACACTAGTCGGGCAAACTCCGCCAAATATTAAATGAGTCCAGCCGTATATTAGTATATTAGTAGGTTGAGAAACATGGTAGATAACTGTTTTTTTGATTAGTGTTATATATTTTGAAACAGTAACCTCGGTTTTCCCGGTATAATACGAGATAGTCAAATTGGATCTTTGAGCTCCGCCCCACCCTATTTATTAACCCCCGACGCAAAAACGACGGGGTGTTATAAGTTTGACGTGTCTGCGTGTGTGTGTGTGTGTGTGTGTGTCTGTCTGTTCCCCTGTGGCGCTCAAACGGGTCGACCGATTTGAATGCGTTTTTTTTTGTTTGAAAGGTGAATTAGTCGAGAGTGTTGTTAGCTATGTTTGATGAAAATCGGTCCAAGATGGCCGCCGCTACAAAATGGCGGATTACATATTTTTTCACAACTCCCTTAATATGGGTATCAAATGAAAGGGCTTAACTAGTAGAATAGCACTATTGCAAATCCAAGATGACCGCCGTCACAAAATGGCGAATGTCGGGGGTTTTTTTAATTTTTTTATACTTTTAATGGATATCATTCACGGTAGTTTAAATGCTAGAATCTATTTAAATAAATATTGAAAATTATGACAGAGGTTAACGTCGACGACGCCCACATAATTTGTGGGCGGCTCTAATAAATTTTAAAGGGTAGTACGGTCAAGCGACGGTAGTGAAACTAAGTTTATGGTCAAGTGAGCTTGTTAAACTTGGAAATGCCTACTATGAATAAAACAGTTTCGCTCCATATCAAGCAGGACCTCTTTAGCAAGAAGTTTGTACTTGGTAACGTTATAATATAACTGACCGTCCTTCAAGTGTCCTCTCGTTTACTAATATTATGCCTGTGGATCTTCTCGCTGAACTTCATACATACCTAACTACTACAAATAAATAAAATTGAAGTTATTTCGTCTGTAAATTTCGGAATAATAGATATTATAACCTTTCCCTATGCTTTATCAAAACCCAAAATTTTTGTTTGTGTAACGCTCGAATAATGTTATCAGAATAGATTTTGATGAAAGTTTCACAGATAGATAGAGTCTGAAGATAGAGTCACACCAATCTTACATCACGCGATGCGCGCTGAGTCAAATAGGGTCGTATCAATATTAAGTAGATGTCGTAAGTCGTAAGTAGTAGGTTTTTGATTCGGACCAACACGTTGGCCCGATCCGGACCAACACGTTGGCTCAATCCGGATCAACACGTTGGCTCAATCCGGATCTACATGTTGGCTCGATTCAGACCAACACGTTGGCTCAATCCGGATCAACACGTTGGCTCGATTCAGACCAACACGTTGGCTCAATCCGGATCAACACGTTGGCTCGATTCAAATCAACACGTTGGCTCAATCCGGATCCACACGTTGGCTCGATTCAAACCAACACGTTGGCTTAATCCGGATCAACACGTTGGCTCGATTCAGACCACATCGTTGGCTCGATCTAGACCAATACATTTTGCGAGCCGCGGACCGCCGGCGAAACTCCGCCGCAACTATTGCGACCCTTTCAAAAAGTGTCCCCACAAAGTACCTTTCATTAGGACTGTCTGCTCAAATTGACATTAGGAAAAGGGGCTCCCGTTATGGAGTTCCCCCTTTTATCAAGTCCACAAATAGAAAAAGGCTCGGCCTTTATTGGAAACGAGACGGTGAATCTGTGCGAAAAGTTTTTAAAGCCTTTTTACATAGGAATGGATTCCGCAAAAGTTGTTATTTATTTACTGCGAGTATTTTGTTACCGGTACTCGTTATAATTTTTACAATCAGCTTGGCAAGGCTTGGGACGTATTTTAGATGGGGTGAGGTATTTTGAACCCTGGAAATTAGGAATAATTTTTTCCCGACTTGACGAGATTCAATAAAATGCTGTTCAATTTGCTTCGTTGTCATCAACCAATAGACGTTCACTGCTGCACATAGGTCTCTTGTGGGGACTTCAAGAGACCTCACACGTCACGGTTTGGTGCCGCTTATATCCAGCGGCTCCCTGCGACTCGTCTGATGTCGCCGATCCACCTAGTGGGAGGTCTGCCAACACCGCGCTTTTCGGTGCGGGATCGCCACTCTAACACGTTAGGACCCCAACGTCTATCTGTTCTTCGGTCTAGACTACAATAATACAAAATCAAAATAAAATAAAATAGTTTATGTCTTTTTGAAAGCAAAATTAACCCTGCAGTAAACCTGTAAACCCTGCGCGGACTCACAGACCGCGCGCGACCGCGCGCGGTCTGTGAGTCAGCAGCGAACTAATTTTGGTCATATTTAAGAAATTTAACATTTTTGCGCACTGTACGTCCGTGATTGCCTCGAGGGGGTGGGGTAGCATCTTATAGTAGCTATTTGACCTTTGTCACAGATGCACATGAGCAGTAATTACGTTTTGCGGTGATTTTTAAGTACCTATAACTTACAATTAGTACCAATTTTTTAAATAATGGTTATTTTTAATGTTATATTAGTAAACTCCTTTGTAATGTTTAAAATTAGAAAAGAAGTAATATTTTTTATTATTGTTTGTATTCTATTGTATAAGCTGTATTCTATTGAGGAGGTGAATTTGGATGTTTTTATAGACTTCATTACTTTTTGATATAATAATGAATAAATTAAACCCTGTAATTTATTTTGTTATTTAGTTATACAAAAGACCAAATTTACTATTATGTTATAAATAAACACAAATTACTTATTAGTTAACTCAAATTTGCGGACCGTCACACCGCGCGCGACCACTCATGTTCGGCGTAGTGGCGCGACCTCTGGAAGGTTAAATAAAATGGGACAACAATTGCGAATATATTGATATTTTTTAGAAAAGAATTTTGGAAAATTCAAGAAAGATTGTATAAATTCGGGGGAGGTTTAAACCCCCAAACCCTACCCCTTTGCCTCCGCTCATGCTCAAAGATACGAGTAGGGAAGTTTTGTTTTCGACGGTACATTTTGTTTTCATATTAGGATCCGATCAGCGCAGACCGAGAGGCTTTCAATATGAACGAGCGTTTTCCCCACGTTGAAAATATCGTTTCAAATGGAATTTTAAATATTGTGAGACTGACGCCCACGACATAAGCCAGGTGGATTTGACTATTTTATTTAAATGGATGGGATGAGAACCCTTTGATTTGCTGGGATAAAAATTATCCTATAATTATGTCCGTATGAAAAGCTAACAAAATTCATGCATGCCTGATAAATTTTGATAAGTTGTGTAGGTATGTGTGGGTTGATATGATTAGGTAACTACTATACCCTGATTTCTAATTCCGTGGAATTCTGACAGCTATCATTGTCATTTACAGTTGAGTTATTTGTATGGAGAACAGGGTTAACATCAACGAAGTACGATTTTACCCCAAACTATTTTAATTCCCTGTCCAAGCCCAAATAAAAAGCCATATGCCGAATAATAATATTAGTCGTTTCGCTCTAAAATAGAAAACACCAAGAGTGGAAACTAGAAAGTGCACACTAACAGCAATAGGTAACAAAAGAAGCACTTTGAAAAATTCATTCAAAAATGGAAGTCAAATGACATTCTCACCATAAAGTGTCTGTTAGGCATTTGTCATATCTACATGCGGCAGTTGATTTTTATTTGCATAAATTTTGAATTTTTTATCTTTTTTGTGGGAATTGTTTTATCTCTGGTAACATTACGAAACGTTCTGATGTTCGAAGCTTATACCCTGATTTCTAATTCCGTGGAATTCTGATTCCACGGAATTAGAAATCAAGGTATAAGCTGCATAATATGTTCATATTGTATGAAATGTCAAACGTGACCTTTTTAAATTCAGAACACTTTCAGAACTCTAAATTTTTGGAAATGGAGTCAATAATAAAAAAGGTTTCATCTAGGGTTGTCTTCATCTATAATATAATAAAACTGTAACAGATCCAATTCTGTACATTTAAGATATTTTGAAAATTTTTATTGGAGGGCACTCTATAATCGATACTGAAGCCAAAACTGTAATTTTTTTCATTTTTGTCTGTCTGTCCGTCTTTCTGTCTGTCTGTCTGTCTGTCTGTCTGTCTGTCTGTATCTTGGCCGCGCATCACGCCGAAACTACTGAATGGATTCGAATGAAACTTGGTACGATTTTAGTTTATACTCCGAGGTAGGACATAGGATACTTTTTATCCCGAAATTCAGCACGGTTCCCTTGGGAGAGGGGAAGAAAGTCAAAACGTGTATTTAGCTGTAATTCATTAACGCGTTGTTCGATTTTACTCATTCTTTTTTTGTTAGAAAGGTCGTACTTTAACTATTGTCCCGTAAATATTTCAAGGTCATAGGTTTTTTAGTTTAGAAATGACAGACATTTATTGGGTTCAAATAACTTGGATGCGGATCCTTGAACGTACGGCTTATTTTAAACTGGTGTGCGTTTAAATTTATGTTTGTCGGTCTGTCTATTTGTTCCAGCTAATCTCCGAAACGGCTGGATCGATTTTAATGGAACTTTCAATGGCAGGTAGGTGATGTTATAAGGCGTAACTTAGGCTACATTTAGTTTAGGTACCTAAAATAATTATGGGATCCGATCCGATCCTATATAAAAACCTATATCTACGCGAACGAAGTTGCGGGGATCAGCTAGTGCTATATAAAGTTGCCGACTTGCCGACTACAATAGTCATGAAATTTACAGTCTCATTGGGACTTGTAACACAAAGTTGGACGTAAAACTGCGGTTATGTTCGAATTGGGAATACGAACTGATATATATTTTTCATCGCTTAAGTCATACTTTACAGCAAGCTTTTGACTCTTTGCCAATACATAAAAGGTGATTTTTAAAGTTTGGTAAGAACATAGTCATTAGGCCTTTGCGACGTTCATAAATTGTAACTAAGTATACATAATAATATTGCAAGTACCTACCCTGTTTTACCCTGGTCAGTGTTCTTTTAAACAAGTAGGTACACTTAAATTAAAAATATGAAAAACTTCCGACATTCGCCATTTTGAGGTGGCGGCCATTTTGGATTTGAAATTTATCATAGTGTATATTATAGTATTGTACTAGTCAAGCACTTTTATTTGACTTTTTATTGCCCTTTTACCCATATTGAGGGAGTTGTGAAAAAATATGTAGGTAATTCGCCATTTGGTGGCGGCGGCCATCTTGAGGCGATTTTCATCAAACATAGCTAAAAACACTCTCGACTAATTCAACTTTCAAACAAAAAAACAAAATCAAAATCGGTTCATACATTCGGGAGCTATGATGCTACAGACAGACACACAGACACACACATACACCACACACACACACACACGCAGAAACGTTAAACTTATAACACCCCGTCGTTTTTGCGTCGGGGGTTAATAAAATAAACTTTCTGTTTTTAACTTTGGTGCAAGATGAATTAATATTCTTAACAGAGAATACCCTCAGTTTTTAATTTGAGGAAGTTAGCGCAAATCTCTTGTCGGTTTTAACGGCGGACAGAATTATAGCGAAACACTTAAGGGGACAAAATGAAATAAGAAAATACTTAAAATGAAAAAATCTCGTAAAAATGTTCATCTAGACACTGCTCCAACTTTTTTAAATAGTTTAATTGGTAATATAAATAGTTACAATATCTAAAATCGTCATGAGTTTATTTTTTGATGATATACATATATACATTATACATACGTTTATTATAGTCCAGCAGCCGCCTCCTGTTTTTTTAGTGATTAATAACAGGCTGAATCTTCGTGAGTAGGTTCGGTTCAATGTTTTACACCTGCTCACTTATCAATAATTTTCACATAATCAATAATTTTCACAGAGTAAAAACTTGGATGTCTCGTCGTCAGGCGAGGCGGCGACAGCTGGACCAATACTTAGTACCATATCTTTTATAATCTCACATTTTATCAAAAAATTAGAACCGTTATTACCCCGTAATCGCTCTGTTTTTAACCGACTTCAAAAGAAGGAGGTTCTGTAATCGACCCGTATGTATCGTACATATCGAGTTAGTTATCATTCTTATGAACGAAGTTATGAGCATAAATAAATGTACATATATGTCACTAATATGATTGCCGTACCTGTTGCTGAAGTTGAACTTTTTAGTTCAAATCGATTAAAGTCGGTTCTTTTTTCTTTGAAAAATATCATTTATAAATATATTCGCCAATAGTGTTAAATAACCTAAATAGGATTCAAAAGCGCGACATCCCTTTTATAAGACCGGAATCACCAGTGCACCTAAAAACATCGGCCTGCCTATTCCACCCTATTTGTCTGTGCAAAGGAAAATCGGAATGGATTGCCACGTTCAATCCTAGGTAGAACAACGTAATCCTTTGTAATCCCCTTATCATGCTTTCCATCTTTCAGTTTTAGAAACACATTTGCGGTATAAAAGCTTATCCATCTCTGGTCACAAATTATTAGGAACTCGTAGCAAAAATTTTTGTTTGATAAACCTTTTTGATATGCTTTTAATATATGTTTTTGTTTGGGTTTATTTTATTTAAGTAAATCTGAGGAGTGAGTATGTTATACGAAGTACGGAAGCTGAAATTGAGAGCTGCTAGAAACTAGCGTAGTAGAACTGTTGGTCGACCTGCAAGATGGCACGATGATATCGAGGAGGTAACGGCACACCCCCGACACTTCATACAAGCGAACTTACTACTGACAAGCACAATGTATACGTAAATCAAGCGGGACAAGGACAAAGCTATACGGACCTAATACTATCACTTCAGGTTCTCGGTTACTCTGTTTCTCTTGAGGATCTCCTCCTTCAGAGAATTCTTATGAGCGAAAACAAAAAGTATTCCAGCCCCTTAACTGCGAATGCTAAACAATTTGTAGACTGTAGCGCTACAAAGGTAAGAAAATGTCAATGTTTGAAAAAGCACTAGCATAATATTTTAAAAAGTAGAACATCGCAGAATGCCACGGAATTTACATTTTATACTCCAAAGTGGGACACTTAAACAAAGGGAAAACAAGACCGTGCACCGTGCACGTATATTTGTTATACACTAGTGACGAGTGGTTTCTGTAACAATTTTACTGTAGTTTTTTAATTTAATAACTAGGTACGTAATCTAAGCTCTATAAACAATAGCTCTTACAATATAGTCTGGGGTCTATTACACGATAAGTTTTGCTGTCAGTTTTGACTCCTGTACGCGCATCATAACAACTGAGCAGCTTGGGACCCCAGCGTCCATCGGTTTTTTAAGCTACGTGCTCCGCCGTGCGTAATAGAGTTCCCACAGTAAAAAATGTTTGAACTAGGCCATCGGTATGCCAGGGATAAACAAACAAGCAGACATTGCGGCGTACATGCAAAACTATAGTCAAGTCAATCTAAAATTTTATAAAGTAACAAAAAATACTACCAAAGTTTCCAATATCCAAACAGCAACAGTGTTTTACGAGGAAAAACGACACTTTTTCAATTTGTGTCAAACGTTAAACTAAATTGAAAGGAGTTTTAAAACATCGCAAACTATTAGATGTCGTACAGTTTCAGAAAGTTATAAATGGGTTTTCGGTTTTACTACGCTAAGTAGTTTGAACGCTATTTAGATGTTTTCATATTCACAAACGGATTTCCTCTACCATTACAAAATTGAAATAGTTAACCCACTCAGTTTGTTTGTCCGCGCATTAACTAAAACTACTCTACGTAACTTTTGAACGACGTACGTATTTAGTTAGAATTTGACCTGAGCTGTGATAGCCTAGTGGAGCTGTGATAGCCTAGTGGTAAGGACAACCGACTTCTAATAGGAGGTCGTGGGTTCGATCCCGGGGCACGTACCTCTAACTTTTCGGAGTTATGTGCGTTTTAAGTATTTAAATATCACTTGCTTTAACGGTGAAGGAAAACATCGTGAGGAAACCTGCATGCCTGAGAGTTCTCCATAACGTTCTCAAAGGTGTGTGAAGTCTGCCAATCCGCTTGGCCAGCGTGGTAGACTATGGCCAAAACCCTTCTCACTCTGAGAGGAGACCTGTGCTCTGTAGTGAGCCGGTAATGGGTTGATCATGATGACCTGCCCCCTGATTGTGTAACTTTTGACGATGAAATGGTATTCATTTGATGACCTAAGGCATCAAAGTAAAATAAACCATAAAAACATTGAAATAGAGCTCAATTTCGTCTATCCATTCTTATACGTTTAGGTATTTACGATACGATCCATAACGCTCCATGTTGAAATCAGTTGTACTGAATTTGTGACTTTAAATCAATATATTCAAGGTATATTTTACTTTAATGGTCTTAGGCCATCAAATGAATACCATTTCATCGTCAAAAGTTACACAATCAGGGGGCTGATCACCAACTTTCCGCTAAATTATAACGGCGGCGCGACGAGCGGTACAAACAAAACGAAGCACATCTTCGTTGCCGCCGTTCACCGCTCTCCATACGTCGCGGAAAACTATGCATACGTTGTATTTATTTATCAACCGCTCCGCTATCCGTATGTACCGCTGCAAGTAAAGTTCGTAAACTAAAACCCGACTACGCAAAAGCGCGGGGCAAGCAGCTAGTGGCGCCATCTGTTATGCCTACCCTGAATCTAATTTTAAAATCTAGAAAGCCGCGCAAAGGTAACTTATAGATTTTTTTTCGTAAATAAAATGTAGCCTATGTCACCCGGACCATAACGACGAATCAATAGACACCTCATTCATCAAAATCGGTCCAGTAGTTTGGGCGCTACAGTGGTACACACAGAATCTCATACAAAAATCGGCCACATACATACATACATACACTGCTAAAATCATAACCCTTCCTTATGGCTTTACTGTAGTAGGGTAAAAAGTCGTGGGTAGGTAACTGCTAAAATCGGTTCGATGTCAAGTATGACATGACAATAATTATCTTGGTAAAACCACATGACTAAAATAATAAAAGCAAGGGTCATTATCATCATCAATATTCAACCCATTACCGGTTCACTACAGGCACAGGTGTCCTCTCAGAGTAAAAAGGGTTTAGGCTGTAGTCCACCACGTTACCCAAGTGCGGATTGGTAGAATTCACACGCCTTTGAGAACATTATAGAGAACTCTCAGGCGTGCAGGTTTCTTTATGATGTTTTCCTTCACCGTTAAAGTGATATATACCTAACTAGCTGATGCCAGCGACTTCGTCCGCTTGGATTCTTATAAACACTTGGGGGTGGAATTTCCAAAATTCCTGAAACACGTAATTCTTTATTTTTAACCGACAATACAAACAGCGATTTTCATCGATATAACTTTAAAAATGACGGACTTTCATACAAACTTTCATCTCCCATTTAACCCACCTAGGGGTAGATTTACCAATATTCCTTAAGTTCATAACTCTTCATTTTTAACCGAAAACCTAAATACCAATTTTCATGGATATAACTTGAAAAATGACGGACTTTCATACAAACTTTTATCCCCTATTTAACCCCCTTAGGGGTGGAATTCGCAATAATCCTTTCTTAGTGTGCGCCTACGTCACAAAAGGAAGCTACTGTGAAAATTTCAAGTTTCTAGCTTCAGTGGTTTTGGCTGTGCGTTGATTGTCAGTCAGTCAGGACAAGCTACTTTATATTATTATAGATTGCTTAAAATTCATATAACTCCGAAAAGTTAGAGTGTCTTAACCACTAGGCTATCACCGTCAAAACTTGGGTAAATGCTAATAAATATATGCTAATAAATGTAAAAAAAATTCGCTGATAAAAACCAATATAATTTCAAATTACGAAACTCCACCGTGTTTTATTGGCGAAGAATGGGCGACTATGTCGAAACTTTCACACAGTTGGACAGCTGTGTGCTTAGTCTAAAGCGGAGCACTCGAAAACGAACTCGAAAACTATTGATCGATTTCAGAGTAAAATAGACCTAAAATGGCTTGTATTAAGGTTTGAGTTCGCCAATACATTCAGCATTGTTCGAATGCTGAATGTATTGGCGAACTCAAACCTTAATACAAGCCATTTTAGGTCTATTTTACTCTGAAATCGATCAATAGTTTTCGAGTTCGTTTTCGAGTGCTCCGCTTTAGACTAAGCACACTGGATCCGACGCTGCAAAATTAAACTTTCCGCTTAAAATATTTTAACCGAACGATTCCAATTAGAAACCGAAGCTCGTTGAAAATGGGTTAACATATATTCAAAATACTGTACAATTAAGTTATAGTGTGTGAAACAAAATATTAGTTTTATTAACCCCCGACGCAAAAACGACGGGGTGTTATAAGTTTGACGTGTCTGTGTGTGTGTGTGTGTCTGTCTGTTCCCCTGTGGCGCTCAAACGGGTGGACCGATTTGAATGCGGTTTTTTTTGTTTGAAAGGTGAATTAGTCGAGAGTGTTCTTAGCTATGTTTGATGAAAATCGGTCCAAGATGGCCGCCGCTACAAAATGGCGGATGATATATTTTTTCACAACTCCCTTGATATGGGTATCAAATGAAAGGGCTTGACTAGTAGAATAGCACTATTGCAAATTCAAGATGGCCGCCGCCACTAAATGGCGAATGTCGGGGGTTTTTTAAATTTTCAATTTACACTTGTATTCAATTCGCATTTTCTTCGTAGTAATTACTTATACCTAACACTCACACATTCACCTACTTTTGAAATATTATCGTCATAATTACCTCGGAATCGAGCAATCATAAAAGATCCCTAGGGGTGGAACGTATCCAAAGAAGTGAAATGTATCCGTTAAAGCGGCTCCCGTGTCTTAATAGACAGATAATGGTAATTATAGTCGATTGCGGGGTAAATAAGCTGGAAGGTAATTTAAAACAATTTAGTTTCAAAGTACCACGGGCTCAAAGATTTTTATATAAATGTTTTGTGTGTGTGTGTGAGTGCGCGCGTGCGCGAGTGCGTGTGTGTGTGTGTTTGTTACTCTTTAACGCCGTAATTACTGAATCGATTTGGCTGAAATATTGAATGGAGTTAGATTATGCCCTGTCAACACTTAGTTGGAAAAGAGTGGGAACGGGAACCGGAAATCGACGATTCCGTCGAGATTTGTGAAAAACTGAAATTCACGCGGGCGAAGCCGCGGGCAGAAGCTAGTATTAATATAAGAATAGAAAAACTTCATTTGTATCGGGCGCGGTGCAGATAAACTTCTGATATTAAGAGCCCTCTCCATGGCGAGCGACAAATCGTTGGTGAGTGGAGTCTAAAACAGTGATTTCTGCATTTAGAGAGCGAGACGTTTTCAGTATAGAAGAGTACTAAAAATATATACATAAATAAATAATAAATTAATTAAATAAATAAATTTTGCTTGAGATATCATGATTTTTAGTGAAAAACGGCAAAGTTAAAAGATGCAAATCAAGGTTTGGAATTTCGCCTATTTTAGCAAATATTTGGCAATTTTTTGCATGAACTAAAGACATATTTTGTAATTATTATAAAGTACCCTATGAGACTTCGGTCGTTTTTCAATTTTCTAGTTTCTTATATAGTTTATTTACGCACGAAGTTGGGCCAAAATTTGCCCAAAAATAGTGATTTTTCAAGCGTCATAACTTTCAGAATAAATATAATTTTACTAATATTTTTATTTTATGGCATAGGTAATGGAGATATAAATTGATATCTGGCTTAACTTTAGACCTATTGCGACGAATATTAGAATAATAGGCGTAATACGTTTGTATGGAAAAGCGCGTGAAGAGAGCGGCCTTAAGAAAATTATGAGTCAGTCTTTATCCAATCTAAATAGAGCTAAAACGTTGAGAACAAAATAGGCACCTTCGTGTCCCAAAGCCATAGCCATAGCCATTTTATTCAGAGCATAAAATCGGCTCCTCCCTAGCAATCCTGTACCCTAATAACTTTGTACCTACTTAGTAGAGGCGATTAAAGTAGGGTTACCGTTGAAGTTTTTGACCAAAAAAAAAACCACTTTGGCTTGCACAAAGTCCTGTGACTCCTCACTCCTGTTAGAGAGAAGCCTTGTGCCCAGCAGTGGGACGTTAAAAGGGCTGGGTGGTACTCGCCGCGAGGTCCACTGTCAGCTTTTGTCGCGAATCAAAGAGCGCTCGCGCAGCTGAATCATTGTCCCAAGTGAATGACAAAGGCGACGTGATGCGATGCGACACGACGCGACACGATACGACACGACGCGACACGATACGACTCCATAGAAAATGACTTTATCTACGCGACAACGTAGGCCACGTGAAGGTTTAGTACTACTGTTTGATATTTTCGCATCCCGTCATATTATGTCGCGTTCTCGCGTGTCGTTTACCTAGCAGTCCTAGGACAACGGTTAATACGCGGCCGGCTAGCTCGACGTTACGTTTACCGTGTTTATGGACATTGAGTGCCTCGTTAGTCTAGTGGTTAGCATATTCGACTGCAGATCACGAGGTCCCGAGATCGATACCCGGGTCGGGCAAATAAATAATATATGTTAGGTAAAATAAAATAAAATAAAATACAATAAAATAAAATTATGAGTATCACGTGACAATAGTCGTTAAAGCCCGCCAACCCGCATCGGAGCAGCGTGGTGTGGTGTGTCTCTATAGCGGCTCTAAATGTGTGTGTGGTGTGTCTCTTTAGTGGCTCTGAATCCCTATCTCCTGCCCAGCTGTGAGACGTTAAAAGGCTGTAGTGGTGATTATTTGAACTATAGACAAGTATCACAGCCGCAGTTACGGCTACGGCTCGCCTAATATGTGCCCGGATTTAAACGAAAATTTCATAATAATATTCCACATCAAACTCACCCCCCGCTACTGTATTAAAGTTAACATAAGTGAGTCTTCCTTCATCCCAGTCTGTTGCCTACAAACTTTGGTATTGCGCGTCTTCTTTATTGCAAGGTTTAAGGTTATATTATTAAATTAGAGTTCGGAACACTTGTGGCGCTGTAATCATTAGCATTTCTTTTTAATAAAACTTCAGCGATAAAAAAATTCTATCATTGGTACTTTTGAAAACTTTATAATGGAAAACGTTTCGAATGTTAAAGTTCAGTCGAGGAACTTTATACAGTGGGAACCTTCCTAGTAAAAAGATCCACCCAGCTTTAAATAAGTAAAATACAACTGTCTCATTCAACACATTTATCCGTTCGTAGGGTACGTATGATACTTACCTTATTTTTAACCCCCGACGCAAAAACGACGGGGTGTTATAAGTTTGACGTGTCTGTATGTGTGTGTGTCTCTCTGTTCCCCTGTAGCGTTCAAACGGGTGGACCGATTTGAATGGAGTTTTTTTTGTTTGAAAGGTGTATTAGTCGAGAGTGTTGTTAGTTATGTTTGATGAAAATCGATCCAAGATGGCCACCGCTACAAAATGGCGGATTACATATTTTTTCACAACTCCCTTAATATGGGTATCAAATGAAAGGACTTGACTAGTAGAATATCACTATTGCAAATCCAAAATGGCCGCCGCCACAAAATGGCGAATGTCGGGGTTTTTTTAAATTTTTAATTTATACTTGTAAATAAACGGTGATACGATTACAGCTTTTATTTCTTGTAAAAAACACATCGTGCCTGCAGTGTAGCATGGCAACAAAAACAACTTTGTATAAACCAGCACTATCTGCTGTCGCATTGCTTTCGCAGTCAGGGGATGGCGTATTTCTTGAATGCAAATAATAGTAGTACATAATAGAGATTATTAAAACATGAGTGTGGGTTTAAAAAACGAGCCGCAGGTGAGTTTTTTAATAGTATCACACGAGTGTTTTAATACCTAATTATGTAGAGTTTCATACACTACTTTATCTAAACTCATATCTTAAAATCCAAACCATAAAATCTTGGTAATATTTGTCGTGAGTTTTCCTTGATTTTGCTGGCAAAAGATTGTTGGTCGGTGGTCAGGTGAAGTTAAATTATCTTCAGTATCACTGCTATAGTTCGGCCGTTCAGAGAATGCGTTCCTGACACCTATCAGTTAGTCACGACTAGTGATGGGCACAACATAACACTGAGTTCGTTACCGTTCCTCCAAAATGAACCGGCGCATTATTTTAAGATTATTTTCGTTTTAAATTGGCGGAATCATTTAAAATTTATATTTTAGTTATTTAAGTAGAAACCAAAAAAAGGTAATATTCATATAATAAAATTGTCAAATAAAAACAGATCGAAAACACTTGAAGAACGTGGTCTATGCGCACGAAACGACAACAGACGACTGTTTTAGCGTCACAAAATGGCGGCCCAACGCCATTTGGGGTTACCATTTTCAACCTAAATATAAAAATGCTACTTTCTTTCGCGCGTTCGGTTTGGTCATAGTTTTATTTTTATATTTCATAAAAGTTATCTTATAGTCCATTATTTTCAAATTCTTAAAAAGAAAAACAAAGCGTATTATTTTATATTATAAGTATAACTGTATAAGAACAGATTACGATACTTGCCTGTTATTTTTAGCACAGCACTATTATACAAATATAAAGCGCTGACATAACCTTGTAATAGCGCAGTATAGATTTAGAAAAATATTGTTTACCAAGTTATTTGACACTCAGATTGGCACAAAATTATAACATTCATTGATTATTGATATAATAATGTTGTTTTAATGCTCATCAATTGTTAAAACGGTAAACAACCAGCAAAAATATTTTTATCGTAACTGCAACGCCATTACAAAGCTACGTCGTCAGTTCAATCGTGACGTGTCAGGAACGCATTCTCTGAACGGCCGAACTTTAGACATTTTTCCGCACAATAAAAACCACGTCTTGTAAAGTTTTGAGTAACAAAAACAACAAATAAAAAATTTAAATAATATAACTAGCGTATGGCGCCAAAATTCAGTTGTTACAAAATGTGCGTGCAGACTGCAGTGTCAGGTGATGTCTATTGTCTATGGTAAATTCTGCCGTCATAAGGAAAAAGGGCACAACTAACATTTTTTCCGAAATTGAGTTATATACATATTCGGAATCAGAAAAAAAGGCCCGTCTGCCAATATTTTTTGTACATTTTTAGGAACAATATAAACAAAAATACCGTAAGCTTAAAAGGCACAACTGAGCCATTTTTTATGTTTGTGTACGTAAAAAGGTCACATCTGACTTGCATTAAATATTAAAGGCATAACTACCACAGATGTGCTCTTTGGTTTGAAGTTTACCAACTAAACCTACACATTTAATTCAAAAGAAAAGTCATAACTAGCAGTTATGCCTTTACTACGAAAAATCTTTGAATAGAGGTGAAGTGAGGAGGTCGAGGTACGTAGCGAATCCCGCCAGTTGTGCCTGACGTGTCTTGGCGAGTCCAAGATGGCGATGGTAAGATTAATTAGTTTTTGTTACATTTGCATGCTTTTTTCAGTTTCTTTTTTCGGTTTCTTTTTTCAGTTCTTTTTTCAGCAATATGGAATCACGAAGCGCAAGATTAGTTAGTGCTGCTTTACGCAACTATAATTCTGTAGGCGAATGGTCTCCCGCGCCGTCAACAAGACGTAGCGTTCAACACTCGGTGCAAGCATCAAGCTCGGAGCATGTTGTAGTGCCGCACTCTGTGTTAGGTACAGGGTATACAATGAACACAAAATTACTGTGCTATAATCCGCTAACAGTGACAATTTTGTAGGCACAACACTACACAAATTCACCACAAATTTAACTCGACGATCGTTTCGCTTCGACACCGGAGCATCTTCAGGAGATGTCGACTTCACAGCGGACAATTGCAAAGACGACTTTGCAATCGTCCGTTTACAAATTTGTGGTGAATTTGTGTGGTGTTGTGCCTACAAATTTGTCACTGTTAGCGGATTATAGCAAAGTAATTTTGTGTTCATTGTACATCATGGAATTCCGCAAAGTAACGCCTGCTTTTATTCAATATTTAGATACAGGGTCCGATTTTGATTCTGATGACTTTTGGATAATAATTACGGATTACCAAAAGTACGGGAAAAAAGCAGCGATAGTGATGGTTCTGACTCAGAAGACCCACCATGTTCGCAGCCAGTTTCAAGAAGAACAATTTTAGAATAATCGGAAGAATCAGATAAAGAAACAAACCATGTTCAACTGACTAAGAAAGGAACTATTAGAAAGCGCAAAATTTATAACGTTAGCATAAAAGAACGAAAGAGGTTGAAGACGGAGGAAATGATTTTTATTTAAAAAAAACCAAATAAGTTCCTTGATGACTGATAATTATAGTTAATTTATGTTAACTTGTTAAGTTACAGTTAATAAATGTAATTTTTTTTAAGTTTTGAGATGATAATTTTTGTTACCTTTTCAAAATAAAAGTTTTATTTAAATGCCCTAATTGTTTTTTTAACTGTTTTTTGTATAATTATTAAAATGAAAATTAACACATTTTAATGAATATGCCTTTTCATTGTATAATTTCATAATTTTTCACAAAAAGTTAGAATGAAAAGCCACAATTGGTTAGTTATGCCCTCTATTCGTAATATTAATAACTTTAATTTATTTTTTATGCTACGTTGAAAGAGAAAATGTTGATTATTTAATAAATGCAAATAAAATAAAAAAATCTATTTCAATAATCGTATAGGAATCGAGAAAATGAATTTATTTTAATTCATCTTTTTTCGAAATATAATATTAGAATCGATATTTTTCGCCAAAAACCAATAAAAACTTTAAACTTGATTTTCTCCAAATTTATAAAATGTTAGATGTGCCTTTTTTCATTATGACGGCAGAATTATGGTAGCGCCACACTCTGGCCGCCGCGCCGTCACATCTAAATAAAAATCCAGGAAGAAAATATGCTCTATATTAATTCGTATAATGTCTAAAATTATAGTAGGTAATACAATAGCCATAGACAATACAATAAGTCTCACGTAACCGACCAAGGAGGTCGCGCTTTCCCGCCATGGCTCAAAAATCTAGAACCCAGAGTCGTGACTCGACCAGACCTGTACTATAATGGAGAAATAAATATTTTATAGCATTATTTTGCAAGAATTTTCTAACAAAGTAAGTACCGTTTTTCTAGTAACGCACGTTAGATTTACGCAGTTACGAACTGCACGTTACATTTTTTGAACGCTGCCATACAGTTCCTGAGTGCTTAGTCTAAGATCGGAGCATTCGAAAACGAACTCGAAAACTATTGATCGATTTCAGAGTAAAATAGGCCTAAAATGGCTTGTATTAAGGTTTGAGTTCGCCAATACATTCAGCATTTGAACACAACGAGCGCCCCAAGCAGAAATGTTGTAAAATACATATTCGAACTATGGAATTACGACTTTAAAATACGAGTATTTGAGTTCATTTTTCTCTGAATTCACTTGTGATTCGATCAATAGTTTTCGAGTTCGTTTTCGAGTGCTCCGATCTTAGACTAAGCACTCTGGTCATATTACAACTTCAAAGAGCTAAGTTGGACATATTTCAATGGCATCGCAATGCCGTCGCGCGTTTTGTTTGTTTCAGCCTTTATATCCTTTCATTTTAAATAGCAATTTCCCGAAATTAGTTTCGTGACGAAAATTAACCGTCTCGGCGAACGAACTCTATAGCTACCTACTCAGCAAGAACTTTCCACCGAATAACTTTTCATTGGAGAAGTATTTACCATATTTTAATGAATGGGTGACTTCGGCAACAGATTGCATATTATGATGGCAGGCAGTTTTAAACAACAGTTTGTTAATGATAGTAATTAAACTTGTTAATGCGCGCGGCACCGCGTGCTGTGTGTAGGCTTAGGATCACTTAGCGGGCGATGGAGAGGGCTATGCTCGGAATATCCTTGTGGAATAAAATCTGAAATGAGGAGATCCATTATAGGAGAATTACAGTTACCGACATAGCTCATCGAATCACGAAACTAAAGTGGCAATGGCTGGGCGCATAGTTCGAAGAACCGATACCTATATATATTGGCATCCCAAGGCATCTTAAGCAATGGAAAATGCAGCGTTGGGAGACCCCCTACAACGTAAACGGACGATCTCAAGTACCGCTTAATTTGGGTGGTACAAAATCGTGTCCTCTGGCGGTCCTTATGTTGAGAAGAAGTCAATGAACACGTACGCGCGGCGCTGTGTGTGTGATGTTTGCACAGATACAGTGACTGTTTGTGTGCGTATCAATTTTGTATAGTCTTATTGACAAAACACATTGCCATATTTCACTCATAATTATAGGCTTCACGCACATAGTAATAATATAGCGTCGCGCGCAAAAATTATTTGAACTAAGCACTTATATCCTATACTTTTTATTTATGCTTTTATATAACATGCAATATTTGTATTTTATGTGACTAACTAGGTATATTATTTTGGGTCAACTATGACTGCTTTAAAATTCAGTACCTATAGCTGAAATTTTGCATACACGTTTAGTTTGGATGACAATGCATGGTTAGTTAAGGGACGTCAATCCAATATGGCGCACTACTTATTTTTTATGCACTCCCATGATATGGGTAGCAAATCAAAGGGTTTGCTGAGAAGAATACGAAAAATAAAATGACGTTACTCTAAACTCAATATGGCGGAACGGGCAAGATGAGGTTTAGCTATTTTCTGTGCATCATAATGACGTTTCATTGAAAACGAAACGCAATTCTCAAAACAGACTTCAATACAAAAACTGTTGAACATCGGATTAGTCATCAGTTTAACTTGATTAAATGTTTTTGTAGTAAGATCGTACATGGGTATTTTTCGTCTAACAATAACAAGTATAAATTAAAAATTTAAAAAACCCCGACATCCACCATTTTGTGGCGGCGGCCTTCTTGGATTTGCAATAGTGCTATTCTACTAGTCAAGCCCTTTCGTTTGATATCCATATTCCATATTAAGTGAGTTGTGAAAAATATGTAATCCGCTATTTTGTAGCGGCGGCCATCTTGGACCGATTTTCGTCAAACATAGCTAACAACACTCAAAATAACCGCATTCAAATCGGTCCACCCGTTTGAGCGCCACAGGGAATAGACAGACACACACACACACACACATACACACACATACACACACACGCATACACACACAGACACGTCAAACTTATAACACCCCGTCGTTTTTGCGTTGGGGCTCGGGGGTTAAAAAGAACATCTCGTAGCTGGATAAGGTAGTATGTAGAAGATAGGCAAGAGGCTTATCAATACAATACATAAACACGATAAACAGTACTTGCATATTCTGACGTCATAGTTAATCAATGCAATGAACTCAAATATAGCGATAATAAGACAATTAATAGTCAAGTACTATGTAATAGATCTTAAAATAGAGGTGAATGGATAATCTTCACCCGTGTGATGCATATAAAGTGGATTTATAATATCCTGCTTAATGTGATTTATTGGCGCCATACCCTTTACAGATGGTAATGTGGCACTCGTGGAAGTTTATATAGAAGTAAGACTTTCTTAAAACTATTGACACGAGGCTTAGTGTATGGTAGTGCTGGAGTAAGCAACATTGACCTATAAGTCAATAGCTGGACGGGTGACCGACTTCGGAGGTTCGAATTTGGCCTCTTCCTGTATTTCGTGTCTCAGAGGGCATTTTCCATAGAAATCGGTTCAGTAGTAGTTACTAATTGACCTCAAGTATACAAAGATCTATTGACAGTTTTGAAAGCAATTTTTTTTAACTGGAATAATATGTCCCATCTTTCCCCTTCGAATAAGCGTAAAGCTTGTGTTAGGAGTAGTTATGACAATTGTGCAATGCATGGGGTTGAAACTGCCGACCATTTGGTTTTCAGTCTACTAGTATAGGATCCCGCCATACAACTCTCGGGTAGCCAGGTGTAAACAGGTAAATCGATACTAGCATTTTTTTCTGATTATTGAATTAAAATTAAATGAAAATAAAGATGATTTCATTATAAATTTGTCTAATAATCAAACCGGTGAAATGTTAAATTTTTTATTTATTTTTTATTTATTAGTTAATCATATCCTGGACTGAAAGTTAGGCAACCCATATGCAATATATTTATTGACATGTTAAATTAAATATAAAATACGTTTCATCAAATAAACATCTCGGTGAAGGTCGTTGTATAGCGGGATCTTAGACCATACGTTTTTGACCGTTGCCCTACTGAAGCATTAAATCAACCTCTACAAAGTCAAAGTCAATGGCAATTTTTTTATTCAATGTAGGTGTATTTTAGAGGCAATTGGGGAATTTAGAATTTCTAAATTGTCTCCGGTCTCGTCTGATGGGAGGCTACAGCCGTGACCCACCCTACTGGCATTGCAATGTGATTTAGTGTTCCGGTATCGTCGGATAAATATATGCATCGTCACTTACCGTGAGGTAAGATCGCAGTCGAGGACTTCACTAATTGTAGAAGAATAAAAAAAAAATTCAATGACCTGTGCAAATAATTTTAAGACTTTATATGTATTCAAGAATCTTCCAGCTAGTATATACAAAGGAATAATCCGCTAGTTAAAGTTTTAATTGCTTCCAAAAAGAAAATCAAATTGCTTCTCAATTGATTTTTTTTGTCAAAGCTTTCGAAGCAACGACGCGTCGCTTAAATTCTAACGAATTAATCAGATAGAAAATCTAAAATAACACCGTTTCACGGAGATTCGAGCGAGCTTTAATGAATCAGTGAAATGGAAATTATTTTTTTATGATGCTATAAAAAAAGAGTGCTTTAATAAAACGAGCCTTTGCATTCGTTTAAATTCGTACTCGTGTTGACAAACAGTAACAATTAATTATAAACATTTTGTAAAGCTACTGTATAGTTTTGCAAACGTTTATTTGCTACGTCTGTGTCAAAATAATTTTAACGCGACCCCGGAGAGGCTGGCAGGATCACTGCCAACCGCGCCAACGGGTCATACTATAGGTATATAGATACTATGTTATGAATATCAAGTAGAAATGCTAGTTTTGACGTAATATCTTAGAATTAAAGATTGACTTTTGACGTGATAACGTCTTATAAATCGATGAACGCCGGCTACATGCACGAAAAAGCATTACTGATTGTCACGTACCGCGTGAAAGCGAGAGCGCGGAACAAGCGATAGAGAAGGCAAGATTGGCTAAGCGTTCGGCTTTTGACGCATCTGTCTCTCTTTGTTTTCTTATGACGTTATCACATAAATTATCGTCCGTAAACCGACTTTACAGGCAACCATTTTCGTTTGACGACAATCAGGGGTGATGGAAGGTCTATAGGTCTAGGTTTATTTTATGAGGTCTAGGTTAAATGGCGCTTACTTATTAATTAGTCTATTCACTATTGCCTTGAACTGGTACTTACCTTGTTATGCTTGTTAATCTAATAGGCTTGCTAAGATAAAGGCTTGCTAATCTTGAAATTAGTGACTTGCTAATCTTTAAATTTGAGGTGTAAGTGGCCCAAATTCCACCTATATGGCCAAAGTCAACCTCACCTGCGCGCGGTGCACCCTGCATATATGCTAACGAGGCCCTGACGCTCTCAGTCCCCTCTACGGGTCGTTGTGCCTGATACCACACAACGTAATCTGGATGGTATTACCACTTTGTGATAGGATCCTACCCCGAATCCGCCTGGCTAGCGACCACACTTCAGCCGTAATCTGCCGCAAAGCATCCGTGTGTTCCGGCAGCGAGCTGAAGAGCCAGTCCCCTTCCTCAAATGCCGGCAACGCATTAGTGGTTCCTCAGGTGCTGCTAATGTTCATGGGCGGCGATAATCACTTAACATCAGGTGACGCGCTTGCTCAGTTGCCCGGTATTCCTATACAAAAAAAATTATGAAGACCATACCTACGTAGTACGTACATACGCGCTGAAGCTAGAGTACTTTGGTCATATTATAAGGAATACCAAGTATGACCTCCTGCAGTTCATAACTCATCAAGAAAGAAGAAGAAGAACATCCTGATTGAAGAATTTACGACAGTGGTCCGGGAAAAGTTCCCCGTCCAGATCCGTGCTCCTTGCAGCAGCGTCCTAAGTACAAATAGCCCTAATGTTTATCAATCTCCGGTAGAAGACGGCACTACACTAGAATACTAATAATAAGAAACACACACTATAACACTAATAATACTTACGTTACCTATACTACACATACCTACTTTTTAGGGTTCCGTAGTAAACAAGGAACCCTTATAGTTTCGCCATGTCCGTCCGTCTGTCTGTCCGTCCGTCCCTCCGTCCTCGGTTAATCTCAGAGACTATTAGTGCTAGAAATCTGTAATTTGGCATGGATATAAATATTAATCACGCCAACAAAGTGGTGGAATAAAATTTTGATAAATATTTTTTTTAGGGTAGCCCCCCTACATGTAAAGTGGGGATGAATATTTTTTTTCTCGTCTACTCCATAGTGTGGGGTATCGTTGAATAGGTCTTTTAAAAATACTATGGGTGTGGGAACATCATTTTACGATTTCTAGATTCGTTTGTAAAATATGATGTTTTAAAGTGCTAATTTTTATTATAGTCAAGTGCCCCCCCCCCCCTCTATCAGCTAAATGGCAGTATATAGGAACTTGAAAAAATTCACAGTAGTATATATAATCAATTTTAAAGGAAAACTATCATGGCTAAGTAGGGTTCACAGGTTAAGGAGTTATATCTGTTTTTCGAGGATTGTGACTATGGAACCCTACACTGCGCGTGGCCCGCCACGCACTTGAACGATTTTATTCAAACAAATTTCTGCGATCAAAAGCATTATAAATGCCTTACCCTTCTGTAGACGTAAGCTGACCTTTATTCCTAATTTTACGTAATTTGGGACAGAAGTTTTAATAAAATTAAGAGTCACAATCATTTTGTACCGCGAACCCTTTCGCCCGCAATTCTCTTCATAAAGAGGCTTAAATCGTTTGAAACGATGTTTTTTGTTACAATCATTTCTTGTTAATTTATATTGAAATAGTCTTGTTTAAATCTTTGAAGAGATTCTACTCCAAAGCTCAGCGTTCGAGTACGTTCATCTGCGTGGATTTTGACCTATGTCCTTCTACAAGGTCCAGGCTATATTTTTACCAAATTTCGTCAAAATCGGTCCAGTGGTTTAGGCGTGAAAGCGTGATAAACATACAAAGTCACTTTCGCATTGATATATTAGGATACCTACTCTTATTTAAATCTTTGATGAGATTCTACTGCAAAGGTTAGCGCTTGGCTACGTTCTGATTTGATAGTAGGTAACTAAACGATGATGATTCAATCCAAGATTGTTACGATGAATTGGTAGAGCAGGAATCAAGTGGTTATGTCTGCATATAGACTTAAGCGCCCTGTTTACGATCTTTGTTTGTCAATAGAGCGAACGATAAAAAAAATTGCCATACTTGTCCGTAGTCTTGATGTAGGTACCTAATATCTTAACTGAATATGAGTAAAATAATGTAATAATAAAATAATGGGTAACGGCCTCAGTGGTATAGCTGTTGGTGTGGTCAACTACAGATCACGAGGTCCTTCCTGGGTTCAATTCCCGGTCGGGCAAAAATATTATGAGTGTATTCTGTCAAGAAATTTCGAGCGCGAAGTTGGTACCTAGTTGGCGGTGTAAGATACTTCCCCGTGCCTCGGATAGCATGTAAAGCCGTCAGTCCTGCGCCTAGTCTCTCTCCGATTGTGTTATCGGACTATTAGAGTTAAGGAATCTCTATTCCTTCACTCTCATAGTGCATACAAAGGTGCACTATGTAGTGCACCTGTATATGTGCACACGTTTTTGCAATATAATATCTCCTGCGCAGTTGGCTAGTCTACCTCGGTTTGTCTCGGAAATTGGCCACCGTGGCCGAAATTCGGTCGGAAGACCGGTCGATTGCTTTAATAATAATAGGTAAGGCAACAAACACCCTTCTAACAAATCTGCATCATAGCAAATAAATAATTTGACAAACATTGACTCTTTACATGGCGCTTAAAAAATTAATTCAGATTATTTATAATTGGAATATTTTAAGAACATAGGTGGTAGATTCAAAGAAACGACATTTTGAAACTATTTTTCTATTTGGTTGATTGAAAAATAATAAAGTCTAAATCAGGGGGGACGTTTGTCGCATCGAATATCTATTCTTTATTTAATCGGACCAAATAAGTAGACCGTATGTAGTTTCAAAAATTATTTTTAAAAATTATTTTCACGTTGCCATCTTTTTAAAAAAATGTATGCGCATTATTTTTAAACTGATGGGCATTCAGTTTATCTCTACATGCTGAAAATTTCAACAAGTTTGTGGAACTATTGGGTTAAAATTTTCCCACTTACAGCCGCCTATCTCGTAAAAATGCAGGCGTCAAATCTGAAAAGACAAAACAGAAAAAAATGCGTTCAAAACTTACTCGTCTCCGAATCTCCGAGATAAAAGCGATCACACATAAAAAAAATATCCCCCTCGGTTCACATTTAACACAAAAAACTGGAACATTCGATGGAATTCGCCACTGTCACCATTAATTCATAATCCACTGAACGCTTTAGATTGGACGACGAAAATAGTTGTTCGACCGTTGCGACAAATTTTTACGCCTTCATTATTTTTCGACAAAGACGCGCGATACGTGCGAACACCGCGACGCTCCGAATACGACTGGCCTGGGAAGTCGGAGCTACGATCGTGGGAAAACGCGGGAAACGGCGAAGGAAATGCGCGATTTTTTCTTCTTCGCTCCAATGACGCGGACGTTCCGAAATTTATGGTCATTGCTTAACCTTATCGAGGGTTTTGTTGAATGTAACTTAACATTGTGCTTTGGATTTTTGGAATCGATTTCATTGAGTATGGGGCTGATAGATTGCAGTGGCGTAGGTAGTGGTTTTTCGCCTCTACGTGTTTTCGTAGAGCACAAAAGAAAATTGTTAATTTGTTGACACGTAGAATAATTATTCACTTTACTTGGTACCAAGATCAGTACACATACACATATTTTTGATTCATATGCACTGCTGAACGTTTTCGAAGGTCTCTTGTAAGAAAACACATTTTTGTGCAGAATTTACCGCAGCGACTCACTGTACTATACTGTATATTGTTTGTCTAATCGCTAGCTTGGTCGACTACGAATCATTTAGGGGGTTCATTTTATTCGTCATCAAAGTTATTCGCTTTTTTTTTGTCAAAAAATTCACATTAGCCACCCGGGATTGGGAATTTGCCGGTGTCTATAGATGCATATTTTTTATTCATCTAAAAATTAACCTTTAACTGCGATCTCACTTGATGGACCAGACTGGGGACAATAATTATAATTTCCCAAATTGACCCTGTCTGGAATCGAATCATCCCACTTATAAGACCGCAGCGCCAGAGAAGTCATCAACCCTTACGCGGCCCTGCTACGTCCGACCACTCTATCAATCAGACTATGAGAGTGAGTGAATAGAGAGTGCAACAGTCTTTACTAGAGCGGCGCGACAAGCGACCGTGTGAGATATTATAGTGCACACTTGTGTGTTATAATATCTCCTGCGTAGGTGAGTAGTCCCCACCTCCGTTGAAACAGACCGCCGTGGCCCAAGTTCAGTCGGAAGAACATTATTATCATAATATTCCGAAAATGTACTATGTATAATATTAATCGAAATATAATACCACCCCTTCCTTCCACTCAACGTTATTTCTCGCGAGCAAGTTGTCCATCCATTAAAACGCGATTAGCGAGCAATCAAATGTTTATTTGAATGTAGACACTTTGCTTCGTTTTCTAATGTAACTAGTTCTTTTGTTTTGTAAATCACAAACTCGACGAAGCCGTTCCCAAGTGTACTGTAGCTGTTGATATTTTACGACTTTCTGTGGATTTAAAGTAGGGAGACGATGAGTCGTGGTATGTAAAGACATTCCCGAAAAATATTTATAAACTTTTTTTAAGCAAGAAGATAGGGTTAATGCTTGCGGCTTTACGACAATGATGATGGAAAACAATAATGAGTTCTATTTTTAAATCTGTTCGCCTCGTCGCACATATGGACAATGGCAGCAGCAGAAGGCACAATATCTTGTTCTATGACGATCTTTGCATGCAAGTGACCTATGTCCAGCAGTGGACGTGAATCGAGACGACGATGATAAGGCGCCTAATATTTTAAACAGGATGTTTCATCGGCGTAGGCTTCAAATAACTATGAGAATAACTGGTGGGTTTACAACCACGTAAACTTTGCCACCATCTTAGGCATGTACTGAGATCAAATCAAATTACGTAATCTCAATTTCGGTATGTGGCATATGGTAGTACTAGTGCGTGTTAAATAGAAATGTATTTTTTTTAGGTCTCATCTTTACAAAAACCCTTTAAGATATCTCATGTAGAGTACCTACGTACGTACTGTTAAGCGCTGAATCTTTTTGCGATATTTATTTGACTTAGCAATATCGTAAAAACATTTTCTTTTGTGAAAAACTGTTCGCAAAGTAATTTCCAAAAATCATATCTTTTCATTAAAAATTTAAAAGATAACACGTGTCTTAAGGTATCCAAACTATACGCCGAGTTTACACGTAAAATTAAAAATAAGGTCCGCAGAAATTAATTAGTAGTCCAGATGTATACTAATAAATTATGGGGCGGTGGTTGGACTATCTCAAGAGTCATTCATTCAAAATCATTTATTTCATGTAGGCCAACTTGTGGCTCTTATGACATGTCAAGAATCTACCACCGATTCGGAATGCTGATTCTGCTGAGAAGAGCCGGCAAGAAACTCAGCAGTTGCTCTTTTCAAAACAAAATTGTTACAAGTAGCTTAACTATCTTGTGGACAGCTGAAGCAAAGCCGAATAGAATAGACATATTTTTTATTCAGATAAACTTTGCATCGACAAACTGACAAACAAATGCTTTCGAATCGACAAATGAATCTACCACTAGTTCGGAATGGTGCTTACAATTCTACACATGTTAAGATGGGCAGACAAAAGTAGCCCCATTTCCGACGGTGGCACCCGTTCACGAGCATGATGCATGATCCAGCCATTGCTTCGCTCAACCATATTCGAGGGAACGTAACAACCCGCACCACACGACACCACAGAAATGTTTAAAGAGAGCGTGACATACTTAGGCTACCCATGATCAAAGCATTGAATTGAACACCAATAATCAAATACTCATTTTAAGACATGACTTTAAATTTTTTTAGATTGTTTCCAAGCAATCTTGTCATTGAGAAATTCACTAACCGTATAATAACCTCTAAAAATCTGTGATAGCCTAGTGGTTAGGACGACCGACTTCTAATCGGAGGTGGTGGGTTCGATCCCGGGCACGCACCTCTAACTTTTCGGAGTTATGTGCGTTTTAAGTATTTAAATATCACTTGCTTTAACGGTGAAGGAAAACATCGTGAGGAAACCTGCATGTCTAAGAGTTCTCCATAACGTTCTCAAAGGTGTGTGAAGTCTGCCAATCCGCTTGGCCAGCGTGGTAGACTATGGCCAAAAACCTTCTCACTCTGAGAGGAGACCCGTGCTCTGTAGTGAGCCGGTAATGGGTTGATCATGATGATGATGATGATGATGATGATAATAACCTCTACTTATTAAATGTGTTTTTACACACCGTTTAAATTTGTATAATGGCAAATCTGTCAATTCTTTCGGAATCAAGTTATAAAAGCGTACACTCGAGCCTACACTCTACAGTCGCTGAGAACTACTTGATATAAACGGTCCAAGACCACATTTTCATGGAAACGACGACAAAAACTTTAATTTTAATTAAGTATTTTAATTATTTATATTATAAACTCACGCTCAATTATTGAACAATTGTAGTATTTCAAATAGATAATTCCTTGAAGAAATTCACGAAGCAAATTTTCTAAAGAGTAGTACCTAATATCGTCGAAAACGTCGGCAATTAATATAGTAATGGAGTACGTCCCAAGAGCTCTCTCAATGGAATTGAAAGCAAAGAATACTTGAATTTTATTTGAACAATTAAATATACCAGAGGGAAAGGATTCGATAATTAATTTCAGATTCGAAATAAGTATAAAGGTTTTTATGTGAAATGAAAAATAAATCCCTAATGATTATTAAATAAATGGTAAAGCTCTTGACTATTTTGTCATCTGTATATGATTTTGAAAACCTTCCTAGCGCAGTGGTGAGCGCAATGGTATTTTAAATGAGAGGTGCTGGGATTCCCATTGGAGTTAATTTAGGGATTAATATAATTCATCAGAACATAATCAATCAGAAAATCGGACACACACTTAGTAGTGTAGTAGTTGGCTAAACTCCACCTTCGTTAAGATTGTTCGCCGTGGCCGAAATTCGGCCTCCAAAAATACAAAACAATAAAAATCTGAAAACTCTACAATAGGATAAATTTTATAAAACAAAAATAATGTAAAATTTATAAGCGTATTCAATCGGACAATTTCATTGAATCCCTTGATTACTTTCGATGCAAACATTTGTGCGGAAAATCATTTCGAAATTACTTTTATTGAATGTTCAATAAAATAAAACGTATTGAATTTTTTATCATTCTATTTTTTTAGGCTTTAGGCTCTAGGTATGTATTCAAATTGCGTGTAGGTGTTTTATTTATGAACATTGCAAGCGGGGATGTTTGATTGCTTACAATGGATCTGAAAATAAATTTTTAAATTTTAGCTACGCGCTTCACAGAGGAAATCCAATGTAGTTGGCACGAAAAACATAGAAATACAAATAAAATATAAACAAACACCGATGTCCACTCAACGTATCGAGCTTTTTATCAAATTGATATTTTATAAGTAGCTTGATTGATTTGATATTTCAGTTTCCCTTTTATACATTCTAAATCGCAAGATTTTAGTGGCAAGATTTCCAAAATTTAAAATCGTAAGTAATTATAAGTTTTTAAATCTCCTTTTGAGTCGCGGAACTCGTAAACGTTGAAATAAATGGATGGCCACATAACTTTTAAAAAAGTTGAAAAAAATGGACGGTAGGAAAATTTCAAAATAAAACTAAAAAGATTGGAAAAAAAATTGGTTGTAAAAAAACTAAAAAGTTGAAAAAAACGGACGGTAATAAAACTGTAAAAAATATGAAAAAAATGGACATAATAAAACTTAAAATATAAAAGAAACTCGGTAATAGGACTCTATAAAGTTAAAAGAAATAAATGGAACTGTTACTTTGGTTTTAATAAAAATTTATTGGCAATAATAGCACGGACCCGAGACTGGAGTTGCGAACTTCATTCCGTTGTTTGAAAGTTGTGCTCGAAAGCCTCGCAAACTAAACGTGCTCGCTAGAAATTACTTACGACGGAAACGAGAGACAGCATGCCAAAATATATTGTTTAGTAGATGTTATCGTCGTCGTCGTCGTCGTCGTAATCAACCGATTGACGTCCACTGCTGGACATAGGTCTCTTGAAGGGATTTCCACATGCCACGGTCTTGTGCCGCTTGTATCCAGCGGCTCCCTGCGACTCGTTTGATGTCGTCGGTCCACCTAGTGGGGGGTCTATCAACACTGCGCTTCCCGGTGCGAGGTCGCCACTCCAGCACCTTGGGACCCCAACGTCCGTCGGTTCTCCGAGCTATGTGCCCCGCCCATTGCCACTTCAGTTTCGCAACCCGTTAAGCTATGTCGGTGACTTTGGTTCTTCTACGGATCTCCTCATTTCTGATTTGATCGCGTAGAGAAACTCCGTGTAGATGTTATAGTGTTTCCATACTCGAAGTGTTTCTACGTTGTCGAGTCGTGCAAAGTCGTACTAAGCATACAGTTTATCGAATAGTTGCTCAGATATATTAGCACGTTCACACGGTTCGTTATTAGTTGATCCACAATTGTTGAACAACAAAGTTAAAAGGCGTTTGTTGTTTCAATTTGATTGAACGTTGTAACTGAACTAACGACCTTATGAAAATCTATACCCTTTAAATTCCTATAGATCTTTCTAAATATTATGTTTTCTAAATAATTTCTTTAGAGTGGCACGTGAACGATAGTGGTTGAACCCTTTATAATGTTGTGTCCGTATCAACCCAAGAACTTTTAGAGCGTCAGAAGTAATGAGTTCAATTGACTTAGACGATTTAATCTAGTTCGTGTATTGAAGTGTCGGTTCCTGCTTAGTTTTATTATAAAATATGTTAGCGATCAAGCTATGGTTAATAGTGACTTGGTTTGTTATTTCGAGATCATATAATCAATAGTGGGATAACACACTTTTAGTTCGAATGAAGATTAACTCCTTTCCCTAATGGGAAAGAAGTTCATCAAGGCATCATTCATACTTTTAGCAATAAAAAATATGAATGAAGGTTGTTAGCTCCCGTCACGCCAACAACGATGAGCCCCTACCTTTTGTGGTACTCTAGTATCGCATACAGAGTTAGTTATACTATTAATTTATTATCATTATTTCGTTCATTATATATTTTATAGTGTGGTTGCATGAAGTACTAGACATACCAGCAAACATTGGGCCCCCCCCCCCTCACACCCAGGCATCATCCCAAAGAGTTGTTTTTTAACCGTGGTTGTCTCCACAAGACTTTTTTATAGTGGTGTGCACCACTTAAGACCTTTGTTTAGAGTGTTTAAGTTCCACTATGTTTGTTAAGTCATTAGTAAAGAGCGAGGTTCGCTGCGGTACGTATGATGTAGGTTTGTTATTATCATGGAAGCAAGCTCGAGGCAAAGCTTACTGAGGTATATCAGTTATATGTCCATAGTAAATGGAGGAAATCCTTTGCAGTAATTATTGGTATTTGTCAGTCAAGGAAGTGCAAGACTCACTGTGGTAAAATAGTAGAACTATTTACACAGGCCTTAGAACTCAACACAACATCCAACCACTTCCTCAAGCAGTCCTATCAACTCACGCCCCAAGCATATAACGCCTTGAACGTGCATCGACCAGACCACTGGCAAATGTAGTTATCATTTGTCATGAAAGAGTAAGGCTCGCTGTGTTCGCCGGCCTGGAACCCAACCTAACTTCCAACAATGTCAGAAGTTATGACTGAGCGAGGCTACGCAGCGTTTATCACCGGCCTGAAACCCAACCTAACATCTAACTGAATGTCAGACGTCAAGGCCAAGCGAGGACTCTCAGCGACAAATGGTCCACAGGTCTAACTCAACCTTATAATAAATAGTTCGAAATATATTAATAATAATACGAAGTGCTGTCACCACGGAGTGGTGACGAACTCCAATAAATGTATCAGAGCAAGTTCGAATTAGTATATGTGATCGTCTGTCGCTATCTCAAAGAGAGGGGGTTCACAAGGCATTCCAGACGCCGGGCTCCATTCCTCTGTACAGCAACAAACGATAGTGTATCGCCCCTAGTATTGATATATGAACGCAAGTCGCCATGTTCAGAGAGGTGCACAAGCACTCACGCGCCAGTCTTCCTCTCATGAATAGCGCCAAAGCGTATAATTAGTTTAACACATAAAATATGATTAATATATCTGATCGTCTGTCGCTATCTCAAGGAAAAGAGTACACAAAGCATCTCAGAAACCAAGGCTCCCCTTCTCTAATCAGCAACAAAATGATAGTGTATCGCCCCAGCATTGATATATGAACGCAAGTCGCCATGTCAAAAAAGGTTCACAAAACACTTCAATGTGTTAGGGCTCCCTTCAATGAATAGCGCCAAAGCGTAAGATTTGTATAGCATTTTAAATAGATTTTGTATATCGCCCCTATAAGCATTTCAATACTTATTCCACACCAATGTAAATTATATTATTCACTGAGCATGTGCTCGTTTCCACTATTACAATTCGTTAGTCTCAAATGCGGTCCGCAGAGCTTTGTTTATACGCGAGCTCGACTACTCGTCACTATTGACGCTCGCAGCCGCGGCCGCTGTGGTCCCTCTCACCTAGCGGACGGCTACAAAACAGCGGTAAAGACACGAAAACCAAAGTTTATAAAAATTGTTATTTTTATGATCCCATATGAGAGTACATCCTTATACTTAATTACTGAACCCATTTTGATGAGATTCAAAAAAAAAATTATACTGTCGAACTATATACTTTTAATAATATTTATTTAGTATGGAATATTGGGTCGTTACAACGTCTGTTCAGACAATTTAAATCGCATGCAATCTAGTAGTTGATCAACTAAATTAGAACCACGTAAACCCGCTATAACACGTGTCACATCGTGTCATCGGATGTATCATTAAGTTTGCTGAACTTTCCAAACTGAAACTAAACTTTTCAAACTCAAACTAAACTGTCGAAACTAAAACTAAACTATCCAAGCCAAAACTAAACTATCCAAGCCGAAACTAAACTTTCCAATAAGTGGAATTTGACCTTAAATCTTTCGTATTTCAGTCCGCCCCTGTAGGAATATAGAGCAAAAACCATGCATACACTTTTGTACTCCCATTTTTGTAAAAATTAACGTAACAATTGCTCGGCTCAGTGCCCGAAGCATTCTACGAGTACATAGCCGCCTCTCGATAGATTCAATTCGTGCGCTTTAATTGCACAGGAATTGCCCGGAGGTCATAGTGTAGGAGCTGTTGACGAAAAGTGCCTGAACATTCAACTCTACAACGTACAACTCGATTTACCATATTATAGAGAATAATAGCGAGATGGAAAATAGATAGCTTTTATTTTTCTGGAATAAATAGTTGCACCGCATTGTTTAGTGTTTTTAACCCCCGACGCAAAAACTACGGGGTGTTATAAGTTTGTGTGTGTGTGTGTGTATGTGTGTGTGTCTGTTCCACCGTAGCGCTCAAACGGGTGAACCGATTTAAATGCGGCTTTTTTTTTTGTTTGAAATGTGAATTAGTCGGGAGTGTTCTTAGCTATGTTTGATGAAAATCGGTTCAAAATGGCCGGCGCCTCAATATGGCGGATTACATATTTTTTCATAACTCCCTCAATATGGATATCAAATGCTTATGCAATAGGCTTGACTAGTAAATAGCACTATGCAACTTCAAGATGGCCACCACCACAAAATGGTGAATGTCGGGGGTTTTTTAAATTTCTAATTTATATTATACAATAGCTATTATAAAGAACGGGCTTTACTAGCCCATCGTTTGTAAATATACCTACGTACAGGTATTACAACTATTTTAGTTTGATTCAAAACAGTGAAAAAAATATTATAGTCAACCATAGTAGGTTTGATGAAGCTGAAGGTAGGTTTATTATCATAATACAATGTTTCACAGTGACACATTTACTTCCACAGAAATATAATATTAAAATAAGTAGTTTTAACTTGTAAAGCCATAAAAATTATGTATTGCGAATACACGTGTATGTTTCAATTGCTACAAAATTGTTACAATATGTTTGAGATCTCTAGCTATTATGTATGTCTCTCTGGGTCGTGTTTTCCATTGCTGATGACTGTGACCCATTCCATGATTGCAAAATTGGAATGCCTTGTAGGATTCTTTAGTTAGTAATGTGGTAGGCTCTCCGATTTTTCCACATACTACTCAACTACCTACATGATTTAGGATACTAACTGATACAACGTAAAAAAGCGATACTCACTCCTCCCTTGCCAATCTTCTCCCACAATGTAGAAGTACGCCTAGTAGTATTACGTATAGTCTCTTCCATGTCACGCTCGATTTACGTATATTGTTGTCCTTGTCATTCACCAACTTGGGTTAACATTGCTTGGCAAGCATAATCGATTGATTCTATACACTACTTTAGTTACCTTTATCGTCAACTAGCTTATGCCTGCGTGGAGTTAGATTTTCAAAGATTCTGCGCAAACCCTTTATTTTCCCAGAGTAAAAAATGTTACTCTCCGGGCCTACAGAACTACGGCATTGAAAATCACGTCGACTCTGGAAGCGTGATTGAAGAGCAAACCAACAAACACACTTTCGCATTCATAATATTAGTAGGGATGCTGTAATACCCAGTCTCGGTAACCAGCTCCCAGACTACTCTGGTTGTGATTACACGGCAGCAATGGCAGGCGATCCGTCCTTCCGTCTCATTAACTAATTGTGTTTATCGCACCAATTTGTTTTGTGCTGTTGAGAACGCATCAAGTTTAATAAATTTTATTGTATTCACTACCGCACTCAGAGCCGTTGATGGTTACTGAAAGAACTCCTTCATAGTTATCATTACCGGCCCACTACAAGACACGGGTCTCCTCTCAGAATGAGAAGTCCACCTTTTGAGAATATTGTGGAGAACTCTCAGGCATGCAGGTTGTCATGATGTATTCCTTCACCGTTAAAGCAAGTAATATTTTATTACTTCAAAGGCACATTATTCTGAAAAGTTGTGGTACATGCTGTAGATTGAACTTCACCACCACCACTAAAGCCTTTTAACATCCCACTGCTGGGCTCAGGCCTCCTCTCTCATCTAGGAGAGAGGGATTTAGAGCTTAGACCCGCCACGCTGCTCCGATGCGGGTTGGAGGGCTTTAACGACTATTGTCACAAATGATAGTGATAATAACCGGGACGACTGCTTAACGTGCTCTCCGAGGCACGGGGGTGAAATCACCGTCAACTACCAACTCCGGGCTGGCACTGAGAACCAAGGGTATCACTGCACCGCACCAACGTGGTAAGCTTGGCCAAGTGCGGATTGGTAGACTTCGCACGCCTTTGAGAACATAGAGAACTTTCAGTCATACAGGTTCCCTATCCAGGTAGTCCATCTATACGGACACGTAAAGGCATAGGTACCTTTCTGTCAGGCGTTACGAGAACCTTGAACCAGTGAGAAATAAAAAATTCATGAGCACAAATCAATGTCACACAATTGAAAACACAAAGCTAATGACCGTGTCATCAATAACATAGACAATGTTAGGTCACGACATGAGCTTTGGAGGGTTTGGACGTTTGAGGGTAATGGATTAACGATAGCTGAAGGGTCAGGCCAGGGGGCTAATGAGAGCTCTAACACTCTGAATTATAAGTCAATTAAGGTCTTTGCGAGACTAACAAGAACTGATTTAGAGCACAGTATTGTTGTTCCGAAAAAGGAAGGCATGAGGGTTTAGTGCTTAGCAATTTATTTATGTATATTTTAATGCCTCGTTGGTTTATAATGGCTAGCAGATTTGGCTGCGGATTTTATAATGACCTTTATGGTCTCGCATTCAAATCCCTGGTAGGACTTTAAGTAATTGGGTTTGGCTGTTAAGACAAGTATAAATTAAAAATTTAAAAAACCCCCGACATTCGCCATTTTGTGGCGGCGGCCATCTTGAATTTGCAATAGTGCTAATCTACTAGTCAAGCCCTTTCATTTGATACCCATATTAAGGGAGTTGTGAAAAAATATGTAATCCGCCATTTTGTAGCGGCGGCCATCTTGGACCGATTTTCATCAAACATAGCTAACAACACTCTCGACTAATTCTCCTTTCAAACAAAAAAACCGCATTCAAATCGGTCCATCCGTCTGAGCGCCACAGGGGAACAGACACACACACACACACACACACACACAACACGTCGTTTTTGCGTCGGGGGTTAAAAATAGCTGTAGCAGTCCGGAATAAATAAGTTTGTAGAGCACGTAAATCCATCAGCCCTGCGCCTGATAGATCTCCGAGCGTGTCGAATTTGCCGTTCTGTTGGACATGAGAGTGAGAGAATTGAGAGTGCTCTTTTGTAGCTCACACACCGGTGTATTATGATATCACCTATGTATGTAGTTGGTCGCTGTGGCCGAAGATCGGTTAGGAGGACATTATGTGTGTTTGACGACCTTTGCCTCTTTTCACAAGGAGTAAAATCCTAATGGTTATCTCGCTGTGAGACGCTAGTTTTACTTTACGCAAAACCTGAAAGTAGTTTGTTCAAAATCAGTAACAAAATCGAATCCAACCATTTTTATACCGTGTTAAGTATATTTTTGTCCAAAAATATTTTGAAATCCTACAAGCTTAGACACAATGATTTACCGCGCATCAGCTGACGGTCGGCACACAGCGGCGGTCATTCAACTCGCGTCGATCGTAAGTCGCTGCGGCGACGGCTTGCGGTGACCATTTTTTTCGAGGACAATGACGCAAAATAATAAGCTTATAACTTCGTTACTTTTCATTAAATTTTTTTGAAATTCTGTATAAATATTTTTAATGTAAAAATATTTGACACGTGTTTCGGTTTTTGCGCAAAGTAAAACTAACGTTGTATATTATGCTTCCTAGATATCTTCGTATTGTAATGAAAAATCAGCCAAGTGCGAGTCGGGCCTCGCTCTTTCAGGGTTCCGTACATAATTATGAACAATATAATATTTTGGGTCTAAGAAATATTTAATTTCCGAGCTAGACATCGCAACAAACCGTGAAAGAAAAACCCAAAAAAATGTTCGTTTATTTTGGTCACAGCTTATAAACTATTTAATAAATCGTTGTTTTCAGTATTGGTCTAAAACTGACAACTTTGATGGCCTCCCATTCCCTTATTTTTTGAGATAAAAATTAAAAAAATATATATTTGTACTCTACTTAATGAGCTCTAAACAATGATACCCCACAAGCTAGGGTAAAGAAAAAATTTTTTTTTCCGGCTCCTTTTTCATGTATGGGAGCCCCCCTGAAAAATAATTTAATTCAATTTCTAATTCAATATTTGATTTTGGGTTAACGTTTTACACTAAATACCAAAATTTCAGGTTTGTAACTCATTTCGTCTGCGAGCTAGAGACCTGTGACCGGCGGACAGACGGACAGACAGACAGACAGACAGACAGACAGACAGACAGACAGACAGACAGACAGACAGACAGCCGAGTGACATTAATAGGGCTCCGTTTTTACCCTTCGGGTACGGAACCCTAAAAATTTTGTCGCTTGACAATACTTTGCTCGTAAGTCGGTAAGTTACTGTGGATAACGCCTTTTACAAGAACGCAAATGTAGTTTTCTAAACTGCTTCAACCGAGAATTGAAACCAGGACGTTTTACTTAGAAAGGTATTTCGATAGAAAGATAGCCAGACATGAGACAATGAAACAATCCGACCGTTAAATGGACAGGAGGTCAATTTCGAAAAATAAAGATACAAATGTATCGAAGCAGAAAACTAATCTTTGTAATGTAAACCCCTGTTCCGATTTTTCCGATATAAAATGTTTGAAAGCGGTGCTTGTGTATGTACAGTGAGTACCTACTTATACGATAAGCTCTACGCATATTATGCACAAAAAATTTCCGAGTTTTACTTTAATATTGTAATTTTGTCTGAATAGCTGTCGAATTTGCGGGTTTTGTTAGAACCAGCAATGTGTCATGTCATGCAGGGCCCAAATGTTATTTTAAAAACATAACAAATGAAAGTAGGTAGTATTCGAATTCAGAATGATTGATTGATTCAACAACTTATCATTAGTCATTAGCTACTACTACCCTGTCAAAATGCGAACAGTCACAGCTTGCTAACTTTACTTGGAAAATATGTAATTAAGTATGTTAGTAATATTACGATGATATATGAGAAGTTGTTAGGAGCTGATTTGGATGTACTAATGAAATGTTAACTAACTCTGAGAATGAAATATTTTAAATCTATGCTAAGCAGTTCTCTAAGTAACCATTAACGACTCTAAGTGTGGCAGTGTAGTGTTCTTTGAAAATAACTAAGAAAGTATATGTACCTAAGCTTTAAAGGTGCAGAATCAATAATGCTAGGTAAATAGCCATGATAGTAGCTGAATAAACAGCGAAGATTAAAATTAAAATAAAAGAAGAAGATTAAAATGGGACGACGGTGCTTATTTAGAAATTGAGTTTTGATGATGTTATAACTGAGTCGTTTCACTTAACACCCGATTACGGTGAAGCGACGGAAGGGAGGAAGATTTGTAACGGTCACAACAAATATCCGTTTTGCGAACAGTGGGTCTACCATCAACTATAATCGCGACTCAATTAAAGACCTAAACTGAACTGAATCGCTATTTCGTACCATGAACTCTTTTATCCGACCAATAGACGTCATGACGTCATGAACGAAACAAAAATCTAGAAACAAAAAGATACTTCATGGTACGAATTCAATGCGATTTATTTTAAGCGCCGATATTGAATAGCATCGGAATTGGATCGTTAGATTAAAGATTGTAGTAGGGCCTCAGAGGACAGGGAAATTTTTTAAAAGAGAATAACCTCTCGTGATTTATTGACCGATTTTGATTATTATTTTTTCGGCCATTGCATTCTGTTTAAGCATTCTATAAAGCCATACTGAATATTTATCTATTTTTGATAGTAGTCGATAATACCCCATTAAACTACTAAACACGTCAAAGTCTAAATAGTAAAAAGTCTAGGATATAAATAATCAGGCTCTGTTAAACCTAATAAACTCTCGAAATTTTAACGCTAAAACAATTAATTTAGATCACACTCGGTAGGTACTAAAGCCGTAACCTATCGCATTTTCATCAATACGACAAAAATGTCCGGGCAATCAACGACCTTAGGACATTTTGTCACAAAACTTGTCACATATTTTCCCTATAGGTTACCTACATGTTGTATACAAGCAAGCACATATGGGACCTTTTCTCAGGAACTTACCGGCCCATCGGGAGATGATTTTAAAGCATAAATAACTACCAGTAACAGAATCAACACAGCATTTGCACAGATTTGATATGATTACTAATTAATTTTTACTTTAAAAAATGTTAATTTCTATTCAACGTCGATTCGCGACTGAGTTATCACGGCTTTTATGAATTTTATTCAGTCAATGATACAGATACAAGTATAAATTAAAAATTTAAAAAACCCCCGACATTCGCCATTTTGTGGTAACGGCCATCTTGGATTTGCATAGTGCTATTCTACTAGTCAAGCCCTTTCATTTGATACCCATATTGAGGGTGTTGTGATAAAATATGTAATCCGCCATTTTGTAGCGGCGGCCATTTTGGACCGATTTTCATCAAACATAGCTAACAACACTCTCGACTAATTCACCTTTCAAACAAAAAAAACGCATTCAAATCGGTCCACCCGTTTGAGCGCTACAGAGGAACAGACAGACATACACACACACACAAACACACACACAGACACGTCAAACTTATAACACCCCGTCGTTTTTGCGTCGGGGGTTAAAAACGGCAATTTTTGCAATACGTATACAAGGAAAAGTGGCAGGATAAAACTTCGCCATTACATTCAACGAATTATACGCAAGTCGCGCTCCCTACATTCATTGCTATGTCATACCCCTGAGTATTGACATCGATAAATTAGCAGCCCAAATTAATGAAATTAAAGTAACGTTGGCAATAAAGCTTATTTTAGAACGCGCACACATGATTTGTTTACACGTAATATTCCGTGGGACGACCCTTACCGCAACCGGGGTCGATTTTCATAAGTAAACCAAGCCACATTAAACGTAATGAGATTCTGGTTCGAATGTGATTTCGGTGAACATTTTGACAACGTTCGTGTCACGTAGGTACCTACATTTGCTTCTTTTCGTTTATCTTTCGGAGTAGATAGGTGTCTGTTTGGATTTTTGTATTAACTTTCATATGGCTACCTACTCGCTACTATATAACTAGAGTCTCGCTTTGCAGAAAAGGGTGTATCTACTCGTAATCTATAGATCCACTGACCTCTATTATTAACAAGTATAAACACTAAAAATTAAAAAACTCCCGACATTCGCCATTTCGTGGTGGCGGCCATTTTGGATTTACATAGTGTTATTTTACTAGTCAAGCCCTTTCTCCGGTCGGTAAGTCTTTCAAATCGGTTCCCCCGTTGGAGCGCTACAGGGGAACAGGCAGACACATGCACACACACACACAGACACGTGAACATCCCATCGTTTTTGCGTTGGGGGTTAAAAATAACATCCTCCTGATCGAATTTCGGCCACGGCGGCCAATCTTAACCGAGGCGGGAGACAAGCCAACTACGCAGGAGATATGAAAATTGACTCTCTATTCCTTCACTCTCACAGTCCGATGGACGCCAATGCGACACGACCAGAGAGAGGTCAGGTGCAGGACCGACGTTTCGGTTTTACATGCTCTTCAAGGCACGGTTATACAAAATTATAAAACATCATCGAGAAAATTTGTTACAACATCATAGAAAAGCACACAGAATTACATTAAAAGTTTAATATTGGAAAGTAAAAATTGCGCCATTGAAAAATTTGGCTTCTAAACTAGCCCACCCTACAGGCCAAATTAGACGGTTCATTTTTCGAGATTTTTGCTTTCATTTTCGAGGCTTCATTGGGTGTTCATTCACAGGCACTGTGCCATAGCAAATATCGTATCGTGCATCTTTCATCGCAAAAATGAACGATGAACGGGACACCGTCTAATTTGGCCTTAACACGAATTTTAATTGAAGTCTATATTTAGATTTAAAATGGCTTGTTTTTGTACCGTTTTATTTTATTCGACGGAAATTTCCGTTCCATCCATTTATTGAGTTAACTCAATAAATGGATATAAAAAATATTTACAGTACTTTCATGTAGGTAGAAAAATATTACATTGGAAAAAAAAAAACGTAATCTTGTATGATAGGACCGAAATACTGAAAACCTTTAACATTCTGTCCGGGATATTTTCCGTTACGCACCGTTCCCTACAAGCAATGAACTTTTTCATCCTATTGACACCAGTGTTTCACTCGAGTTTAAAAATGCGCTGCAATTTTTTTACGAATAAAAGTGCAAAAACTACTCTAAAATCTACGTGAATCCGTGACGATTGGACAAATGCAGGTCCGACAAAATTTCTCCTACCTATATGTAAAGGGAACGTAACGAAATAATATACTCGTATGATCGTAAATTTAAGTTCGTAGTACATTGCTTTTTAAGTGACGGTGGTTTTTATGTAAGTCCATCTTTTTAAAAATCATCCTTTACTATCTGTTGTCGTCTTTTCTTCTTCTTCATTGCTGGCCACAGATCTCTTGTAATCTACCACACATCTATATAGAAAAATTTAACTTTTCAACATTTTCGTAATGAACTATACTTAAATCCAGCATGGATTTAAGTATAGTTCATTTGAACACACATGCTTTGTAAATGTAACGCTCGTACTCACTCAAATTCACAATAAAAAAATATTGGTTGGCTGTAAAGTCGATTTACGGACGACAATTTTACGCGATAACGGGATAAGAAAACAAAGAGAGATAGATGCGTCATAAGCCGAACGCTTAGGCCGATCGTGCCTTCTATATTGCTCATTACCGTGATTCCGTGCTCTCGCTTGCACGCGGTACGTGACAGTGAGTCATGCTTTTTCATGCGTGTATCCGGCGTTCATCGATTTATAAGAAGTTATCACGTCAAAAAAATTTAATCGATCTAGAAACCTTCAATGTAACTCGCTCACAATATTTGGAGTCGTTTGGTCGCTAAACAAATGTAGCATCCTCGTGAACGAGGCAGTTTTAGCGCTTCGGTCAAAGAGAGATGCCGCGCCGTGTGTGTTAATTAATTAAATTCTATCAGCACTTTACAGATTCATGGAATTCTAACATGCCGACCAGACTGAGGGATGCGAATTTACGGATTTAGTTATGGAACAGTTTTTAGCCAGCACTAGTTACACCTTTGTGACGTTGAAGTTCGAAAAAATATATTTGTGTCAGACATTTTTAACCACCTCTCTTGCGGAGTGGTGAGCGTGTGGTCTAATAAGTGGGAGGTCCCGGGTTCGATTCCCAGCAGGGATAATTGGGAAATTATAGTTTCTAAATTGCCGCCGGTCTAGTACGGTGGGAGCACCTTATCTGTGGGATAATCTTATCAAGGGATTCCCTTATCTGTGGGTGGGAGGCTTCAGCCGTGACTAGTTACCAGCCGTGCGCCCAAGCAATTAAGCGTCCCGGTACGATGCCGCGTAAAAAACCGATCAGGGGTATGGGTTAAAATAATTGCCATACCTTTTCCAGGTTAGCCCGCTTCCATCTTAGACTATATATCGTCGCTTACCTTCAGGTGAGATCGCAGTCAAGAGCTAACTTGTAGATGAATAAGAAAAAATATCAAATAGCATTGACTAAGGATCGGTGAACCAATGCATTATTATTATAAAACAAGCATTACCATCTGCAAAAAAATGAAAAAATATTATTTGCCAAAAACAACTTTTAAAAAGATTGTTACATCCGTTGAGACCTACACTAGGTAATCTTGTGTCGTGGGGCCCAGTTCAATGTGATTCATCATTAATGAGAAGAGATCAAGAATCTCAGGAATGAGAAATATGAATGAATGAATCAATCAAGACACACGGCCGTGTGTCAAACCAACATTACACCACAACAAAGAAAACTTTAGCAGTACAAGACATGTAGAAGGTACAATTTGGCGGTCTTTGACGTCAAAGGCGTAAAGGAACATAACTATACCTAAACTATACAGATACAGGAATATGACGTAGAGAGAAGGATAAATACTTAGTTAGCAACTACGTTTCTGAACAATGCACCCTACCAAACAATTAAAATTGTTGCAGCTGTTGTTTGTTTTCTACCAATTCTGTTTGCATAGGATTGAAATTTTAATCATTTTATGCTTTTACAAATGGTTACTTATTAAAATATTCAAAAGTTCAGTTTCCAATGACATTTTCCAACATTTTGTGTTAGATCAAGATTGCAGGTTTGAAAAATACTAAATCAATCATACTACAAGTATAAGACAATTAATGGATATTGGTATTGGATTGAGTTTAAGTAGTATAGTAATAGCGCTAAGTTTTCGATAGCGGTCCCAATATATTTAAATGTTCGTGATAACATCTGGGACGCACATCTTATTCAGACTAATGTCGGTTACTCATCTAGTTAGTGACTTGGGTATACGTTAAATTAAATGAAGTCTTTATCTTTTACCGCCTATTCTCGCACCATATCTTGTGTGAATATCTAATCTAGGTAAGTATTTCAAAGTTTCGCATCGTCACCAATTGTGGTCCTGAAATTTGAGTATAACTGGTCGCTTGATAAATATTCATGTTCTCTCCGATTGCCAATGGGAAGATTATGTAAATGTCGTCCTCAATCCGACCTCGTTATAGTAGGAGATCCCACCTTAGAAATTTCTACCCTCATCTGTTATTTAAACGAATTATATGTCAAATGAAAGATTATTTTATTCTTAATCGAACCGTATTTGGTTGCCTGGTCAAAAGTGGTGCTAAATCATGGTTGCCTGGATTTTAAGATATAAAATGTTCGGTGCGAGTGTTGAAAGTGACAGAAAAGTGTTGCGCGCGCAATTTCATTTGACAGACAAAGATGCAGTGAGGCAGGCGTGCACTCGGCAGGTGCTTAGTCTATACATAGATTAAAACCATAGACTTTCTGTGCCTGTCCATTAAAGATATTTACAAAAAAATAAGTGAGTGACGTAAGGGATAAGTAATAAAACGTAAAAAAGCTGTTTTTGAAAATTTTGTCTGTTTGTCTGTATGTTTGTGCATGTATTACGCAAAAACTACTGAATGGATTGAAATGAAACTTGGCATGATTTAAGTTCATACTACATAATAGCATATAGGATACCTTTTATCCCGAAATTCAGCAGAGTTCCCTTGGGAGAGAGGATGAAGTCAAAATGTGTATTTTGACTTTCATCCTCTCTCCCAAGGGAACTCTGCTGAATTTCGGGATAAAAGGTATCCTATATGCTATTATGTAGTATGAACTTAAATCATGCCAAGTTTCATTTCAATCCATTCAGTAGTTTTTGCGTAATACATGCACAAACATACAGACAAACAGACAAAATTTTCAAAAACAGCTTTTTTACGTTTTATTACTTATCCCTTACGTCACTCACTTATTTTTTTGTAAATATCTTTAATGGACAGGCACAGAAAGTCTATGGTTTTAATCTATGTATAGACTAAGCACCTGCCGAGTGCACGCCTGCCTCACTGCATCTTTGTCTGTCAAATGAAATTGCGCGCGCAACACTTTTCTGTCACTTTCAACACTCGCACCGAACATTTTATATCTTAAAATCCAGGCAACCATGATTTAGCACCACTTTTGACCAGGCAACCAAATACGGTTCGATTAAGAATAAAATAATCTTTCATTTGACATATAATTCGTTTAAATAACAGATGAGGGTAGAAATTTCTAAGGTGGGATCCTAGACCATTAGTATTATACATTCATTAGATAACTAGGTTTTTACTAGGGACTGTTCACGCGTTAATTTTAACATTCCATTAAGGAATACCCCTTTCTTGTGTTTCATCCCTTTGTGTTTATTTTATAGCCGTTCGGTTTTGATCCGGTGTACGGACGAATAAACTAGTCATGATGGAGTCGCCATTCGACAGTAGACATATAGATGCTTTTCTGTTAAATTTTAAGGTCCATCCGCAGAACACACGCGTAACTAATAGTACACTGACGTAAAAATTATGTATCGATACGTTATACAATAATTATTCAACTGATTCATGAGTATCGTCTCATCATCATCATGATCAACCCATTACCGGCTCACTACAGAGCACGGGTCTCCTCTCAGAGTGAGAAGGGTTTTGGCCATAGTCTACCACACTGGCCAAGCGGATTGGCAGACTTCACACACCTTTGAGAACGTTATGGAGAACTCTCAGGATTGCAGGTTTCCTCACGATGTTTTCCTTCACCGTTAAAGCAAGTGATATTTAAATACTTAAACGCACATAACTCCGAAAAGTTAGAGGTGCGTGCCCGGGATCGAACCCACGACCTCCGATTAGAAGTCGGTCGTCCTAACCACTAGGCTATCACAGATGCTTTTACGTCATCTAGCTGAATTGTCTTTCGGATAAACGGGTATCCTGCTTTCATGTCATCCAACGTGAATTGTCTTTCAGAGAAAACGTCATTCCAATAGGCATCCGCATTATTGTGGGCCTTGTAAATCACGAAAAAATTTAAAATGTTTCGGTAGGTATATGAAAATGCTTAGTAAAATAGACCGCGTAATACATATGATTACCTATGATCACAGTTTAAAGCTGTGCTATGATCATGTAGCTCACCCATGTGCTGTCTGAGGTATGTACACATACATTTTTTTAATGGGGCTGCTTTTGTCTGCCCGTCTTCACATGTGTAGAATTGTAAGCATATTATAAAAAAAGCATATTATACAATTGAAGATTATATAAATGATAAAAAAGCATGGATTTAATTTGCTCCAGCAATGCACGAGACAGCATTTCAATCATGTACATAAATTGTTGTATTGTTATTTAAAAAAAAAAAAAGAGCAACCGCCGAGTTTCTTACTGGTTCTTCTCGGTTGGAACGGCATTCCGAACCAGTGGTAGATTCAATTGACGATTCAAAAGTACTTATAAAAGTTTATTTGAATAAAAAACTTTTCTATTCTATTCTATTCTAATATTTAATAACTTTTTGCACCTCTATTTCAAATCAAACATTTATATATACCTATTGAAAGGTTATAATATTGTCTTTAATTTAAAACTATTTTGGTTCATGTCCGCAACTTTTCGCAAAGCAAGTCGGATTGTGCCCGTTTAACAAACACTATAATAATAGGCAAGAACAATATACATACTGTTATCACTAAGTTGTAAACAATATTATGTATATGGTTTACATCGTAGTGATTAGCGGCAAGCAGTTAATTAGACTCGGATAATAGAAGTTAACTGTCTATCTATCAAAGGGTTAATTGGGAATTAATATGCAAACGACTACCTTGGCTTTGACAATTAAGTGTAAATTGTGACAATTAATATTAGTCCATACTAATATTATAAATGCGAAAGTAACTCTTTCCGTCTGTCTGTATGTTTGCTTATCCTTTTCACGGCTCAACTGCTGAACGGATCTTGAAAAAAATTGGCACAGAGATAGCTTGCATCCTGGATAACTTTTGTCCCGGAACATCATAAAAATTGTGAACCCACCCTAACCACACCACTGACACTTCATATAAGCCAATCTACTACTGGAAAGGAAACGAATAGAGCAGGATAAGGACAGCGCTATACGTAATACTGCTTGGCGTACTTCTGGGTAGCAGGCGACAATTCGTGCAGGGGGACTGAGTGTCACTTCTTTATGTAGTACTAGCATCTGCCCGCGGCTTCGCTCGCTTGAATTTCGGTTTTAAACAAATCCCGAGGGAATCGTGGATTTCCGGTTCCCGTTCCCGCTCCCTTTTCCAACCTTTATACCTACTATCAAGGAAGTTCGCTATAGTAATCTACCTATAGCTGTAGATATAGATTTCGGGTTTTTCAAAATCCCGCGGGAACTGTGGATTTTTCCAGGATAAAAAGTAGCCTATGTTTTAAGTCAGGGCATAATCTATCTCCATTCAAAATTTCATCGGTTCAGTTGTTGCGACGTTATAGAGTAACAAACATCCGAACATCCAAACATCTAAACATCCAAACATCCAAACATCCAAACATCCACACTTTCACATTTATAATATTAGTAGGATTAGTAGGATATAGCGTGTATTGTTGTTGTTTTAGACCATTTAGGTCATTAAAGGCGTTAAACCGGATACCTGGACCTTTTACTGCAACCCCTAGATCCCCAAAGTGATAATATATTTTATTTAATTAGTCTTTGCCCTAACCTTAGGTATATAATGAAGCGTATGCTCCCGATTAGTAAGGCCCTGTCTGTAATTTATAGCCGAAAGTAAGTTAGGTATCTCTCCGAAGTTCCAATATAAATTGCCAAATTAACATTTAAGCTCCGAAACGAGTAGAGTTAACATAGTTCAGTTCGTAAGTACTTCTAACTTTGGTTGGTGGTGCTTTGACGGGGTAATGTTATATAAATGGCTGAATAGTTTATTTGTTACACACGAATGTAAAACGTGCTCACAAACTATGTACGTGTAGGTTTCCACCACCACCACTAGAGCCCTTAACATTCCACTGCTGAGTGCTTAGTCTCAGTTTGGAGCGCTCCAAAACTTTTTAGTATACTATAAGTATACTATTGATCGAATCACCATGACTTCAGAGTAAAATGGACCTCAAGTAAGAGTCTTTGGGTTCATTTTGCTCTGAAGTCATTTGTGATTCGATCAATAGTAGGTATACTTCTAGTATACTTTTAGTTTTGGAGCGCTTCAAACTTAGACTAAGCACTCCGGGTATACAGGCCTCCTCTCTTATGCGAGAGAGGGATTTATAGCTAAGAACCACCACGCACAAAAATAACAAAGGACAAGTGATAATCTAAAAGATTGAAAGTTAAACGGACTTCACCACGCACCGAAAACTAGTAAGCCGATTTTGATGAAACTTTCACTGTTCTCTATGTTGGAGTAAATGTAAGCTAACAAAACTTACAACGGCACTAGTCGCTCCTACGATTTTCGGAAGGTCCCCTCGATTTCTCTGGTTTGCCAGAATCAAATCCAGATTTCTTTGTCATGGAACCACCTTTGAAATATCTTCTTTCCAACAAAAAAAGAATCATCAAAATCGGTTCATAAACGACGAAGTTATCCGCGAACACTCATAAAAATAGCATAATATATACGGTCGAATTGAGAAACCTCCTCCTTTTTTGAAGTCGGTTAAAAATGTTATGTTTTACATCTAAATATTAAATGATATTATTTGTATACAAAGGCAGCATTAACTTGAAAAGTTACCCTGGATCATCCCAAGGAAAATTTTGTTGTCTTGATGAAAGTAGGCAAATATTATTTTCATCAATGTCGACATTCAACACGTTTGATGTCAAGGAAAAACATTATTTGCACAGGAGCTTAAGCATAAAATCAATAGAATTTTCACGTGTAAGACTTTCACTCTCAAACAAAATGAATTCATATATTCATGACTGTCTCTACTGTGCCTACATATATTAGGTTTAACTGAATAAGTTTTATAAAAGCCTCTGAATTATTCACGTAAGTATGTTGTATATAAATGAATCAGAAAATTTTGACCCTTTCTGGTCGGCAATGATAATTAATATTTACGTGTTCTCCAAACTTTCTGCACGGTGATTTATCTCAACGAAGACTATAGTCTTCGTTATATTATAGTTGGCTATAGCCAACTATACAGGAGATATTATAGCGCGGACGTGTAACGCTAACAACAGGTGCGTTCTCTATTCCCTCACTCTCATATTCCGATGGGACGGCAACCCGTGACGACCGAGGAGAGATCAGGTGCAGTATTGACGGTTTTCGTGCTTGAGACGCGGTGTTGTAACATCAGCAATTTCTCAACTCCTAGTTTCTACCTACTGAGTATTTAATATTATTTGTGTATTTTTTGTATTTAATAAGTATAGAAATGTATCCACTCCACTACAGCCTTTTTAACGTTCCACTGCTGGCACAGGCCTCTTCTCTCATAGAAGAGAGGCATTTAGAGCTTAGATCCGCCTCGCTGCTCCAATGCGGGTTCGCGGGCTTTAATGACTATTATTACATGATATTGAGAGTAACCGGGACCGATTGCTTAACGTGCTCTCCGAGGCACGGGGGTGAAACACCGCCAACTACCAGCTCCGGGCTGGCACTGAGAATTTCTTGACAGAAAAATCCAATACCTAACAATAATTTGCCCGACCCGGGAATCGAACCCAGGACCTCGTAATCTGCAGTCAAATATGCTAACCACTAGACCAACGAGGCAGTTCAATAGAAGTGCAATAGAAATGTAGAAATTTACAATTCCCAAAAACGTCATGTTTTTTTTTGTTAATTATCGTAGTTTATTTTTAAACAATATACCTAATCACGCTTCAAATACCTAATTTTTATTTATTAGTAAGAAGTTTTATTTATTTATACATGCGGGCTATTTTTATTGAATACTAGCTATTGCCCGCGGCTTCGCCCGCGTGAATTTCGATTTTTCACAAATCCTGAGGGATAAGTAGATTTCTGGTCCACCCGCCCCCCGCCGCGCGGCGGCGTACCGCGGTACCGCGTACGACGGGCGCAGGGCGCAGGGGCGCGTGGCGCGGCGCGGGGAGCGCGAGCGTCCGCGTCGGCCGTCGCGATCGCGCGCAGCGAAAATACCTATCAGGGCGTTTTTAACATCTGTATTTACCGATTTCAACACAACTCCTTTTTTGAAAGTCGGTTAAAAAAGTAGCCTATGTTACTCCTTGGTTAATCCTCTACTTGTCTGTGAAAGTCCCGTCAAAATCGGTTCAGCCGTTCCGAAGATTAGTCCGTTCAAACAGACAGACAGACAGACAAAAATTTTAAAAACGTGTGATTCGGTTATGGTATCGTTCAAATAACCATATGAGCTTAATATGTGGTAGTTATTTCGAAATTACAGACAGACACTTCAATTTTATTTATTAGTATAGATAAAGGCTTTATTTATAAACAAGGGGTTTGGTCTTTAAATGTCGATTTGGTCGACATTGAACCTCCCGTCTAAGCGCACTTTATCCCTCTTAAACGCGGTCCGTGAGGTACTTCTGGAAATTATAATAATGACTATAAATCTCAAGCCACAATGAAGGAGTAATAACGAGCGTAAGTAATTAATTATTAGTGCTTAGGACCGAATTAAGAGAGTTCTAACGATCCGAGTTTAAACGCAAGTTTTTTTTTTAATTCTATGATAATTAATTAGTCCTTGACTGTGATCTCAGCTGGTAGCAAATGAAGATTTGGTCTAAGGCTGGTTTTAGTGTCACGCTGATGGTCGGCGCTGACGGGCCAACATTTGGTTGGCCAGCGGTTGCTATAGAAACGTTTTAGAATAACGCCGACCGCTCAGCGCCGACGCTCGTCAGTGTGACACGAAAACGCTCACTGAAGACAGAGATCTGTGCAGAGATGGGTGAGCGGCGGTAGGTGCTGACCAACTACGCATTGAACCCACATTGCCAATAATTATTATCAGCGTGACACTAAAACCCGCCTAAGATAGAAGCGGGCGAATTTAGAAGGGCAGTTAGCAGCAGTAACTATAGCAGTTTAATTAAGCCCATACCTCAAATCTACGTTTATTGCCCGTGGTCCCTGTATTTCTAATCAGCCTCCGATACCTTAGTACGTTGCCGTAGGGTAGTAACCAACTAATCACTAAACAGCCCTGGTCAAAGCCTGCCACTAGACTGGACCATAAACAACATAAAAATTATAATTTTTCAAATTGTCCCAGCCGGGAATTGAACCAAAGACCTTAGACGCTTATATACGTAAGACCACAGCGCTCACCAATACGTCTGGAGGTCATCAAAATGTTGAGTAGAATTAACACCGTGTTCTTTTCTTCCATTAGAACTAATTAGTCTACATTTACCGCTGACCTGCACTGAATTTAGTTATTGAAGCATAGCAGCCAGCGTTTACCTAGTCAGAAATATTTAAAACTAGCCGATGCCCGCGACTTCCATCCAGAGATCCATTCCCTGTATAATCTACTAACCTTCTATGAAAGTACCGTTAAAATCAACTATCCCTAAGATGAGACCGTATAAACAGACATACAGACAGGCGAAAATGTTATAATGTTAAATGTAAAATGCTAAAATCATTTTGCTTTTTAACCCTCGACGCAAAAACGACGGGGTGTTATAAGTTTGACGTGTGTGTGTGTGTGTGTGTGTGTGTGTGTGTGTGTGTGTGTGTGTGTGCGTGCATGCGTGCGTGCGTGCGTGCGTGCGTGCGTGCGTGCGTGCGTGCGTGCGCGTGTGTGTGTGTGTGTTTATGTCTGTTCCCCTGTTCCCCTGTGGCACTCAAACGGGTGGACCGATTTGAATGCGGTTTTTTTGTTTGAAAAGTGAATTTGTCGAGAGTGTTGTTAGCTATGTTTGATGAAAATCAATCCAAGATGGCCGCCGCTACAAAATGGCGGATTACATATTTTTTCACAACTCCCTTAATATGCGTATCAAATGAAAGGGCTTGACTAGTAGAATAGCACTATGCAAATCCAAGATGGCCGCCGCCACAAAATGGCGAATGTCGGGGGTTTTTTAAATTTTCAATTTATACTTATTAAGACACAGCTCTTTTGAAATTGTAGATGACGCTGCCATTTTTTTTTTTTTTTGCTTAGATAAATTACCTACTCATTGGGGATGTACCTATTGTTCTTTCTATTGATGGCTAAAATATTACATTGTTAGCTCTTAATTCCAATAATTTATTAACGGTTTTTTTAGGTAATACCTACTCGTATTTATTAATGAACAAACCTATTGTCCATAATTAGTCGATAAACTCAACATAAACCTTTATTAAGTAGCCAGTAATACAGTTTATTTCATATAGGCATTACGTCACTATTAAACTATAATAGCTACCATAAAACTCATATTGCCTGTCGGGGAACAGTAAACTGTCATCAAAGTAACTTTATGGTTTGTCCTAGTTATTTTATTTAATCCTAAGGTGCTACAAGGATAGCAAAAACGATAGAACGATACTTAGATTTATTCGCCATCGTATATCTAACTAGAACAAGTGTAAATTGAAAATTTAAAAAACCCCCGACATTCACCATTTAGTGGCGGCGGCCATCTTGAATTTGCAATAGTGCTATTCTACTAGTCAAGCCCTTTCATTTGATACCCATATCAAGGGAGTTGTGAAAAAATATATCATCCGCCATTTTGTAGCGGCGGCCATCTTGGACCGATTTTCATCAAACATAGCTAAGAACACTCTCGACTAATTCACCTTTCAAACAAAAAAAACCGCATTCAAATCGGTCCACCCGTTTGAGCGCCACAGGGGAACAGACAGACACACACACACACACACACACACACACACACACACACACACACACACACACACACACACTCACACACACACAGACACGTCAAACTTATAACACCCCGTCGTTTTTGCGTCGGAGGTTAATAAAATAAGACGTAAAAAGTCAAATTGTTTTGTTTTAAGAATAAACTTTATTAAAATTAACAAAATAAACATGACAATTTCGGAAATTAAAGTGAGGTACATAAATAAATACAAGTGTAAATTGAAAATTTAAAAAACCCCCAACATTCGCCATTTAGTGGCGGCGGCCATCTTGAATTTGCAATAGTGCTATTCTACTAGTCAAGCCCTTTCATTTGATACCCATATCAAGGGAGTTGTGAAAAAATATATCATCCGCCATTTTGTAGCGGCGGCCATCTTGGACCGATTTTCATCAAACATAGCTAAGAACACTCTCGACTAATTCACCTTTCAAACAAAAAAAACCGCATTCAATCGGTCCACCCGTTTGAGCGCCACAGGGGAACAGACAGACACACACACACACACACACACACACACAGACACGTCAAACTTATAACACCCCGTCGTTTTTGCGTCGGGGGTTAAAAATAAGGATAAAAATTAAATATAATCTCTAACTATAAAATAAAAAAAACGCGCGAGACTGCCTCGTCTTTGATATTTTTCGGTCCACAAATTTAATTTGAATTTGAATTGAGATTAAACACCCTAAAGGCATAATAGACCAGTGTAGATCCCTTTAAAAATAATAAAAAGTGAAAGAAAATCACAGTAGGATGAAACCCATTGGAAAAGGAGGAAAATATTATAAAAACACAAGGAAAAATAATTTACGGGCGATCTGAGCTCGGGAAAAAAAAGGGGGGAGTTTTAAGGGTAAAAAACGGTTTATCTCGATTTCCGGCAAAACTACAAGTCCTATGGAAAAAAATCATTTTTATTTTTATCTTTTATTTTGTTTCACGGAATTTGGTGAAAACTTACCTTTTTATGTCCCAAATACACTGTAATTTATTTGATTTGAAATATTTAGTTTTTCTCCTTATATTTGACTTAATATCGAAAAAGTTTATTTTTTTCCATAGGACTTGTAGTTTTACCGGAAATAGAGATAAACCGTTTTTTACCCTTAAAACTCCCCCCCTTTTTTTTCCTGATCTCAGATCACCCGTAAATTATTTTTCCTTGTATTTTTATAATATTCTCTTCCTTTTCCAATGGGTTTCATCCTACTGTGATTTTCTTTTTTTTTCAAAAATTATCATATTATTGAAATTTTAAATGTGAAAGTCATTGCGCTTATAGATTTCAAGCTACCGTTTTATAACTTACAAAAAATCGTATAAATTCTCCACATTATATCTATCAATTATATTTATTTATCAATCTGTGTATTTACACAGATTGTACAGTTGGCAATAAAATACACTAGTAAGTACAATAGTTTGTCAAAATATGTCACAAATTTAATTCGACGATCGTTTCGCTACGACACCGGAGCATCTTCAGGAGATGTCGACTTCACAACGGACGATTGCAAAGTAATTTTGCAAAAATTTGCAATCGTCCGTATAATATCATGGAATTCCGCAAAGTAACGCCTGCTTCTATTCAACATTCAATGCTTTGATTCACACAGCTATATTTAGAACACATCGTTACCTACATCCTATTCCATTACACCTCAATGGATATAATGAACTGTCAGTTCCAGCGTTTACCTGTAATTTGGTTTCAAATGTTTATTTAGCGGTTAAATACATAGCAAAGTGCATACTTCTATTACAAATGTATATGCATTATAAATGCAAAAGTTACTCCGTCTGTCTATCTGTCTATCTCTGTATGTCTGTCTGTCTGTTACCTTTTCAAGCACAACCATTGAACGGATCTTGACGAAGGGCACAGAAATATATTGCATCCTGATGACAAAAGAACACTTTCTGAATAGCTAAGCTACTAGAATGAAGCACTCTCGGCACACTCTCACATAGAGTAACGAGGTATGTGTGTCTGTGTGCTCGTTACTCTTTCTCATTCTCCATTCTCGCACTTCCATGATTCAAATGGAACATTGGGAACCACAATGTTTATGGTAGCTCGAATTAGTACTACGTATCTATCTACTTAAGTAGTTCATTAATGCACGATGCTCATTATGGCCCAAACACAGAGAGGGCTTTAATCGCAGTGCATTAATAAACTACTTGTCCATTAATGCATCAGTGTTAGTTAACACCCGAGTGTAGTGAGAGCGATTAACGCCGTGCATTAATAGACTACTTTACTCAAGTCACTGGTAGGTATCGTATACTATATCTATACATATAATAAAATCGTAGACTTGCCGTATCTGTACATTGAAGATTTTTGCAAAATAATAACTGGAGGATGTTAGGGATAAGTAATAGAACGTATAAAAGCTATTTTTGAAATTTTTGTCTGTTTGTCTGTTTATCTGTTTGTCTGTTTGTCTGTTTGTCTGTTTGTCTGTTTATCTGTTTGTCTGTTTGTCTGTATGTTTGTGCGCGCATCACGCAAAAACTACTGAATGGATTGAAACGAAACTCGGTACGATTTAAGATCATACTACGGAATAACATATAGGATACTTTTTATCCCGAAATTCAGCACGGTTTCCTTGGGAGAGGGGATGAAAGGCAAAACGTGTACTTAGCTGTAATTCGTTATCGGGTGGTCCGATTTCATTCATTCTTTTTTTGTTAGAAAGTAGATACTTTAAAGACTACTGGCTAACCTCTGAAAGGCTAGACCGATTATGATGGGACTTTCACTGGCAGATGTTTACATTTTGATCTACCTAAACATCCGCCAGTGAACTTTTAACAGTTTTTAGCAAGCTCAAAGGAGCTTAGGAAAAACAAAATGATTCCCACGGAATTATTAAAATCAATATGCACGCGAACGAAGTCGCGGGTATCCGCTCGTATTTAATAACACGTGAGTGATCTTCTATTCTATATCTATACATTTATTAAAATCGTAGAATTGCCGTATCTGTACATTGAAGATTTTTGCAAAATAATAACTGGGGGATGTTAGGGATAAGTAATAGAACGTAAAAAAGCTATTTTTGAAATTTTTGTCTGTTTGTCTGTTTATCTGTTTGTCTGTTTGTTTGTCTGTTTGTCAGTTTATCTGTTTGTCTGTATGTTTGTGTGCGCATCACTCAAAAACTACTTACTGAATGGATTGAAACTAAACTTGGTACGATTTAAGTTCATACTATGGAGTAACATATAGGATACTTTTAATAAAATTAAAATTTGTACTTAGCTGTAATTCATTAATGCGTGGTCCGAAAGGCTAGATCGATTTTGATGGGACTTTTACTGGCGGATATTTACGTTTTGATCTACCTAAACATTCGCCAGTGAACTTTTAACAGTTTTTAGCAAGGTATGAGCTCTAAGGAGTTTAGGAAAAATAAAATGATTCCCACGGGATTTTTAAAAACCAGTATCCACGCGAACGAAGTCGCGGGTATTCTCTTGTTATTGAATAACACGTGAGTGATTAAAAATAAGTCCGCTTCTACATGGACAAGTAGGATTACTTAAATGTGGGTAGCTCGCCAACCCACATCATTGGTGCAAGGTTTGGAGGAGATCTGTATCCAGTAGTAGGTACGGGACGTAAAAAGGCTGGAGTGGTGATTTTGGTGGTGGTAGTGGGTATATCACGTAGTCGTTTAGGTACCTTAATACAATTTACCGCCGATTGGTAAATTTTAATAAATCTCCAAAATTAGCGGCAAGAAATGACAGTCGTTAAGCATTCGGCTCCATTAGGAATCTTGTTAATTAAAATTAAAATATCGCATAAATTATATTGTGAGCGGCTGCGAGCGCCTTGGGCGGGGATGTCGCCCATTATAGGGCGGTATTACCACTTACTGTGTGTACCTAAGCGTTTTAATATACGAGCGTGACTGTAAATTTAATATTTTTGTCATTCTCTACGATTATTTGTAATCTCTCTTAGGGTCATTATTTTCCTTGAAGAATTCCTTGAAAATTTCCTTTATTAAGAAAAATGTGGTTTATCTTCCCAATTCACAGATTTCAATAACTGTAATAACCAGGTTTAGGTTAAGATCTTATCTTACCTACTAACGGCATTCCGAACCTGTGGTAGATTCAATTGACTATTCAAAAGAACTTGTTAAAGTTTATTTGTATAATAAAAATCCTCTTTAATTATATAATTTCCTTTAATTATTATTATTCCATTCTCTTAATTCCATTTTACATTTTATTAGTCTTTCCAAACATTATCTTTTTCGCTTACATCTCATGTCTGCCATTTCCACTCCTGTCTAATACTCTTTTTTTTAATATTGTCAGATCAATAATCATAAAAATACCTTAAATCAACAAAAGCAGGTCTTATTGCAATACTGAATTCGCAACGAACCTTACATTCGTCCATCCTGACAACGTGTATGTCCTCATACACATCCGGTAAACACCTTACATTCGTCATGTTAAAGTAGGAGTATATACCGCGATACTTACTATTATCATTAATACTTCAGTATTCAATGTGAGACAACTATACTATATAGTAAACCATGCTTAAATGCACCACAATTACATGATTAGAAAGACAATGACATGTTCGATACTTGATATGACAACAACATCATCTATTTTATTCTCTTTACCGAAACCAAACGAACCTCACTCTAACACATCTCCTTTCAGTTCAGTATCAGTATCGGTTACATAATATATATGTTCAAGTAACTAAATAACACTTTATTCCCTGTCTCTAGCCACTTTGCTTCCATCAGTTAAACATTGTATCCAATTTTTGTAAGTTGTCAGCTCTTTATAAGCTCTTTGAAACTTCGGTGTGTTAAAAAAATTTCGTTCAATGACTGTTCTTCTAGAGCTATCATAATCTGATAGCTCTGTTAGTCTTTTTGAATATCTGTTTCAGTTATTCTTACATAAGAAGACAGTAAAATGTGCAATGGCCTTCTATTCAGATCTATACAGAAAACTACAACAAGAAATAGCACAAGAGAAACAAAATACAACTGGGAACAGAGAAAGGTCAACAGAAATTATCCACAATTATAAACTCTTTTCATCAATCATTCTGAGTAGAACAGCAACAGAAATAGACAAAAACCAACGAATAGAACAGGCCGGTTTCCGACCACATTACTCCACAATAATTGACCACATATATATGTCATACAACAGATAATTGAAAAATCTAAAGAATTCAACAAACCACTTTATATAACATTTGTTGGACTATTCCAAAACTTTCGATATCATAACACACTCAGCTATATGGAATGCTTTGAGAAGTAATAATATCAACGGAAAATATATAAACATTATAAATAACTTTTATTAAAAGTTCTACTAACAAATTTTGTTCCATGGGTGTTTCAAACCTCTCAGAATCCTTATTCTTCTAAACCTTCTTTTTTTTTGCCAAACTTTTCTGCTAAACCTTATATACACCTACAATGAACCAAAGTAATTTTATTCAGTTCTGGACCACAATCAATATGAATTCCCAACTACTGTTTCACTTTTCCTAAGTCTTTCATACGAAATCTCTTACTGAGTACCTATTTGCTTTATATTTTAAATCATTATATTCATTTTAAGCATATTAAAATATAATCCACATGTAAACTTTTTAACCACTAATACATCCTGTTTACAGACAATAATCATAGTTTGCCCTTATGCTCCATATTAACTCACTATAATACTCGTACCACTCTCTCGGGCTCTGCCTAAAACCAAACAAAGCCCTTCTCAACTTCTAGACTTTATCTCAATTTCATAACCATCTGGTGAAACTTCAGATTTAATAGTTCCATTTAAAAAAAACGGTTTCTACATCCATACTTTCTAAATGCCAACCTCCCACACATGCAATTGACATTGACAATTTTCATAGTTATCACTCTTCTTCTTCTTCTATTACTATCTTGTTCCACGAGCAAATATATTTCTTCATTTCACATCATAAATTTGTTTAAAACCTTTTGCCACTTTCCGCTTTGTATCTCCCATTTGACCCTATCCTAAAAATCCATTTTGCTTCGCACATTTTCATCCATTGGTTCCTCAACAATTTCCCACGTTTCATTTTGTTTCAAACTATTCATCTCATCGCATTTTTCCATTTTTTGCTTCTGAACTTTCATTGCGCTTCTGAACTTTCATTGCTTCTTCTCCGGCACACATTCACATAAACAACATGATCATTAAATTTTCCAAGCAATCTTTTTTCTCCCTTAGGTCAACTTGTTTCCTTTACCTCCTCAACTCTAAGTTTCATTCTCTCATCTTCTTTCTTCTTCTTTTTCAAGTGCCGTCTCCTCTGCGAAGTTTGTCTATCATTAAGGCTATTTTAAACTTTGATGCCGCCGCTCGGAACAATAATCGCGTGCTCATCCCGTACCACTCGCGGAGATTCTTGAGCCAGGAAGAACGTCGTCTGCCAGGTTTTTGGTGTTCCTGAATCTTGCCCTGTATTAGTAATTGCAATAATCGGTACTTCTCGTGACGCGTGATGTGCCCAAGATATTGCAGCTTCCTATATTTGATTGCAGTGAGAACTTCCAACTCCTTGTTCATTATCTGCAAGACCGTCATCATCACAGATCATCTTCTTTATTATCTTCAATACTGTCATAAAATTCTTCATTATCATAATCATTTGCATGAAAAAGTAAGAGACTTTATTAACTATTTTCATCACTCTAAATTCCTTCAATTTATGAAAGTTATCATGACCAATCTCTCCTTTTCCTTCACTGATACGTCTAATTCATTTACATATACACTTCTACTGCTAACCACTATCCAGCGACCATTGTTGTCACTTCATCCAATTCGCTCAATGAACTCACCATTTCTACGATGAGACCTCTATCCTCGCTATTACCTCTGAAACTTCTATTCTGACCTACAAATTTAAGACCAGCAAAATTAAAATTAAGTTAATGTCAGTTATTTCCAGTTTAAGTTGGTTCCAATTATCTTCGACTGACTGTGTTTGTCTCTGTTTTTTTATCTGCCCACTCATTAATTTCATTTGATACTAGAGCTTTGATGGCCATAGTTTTGACCTTTCTGATTTTAAATTGTAATACTTTTAATCCAATCCATCAGCCTGTAGATCCTCTGAGCTATATCGGTCACTTTGGTTCTCCTATGAATCTTCTCGTTTCGGATTTTATCCCTGAGAAAAAAAAAACCCAACATAGCTCGCTCCAAAGCGCGCTAGGGACTTTTAATTTATGGACAAGGCTAACCGTCAGTGTCCACATTTCTGCTCCATACGTCATCACAGTAATACAACAAACAGTGTAATATTTATTATAAATAAACTGAATATCGTATGCTTGTTAGAAGAAGACTGTCTCTACTGTAGGTACTTAATTTTAAAATCTTGAAAATATTGTAACAGTCAAATCATTGAAATAAAATGAAATTCTATTGGCATCAACCCATCTATGGATGATCGATCTTGCAAAACTCTGTATATATTTATTTCACTAGTATCAACCCGTCTATTGATGCTCGATTTTGTAAAACTCTGTATAGTACCTATATTTATTCCACTAACATCAACCCGTCTATTGATGCTCGATCTTGTAAAACTCTGTATAGTATATTTGTTCCACTAACATCAACCATTTATTGATGATTCATCTTTTAAAAGTTTCTATACACTTATTTCACAGAAATTCTTTTAAAACTCTCTATGTATTTATTTCACTCACATCAACCATTGATTGATGTTTTATCTTTTAAAACTCTCTATGTATTTATTTCACTCACATCAACCATTTATTTTATGTTTTATCTTTTAAAACTCTCTATACATTTATTACACTGAAATCAACCTGTATATTGATGATCTACCTATCTTGTAAAACTTTCTATATAATATTTATTTCAATAACATCAATTCGTCTATTGATGACTTATAAAACTCTTTATATATTTATTTCACTAACATCAACTCGTCTATTGATGATCTATCTTTTATAACTCTATATATCTATTTATTTTACTAACATCAACTCGTCTATTGATGACTTGTAAAACTCTTTATATATTTATTTCACTAACATCAACTCGTCTATTGATGACTTATAAAACTCTTTATATATTTATTTCACTGACATCAACTCGTCTATTGATGATCTATCTTTTATAACTCTATATATCTATTTATTTTACTAACATCAACTCGTCTATTGATGACTTGTAAAACTCATATTTATTTAGATGTTCACAACGTAGTGCAAGTGCACTAGATCTAATCGTTTTGTCGTTAATGAGTGCCATGTATAATATAATCTGCGGCACGCTTACCAGTAATATCGCATTGATTTATAAGAGCTAAGTAGTTTTCATAAAAGTAATTCTGGGTTCATTATATCTGCTTTTCCATCTCAGCATGTCCTCCAAAGATTGAGCAAAATTCTCCTTAGAAAAAAAATAATAATAATAATAATTTAAGATAGGTACATGATCTTGTAGACTTAGTCCTATCTTCAGGTCTGTCCATTCTAAGCCTTCGGTTCTGATGACTGGAACCAGAAATTCTACATTCCCGAGATTCTTCACGAGAATAACGTCGTCGTTCTGCTGAATATTGTCCACGAGCTACGTCTAAGTCCTTTTCAATCGTCAAAAATCGCTCGCGTTGTTGCTCCCGTTCGCAATCCTGTACTCCTCCTATAGCTACTCGTTCTCGACTTCTCACATGACCGCGGCTACGGCTGCGACTACGGCTGCAGTAACCACTTCGCGGAGGACTCGGTCTCACTGCTGTGTTAGAATCATCCACCGCGAGACGTCCGTCTACATGCTGCAGGCGTTTGTAAACGTCGAGACTCCTTATTCCCATCACCCGGCATTATTTAGAGCTCGAACAGAAAACATAAAATTTGTATTAGTAATTCGACAAATCGAATAAGATGAATTTCTAAGTCCTTTTCAATCCTCAAAAATCGCTCGCGTTGTTGCTCCCGTTCGCAATCCTGTACTCCTCCTATAGCTACTCGTTCTCGACTTCTCACATGACCGCGGCTACGGCTGCGACTACGGCTGCAGTAACCACTTCGCGGAGGACTCGGTCTCACTGCTGTGTTAGAATCATCCACCGCGAGACGTCCGTCTACATGCTGCAGGCGTTTGTAAACGTCGAGACTCCTTATTCCCATCACCCGGCATTATTTAGAGCTCGAACAGAAAACATAAAATTTGTATTAGTAATTCGACAAATCGAATAAGATGAATTTTGAGATCGAACAAAAGAATAAAATCGGCGTTGTCTTACCACTTCTGAGATATAATAAAAATCCTCTTTAATTATATAATTTCCTTTAATTATTATTATTCCATTCTCTTAATTCCATTTTACATTTTATTAGTCTTTCCAAACATTATCTTTTTCGCTTACATCTCATGTCTGCCATTTCCACTCCTGTCTAATACTCTTTTTTTTAATATTGTCAGATCAATAATCATAAAAATACCTTAAATCAACAAAAGCAGGTCTTATTGCAATACTGAATTCGCAACGAACCTTACATTTGAATAAAAAACTTTTCTATTCTATTCTATTCTATTCTAAGAAATCCATCAGCGATCTTGGTGCATGTTGGCTGTAGGACGTATTGGGTCTTGTGATTTTTCTCCAGTGGATGCGACTTGTCCCTTAGCGTCGCCTTGATAGCCTTCAGAATTAATTTTCTGAGTCGCCGCTCGACTTGATTGCGCGTTTTACTCGGCGTACATACATATTCCTGCTATAACTATAGGTGTACCGTTTTAACTGAGACAGTGTCTGAGGAAGTCGCGTGATGTGGGATGGTGATGGTTAGACGCGGGAGGGTTGTCGACATAATATACATAGACATTTTGACGACCTCCCTGGCGCAGTGGTGAGCGCTGTGGTCTTATAAGTGGGAGGTCCCGGGTTCGATTTCCGGCAGGGGCAATTTGGTATTTTACCTTATAATTTCTAAATTGTCTCTGGTCTGGTTTGGTGGGAGGCTTTAGCCTTTAGCTACCGGCAAAGCCGTGCCGCCAAGTGATTTAGCGCTCCGGTACGATGCCGTGTAGAAACCGATCAGGGGTATGCATACCTCTTCCAAGTTAACCCGCTTCCATCTTAGACTGCATCATCACTTACCATCAGGTGAGATTGCAGTCAAGGGCTAACTTGTAGTTGAATAAAAAAATAAAAAAATAGATGGGTAATCACCCGTATCACCCGGGTTAAAACCCACGAGTGGGTTAAAATCCGGGTGGTTACCCGTCTATACTTGTCGGTTGGGATAACTGTTGACGTAAAAGCTATGTCCGGTACCTTTACAGCACAGCTCTACCTCAGGTTTCAGTTCAACGGTGCAGAATGTTGTAGGTACCAAAAGACAGACAAGTAGGTATAAATTAAAAATTTAAAAAATCCCCCAGATTCGCTATTTTTTGGCGGCGGCTATCTTGAATTTGCATAGTGCTATTCTACTAGTCAAGCCCTTTCATGTCATGCCCATATTGAGGGGCTTCTGAAAAAATATGTTATTCGCCATTTTGTGGTGGCGGCCATCTTGGACCGATCATCATCAAACATAGCTAAGAACACTCCCGATAAATTCAACTTTTTAACAAAAAAGCCGCATTCAAATCGGTTCACCCGTTTGAGCGCTACGGGGGAGAAGACAGACACACAGACACATCAAACTTATAACACCCCGTCGTTTTTACGTCGGGGGTTAAAAATAGGCAAAATAATGGAAATGGTATTTGTCTTTGCTTGTGCTTTGCTGAGGAGTTCTGTAGAAGAACCAGAGTAGGTAAACGAAATAGCTTTGTTTTGACGAATTATAGTAAAAAGAAACCTTCTTGTGGATTATGGATTTCGTCAAAGTATCGCCTGCTTCTGTCCAACAAATAGAGCAACATCGAGCACAGCTTTCCGCAACGGTATCTAAATTTTTATTTGAAGTAGTTACCGCATTCAGCTTCGAAACGCTCGCTCCATGAGGACACTTGTAGAAGTTACGAGGGTGCAAAATTGTTGAAAGGTCTGTTCCAAATGTGAGCCTTTTGAAAAGCGGAAAAATAACTTTTACGAACGGACAGAAAGCGCTTTGGCGGGTGCACTTTTATAATTTTATTGTTGTCATGAAACGAACTGCAAATATAATAATATTGCCTTTTTCAGTTATTTATGTAACTTTTGTATTATAAGGGGTATTAACATACGATTGCAGGCTTATCACAGGAGGCGAAGCTGAGTGTGATAATAATATCACATGAGTGTTTTAATACCTAATTATGGTTATTAGGACATTGGGTGTTTTAATGTTGGCAATAAGCCAACTGTTTCAGAATCTTTTAGGGACCGTTCAGATAGACCGGCGCGGAGAGCGTCGGAGAGCATTTTTTTTTTTCACACAGACCGGCCGTTCAAATTTGCTCTGCTCTCCGCGCCGGTCTGTGTGAACGGACACGCGGATGCGTTCGGAGCCGAGCGTACGCTCTTGGGCCAGATTGTACTCAGAGGTCGGCCTACGGTCGGCTGTACGAGCATGAAAGAGCACGCGAACGAAGCCGGTCGGATGCTCGAGCTCGTAAGAGCGCATGGAAAAGCCGATCAGCTGGACGAGCAGCCGAGCGGCTGCTCTTAATATTTCACACCGAGCGTATTGGGAGCATCCACGAGCATCCTCTTATCATAAAACAGATAAAATTTAAAAATAAAGCTTATTGCAATGTCTTAAGATTCTATTTTAAATACGATTAAAATTTGCTCTGCTCTCTGCGCCGGTCTATCTGAACGGTCCCTTATAGAGGATTTAAACCATGGGTGTAGATAAAATATAATAACGCATAATTATTAATATAATAACGCTTAGCGCTTGATTGTCATCATAACCTGATGGTAAAAGGAGCGAGTTTGCCTAGAACTTGAAGGCTCTTGAAGGTAATATGAAAATAGGTATTAAAAGTGACTAAAACTAAATCCAGCAAGGCATTTAATATCTTAGCATTAACAAACGGCTTCGTACATGTACGTCTCTGAAATAAAATAGAGATTGACACCATAACGATGCCTTGCGGTGTTACTATGAAAAGGTGAGAGAGGAACTAAGCGTATTTTCTCTAAATGTGAATACTTGTTCCAAATAAGCCTATCAGAATATAATATTAATAATGCGAAAGTTTGTTTCTCTGTCTGTTTATCTGTTAACTTTTCACCCTTATACCGTTGAACCGATTTCCGCAAAATTTTACATCCTTAAAAAGGACATAAACGGTCTTTTATCCAACAAATATAGAAAACGTTTCATCCCGGAATAGAGTTTTCCAGTGAACGACGATCTTTACGAGTTTGCTTATCGTTAATTCGATTGGGATGAAACATGGCACAGAGAGAGCTTGCATGCTGGAGACGGACAAAGAATACTTTTCATCCCGTTTCATTTCAGTCAGACGGACAAAGGATACTTTTCATCCCGTTTCATTTCAGCTGTGGGCATCAGCTAGTATTTAATAACTTTTATTTTACGAGCTAACGCACAGAGCACTTTTACAAATTGCTGCCATGAAAAGCACCGGCGAAAGGTAAAAAACAAATGTTCTACTGCGATTTTGGAATTGCAGCCGGAACACAATCAGTACGACATATTTCTGTTGCAGCTTTTGCAACGTTTTGCCTGCCTGCCTGCCGAGATGATATATTTTTCTTTTGACATGTAATAATTTTCGGTCATTTATCTATCTAGTTATCTATCTATCTTCTATCTTCTATAATAATATAATAAAACTGTAACAGATCCAATTCTGTACATTGAAGATATTTTGAATTTTTTTATTGAAGGGCACTCTATAATCGATACTGAAGCCAAAACTGCAATTTTTTTCATTTTTGTCTGTCTGTCTGTCTGTCTGTCTGTCTGTCTGTCTGTATCTTGACCGCGCATCACGCCGAAACTACTGAATGGATTCAAATGAAACTTGGTACGATTTGAGTTTATATTCCGAGGTAGGACATAGGATACTTTTTATCCCGAAATTCAGCACGGTTCCTTTGGGAGAGGGGAAGAAAGTTAAAACGTGTATTTAGCTGTAATTCATTAACGCGTAGTTCGATTTAACTCATTCTTTTTATGTTAGAAAGGTAGTACTTTAAGTATCGTTCCGTAAATATTTCAAGGTCATAGGTTTTTCAGTTCAGCAATGACAGGCATTTGTTGGGTTCAAATAACTTGGGACCCGGATCTTTGAACGTACGGCTTATTTTAAACTGGTGTGCGTTTAAAAGAGAATGACCACCCCTGACCCAAACATTTACATAAAATGTAATTTATTAAAAATTATCTTACGAATATATGACAATTTGAAAATTAATAATTTTAATGCTACACTTGACGATAAAAAAATGTAATAAAAAAGGAATTAAACCGTCTTTTCACCTTCCCGTTTAAGTCTGACGGCCATTTGCATTACATTCTATGCATACATACCCAAATTAAAAAGAGGTTTGTTATTTTTTTTAAATCATTTCATTTAAAATAGAATGGATATTATTTATTTAAATACATTATTTTATTTGTTATTTGTTGTAAATCGTACAATATATATGCTTAAAGTAAATAAGTAATAATTAATATTATTATTTTGTTATAATATTGTTTTAACTTCGTTGCGTTTTGTGCAATGGAATATAATATAACTACAACCTTCTTGATTTTGTGTAACGAAACTTATTTCAAGATGTCAATGTGACATGTCATTGTTTTAGTTGTGTGACGCTAGTGACGTCTACTATGTTTACATTTTGAATGTTTATTGTAGCGAAGCGGAGACCAATATTAATTATATTATGGTTTATTGTTTTTGCATTGGACATCGTTGAACAGGTATGATAAGTATAGTGCGCGCTAAACAAACAGTTCAAATCGGCAGGAACGATACACGGCTTTCCTTACTAGTTTAACAATATTATAAACTACACATAACCTAGAATCATTTTTAAACTTAAACTATATTCAAAAACGATAAGTCCTAGAGGTATTAAAATGGTGTGTTTGGTTATCAGGAATAAATCTGCAATAAATGCTGCATACAACATGCTTGTAAACGACTGGGTTATACGCCCATAGATTTTTGGTCATTCTCCTCAGCTAATTTCCGAAACGGCTGGATCGATTTTGATGGAACTTTCAATGGCAGATAGGTGATGTTATAAGGAGTAACTTAGGCTACATTTAGTTTAGGTACAAAAAAGGATTATGGGATCCAATCCGATCTTATATAAAAGCCTATATCCACGCGGAAGAAGTCGCGTGGATCAGCTAGTATATTAATATAAAGAAGTTTGTCCTGACTAACTGGCTGATCATCAACGCAGAGCCTAAACTACTGCAGCTAGAAACTTGAAATTTTCACAGTAGCTTCCTTTTGTGACGTATGTAGGTACACGGTATATTCGTTCATTCATCAGAGTATTCAAAAGCTTAAATATATTTTCAACACAAAATAATAGTAGTTTTAAGTTTAAACCCGCCGTCGATACAACCGTGTCCCAATTAGAGAGAAGTCTGACTATTACTTTAATGTTTAAAAAGATGGATGCGCTATTTTTTATCACCCGACTGTACGGGATGGTTAAATGTCTAGCAATCTAATAATTAGTGTGTGTGGTTGTCGGATAATTAGTTCCCTCATAATTGCTAAATTACATAAAGCTTTTGATAAATGATGATGTCTTTGTCTTCAATTTTTTGGGTGAGGAATCTTTGCGGGCAACTCACCAAAATTTCATCATAATCGGATGAACAGTTTAGGAGTGCATAGATAACAAACATACTTACATTGATTTTTATATAAAAGGTTCCTGGCCCAAAAAAAAAAATATAAAAATGAATATTTGTATGTTTGTCCTCCATGAGTCCCTAAACCATATTATACATGGCATTGCAACGCATGCCTGGAACAGCTAGTCTATACATAATAATAAAATCGTACACTTGCCGTGTACATTAAATATTTTTGAAAAATAATAACTGGGGGATGTTAGGGATAAGTAATAGAACGTAAAAAAGCTATTTTTGAATTTTTTGTCTGTTTGTCTGTTTATCTGTTTGTCTGTATGTTTGTGCGCGCATCACGCAAAAACTACTAATGGATTGAAATGAAACTTGGCATGATTTAAGGTCATACTAAGGAGTAATATATAGGATACTTTTTATCCCGAAATTCAGCACGGTTCCCTTGGGAGAGGGGACGAAAGTCAAAATGTGTACTTAGCTGTAATTCATTAACGCGTGGTCCGATTTCAATCATTCTATTTTTTGATTGAAAGGAGATACTTTAAAGATTACCGGCTTATCTCTGAAAGGCTGGATCGATTTTGGTGGGACGTTCACTGCCGGATGTTTACATTTTGATCTACCTAAACATCCGCCAGTGAACTTTTAACAGTTTTTAGCAACGTATGAGCTCAAAGGAGCATAGGAAAAACAAAATGATTCCCATGAGATTTTCAAAAATCACTCGTGGGTATCCGCTTGTACTTAATCTATAATATAATAAAACTGTAACAGATCCAATTCTGTACATTGAAAATATTTTGAATTTTTTTATTGGAGGGCACTCTATAATCGATACTGAAGCCAAAACTGCAATTTTTTTCATTTTTGTCTGTCTGTCTGTCTGTCTGTCTGTCTGTATCTTGGCCGCGCATCACGCCGAAACTACTGAACGGATTCGAATGAAACTTGGTACGATTTGAGTTTATACTCCAAGGTAGGACATAGGATACTTTTTATCCCGAAATTCAGCACGGTTTCCTTGGGAGAGGGGATGAAAGTTAAAACGTATATTTAGCTGTAATTCATTAACGCGTAGTTCGATTTCACTCATTCTTTTTTTGTTAGAAAGGTAGTACTTTACATATTGTCCCGTAAATATTTCAAGGTCATAGGTTTTTTAGTTCAGAAATGACAGACATTACAACCCTCATTATTGGGTTCAAATAACTTGGGATCCGGATCTTTGAACGTACGGTTTATTTTAAACTGGCGTGCGTTTAAGTTTATGTTTGTCGGTCTGTCTATTTGTTCCAGCTTATCTCCGAAACGGCTGGATCGATTTTAATGGAACTTTCAATGTTATAAGGAGTAACTTAGGCTACATTTAGTTTAGGTACATAAAAGAATTATGGGATCCGATCCGATCCTATATAAAAACCTATATCTACGCGAACGAAGTTGCGGGGATCGGCTAGTAAAAAATAAAATTGGCATATCGTACAGTTTTGTTCATCAGTGGAGCATCAATGTTCAATTTGTTAACAGCAAATTGGATGCGGTTTCGAATCACCGCCTCCAACAGCTAGAATCCAAAAACATGAAACAGAATGAACGTCGTGATTTAAAAGTCGGTTAAAAGGAGGCTATCAATTTCGACACGTATATGTAATTCAGAATTATACATATGTAATGCATAATTAGTATTGACTGCCTCGTTGGTGTAGTGGTTAGCATATTCGACTGCAGATCACGAGATTCCCAGGTTCCCAGGTTTGATTCCCGGGTCAGGCAAAAATTGGTAGTTGGCGGTATCCCGGAGATAGTAGTTGGCGATGTTTCACCCCCGTGCTTCGGAGAGCACGCTAATCAATCGGTCCTGATTATTATCACTATCATGTGACAATAGTCGTTAAAGCCCACCAACTTGCATTGGAGTAACGTGGCGGGTCTAAGTTCTAAATCCCTCTCTCCTATGAGAGAGGAGGCTTGTGCCCAGTTGTGGGATGTTAAAGGCTGTAGTGATGTTTGTAGTGGTATGTAATTTGCGGATAAAGTTATCGCGGGCATTGCATACATTTTATAATGATTAATTTAACAACTATATAGGTAGGTACTATACGATTCCAATAATTCATGCTTTTTACCAATCACAATAACAAAACCCTCGATTCCGTATCCGATTCGTCATCAATGCCTCCATCACCTAAATAAATCCAATACGAAAAGGAAAACAGCACATCAAACGTTGGATTTTACAAATCGCTCCGATTTGTCACGCCATCGACGCTGTCATGGACATTTTCGGAAACTTTTTCACCTCTGCTGTTAAAAGATAAATTGTCATAGTTATGGCTTCATACGTCAATGTTGAATGCCCGTGTATTTCCGTGAATAGGTATGACATATTATCTGGATCGAATCAGGAATCTATCTATGTATAATTAATAATATAAAGCAGCTTGTCCTGACTGATTGACTGACTGACTGAATGATCATCAACGCACAGCCTAAACCACTGAAGCTAGAAACTTGAAATTTTCACGGCAGCTTTCTTTAATGACGTAGGCACTAGGCACACACTAAGAAAGGATTATTGCGAATTCCACCCCTAAGGGGGTTAAATAGGGGATGAAAGTTTGTATGAAAGTCCGTCATTTTTCAAGTTAGGTATATCCATGAAAATTGGTATTTAGATTTTCTGTTAAAAATAAAGAGTTACGTGTTTAAGGAATTTCGGAAAACTACCCCCAAGTGGGTTGAATGGGGGATGAAAGTTTGTATGAAAGTCCGTCATTTTTAAAGTTAGATCAATTAAAATTGGTATATGTATTGTCGGTTAAAAATAAAGAATTACGTGTTTCAGGAAATTTGGAAGTTCCACCCCCAAGTGACATTTATAAGAATCCAAGCGGACAAAGTCACTGGTATCAGCTAGTACCTATACCTAGTAGATAATTCAGTGGTAGAATCAGTGTTATCGACATTAGCTCACTGAGTCGTGAAACTGAAGTGCCTACAGGCACAAAACTTAGCAATCGCAAAATTAGTTTGTTCCTTGTTCTTTCAAGATAAATATTTATCACTGACACAATTATTGGAATATAAAAATAATTTTTGCTATGCTTCTTAAAAAAGGTTTTATTATTTATGTTAGATTGGGAAAAAATATAATTTTCGTGTAAATGTACCGTTTATGCGTATGCCGATATGTTTTGGAGTTGTAGTCGAGTTTTACTTTTTGAACTTTATGTGGTTAAAACTTGATATATTTTATTGCAAAATTATATGGTGCACTTGCTGCATTCTACCTCTAATTCCACAGGGACAGACCATCGTCCATAAACATACTCGTAGTTTGGCCAATTCTGCAAACTTTATATTTACTTAAATGTTTCACCTCCACACACAAACTACACATCTCCTTTGCTATTAAACAATTTTGAACCATACCCGTAACGTTTTATGTTTCAAAATGGTTTACAGCAATGAATACGTTATCAATGTGGTTACAACACACGTCCCTTGGAATGTATGAAATTATTTCGAGCAGTTTTCAACTTTAAATAAATACTAGTAAATATCGATATCCGTTGCAGAATTTCAAACGATATGTGTATAGGCACTTGCCCTGCGTATACTCATAGTTAGTTTGTTTGGTATAAATTAAACGAAAGTTTACGTTTAATGAGTTGATTGTGGCCATTAGTGTTCAACTGTATATTTGTTTAATTGACTAGGAATGAAATTTAAGTAGGTAGTTATGTACCTATGCTTGTAAAATTCACCCCATTGAGGACTGGACTTAGTTCAACGAACCTCGAAGTAACAGTAAGTATCTATGTACTGGAGGGTCTATAGGCCCCACAGGTTGGATCTCAAGCGAGTCGCTAGCAGCCGCTGGATACAAATGGCGCAAGATCGTGTTTTGTGGCGATCCTTACAAGAAGCCTACCTATATTGGTTGGGAAAATTCGACAATAATGCCAAAGGATCAGATACCCCACTGTGCTTGTATGATCTCAGTCTTAGTTTAGAAGAGAACCACCTGTCATCATCATGATCAACCCATTACCGGCTCACTATAGAGCACGGGTCTCCTCTCAGAGTGAGAAGGGTTTTGGCCATAGTCTACCACGCCAGCCAAGCGGATTGGCAGACTTCACACACCTTTGAGAACGTTATGGAGAACTCTCAGGCATGCAGGTTTCCTCACGATGTTTTCCTTCACCGTTAAAGCAAGTGATATTTAAATCTATACTAATAAATAAAATTGAAGTGTCTGTCTGTAATTTCAAAATAACTACCACATATTAAGCTCATATGGTTATTTGAACGATACCATAACCGAATCACACGTTTTTAAAATTTTTGTCTGTCTGTCTGTCTGTTTGAACGGGCTAATCTTCGGAACGGCTGAACCGATTTTGACGGGACTTTCACAGACAAGTAGAGGATTAACCAAGGAGTAACATAGGCTACTTTTTTAACCGACTTTCAAAAAAGGAGTTGTGTTGAAATCGGTAAATACAGTTAAAAACGCCCTGATAGGTATTTTCGCTGCGCGCGATCGCGACGGCCGACGCGGACGCTCGCGCTCCCCGCGCCGCGCCACGCGCCCCTGCGCCCTGCGCCCGCCGTACGCGGTACCGCGGTACGCCGCCGCGCGGCGGGGGGCGGGTGGACCAGAAATCTACTTATCCCTCAGGATTTGTGAAAAATCGAAATTCACGCGGGCGAAGCCGCGGGCAAAAGCTAGTACTTAATACGCACATAACTCCGAAAAGTTAGAGGTGCGTGCCCCGGGATCGAACCCACGACCTCCGATTAGAAGTCGGTTGTCCTAACCACTAGGCTATCATAGCTTTTAAACCACCTGTACGTGATTATAATAGCAGGGATACAACCTTCAGTAATGAGGTAGGTATGCGACTCAGAGAGGGCTCCAACAGACAGGTCATCAAACTGAAAATAAAGCACTAAAGCACTCGTAAACGAACTTTGTTAATTAACAGTAAACACGGGTAAGACCGAGTCGGCTCTAAGATCAAATACTTCTTAACAGAGTCAAAGTTTTGCTTTGATGGAAATTGTGTTAGCGAATATCTTGAGATCTTAAGATTATTGTAGTAAAAAAATCATGACTGTAATAGGTATTTTAAATGCAAAAGTGTTGTTTGTTGTTGGTTTGTTCTTCTATCACGCCACAACAGAGCTTTCTAATCGACGTAAATTTTGCGTGGGGTTTACTTGAGAACTTCAAGAGTGATATATATTACACTTTTTATCACGGGACCGGATCGGATTTAGGTCGTTCGTATATTACTCCAATAAGTTGGAGACTTACAGAGCGAAAAGTGAGATATAATATATGATGGAATTCGGAAACGAAACACTATAACGTAAGAGAAAAGTGGATTTAAAAGCTGTGTTATGGTCTACATCCAACTACAGCTTAACCTAAAACAGCTTCAGTGAAAACTTTGTGCAATAAAATTTCAATACACATAGTACCTATAGTTGGGATATTACAAACGTGCGAACTGAGTCATAAGTAATTTTTATCGGACTTCTCGCTCGCACATACAGGCCTTATGAAACTGGAACCTGTTTCTCTGGTGTTGTGTATAACAGTAAAAAAGGATTTGTCGATAGTCGATAACAGTGGGTCATCAACTATAATCGCGACTCAATTAAAGACCTAAACTGAACTGAATCGCTATTTCGTACCATGAACTCTTTTATCCGACCAATAGATGTCATGACGTCATGACGTCTATTATAGACGATATTATAGACGAAACAAAAACCTAGTATAAAAATACAGAAACAAAAAGATACTTCATGGTACGAAATCAATGCGATTTATTTTAGGCACCGATATTGAATAGCATCGGAATTGGATCGTTAGATTAAAGATTGTAGTAGGCCTTCAGGTTGTAAAGAGCGAGAGAGAGCCATCACCACCCTATATGATCATTATGTTTTATGGCTCAGTTAGCACGTTTGTAATATCCCAACTATAGGTATCTGTATGCACCGACGAATGGAACTGATATCAGCAGGGAAGCTGTTTAAAGGCTCTACTGTTAAAGTTTTAGAGTAAGTAAACGTTAAAAGTGCTTGAATCTGTCAAGTAGTGGAGACGTAAATCGTGATGTTTTCTCAAGTTAATTTCCATATTTAATAACAGATTTACATACCTCAAAGTCTACAGCGTTAACTAATTGATAGTTGTATCCAGCATCTAATGACTAAAATGTGGCTAATTCTGCTTTACAAAAAAAAATCTCTAAACTAAATGACACGTTTAAAAATAGTGTTATCCTTTTCCACAGGGAGCATTGTGAAAGAGATAGGAATAGATTTAAACTGCCATTTTAGTTCAGTTTAGAGATTGTTTAAAACCGTTTAAGACTGAATTTGTTAAATGCATCAATCAATTGTGTTAAATGTGTCGATTCCGACTTTATGAGTGGTTTAAAAAGATTTTAATTTCTCAAAAAAGAACATTACTGTTACTTACAATGAGATTATGTAGTAAACTAATTTAGTATTTAAGAAAGCATGCATTACATTACAGTATAAGTTTTTTTTTTCTTAAAAACTATTATCTGTTCGGTTAGGAGGTACTAATTTAATCTAAATTATATGTACAATTTTATATAATTTATACGTTTTAATACAATTTAACTGCATTATGTACTAATATTCTGTAGATGAGTTATACAATTTTAGTAATAACATGTATAGACCAGAGTAATTCCCTTCAAAAATAATAAAAAGTAAAGAAAAATCACAGTAGGATGAAACCCATTGGAAAGGGAGGAGAATATAATAAGAATTAAAGGAAAAATAATTTACGGGCGATCTGAGCTAGGGAAAAAAAATTGGGGGAGTTTTAAGGGTAAAAAACGGTTTATCTCGATTTCCGACAAAACTACAAGTCCTATGGAAAAAAGTCCAATGGCAAAGTTGTAGATAATAAAAAGATCAACAACTTTTGTATTTACACTTTTTTCATTTAACCTCAAAATGTATGTGAAAAACTCAAAAAAGGAGTTGTGTTGAAATCGGTAAATACAGTTAAAAACGCCCTGATAGGTATTTTCGCTGCGCGCGATCGCGACGGCCGACGCGGACGCTCGCGCTCCCCGCGCCGCGCCACGCGCCCCTGCGCCCTGCGCCCGCCGTACGCGGTACCGCGGTACGCCGCCGCGCGGCGGGGGGCGGGTGGACCAGAAATCTACTTATCCCTCAGGATTTGTGAAAAATCGAAATTCACGCGGGCGAAGCCGCGGGCAAAAGCTAGTACTTAATACGCACATAACTCCGAAAAGTTAGAGGTGCGTGCCCCGGGATCGAACCCACGACCTCCGATTAGAAGTCGGTTGTCCTAACCACTAGGCTATCATAGCTTTTAAACCACCTGTACGTGATTATAATAGCAGGGATACAACCTTCAGTAATGAGGTAGGTATGCGACTCAGAGAGGGCTCCAACAGACAGGTCATCAAACTGAAAATAAAGCACTAAAGCACTCGTAAACGAACTTTGTTAATTAACAGTAAACACGGGTAAGACCGAGTCGGCTCTAAGATCAAATACTTCTTAACAGAGTCAAAGTTTTGCTTTGATGGAAATTGTGTTAGCGAATATCTTGAGATCTTAAGATTATTGTAGTAAAAAAATCATGACTGTAATAGGTATTTTAAATGCAAAAGTGTTGTTGTTGGTTTGTTCTTCTATCACGCCACAACAGAGCTTTCTAATCGACGTAAATTTTGCGTGGGTTTACTTGAGAACTTCAAGAGTGATATATACTTATTACACTTTTTATCACGGGACCGGATCCCCTTTAGGTCGTCCGTATTTACTCCAATAAGTTGGAGACTTACAGAGCGAAAAGTGAGATATCTATTTTGACAAATATGATGGAATTCGGAATCGAAACACTATAACGTAAGAGAAAAGTGGATTTATAAGCTGTTGTATGGTCTACATCCACTAACTACAGCTTAACCTAAAACAGCTTCAGTGAAAACTTTGTGCAATAAAATTTCAATACACATAGTACCTACCTATAGTTGGGATATTACAAACGTGCGAACTGAGTCATAAGTAATTTTTATCGGACTTCTCGCTCGCACATACATCATCATCATCATCATGATCAACCCATTACCGGCTCACTACAGAGCACGGGTCTCCTTTCAAAGTGAGAAGGGTTTTGGCCATAGTCTACCACGCTGGCCAAGCGGATTGGCAGACTTCACACACCTTTGAGAACGTTATGGAGAACTCTCAGGCATGCAGGTTTCCTCACGATGTTTTCCTTCACCGTTAAAGCAAGTGATATTTAAATACTTAAAACGCACATAACTCCGAAAAGTTAGAGGTGCGTGCCCGGGATCGAACCCACGACCTCCGATTAGAAGTCGGTCGTCCTAACCACTAGGCTATCACAGCTCGCACATACAGGCCTTATGAAACTTGAACCTGTTTCTCTGGTGTTGTGTGTAACAGTAAAAAAGGATTTGTCGATAGTCGATAACAGGTTGTAAAGAGCGAGAGAGAGCCCTCACCACCCTATATGATCGTTATGTTTTATGGCTCAGTTCGCACGTTTGTAATATCCCAACTATAGGTATCTATATGCACCGACGAATGGAACTGAGTGCTTAGTCTAAGTTTGAAGCGCTCCAAAACTAAAAGTATACTAGAAGTATACTATTGATCGAATCACAAATGACTTCACAGCAAAATGAACCCAAAGACTCTTATTTTAGGTCCATTTTACTCTGAAATCATGGTGATTCGATCAATAGTATACTTATAGTATACTAAAAAGTTTTGGAGCGCTCCAAACTTAGACTAAGCACTCTGATATCAGCAGGGAAGCTGTTTAAAGGCTCTAGTGTTAAAGTTTTACAGTAAGTAAACGTTAAAAGTGCTTGAATCTGTCAAGTAGTGGAGACGTAAATCGTGATGTTTTCTCAAGTTAATTTCCATATTTAATAACAGATTTACATACCTCAAAGTCTACAGCGTTAACTAATTGATAGTTGTATCCAGCATCTAATGACTAAAATGTGGCTACTAGCGGCACGCTATGATGGCCGGTTTGACGTTTGTCCGCTCATGAAGTTCCGTATTAATTGATAACGACTTTGAAGGAAATAATTGTATTACTTTATTGACGATAGTGATGTGCAGAGATTCATAAATTTTATCGAATGTAGTTTTAGGTTTAGGACTCAAAATTTATTTATTAAACTAGCCGACCCCCGCGACTTCGTCCGCCTGGATATAGGTTTTATAAAGGATCGGATTGGATGCCATAATCCTTTTTTGTACCTAAACTAAATGTAGCCTAAGTTATTCCTTATAACATCACCAGAAAGTTCCATCAAAATCGATCCAGCCGTTTCGGAAATTAGCTGGAAAAAATAGACAGATCGACAAACATAAATTTAAATGCACACCAGTTTAAAATAAGCCGTACGTTCAAAGATCCGGGTCCCAAGTTATTTGAACCCAATAAATGCCTGTCATTTCTGAACTAAAAAACCTATGACCTTGAAATATTTATGGAACAATATATAAAGTACTATCTTTCTAACAAAAAAAGAATGAGTAAAATCGAACAACGCGTTAATGAATTACAGCTAAATACACGTTTTAACTTTCATCCCCTCTCCCAAGGGAACCGTGCTGAATTTCGGGATAAATAGTATCCTATAACCTACCTCGGAGTATAAACTCAAATCGTACCAAGTTTCATTCGAAACCATTCAGTAGTTTCGGCGTGATGCGCGGCCAAGATACAGACAGACAGACAGACAGACAGACAGACAGACAGACAGACAGACAGACAGACAGACAGACAAAAATGAAAAAAATTGCAGTTTTGGTTTCAGTATCGATTATAGAGTGCCCTCCATTAAAAATTTTCAAAATATCTTCAATGTACAGAATTGGATCTGTTACAGTTTTATTATATTATAGATTGATTTCTTAAATGTATACAAGTGTAGAAAAATCAGTTTGCACCATTTAAGGGGTGAATGTACTTGTGAATATGAACAATTTTCACTATGTGGACAAACCTCTGAAATCGCAAAAAAATATCAATAAATTTTTAAAAATGGAATCTAATACGATCGTCACATAGGATCGCTGGCTAGCACAACTACTACCTCCGGCAAACTCGCGTCAATGCTCAATGCAAAACAAAGCAGTTTCGAATTGACGTTGCTTCGAAAAGTATAAACTGTCAGTGCAATGCGATTGTGATATAGTTTTGACCTGGCTTTGGATTTCAAATATTGATACTGCATTACTGTTGACCCTTGCTCGTTAATTTGGACTCTGTTCAAGCCCTTTGTTGTGGATTTCGTCGATATGACCGAACGTACGCAGAGAACTGTTCTAAATAGTCAGACACGTGAGTTCGTAATACGCCTTCGTAACTATTTCGATCGTGAAGCTCAAAATGGAGGGCCAATTTTACCTATAACGTCAGTGGTTGAACGCGTAGCTGATGCGCTTAATATTGGACAACGAACTGTTAGACGGATAACTAAAAAAAAATATGGCGAGACTGGCACAGAAGAAAATAAACTTCACACACCAAAAAAGAGAAAACGAGCAAAACCAGTCGTAGGCATCGATAGCTTTGATGCCGATGCTATCCGAAGACATGTTTACGGCTACTATTTACAGAAGGAGTATCCAACAAGAAAAAAGTTGGTGCATTCACTGAAGGAAGCTGGATTATTCTTCGGTGGGGAAAGTTCTTTAACGAAGATTTTGAAGACCATTGGATTTCGATACAAAAAATGTAACAAACGCAAAATATTGATGGAAAGATTTGATATAGCGATGGCAAGGTATACTTTTTTACGGCAAGTGAAAGAAATCAAAAATTGGCAAAATGTTGTGTTCTTGGATGAAACATGGCTTAATGCTAACCATACTGTAGGCCGTTCTTGGAACGATGACACAGCAGCATCTACTTCCAAAGTTCCTGTAGGAAAAGGATCGCGACTTATAATTTGTCACGCCGGAACCATCAACGGGTTTGTCGAAGGTTCTCTCATGGCTTTTGCGTCAAAAACCACTGGAGACTATCATGAAGACATGAATGGAGAAAAGTTTACTGAATGGTTTACCTCAATGTTGTGTAGCCTCCCTGAACCATCTATTATAATTATGGACAACGCCCCATACCACTCGATGCAAATTGACAAGCCACCTGCCCAATCCCAAAAGAAAGCTGATATCGTCGCATGGCTTCGTAAAAATGGCGTAGATGCAAACATGAATATGTTAAAAGCGGAATTAGTACGTCTTTTAAAAGAAAACAAACCAACCAAGATCCGATACGTCATTGACGAAATAGCATTAGAACATGGGCACAGAGTTATACGGTTACCGCCTTACCATTGTGAGTATAATGCGATTGAGTTGGTGTGGGCTCAAATTAAGGGATATGCTGCAAGACACAATACAGAACCCCCATTTACCACAAAAAAAATGCTAAAATTATTAGAAGAAGCTTGTGAACATGTGACTAAAAGAGACTGGGAAAAGGTTGTGAATAGAACTGTTAAATTAATAAGGGAAGATTATGAAAGAGATGTGAAAATAGATAATATTATAGAAAACGAACATATAATTATTAATGTATGTGATGATAGCAGTGACGACAGTGAAAATAGTAGTATGGACGAATCTGATTAATTATGGCCTTTTGTGGCACCTTTTTTGGTATCTTTTGTATTCATATGTTTCTTGTGTGCATATAAAGTATGTATATTCATTTTCGTTCAAATATTCAGTTCGTTCAAATAAATTAAATAAACATATACATTTTTGTTTTATTAAACCTATTTAATCAGGTACAAAAACAAAACTTAATTGTTTTTTGTTCGAGAATAAATTGACATTCCACATCACTATTGTAATGTGTCAAACCGGCCATCATAGCGTGCCGCTAGTATAATTCTGCTTTACAAAAAAGACAGAAGAAAGACTTTACGAGTTGTTTAAAAAGATTTTTATTTCTCAAAAAAGAACATTACTGTTCACTTACAATGAGATTATGTAGTAAACTAATTTAGTATTTAAGAAAGCATGCATTATATTACAGTATAAGTTTTTTTTTTTCTTAAAAACTATTATCTGTTCGGGCCGCACTGCGAAATTTATTCGCGCGAATTTTTTCGCAAAATTCTGTGACATATGGGAATGTATGAAGCTGCACGCACATGCGATTTAAAATTCGCGAGAAAAATATATCAAAATGCGGAATATAAACCGCGCGAATAAAATTCGCGCGAATAATTTTCGCAGTGCGGCCCCGCTCTTACCGTCATCGCATTATGTATCCGGAAAATCGGATATCTATGAATTCGAAACAGACGGGCGCGGCGTAGCAAAATTTCGCTTCTGATTTACCCACGACTCCTGTGTCACGAGTGTGAATCGCGATTTATTGAGGTGTGCTTTCAGAGTTATTAGCGTTCCCGCTTGTGGGCTCTATTGAGGTCGAATGTTGGATACCGATGCTAATCAAAACAGACTCTGTACTATAGTTAATTAATTCTACTTGTTGCGCCCCGCGGTGTTACCTGCAATGAATAAGCAAGCGATCAAAGCACGTAAGACACAAATGAGAACACTCCTAACATCCAAAGTTTAACTAATTTGGCGAAAGAAGGCGTTGTTTTAATGCCCACAGGAACACTTTTTTCCGCGATAAAAAGTAGCCTTTGTTACTCTCCGTCCTTTCAACTATCTCTATGTCAAAAATCAAGTCGCTTGGTTGCGTAGTTAGGGCGTGAAAGAAAGACAAACAAACAAACACACTTTCGCATTTATTATATTAGTACGATTTATCTCCTGCCTCGTTTGTCTAGCTAGTTCGTTGTGGATTTAGCCTGTTTGGTTGTAAATCATGAGGTCCTGTAGTCATTAAACCGTTTGAGCCAAGAAGTTATTGGGTTTTTCATGAAAAATTCTCAGTACTTACCAGAACGCAGTTGGGAACGTGGTGTTGTTTACACCAACGTTCGTGAGAAGAGGACGTATGCGCCTGATTACACTTTGGTCGTGTTGCATTGCCTACTACTACGAGAGCGAGGGAATAGAGAGTGCACCTGTCTTTGCACACACACTTGTGCGTATATCTCCTACGTAGGTACTAGGCTGGTGTAGTTGGTTGGTTAAAATTGACCGCCGTGACCGAATTGCTTTGGAGCGAACATATTTATCGCGACGTTTTCAAGTATCGCTTATTTATTTTAGATTGTCACGTAACTGTAAGATCCAACGTCCACCAGTGGGACCAAGGCACAGTGTCTTTTGTCATAAATTTAACTTTATTTTCTTTAGCATACGATTGAAATGGGTATAATCAAAACAAAACATGAAGGAGACTCCGAAGATTGTGCTAATGCAAATTGGAAACTATCTTTTTTCACGAAATAACTTCATTATAGTTGTAAAAAAATTAGCAACAGCGAAAAATTTTATTCGTAGGTAATTTTGAAAATTTCGTCGGTAATTAAGCGACTTAAAGCGCTCGTGTTTCATTGAGATAAAAGTGGACATAAATCAGCCGTGAAGTGATCCAGTCCGCTTTGCCGGTTATAAAGCGCTTGCTTGGATAAAACGTACCTGATATTATTTTCGTTGGAATTTTTGTTCAAGGGAATTAATGACTGCCTCGTTGGTCTAGTGGTTAGCATATTCGATTGCATATCACGAGATCCCGGGTTCGATTCCTGGGTTGGATAAATAATTGGGTTTTTCTGTCAAGAAATTCTCAGTGCCAGCCCGGAGTTGGTAGTTGGCGGTGTTTCACCACCGTGCCTCGGAGAGCACGTTAAGCAGTCGGTCCCGGTTATTATCACTATCATGTGAAAATAGTCGTTAAATCCCGCCAACCCGCATTGGAGCAGCGTGGTGGGTCTAAGCTCAATATCACTCTCTTCTATGAGAAAGGAGGCCTGTGCCCAGTATTAAATTGACGTTCAAAAAGTGTACAGTGTACCAATTTTGAATAAAGTTTATTCGAATTGAAAAATTTGAATTAGTGGGACGTTATGAGGAAATGTGGTCCAAGAGACTTTTGAAAATTAGGTATTTGAAAAAACTATCGTTGTCGCGTTCGACCGTCCCGCGCCTCAAATTCGTGCAATAAGGACAACTGCAAATCCGACTCAATAGCCGTAAGTAAGAAGTCATAATTCGAGGTTTGGCTCTCTAGTGTTTCCTCCTCCAATATTGGACCAATTTAAAAGATATTTCGTAAACTGAATACTAAGGATATATACTGTGTCCCTATGTTTTGCTTTTTTCATTATGAATTGTCAAATTTGGCCTCTGTTGAAAGCGATCTAAAATAGGCAATTTTGAGCATTTTGTAACGGTTCTAGTGCTTATAAAAATAATGTAACGTGGTGTCGCCAGGTATGGACCAGGCACCAGTAGCTGACCACCTTCACCGTTTTTAACAAAAATAAGAGCTAGATTAGAGTTTTACCGCTGGCAACATTTAAACCATGTAGAATAGGGATCTGTTTGTCATATTGACAAATATCATATGAAACGGCCATTTTGTTTTAAAATGGCAAGGCGAACAAAATGTTGTGTGCAAATATCTTTCGATTTCAATAGTTTTCTTAAGCAAATCGCTAAGAAGGTAAATAAACGTTTTGATCGATGGATTCTCGTTTCTGATTAAAATGTAAATTTACAATGATTAAATCACTTAGATATAAACTTTAAAACAAGCTTGTGAAGGAATAAATGCGACATACAGTTATTTTCAAGTTTTAGAGGGGATGTCCATTACTGGATCGGAAACACATCAAAAATCCAGTCATGGACCTATCTATTCTTATCATTTAAACACAATTACAAGTCAAAATTAAACTTGTATAGTTTAACTAGCTTCTGCCCGCGTGAATTTCGGTTTTTTAACCCCCGACGCAAAAACGACGGGGTGTTATAAGTTTGACGTGTCTCTCTCTCTCTGTGTGTGTGAGTGTGTGTCTGTCTGTTCCCCTGTAGCGCTCAAACGGATGAACCGATTTGAATGCGGTTTTTTTTTGTTTGCAAGGTGAAATAGTCGAGTGTTATTAGCTATGTTTGATGAAAATCAAGATGGCCGCCACCACAAAATGGCGAATGTCGGGGGTTTTTAAAATTTTTAATTTATACTTGTCACAAATCCCAAGGGAATCGTGGATTTCCGGTTCCCGTTCCCGCTCCCTTATGCAACTTTTATATCTACTTTCAAAGAGGTTTGCTATAGTAATCTACCTATAACCGTAGCTATAGATTTTGGTTTTTTCAAAATCCCGTGGGAACTGTGGATTTTTTCAGGATAAAAAGTAGCCTATGTACATGGCATAATCTATCTCCATCAAAATTTCAGCCAAATCGGTTCAGTTCGGTATAGTAGAAGGATTGCATCTTAAAATTTTTTTTCCTTCAAATCTTATCAAGTTGGGTGTCAAATTAAAGGGGTTGAAAAGGTGATTCCGAAAATATAATTTTTTTGACTAAAAAATATTGTGATCAAAATCATCAAAAGTGAAAGAGAAAAAAAATTATCACGCAGTTGATATTTTTTATTTTTTAACAATATTATACTTGTTTTAAAAAAATTATTATGGTTTCCATGTAAAAAAAAATCTGATGGGTGGGAAAGGGTTAAAAAATTAATACCTATTATTGTAGTTCCATTTAGATGCGCCACTTTTAACATTTTTTAGAAATGTAGGTATGAGCTCAAAGGAGCTTAGAAAAAACAAAGAGTTCCCGCGGGATTATAATAAACCTAAATCCACGTGGACGAAGTCACAGGCATCCGCTTGTATGCAATATGGGGCCTAGCTCTATATTAACACAAAATAAACAAGTGTTAATAGTAAAACGTGTCATACGAGTAGCTATGAATGAGGAACCTTCTTTCACCTAATAAGAAGATTCTCCATAGCTAAGGATCACGTTTTGCCCTCTTGGACAGTGTCCAAGTAATTATTACGCAAGAAGAAAGGAAACCTTTTACAGGTAACAGGCCTAGAAAAACACGTCTTATTCATCTTTTCAAAAAACAGGCGAAAATTCCTCGCTGCTTATGTGAGCAGTATCGTGCTGCATCAGGATTAAAGAGCTGGGACTCAGAGGTCCGTGATTCAATCTAAGCTTGGTACCAAAAATATGAAGTCATAGTGAACAGTTCCCGAATCCCTTTAGTTTAGGTGGGTAGTACCCTACACTCTACAGCATCAGGATTAAGAAGTTGAAGCAAATAAAAAATTATGGAACCATTTTGTAAACGTCCTCAAATAGACAAGTGTCAAATTGAAATGTGACGAACCTTGGTTGTTTCTACGTAACTTTGATATTTATATATTATTCGAAATAATCAAGGAGCGGATCAACAAATTCTTTAAAAGCCGGCAACGTATTAGTGGTTCCTTTGGTGATGCAAATGTTCATGGGCAGCGGTAATCACTCAACATCAGGTGACCCGCTTGCTCGTTTGCCCACAATCCATATAAAATAAAACAAGAGATAAAGTTCGTAAACTAAAACCCATCATCATCATCATCATGATCAACCCATTACCGGCTCACTACAGAGCACGGGTCTCCTCTCAGAGTGAGAAGGGTTTTGGCCATAGTCTACCACGCTGGCCAAGCGGATTGGCAGACTTCACACACCTTTGAGAACGTTATGGAGAACTCTCAGGCATGCAGGTTTCCTCAAGATGTTTTCCTTCACCGTTAAAGCAAGTGATATTTAAATACTTAAACTAAAACCCGACTACTCATTATAGTATACAAGTATAAATTTAAAATTTAAAAAACCCCTGACATTCGCCATTTTGTGGCGGCGGCCATCTTGGATTTGCATAGTGCTATTCTACTAGTCAAGTCCTTTCATTTGATACCCATATTAAGGCAGTTGTGATAAAATATGTAATCCGCCATTTTATAGCGACGGCCATGTTGGTTCGATTTTCATCACATCAAACATAGCTAACAACACTGTCGACTAATTCACCTTTCAAACGAAATAAAACTGCATTCAAATCGGTTCACCCGTTTGAGCACTACAGGGGAACAGACCGACACACACCCACACACATACACACACCCTCACACATACACACACAGACACATCAAACTTATAACACCCCTTCGTTTTGCGTCGGGGATTAAAAATAATAATTTAGAAAAACGTGTATTCAATTGTGTACTAATGGAAGAAAAGGCGGGGCAAGCGGCTAGTGGTGCCATCTGTTATGTCTATCTAAAACTAACTTAATATTCCAATTTAGCTGTGCGAACGTCACTTCTCGATTATAAAAAATTTTCGCATATAAAATGTAGCCTATGTCACCCCCAAACTATAACAACGAATCAATTAACACCTCATTCATCAACATTGGCCCAGTAGCTTAGGTGCTTCGCTAGAACAAAAAATTGAATACAAACATACATACATAGACTACAAAAATCATAACCCTTCCTTTTGGCTTTGCAGTAATCGGATAAAAACGAACTGTCCATCACTGGGTGTCCATAACTGGATTTAGACTGTCCATCATAAGCATTTTTACATATTTCAGTTGATCGTTTTTAGGTTTCCATATTTCAAAACTCATTCGACTATTTCTAAATTTTAGCAGTTAGTGAGAAGCTCTGTATATCTGAGTATATCATTGTAAAATTATAACACTCTAGATTAAATAATAAAAAAGTTATAGCTCCTCATGTTTGACTCGGCGCTTAACCCTGTCCATAACTGGTGCCACCACGTTATCTTCAAAAAGAAAAACATAGCGACATAGAAGAGGTTGATATTTATTTTATTGTAAAAACTCATTGCTTTAAGATCATAAACCAGGGAGAAAACACGCGAGAACGTTTGTATGGAAAAAAGAGCAACCGCGTTTCCTCTTAAAGGCTGTAGTGGTGGTGGGTTGGAATTAATGATACGGAGGACGTGAAACTGCATAAGTACTTATGCAATATTAGGGAAGGAATGAGACGTCTTGAAGAGGTTTAAAAGTAAAAAGTTCGTAAAACAGACTAGGGAAAAGGGCAGAGGAAAAAGGTCAGGTCAGAAGAAGTCGATTTAAAAAATCCGCTAGCTCGACTCGCTTTTTTATGAGGGTGAATTGATGATGTTTTAGTGCGTATTCGAATTTTTAGAGTTTAGTGACCTACCCCGGCTTTCCACGGGTAGTAGGTCACTAAATTACCTGCTACTATTCTGCCATACATTGTTTTGTTATATATCAAAGGGATTAGGCTTTTCCGACATTTTCAACGATTATCGTCATATTTCAACCAATTTACACAAAACCTTAACAAATTATACACTTAAACTTTTCTCATGAATCACTCTGTCTATTGGTGAAAACCGCATGAAAATCCGTTCAGTACCTAGTTTTTGAGTTTATCGCAAACAGATAGACAGACAGACGTGGCGGAGGACTTTGTTTTATAATATAGTTTGCCTTTTATGATGGTCAAACTTTAATGGTAACCGTAAAGTAACTTTAACTGTCTATGGCGCAACTGACCCAGAGGTAGGTACTTACAAAGTTGAAAAGCGTTGATTTTCATAGCCCTTTGATGTTCTCTATAAACCCGAACGATGTATTATTAAACGAAACAATACTATTATGTTGAAACAACGCTAAACAAAACAACTAATTGTTCCAAATATAACTCATTCGTATCAAACACACTGAAGCTTAAATAACCCGAATATACATACCTACTTAGTTGAATATTGTGTCGTAAATCGTGATTATGATTTGTGAACTATAAAGTTCACAAATCCACCATAACTTTGTTCACGATAATTAACTCCAGTAAAGCGATTTCAGATACTTTTAGTAAGTTCGCAATGTAATGCAATCAACTGACGCCTAAACAACTAAAGATGTTGCGGGCCGACCGCCACTCGTAAAGTCAGTGCCTCGAGTTTTGCATGCTTTACACTGGCAGTTTAAAAAATAATAGGTAAATACTAAACCATTAATAATATCAAGTATAAAATTTAAAATAGATATTGGTATTGGATTGTGTTTAGGTAGTATAATAATAGTGCTAAGTTTTCGATAGCGGCCCTCTTACACCCGTTATGGTTGAATCTATTCTATATCTTAAATCATGATTATGATTTGTGAATGCTCACAATCCACCATAACTTTGTTCACGATAATGAACGCCAAAAGCGATTTCAGATACAATCCGAAACTATAGGCACAAAATTTCTCATTAATTCGCCATTCAAGCAATTGAGTTTCGCCTAATGACTTGCCGCGAATCGATATTTGTTTCAGATATTCGTGATTTACGGGTTGATTGGTTAGCATTCCACTTTGGAACGGTTCGATTATTCAATTAATGAAATATCGGCTGACTACCGACGTATCGGTTTTGACAACCTCTGTTGCGCTAGAATCGTGAACTTATAAACGGGAGGTTCCGGGTTCGATTCCCGGCTTTTAGAGTGCTACTGAAAAATAAATCTTGATCAAAATCTTGATTCTTGATTGAATTAAAAATCTTGATAGAAAAATCCAATAACCTAAATAAATAAATAAATGAACTTCTATTTTTTGGTCCCCTTACTACGAGTAGGTACCTCCTCGGTTTTGATCGGCCTGGCGCGATGGTAAGCGACAGTCTTATAAACAGGATGTCCCGGGTACGTTTCCCGGATTTTAGGGCGCTACTGAAAAATTGTTGACAAAAAAAATTTAATAACTTTCCATTTTTTAACTCGACCCAGGATTCGAACCCAGGATTTCATGAGCCGCAGCCAAACAAAGTAGCACGAGACCACCGAAGTAAAATCGTAAAAAGAGTAAGGAGGAGAAACACGAACCATATAAACGCTGAGTCATAGGTCACATTGATAACGATTTCGTCGTCGTCGTCGTCCTTAACCGATAGACGTCCACTGCTGGACATAGGTCTCTTGTAGGGACTTCGACACGTCACGGTCTTGTGCCGCCTGTATCCAGCGACTTCCTACGACTTTTTTGATGTCGTTGGTCCACTTAGTGGGGGTCTGCCAACACTGCGTTTTCCGGTGCGAGTTCGCCATTCTAACCTTGGGACCTCCACGTCTATTGATTCTTCGGACTATGTGCCCCGCCCAGTGCCACTTCAGTTTTGCAATTTGTTGAGCATTGTCGGTGACTTTGGTTCTTCTATGGATCTCCTCATTTCTGATTTGGTCGCGTAGAGAAACTCCGAGCATAGCTCTCTCCATCGCTCGATAACGATTTAGTCTATAAAATATAAAGTGCAACACGCCGAATGGACAACAACAGACTTTAGACCAACAAAAGACTCTATACCGAGCCTCGTGACCTAGTCCCAATCAACGCCTAACGAGGAAACTACCACACACTACTACATCGACACAGTAACAAACTCAGGACAGGCTTGTTAACAGGACACTGTTCGCATACCAAACACCTTTTCTTTATACATATAACCGGCAACCCTTTATGCAGAACACGCATAGAGGCGACTAGACATGTATCGTTTAAATGGTGGGGTCAAACCGACCACGCAAAACCTACATTGGCTTCTTAACAACACTTCCTGAAGTCCTCGCCAGTAATTTAGTTTTGAAAAGAGCTGAGTATGTTGCTATCTCGTCTAGCATAATCCGCTTTCCAAATCTATGGTAGTCTTGACTTGTCATAAGAACTATAAAGTTGAAATTAATTTTGAAGTTCGCGAGTTCTGTCTCGTTTTTCGTTTAATCTTCGTTCAACGCATCCAAACAATTCAATTTAGGGATAATATAATCTGCCGAAACGCGTGCAAATTCCACATTTTAGGCTTATTGCTCCTATGCTATTCCTGTGCGTCACATATTGATGGCTAAATGGATAGTGGCAAATCCGATTAGAAATTCGACATGCTTTTCCAAATTCAACCGAAATTCCGATACTAGCAGTATCAGTCAATAGGCTACTTATATTGCCTGATTGATTGCATCCTTTCAGTAGCTAAAAGAGACTTATTACTAGCAGCTTATGCTTCTTCTTTTTCGGGCGAGCTTGGGCGTCCAAAGGGAAGAATTAACATTCTATAGCTGTCCATAGAAAAGATTGAGCCTATTCTTGACGCTATGACAGCTAGAGAAGCTTGATGACAGTGTGACCATTTGTGGCAGATCTTGGATTAAGAAAGTGGCAGATTGTGGCAGATTTCAAGGAAATGTGCCACAATCTGCCACTTTCTTAAATCGTCAGTTTATTCTGCCAGAGTTATTTCGGAGCCAAATGGCAGAAATCTGCCACAAATGGTCACACTGCTTGATGGTCAGACGATAGTAGCCAATGTGCGCGCGGTATGTATATGTAGTTTTCAAGATATGGACTGTTAAGTATGTGGTGAAGTCGCTTTAGCTTTCAATCATACACAGGATCCCTACTAATTTTTTAGTTGTTTTTTAGTTTACCTGAAGAGTGACACAGGCTACGATTTTTTCCCGGAAAAAAAAGGTTTCCCGTAGGACTTTTGAAAAACCTAATACGCGGACGAAGTCGCGGGCAAAAGCTAGTCTTTTATATTATCGCTTGTTATTTTCTGTGTAGTTAAATTGATTTTGACCTCTCATAAAATAATGGTCTTAAACTTCGATTAAAAAGCTTTATTTCAATTTAAAACGTTGTATAAAGTCGATATTTATTAGAGCAAAAGAGATTTTAAATCTACCGCTAGTTATTAATTTTGTGTGTGATTAAATTAAGCAATTAATAATGTACACGAGCCGCCGACTTGATACGGCTTTATAATGCGCTATTTAAATTAATAGAGCTCATTATAACCGGGAGGTTTATTTAATTAAAATAGGATTTTAGTCTGTTATACTTTAAATCCATGCAGCGGTAGATTTTTACCACCTTAAAAAAGTGTTGACAATTATGACGTATTTTATATAATAATTTAATTTAAATAATATAGCAATGTCCGTCTCTAGTTTGCAAGCTATCTCTATGTCGAATTTCGTGAAAATCGGTTCAGTGGTTAGGCCGTTTTTTCCCAAATATCAAGAAGTTTGATTTTTAAGAAATATAAATTTGTATTATATTAAACAAATAATATTATCCAAGAAACCCTAAATATTATAATATTTCCTAAATAAAATGTAGATAGCCTATAGGCTATCTACTATAATTCCCTGTACAAATTCCGTCAAAATCGTTTCAGCCGTTCAATCAGACGGATAGACAAAATATTGTTTGGGTAATGCTATCGTTCAAAATGAGCTTAATAAGAAAATGTTATTACGAAATAACTGACTTCGACTTTACATAATATAAAGGTATATAGGGGGAATGTGGTATGAAAGAGCCAAGTTTTGAAAGAGCCACTATGAATTTCGCGGTAGTTTTCGAACGAATGATTCATGAATTATAATTTTAAGATAGCTGCACTGACTAGATGTCACCCACAAACATTTGACACTTCATTGAAAATAAATGGGGTCGGTGCAACGTACTAAAGATTTTGTCGTCCTAAAGTAAGTTTTTGAGTACATTTTATTTGTTTTTTGACGTTTACAACTATCAATCTAGCAGTAATATGATTACACTATAACTTTATGGATACTATGGCCTTACAATAGCATATTTATTTTTTCGTGTATAGTTTTGATTTCGTACTACTTTTTGAGATTACATTTCTTAGGAGAATATGTTTTGAAAGAGCTGGGCTACTGTGCTATGAAAAAGCCGGCTCTTTCATAACCGGCTTTTTCAAAACTTATTTTTCATTACAATTTAAAACCTATATTTATTAATTATAATGAATAATTACATTATTTTTTAACCGACTACCAAAAAGGAAGATATTCTCAATTTGGCGTGTAATTTTTTCTATGTATGCACATCGTTTTCTCTAAGTTTTCTGCACTGATTCACGTAATTTTTTTGTTAATCATTAGAAAAGTTTGCTAGGTGGTCTTATCTAAAAAAATTGACTACAACTCCTCAATCCTGACTTCAGAAAGACTGACGGGTATAATAATTATAAGAAAACGAAGAATGAGCAACGTTGCCTTACTTCAACATGCTTATATACAAACAAAATTTATTTTTATACTTTGTAGTGACGTTTGAAGTAGAGGTTTTCAATAGAATTTTTGTTATGATATTTTATTTTAGGTACCAAACAATCTGAAAGAGCTAAAAGACCTGCAACATCTGTAATTGAGGAAGCTGTACGTAAAGTGATCAAGAAATGACAACCTATAAATAAACTGCCCTTTTCTTTAATCTTTTACGAGCTTATTTAGCTAAGATAGTATAGAAAGTGAAAATTATACTAAAAGCAATCAAGAATGGTATCAGTGTAAAATTTGTAGCGGTTAGGCACATGAATCCTGTGGCGTAAACGGGAGGTTGCATTATTTTTGCCAAAAAGTTTTTCTATTCATTTAAATTTGTTTTTGTTTTGAATTCTGTATTTCATTGTTTTTTTCTTTTTTGATTTTGAAATCTTTATTACTTAATATTTTTAATGAACAGATATAAGTCCTTAAAGAGACAAATATAGAAAGATGGCAGATATTGGTCTCAAATAGAGAATTTTGTGATTTTCTTAGATATAAGTAAACAGTTTATTTAAAGATTGCATTCTAAAAACATTTATTATAATAATAATAAATATCTTCAATAATATATTCGTTAATTTACATTTTAAGTCTTGTAACAATAACTTGGCTCTTTCAAAACTTTGGTTGGCTCTTTCAATGCCCATGAGTTATGAAAGAGCCGAATTTCGTATTTTTTATAAATGGCTAGAAATCCAAGAATATTGCTGATTTTGGAAAATGCTCAATGTTATTACGTACATAAAGGAATAGACAATATGATATGATACAAGTTTTGTTATTTTCTTATTTCCTTATATCTTTTTTGTTCCCTTTTTTAAAACTGGCTCTTTCATGCCACATCTCCCCTACGTAAAATAGAAAAAATAAAGCGATTTGACAATAATAATTATTCATCGTCGTCGTCGTCTTAACCAATAGACGTCCACTGCTGGACATAGGTCTCTTTCTTGCAAGGATCACCACAGACCACGATCTTGTGCCGCCTGTTTCCATCGGCTACCAGCGACTCGCTTGAGATCATCCGTCCATCTAGTGGGGGTCCTCCAACGCTACGTTTGCTGGTGCGAGGTCGCCAGTCAAACACCAGTAATTATTAAACCTAATAAATATTCAGTTATTTCAAACCATAATAATATTTCGTAGCAGACTAGTTCAGTTTGTAACATGAAGAGATTCCCGACTGTCTTAAGTCGGTTCTGGTTTGGATATTTGCATAGATTACAATAAAATGTACTAGTATTTCTGCTTGTGATAGAAACGCAACGTCTAAATTGGATCTCAAATATTGTGTTAGAGCACTAACTAGACTGAAATTGCTAAATAGCGTTTGGCATGCCGATGTGCTACATAAAGGGTTGCTACGAGGTGCGCATTGTCTTACATAACATTTCAACTCCTACAATCGGATGTCCGAAAATGTTTCTCATACAATTTAAAGTCATAATGGTCATTCTTCATAAAAATCTGACAACCTACCTATTAAAATACATAATCATTGAAATTCATAATAATATCACTATTCATACACTAACGTTTTACTAATATTTGTTTTAATATATTTATTTATACTAATGGTCGAAACTCATAATCGTTTCAATAAATAAGTATAATATTCATAAATGTGTTTTATTCTAATATTCGTTTTTAGGGTTCCGTACCCGAAGGGTAAAAACGGAGCCCTATTAATGTCACTCGGCTGTCTGTCTGTCTGTCTGTCTGTCTGTCCGTCTGTCCGCCGGTCACAGGTCTCTAGCTCGCAGACGAAATGAGTTACAAACCTGAAATTTTGGTATTTAGTGTAAAACGTTAACCCAAAATCAAATATTGAATTAGAAATTGAATTAAATTATTTTTCAGGGGGGCTCCCATACATAAAAAAGGAGCCGGAAAAAAAAATTTTTTCTTTACCCTAGCTTGTGGGATATTATTGTTTAGAGCTCATTAAGTAGAGTACAAATATATATTTTTTTAATTTTTATCTCAAAAAATAAGGGAATGGGAGGCCATCAAAGTTGTCAGTTTTAGACCATTTTTGTGACGGGGGCTATCTCAAAAATTAAACTAGTTGGGAATATGATATTTCAGTATATTATGTACTATAATATGCTCTATTTAAACAACAAATACTGAAAACAACGATTTATTAAATAGTTTATAAGCTGTGACCAAAATAAACGAACATTTTTTTGGGTTTTTCTTTCACGGTTTGTTGCGATGTCTAGCTCGGAAATTAAATATTTCTTAGACCCAAAATATTATATTGTTCATAATTATGTACGGAACCCTGAAAGAGCGAGGCCCGACTCGCACTTGGCTGATTTTTATTATACATTTCTTATTCATAAGTGTTTTTAACCCCCGACGCAAAAACGACGGGGTGTCATAAGTTTGAAGTGTCTGTGTGTGTGTGTGTTTGTGTGTGTGTGTGTCTGTCTGTTCCCTCGTAGCTCTCAAACGGGTGAACCGGTTTTTTTTATTTGAAAGGTGAATTAGGTGAGAGTGTTAGCTATGTTTGATGAAAATCGATTCAAGATGTCCGGCGCTACTAAATGGCGGATTACATATTTTTTCACGACTCCCTTAATATGGGTATCAAATGAAAGGGCTTGACTAGTAGAATAGCACTATGTAAATCCAAGATGGCCACCACCACAAAATGGCGAATGTCGGGGGTTTTTTTAATTTTCAATTTATACTTGTCAATACATTTTTAAGTATAAAAGATAAACATTGGTAATTAATATAAAGAAATATGATCACCAGTATCATTATTAAGTCCTGTTTCACCACCTTCTGATAAGTATCGGATAGCTGTCTACATCTTTTGTCTTTGTCACTTGACATAAAGTAAGAAAGTGACGAAACTTATCGACGCAAGAAAACGTATTTGCTGTAATAGTCCAGTAACTTTAGTAATCCGACCTTGCGTTAAATCGGGTAGTTCTGATTTTTTGCAGACTTACTTATGATGTTGGCCCAATGATTAATCCAAGTTTGTGACCTCGTGCGACGAACGCAACTTTGTCAAAAGTCGAAAAAACCGCGAAAATTTCGGATTTCTTTCAGATTTTGGCGATTATAATCCAAAAGGCCTAGTTCTTGACACTACCTTTTCAGGGCGTTTTTAAAGTAGAATAAAATTGCTACAATTTAAGACCAGAACCAGCTCTATAGGTACATTACTTACTGAGATGCTCGCGACTTCACACGCGTGAATTCTTAATCTTATACAAACTTCCATCTCCCATTGTATCAACTTAGGGGTAGTTTTTCCAAAATTCCTTCAACACGTGATTTTTAATTTTTAACCGAAAATCTAAATACCAATTTTCATATATATAACTCAAAAAATGACGAAAACGTGACGCGGTCTCATTTAAACTTTCATCCCCTACTTAACCCACTTGCGGATAGAATTTTCAAAAATCCTGAAATTCATATTTTTTATTTTTTATCGAATGCTCAAATACCAATTTTCATGGATGTAACTTGATAAATGACAGACTTTCATACAAACTTTCGTCCCCTATTTAACCCCTTTAGGGGTAGAATTTAGAAATATCCTTTCTTAATATGTGTCTAAATCATAAAAGGAAGCTACTGTGAAAATTTAAAGTTTCTAGCTTCAAGAAGTTTGTCCTGACTGACTGATCATCAACGCACAACCTAAACAACTGAAAGCTGGGAACTTGAAATTTTCAATCAGAACTACCCGATTTAACGCAAGGTACCCCATACTAGCAAATCCTAAAGTTACTGGACTATAAGTAGACAGAACCCAACTTTTCACGAGAGCCCAAAAACGATTTTAAATTTAGAAAAAAATTCTTCTTAATTATCAGTGACAGAAAAACGATACAATTTTATAATATTACCACTAAAGTAATATTCACTAAAATAAATTAAAATATTTTTCCTAAAGTTATAAGAACTAGGTTTTTCGCTACTTACAGCATTTGGCTTATCATTTACAGACCTGAAGAATGTCGTAAGTATTTTATTATTTCTATGGAAATAGCTGAGTTCCATGTTTTACAGGCGTGAAAAATGCTTCACATATCGCTTTTGCTGTAAGTAGAAAAACACCAAAGATGTGTGAAAAACACCGTTTTTTAGGACACTTACAACAATTTGAAATTGTAAATTTTTCGAAAATGTTACGATTTAAAAAAAAAATTCACTGCAGCGGTATGAGACCCAGACCATTCGACGCAGAAAAAATCTGATTCTGACTGTGTTTTCAGTCTACTTACGCCATTTTTACTTACAGCAAATACGTTTTCTTGCGTCGTTATGTTTAGGCTATCCGACACTTATCGGAAGGTGGTGAAATAGGCCGTAAGTCTTTAAAGAGCCTAATAGATAAACATTAAGTTCAGTAAAAAAATTAATTTTAACCTATATTTCACTATTTATAAGTTATCGCTTGTCTGTTGTCAAATCATTCATCGCACGAGTGAGGTAAGTTAACCCTTATCAAATGGTACCAGGTACGACTTGACACCTCCTTACTACTTCCATTAACTTTACTCATAAATTTGATAATGATACAAACCTAATGAAGCATCTTCATTGAAGTAAGCATTTTGAACAAGTGAAGAACACTTTACAAGTAAAAAACCTATTCAAATAATCATTATAAAACATAAGTGCTTTATTTAAAAAGCATAGGTAGGTACCAGTATAAACTTTGAATTTTGATTTCGACTTTGGTACTCAATAAAGACTGTATAAGTGTATATAAGCCCATGCATGTGCGCTAAGCTAAAGTGACTAGCACTTTACTAAATATTGAAACATGATGACTTCAGAGTGAAATACCTAAACTGGCTTATTTTAAGCTTTGAGTTCGCCAATACATTCAGCATTCGTTTATAGTTCGTTCGGTAACTTAGTGTCGGTACAGGCGCAGGTGCTCTTAGTATTCTGCTTTTATTTATATTAATTTTTTTCTGTTTGTAATTTTTTTTCTATTCTAACAGAATCTCCGAATAGTCTGCCAATCCGCACTTGACCAGCGTGGTAGACTATGGTTAAAATCCTTCTCATTTTGAGAAAAGACCCGTGTTCATGAGAATATTATATTTTATGTTTATGGTTATATTGTAATAAAATACGAATATAAAAAAATATAAAAAGGAAAGAGAATTTTAATGAAAAAATATGAGTAGGTATAAAACGCCAAAACCCCTTGTGCCTGTACACCCCGCGCGGCATGCTTTGAAGTCACGGCGGTGTCTTCGGCAAAACAACGCGCGGCGGAGGCGGCTAGACACAAAAGGCGACCGTAAGAAAACGAACAGACTATACAGCCAGTGCCCCAGTCGAAATGTTGTAAAATAAATGTTCGAAGTACTGAAGTACGACTTTAATATCAGAGCTTTTGGGTTCATTTTGCGTTACAGGTGCGCAAGCTCGGAATAACCATACAGTTAGTTTTGCGATATAAATAAAAATTGTATCTTTATTCAAAACACTACCACCAGGTAGGTATGATCACTTAACTATGCCGTTATACAAGAGAAGCGCAATACATTCTAGGTAACGGTTACACGATATTATACTCATAAATACAAGAGAAACTCGAGTGAACAAAGTAAGTTTACGCGGTAAGTTACTTAATAGGGGAAATATTATACCACTTAGGTAGATGTACCAGTTTTCTAACGATCTTTTTTTATTCAACAACAAGTTAGCCCTTGACTGCAATCTCACCTGATGGTAAGTGATAATGTAGTGTAAGGAAGCCGAAGGCCGACGGGCTAACCCTTGAAAGAAGTATGGTAACTTGGAAGAGGTATGCATACCGTTTGATCGGTTTCTGCACGGCATCGCACCGGAACGCTAAATCGCTTGGCGGCACGGCTTTGCCGGTAGAGTGGTAACCAGCCACGGCTTAAGCCTCCCACCAGACCAGACCAGAGACAATTTAGAAATTATAAAATCTCAAATTGCCCCTGCCGGGAATCGAACCCGGGACCTCCCACTTATAAGACCACAGCGCTCACCACTGCACCAGGGAGGTCGTCATCTTGAGAATTTAGAATGCTAAAATCAAAAAGTCCTTGTTTGTACCTATAACGGATGCAAGAGAGCCGCTTTTGGAAACGAAGAGAGGTAATAGTAGTGATGATTCCTGACAAGATACCACAAAAAAACGCGAAAAAGTACCTATTAGTAAAGTAGGTATTTCCTGTATTTTTCCTTCGCAATCGCAAGGACCGACTGCTGAACGTGCTCTCCGAGGCACGAGGATGAAACTAATCAACAACTGGCAACTACCAGTTGTTGATTGGTTGTTGGCTGTTGAGAATTTCTTGATAGAAAAATCCACTAACAACAAAAAATTATTAAACAGGTAAGTACCTATTTATCTAAAAAACTGCGATCTGTCCATCTCAGATTAATTCACAATGAGCCAAAAAAAAACTTTTAGGTACAACAGACAATCAATTACTTAATGTGTGGATACTTTGTGCTCGTGCGTGCGAAGCTGGGGTGAGTAGCGACTCACGACACGACGACGACAGCTATAGGTACAGGATACAAAGTAACCCTAGGACTAATTTACCTACCGAACTAGGGCACCGACGGACAGCAGAACAAACATAAACTTTCAGATAAATTAAGTTAACTAGCAGGAATCCGAAAAACAACAAGCTATTTTAAACTCTATTAATTTTGCAATAAGTTGGTATCTGATTGAAGAAGTTTGGCTAATATCAGGAACGCAAACGAATAATAAAGTCCGCAAGGGATTTTAGTACCTATATTGTTAATCATAAGGATAAAATTGTTTGACGAATGAATGTTGTGTACGCTAAGGTGGAACGTTTAAAATGTAAAGTTTGCTTAGCGACCGCCGTTTTAGAGACGATTTATTTAGTAAACTAGAAGAGTTGGGTTCATCCCTATACTTTGATGCTGTAAAACAACTATAAAACAAACAACTATGTTGTTAAGTCTTTACTCGTGTAATTCTAAGCTCAATGTACATTGATTGGCGCAGTGTTGAAGCGAAGCGACGCGTATTTTCTATTTCCAAAGTTTCTTGTTCAAAGTCAGTTTTCTAAAATTTATGTTCTACTAACTTATGCAAATGGAAAAGACGGAAACTATCGCGGGGTTTAAGTTTATAATTAGTTAGTAAAACACACACTTTACACACATTTTAACTCCAACATCGGAGCATCCTCGCGAGATATTGATTCTACAATTCAGATGCAAGTAGGTACCAATCTACCTACTACCTACATAATAGAAAAAAATGTTTGTGTAAGTTGTACTTATATTTTCAAATTTCTTCAATGTTTCGAAAAAAAAATCAAAATAATAAATTCAAAGCTACGAGTGCCAAGAATGTTAAAGTCCTACTTCAAAGCCATAAAACAAAAACATATTTTGATAGCAACTATAATAGGTACAGTTTCAAAAGAAACTTCCGTAAAAGCTTTGTAACTTTGAAAGTATTTAAGCATTTCTGAACACGTATTTTTTCTGAGAACTTCTTTCGTACCGCTGCGTGATGTAATTTTCTTATGTGGGAGAAATACATTTTTTCCATTTCTGTAGTTATTCCCTAGTGAGTATGTTCGTGATCACCATAACTACGAACCAGTTTATTGGTATACAGGGTGTCAATGAGGAAGTTTCCTGAAGTTGAAAATATCATTTTGAATAGATTAAAACTAATAAATCAGTGTAAAAAAATATGAAATCCATCAATAAATGAAGGAGAAATTAATTATTTAAGTTCATGTATTTTAACGCAAATTTTCTCACTCGAATATGACATCACAGCGTCTATTCGGAGATATTTTTTCCATGTAAAATTTGTTTTACCAATTTCTCCGAGATTACTGAACCAAATTGATTTTTTCGAAAAAATCAATGGGACCATTTTGCAAACATCCTCAGCTGTCGATTGAAAAGAATCACGCAAATCGGTTCAGTAATCTCGAAGAAATTGATAAAACAAGTAAATTTACATGGAAAAGATACCTCTCAGCGGGTTGGATGACGTTATACGCTAGAAGGCCGCGTGAAACGAAATTAGCAACTTTAAAGTTCAATAACTTTTTCAGTTTTTGTTTTTTTTTTGTACTTAAATTTTATAGTAAATTAAAAAAATATATTGGAAACGTGAAAATCTTCTACACATATAAATAGAATAAAATTGTCCTGGCCGACTGATCTATCTAGACGCACGGCAGTGCGTCCGGCAAGTTCCGGCCGTGATGCATGCCAGTGTGTATATTTACACGAACCATTTCGAGCTGTTTTAACCCCCCTCATAACTCTGGTTCGCGTGATAGTAATCTTATGAAATTTGAAATATAAGTTAAGTAGTAAGTACCTACAGCCTAAACCTCTGGGGTGAGAAACTTGAAATTATGATTGATAGATTTCTTTTATGACGTAGCCACTCATTAAGAAAGGATTTTATTAGAAATTCCACTCCTAAAGTTTTTAATTGATTTTCAAGAAAATTGGTATTTGCACTTTCGCTTAAAAATTAAGAGTTATGTGTTTCACGATTTTTCGTAATTCTGCGCCCAAGGTTCTTAAAACAGGAATACAAAGTATGAAAGTCCGTTATTCTTCAAGTTATAACCAAGACAATTGATATTTGGGCCCTCGGTTAAAAATGAAGAAATAAGTAGGTAGGTACGTACATTTCAGAATTTTTAGAAATTCGACGCCAAAGAAATGGGGGAGGGGGAAAAATAATGTTCGCAACTATACATACCAACAGTCGCTTGGATTGCAAAACAATATCATATCCGAAATTTTGGCATCATTGCTTAAATGAGCCGTGGTACCATGGTGCAGTCAACAACTCAACACACTCGGGGCGCGATTCCCAATAAATGTGGGTTCCAATCACAAGTATTAAAAAATTAGTTCGGATATGTTTTTAAAACACCAACTTTTTTAACACTTACGTAAAATATAAATACGTAACGTGCTAGTTTAAAACTTCAGTTAAACTTTGCCGGGGCGATATCTCACATAAGAAAGTTTGCTTGTTAAAAATTTTCAGAGTGTCTTACATTTGCGATGCACGCAGTCTCGAAAATAGCTTCTCAAGATGAATAGTCACTTTCACGCTACTTTCCGCATACGTATGTTACGCGAAGTATCAAAATTAAAATAAATATAATAAGATTTATTCAGCTTAATACTATTAACACAGAAAAATAAGAATTAATAAAATAATAAAGATAAAATTTGTAGACTTTCTATTGTGCACTTCATAGGTCATTTTCACGTTCATACACGATAAAAAAAAACCAATATTAGCTGGCCAACGTTGGGACCATTTAATGTAGACTACCCAATGTTTGACCCAATGTTGAATTTATTGGTCCCAACGCTGGTTACAATACTGTTCACCCATCATGCGGATCAAAATAGCATCGGTGCCAACACTCATCCAATGTTTAGTTTCTTAGAAAATACGTGTAAACACATGCAATGCAATCACATCTCGAGGCATGTTAACGCCAACGTGTAAAGCCGGCCTTAGGAGATACGAAACGTTTGAATACGAGTGTTATTTCTTCAAGTTTCAATTTACAAGGAAAGAGCTGGGAAGATGTGTAAAGATGAAACTGCGAGGTGGCTGTAATTCACTCCGGCTGGTAATATTCTCCGAGATATATACTTTGCCCCGCCTTGCGGAGATATCGCAGATTATACCGAGTTGGTGATGGACGGTGCTCTACTAGAAGTTCAATTTAAGCAATGTATGATAAGCGATAACACATCACACAATACCTTTTATTCGATAGCTTACGTTCTCTAAACCCACTTGCACCAAACTGCTTGATCACATTTAGTTAAATTGTGAAATGATGTAAGTTTTGGACAAGTTTATTCCACGATTAACTAGAAAAGGATGACTATAGAAAATTTAACTTAAAATTTAACTAAGCACATTTCAAAAATTGGTGCAAGTGGACCTTATAAGTAAGTAAGACCGGTAAGTGGTCATATCGGGTAATGTTGATATGGGGATAATGTTGAAAGTAGTCATCATTTTTTAACGAGTTTAAAAAAACTTCGAACGAATATTATCCAATTTGATTTAATGCTTACCAACGAACTTTGAAAGTGAAACTGATAAAAAGGCGTCGCGGTACTGCTACTTGCATTGACTTCACTCACTCACAAGTTCGATATATTGGTAACATTGTTACATTTTATGAGTGAAGTTAACGGGAGGTGTCAAACCACGCTTGCACCTGTGCTTGCAAAAGTGCTACTTTATCGCACATGCGTCATTTCTGTCATTTTTACCACACTGCTTTTTATGTGACGAATTGTGTCATGTGTGCGGTACTTTGCAGTTCTATCAGCGATGTAGTAAAATCTATTTTACAAGCTTTATTGTATTGATAAAGTATATTCATTCATTCATTCATCAAGCATTAAAATTTTAGGTAAAGCATAGGCCAGTCGTGGCACCCACTTCTATTTTTCTCGATCTACATTGGACGCCATAGCTGCGATTAAGTTTTTTTTCTCACTTTTAATAAAAAGCATTGTATAAACACAATCTTCATTGCAATGTATTTATATTAAACCAATTTTAACAGTTACATACTGCATGTTAAAAAAAAGTAGTTATAACATTTAACCTCCACCTGCGAGGTTATTCTGTAACTTAGTTACCAACTGAAAATAGTTGTCAACGAATTAGTTCGATATACCTAAATAATGTTGTTTTAATGTGTGAAATAAAATCACTGCTTATATTTTTCACACAGTAAAGCAGCAATGTATATCGAACAAATTCGTTGGCAACTATTGTCGGTTGGTAACTAAGTTACAGAATAACCCTGCTGAGGCCAGAAGTTGTCCTATTTAAATATAATATAGTAGACTAGCTGATGCCAATCACGTCGTCCGCGTGGATTAAGTTTTTTAAAAATCTTTTGGGAACTCTATGATTTTCCGAGATAAAAATAGTCTACGTCCTTCTCTAAGGTCTAGTCAGTAGTAAAATCGGTTCAGTGGTTTAGGCGTGAAAGCGTCAAATCTGAGTAACACATTAGTCCAAAACGTTATGGAAGCGCCGCGCTGGCCAATGTGCATACGCTTTTTGCGAATTGTACTATGATCTTTCAGTGTTCGTATGAAGACCCCCAAAATTCGAAAGGAAAATGGTACAAATCTTTTCGCTTATAAATAAAGTTTAAGGGTCTCATCTAGATTAGAAGCCATTCCAACGATATTTGTTACACGCAAAGTAAAGGCCCACTTGGAGCCATATTTTTAATCAAAAACGTCAGACGTCGACATAAACACGCGAACCACTAAGAATCCTCATACAATAACACCGAAATCTAAAATATCACTACGGGATTTTATTCCTTAGAGTCTTTGAGATATGGGTTGAAATAGATTGTAGTCTGTGAAATAAAATAAAAGATAGCGTACCTAAAGGTCTTTGCGTATATCATCTCGTATTTCAGAGGCCTTATGGCGACTCTTTACATAGTGGCAACGATGATCGAAATTCGAGTATCGACACACAATGACTTTAGAGCAAAATGAACCCAAAGACTCTTATTTTAATGTCGTAATTCAATAGTTCAAATATTTATCATACAACATTTCTGCTTGGGGCGCTGGCTGATTTCGAATGCTGAATGGATTGGCGAACTCAAACCTTAATACAAGCTATTTTAAGTCCATTTTACTCTGAAGTCATTGTGATTCGATCAATAGTATACTATAAAGTTTTCAAGCTCTGCAAAGTGAGACTAAGCATACAGGTTTTAGGACCTGTATGCTTAGTCTCACTTTGCAGAGTCTTCTATACGAACGATAGTCGTTTACGTTCTTCCGAAATATTTGTTTTATTTTGGTACGGCTTTTATCAGGCCTTTGGCCTCGGCTTTGTACGCGTGAAGTTCGTGTTAAGTTGTATACAACGTTAGTTTTACTTTGCGCAAAAACCGAAACACGTGTCAAATATTTTTACATTAAGAATATTTATACAAAATTTCAAAAAAATATAACGAAAAGTAACGAAGTTATAAGCTTGTTATGTTGCGTCATTGTCCTCGAAAAAAATGGTCACCGCAAGCCGTCGCCGCAGCGACTTGCGATCGACGCGAGTTGAATGACCGCCGCTGTGTGCCGATCGTCAGCTGATGCGCGGTAAACCATTGTGTCTAAGCTTGTAGGATTTCAAAATATTTTTGGACAAAAATATAACACTATATAAAAATGGTTGGATTCGATTTTGTTACTGATTCTAAACAAACTACTTTCAGGTTTTGCGTAAAGTAAAACTAACGTTGTATAAGTCCGAATAATCTATACATATAATAAAATCGTAGACTTGCCGTATCTGTACATTAAATATTTTTGCAAAATAATAACTGGGGAATGTTAGGAATAAGAAATAGAACGTAAAAAAGCTATTTTTGAAATTTTTGTCTGTTTGTCTGTTTTATCTGTTTGTCCGTTTGTCTGTATGTTTGTGCGCGCATCACGTAAAAACTACTGAACGGATTGAAATGAAACTTGGCATGATTTAAGTTCATACAACGGAGTAACATATACAACGTTAGTTTTACTTTGCGCAAAAACCGAAATACGTGTCAAATATTTTTACATTAAGAATATTTATACAAAATTTCAAAAAAATATAATGAAAAGTAACGAAGTTATAAGCTTGTTATGTTGCGTCGTTGTCCTCGAAAAAAATGGTCACCGCAAGCCGTCGCCGCAGCGCCTAGCGATCGACGCGAGTTGAATGACCGCCGCTGTGTGCCGACCGTCAGCTGATGCGCGGTAAATCATTGTGTCTAAGCTTGTGAGATTTCAAAATATTTTTGGACAAAAATATAACACTATATAAAAATGGTTGGATTCGATTTTGTTACTGATTGTGAACAAACTACTTTCAGGTTTTGCGTAAAGTAAAACTAACGTTGTAGGATACTTTTTATCCCGAAATTCAGCATGGTTCCCTTGGGAGAGGGGATGAAAGTCAAAATGTGTACTTAGCTGTAATTCATTAACCCGTGGTCCGATTTCATTAATTCTTTTTTTGTTAGAAAGAAGATAGTTTAAAGATTACCCGGGTAATCTCTGAAAGGCTGGATCAATTTTGATGGGACTTTCAGTGGTAGATGTTTACATTTTTATGTACCTAAACATCCACCAGTGAACTTTTAACAGTTTTTAGCAAGGTATTAGCTCAAAAGAGCTTAAGAAAAACAAAAAGTTCCCGCGGGATTTTTAAAAACCGATATCCACGCGAACGAAGTCGCGGGTATCCGCTTGTAAATTTTTAATAAAACGTGTAAATAAACACTCACACACGCACAATTCGAGACATCGTAATGAACACGCGCCATTTTGTATTGTCAGATATGCGTGTGAGAATGTAGCGGTTATTGACAGTTTTTGAAGTAGTTACAGATCAGAGTGCTTAGTCTCAGTTTGGAGCGCTCCAAAACTTTTTAGTATACTATAAGTATACTATTGATCGAATCACCATGACTTCAGAGTAAAATGGACCTAAGATAAGAGTCTTTGGGTTCATTTTGCTCTGAAGTCATTTGTGATTCGATCAATAGTATACTTCTAGTACAGGTCTGTTTTGTATAGGTCTGTGGCTTGGATGTATACGTTTTTAGAACTTGACGATCTCTCTGATGCAAGTGGCAAGCGAAGGTGGTTTCTAATTGAGAGGGAATCTTCACATAGCTGTAATTTTACATCAGCGCAAATTCCAATGTCCTACCGCTTCAAATGAGATGATAAAATATAACGCGATAAAAAGAGAGTGCTTTGTAGGTGAATACAAAATTTAGGCACTCGCTGTATGAGCTAACTGCACTTAATAGTGCCGATGTGATGATCCTTGCACGAGAGTTTTGTCCAACTTTTGTCTGTAAAATTTAAGTCTATCGTTTAAGATGCCGAAGTCGTTTAAGTCACATAGAAGACGACATTCAAGCCAATACAAGCCAATACAATTTTAAATTAAAATTTAAAAAGCCCCGACATCCGCCATTTTGTAGTGGCGGCCATCTTAAATTTGCATAGTGCTATCACAGTTTAAAGAGATAATACCAGTTGTTCGACGCTTTTGAAGTCGAGCGATGCCGCCGCTCGTGTAGGTATATACGTGTTCCTATGCAAACATGCAAGGGTTGTCACAAAATTGGGATTAAAATAATTTTCGTTATTATTATTCTCATATTATTTTTATTAACATAATAATATCATGTACATACTCATAGGTTAAAAAATTAGATTGAACAAGGACATTTTTTTGAGTTCTACACCCAAAGAATCTACTTAGAAAATCAATTATTATTCTGAATTATTTACTAAATATAACTTCATATAATTATAACGACAATTATGTTTCTTTGAACAAACCAAATACTTACTTACGATCAGGTAGGTAGGTAGGTAGGTACATAATATTATCACACAATATTTTGTAGTTACACTCTATTAAGTCTGGTAAATTATTCTTTGCGTTACTACAAAATATTAAAACTTATACCTACTTAGTTTAAGTTTGGCAATGGCCAATGACGCAGCGGCCATCTTTGATTTCAAATATAATGTCATATTCGTACTCAGCCACCCCGATAACCTTGAAAACGACACCCATAATGTGAAAATGTCATATTGACGCAGCGGCCATCTTGAATTACAAAAATAATATCATATTCGTTCTCAGCCACCCCGATAACCTTGAAAACGACACCCATAACGTGAAAATGTCATATTGACGCAGCGGCCATCTTGGATTTCAAATATAATGTCATATTCGTCCTCAGCCACCCCCATAACCTTGAAAACGACGCCCATAATGTGAAAATGTCATATTGACGCAGCGGCCATCTTGGATTTCAAATATAATGTCATATTCGTTCTCAGCTACCCCGATAACCTTGAAAACGACACCCATAATGTGAAAATTTCATATTGACGCAGCGGCCATCTTGGATTTCAAAAATAATATCATATTCGTTCTCAGCCACGCCAATAACCTTGAAAATGACACCCATAATGTGAAAATGTCATATTGACGCAGCGGTCATCTTGGATTTCAAATATCACACTTCACATCACATTAATATTATAAAGGCGGAAGTTTGTGTGTATGTATGTGCGTATGTGTGTATGTTTGTTACTCTTTCACGCAAAAACTGCTGGACGGATTTGGCTGAAATTTAGAATGCAGATAGATGTATAACACATAGGCTACTTTCTATGCCAAAAAATTAAAGAGTTCCCACGGGATTTAAAAAAAAACTGTATCAACGCGAATGAAGTCGCACACATCAGCTAGTTAAGTTATAAAGTTATAAAATAATAATAAGGAGACGTTGCCAGTTCGTCATAGACGTTGCTAGGTATGTATAACAAAAACTGATAAACTTACCTCGCATCGCGGGGAAATCGGTGAAATTTTAGACCCTTGTTCTGTTTAGAATTCGTATAGCATCCGTAGACAGAACAGTAATGCACCATTTTATGACAGAACTTACTAAACTACACTTAAAATATTTAAAAACACGCTCACGTCAACCCTCGTCCATAAATCATGCAGACTGCGCGAGTCTGCATGCAGAGTGCCGCGCCGCCCGCGCTCCGCAACCCACCCCACCGTTGCTCTGTACAAGTACATTCGTTATTCGACTGTATGTTTCAAAGCTGTGGTGCTATTCTTTTATTTGATACCCATATTAAGGGAGTTGTGAAAAATATGTAATCCGCCATTTTGTGGCGGCGGCCATCTTGGATCGATTTTCATCAAACATAGCTAATAACACTAACTAATTCACCTTTCAAACGAAAAAACCGCAATCAAATCGGTTCACCCGTTTGAGCGCTACGGGGGAACAGACAGACACAAACACAAACAGACACGTCAAACTTATAACACCCCGTCGTTTTTGCGTCGGGGGTTAAAACGATTATAATTACCCCGGAAATTCACGTGTCGAAGGTTGATATTATTTTGCGATTTTATATCGCGATTTATCAAGCGATTTCCATACAGTATACACTTAATCGTATTTGAAGCGGCGTAACGTTTTATAAAATGGATCATTATAACACGATTTCGTGCCTGAAATCTAAATATATATATTTTTTTTTTGTGAACGTGGCACAACCGTTATCGCAAATATTGTTTTGGGACGAAGTCACGCAAAACCCATTTAAAAGGTACAGGTTCTAAATCTAGGTATTTGGATGAGTTAAAGCTACAGCTCATGCAAATCGTATTCAAGTTTCTTGCGGATACCAACCCGTCTTTTATGAAATGCAAGTTCTCTGTATACTGGCGTTGGTTGTACTTATAGCTTAGGATTATAATGGACGAATTTTGGACGAATGGTCTGACTTGATTAGTCCCCGAGATCGTCAAGTGAATCCACTTCTGGGTAACGTCAGAAATTAGGGCTCTCATCTTCGCTTTGACGGCTCGATTACAAAACATTGAATTTTCTCTACTAAAAGATAATATGTGACAGGAAAATCCATCGCCCGTCACACGTGGTTTAAAAGAAGTAAACGAAAAAATATACAAATGGGGACAGAGAGTCACGAATAGTGACTTTTTTATAATATTTAGAGAAGAAAAGATAGAGAACAGAAAAGAAATTTATATATTTAACAAAATGTTTTCCGACGGGCCCGCTACGCCGGTACGAGCGTTCGTGCGTGTGATCCATAAAGTCACGCTCACGTACCGTGTAAAGAGGGCATTAATCTGTCATCAATACAATACATAGCTTGTTTTTTTATGGGTTTGGATTTTATTTTCTGACGACCTGTGGTGTGCTGTGGTTAGCACTGTGGTGTTAAGAGTGGGAGGTCTAAGATTAGATGCCCGGCCGGCGCAATTTATAATTTTCTAAATCGTCTCTGGTGGTATGCTTCGGCCACGATTAGTTACTACCCTAACGGCCAAGGTATGGCGTCATATAAAAACCGATTAGTGGTATGGGTTTAATAAAAACTGCCAAACCAAGTTGACCAGCATTCATCGTTAGACTGCATCGTCAGAAGTACTTGTAGAAGAATAAATAAAACCGGCCAAGTGCGTGGCGGGCCACGCGCAGTGTAGGGTTCCGTAGTCACAATCCTCGAAAAACAGATATAACTCCTTAACCTGTGAACCCTACTTAGCCGTGATAGTTTTCCTTTAAAATTGATTATATACCCTACTGCTGTGAATTTTTTCAAGTTCCTATATACTGCCATTTGGCTGATAGAGGGGGGGGACACTTGACTCTAATAAAAATTTGCACTTTAAAACATCATATTTTACAAACGGATCTAGAAATCGAAAAATGATGTTCCCACACCCACATTATTTTTAAAAGACCTATTCAACGATACCGCACACTATGGGGTAGACAGTGTGTGACAGTATGTGGGAGAGAAAAAAAATATTCATCCCCACTTTACATGTAGGGGAGCTACCCTAAAAAAAAATATTTATCAAAATTTTATTTCACCACTTTGTCGGCGTGATTAATATTTATACTCATGCCAAATTACGAATTTATAGCACTAATAGTCTCTGAGATTAACCGAGGACGGACGGACAGACGGACGGACATGGCGAAACTATAAGGGTTCCTTGTTTACTACGGAATCCTAAAAACACGAGTTTGCTTTTTAGGCACTATCATTCAATAAGATAACAGTGTGAATGTTGCACACATAAACAAACATCACTATTTATTCGTCAACTATTTAGCACGCTCATTAAACATAAACTTGTGCAGACACTAGGACAACTAACCGGGGGTTTACACAGCGAAACATTTGTACAACATCCTTTATAAACACGCAATTTTGCTACCTATTTCATCTGACAGAGAAGTAAGAATTGCGTAACATAATTTGTAAATTTTACACGAAGACGTACAGTGAACAACTTTGAGTTATTGTCTCAAATGATACAAGCAATAGTCACGTTTATGTCGCAATAGTTTAGGAACATAATTGCGTAGGTTTGAGATGTTTATTTATTTGTGTGTGTCTAAAGCGGACGACTATATAAATATAATAAAGTTTGTGGAGTTGGTTAATTTATATTACTGATACATTTATACTGATGGCAGTAGATGTACCGTTTTATATTAAAAAACTTTATGAAAAATATAAAAAAAACTAAAAAAATCTGTAACTCCGTGTCTGCTTGAAAAAAGTTTTAATGGCAACACTAGTGTAGCAATCTCGACCTTGATGCTATAAGTGTAGATGTCAGGTCTCTGTTGAAGTTTGTTTTAAAAACGTCCAGTTTATTGTTGAAGGCCTTTCATCAAACTAAACTCTTCGGGCCGGCCACTACAGAATAATTCATCACCATTTCGGATTGTTTGAATGATGTTTCTGGTTTTCATCGAATATTTATGCTGAAATAAAACCAGCCAATTTGGAGTCAAACTCGCGCACCGTAACTGAGGAAATAAATTATTGTTGATTTCTAAAAAACATCAAATTTTGGAGATGATGGTAGGTGTTTTTTTTTAAAGTATTATTCATGATACTTAAATCAAACCTTTTCTAGAATATGCAAATATAGCCCTTTCAGATCCATTTGACCTAGTAAACCCACTTTAAAATATCGACCCCCAGTTTGACCCATTTTGCAATGAAAAAAAAAATTTTTTTTTTCTTCTTGTAATATTCTTTTTACTTGTTATTAATAAAGTTGGGCAAGCATTATTACTTAATTAAAATTATACCCAAGTTGATAGAATTTTATCACTTACTGAAATAATCAGCTGTAAATCGGGCAAGCATTTTCAAGAGTAACAAGTGTAAATTGAAAATTTAAAAAACCCCCGACATTCGCCATTTAGTGGCGGCGGCCATCTTGAATTTGCAATAGTGCTATTCTACTAGTCAAGCCCTTTCATTTGATACCCATATCAAGGGAGTTGTGAAAAAATATATCATCCGCCATTTTGTAGCGGCGGCCATCTTGGACCGATTTTCATCAAACATAGCTAAGAACACTCTCGACTAATTCACCTTTCAAACAAAAAAAACCGCATTCAAATCGGTCCATCCGTTTGAGCGCCACAGGGGAACAGACAGACACACACACACACACACACACACACACACACACACACACACACACACACACACACACACACACACACACACACACACACACACACACACACACACACACACACACACACACACACACACACACACACACACACACACACACACACACACACACAGACACGTCAAACTTATAACACCCCGTCGTTTTTGCGTCGGGGGTTAAAAAGAGTCTGTATTGTACCAAGTAAATATAAAAATAAAGTAGCGAACATCATTTTCTTTATCCCAAGTGTTTTAACCTGAATAAAACATAATATTTATTATCAATGTTCCAACTTCTGAAACTCTATTGCATCTTTCTAAACTGCAAAGTGCCTCGAACATACTTTGCCGTGAAAGCTAGAGTTCTTACAAACTACAAACAATACTGAACCATAATATAATGGTACATAAAGACTTAAATGGATTGTATGGAAATGCTTTCAACGTCTCGGAATTCTCGAGAAAGCAATAGTGGCTAAACGCAGCCGTTGCATTAAAATCTCGAATGCAACAAGTATAACTGCTTGGTGCTTATACTTGAGTTTTATAGCAAACACCGCAAAGCAAACGATTATAACTTTTTTTGCGAATGGATCTAATATAAAAATATTTGCTTCGAATATAATTACAAATAGAAATAGCGACGATAGAAATCAGGTATACTCTCGAGTTTGTGGGTTTGTATTGCTTCAGTTAGGTATGCGAACAGCATAATAGTCGCATTTTGCCGTGTATCACTTTATGAGAAAATATATATAGTTGATAGTTGACCGGTGTAGAAGTAATACGCGCTAAACAGTACAATCTATATATTATATAAAACAAAGTCGTGTTAGTTCGAACACTCATAACTCGAGAACGGCTGGAGCGATTTTCATGGTTATTGATTTATTGTATTTGTCTCCGTCCCGAATAGCATAATAACTATTAAAAACATTGGAAAATTGACGAAAAAATAAAATAAAAGAAAAAACATTTTCCCATACAAAATGTTCACGGGTTTCGTAACTGTCAAACATCGCGTCGCGTGGATACGGTAAACTCTCTCACCCGTACCTATATAATTCTTCCTTACGTGTGTTTATCACCTGACTCCTTCTGGCTGGACCGATTTGTATAAAATTTTGTATGTACATCTCAATGGGTTCCTGGATGGCTTGAAAACACAATTATCGGGTAGGTACCTACAGGTAACCTACCGGATGTCAGTAGGTGGCGCCCATGTTGGTATGTTACCGGGCAGGATGAAGTCTGCCGGGTCCACTAGTCAATAATAAATACCAGCCAAGTGCATGTCGGACTCGCGCACAAAAGGTTCCGTACCATTATCTATAAAAATGAATAAAAATCGCGTTTGTTGTATGGGAGCCCCTGTAAATATTTATTTTATTCTGTTTTTTAGTACTTGTTGTTATAGCGGCAATAGAAATACATTATCTGTGAAAATTTCAACTGTCTAACTATCACGTGTCAGATTATTGTTGAAATTCAATTAGAATTTTTAGAAATGGTTTACAGATTATTAATTTCATAATTGAAATATGTTAGAATAAACTGACATTTGATTCATTTATTGGCGCGAACCGCCATCTTGAATTATTGGTATAAATACGGGCACTTCGAAGCCATGAATTCAGTCTCCACCAGAGACTCAACCGACTATTAGATGCTTCAGCGTCTAGGTCGTGATATTTGATTGAGGGTTGCGATAGCAATCACACCCTAATCGAATAAATGCTGCCATTTTGGATTTGGCTGAGTGTAATTAAATTAATTAGTATAAAATAGATTTTGAAAAGAGATCTCAGTTAAACTAACCTGTGATTCGATATTAATCAAGTTTGTGTGGGTGATAAATAAAGATATTTTAATATTAGTTTGATTTAGTTTTAATATTAAACCTTATCCTGCTTCTGTAATGATGATGTTTACAAATTCAGAAGCGGGATTCGAATCACGTTGCCTTAATTTTGCTTTGCCATCTACACAGTTGTGTTTGATTTATTTTGAGAAAGTGATTAATTTGAAGTAAAGTTGTAGAAATACCCACAGAATAGTGAAATACCCGCACATGAGATGAATGATTCGTTTGAAATTAGAAATAATTGCTGATTAGTTATTTTGAAAGGTTAGACGCCGCCGAGTTTCTTACTGGTTCTTCTCGCTAGGTCGCGGCATTCCGAACCAGTGGTAGATTCGCTTTATTTTGTAAATGAGAGTAAAAGTAATTTAAACAGTAAATATTTTTACGACAATGTGTTTGTGTTAATGAGAGTAACTGATAGTTAATGAATAAGATTTTAAAGTCAAAATCGAATCAGATTTTAAAAGTTTTGATTTATGAAGTCACGAGTTAAATTTTTAATCTGAGAGTTCGGTTATGAATTATTTTGAGTTATCAGTTTAAAAGCGACATTGACGGACTTGACTGAGGGCATGACCGCCCGCAATTTACTGAGGGCAGACAGCCCATGACCTAAGTGAGGGTAAAATCACCCGTGATCTTAGAAACGACGGCAAAACGCCTGAGACATTGACAATGGGCAAGACCGCCCGCGACATGAATAAAGTAACTTTTACTGTGATTGATGAAAAACACGGGGACGTGTTAAATATAGGACGGCCGAACTGTCAGATTATTGTTGAAATTCAATTAGAATTTTTAGAAATGGTTTACAGATTATTAATTTCATAATTGAAATATGTTAGAATAAACTGACATTTGATTCATTTATTGGCGCGAACCGCCATCTTGAATTATTGGTATAAATACGGGCACTTCGAAGCCATGAATTCAGTCTCCACCAGAGACTCAACCGACTATTAGATGCTTCAGCGTCTAGGTCGTGATATTTTGATTGAGGGTTGTGATAGTAATCACACCCTAATCGAATAAAGTGCTGCCATTTTGGACTTGGCTGAGTGTAATTAAATTAATTAGTATAAAATAGATTTTGAAAAGCGATCTCAGTTAAACTAATCTGTGATTCGATATTAATTAAGTTTGTGCGGGTGATAAATAAAGATATTTTAATAATAGTTTGATTTAAGTAGTTTTAATATTAAACCTTATCCTGCTTCTGTAATGATGATGTTTTACACACGGTTCATAAAATACAGTCTAGTCAGCGGAGTTTTAGGAGGTTCCTGTTTTACCCTTTGGGTATGGAACCCTACAAAATTATATATTTGATTTTTATTTATGCGCTAATTCACGTGAATATATTATGTAGATCGTAGATTATAATATAAATCTCGACTCAAAGTCAAAGCGTGTTGAATTTTGTTTTGAAAAGTTAGTTTAATACAGAAAGTATAAAAATCAAAAGAATATGCTCTGAGCTTTCGATAAATCATTGTTCGTGAATCCCATGGATAGCTTTTCCCAGAAAGGAAATGGAGAAAAGTATACGTTTTCAACTGTGCTGCTTCGTTTATATGAGCAAGACTTTGATTTATAGTACTGAATCCGATTCATACTTTATTTATGATACCGACACAATTTTTGTTCGTTCAACACGTTCACAGTCCTAACAAGTATAACCTTTAAGTACCGACGTGTGGTCTGACAGACACCTCGAGAGGTCGAAAAGTCTGATTACCTATGTTAGCGAAAAAGTATCCTCCTGTGCTTCTCTCTACCCCTCGGGAAGTCGCCCAGCAGCGTTCCTGCAGAGTGGCAGTGTTGGCGCGTACAATTTCGGTAAGTTTTGATTTTTATATAAGATCGCGAGTGGTCTGTCAGACCACTCGTCGGCACTTATGTAACTTTTTTTGGATGCGACTTTTTTCAGAAAGTATTGTTTTCTCTTTTATTTTCAGTCAGTTATAACAATGGATCAGCCAGGTTTTTCAGGCATGAAACGGGTACCCACAAATAAAAAGTGTTCCTGTACGTAAGATATAAAGACCACCAAGAACGTTTAGTGGAATGGCTAAATGAGATTTCAGAGTCCGAATCTGAGGATATCTACCTAAATTTTACTGCTGGAAAGTGACCATAATTCAGCACCTGAACAGACTGTGATACGTGTATGAAACACATGTGCCTACAATGCAGTAAGCCTATGCAAAGACTGTTTGTAAACTTTGATAGTTCCTGCAATTTGATACCTTGTGATTTTTGAGAAAACGGTTGATTATTAAGGGTTTTTTTATTTTTATTATTTATCTAGCTACTAATCTTTAAGAAAAAATTATGTTTAAGAAAAAATAATAGTATTACTGATACATATGAATTATTAAGATAAAAGTAAATTTTTTCTAACGAAGAATCTGTGATTGCTATATTAATGTTTATAATTAGTAATAAATGTGAAAACTTCTATATTTTGTTTTGCTAATACAATAACTAGACATTTAACAATACATAGAAACATTTTTTTTAGAAGAATAATAAGAAACACAAAAGTTTTAGATTGGAAAACTATGGTGGTCGAGTAGACCTCACGTCGGTACTTATGTAACTAAAATAGTATGTCGGTACTTAAAGGATAAATTAAAAATTTAAATAACCCCCGACATTCGACATTTTGTGCTAGCGGCCATTTTGGATTTGCATAGTGCTATTCTGCTAGTCAAGCCCGTTCATTTGATACCCATATTGAAGGAGTTGTGAAAAAATATGTTATCCGTCATTTTGTGGCGGCGGCCATCTTGGACCGATTTTCATCAAACATAGCTAAGAACACTCCCAACTAATTCACCTTTCAAACAAAAACACGAATTCAAATCACCCGTTTGCGCGCTACGGTGGAACAGACAGACACACACACTTGGTTTGTCCTTCAATCTTCAATAGACTGTTGCGGCTCACGAGCGCTCGCCCTCTTCAATCAGGGTATATGGGGACTGCTATATGGAAAACTTAGGGCTATTACTATACTGTCTAAACACAATCCTTTAGTATTTAGTATTTTTCAAACCGGCAGCGTGCGAAACTCATGGGCATTGACCTCAAGAACGGAGGCTGGCTGGCGACAACTTTAGGTGTCAGCTGATTGCATTACATTGCGAATTTACGAAAAATACGGGAATATTTTTTTTTCGTGTTTATTTATGGTATGTTATCAGTAATCATCACTACTACTTTACCAGTCTTCGTTTGCGAAAGTGGTTCCTTTACACCCGTTATCGCATCGATTGAACATGCCAATCCAGGCCAGTCCATTAAGTGGAGAAGCACCTTTAATTTTTTCTTATCATGAGAAAAGATAAACCCATGCATTTAATCGATAAAAGAAGATTGACGGAGAAAAAAGTGTGTAACATTATTCTGCGCACACAAAATATTAAGGAAGAAACCCATTCCCGCGATAAGAAAATCATCCCACGTTGCGATATGACGTCGTAAAGTTGACATGTACGTTATTACGAAACAAAAATCTTGGTTAGAGAAAGTCTGAAGGAAATATTGTTAACCTAGCAGTTGCTCGCAACATTGGCCGCGTTGTCAATTCACTCTTTCGACACCGTAATTAGATTTCTAATATCGAAAAACTATAATATCAGAGTGAAATGGAACTAAAGCTTATTGTTTTTAAAGTCGAAAATTCAGGACTTCCGTTTCTTACTTCGTAAAGAGCTCATTCTTATTTTTACATGTAAGCTTTCCAAAGAGACAATTAGCGTCGTGGCCAAGATTTTATCTTGGGCATGCAAGTTCGTAGAAACGTAGCAGGTGCGTAGCATCTCGTAGCAGCGGGCTACATTCTATTCCCCTTACGACTTATAGTCATTAGCATGTTAGCAGTAAGTTTACTGTTTCAGAATCTTTTATAGAGGATTCATATTATGAGTGTAGATAAAGTCTTGCATGCAACTGTTGATAATTAGGTATTAAAACACTCATGTGACGGGATATTAAAACACGAATGTGGGTTTATCACACGAGGCGAAGTCCAGTGTGATAATAGTATTTCTCTACACCCATGCTTTAATTCCCCAATTGCATGTGCGTGTGCTATATTTTAAAACCTTTCTGAAAGTATTGAGATTACGATAGTGAGAAACATCCAAATCAGTTCATTCGTTTTTGAAATAATTACGAACATTTGTAGGTACATACATACAAACATATGGGTCAAAAACAGAACCTCCTTTTTTGAAGTCGGTTAAAAATAGCTAGTTATAGTAACTTAGAAGTTGATAAAAAAAAGTGAATTCATCGCAAGCGCGTGCTAGTAGTAGACCTAGTTTGAGTGGTACTGCGCTAGCGAGGCCAGAGTGCTTGATCGATTTCAGAGTAAAATAGACCTAAAGTGGCTTGTATTAAGGTTTGAGTTCGCCAATACATTCAGCATTCGAACACAACGAGCGCCCCAAGCAGAAATGTTGTAAAATACATATTCGAACTATGGAATTACGACTTTAAAATACGAGTATTTGAGTTCATTTTGCTCTGAATTCACTTGTGATTCGATCAATAGTTTTCGAGTTTGTTTTCGAGTGCTCCGATCTTAGACTAAGCACACAGGTCAAGTGAGCTACGACCAGATGAGAGTCGATTTTCCCACCAGAGTTATAGGACTCCGATCGTTCAATAAAATGCTTTCTCTATACTATTGCTACAGGCTGAAGCTAGATTTGGAATCGAATACCACCACGACTACAGCCTTTTTAACATCCCACTGCTGGGCACAGGCCTCCTCTCTCATAGGAGAGAGGGATTTAAAGTTTAGACCTACCACGCTGCTCCAATGCGGGTTGGCGGGCTTTAACGCCTACTGTCACATGATAGGGATAATAATCGGGACTAACTAATTGGTGAAACCCTGCCAGCTTCCAACTCCGGGCTGGCACTGAGAATTTCTTGACAGAAAAACTGAATACTTAACAATTATTTGCCCGATCCTGGAATTGAACCCGGGACCTCGTGATCTGTGGTCAAATATGCTAACCACTTGACCAACGACTAACGAGGAAGTAATCGAATACTGTACTCATAAATTAGACAGATCAGATCTTGTGCCGCTTGTGTCCAGTGGCTGCCTCTAGCTTGAGATCGTCTATCCACATAGTGGGCGATCTTCCCACGATGTGTTTCCTGATGATACTATTAAAGAACCTCGAAACCCCAACGTCTTTTTTTTATTCAACTATAAGTTAGCCCTTGACTGCAATCTCACCTGATGGTAAGTGATGATGCAGTCTAAGATGGAAGCGGACTAACTTGGAAGAGGTATGCAAACCCCGGATCGGTTTCTACACGGCATCGTACCGGAACGCTAAATCGCTTGGCGGCACGGCTTTGCCGGTAGGGTGGTAACCACCCAAGGCTAACGAGGCTAAAGCCTCGCACTAGACTGGACCAGAGGCAATTTAGAAATTATAAAATCCCAAATTGCCCCTGCTGGGAATCGAACCCGGGACTTATAAGACCACAGCGCTCACTACTGCGCCAGGGAGGTCGTCAATAGGATCTTTGCGCTATGTACCCCACCCATTGCCACGTCAGTTCCGCAACTTGAGTTCGAGTTTGCGCAGTTTGAAGAGAATAATGTTTCTTTCGTTAAATTTTCCTAAACGAGAAATTATGTAATTTCATTGAATACATTTTTATCCCATAAGTGTAAGGGGTGTAAGTGGCCCAAATTCCACCTATGTGGCCAAAGTCAACCTCACCTGCGCGCGGTGCACCCTGCCAATATGCTAACGAGACCCTGACGCTCTCAGTCCCCTCTACGGGTCGTTGTGCCTGATACCACACAACGTAATCTGGATGGTATTACCGCTTTGTGGTAGGATCCTACCCCGAGTCCACCTGGCTAGCGACCACACTTCAGCCGTAATCTGCCGCAAAGCGTCCGTGTGTTCCGGCAGCGAGCTGAAGAGCCAGTCCCCTTCCTCAAAAGCCGACAACGCATTCGTGGTTCCTCAGGTACTGCTAATGTTCATGGGCGGCGGTAATCACTTAACATCAGGTGACCCGCTTGCTCAGTTGCCCGCTATTCCTATAAAAAAAACCAGCAACACTTATGTAAACTTTCAGAGATATTACAAGTCTGCATACACATTCACCGCAAGATATACTTGTTTGCGAAGTCGTCGTTGAAAATAACCAGATACAGTAACAAACATGAGCAGCCTGTCACAGGGAATTATTTGTATCCAGCGAAAACGAGTATTTACCTGAGCTGGCAAATATAACGGAGTACGAGTAATGAGTACATATACTGCAGATATTCGTTTTTCCATATTCATAGTACACCCACACCGCCGACACTTCAAACAAGGAAACTGCGGGTCTACCATCAACTATAATCGCGACTCAATTAAAGACCTAAACTGAATGCTTAGTCTAAGATCGGAGCACTCGAAAACGAACTCGAAAACTATTGATCGATTTCAGAGTAAAATAGACCTAAAATGGCTTGTATTAAGGTTTGAGTTCGCCAATACATTCAGCATTCGAACACAACGAGCGCCCCAAGCAGAAATGTTGTAAAATACATATTCGAACTATGGAATTACGACTTTAAAATACGAGTATTTGAGTTCATTTTGCTCTGAATTCACTTGTGATTCGATCAATAGTTTTCGAGTTCGTTTTCGAGTGCTCCGATCTTAACTGAATCGCTATTTCGTACCATGAACTCTTTTATCCGACCAATATATGTCATGACGTCATGACGTCTATTATATAGACGAAACAAAAACCTAGTATAAAAATACAGAAACAAAAAGATACTTCATGGTACGAATTCAATGCGATTTATTTTAGGCACCGATATTAAATAGCATCGGAATTGGATCGTTAGATTAAAGATTGTAGTAGGCCTTCAGATTTAATTACCTTCTGCCTACTTCTGACAAGGACATCGCTAAACCTTAAAGCTGTATGCTTAGTCCCACTTTTTACATAGTGGCAACGATGATCGAAATTCGAGTATTGACACACCATGACTTCAGAGCAAAATGAACCCAAAGACTCTTATTTTAAAGTCGTAATTCAATAGTTCGAAAATTTATTTTACAACATTTCTGCTTGGCGCGCTGGCTGTTTTCGAATGCTGAATGTATTGGCGAACTCAAACCTTAATATAAGCCATTTTAGGTCCATTTTTACTCTGAAGTCAGTATGATTCGATCAATAGTATACTATAAAGTTTTGGAGCGCTGCGAAGTGGGACTAATCATACTGTTTAATATTCGCAAACACATAATTGTTTTGATCATAATATCGAACAAACAATGTTCCTATTGTTTCTATGTTTTCGAGTGTAAATTTTGATTCTTTGATTGATTCTTCATCTCTGTCGCGGCTTTCACAACGCTTTGTCGACAAAAAAGCCGCGAGATAGCGTTATCCCACTGACTGTGCTAAGGGAACTGCATTTGAATCTATGTTGTCTATCTCACTTTTGAGTAAGCCAACAAACAAGATGGAGGAAGATACCTAGTCGTGCAAATAGTGGAAGCATACAGAATCGCGAATATTGTGAGCTCAGTAAATATATATATAGCTCAGTAAATAGTAGAGCTGTAAATTGAACACGATACTATAAGTTCTCGTTTTACATAAATATACTTTAAACTAGCTGATGCCGGCGACTTCGTCCGCGTGGATTCACATAAATCTCATACAAACTTTCAACATCTATTTAACGTCCCTATGGGTTAAATCAAACATCCTTTCTTAGCGGATGCCTACGTCATAATAGCGCAACAATTGTCGGGCGCGGATCAAAAACCGCAAAGGTCGACGGTTCAAACCCCACCCGTTACACTATTGTTGTGCCAACTCCTAGCACAAGTTTTCTCTTAAGAGGAAACGCGGTTGCTCTTTTCTCCATACAAACGTTCTCGCGTGTTTTCTCCCTGGTTTATGATCATAAAGCAATGAGTTTTTACAATAAAATAAATATCAACCTCTTCTATGTCCCTATGTTTTTCTTTTTGAAGATACATTATTTTTATAAGCACTAGAACCGTTACAAAATGCTCAAAATTGCCTATTTTAGATCGCTTTCAACAGGGGCCTAATGTACAAAGACAATTAATAAAGAAAAAAGCAAAACATAGGGACACAGTATATACTTATCCTTAGTATTCAGTTTACGAAATATCTTTTAAATTGGTCCAATATTGGAGGAGGAAACACTAGAGAGCCAAACCTCGAATTATGACTTTTTACTTACGGCTATTGAGTCGGATTTGCAGTTGTCCTTATTGCACGAATTTGAGGCGCGGGACGGTCGAACGCGACAACAATAGTTTTTTCAAATACCTAATTTTCAAAAGTCTCTTGGACCACATTTCCTCTTAATTGGAGGGGAAAGGGGAATATTAGTCATGTTCATCATGGCTAATATTCCTTTTATAAAAAAAAAAACTTTTGCAAGCTTTGTCTCACGACGCGTGTAAGTGTTTAGAACTACCCTGCATGTAAATGAGAATCGTCGTTGTCTCAACTAATAGAAAACCACAGCTGGACACGGGTCTCTTGCAAGGATCTCCACAGAACACGGTATTGTGCCGCCTGTATCCCGCGGCTGCCACCATTTTTAACCCCCGATGCAAAAATGACGGGATGTTATAAGTTTGACGTGTTAGTATGTGTGTGTGTGTCTGTCTGTTCCACCGTAGCGGTCAAACGGATGAACCGATATGAATGCGGTTTTTTGTTAGAAAGGTGAATTAGTCGAGAGTGTTGTTAGCTACGTTTGATGAAAATCGATCCACGATGGCCGCCGCTACAAAATGGCGGATTACGTATTTTATCACAACGCCCTCAATATGGGTATCAAATGAAAGGGCTTGACTAGTAGAACAGCACTATGCAAATCCAGGATGGCCGCCACCACAAAATGGCGAATGTCGGGGGTTTATTAAATTTTTAATTTTTTATGCTTGTAAGTACTTCAGATCGTCCATCCACTTAGGTCCAACGGAAAATGAGAGTCGATGTCTCAAATCAGATCTCACCCTTACGCTTAATCTTATCTGAAATCAAATCATTTTGGAATTATTTGCAATAGTCGTCAACGTTTACAAATTGCATTACAAATTTAGTTTCACCGCAAATTTCAAAGCTCTTCAGAGGACTTAGAGGACTGGGACCTAAGTTGTGGTCTTAGGGGTAATTGAATTCAGTTGCATCAAAATTATATTATGCTGCTAAATTGTCTCTATGTCCCAAGTTTAACTATCCAAGTTTAACATTGATCTCGTGGTTAGCTTGTTCATCTTTGGATCTTGAGGTCCTAAGTTCGAATACCTGCTACTCTCAGTGGCTTTTAAAAAATGAAAGCCACTGAGCTTATTTAACATAATATATTTCTTATCCACTGAAGATTTGCTATCAAATGCTATTTTTATTTTCCACAGTAAAGCAGCAATGTGTATCGAACTAATTCTATGGCTTTGATTTAGCGATGATCACTAAGTTAGAGAGTAACCCTGGTCGGCCTAAAAATAAAATTATTTATTGAATAGGTAAGTTGGCGATATTAAATATGCCTCGAAAAACACGTCACGCCATCAGTCTGATCTCTTTAGTGGTCCCGCTCTGACATTCCGTCGAACTATGAGAATGAAGGCAAAGTGTTTGTCACACACTTGAGCACTATAATATTTCCTGCGCAATTGGCTAGTCTCCGACACCGTTGATACAGGCTACCGTGACCAAAATTCAGTCGTGAGGATATTAATATTAAAATTAGCTTTTTGCATTCTACCTAGATGCCTTCAACCAACAGTTTAATACCTTCGATGATACAAAAACCTGATAATTCAGGAACAGCTTTGGTTCTGGCTGTTTTGAATGCGACAAGATACTCAGCTAAAAGCGTATCGATACTGTTTAATATGATTTCGGCCTAAATCTGATAATGTCAACATCAGACCCCTATTCTCTAATTCAGTGGCTAGTAAAGAAGTAATGTCGCTTAGCTTATTTGACATATATGAAATTATGAATTGTAAGCACCATTCCGAACCAGTGGTAGATTCATTTGTCGATTAGAAAGCATTTGTAAAAGTCCATCTGAATAAAAAATATGTCTATTCTATTCGGCTTTGCTTCAGCTGTCCACAAGATAGTTAAGCTACTTGTTACAATTTTGTTTTGAAAACAGCAACTGCTGAGCTTCTTGCCGGCTCTTCTCAGCAGAATCAGCATTCCGAACCGGTGGTAGATTCTTGACATGCCATAAGAGCCACACGTTGGCCTACATGAAATAAATGATTTTGAATTTTGAATTTTGAATATATTAATTATCTGATAGCCACGACACTCACTATCTGATAGCTGATACCCACGATTTCGTCTGCGTAGATTTAGATTTTTGACAATCCCGTGGGAACACTTGGGAACCTGGGCTTTTTTAGGATAAAAAGGAACCTGTATCTCTGATGAGGATCACTTAGTTAGAGAATAACCCCCAAAACTCATAATCATGCTTTATTTAAGCTTATTTTCACTATCGAGAATTCATAGTAGTACAAGTACCAACACTTCCTTGATTAGACTTCCCCGTTGTGAGTTTAAGCGGTTCTTGAATTATTTGCTAATTCCTCGCAACGCAATGGCAGTTAACGTTTACAATTGCACTGCGGAATTAGTTCCACGTCGGAGTTATGCTGGACTAGAGTTTTAAGTGAAGTTCGACGTTTGCTCAACGTTTGTTGGAAGTGTTTGTTCAACGTTGTCTGTCTGTTGTTTAATTTTTAACCCCCGACGCAAAATCGACGGGGTGTTATAAGTTTGACGTGTCTGTGTGTGTGTGTGTATGTATGTGTGTGTGTGTGTCTGTCTGTTCCCCCGTAGCGCTCAAACGGGTGAACCGATTTGAGTGCGATATTTTTTTGTTTGAAAGGTGAATTAGTCGAGAGTGTTGTTAGCTGTGTTTGATGAAAATCGGTCCAAGATGTCCGCCACCATGCAAATTCAAGATGGCTCCAACACAATATGGCGAGTGACGCGGGTTTTTTTAATTTTTAATTTATACTTGTATCTGCCAGTTGTTTAATTGCCTCTTCCGACGACATGAGGGCTGGCTCACTTTTCGTGCAATGAGTCACGGTGGCTGTTGAGAGCTTAAGATGCAGACAGCATTCTTGGTACTAACCAAGCGGGCAGACTAAATTATTCTACATTTTCATTGAAAAATATCCTAAAAAACATCCTAAAAAAATAAAATTAGTCAATAGTCTAAAATTAAGGAATATTTCGGAAAAATATACCAGAGTTTCGGAATATATGTATCTATTACATGAATAAAATAAATTAATTATATTAAGTATTAATATAAAAAATGAAAAAATAATAGAAGAGCGCAATTATTCACAATGTCGCAGTTTAAATCAGATAAGTTTGCAGAGAGGTTCAAAATGGCAGCCGAAAGTATCGGAAAAAAGATTAACAGCATCAATAAGAAACGCCTGAAGTTTCAAAGTGGATGGGACCTCCCATTCTTGATTCGAACTAGAATATGTGGGTAGAATAACAATAATTTATACTCATACTCATATAAAACTAGCTGACTACCCCAAACGATGCAGGGATGACTTTAAACATCGACCATACCCTTAGTACCTACGAGACGATAATTCATTGTTAATGTGAGGATAATAACTGTGATAGCCTAGTGGTGAGGACGACCGACTTCTAATCGGAGGTCGTGGGTTCGATCCCGGGGCACGCACCTCTGACTTTTCGGAGTTATGTGCGTTTTAAGTATTTAAATATTACTTGCTTTAACGGTGAAGGAAAACATCGTGAGGAAACCTGCATGCCTGAGAGTTCTCCATAACGTTCTCAAAGGTGTGTGAAGTCTGCCAATCCGCTTGGCCAGCGTGGTAGACTATGGCCAAAACCCTTCTCACTCTGAGAGGAGACCCGTGCTCTGTAGTGAGCCGGTAATGGGTTGATCATGACGATGATGATGAATGTGAGGAGACAAAAAAATATGACAACAATTAATTTTTATTTGTTCTAGGTACCATTCAAACCTCACCTTGAGGCGGGAGGTCAAAAGTCTTCGCACTACAGATTTTACTCTAAAATACAAAATGATAGTTAAATTTGCAAACTAAAACGCCCGATGCAAAAAAATCAGAGAAATTTATATTTGACATAGTCAGGATGAATCACGAGCCTGAAAGAGGTTGAATTGTCGATGCAACTTCAGGCAGATCAATTTGCGGTTAACCTCCACTCAGTCACTAAATACGTAATTAATAGTGTAAAAATAATAATATACTTACTTAATATAAAAATATTAAATTTTATACAATAAGTTTTCAGTAATAATTTAATTAAATTAAAAAAGCTGTGATAGCCTAGTGGTTAGGACGACCGACTTCTAGTCGGAGGTCTAGGTATCGATCCCGGGGCACGCACCTCTAACTTTTCGGAGTTACGTGCGTTTTAAGTATTTAAATATCACTTGCTTTAACGGTGAAGGAAAACATCGTGAGGAAACCTGCACGCCTGAGAGTTCTCCATAACGTTCTTAAAGGTGTGTGAAGTCTGCCAATCCGCTTGGCCAGCGTGGTAGACTATGGCCAAAACCCTTCTCACTCTGAGAGGAGACCCGTGCTCTGTAGTGAGCCGGTAATGGGTTGATCATGATGATGATGATGAATAATTTAATTATTGAAAGTAGATACTTATTAATAAAACATAACGTAACGCTTCGATACAATATGAAACAAATTTTCTCGGAATTTCTATAGATTTTAGGGAACGTAAGTGCATTATTATTATGAATGGATTTATATCCCTCTTACGGATGGGATATAAGTAGAAATACAACGTTCGCATAGAAATAACATTTCAATACGATAAAGTTCCATTCTGATTCATGACTTCGAAACGCCAAGCAAAAGTATTGGAAAAAAGATTACGAGCATGAATAAAAAGAAACACAGCCCTTCTAGAGAGGGAGGCATCTTGCGTAAGCATACCCTCCGTCGAAGTACTGGACCACTGCTGGGTATATCTATCTATAATATAATAAAACTGTAACAGATCCAATTCTGTACATTGAAGATATTTTGAAAATTTTTGTTGGAGGGCATTCTATAATCGATACTGAAGCCAAAACTGCAATTTGTTTCATTTTTGTCTGTCTGTCTGTCTGTCTGTCTGTATCTTGGCCGCGCATCACGCCGAAACTACTGAACGGATTCAAATGAAACTTGGTACGATTTGAGTTTATACTCCGAGGTAGGTTATAGGATACTTTTTATCCCGAAATTCAGCATGGTTCCCTTGGGAGAGGGGATGAAAGTTAAAACGTGTATTTAGCTGTAATTCATTAACGCGTTGTTCGATTTCACTCATTCTTTTTTTGTTAGAAAGGTAGTACTTTATATATTGTCCCGTAAATATTTCAAGGTCATAGGTTTTTTAGTTCAGAAATGACACACATTTATTGGGTTCAAATAACTTGGGACCCGGATCTTTGAACGTACGGCTTATTTTAAACTGGTGTGCGTTTATATTTTAATAATAATAATAATAATAATAATAATAAATATTTATTTGCAAAATTGTGGGTAAATAACATGATCTATAATATAATAAAACTGTAACAGATCCAATTCTGTACATTGAAGATATTTTGAAATTTTTTATTGGAGGGCACTCTATAATCGATACTGAAGCCAAAACTGCAATTTATTTCATTTTTGTCTGTCTGTCTGTCTGTCTGTCTGTCTGTCTGTCTGTCTGTCTGTCTGTCTGTCTGTCTGTCTGTCTGTCTGTATCTTGGCCGCGCATCACGCCGAAACTACTGAATGGATTCGAATGAAACTTGGTACGATTTGAGTTTATACTCCGAGGTAGGTTATAGGATACTTTTTATCCCGAAATTCAGCATGGTTCCCTTGGGAGAAGGGATGAAAGTTAAAACGTGTATTTAGCTGTAATTCATTAACGCCATGTTCGATTTCACTCATTCTTTTTTTGTTAGAAAGGTAGTACTTTATGTATTGTCCCGTAAATATTTCAAGGTCATAGGTTTTTTAGTTCAGAAATGACAGGCATTTAGTGGGTTCCAATAACTTGGGACGCGGATGTTTGTACGTTCGGCTTATTTTAAACTGGCGTGCGTTTAAATTTATGTTTGTCGGCCTGTCTATTTGTTCCAGCTAATCTCCGAAACGGCTGGATCGATTTTGATGGAACTTTAAATGGCAGATAGGTGATGTTAAGGAGTAACTTAGGATACATTTAGTTTAGGTACAAAAAAGAATTATGGGGTCCGATCCGATTCTATATAAAAACCTATATCCAGGCGAACGAAGTCGCGGGGGTCGGCTATAATATAATAAAACTGTAACAGATCCAATTCTGTACATTGAAGATATTTTGAAAATTTTTGTTGGAGGGCATTCTATAATCGATACTGAAGCCAAAACTGCAATTTGTTTCATTTTTGTCTGTCTGTCTGTCTGTCTGTCTGTCTGTATCTTGGCCGCGCATCACGCCGAAACAACTGAATGGATTCGAATGAAACTTGGTACGATTTGAGTTTATACTTCGAGGTAGGTTATAGGATACTTTTTATCCCGAAATTCAGCACGGTTTCCTAGGGAGAGGGGAAGAAAGTTAAAACATGTATTTAGCTGTAATTCATTAACGCGTAGTTCGATTTAACTCATTCTTTTTTTGTTAGAAAGGTAGTACTTCAAGTATTGTCCCGTAAATATTTCAAGGTCATAGGTTTATTAGTTCAGAAATGACAGACATTACAACCCTCAGTATTGGGTTCAAATAACTTGGGACCCGGATCTTTGAACGTACGGCTTATTTTAAACTGGTGTGCGTTTAAATTTATGTTTGTCGTTCTGTCTATTTGTTCAAGCTAATCTCCGAAACGGCTGGATCGATTTTAATGGAACTTTCAATGTTATAAGGAGTAACAGGCTACATTTTGTTTAGGTACATAAAAGAATTATAGGATCCGTTCCGATCCTATATAAAACCTATAAACACGCGAACGAAGTTGCGGGGGTCAGCTAGTATTTAATATTTTATGTTTGTCGGTCTGTCTATTTGTTCCAGCTAATCTCCGAAACGGCTGGATCGATTTTAATGGAACTTTTAATGTTATAAGGAGTAACTTAAGCTACATTTTAGTTAGTAGTACATAAAAGAATTATGGGATCCGATCTGATCCTATATAAAAACCTATATGTACGCGAACGAAGTTGCGGGGGTCAGCTAGTAGATAATAATATTATATCGTCAAAGTGCGATTGAACTGAGATTAATATTAATGTATTGTCCCATATTCTACAAGAGATTGACGCATTAGTGCCCGTGGCGCATAATTGTGTGCTTAGCTTTGAAATAAGTAAGTGGCTTCGATTAATTATGCGGCAGTGATACACCAGCCTCTTTGTTTTTCCGAGATAAAAGTATCCGATATCTCACTATAGGTATTAAACTATATCCAGTAAAAAATCACAGCGATCCGCTACTCCGTTGTTGTGCGTTGTTGCGTGACACAAAAACAAACCAACAAACTTTTTTTCGGTTGTGCCACGCATAATACATGCTATACCGGCGCTACTATTGCTTGGGGATTTTTAGTTGAAGTTTTCAAGTGTTGGAAGCGTCGCGTCGGAGGAAATCTATCTTGGCTATGTATACCACTATAGTCTGCCAATCCGCTTGGCCAGCGTGGTAGACTATGGCCAAAACCCTTCTCACTCTGAGAGGAGACCCGTGCTCTGTAGTGAGCCGGTAATGTGTTGATCATGATGATGTATACCACAGCGCTTAAATAAACGTTTATTCTTTCTTTCTTTATAACAGACATATTTTCATAGATATAACTACCTTATATCGGGGAATATTTTAAAATAACCTGTTTAATAGGTATTTTTCAAGATTATGCATTTTCAATTAATTAAGTCGCCTATATTATAGTTAGTTAAGTGATCTATAGCCTTAAAGCGATGGATTTTATATTCTGTCAAAATGATACATAAAATGTCAAAACTTTTTTAACTAGTCGTGAATGTTATGTAGGTACATGTCTCCTCGCAGACGTGTTGTTCAATGGACTTGAATATGGAATGGTGGAAGTTTGGAGTAACTAATGATTTAACTTGTTGGCCAGAGCTCGATTTATAGACAGTTTGTAATTGAGAAAGCTCTACCAAAACAAGTATAGTTCGTTCGGTAACTTAGTGTCGGTACAGGCGCAGGTGCTCTTAGTATTCTGCTTTTATTTTTATTATTTTTTTTCTGTTTGTAATTTTTTTCTATTCTAACAGAATCTCCGAATAGTCTGCCAATTCGCACTTGGCCAGCGTGGTAGACTATGGTTAAAATCCTTCTCATTTTGAGAGAAGACCCGTGTTCATGAGAATATTATATTTTATGTTTATGGTTTATATTGTAACGAGCGGATACCCGCGACTTCGTTCGCGTGGATATTGATTTTAATATTCCCGTGGGAATCATTTTGTTTTTCCTATGCTCCTTTGAGCTTAAACCTTGCTAAAAACTGTTAAAAGTTCACTGGCGGATGTTTAGGTACATCAAAATGTAAATATCCGCCAGTGAAAGTCCCATCAAAATCGGTCCAGCCTTTCGGAGATAAGCCAGTAGTCTTTAAAGTATCTACTTTCTAACAAAAAAAGAATGAATGAAATCGGACCACCCGTTAACGAATTACAGCTAATTACACATTTTGCCTTTCATCCCCTCTCCCAAGGGAACCGTGCTGAATTTCGGGATAAAAAGTATCCTATATGTTACTCCGTAGTATAAACTTAAATCGTACCGAGTTTTGTTTCAATCCATTCAGTAGTTTTTGCGTGATGCGCGCACAAACATACAGACAAACAGATAAACAGACAAACAGATAAACAGACAAACAGACAAACAGACAAACAGACAAACAGACAAACAGACAAACAGACAAAAATTTCAAAAATAGCTTTTATACGTTCTATTACTTATCCCTAACATCCACCAGTTATTATTTTGCAAAAATCTTCAATGTACAGATACGGCAAGTCTACGATTTTATTATATGTATAGATAAAATACGAATATAAAAAAATATAAAAAGGAAAGAGAATTTTAATGAAAAAATATGAGTAGGTATAAAACGCCAAAACCCCTTGTGCCTGTACACCCCTCGCGGCATGCTTTGAAGTCACGGCGGTGTCTTTGGCAAAACACCGCGCGGCGGAGGCGGCTAGACACAAAAGGCGACCGTAAGAAAACGAACAGACTATAAGTAGGTATTTCTTGAAAATTACATTTCGTTTCTCTTTGCACGAAACTCTTAGGATGTAAATAGAGTCGCCATCTGCGCTAGACGTCAGGATACGTGAAACTTATTTTCTATCAAATTATGAGGTTCCGCGCTGCACACGCGCTAAATATCTACACTTAGAGCGGGGCCGCACTACGAAATTTATTCGCACGATTTTTTTCACAAAATTCTGTGACATATGGAAATGTATGAAGCTGCACGCACATCCGTTTTAAAATTCGCGAGAAAAATATATTAAAATGCGGAATATAAACCGCGGGAATAATTTTCGCAGTGCGGCCCCGCTCTTAGTAGAAAACAGATTGTAGATGAACAGACGATCTCAAGCAAGTCACAGGATACATGTTCTAGGGTCCTTGCAAGTAGACAGTATATTATGTAGATGACGCGAACGCGGACGACCGATTGAGACAATACCGAGTACAGCGTAGATTCTCTACTCTAGATCTCTACATAATAATTTTTGTTTTAACCATGTTCAACCCTGTTCAAAACCACGTTATGGAACCACATTCATCTCCTTTACAAATCTGTGAGACCGAAATTCGAGCTCGGGAAGGTTAAGCGATAAAAGAGGTGGACCCATAAACAAACGCTTTAATGGAACAGGCAACTGTAAAGGCTGCCCCGGAATTGGATCCTTTCTTCCGAGGGCCCTCAATAATTCTTTGAGTTAAGTGGACGCAATCAAGCGTTAAGGGCCTTAAAGTTGTGTACTTGCCTTACCCCTTATCTCTATAATAGAACTGCTAGAGCAAATTGAAAGTTTCGATCCTAGACTAGGTACGGATTGTGTCAGGCTTATCGGTGACGGCTTTGTGGATCTTCTTTGGGGTACTCCGATCTGGCATCCACAGGTATATCGAACAAGGTATAGTTGTAGGTATGTTGGTGTATCTTGAAGCTCGAAAATATCGAATTCGCAAATCACAACCTCCCTGGCGCAGTGGTGAGCGCTGTGGTCTTATAAGAGGAAGGTCCCGGGTTCGATTCCTGGCAGGGGCAATTTGGGATTTTATAATTTCTAAATTTTCTCTGGTCTGGTCTGGTGGGAGGCTTCAGCCGTGGCTGGTTACCACCTTACCGGCAAAGCCGTGCTGCCAAGCGATTTAGCGTTCCGATACGATGCCGCGTAGAAATCGATCAGGGGTATGCATACATTTTCCAAGTTAGCCTGCTTCCATATTAGACTGCATCATCATTTACCATCAGACGAGATTGCAGTCAAGGGCTAACTTGTAGTTGAATAAAAAAACACCCAATGTGCGTAAGAAGTGAAGTAATCTAAGTAATTAAGTGCAAAAGAAGGGCAGTTACTTCAGTAGGTATATGCTGAGTTTCCACATTTCGACAACGTCACTAGATTTTGAACATCAAAAAACCATAATATCAGAGTAAAATGAACCTAAAGCCTCTTATTTTAATGTCGTACGAATCATTACTTCCAATTTTTATTTTGAAAAATTTCCACTTGCGGCGCTGGCTGTAGATGTATGGACGAACTCAAACCTTAAAAAAAGTCATTTTAGGTCTATTTTAACTCTATAGAGCGTTTTTTGAATAGATCATCACACACATCACAGCTGGCACATACCCCTCTCTTTTAGGAGAGAAAGATTTAGATTTTATTGGATGATAAATTCAATTCAAAAAAAATATATAAAGATACTAGCGGACCTGGCAGACGTCATCCTGCCCAGTGACATAGCGACATCAACGCCACCTACCGAGACCCGGTGGATTACCTATACCTACCCGGTACCTAATTGTGTTTTCGAACCATCCAGGAACCCATTGATAAAAATGAAAAATGTGATAAATGAAGAATAGCTCGACCGATTTTGTGCAAACTTCACATAAACCATCTACTAAATAGTCCGAACCAAACCTAAATATTTGATTTGGATAGGCGAGCCCGTTCTTGACTTATAAAATTACAACGAAAAGTGGCATTGATTTTTATATATAGACAAGCGGACACCCGCGACTCCGTTCGCGTGGATATTGGTTTTTAAAAATCCCGTGAGAATCACTTTGTTTTTCCTAAGCTCTTTTGAGCTCATACCTTGCTAAAAACTGTTAAAATTTCACTGGCGGACGTTTAGGTAGATTAAAATGTAAACATCCGCCAGTAAAAGTCCCATCAAAATCGGTCCAGCCTTTCAGAGATAAGCTAGTAAGCTCTAAAGTATTTCCTTTCTAACAAAAAAAGAATGAATGAAATCGAACCACCCGTTAACGAATTACAGCTAAGAACACATTTTGACTTTCATCCCCTCTCCCAAGGGAACCGTGCTGAATTTCGGGATAAAAAGTATCCTATATGCTACTCCATAGTATGAACTTAGATCATGCCGGGTTTCATTTCAATCGATTCAGTAGTTTTTACGTGATGCGCGTACAAACATACAGACAAACAGATAAACAGACAAACAGACAAAAATTTCAAAAATAGCTTTTTTTCGTTCTATTACTTATCCCTAACATCCCCCACTTATTATTTTGCAAAAATCTTCAATGTACAGATACGGCAATTCTACGATTTTATTATATGAAATAGATAGAGATAGAAGATTACGTCCATACATCTAACACCGAAAGACGATTCCACCTTGCTTTATGTTTTAATTTATTCATAGAATATTTGCAAAATAAACTGTCGCTTCTCTCGGCGATGTCGAATTATGAATATCTCCAAAATCGGATTACGAAGAAGTTGAATTGAAGTCGGCACCGTTCACTTTAAACTTTTGCCATTCCTTATTCATGGCAGTAATCTTTTTCCCAATACTTTATTTTAGCTTTCGTCCAAATCTACAAAAATAGATGCCTACTTTGTGAATTAAGTATTATGAATGTAGGCCGTGTTTTTGTAATTTTTTACCACAGTAAGCTTCCAAAACATTAATTAAGTATTCTTTCATTTAAATTCTTTTATTTCACGTACAAATTACTGGAAACAATAATTTCACGAATCAAAATATACATACCTACCTAATTAAAATCACATCGCATGATAATTTTGGATCTAAAAATTGCAATCATCATGATCAACCCATTACCGGCTCACTACAGAGCACGGGTCTCCTCTCAGAGTGAGAAGGGTTTTGGCCATAGTCTACCACGCTGGCCAAGCAGATTGGCAGGCTTCGCACACCTTTGAGAACGTTATGGAGAACTCTCAGGCATGCAGGTTTCCTCACGATGTTTTCCTTCACCGTTAAAGCAAGTGATATTTAAATACTTAAAACGCACATAACTCCGAAAGTTAGAGGTGCGTGCCCGGGATCGAACCCACGAACCTCCGATTAGAAGTCGGTCGTCCTAACCACTAGGCTATCACAGCAGCACAAAAATTGCAATAAATGAAAAAAACACCTGGACTGCAATAATATGCCTTTATTACAAACTACCTATATTGCAATAATATGCCTTTCATTGATACATTTTTAACCCTCGAAGCAAAAATGACGGGGTGTTATAAGTTTGACGTGTCTGTGTGTGTGTGTATGTGTGTGTGTGTGTGTGTGTGTGTGTGTGTGTGTGCGTGTGTGTGTGTGTGTGTGTGTGTGATTGTGTGTGTGTGTGTGATTGTGTGTGTGTGTGATTGTGTGTGTGTGTGTGTGTGTTTGTGTGTGTGTGTGTGTGTGTGTGTGTCTGTCTGTCTGTCTGTCTGTCTGTCTGTCTGTCTGTTCCCCTGTAGCGCTCAAACGGATGAACCGATTTGAATGCGGTTTTTTTTGTTTGGAAGGTGAATTAGTCGAGAGTGTTGTTAGCTATGTTTGATGAAAATCGATCCAACAAAATGGCGAATTACATATTTTTTCACAACTCCCTTAATATGGGTATAAAATTAAAAGGGCTTGACTAGTAGAATAGCAGAATAGCACTATGCAGATCCAAGATGGCCGCCGTCACAAAATGGCGAATGTCGGGGGTTATTTAAATTTTTAATTTATACTTGTTATTGCTGGCTTTTAAGTTTGTTAATCCGCCCATCGAGTAACAACATACCTAACTAACTAGTGTTGCGCTCGGTGCGCGAGCTGCAAGCAGCTCGCGGGCTTTGTAGTCTCTTCAATATTCGTAAAATAAAGAAATGGGAGGCCATACCAAATACCTATTCTAGAGAGTCTCTTGAAAGATAGAGAGAAATATTGGTATCACGTTTCGTGTCTTTTCTGAAAGTACACTAATGAGTTCTATGCATGCGTTTAGTGGGAAAAAAAGATTATACAAAAATGTTCTGGAGAGTCACTTGAAAATTAAAAAGAAATTTTGTATGGACACGATTTTTTTTTGTTCCGTAGCTATCTTTTTTTACTGGCTAACCAAAGGGCCTAAGGTCTTGAACATTTTTAGTTTCTGGAACATGCCTCTATGATTGATAGCTAGTTTTTGAGGGCCGTTAGGGTACTGTGGTAATTTTTCCACATTCACTACGTTTTGTATTTTTTGTGAAAAAAAAATCTTTAAGTTCTATTTACGTATACGTGTAGTGGGGGAAAAAGTTTCATACAAAAATGTGAGAGCCTCTTAAAAAGAACCCAAAAAATTTGTATGGAGAGAATTTTTTTTTGTTCGGCGGCTATCTTTTTTTTACCCATTCACCCAATGACCCAAGGTCTTTAACAACATTTGTTTGGGACCATGTCTGTATGACTGGTAGTTTTGGAGGACCCATGAGGTACTCTGGTAAATTTTCCACAATCATGACGTTTCAGAATTTTCTGAAACGTCATGATTTCTGAAGGAAGACCCATAAGTTCGACGTATATAAATAGTTAAGGGAAAAGGTTCCATACAAAATTGTTCTGGAGAGCCTCTTGAAAATAACCCAAAAAATTTGTATGGAGAGAATTTTTTTTTGTTCGGCGGCCATCTTTTTTTTACCGGTTCACCTAATGGCTTAGAATAGAATAGAATAGAATAGAATAGAAAAGTTTTTTATTCAAATAAACTTTTACAAGTACTTTTGAATAGTCAAATGAATCTACCACTGGTTCGGAATGCCATTCCAACCGAGAAGAACCAGCAAGAAACTCGGCGGTTGCTCTTTTCCAAATTTACAATATCAAGCGTTGCCGGCTTTTGAGGAAGGGGACTGGCTATTCAGCTCGCTGCCGGAACACATCGTGGATGCTTTGCGACAGATTACGGCTGAATTGTGGTCGCTAGCCAGGCGGATTTGGGATAAAATCCTACCACAAAGCGGTGATACCATCTAGATTAAGTTGTGTGGTATCAGGCACAAAGACCCGTAGAGGGGACTGAGAGCGTCAGGGCCTCGTTAGCATACTGGCAGGGTGCACCGCGTGCAGGTGAGGTTGACTTTGGCCACATAGGTGGAATTTGGTCAAATTACACCCCAACATCTAACAGAAGATGAGCCTTCACGTGACTTACGTTGTCGCGTAGATAAGGTTGTCGTTTTCTATAGAGCGTATCGCGTCGAGTCGCGTCGCATCGCGTCGCGTCGCGTCGCGTTTGTCGTTCACCTAGGTCAACGGGTAAGCCGTATATATGCTTCGCATTTATAATTTAATCTCAGGTGAGCCGGAAAACCTTTTTCCATATTATATTTTTCATTCCAGAAAATTTCAAAACCACAAGGGACTCTAAAGACTTATAAAATCAACTCACTTCTCCTCACGTACGGTCAACCACAAACCCAACGTATGTTACAATCTTACGGTGTGCTACAATACAATAGCATCTAAGTGAAACGGAGTAAAGGATGAAATTGAATGAACATAATATTTCATGTGTTATGATGTGTAGGGCGAATCTCATAATTTTACGGTCTTTGCTGCCGCAAATGTCATTACAGGCCACAAGACTTTGAAATACTTCACACAGATTAACGTGTTCGTAGAGGTGTTTAATTTTGAACTCGTAAGCTTAGCTTTAGATTAGTTTTGTTAGCCATCACTTGACTCATGTGATGTACTTGGTGATAGGTACCTAGATAGGTAGGTAGATGAGATCAACAGTGAATTAACCAGAAGTGCTAACATGCGACGCACGAGAAAATTATCTCTACACTTTTTCTCGACGAATACAACAGAATTTGACGAGAAAAAGTGTAGAGATAATTTTCTCGTGCGTCGCATGTTAGCCCTGCTGGAAGGGGTATGGCAGTTTTTATTAAACCATACCTGAGTGCTTATTCTCAGTTTGGAGTGCTCCAAAACTTTATAGTATACTATAAGTATACTATTGATCGAATCACAATGACTTCAGAGTAAAATGGATCTAAACTAAGTCTTTGGGTTCACTTTGCTCTGAAGTCATTTGTGATTCGATCAATAGTATACTTTTAGTATTGGAGCGCTTCAAACTGAGACTAAGCACTCTGAATTGATTTGTACACGGCATCATACTAGAACGCTAATTTGCTTCGAGCATGGCTAGCCCTTACCACAGATAATACGTATAGAAATTATCAATCGCTAAATTTGTTCCTACCGGGAATTGAATCAGAGGCCTTCCACTGCACTCACCACTGCACCAGGGAGGTTTTGTTGGTTTAAGGAAGATCGCGCTCTGCCGCAAAACCTTCAAGAGCCGCAAGTGTAAACACATCACTCCAGAAGCATGATATCATTTAATATTAAAACTAAATCTAGCTATTATTAAAATATCTGCGTTTATCACCCGCACAAACTTAATTAATATCGAATCACAGACTAGTTTAACTGAGATATCTTTTCAAATCTATTTTATACTGATTAATTAATTACACTGAGCCAAGTCCAAAATGGCAGCATTTATTCGATTAGGGTGTGATTACTATCGCAACCCCCAATCAAATATCACGACCTAGACGCTGAAGCATCTACTAGTCGGTTGAGTCTCTGGAGGAGACTGCATTTGTAGCTTCAATCTACCCGTATTTATACCAATAATTCAAGATGGCGGTTCGGCGCCACTGAATGAATCAAATGGCAGTTCATTCTAACCTGAAATTAATAATCTGTAAAACATTTCTAAAAATTTACATCAATTTTCAGCAATAATCTGATACAAGATACAATAGAAGATACTAGATATATATTATGATAGAAGATAGTAGCAAGTACGTCAGCAGCATCAATAGCGCCATAAAATGCTTGAGCAGAGGTCAGCGCTCATTTCTGCTAATGCCATCAGCATTTTTGTGATCTATGTATGTATGTACATTTCATTTTAGTTCAGAAACTGGTTCTGTACTTAATTCTTAAATAGAGCTTTTGGCTGCAACATACTTAGTTTAGGAAACAAATCATCTTCACAGTTGAAAACAAAGAGTTTTTCAAATCAAATCAAATTTCTTTATTTGTTCCGCATGTTCCGCAGTTTCCGCATGTTCATGCTATTTTTCATGCATTTGTCCTCCAATCAAGCCGCAACAGAGCTGTAATTTTTATATGGATACAATTGAGGACGTGCATAGTGAAAAGAATAATTTTCAACCCACACGATTAAAAAAAATATGCTTATTGCTTATACGTGCTTTTTATAAACGAAGCTCCTATCTAATTGGTTCATTGGTTTTAACGCGGTTCATTGGAATTATACGCGCTAACAAACAAATTGGAAAAAGCTTTGTAAATTGAAATTCCAATTTATTTTAGGTATATTGGGGAATAGAGTTAGCACTCTATAGAGATCGTTATGCTTAGTACGACTTTGCACATCTCGACAACGTTGACACATTTTGAGTACTGAAACATTTTGAGTACTGAAACACTATAACGTCAGCGTAAATTGGACCTAACTCCCTTATTTTAGAGTAGCAAATTCAGAACTACCCATTCTTAGGGTTCCCATTCTCAAAGGGAAGTTTCCCGTACCCAAAGGGTAAAAACAGAACCCTATCAATGTCACTCTACTGTCTGTCTGTCTTTCCGCTGGTCACAGGTGTCTAGCTCATAGACGAAATGAGTTACAGACCTGAAATTTTAACATTTGGTGTACAACATTGACCCAAAATTAAATATTGAATTAAAAATTGAATTAAATTATTTCTCACGGGGCTCTCGTACATGAAAATGGAGTCGGAATTTTTTTTTTCTTACCCTAGCTTGTGGATTATCATTGTTTAAAACTCATTGAAAATATATACTATATATATTACATATACTATATCTACTATATTTTTTTTTTCTCAAATTTCCATCATCCATCCATCAAAGGCCATCAAAGTTGTCAGTTTTAGACCATTTTAGTGACGAGGGATATCTCATAAACTAAACCAGTTAGGAATATGGAATTTCGGTATTTATGTACCATATACACTTTATTTAAACAAAGAATACTGAAAACAACTATTCATAAAGTAGTTTGTATGCTGTGACTAAAACAAACGAACATTTATTGAGTTTTTCTTTCTGGGTTTGTTGCGATATTCTTACACCCAAAATATTATTATGTTGGTCATAATTATGTATGGAACCCTAAAAGAGTGAGGCCCGAGTCGCACTTGGCTAGTTTTTAGGGTTCCTTAGTAAACAACCCTAAAAACCAATGAGGAACCCTTATAGTTTCGCCATGTCCATCCGTCTGTCTGTCCGTCCGTCCTCGGTTAATCTCAGAGACTATTAGTGCTAGAAATCTGTAATTTGGCATAGGTATAAATATTAATTACGCCAACAAAGTAGTGAAATAAAATTTTGATAATTTTTTTTTTTTTGAGTATCTCCCGTACATGTAAAGTGGGGATGAATATTTTTTACCCCATAGTGTGGGGTAATGAATGGGTCTTTTAAAAATACTGTGGGTGTGGGAACATCATTTTTCGATTTCTAGATCCGTTTGTAAAATATGATGTTTTAAAGTGCCAATTTTTATTAAAGTGTAATAAAGGGGGGGGGCCTTTATCAGCCAAATGGCAGTATATAGAAACTTGAAAAAATTCACAGCAGTAGTATATATAATCAATTTTAAAGGAAAACTATCATGGCTAAGTAGGGTTCACAGGTTAAGGAGTTATATCTGTTTTTCGAGGATTGTGACTACGGAACCCTACAGTGCGCGTGGCCCGCCACGCACTTGGCCGGTTTTTTATATTGCTAATTTTCCGCTTGAGGCGCTGGCTGTAAATATAATTATGTATGGATGAAAAACAAACATGGATATAATTATTTTATGGTCCATTTTACTCTGACGTTATAGTGTTTCGGTACTCGAAATGTATTTACGTTGTCAAGTATGTACTAAGTAAGTCGTACTAAGCATACATTTAATTTATGTCAAATCAAGTTTCAAATCAAGCAGCAGTTAGTTCGTTTATCTTGTAGGTGGCAACGACCGGGACTTGTTGTCCTATGAACTTTATTATAAAGCCTTCTTGCCTGGTAAAACTTTCTCTAGTTTTATGAATTTGTAGGTATAAATAAAACGCTAAAAAAATACACAGCTACCTCTGTATATTGAATACTCTATGCCCCTTGAACAAAGGACTTTGTGGAGGAGATTATTTGAGGCTTTTGTTTCATTGTCGAAATAGTGGCATTCCATTCTTGTAGCGAGACTCTTCACCATTACCTTGTTGTTCGGGAAATAATGAGTTTGTTTGCTGTTGTCTGTTTTGTGAGGCTAAATGCTACTTTAAAATATAAATATTTTAAATACAAATACTTTAAAATATAAATATTTTAAAGAAAAATCTCAACACCCGAGAAATCTCGACGTGAGTACAGAGGATCTAGTGTAAATTTTTATATGGGATTTATATGTTCTGCCATCCCAAAAAAATCGCTGACAAATCACCGTTGTTGGCAAATCGCTCTGAAACCATTTCAAGTGTCCGAACCTATTCATTCTTACTTCTGTTTTGATCAGTACAACTATCGTGCAACGATTAATGATTGCAAGTGTGTTCTAGCTCTAAAGGGAAATTAAATGACTAGGTCAATGAACTTTATAATTCGTTGATTGACGCTTTCTGTGACCAATTTGTCTGTCTCTCTGTTCGATCGCCTACTCTCTATTAGGCAGATTTCTCACCTCTGCGCCAAAGGTCGTTAAATTCTCATTCCTATAATATTTCTCCCGGGTATATTATTATTATTTTCGTGTCCCCGAAAACATGAAAGAACTTGTATCGAATTTACTAGGTACGTGATCAAAAGTATCGCGATATAAGGAAATCCTTCGAGACAGGGATATAAAGTTTCGCCGAACAACATACAGATAAATACATTATACGCGACGCGATTTCGCTCGGCGTCGGGTAGTTGCATAAACTTCCGCGGAGACATGATTTGGTGTAGAAAAAAGTTTCCAAAACTACCCGACAATTCTGTTAAGTAACTTTTTTTTTCTTATTCGAGCGCTGTGGTTTTATAAGTGGGAGGTTGCGAGTTCGATTTCCGGCAAGGGAATTTACACTTACGGGTGTAAATGGGACCGCTATCGGAAACGAAGATAGGTAATAGAAGTGATGATTACTGACAAAATACAAAAAAAAAACGCGATTAAACTAGTACTAATACCTATTACGAGTATAATACAAAATATGTTGGTTGGTATTGGATAATGTTTAGGTGGTATAATAATAGTGCTAAGTTTTAGTGGTCCCCTTGTTCCTATCAGCATTAAATAACAGATGAGTGTATATATATTTCCAATACCTCGATGTCTCATTATTATATTACGACGACCTCCCTGGCGCAGTGGTGAGCGCTGTGGTCTTATAAGTGGGAGGTCCTGGGTTCGATTCCTGGCAGGGGCAATTTGAGATTTTGAGAATTTCTAAATTGTCTCTGGTCTTAAGCCGTGGCTGGTCACCACCCTACCGACAAAGCCGTGCCGCCAAGCGATTTAGCGTTCCGGTACGATGCCGTGTAGAAACCGATCAGGGGTATGCATACCTCTTTCAAGTGAGCCCGCTTCCATCTTAGATTGCATCATCACTTACCATCTTACTTGAATAAAAAAAACGTACCCTATATAATATATATCGGCCATTCACTGCGGCCATTGCATGGGTAACTCCGATTTTGTAAAGCAAAACAAACAAATTAGGTAAATAGCATGCCTTCAAACAACATAGTCGGAAAGCAATATCGCTTCTGGAAAGCAAACAATAGTACTTCAAGTCTTAAAGCTTAGGCTTGGGACAAATGTAACTTTGAAAACGCGTGCGGAATTATCATCGGTTTCACCTCATACATATAATTGGCGCTCTCCTTAAATTTCAATACGAATACGACTCATTGGAGCGGAATATAAGCGGAATTCAACATAACATAATTATTGTATTATAAAGAAAAGCGCAGAATCTGTGTAGAAGGAATGCAGAAGAGAACTTCTTCGTATGGAATAGAGTCGTTGACTCGATTTGGCTTATTGCTTTTATAACAAGGTTACGAAATTCAATATCTAAAATAGAAATAAAGTAAATCGTATAAAATAAGTAGTCTTTTAATATGATAGATGTAGACCCACTACGCCACCATTACTCCGCATTCATTTAAAATACTTGCCGTTTCATTCTACAATCAATTTTGATTGTTTTCTCAAAGTTTTCTTTTCAAATAGTAGGTATTTGGTTTGCCGTAAAAAATAATGATTAAAAGGAAACGCAATTATCAGTAAGCCTTACAGCCACGTTAGACTCGTTCCCGACGCCGTCGTGCGTTTTTTTTGTCCAAGTCTTTAAATCACTAACGAACAAAACTATGTACTCGTTTCAAAATACAAGTTTTACTTCAATACGCTTTGGCTTTAAAACGAAGCGGAGCTACCTATTTTTAACGTAACGACGCGGACGTACGTCTAAAAGACTTGCAAGAAACTTTGTTCTTTGTACGCGCTCTGGAAAGAGCCTTCTCTTCAACACTTTTGAAAGCTGGCGAGTTTCAAATAGACTAGGTATGCAATTCCAGTGCTTGAAGATTGTTTAGAGCTGTTCTCTCTTCGCTCACTTCTATAACTTGTAATTTACTTTAATTACACTAAAGGGGTAATTTTCTTGGGATAGTAATATGGTAGAGATCACAGGATTGCTGCGTATCACTTCAAACTATACAGAGTGCTTAGTCTCAGTTTGAAGCGCTCCGAAACTAAAAGTTTACTATAAGTATACTATTGATCGAATCACAAATGACTTCAGAGCAAAATTAACCCAAAGACTCTTATTTTAGGGCCATTTTAGTCTGAAGTCATTGTGATTCGATCAATAGTATACTATAAAGTTTTGTAGTGCTCCAAACTGAGACTAAGCACTCCCAACGCATGTCGCCGCCTTACTACATAGACAAACATAGTTCTACGAAATCACGCAAACACATTTACGTTCAATGCTGTGCAGACAGAATTAAGCCGTAGGATTAGCAAGTTAAGGTTGAAAATGCATGGCATCGTTTGCTTCCATCATACATCGTTGTATCTGTTCGCTTAACTCACACATCTTTGCACTGTCGACGTCCTCGCCTACAGCGCGGCGACAAGGTCATGCATACACCACACTTCTTAGTGTCTATTATTCAGTTTTGTGGTAGAGCTTCATAAGAAGGCTTAAGGTCATTTAGGAGATGCTGGAGAGAGGTACAAGTAAACTCAGAGCATCCCTTGCGATATCAAATCAGAATGAGGAGCTTGGGAGGAGAATGAGAGTTAACGACATAACTCATCGAGTCGTGAAGCTGAGTGCTTAGTCTCAGTTTGGAGCGCTCCAAAACTTTATAGTATACTATAAGTATACTATTGATCGAATCACAATGACTTCAGAGTAAAATGGACCTAAAATAAGAGTCTTTGGGTTAATTTTGCTCTGAAGTCATTTGTGATTTGGTCAATAGTATACATAGTATACTTTTAGTTTTGGAGCGCTTCAAACTGAGACTAAGCATACTGAAGTGGCAATCCTCCTTGACTTGAATGACCTCCACACGTTGCGGTCTTGTGACGTATGTAGGTTCCCTGCGAGTCGCAGTTTGATGTATGCTTATTCACCTAGTTGAGGATACGCCAGCAGTAAGCTTTAATATTATAAGTATTAGGTAAGTATACCTAGTTCGATTTAGTTTAGGTTAGGTGGTCTTATAAATGGGAGGTACCGGGTTCAATTACCGCAAGGGGGGAATATATAAATTCTAAATTGTCTCTGGTCTGTCTGTAATACATAGTAGGTATATGTGTGTTCTGAGTCTACAACTTTTTTAAAGTAAAACTTCAGTTTGATTTTGTATTTTTTTTTGTTTGAAATTATTTTTATTCATTCCCAAAGAATTTCTCAACCGCAACTCGAGGAAACATTCAAACTGAAGATGCACTATATTTCTTAAGTTTACCGAAGCAGTTTTCTTTGCTCTCAGAAATGGTATTTTAAGTTTTAAAGGACCTTTTGAAAAGCAGAAACTGCAAGTCACATAAAACAGTGCAAAGGAAATTTTTCAACGTCGATCCCTATCGCAAATGAAAAATATTTACTTGCTCATTTTATATTCCATGCTAGGGTTTCGTTATTTGTTTTCGCTTAAAACTAATAATGACAGTATGCTTAGTCCCACTTTTTACATAGTGGCAACGATGATCGAAATTCGAGTATCGACACACAATGACTTCAGAGTAAAATGAACCCAAAGACTTTAAAGTCGTTTTTGAAGTCATCATCATCATCATCATGATCAACCCATTACCGGCTCACTATAACAGAGCACGGGTCTCCTCTCAGAGTGAGAAGGGTTTTGGCCATAGTCTACCACGCTGGCCAAGCGGATTGGCAGACTTCACACACCTTTGAGAACGTTATGGAGTACTCTCAGGCATGCAGGTTTCCTCACTATGTTTTCCTTCACTGTTAAAGCAAGTGATATTTAAATACTTAAAACGCACATAACTCCGAAAAGTTAGAGGTGCGTGCCCGGGATCGAACCCATGACCTCCGATTAGAAGTCGGTCGTCCTAACCACTAGGCTACCACAGCTTTTTTTTTATATATTTGAAGTTTTTTGAAGTCGTAATTCAATAGTTCGAATATTTATTTTACAATATTTCTGCTTGGGGCGCTGGCTGTTTTCGAATGCTGAATGTATTGGCGAACTCAAACCTTAATATAAGCCATATTAGGTCCATTTTACTCTGAAGTCACTGTGATTCGATCAATAAAGTATACTATAAAGTTTTGGAGCGCTGCAAAGTGGGACTAAGCATACTGGCCGATTCAACCCCAGCCTCTAATAAGTGGGCATTTCTTTATTTTGTAGACCCTCTGCGTTGTATGTAAGGGTTTTTATTTATTTTTACCCGACTACGGAAAATCCAAAAGGAAAGGTATTTTAGCAGTCCATGTATGTTTGTGGACGATTTTTTTATGAGATTCTGTGTGTTACACCGTAACGCCTAAACTACTGGGCCGATTTTGATGAATGAGGTGTCAATTGATAGGTTTTTATAGTCCGGGCGACATAGGCTACATTTTATGTACGAAAAATTGAGAAGCGAAGTCCAAGCGGTTAAAGTAAAATATTATTTAGTTTCGGATAGACATAATAGATGGCGCCACTAGCTGCTAGCCCCGCGTTTTCTTCACACTAAATTAATATAATCTGTGCCTCCTGTGATGAGTGATCTAAGTCGAGTTGTACCCTTTTTGAGATTTTTACATAGAAATGATCAGAAAAAAATTAGCTTTTTTTTGGTCTAACCCACGTTCTTCTAACTATTATAGTTTCGGAGATAATTTTGTGCAAAGTGATATAAGTGGCAGCATTTTTGCAAAAATATCGTGCATATAGATATATTTCAAGTTGTAACCTCAATAAGTAATTTTCTGCATGCATTATTTTTCGTGCTTCGTGGTATAAGTGCGATTATATTAATTTTCACATTTTATTTTTAGTATATTTATCGTGAATATTGATATAATTAGAGTTATATCACTTTGAACAGATTTTTTTCAAAACTGATTAAGGTACAATTATACATATACCTAATAATCACAATCTAAATTTATGCCTGATTTGTGATCAGTGATACATCTCGACTTGCATCATTGTGTACAAATCAACATTATCTGTGTAAACGAATATAAATTGAATTGTATCTAAAACTCAAACCAAATCTAGAAAAAATGTATGAAGAAGGAGACGTGCTAAATGATACAAGTAAAATCGTCAAGTCATACTCTTATGGAGATTGACACCAACCATGCGTTAATTGAGCGTAAGAAGAAGCACATGAGTATGGTTATTCATTTGCAAAGAGATTGGTACCAACTAGTGCGTACAGCTTCAAACAAAACAGCAAAGTTTAGGTAGGTACTGTTATCTAAATGACTTGTGATTCAAAATGTTTTCAAGCAATTTCTTACTCTTGCATTGGAAAGTTGATGTGGTGTGATGTTCGATCTGTTTTGCATACCAAAGAAAATATTCCCTGTTTTTCTTACACAAAATGAATTCAAGGATGATGAATACAAGACTATGGATTGTTTGAAACGAGGTAAAGCTTACGCTATTAGGATTACAATAAAGACAGTACCAATAGCCTACCACTTCAAGATTACTGTTTCAACCGATAAGAAGTAATATCTGTTTTGCTATGCTTTATTCAGGAGCGCGATCATGAGTTTTACAGAGTTTTAAAATATTAGGACTTTGTTATTGAATTGTTTTCCTTGCAAGAAATTGACTAAATTCCGAAAAAAGTAGTAATCTGTTGAAGCAAACTCCCGGGGAGAATGATGGGTGTTGGAGATATTTCAATCGCAGCACCTTTAATTTAGCGACTGTCTGTTGTGAAGTATGAGGTCTAGCGTTGGTCTAAGTTAACAGCATTGGGCAAGAGAAATGACCAGTTTCGGTTGTTTAACTGGTGACGTTTCCATCATGGTTTGAAATTGTTGATCTATCTTTATTGTCTGGCCAGATCTTAGGAAGCCATAGTGTATGATACCAGCACTGGTCCACCAAACACACACCAGTAGTTTTTTCTGAGTCAACTTTCGTTTGGGACAGTTTCACCAGTTGGGTTTCGCCAGTTCTCTTGGATTCAACCACTGTGATGAGCATTTCCGACTGTCGTACACCATTATCCTCACTGATAACAATACGATTCAAAATTCCGTCGTTATTGTGACAATTGAGTAATGTAACGCAGCATTTAATGCGTGTTTGTTAGTGTGCTCCACTCAATTCATGCGGTAGGTACCTATTTCTCGAGTTTTTCACTTTTCAAATTTGTTTTAAGTGAATTAATATTATTATATCACACACACCGAAGCCTGCCACTAACTCTAACATAGTTTGCGATAGATCCGCTACCACAATCATCTTTATTTCTTCATTGTCAACTAGGGTTTCCAGCCGTCCACGTGGTTTGTTTTTAGGTCAAAATTTCCAGAACAAAAACGTTGGAACAAAAATCGTACCATGCTTTCTTTTACAGTAAGGGTTTCCCCATACTCATCATTAATCCTTCGAATTGTTTTTGCAGTACTGGTGCCACTGTGGAACTCGTATTCGTAAATAATGCGATAAGTTTTCCATTTTTTGAACAAATCGATGTCAAAGAAAAATCAAATTGAGCGAAAACAAATGAATCACTAGATTCAAAAAACAAATTTTGAAATAAATTTAAATTTGGAATACGCCAAGATATATGAGATCATAGTAGCCAGTTCAATAAAACGCCAGTTTCATAATATGTAAGGACTTAATCCATACTAATATTATAAATGCGAATGTAACTCTGTACATTATGCTTTTACGCCTAAACCGCAAAACCGATTTTGATGAAATTTGGAACAGAGATAAATTAGACTTTGGAGACCAACATAAGTTATCATTTGTTGCGAAATAAAGGCTTGAAGGGGTTGAAATAGGGGTTCAATCTTTGTGTGGGAGTCCATCATATTGAAGATAAAAACCTTTATATTTTTGCAGTTTACATCCTGGAAATCGATATAAGATACTTCTAAGAATACACCCGAAATTATGTTGTGGGCATCAGCTAGTATTTTATTAGTGAATTATTGGTTTAGAAGAAGTTTCACAAACGTTGATTTATTTTTGTAAAACTTGTATTTATTTGCACCATAAAAATGCATTTTAGTGAGGGTATAACATGAGTTGTATTATTTAACACATTTTTCAGAAGACCAAAATTTTAGCAAACTGATACAATTCAGCTAAATTGTTAAAATAGGGGACTGATAAGTAAAAAAATCTCATCTTTGAGATATTACATTTATCCTTTGTTTGAGCACCATTGGGTTGGGAATATATTCTAATGAGTTATTAGATATTTTTACTTTATGTATATCAATTTACACGAAGACAATATATAGGTGTAACGTAATTTAACTGTACTTGTATCATTTATCACGTAATTTTAGCATCGATTAGAAATTAAAAAAGGTACAACTCACAGGTTTTTCAAGAATTACTTTAAAACTATAATATTTACCGCAAAAATTTAAATACACAGTGAAAGTGAATGTTTTTATCTACAAAAGAAAGCACTCAAGTTTAACCTAACCCAATTAGATCGCGAACTAGAATTTTTTAAATCTTGTTTTTGCTCTCCTGTAAAATGGTGATTTTTGACTTGTATCACCTGTCACAGGAGGCACAGATTTTATATTAAATTGAATTACTAAGCGTAGTCGGGTTTAAGTACTTATCACTTTGAAAAAAAGTCGTCTCCGGACACATTTTTTTAAATAGCTTCTCAATTAACTAACATAGAGAGCTAATATCTCGCCAACGAACTACTATTAATACCCTCTACAATATGACATATACCCGTATTACTAATTCCGCGGAATTCTGACAACTGTCATTGTCATTTACAGATGAGTTATTTGTATGGCGAACAGGGTTAACATCTACGAAGTACGATTTTACCCCAAACTATTTTAATTCCCTGTCATCATAAAAAGCCATATGCCGCATAATAATATTACTCGTTCCGCCCTAAAATAAAAATCGCTAAGAGTGGAAACTAGAAAGTGCACACTAACAGCAATAGAAAACAAAAGAAGCATATTGAAAAAAATTATTCAAAAATGGAAGTCGAATGACATTATCACCATGAAGTGTCTGTCAGGCATTTGTTATATCTACATGCGACAGTTGATTTTCATTTGCATAAGTTTTGAATTTTTTATGTTTTTTGTGGGAATTGTTTTATCTTCGGTAACATTACGAAACGTCAGAATTCCGCGGAATTAGTAGGTATAGGTTACGATAGAGCTTCCTATAGCAGGCAGTTTGCCTATGGAAGTACGGCTATACCCTTTACGCGGGCGAAGCCGCGGGCAGATGCTAGTAAAAGTTTTCTCTTAATTGGAGAGGAAATAACTTTTTTTTATGATGAACATGACTAATATTCTCCATATTAGTCATGTTCATCATAAAAAAAGTCTTGATAATATACTTCTCATAAGTGTTGATACTAAATGAAATATTAGGTATACTTATTAATAAACAAGCGGATACCCGCGACTTCGTTCGCGTGGATATTGGTTTTTAAAAATCCCGTGGGAATCATTTTGTTTATCCTAAGCTCCTTCCAGGTCATAGGTAGGCTAAAAACTTTTAATTTCACTGGCGGATGTTTAGGTAGATTAAAATGTAATCCGGTAGTGAAAGTCCCATAAAAATCGATTCAGCCTTTCAGAGATTATCCAGTAATATTTAAAGTATCATCTTTCTAACAAAAAAGAATAAATGAAATCGGATCACGCGTTAATGAATTACAGTTAAGTACACATTTTGGCTTTATCCCCTCTCCCAAGGGAACCGTGCTGAATTTCGGGATAAAAAGTATCCTGTATGTTACTCCGTAGTTTGAACTTGAATGATGCCAAGTTTCATTTCAATCCATTCAGTAGTTTTTGTGTGATGCGCGCACAAACATACAGACAAACAGACAAAAATGACAAAAATAGCTTTTTTACGTTCTATTACTTATCCCTGACATCCCCCAGTTATTATTTTGCAAAAATCTTTAATGTACAGATACAGCAAGTTTACGATTTTATTAAGTATATGTATATAGAAGATTGATTTCTGAATTTTATTTATTTATGGACCTATTACCCAAATGATTCCACGAATAGAGAACCGAGAGCAAAAGCCAAGTAGAACGATACCAATTCTACCAACGGTGTTTACTTATTTCAGAACATCTGACGCCACGTTTGAGAGGTATGAAGCATTATTCCCTTTATGTCAAGCGAAGATAAATAGCCATTTCTATTCCCATCGCAAAAATGGGAAAAACATTACATTTCACTTCAGCATTGTTTCGAAATTAATTGTATTTGTGTAAACGGAATAAAATGGAATACGTATTTTTTCAATGTCATGTCACCTACCCACATCATGTTATTTTTGCATTAAATAAAAATTTCAAAATGTTTACTAAAGGCGAGTCCTCCCTTATAAGAGAAAAAAAAATTCTCTACGCAAATTGAAATAATTGATATGTACATATATGGGTATTGTTAACCTTATCAACTCAATAATAAGTCAGACATTTATATTTTTTATTCCTTTTATTAATTATTTTTTATATTTATTTAAAAAATAAGTAAGTAATAGGTGCTTATTTTTAAAGTACGGCAGTGATAATTAATTTCGTAAAATTGAAACTGTAGCTAACGAGAGTTTCAATAAATATTTGAATGAATAAATAGTGCCTTTTTTGTTTTTATTCAGTACACGTATTTTCACTAAAAATATACGCAAATAACGAACTGAAATTGTTAGAATTTCATTCAACAAAAATATTTGAGCAAGCATTTCGGAGGGAAATAAATCGCAGCACGGCAAAAATATTTAATTCCAATTTCGCATTAAATTCCCGAAGGATAGACGGAACTTCCCACTCTCACATCGCAAACGCATGGTCGTGTCATTTTAATGCAATTTCAGAATATTTATTGCCGATATAGGAAGCATACGTTATCTAAATATTTTCTAGAGTATAAGATTTCCTGATATTCTTCAAAGCTCTAGCTTTGCTAAGCAAATACGGTCGCCTTTGCATACATGGCTTAGCTTTAAGTTTTGTATTCTCTGCATTGTGTGCATTATGGTATTCTCTAATGTATCCATTGTATTTGCTAGCTGTAACTCGGGTTCTACACAACCGATTTTGATTGAACTTAGTAAAACCATATACTAAGAAACTATACTTAGATAGTATACTAACCTATATAAAAGCTATATTTATATAGAAGCTGACTAAAGATTCGATACTTATTGTTAGATATGTAATATATAAGTCTAGTAAGTATACACTTACTCAAAAGTATGCGCATAAAAAAGCTCATAGGTACTTACTTAATTATACAATTGAAGATTATAAAAATGACATTTAAAAGCGTGGATTGAGCTGCTCCAGTAATGCGTGAGACGGCAATCTAATTATGCTTACATAATTAGATTGCCGTCTCACAGAAATTTAACTCATTTTTTTGTAAAGAGCATTTATAGTCTTGACTTGACATCGCTGGAATCAGTTTGGGTAAAATCATTTCAAATTATTTGAAACACACTGAAATAACTTCTTTACTCGTTTTTCTTTTCAAGAGGATATATATTTATTACTAGCTTATGCCCGCGGCTTCGCCCGCGTGAATTTCGGTTTTTCACAAATCCTGAGGGATAAGTAGATTTCTGGTCCACCCGCCCCCCGCCGCGCGGCAGCGTACCGACTACCGCGGTACCGCGTACGGCGGGCGCAGGGCGCAGGGGCGCGCGGCGCGGCGCGGGGAGTTCCGTGCAGCGCGAGCGTCGGCCGTCGCGCGCAGCGAAAATACCTATCAGGGCGTTTTTTAACATAGGTACTTACCGATTTCAACACAACTCCTTTTTTGAAAGTTGGTTAAAAAAGTAGCCTATGTTACTCCTTGGTTAATCCTCTACTTGTCTGTGAAAGTCCCGTCAAAATCAGTTCAGCCGTTCCGAAGATTAGCCCGTTCAAACAGACAGACAGACAGACAAAAATTTTAAAAACGTGTGATTCGGTTATGGTATCGTTCAAATAACCATATGAGCTTAATATGTGGTAGTTATTTCGAAATTACAGACAGACACTTCAATTTTATTTATTAGTATAGATAAGGACAATAAAAATCGGTACAATAGGATTTACTGAAATAAAATCATAGAAAAATTCTATATTTAATATAGTCGGTAGATAACACAATTTTCGCCTAGAAAGGGCGATGTTTTATATCTCCTTTCGCCAAGTCTAACTAACCGTGCGTGCCTTTTATCCTGAATACAAAAGAGTCTTTTGTTTTAGTTATTACAGCAAATATGAAAAGATTGTTCGAAGTATGTAGAAATAAAAAAATCTGTGTACGTTTGTATAAAACTAAAAAAAACTGCCAGTACAGACAGTCTTTCAGTCTTTCAGGTTTCGGCTAGCTTTTTGTGTTTGTTGTCCGAAAAGGCTGGACCGATTTGGATGAAATTTTGTGCGGATATTTCAATGAGTTCCTGGATGGTTTGAAAACACAATTACCGGGTAGGTACAGATAACCTACCGGGTCTCGGTAGGTGGCGCTGATGTCGGTATGTCACCGGGCAGGACAACGTCTGCCAGGTCCACTAGTTAGATAATAAAAACTTATTCGTTTTATTTGCTGGATGCAAATTATTTACAGTAAACCAACGCTATACATATAATAAAGAACTGTTTAAGTCTTTCTCTCCAATATGAGAGGCCTATGCCCAGCTGTAGTGAAACCCTAAAAGTCTGTAGGTAGTGGTGGTTGGTAAGATATCTATATCTATACATATAATAAAATCGTAGACTTGCCGTATCTGTACATTAAAGATTTTTGCAAAATAATAACTGGGGGATGTTAGGGATAAGTAATAGAACGTAAAAAAGCTATTTTTGAAATTTTTGTCTGTTTGTCTGTTTATCTGTTTCTCTGTATGTTTGTGCGCGCATCACGCAAAAACTACTAAATGGATTGAAATGAAACTTGGCATGATTCAAGTTCATACTACGGAGTAACATATAGGATACTTTTTATCCCGAAATTCAGCACGGTTCCCTTAGGAGAGGGGATGAAAGTCAAAATATGTACTTAGCTGTAATTCGTTAACGCGTGGTCCGATTTCATTCATTCTTTTTTTGTTAAAAAGGAAATACTTTAAAGATTATTGGCTAATCTCTGAAAGGCTGGATCGATTTTGATGAGACTTTCACTGGCGGATGTTTACATTTTGATCTACCTAAACATACGCCAGTGAACTTTTAACAGTTTTTAGCAAGGTATGAGCTCAAAGGAGCTTAGGAAAAACAAAATGATTCTCACGGGATTTTTAAAAACCAATATCCACGCGAACGGAGTCGCGGGTTTCCGCTTGTAGGAAAATAAGAATAGACATCAACTGCACAAAGGAACCTCCAATGCATTGCCGGCATTCTAGAAATTCACTACTCCACCCTTTGAATTACCTCATATCAAAGTTTTGAGGAAACATCGTACCTAAATGGAAGTTGGTTCCACAATTTAGGTGTACGCGGCATTAATGATGTGAATAAAATGAATACCCCCTCAGTAGGATCGCGTCTACCACACTGAGGCGAATGGAATTTGACGTCTCAAAGAGCGTATGCAAATTTGAATAAAGCTTACTTTGAATTTCAAATAAGGTAAAGTCTCCTTATTCCGTGGTATTTTCATAAAAACTCGAAAGAACGTCAAAAATTAAGCATTTCCGAAGCCTTTCTGAAGAACTGGCTATTTTTATCAGAAGCGTTATTTATTTAACTCTTGAAATATCCTAAAAGGACAACAATTACAACTTGATTTAAATGTAAAATTAAATTAAATATGAAAGAAAGTCCGAATGCTCCAATTCCGAGGTAAAAATCCTAATTCCGAGGCAAATGGCTCCTAATTCCGAGGGTACAAAATACAAAGGGAAACGAGTAGAATGAATTCTACATGGTGTTCAAAAATGAACTGTATTTATTAATAGATTTCAAAATCAATTCGATACGTATGTAATTGTTTAATTATGTTTGTGTGTAAAATATTAATATATTAATATTAATATATAGCTGCTCGTGCTGATTCATTCACTCACTGACTGACTGACTGATTGATCACCTCTCCTGTAAAATTTTGTATGAAAATTATTTTTTTCACAAATGGTTTCGTATAGAGGATAAAAATTCATTCAGAACAAAAATATGGAGAGAGCTGATGATTGAGGATTTCAGAGACGAGCGATGGGCACGCTTAAGGTATTGAAGATAGGTGGCGGATGCTCGAGCAAATGTCACTCGAAACGTCATCCAATTGGCAGTAAGCTGAAAAAAAATTCAAAATGGCGAAAATAAGATGGCCGCCATACAAATTTCGTCGGTCTCCATCTCGCAAGGTATAAAAGATAGAAGAGTGGTTTTTTGGCAAAAGATGATCAGGATCCGATGGTTTATTGGATAAATAGAAAAAAAAATCAAAATGGCGGAGTTTATTTTTCCATAGAAAATGTATGGTGAATATTGAGAGAGAGAAGTTGTGAACAATGCAGGCCTTTGATGCGGTTCTTTGGAGAACTCTCAAAGAAAAATATGGGAAGACATGATGATTGAGGGTTTGGAAGACGGTTGAGCAGCCCGGGCAGGGTATTGTAGATAGGTGGGAGGTGCTCAAACAAAAATTACTCAAAACCTCATCCCATTGGCACTGAGCTGAAGAAAAACCCAAAATGGTAGATACAAGATGGCAGCCATACAAGGCCTTCGCATGATTTTTTATCTTCTATACGAAACCATCAATGAAAAAAACAATTTGTACGGAAAAATAAATTCTGACATCTTGATTTATTTTCTATCCATTTAGTAGATCTTTAGGTCTTAATCATATTTTGCCCAGAAAATACTCTTCCATCTTTTATACTTAGTGAGACATCGACGAAATTAGTATAGCCGCCATTTTGAATCTGCCATTTTGGGGTTTTTTTCAGTTCAGTGCCAACTGGATGAGGTTTCGAGTAATTTTTGCTTGAGCACCTCCCACCTATCTACAATACCCTGCCCGGGCTCCTCAACCATCTTCCGAACCCTCAATCATCATATCTTCCCATATTTTTTTTTGAGATTTCTCCAAAAAACCACATCAAAGCCTTGCATAGTTTACAACTAGTAGTCTCTTCAATATTCGCCATACATTTTGTATGGAAAAATAAATTCCACCATTTTGGTTTTTTTTCTATTCATCGAATAGACCTTTGGATCCTGATCATCTGTTGCTAGGAAACCACTCTTCCATTTTTTTTACCCTCCGAGGTGGACACCAACGAAATTTGTATGGCGGCCATCTTTTTTTCGCCATTTTGAATTTTTTTCAGCTCACTGCCAATTGGATGACGTTTTGAATGACATTTGTTCAAGCACCCCCCTCCTATCTTCAATACCTTAAGCGTGCTCTTCACCCATCTCCGAAATCCTCAATCATCAGCTCTCTCCATATTTTTGTTCCGAATGAATTTTTGTCTCCTATACGGAATCATTAGTGAAAAAAAAATTTTTATACAAAATTTTACAGGAGGGGTGATCAATGAGTGAGTCAGTGAATGAATCAGCACGAGCAATAATAAGATAAACGTTTTAGAATATGAATGTTTGCATGACTGAACGCGAATGATACTTGGTGTAACTGAAACCATACTGAAATATTGTGAGCATCCTGTATTTTATTTCTATACATACCACATAATTAGAGGCTCATAGAACCTTATTCCGAGGTAGTATTTCTATCCATACCACATAATTAGGGGCTCATAGAACCTTATTCCGAGGTAATACCACGGAATTGAGTTTTGTAACAAAAAACACGTTTCCTAATTCCGAGTGTTAAAAAAGAAAAGATTTTTCCATAATAAACAAATAATTTAAAGCTTAATTAGATTATCTTCGTAAATATGTACAATACTCTCTCAAAATTGCATCGAAATATGTATAAATTTAATTTTCTTTTAAATTAATTTTCTTTAGCTTTCCCATACAATCTATCAATAAATTACCTAAATAGGTAAACTTTGACACGGTATAGTTAGTGATTGAGACGCCAAAGTGTACCTCGTAATTAGGACTCTGTAACCTTATTGCCTATTTAAATATTCAAAACCGAAACAAGAAGTTTTTAACATAAAACGACTCTAAAAATTGAAAAAGTTATGAAGTCTATGAAATCGCAATTCCGCGGCATACCACGGCGTTAGGAACCGGCTAAAATATTTGGCACCTAACGCCGAGGTATTTTCAAAACCTATTTTCACCTTAATTTCTTTACAAATATTCACAAATGTTGATTGTTTTCGATTGAAAATATAGTCCTTCAAATATTCAAATCTAAATAAAAACAAATAAAGCTCAAAATTAACGGATAAACACTATTTAAAAAAATGTAGGTATTTCGTGCGCGAGGTCCAAAATGTATGAAACATGCGTTCGGGCCGGCTGCTAGTGTAAAACTTGCCGGTTATTTTAAAACATATACATATAAAACCAACAATTTCGTCATTTATCTATGGAATGATAAACTATCAATTGATTAAGATATGTTGCAGTAAAAAATAGCTTGGTGATCGGTTGAAAACGCTGTTTTTCTATTAGGTCTTTGCAAAAGTTCGTGCGGTCGCACATAGGTGTTACCCCTGAAAAAATTATAACAATTTGAGATTACAGTATCAGTTTAAATTAAAGTACTGATTATATTGTTTCACATTCATAAATTTTTCAGTCTTAATTGAATCTCAGAATAGACATATACGTATCGTAATATGGAGATCGATAAAGTACACATTCGTCATTGTCTTTTATTTCTATTTAATCAAAAATCGACAGCAGCTGAAGCAACAAGAATAATATGTGAGACTTATAGAGAATCCAGTATATCCGAACGTACGTGTCAAAAGTGGTTTCAAAGATTTAGAAGCGGTGATTTTGACATTGACGACAAACCTCGATCCGGTAGACCTCAAAGTTTGGAAATCGACAAATTGGAGGTGTTACTTCAAGAAGACCCGACTCAAACGGCCGTAGAATTGGCTGCTAAGCTTGATGTGGACCAGTCTACAGTAAATCGTCATTTACATGCTCTGGGTAAAATTCTTAAGGAAGGAAAATGGGTCCCGCATTTACTGTCCGAAACAGCGCAATCGAACAGATTAAGCGTGTGCCTCTCGTTGCTTGCTCGACATCGTAAAAAATCTTTTTTATGGAAAATCGTCACTGGCGACGAAAAATGGATATACTTAGACAATCCCAAACGCAAAAAAGCATGGGTAGACCCTGGTGCACCTTCAACATCGACCGCGAAACGTGAAGTTCACGGAAAAAAGGTGCTGCTCTGTATATGGTGGGACGAAAAAGGCGTCCTTTATTTTGAGTTACTACAACCTGGTGAAACAGTTACCGCAACTCGTTACTGTCAACAACTACGCAAATTGAGCCAAGAAATTCAGCAAAAACGGCCATTTTCTGGTCATGGACCACGTCCAGTAGTATTGCTTCACGACAACGCTCGGCCGCATGTCGCTTCGGCCACTAAAGATACAATAATGGAGTTGAACTGGGAGGTTTTACCGCATCCGGCCTACAGTCCCGACATAGCACCTACAGATTTCCACTTGTTCCGATCGATGCAGCATGTGTTGTCCGGACAGCGATTTGAAAATGTTGAAGAAGTGAGAAAAACAGTGGACAATTTTATTGCTTCCAAACAAGAGAACTTCTTTCGTCGTGGTATTTCTTTGTTGCCCGAAAGATGGGCAAAGGTGGTAGATAATAAAGGAAAATATTTTGATTAAAAATTACTATCTACTTAATAATTTATGAAACAATAAAATGATTGAAAAATACGCACGAACTTTTGCAAATACCTAATATATACCTCGGAATTGGGTGCCAATTTTAGAATACCACGGAATAAGGAGACTTTACCTTACCATAACGAAACAAACTCTCAAGTTACTAAATACTTAACTAACTGGTAACGAATATATCAACTTGGTAGGTATTCTACTAACGTGTGCAACAAGCGAATTTGGAGGTGTTATTCTGATCATAATATACTACATTAGGTAAGTATATTAATACCATTTCCACGTATTACGCTTTAGTATTTAAAATGATGGCATTATTATAGGTACCATACCATATAAAAATTAAAAGAATAAGGTAAAACAGAAAAATCCAGAAGGTATCTATATATTATTACATAAGATAAAGATTTTTAGGGTTTACAAATATCAAGCATTGTATTTGTAAACCTTAAAAATCTTCGTCCCGATTTTCCGCTTTTTAGCCCCCGACGCAAAAGTGACTGGGTGTTGTAAGCTTGATGTGTATGTGTGTGTGTGTGTGTGTGTGTGTGTCTGTCTGTTCCCGTGGTAGCGCTCAAATCCTAGAAAGATCGATCCTAGAAAGCCGCCGCTACAAAATGGCGGATTTTACATATATTTTCACAACTCCCTTAATATGGGTATCAATTGAGAGGGCTTGACTAGTTAAGAATAGCAGCACTATGTAAATCCAAGATGGATCTAAACTGGCTTATTTTAAGGTTTGAGTTCGCCAATACATTCAGCGTACGTTTACGTAGCGCCCCCAGCTGCAGAAATGTTGTAGAATTAATTCATATAATACTTATCCTTTATTAACTTACCTAAGCTGTTCATCCACTTGCTCACAGAATAAGGTGAGTTGAAATACCACACGCGTGGCTGCGGCAGAAGTACATAGTTGGTAAATAATGTAGAAGTTCAAAGTGCTAGAGTAGATAATATAGAGTACCTATCACGCAAGTCTTTACAACTTTACAACAACTTAGTATGTTATGTACTGGAATATTTGTACTAACATCGAGGCTTTGATTGAAGTTAGGTTAGGTTGGTCTAGTGATTAACATATTCGACTGAAGATCACGAGGTCCCGGGTTCGATTCCCGGGTCAGGCAAATAATTGGGTTTTTCTGTCAAGAAATTCTCTGTACCAGCCCGGAGTTGGATGTTGGCGGTGTCTCACCTCCGTGCCGCGGAGAGCACGTTAAGCAGTCGGTCCTGGTTATTATCACGTCAATCGTCGTTAAAGCCCGCCGACCCGCATTGGAGCAGCGTGGCGGGTCTAAGCTCTAAATCCCGTGCCCAGCCGGGGGACGTAAAAAGGCTGTAGTGGTGGTGGTGGCGGTTAGGTCTTAGTACATACTTCACTAATCCCGGTTATCCTTACTTAAACGCGAAAGTTTGTAAACATGGATGTGAACAAACATATTGTTAGGTAATCTTTCACGCAAAAACTACTGAATCGATTTAGCTAAAATTTACAATATACATAGCTTATAACTTGGACTAAGACATCTAGGCTATTTTTTATCCTGAAAAAATCTTTAGTTCCCGACTCCCGAGGGATAGTATTTTGTCAGTAATCGTCAGTACACCTAGTTCATTTCCAAGAGCGACCCGTCCCATATTACACTTTTTATAAATACAAGTATAAAGTTCGTAAAGTAAAACCCGACTACACTTAATAGTTTAATAATAATTTAGTGTGCAAAAGCGCGGGGCAAGCAGCTAATGGCGCCATCTGTTATGTGATTACCGAAACTAATTCAATAATTTAGTAAGCCGCGCGAAGGTCACTTCTCGATTTTTTCGTAAATTAAATGTAGCCTATGTCACCCGGGCCATTACAAAGAATCAATAGACACCTCATTTATCAAAATCGGTACAGTAGTTTAGGCGCTACGGTGGTACACACAGAATCTCATACAAAAGTCGGCGACATACATAGACTGTTAAAATCATAACCCTTCCTTTTGGCTTTGCCGTAGTCGAGTAAAAAACTGAATTGATAACCGCATCACTTGAGAACGGCTGGACCGGCTATCTTTATTCCATACTTTTCATTCCGGAAAAGAGTTCCCCGGCAACGAAGTCGCGGGCATCAGCTAGTGTTTCATATATTTTTTCATATTCCTGCTACGCGTCAATAAATTAGGAAAACTGGTCCATCCGCCCGTTAGGAAGAACTTAATGTATTGGAAGCTACGAGTATAACTAGGGTTGTCGACATTTTTTTTGGCTGAATATGTATTGTATGTTTCAGTTTACCTATAAAAAATGTATTGCGAGATATATTTTTTATAGTAATAGAAAAGAACACTGAACCAACCTTAAAAAATATATAATTAATAACTAAAATATATTATTAAAACCGAAGATACTGGCAGCGTTCCCCCTTTGAATAGCTAGACTAATTCTTTGTCCGAGGTGTCTAGTGCACTTCACAAAAGTATGGTATTTGATGAAAAGTGTATCTACTTAAAAAAAGGAAATAGACAATTTTATTATTTTTTTGCCTCTTGCATCTTTATTTTTTTTTTTCATTCAAAGAGTGCGTTTTCTATGTGTACTCAGGTTTGTGTACTTTTCACTTATCTGTACTTTACCTCCATCACGTACTTTATCAGACGGTTATTATAATAAACTGCATTCATAAATTTTACAAAGTTTTTTATTTAGTATCTATCTATCTATTGTCAGCTTATTGATTGAATTGATAAGAACTTTTACTGATAAGTAATAAAAATTAATTAAATAGTTTAAATTATTAAGAATTTATGGGTACTAATTTAGTTGACGTTTTTGACTGAATCGCACTTTAAAAAATAATCATACCCATATTTGATTTATTTCTACGCGTTCATTGGCTGTTTCAAAAACCACCTTACCTGATTGGTTCTACGTAGGTGAACAGATTGCGTTCGGGGATGGTATGAGGCCATTTTGAAATTACTGACTATAAAAAGCAAGACTGGGAAGGATTCGAGTTTAGTTATTAAATATATCGTTTCCATCGACGACCAAACTCTGCTCCGAACAGTATTGAGTTTTTTGTGTGTGTGGTTTTACACGAATATTGTTTAAATTAGTAGAAATGTGATGTGAAAGTGTAATTAGTGATAATTTAGTTTATAGTTTAAATGTTTCACCTTTTTCATTTGGAGACGAATCTTAGCACTCAGCTCGTCAATAGTATTTACCTAAGTGATTACTCATTAAGGAATATGAATATCTTTTAACACTATTGTTTCGTTTTTCAGTAGGTACTTATTCTAGTAGTTTTACTTAACGACTATAGGTAAGTATACTGCTAATTTCTTCAACACTATCTTAATGGTATGCAGATCCGAAATCCAATACTAGCGGGTTGCCAACAGAAGCGAATAATCGCTTCTGTTGGCAACCCTAAGTTTAACCCACACGGGGAGCGGATTTATGTAGCTTGCGAGTTATTTTATGTTATATCCGTGTTACCAGAGAATTCAGCAATAGGTATGTGACCCAACACTCAAATGATGAATCGGATGAATATTTTTCATTTTACATGCGTATTTCGTATAAGCCAGACGTTTTAGTTTAGTTTAGGACCTAGTATATCCATTAATGGATGTGTATCGACTGACCAGTGACGATGTCATCAACATCATCATTATCAACCCCTTCAACCATTTATCGGCCCACAACAGGGCACCGATCTCCTCTCAGAATGAGAAGGGTTTAATAAGGGCCGTAAGTAATCCACCACGCCGGCACCGCAGCTGGCCAAGTGCGGATTGGTAGACTTCACACGCCTTTGAGAACGTAATGAAGTCCAGGCATGCAGGTTTCCTCATGATGTTTTCTTTCCTTTCCGTTTAAGCATGCAAGTGATCTTTAAAATTATTGCTGTATTTGCTTTAGTTTTTGTTTACGCAGTTTTGTTTTCTAGAAAAGCTCCATCTACTATTAACCATAGAAATTAATAGGTTGTAAAAAAACACAGATAGTGGTTTGAGTTTTCAGCATGTTTGTAACTTAGTTCAAACTAACATTGATAGATGGCGTACTTGTTTGTATATTTTTCAGCTGAAAAAATTTATTTATTTTAGCACCCCGAGAAGTTTCTGAACATTTTGTGAGACAAAAACGCCAATGGTATGGATTCAAAATCCTTTTTTTTCTTTGAATGAATTTTACTGACTGGTTATATGCAACAAAGTTGCGCTTAGTGAGGTGAAAAAAAAATTTAATCAAACGTGGAAAATATCCAAATATTTTTTTTCATTGAATGGCTTTTACTGACTGGTTATGAGCAACGAAGTCGTGCTTAGTTAAATGAAAAAAAAAAATCAAACGAAATTAATCGAACAAATAATATATAATCGATAATCGAACAAATAACAAATAATATTCAGGTAGAATATTCGTAAGTCATGAGTTTGTGGCCATATAAATAACAAGTATAAATTAAAAATTAAAAAAAAAACCCGACATTCGCCATTTTGCGGTGGCGGCCATCTTGGATTTACATAGTGCTATTCGAGACTACTACTAGACAAGTCTATACTAGTCAAGACTCATTTATTTCATTTGTGATACCTATATTGAGGGAGTTGTGAAAAAATATGTAATCCGCCATTTTGTGGCGGCGGCCATCTTGGACCGATTTTCATCAAACATAGCTAAGAAAACTCTCGACTAATTCATCTTTCAAACAAAAAACCGCATTCGGTTCACCCGTTTGAGCGCTACGGTGGAACAAACAGACACACACATACACGCACGTACGCACGTACGCACGCACATACACACACACACAAGCACACGCACACACACACACACGTCAAACTTATAACACCCCGTTGTTTCTGCGTCGGGGGTTAAAAAAGACAGCGTATAAAAGAAAAATACAATGCCCTTTTTCGATCTATAGCGTAACACGATTACGTTAATTGGAATGCAGTTGGGCATAAAGGAAATGGAAATTCAATAGGAATTGAATTTTAAATGAACTCGTTGAATTTCTTTTCTTACTAAGATTTTTCCATAAACGTCCCTTGTGATGTGCTTTAATTTATGAACTTAAGCGGTTTTTATAGGTGTTTTATAGGTGGTGTGTAGATGGGACAACTCAAGAGGTGTAATATCCACCAGTTACAAGAGACGCATATACTAACATACTTCTTTTATCCGCGTTATGAAAAAATGATAGTGAATTTTTATGATGCGCGCACAAACAAACATGGCCGTCTGTCGCACCATCTAATATCTGATTGTAATTAATTAAGTATTTGCATGCAAAGAATTATAACTTCTTACGCGTGTACATAAGTACAAATACTTTTTTTATCAAAAATTACTTGTAGCCTAGAGAGTAAAACTAATAAAGTAGGTACTTAACATTATTTTAAGCTAAATTTATAGGTCAACTAAGATATAATTTGAAAAGCTATCGGTTTATCACTTTTAAACTTGCTCTTATTCACTTATTTGGGCACACAAAACTGCGCATGTCTAAAGGGAGACTGGTAGAAAAATATTGTTACTCTATGTCCGCATATAGCACGCACTTCTTTTGAAGAGCTTTGCCATTATAAAGTAAATAAAAAATAGGTAAGTAAACCCAAACCTGCAAAGCCAGGGCGAGTCATCTAATTATTTTTAAAACGCCGATAGTTTATAATTTAACCCAAACGTCACATCTGCTTCGATATCATTCTGACGTAAATATGTAAGCTTCGTGAACATCTGACACATTCTATCTAATTAAATATTAACCTTTTCCCTTTACATTACGGTTCACGTTCAAATACTAAAACTGTATTTGTTTCTTCGATATAAACCACGAATGCGATTATTAACTTTCAACCGGATTTATTATAACAAGGGGATGTATAAAAATTTTTTGATGATGTTTGAATCTGTTATAGGTGTGCCTTCTTTCTTCTCCCTTTTTCTGTATTTCCTTCATTATAGAGGTCCTCGTCTCCTACACAATAATAATTTTATGTATGACTTGTTTAGCGTTATTTTTAACCGACTTCAAACAACCGAAGAAAACCAGGCCGTCGCCCTTAAAACACGTATTAGACCAAGTCTTAAAAATTACTGAATCGATCTTAATTCAACTTGCACTGTTCCCTAAGTTGAAGTAAATTTGAGCCGATTTTTATGTTCACATTTTTGCCTAAAATTGAGATCGTTCCAGTCCCTCAAAAAACAACAAAGCAATATCTGTGCGCAATATGTCCACAATAGGCTACTATTACAAGACCGGCATTTGTCCGATATTGTGGTAATTTACACGCACACATTCCCAACTGACGTCAAATTGAACACCTCACAGTGGAAACTCTACTAGACATAATATATACAAGTGGTTTAATTAAAGCTGTAGGACCTTTTTAACCAAAGAAACACTGCGTATTGGTACACATTAATATACCTAAATATATACATAAATAGTGGATTAGTATAGTAGGTATACTGAAAGAGCTCCTTAGATAGGTAGGTACCTGTATAATTAATTTAATTAATTGAACTTATTCTGAATCGTGTTCTGTGTAGGTTTGGATAAGCAAACTAAATCCCATTTTGTCAGTTCACTGGTCCCAAATGAGTCCCTTATTCGTCTCTAGACTTTATATTAATACAATTTCATCTTGTCATAGGCGCGTATACATCTGAGTTTATTTAGCGTACTCGAGTCTCTAGAGTATTAAGGATTATGGTACCCATCTAATCGGTTGAGTTTATAATTCTCGTTTCCTTAATTAAGGTAGCTAATTACACCTGCTCTTAAAATCAAATTACGAAACCTAATTTCAAATTGTTTTACCTATATCAAAAAAAAATTAAAATCTTCAAAATCTGAGTACTGTTTCAAATTATCAAGTTATTGCATCAAAATATTTATTATTTCCAAGCTTACGACACTTCATCATCATCATCATGATCAACCCAATACCGGCTCACTACAGAGCACGGGTCTCCTCTCAGAGTGAGAAGGGTTTTGGCCATAGTCTATCACGCTGGCCAAGCGGATTGGCAGACTTCACACACCTTTGAGAACGTGATGGAGAACTCTCAGGCGTGCAGGTTTCCTCACGATGTTTTCCTTCACCGTTAAAGCAAGTGATATTTAAATACTTAAAACGCACATAACTCCGAAACGTTAGAGGTGCGTGCCCCGGGATCGAACCCACGACCTCCGATTAGAAGTCGGTTGTCCTAACCACTAGGTTATCACAGCTTTTTTTTACGACACTTACGTTATTATTATCTATACGTATATACCCGCGGCCACGTAGATTGAACACTGAACGAAACGTGGAGGGGATAGCTGCGTATGGGAACTGTCACGCACGTAATACAATAGCTTACCCCTTCCACTTTCCCTCAGCGTTCAATGTTCGTGTCGATGTTTATAAAATAACTTATTCTGAGTAACTGGTTGATCTCAACGCACATCCTAAACCACTGGAGCTAGAATTTTTTGGAAATTCTACCCCTATGTAAGTATATCAATTAAATAGGGGATGAAAGTTTATATAAAATCAACCATTTTCCATTATAATGTTCACGAAAAGCGGTAAAGGGTGGAAAAAGTATGAACGAAGAAAATTTATCATAAACAATAAAAAAATCCACACGAAAAAGTTGTGGGTATCAGGTAATATATATACCCACAACTATTATTTTTTTTCTGCGTTTTTTAAATATTTAATTATATAAGTATTTTTACTTTCTGCGCTTTTCTGACGCAATATACCTAATGTAGAAGACCTGTTGCTCCACAGGTTTTTATCTCGATTCTGTTCATATAATATAATATTATAAAATATTATTATTTGACCTTTAATTATAGAAACTTTTGAAAATTTACATATAACACTTTCTCGTAGCTCTAACAATCTGGTGTGTGCTATTTAAACTTTGTGGAAGCGAGCCAAATTTCACCAGTTCTCCGCTAACGTAACGTGTAGGTACGTAGCGAATGTGTTTCGAAAGTTTTTTAATAATGAAATTTTCATACTTTCCGCACCAACAGCGTGCAAAAATAGATTTAACAGCAAACTCCGCGAGCAAGCGTAAACTTTTCGCTCCATTCGTTACCACGGGAATATTGTAACGCTATAGACTAAATAGAGAAAGTGAGCTGTCAAAAAAAAAGGCCAAGTGTGAGTCGGATTCGCGTATATATATCGCGACACATAAATATAAATTATTCTTGTAAATAACCAGGAAAGATGCCATAGTAGGTATAGTAGGTAAACTTAAGGTGACAAAAACTAGGTGCTAATATGATAGCGCCTGACCAGAATCTCGCACCCTTGAGAGGCACCCTCTGAATATGGAACTCTAATTTTTATCAACCGACTTCAAAAAAACGATGTTACCAATTCGACAGTACGTATGTAATAACTAATAATATTGGAACTGCAATCCCAATCTGCAAGCCCTCATAAATTATCATATTCACATATGATAATATTCTATAAAGGCTTTCAAACAAATATAGAAAATTTCATAGGTGTATGTATGTATGTGTGTTGGTCTACGGGAAGGAAAAAAGGATTGTACCCATTTTTTTTGCTTATATACTTACATCAACTTAGGGAACAGTGCAAGTTTCGTCAAAATCGGTTTAATAGGTTCCGAGATATGGATTGTTGAGTGCGTGGTGAAGTCGGTTTAACTTCCAATCTTTTAGTTTATAACTTGTTATTTGTTGATGAAGTATATACCACGTATATATATTTATTGCCGTTAAAAAAACTTGATATAATCACATTTTGATTATCACCACGAATTCGATATTATAGTTAATTGGTTAGGTACACGCGTACCTACTACAACTACCTAGATTCAGGTCATTTGCTAATTACCCTAGATCTCGGTTTGAGCCGTTTTAACTCTAACAAATTGCGTCATTAACCTGCTTTGACCGAGTGAACATTTATAATTATTGTGAAGCCTTAAAGTCAGCTTTGACTGATCAAGAATGGATTTGCCAATAAACACAAAAAAATATAAAGGGTGTAACCAGACATGTTGTTCAAAACGCGTCCCACGGATTCAGTACATGATTCTAGGTTCCCCAGTGGTGAAATTTTTCGTCGAATGTTCCATGAAATTTCCGATATTTTTTACCTCTTTTTTAACTGAATACTGTATAAAATCATTATTACTATCTGTCTCAACGCAATTATAAATAAAAAAGTAATTATTTCATTATTTTCACCTAAAACAGAAATGTACTGACTGCTAACCTAATGAGTAGGTACAGGTCGCTAACATACAACCTACAAAACCATTCGGCAGTCGGCACGCGCATAGAATTTATGATGAGGTTCGCGGCATTGTCAAAAGAAATGCCGCGCTGACTCGATGGTAGGTACTTACGTCGGTACCTACTAGGCGGCGTGTAGCGTGGGCTGCACCGCCTACCTACTAATAAAAGTCTAGTGTGAATTTTGCGCGAAGCGTTGCGTTATGATCGCGTTGTATACAATACATTGCGCGCTCAAAAATGGCAATATTTGAAACCAATCATGTCTGACATAAATGAATTCAGTATTTTCACATAACACATTAAATGCAACCTTACCTCAAAGTTTTCATTAAGATGTCATTTACACCCTGTAAATATAAATGAATGAAATACCTTTTACTAAACTGACCCTGGCGCAACTAGAAAAAAAAAAAAAAAAAGGAGTTAATGGAGTTAGATTGTTCATAAATTCCTCGGGAACCCTTGGTTTCCTCGAAATAAAAAGCACCCTATGTAACTCTCTAGACTCCAAGTCCAAACAATTACGTCGATCCGTAGCTCAGTTGCGGCGTAATTGAAGGACAAACCAACAAACAAACGCACTTTCGCATTCATAATATTAAGTAGGGATACAATTTCTAGAAGCACAGTAATTTCTCAGGTCGTCGTGGAAAATATTTAATTAAAAGTTGCCGCGCGTCTCTCCGCGTATAATTAAATCCGACCGCAAATTTACTATTCCTTCAGAAAAAAGGCTGGAGGCTTAAATGTATTTGTGGAGCATTTAATGGGAAAAGTTATGGATGGAAGTTAAGGCAAACGTCCCAATATCCGTTAAGTTTTGAACTTCGCTAACTTTGCATGATTGCTATGTTGAAGTTCGTAAACTTACAGTAATGAGAATTATATGACTAGATAGATAATTTATTCTAGTTTTAGTGCTATTAATTTATTTTAAATTAAAATAAAAGATAATACGTAATAATACAAAAAAATGTGGAAAAGGGCCGATTGTACCAGTAGTCGGCAGATTTGTACTAGTAAACGTTATTATGTCCCGGAATCCGTTAACTTTTACCGCGAATTTGAACTCTATTGCTTGACGCTAAGGTTCATAAAAATCATTATTACAAATCTAAAATACGTAGAGCTCGCAGTAAAAAAATGGATTTATAACTACTTTTTATCGAAAAAGAAGACATAATATTATAAAGAAATGAAATATATTATTTGAGACATATTATTATAAAAGGTACGCTTTTCAATACTTCTTATTCTCTACTAGCTTCTGCCTGCGGCTCCGCCCGCGTGAATTTCGGTTTTTCACAAATCCCGAGGGAACCGTGGATTTCCGGTTCCCGTTCCTGCTCCCTTTTCCAATCTTTATACCTTCCTACTTTCTTTATAACTTTCAAGGAAGTTTGCTATAGTAATCTACCTATAGCTGTATCTTTTTTTCAAAATCCCATGGGAACTGTGGATTTTTCCAGGATAAAAAGTGCAAACGCATACTCTCTCTCCGGTCGTTCCTTCATTGCTGAAGATCGTGGTCCTGGAATACTGCCCTCGTATGGATTAATTGTTTCCACCGGCTTCTTTTGGTGGCCATTTTAACAGAGTGATAGAATCTACACCTGCTGTATTCTTTCAGCTGGTCGGACCACCTAGTTGGTGAGTGGCCTCTCGCTCTTTTGCCCTCCATGTTGCCTGTCACTATTAACTTTTCTAGGCTGTCGTCCCCACGCCGAATGATGTGGCCGAAATATGAGAGCAATTGTGGGTAGCATATGGAGGAAAGCCGAGCGGTGATTCCGAGTTGTGAAAGAATGGGCACGTTTGTGCGCTTGGCAGTCCACGGAATCCGCAGCATCCGCCTCCAGCACCACATTTCGAACGCATCTATTCTTTGCCTTTCTCTTGCTTTGATGGTCCATGTTTCGACTCCATACATGAAAATTGGGATAATTAAGGCCCGAACGAGGCGGCTCTTGGTTTTATGCGATATACCTTTATTCTTCCATATTCCAATTAATCTTGTCATGGCATTTTCGCCATTGCAATGCGTCTCTTTATCTCTGGCACACAACTGCCATCACTGCAGATTTGGGACCCAAGGTAGATGTAATTCTCCACAACATCCACAGATGGAATTATATTAGTATTGGATAGCTTACCGGTGCGGTAAACTATCATCAACTTGGTCTTACTCCTGTTGATGGTCAGACCCAAATCCATACTTTCTGCTTCTATTTTTTGTAAGAGTTCCTTCATGTCGTCCATGGTGGTGGTAACGAGCACTGTATCATCGGCATACCGGAGGTTGCATATTCTTTTTCCCTCTATCAGATCCCAGTTCTCCATTGTTTTGCGAATTATGTACTCGCCGTAAATGTTAAACAACATGGGTGAGAGGATACAACCCTGTCGTACGCCTTTCTTGGTAGGAAACACATTAGAACATTCGGTGTCAATCCTTACAAATAAGCGGTTGTTGCAGTATAAATTCAGGATAAGACCAACTTTATGTTGTGGCACTCCCATTTCTGACAGTACCATCCATAACTTGCTCCACATTACACAGTCAAAAGCCTTGCTATAATCAATGAAGCACAGTACAACAGGACTATTGAACTCCCTACTCTTTTCTATAATCTGCCTGATATTGAGGATTTACTCTCTTGTCCCCTTTCCTTTAATAAATCCGGCTTGTTCTTCAGGTATCTGGCGATCAAGATAACTTTTTAGGCGCTGATTGATCACGTGTAACAGGATCTTAGTGGCGTGCGATATTAGGGCGATAGTACTATAGTTACTGCATTTAGTGGTGGAGCCTTTTTTATGTAATGGTATAAAAACTGATTCGGTCCAATCCGCAAGCCAATGTCCTGTAGTCCAAACCGCGTTACGGATTTTCGTCATTATGTCAATGCCTTCTTCTTATGAGTTCCGCTGGGATGGCATCTTTTCCCGGAGACTTGTCAAGCTTTAATGTCCTTGTTGTCAGATCTATCTCTGACGTAAGAACGTTAGGTACTTGTTCATCCATGTTCCAACTTATGGGTAATGCATCTGGAGTCTGGTTATCGTATAGTGCTGAGCAGTATCGCCTCCAACGCTCTAGAACTTGATTTGTTTCTGTAAGTAACGCTCCTCGTTCATCTTTCACTGCGCATATTTTAACAGTCCGAATTCTTGTCAGGTATTTGGCTTTTTGAAAGAGATCTTTGGTTTCGTTCTTTACTGAGTGTCGTTCCAATTCTTCGCAAATTTTATTTATTTGATTTAAAACCTAAATCCACGCGAACATCCTCTAGTCTATACTTAGATACTAATAAATAAAATTGAAGTGTCTGTCTTTAATTTCGAAATAACTACCTCTAAGCTCATATGGTGTTTTTAACTGTACCATAACTGAATCTAACGTTTTTAAAAATTTTGTCTGTCTGTTTGAACGGGTTAATCTTTGGAACGGCTGAACCGATTTTGACGGGACTTTCATAGACAAGTAGAAAATTAATCAAGGAGTAACATAAGCTACTTTTTTAACCGACTTTCAAAAAAGGAGTAGTTGTGTTTTTCTACCTATGTACAACGATATCTCCGAGAATTATAAACTGATCTGCGTAATTTTTTTCAATCGATAGAAGACCTTTGTGACACTGTCCCATAAAAAATTTGGATTCCAACTCCTCAATCCTGATATTGTAGAGGACCTAACCCCCATAACTAATGAGATTTAGAAACTGTCGGTTATTTAAATTGATATTTGAGGTACCTATCAATTAAAGACTATAACGTTGAATGAAGTCGAATACATATCCAACTCCTCAACCCTGATGCTATAAGGAATTGCACTCCTAAATCGTAGGAATCCCGCGGCATTTTTCCGTTTTGGGACGGGTTTACTACAGATAGGCTACTTTTTGTCCTGGAAAATCAAAATTTCCCACGGGATTTTTAAAAACCAAAATTCACACGGGCGAAGCCATGGGCATCTTCTAGTTATTCAAATAAAAATCCCAAGGAAAGTAACTCATGTTGGTTCCCTTGGGATTTTTATAAACCTAAATCCACGCGGATTTTCTCGCGGGCATCAGCTAGTCTAATATATTTAAACAAGTATTTGCATTATTGCATACACAAATATACGCTTTTTTAGAATTAATATCGCAGTAATATAAGCTCTGATGACCTTATAATCACGGGCCTTTAATATCCATCTTATTTATCAATAATATAGAAATCGTACAGAAAAACGAAAAAGTTTTAAGGGAAAATGAGACCTATTTCAACGCAATAGAGATGTAATAACGGGTTTAGGTACAACGGATATCATCGGGTTGATGCGTGTACCAAAATCCGTCATAAAAATAACGGATTCTGGGTCAAGTAGGGATTTGTGAGTACCAATAGATGTAACATGCAAAAATAATTACATTTCGTTCAGATTCACCGCAATTTAAAAGTTATATCGATAGACTGTTTACGCAAATATTTTAGTAAATTAACACTTTTACCATATTTTTATACGCAGCTGCATGAGAACCAAACCAAGATGATGTGGTGGTAGCGTAGTTCAGTGACTGAACTTTGAATTTTCTAAATATTTTCGGACAGGTCACTTTTGTTGTTGTACAGTTTCAACGCCATTAAACTTTTTGATCAATTTTGTCATTAGAATTGTAAAAAATATTACCCAGAATGTATTGCCATTCAAATAAATTTTATTTAGTATTCGTAGAAATTTTAAAAATTAAAAAACTGATGAGTTATCGGGTACTGGGACACTGACGGAATTGCGTACTCTTACCTTAGTGTGATCGCATCACAGTCTGAATGACGTTAATTGCCGAGACTATAAAGAGAGAAAGAAGATGGTAGGGTATTTGTTTTTGAGTTTGTTGAGCATTCTTCTTAGACCAGGGCACGTTTGGGACCCTCGTAGTTTTTTTTTGTTTCAGTTTTCGTCGTAAAGTGATTTTCATTGTTGTCTCACTTGTGCCTAATATTGTAAAATTTACATTCAAGAAGTGTACCAGTTTTCAATGAAGTTTGATTTGATTTATTTATCTTCTTTTATATCAATATAACTTAAAAGTAATGATAATCGCTCACTATGTGCTTACTTTAATTTAACACCTATACATAATAATCCGGAACACATTAAGTAAGTAATTAATTCAATGACAAAGTTCCATGTAAGGAGGTGGTTTGCGTCCAGTTGCTTTATCATTTGCTGTCATCGATGTAAAAGGATAAGCCTTTCTCATATAATTGCGTCTACGAAAATGCGCCCGAATAGTTCCTTCGCGACACGCTTTGACGCCGATAACCTGTGAGGTCGGACCAATCACGTTCAAGGATAAGCAAATAAATTAAAATTTTATGTTTCGTAAGCCACTCCCCTTTAACCAGAACAAAGTATGAATGGACTGGCATTAGTACATTTATTGTAAAATTTTTATTTTAATTCAATTACAGTTAGTGAGCTCCAGTACCTACTTCTTTTGAAGATTTCGACATTGGTATACTTAATACTTATTATTTAAAAAAAAAAAATAGTCTTTTATATGCGGATAACAAGTATAAATTAAAAATTAAGAAAACCCCTGACATTGGCCATTTTGTGGTGGCGGCCATCTTGGATTTACATAGTGCTATTCTACTAGTCAACCCCTTTCATTTGATACCCATATTGAGGGAGTTATGAAAAATATGTAATCCGCCATTTTGTGGCAGCGGCCATCTTGGACTGATTTTCATCGAACATAGCTAAGAACACTTCCGACTAATTCACCTTTCAAAGAAATAAAACCGCATTCAAATCGGTTCACCCGCTTGAGCGCTACGGTGGAACAGACAGACAGACAGACACACACACACACAGACACGTCAAACTTATAACCCTCCGTTGTTATTGCGTCGGGGGTAAAAAAGTTTTACTTCAAAAAATATACGTTATCGACTCCATTCTTTCTAAAACTGAAATTCTACGTAATTTTTGAAGAACATTTTTAATTTTAAAAAAAATTAAAAATACACAGCTTATGCGCTGAATTAAATGAGGAAACGATATACTTACACGTGAAATGTAATTTCGTCTCTTTTTGATGTATTTCGGAACGTTTTTTGCAAGATTTAACCACACAGGACGGCATTTTTTCCGAGCAAGAAACACGTGCGATACGTCGAAGCGACGGCGGCCGACTGTAAACCAAGATACTCGACTTTTTCAAATTCGAGTATGTTTGTGAGTGGCGTTTTTTTTTGCTCGAAGGGCCTATCCTTCTACATCGATGTTTGCTGTCAATCCCGTAGTAATATTAAAACCACATTATAAGCCAAATAAATAATATTCTTGCTTTTACCGAACAGAGGCAGTCAGCGGTCACGGTTGCGGTCGCACTGTGACCGTATGTGACCGAGATTGCGACCGCAACCGCGACCGCGACCGCGACTGCAACCGTGACCATAATCGCGACCGCGACAGCTGACGGCCTCTGTTTTCAGAAGACTTAATTGTTTGCATAGGTTTGCATCAATGAGTGTCATTCTCGAAGACATTGACAATCGCAAATTATCTTTTTTGCTGACTCTTTAAAAGTCTCCACAATTATGAGACAAAATAGATACTTGAAGATAATTCCTAAGATAATAACAGTTATCAGCTACGCTTCATTAATATATATATAGCTGTTCGTGCTGATTCATTGACTGACTCACTGATTGATCACCCCTCCTGTAAAATTTTGTATGAAAAAATTTTTTTTCACTAATGGTTTCGTATAGAGGACAAAAATTCATTCGGAACAAAAATATGGAGAGAGCTGATGATTGAGGATTTCGGAGACAGGTGAGCAGCACGCTTAAGGTATTGAAGATAGGTGGGGGGGTGCTCGAACAAATGTCACTCGAAACGTCATCCAATTGGCAGTTAGCTGAAAAAAAATTCAAAATGGCGAAAAAAAGATGGCCGCCATACAAATTTCATCGGTCTCCATCTCGGAGGGTATAAAAGATGGAAGAGTGGTTTCTTCGCAAAAGATGATGAGGATCCAAAGGTCTACTTGATGAATTGAAAAAAAAATCAAAATGGCGGAATTTATTTTTCCATAGAAAATGTATGGCGAATATTGAAGAGACTACAAGTTGTAAACTATGCAAGGCTTTGATGCGATTCTTTGGAGAACTCTCAAAGAAAAATATGGAAAGACATGATGATTGAGGGTTTGGAAGATGGATGAAGAGCCCGGGCAGGGTATGTTAGATAGATGGGAGGTGCTCAAACAAAAATTACTCAAAACCTCATCCAATTGGCACTGAGCTGAAAAAAAAAACAAAATGGCGGATTCAAGATGGCGGCTATACAAATTTCGTCAGAGTCTATCTCACCAAGCATAAAAGATGGAAGAGTGGTTTCTGGGAAAAAGATGATCAAGACCTAAAAGTCTAAGTACTTGATGAACAGAAAAAAACAAGATGGCGGAATTTATTTTTCTACACAAAAAAAAATTATTGATGGAAAAATATGGAAAGAGCTGATGATTGAAGATTTTGGAGACGGATGAAGAGCACGGCGAGGGTATTGAAGATAGGTGGGACGTGCTCAAACAAAAACTACTCGAATCCTCGCGGTCCGCTTGCGGGCCGCGCACCCACGCGCCATACTAGTTATAATAATATTCCAGATACGCTTCAATTATTTCTCAAAATATACCGATGAAAATCATTGTTCTTTGCTCATAATTACTGCAATTAAACTTTTGACTTTGTTAGAGGTGGCCGTACTGTTTTGAGGATACATAATAACGGTAACGGTACGAGAGCTAAGGAGAGCTTGAATACAGCCCACTTAGCGAAAGTTGCTCAATTTAGTAGCTTTATTTGCTAAATACAAAAGGGAAGTAATTAAATGGCTCGCAATGTAATATTTAGCAGACAACACTTAGGTACAGTGTAAGAGATTATTATCTATCTATCTATAATAATATAAAGAAGCTTGTTCTGACTGACTGACTGATCATCAACGCACAGCCTTAACCACTGAATCTAGAAACTTGAAATTTTCACAATAGCTTATACTTTTTATGACGTAGGCGCACACTAAGAAAGGATTATTGTGAATTCCACCCCTAAGGGGGTTAAATAGGGGATGAAAGTTTGTATGAAAGTCCGTCATTTTTCATGTTATATCTATGAAAATTGGCATTTGGGCTCTTTCAATTAAAAATAAAATATTACGTATTTAAGGAATTTCGGGAAAACTACCGCCAAGTGGGTTAAATGGGGGATGAAAGTTTGTATGAAAGTTCGTCATTTTTAAAGTTATATCATAATGAAAATTGGCATTTGTATTGTTGATTGAAAATAAAGAATTACGTGTTTCACGAATTTTGGAAATTCCACCCCCAAGTAGGTTAAATAGGGGATGAGATTTATAAGAATTCAAGCGGACGAAGTCGCTGGCATCAGCTAGTTTTAAAGATAAAATAAGTACTATGGACTAGCTCTAATAGTCAATAGTTAGTTCTAAATTCAGTATAAATTATATTGTGTTGCAAATTGGCGGTGATAGATACATCCCCGTGGCTCGGGAGCACGTAAAGCCGGCGCCCGATCTCTCTCCGGTCGTGTCGCATTGGCGTCCCATCGGACTATGAGAGTGAGGGAATGGAGAGTGCACCTGTGTAAGAGCACACACTGCACACTCTAGTGGTCTAGATTGGCGGCCGTGGTCGAAATTCGATTGAGAGGACATTATTATTATATTTCCAATACAACACATATCTAATTTCATTCATAGTGATAATGAAAATTATATACCTACTCATAATTATAATTCACGATGAATTTAATTGATTTATTAAATTAAAATAGTTTAGCTAACGCTAGTTAACGCAATGATATATTATATTAACTATAATACAGTAACACGATTTTATCATTAACGGATTATGTGTTCACCTCGTACCTAATTATCTGCGAAACACACGCGTGGGTTTGAAGTAGAGTAATTTTGAAATCTCACATATACATAGAAACTAACTTACATATTATTATTTTGATTGAGTAATTGCTTTGGCATAAGACTTCAGTTGTCACTATACTCTGATTTTTTATTCCGTGGAATTCTGACGTTTCTTAATGATACCAGAGATAAAACAGTTCCCACAAAAAAGATAATAATTTCAAAACTTACATATAAATAAAAATCAATTTCTTCATATAGATATGAAGAATGCCCAACAGAAACTTCAGAAACTTTAGTTTGGGGTAAAATCGAACTTTAGCTGGTAACCCTGTTTTTCATACAAATAACTCGTTCTATTTTTAAATGACAACTGTCAAAATTCCACCGAATTAAAAATCAGACTTTAGTTACCAACTTATCTGCAAAACCTACCTAACGATTTGGCGTTCCATTCAGTACTATGCGGTGCAGAAATCGATTGGGGGTATTTAGGTTAGCCCAAGCTTCCATCTTAGAAATCACAGTCAAGGGTTAACTTGTAGATGGATAAAGAATAAAAGCTGGCCAAGTGCGAGTCGAACTCGCGCACGAAGGGTTCCGTACCATTATCTATAAAGACGGGAAAAAATCACGTTTGTTGTATGGGAGGCCCCTTAAATATTTATTTTATTCTATTTTTTAGTACCTATTTGTTGTTACAGCGGCAACAGAAATATAATATCATCTGAGAAAATTTAAACTGTCCAACTATCACGGTTCATGAGATACAGCCTGGTGACGGACGGACGGACAGACAGACAGACGGACAGCGGAGTCTTAGTAATAGGGTCCCGTTTTACCCTTTGTGTACGGAACCTTTAAACCATAATACCTATTCCTAGCCCTTTTTTGCTAGGTATAATAAGTTAGGTGCTTAGTTGAGAGTGGTTCTGGCGGCTACACCGGTCGGCCATTAGCCGTGTTTGCGGTTAGAATACAAAATGGATAGTTTTGAAAGGTACGCACTCTGCCAGAATTATTTACGAAAGGTGAAAAACAAAAGAAATATTCTAAAATATACGCAAGTATATTATGTTTTTTGTTCAAGAACCTTTAAGCTATTTCTGTATTGAAGTCGTATTTAAGTTTATACACCTAAGTATACTTTCAAACTTGTAAATTATACTTAATATTATAAAGGCGAAAGTTTGTGTGTGTGTATGTTTGTTCCTCTTCTCCGCCGCAACTACTGAACCGATTTGGCTGAAATTTTGAATGAAGATAGATTATGCTCTGACTTAACACATAGGCTAAGGCCGGAAAAGTATTCCTGTGGGACTAAAATAGATATAAACTTCCAAAAACGCTATAGAGGGCGCTGACTGTTCTTAGGTAAATCACGCTCACATAACACATTATTACAATAGTTTGCTGTGTTGCATGCATTGGCAACACATAGGCTACTTTTTACTCTGAAAAAATGCACAGTTCCCATGGGATTCCCTTATGTATACGGGAAAAACCCGAAATCTATATATACAGAGTGCTTAGTCTCAGTTTGGAGCGTTCCAAAACTTTTTAGTATACTATAAGTATACTATTGATCGAATCACCATGACTTCAGAGGAAAATGGACCTAAAATAAGAGTCTTTGGGTTCATTTTGCTCTGAAGTCATTTGTGATTCGATCAATAGTAGGTATACTGTTAGTTTTGGAGCGCTTCAAACTTAGACTAAGCACTCAGCTATAGGTAGATTACTATAGCGAACTTCCTTGATAGTAAGTATAAAGGTTGGAAAAGGGAGCGGGATCGGGAACCGGAAATCCACGATTCCCTCGGGATTTGTACAAAACCGAAATTAACGCGGGCGGAGCCGCGGGCAAATGCTAGTTTTGAATAAAGTTTTTATTTAATTTTGACTTTGAGCTTCTTTCACATTTACTATAATTACGTAGTAAAATGTGTGTACTTAAGCGCAAATCTAAAAATTCTCTCAGATTCAAATTAATAATAATTAAAGCGTATACTAAACCCCACAAGGATTTCTGTACTTTGCGCAGATAAAGGTGCTTGTCTTCTTTTTTAAGCCGCGCGAAGGTCACTTCTCGATTTTTTTCGTAAATAAAATGTAGCCTTTGTCACCCGGACCATAACAACGAATCAATAGACACCTCATTCATCAAAATCGGGCCAGTACATACATACATACATACATACATACATACATACATACATACATACATACATACATAGACTGCTAAAATCATAACCCTTCCTTTTGGCTTTGCCGTAGTCGTGTAAAAACAACACCCGCAGCTGCCCATTTTGACTTTATTGGATTATTCACGTAGGATATGAAAAGGGGAACAAAGAATGATCCATATCGGTTTTGGAAACCCTGGCTGGAATGAAAGGGGAACGAACTTCTGGTACCTATTTCATCACAAGACAAAGGATGGAAATTAAATGAGGCGGATTAGTATAATGTGTTGTCGCATTCAAAGTTAATGAAGCTTATGAAACAATTAGCTTACGTCTAGACTTCCTCGGCGTGAATTTAGATTTTAAAAATAGATAGACAGAATAGAAAATTCTTTATTGCTACACAAAGTTATCAAATTAAAACATAGGCTACTTTTTATCCTGGAAAAATCCACAGTTCCCATGGGATTTGTGAAAAACCGAAATTAATTCAGGGCATAATCTATCTCCATTCAAAATTAATATATAGATAGGTAGTCAAAATAAATCTCTACTTAAACTAAAATGCAGTACGATAAAGCACACGTTTTAAATTACAAACTGTGTACTTAATAAAATTTAAATAAAACAGTCCATTCGAATACCTACATAATAATATGTATCACGTTAATTAAAGTTTAAAGCTACACGATTTTAATTCCATTCGATGCTTTATTAATGACTTCGTATAATTCATCGTTTTATCCTGAATTTCTTTCTGCATTTTTCATCGCAATTCGCAGCGCAGACTAATTGGCAATTCACAACTCTAATATTGACGGAGACAAAATACCTACCGAATAATTCCGACACAGAGCAAGGGAATATAAACCTACAATAAAACAGGCCAAGTGCGAGTCGGGCTCCCGCACAAACGGTTCCGTACACAAATATCAATCCTTCTTGTAAATAACAAGATACGAGTAGATGTCATAATAAGGCGCTAAAAATGTACCAATGTAATGTGTATGGAGTTGTCATCGTCGTCTCAACCAATAGACGTCCACTGCAGGACATATGTCTCTTGCAAGGATCGCCACAGCACACGATCTTGTGCCGCCTGATTCCAGCGGCTGCCAGCGACTCGCTTGAGATCGTCTGTCCATCGAGTGGGGGGTCTACCTACGTTTTGTTTACAGGTGCGAGGTCGTCATTCAGGCCCCTTGGGACCTTAACGTCCATCGGTTCTTCGAACAATGTGCCCCGCCCATTGCCACTTCAGTTTCGCAACTCGATGTTATGTCGGTAACTCTGGTTCTTCTGCGGGTCTCCTCATATCTGATTTGATCCCGCAGGGATACTCTGAGCATAGCTCTCTCCATCGCCCGCTGAGTGACCCTGCGCTTTCTTATGAGGCCCATTGTTAGCGACCATGTCTCAGATCCGTTGGTATGGAGTATGGAACTCAAATGTTACAAATAATGTGAAAATTGCTATTTTTCGATTCTTATTTTGAGACCTCCTTACAATTTATTTCATACTAGCTGATCCCCGCAACTTCGTTCGCGTAGATATAGGTTTTTATTACGGATCGGATCGGATCCCATAATTATTTTATGTACCTAAATGTAAAATGTAAATAACATTGAAAGTTCCATTAAAATCGATCCAGCCGTCTCGGAGATTAGATGGAACAAATAGACAGATCGACAAACATAAATTTAAACGCACACCAGTTTAAAATAAGCCGTACGTTCAAAGATCCGGGTCCCAAGTTATTTGAACCCAATACTGAGGGTTGTAATGTCTGTCATTTCTGAACTAAAAAACCTATGACCTTGAAATATTTACAGAAAAATAAATATAGTACTACCTTTCTAACAAAAAAAGAATGAGTGAAATCGAACAACGGGTTCATGAATTACAGCTAAATACACGTTTTAACTTTCATCCCCTCTCCCAAGGGAACCGTGCTTAATTTCGGGATAAAAAGTATCCTATGTCCTACCTCGGAGTATAAACTCAAATCGTACCAAGTTTCATTCGAATCCATTCAGTAGTTTCGGCGTGATGCGCGGCCAAGATACAGACAAACAGACAGACAGACAGACAGAAAGACAGACAGACAGACAAAAATGAAAAAAATTGCAGTTTTGGCTTCAGTATCGATTATAGAGTGCCCTCCAATAAAAATTTTCAAAATATCTTCAATGTACAGAATTGGATCTGTTACAGTTTTATTATATTATAGATTATTTGCCGTGATGAACGTTATACCTAGTACGTATTCTGTGATTGCAACAGGCTACCTAATTATGGCTGAAGTGATATACCTGTGACAGACGGACCGACAGATGGACAGTGGAAACTTAGCGTGGTAAGACGAGAAATTACTTAAAAGTTATTTATTGTTCTGATATTAGTGAAAATATTACATGTATGAATCACATTATACCCTATTATAATTTATACATGAATTATTTAATCACATCACATTTAATCAATTAACAATTTTTTTCCTAAAAATCTGATATAATATTGTCCTCTCGATTACAGAGTACGGAACTCAAATAGAAGACTCTTAAACGTCTCAAAACGTAAGAACAAAATATAATTATATTTAGCCGTATAATTGAGTCACGATTCCAATTATCCCCAGCTTCCTTTCATCTCACCCTATTCCACCCCAGACTTACCCTTTCGGAACAAAGAATTGACAATGACGTTAAATGGCCAGCTATTTTCACTACAGGGACTTTTCAAAATGAATTATTTCCATTCTTTAAACCTTTAGCGGGAAAACATTGATGAAACTGGTCACCCGTAGACTGATTGGCTTTTAAAGGAGGTCGTACACCACTAGCTCATAGACTAGAAAGAGGCGCACGCTATGATTTTTCGAATACTGCCAAGTAATATTTTTAGGCCCCGACGCAAAAAGAGGGGTGTTATAAGTTTGACCGCTATGTGTGACTGTCTGTGGCATCGTAGCTCTAAACGGGAGAACCGAATTGAATGCAGTTTTTTTTTGAAAGTAGGCTTTCTAGTATGTTTCTTAGACAGTTTTATTAAAATCGGTTCAGCCGTTTGAATGTTATCAGCTCTTTTGCTATCTGCGGTAAGGATCTTAGATTCATAATGTCTATTTACATCGATTTGAATGCGGTTTTTTTACTCCCAGCGCAAAAAGAGGGATGTTACAAGCAGGGGTCGGAAACCGGTAAAAAATCCGAACCGGTTAAGGCCTAAGTACATAGTGAACTTTTCATTTCGGTTTTGTTCTACCTTTACCCAAAATTAACCGGTTTGAGGCAAATAAAGTTCTTAAATAGGTTTCGTTGAATAAACCGGTTTTAACCGGTTTTTGCCGTCTTTTTTCAATGCGCAGCCATTTGGTAGGTACGTAAAAATAAAATTACTAGGTACCTATTCAGCGTTCAGTCGAAAACAAATATCGCATTACGTCAACGCGCAGAGAGACACAAAATTATTTTATGAGATGGTATGTAAGCTAAGTATGGTTTGTTATTTTAATACATGTATTTTTAGATTATTTAAGTACATTTAATAATTGATTTATGTTTACGTACGTACCTACTTATACAGATTCGTACCCAATAACCGATCACTCCAAACACGATCTCATTGATTGTCTACCCAACAGTCAACCGCTTTTTCCGGAAAGTGAGCAATGTTATAGTGATGGAAAGAAATATTTTCGTAAGATATATCCACGTATTCATTTTATCTATGGATATATCTATGTAGGGTGGATGCTCCTGGTGGTGTGTATGTATGCGTGTGTGGTGTGTGTATGTGTAAGCATGCATGGAGGAATGAGTGTGGATTGCAGGCTAAGTTTGTGTATATGTAGCTAAATTTATATGTACATATGTGATTGAGTAAAATGTGACAGTGTGGAATATGTATAGGTATAGATTTTGTCATGATGAAAAAAAGAAATGTGGATCTTAATCAGTTTTTTTTTATTCAACTACAAGTTAGCCCTTGACTGCAATCTCACCAGATGGTAAATGATGATGTAGTCTAAGATAAAAGCGGGCTAACTTGGAAGAGATATCTATGTATACCCCTGATCGTTTTCTACACGGCATTGTACCGGAACGCTAAATCGCTTGGCGGCACGGCTTTGCCAGTAGGGTGGTAACCAGCCACGGCTTGAGCCTCCCACCAGACCAGACAAGAGACAATTTAGAAATTATAAAATCCCAAATTGCCCCTGCCGGGAATCGAACCCGGGACCTCCCACTTATAAGAAAGACCACAGCGCTCACCAATGCGCCAGGGAGGTCGTTTATTGCAAGTACTTTCTATAAATATATTATCTTTACAGATGACTCTCAAAAGACAAGTTGAAAATTCTGATGAAGATGATTCTTAATCAATAAAATTATTATCTACCAAATCAAATTATAATCCTAATCCCTAATCCTCAGGTACCAACAATTACAAGCACATCTTTGGTAGATAGGCCAGTCAAATTTTACATTAAAATCGCAATCAAACGGCTAGTTCTGATATTTTAATATGTTGTTAGGACCACTAACAGTAGTCTAAATCCAATTTTGCAGCTTCGAAAGACCTGTACTAACTTTGCAGCACTTGAAAAACGGCAAAATTTTTGCACTCTTTTTGGTTTTTTCAATATAAGTCCTAAACTGCGCGTTTCTTAAAAAAATATTTTCTGTAATTTTTTTTAAGTATACTAAAATTGCTACAATTTAAGACCAGAACTAGTTCTTTCAATACAATATTAACTGAGATTAGGGAACGCAAATCTCGCGAGATTGGGGCTCAAGCGAGATCCCGCGAGTTTATGAATAACAATACTGCGAGATCTCGCCAATTTCGAGATCTCGCGAGATTAGCAGTTTGATGTGTTTTTTTGCAAATAAATAATCACAATATTTAAATAAATTAGGAAAAAAATTATAAATATTGTAAGTATTACAAGATAAACATTTATTTTCACGAATTTTTTCAATAGACTTTTATGCATCAAACATTGTTTGACGTATCTGTCTATAATTTTTTTATAAACTTCTAAGTAGTAAACTCTGACATCTATCAAATAACAATAATGAAAGAAACAACCAGTCTTCTCTTCTAATATCAAACAAAAATCTTTTAGTAATAAAACAGTTTTTTTATAACAAACAAAACAACGAGAAGTCAAAAAAAATGAAACTTATTATCTAAGTTGTTTTGACTATTAAACTAAGATAATATTATCAATTAAATGAAACTATATCTATTCAGTAGATCCACGATGCACATGTGGATTGTTTCTACACTACCATGCGCAAACGGTGCACATCCCTGGTGCGCAGGGTCCGGGCTAGCTGCAATGGCATCCTGAAGGCATTTGCTGACAGGTTTGACTGTCAGTACCTGAATTGCTATCTTGGTATCATTGTCATATGGTACACGTGCTGACAAATCAGGCCTGTCTTAGGTTAGGTAGTGTTAAGAAATATAAATAGGATAAGATTACTAACATTAGATTAATGTGTGTGTGTTACTAACAACTTTTGTATGTCTTTGTTTTAATTATGACCCAACAGGTCGAAATAAATGATTTTTTTTTTAAATTTATTTATTTATTAGATATTACAGATTAATTAACAACATATACCAATTAGTCAGACTATTAGAAATTACAGATTAATTAACAAAATATATCGATCAAATGAAAGATTTATTCAGTTCAAATCACAAGCCATTATTACGTATTATTTTGAAAGTACCTCTTTAAGAAGCACAAAATGTCCAAAGAATCATCTGCTAAACGGAAACGCACCGAACGAAACCAACAGATCGCAACTCCGTCCACTCCGTGTCAGTCCGCGCTTCGAATAAGACGTTTATATGCTCGAGTGCAATCTCGTTAAACTCGCGAGATCTCGCCTTTTTTTCATCCGAGATCAATCTCGCTAAAAAAGGCCGAGATCTCCCGAGATCTCAGCCTTTCTTAACGATATTGCATTCCCTAACTGAGATACAGCTCTCCAAAAATTTACAATTATTTCCAAAAAAGTGAAATTTTAAGAATTGGTCAACTTTCGACAAGAAATATATGTTAAAACTATTATTAAGTATTTATAATGTTATTTATTCAAGAAAAAAAATTATTTATATTATCTACTATATAAAAATAAGTCGGGTTTTCCTTCCTGACGCTATAACTCCAGAACGCACGAACTGATTTCCACGGTTTTACATTCGTTGGAAAGGTCTCGGGCTCCGTGAGGTTTATAGCAACACACGCGAACGAAGTCGCGGGGCGAAACTAGTTATTGATATTTATTGATTTTTATGAAAAATTTAACTTGCATTATAAGGACAATAAGAGTGCCGAGCAATATAAGTCGTAAACTACGCATTTTTTTAACATTTTCTCATTTTATATACATTTTTAAAGTAGACTAACATTGCTACAATTTGAAACCAGAATCAACTCTGTAGCTTTAATACTATTGCTGAGATACAGCTCTCCTAAAATTGAACTTTTTTCCAGAAACGTTAAATTTTAAGATTTGGTCAATTTTCGACCGCGATCTTACAGATAATACTCTTTTTACGGGTAGAATTATAGGCAAAAATGTTGTAAAAAACCTAATTAGCTTTAATTAAAGGTTAGTACGATGTCTCTAGGCTATAATATAGTTTACTAACCAAAAAGAGTGCAAAAATTTCACGGTTTTTCGAGTGCTGCGAAGTTAGCACAGGTCTTTCAAAACTGCAAAATTGGATTTAAACTACTGGTAGTGATACTAACAACACCATAACAACACATAAAAAAATCAGAACTAGCCGTTTGATTGCAATTTTAGTGATTTTTTGAGTCAAATTTGACTGGCCTAAGATGAAGATTATATGATACAAGTTTTAAACACCGCTAATTGTGATACTGAATGTCTAAACAAACAAAAAAAAAGAAATGAAAGTGATTATGAATAAATAATGCATGTTGTCCTTAGGCATAATGGGAATTTTTTTTATATAGCTTGCTCCAATGGGAATTTTTTTTAAATAAGGCAGCATTTTTCTGTACCCCTATCCTTCAATTATCGCTTATAACGAGCGCGAGTGCGTAATTTGCTGGATTTCTTGTAAAATTGCTACTTCCGAGTTCGGTTTCCGTCGTTTGGCAAGAAATAAATTACGTATTATCTATAAAAAAAATTGCCTCATTGTTTGTCAAGGTTGTAAAAAAAATCTATATCTATTTCTTCGAAAATTCTTTTAAATTTTGGAGAAGGGTATGTCTTTGTTGGCGCGAAAATGAAATAAAATTAAAACGATAAAAGAGTTCCTATTTTTAAGAAGTTGCGGGTAACATATAATTTTCTATCGGACATAAAATGAGGACTGACTTTGGTAACATAAATGCCGGGGAAAGGCATAAAGGTGCCAAGCTTAGGCAATTAGTACTTTTTTTTAATAAATAAAATAAAATACTTCTTTATGGGTACGAAAAGCAGGTATTAATAGGACACATAAAGTCGAAAGCATCAAGTAGGTATTACAAAAAAAATTATTTTACTGAAATTGCTTCGTTTAACACATCTACGAATTTTTAAACGTGACACAACCGTTAAATTGCCGACATATGGAACATCAACCCTATCCCAATGTGGAGTTGGCATAAAACAAAAATAATATTAAAATAGGTATTTTATACATGAAATATAGTATTGCCAATTAATAAATAGAATAAGAATTTTATTTAACAAAGCGTCAAACACAAACGCGAAAGCAAGTAGGTGCATGTCTGACGTCCGTTCTGTTTATTTAGTAGGTATAGCGCCGCGGCCGGCGCGGCGCGGCGCGGCGACCGCCCCCTCCCCTATTCCTCTTGCGGTGTAAACCGGTTAATATGGGTTTTCAATAAGCTCGATAAAATCAACTTTAACCTTTAATAACCGTTATTAACCGGTTAATTTTTAACCGGTTCCGAGCCTTGGTTACAAGTTTGACCACTATATGTGTGTATCTGTCTGTCGCACCATAGCTCTTAAATGGGTGAACCGATTTGAATGCGGTTTTTTTAAGTATTTAAGATTTGTCTCGATGAGTACTTGGTATACATGTTATAGTGATCAAGGTTCTCACGTTTGGAGCAGCAGGCTGGTGGACGTCAGATTTTCCCACAGGGCTTATTAAAATTTTGAATTTACAGTTATATTATGCACATTATATTTACAGTTATATTATTATACAAGCGGACACCCGCGACTTCGTTCGCGTGGATATTGGTTTTAAAAATCCCGCGAGAATCATTTTGTTTTTCCTAAGCTCCTTTGACCTCATACCTTGCTAAAAACTGTTAAAAGTTCACTGGCGGATGTTTAGGTAGATCAAAATGAAAAAATCCGCCAGTGAAAGTCCCATCAAAATCGGTCCAGCCTTTCAGAGATTAGCCAGTAATCTTTAAAGTATTTCCTTTCTAACAAAAAAAGAATGAATGAAATCGGACCACCCGTTAACGAATTACAGCTAAGTACACATTTTGAATTTCATCCCCTCTCCCAAGGGAACCGTGCTGAATTTCGGGATAAAAAGTATCCTATATGTTACTCCGTAGTACGAACTTAAATCATGCCGAGTTTCATTTCAATCCGTTCAGTAGTTTTTACGTGATGCGCGCACAAACATACAGACAAACAGACAAACAGATAAACAGATAAACAGACAAACAGACAAACATACAAACAGACAAAAATTTCAAAAATAGCTTTTTTACGTTCTATTACTTATTCTTAACATCCCCAGTTTTTTGAAACAGTTATTATTTTGCAAAAATCTTTAATGTACAGATACGGCAATTCTACGATTTTATTATACAGTGTGTCCGGGATCGAATTAGCGATATTTTAGGGACATATTCTGCAACTCATTACCTCTCAGAAAATACCACTTATTAGGGCCTGCCCCCCTCCCCCTCCCAGGGACAGCCATTTCAATTTGGTGTTCGTTTTTGTGGGTATGTGCGCACATAAATTGTAATAACTCGAAAGTCTGCTGATGCACAGGTCTTCAAATGACCTTATTCGATTGGATACAATATTCTCCATCACCAAGTACCAAACAATAGAATAAAATGTTAAAATAACTCGATCAAAAATGCTTCGGAAAAAAATTATTTTTTTAAAAATATTGAAAACTACAAGTTTTTGCTGCATTTTGCAAAAACGAGGTCATTAAGACCACATTATAAAGTAATAAATCGATAGCTTTTGAGATAAGCAACAAAACGACATAAAAATTTTGACTGTAAGTTACTTATGTACTTCTGGAGATATTGGTAATTGTAAGTACTTCGTCCCCAAGCATGAATTACGAGTATTGAACCCAAATTTAAGATTCATCATTTTTTTACTACAAATAAGGTAAAAAAATCTTAACTTTATAATTTAATTTTTGTTAGTTATAAACTCAATAACTCAATAACTCTGATTTGTGTATGTGACACAAATCAGATATCCTAAAAACTAGGTTATTTCCGCCACAAACCGAAATTACCACCTCTATTCTGTTAGCTAGTTGCTTCATGTTGGGAGGATCGTTGGATCATGTCCAAATACAATCTTATTTTATCTGCAACGGACAGGATTGTCTCCAATAATTCTTTTCTGGTATTTGGTACCATATAAAAGACCTTCTGCTTCATAGGTCCTCATAAAAAGAAGTCCAAAGGTGTAAGGTCTGGAGAATGAGGTGGCCATTCCATTGAAATGCTGCCACGTCCGATCCAAGGCGAATAGTTGACATCTAAATGCTCTCTTATGGCTATAATAATACCGAGTAGGCATGTCTTTAAACCTAGCAAAATTCACAAACCTGAATCACAAACAAAAATGAGTAATAACTTAAGTAGCGATCATAACGCCTCCTCGCCAGGAACAACAAAATAAAATTTCAGATATTTAAATTTTTTATACGAATTTTTAATCAGTTGAAGTAGGGGTTTGATCCTAAGTTTTAACCTCATTCACTGACTAATCAAAAACAATATTATTATTACCTGATCGCCCGAGGAATGCGATGGAAACCCACATTCGAATAACATAAGAACTTACGCGCTCGCGGTTATGTTTAAATAATAATATCTCCAAAAGTAAATAACTTACAGTAAAAATTTTTATGTCGTTTTGTTGTTTATCTCAAAAACTGTAGATTCAATACTTAACAATGTAATCTTAACGACCTCGTTTTTGCAAAATGCAGCAAAAACTTGTAGTTTTCAATATTTTTGAAAAAATAATTTTTTTCCGAAGCATTTTTGATCGAGTTATTTTAACACGAGCGGATACCCGCGACTTCGTTCGCGTGGATATTGATTTTAATAATCCCGTGGGAATCATTTTGTTTTTCCTAAGCTCCTTTGAGCTTATACCTTGCTAAAAACTGTAAAAAGTTCACTGGCGGATGTTTAGGTACATCAAAATGTAAACATCCGCCAGTGAAACTCCTATCAAAATCGGTCCAGCCTTTCAGAGATTAGCCAGTAGTCTTTAAAGTATCTACTTACTAACAAAAAAAGAATGAATGAAATCGGACCACCCGTTAACGAATTACAGCTAAGTACACATTTTGCCTTTCATCCCCTCTCCCAAGGGAACCGTGCTGAATTTCGGGATAAAAGGTATCCTATATGTTACTCCATAGTATGAACTTAAATCATGCCGAGTTTCATTTCAATCCATTCAGTAGTTTTTACGTGATGCGCGCACAAACATACAGACAAACAGACAAACAGATAAACAGACAAACAGACAAACAGACAAACAGACAAACAGACAAAAATTTCAAAAATAGCTTTTTTACGTTCTATTACTTATCCCTAACATCCCCCAGTTATTATTTTGCAAAAATCTTCAATGTACAGACACGGCAATTCTACGATTTTATTATATGTATAGATTTTATTCTATTGTTTTTTTATTCTATTGTTTGGTATTTAGTGATGGAGAATATTGTATCCAATCGAATAAGGGCATTTTGAAGACCTGTGTATCAGCAGATTTTCGAGTTATTACATTTTTTGTGCGCACATACCCACAAAAACGCACGCAAAATTGAAATGGCTGTCCCTGAGAGGGGGAGGGGGGCAGGCCCTAATAAGTGGTATTTTCAGAGAGGTAATGAGTTGTAGAATATGTCCCTAAAAATTCGATCCTGGACACACTGTATGTATAGAATAGATGTATAGATATGTATAGATAAGAGGAAGTTTGAAAGTAGCGCCAGTGACAGAAAAGATGAGGAGTAATAGGTTGGCATGGTATGGTCATATAATGCGGAGGGAAGAGAACCGTATTGCTAGAAGAATGTTAGACATTCCCACAGTTTGTGTGATGCCCACACATGTATAGATGACACAGACATAGTGGAGGGAAAAAAGAGTAGAGGAAGACCAAAGGAAAGATGGATGGAGTGTGTGAAAGAGGATATGCGCATAAAAGGTGTAAATGATGAGTTGACGTATAATAGAAGAGAGTGGAAGAAAAATACATGTTGTGCCGACCCCACATAACGTGGGATAAGGACCGGAAGAAGAAGTTATATTATGCACATTGAAAAGTAACTGGAGCATATCAAAAGGAGCACAGCCTGATATAGTATAACAAGAGTTTGTTTCTTGCCAGCTCTTTTTTATAGAATCTTCTTTCTGAACCGGTGCGCCTAATCTTCTTTAACTTCAAACTTTTTATATAATGGTGATGAATGAGACATATGGAGGATTGAAATTGGTTTTTCAAGCGAATCAAGAGTTTCCTTACTCGCTCTATTTTGTTTTTTGTTTTTTCTCTTCACAAAACCAATTTCAAGCTTCTATTAAATATGTCTCTTCCCAATAAATTATTTACAAGTCGACTTTTCAAATCAAAACGATTCAAGTGGGAAAACTTTAGTTAGGAGGTTTAAGAGCCTGTTTCACCACCTTCTGATAAGTGTCGGATAGCCTAAACGTAAGTTTTGTCACTTTCTTATTTATGCCAAGTGACAAAGACAAAATATATGAATAAGCTATCCGACACTTATCAGAAGGTGGTAAAACAGGCCGCAAACATCAGAAGAGCCAAGTTTAGGCCAAAGTGAAATAAAATGTTTCGAATTTGCTTTACCTCATATAAAAAAGCTAGTCTACAAAGTTGTAAATTAAAGGGAATTAAACTACTTGAATCGAATGCTTACATAATACAAGTACTAAGCCGTATAATTGTACAGTTTACGGTGGGCTACGTAACAGACATGATTTATAGGGGTAATAATTCAGTCGCTGAACGGAGATAAAGCCAGTTGCGCACAGAGCTATTTAATTATTTACTCCACCACCACTACAGCCTTTTAACGTCCCACTGCTGGGCACAGGCCTCCTCTCTCATAGGAGAGAGGGATTAGAGCTTAGACCCACCACGCTGCCCCAATGCGGGTTGGCGGGCTTTAACGACTATTGTCACATGATAGTGATAATAACCGGGACCGACTGCTTTACGTGCTCTCCGAGGCACTGGGGTGAAACACCGCCAACTACCAACTCCGGGCTGGCACTGAGAATTTCTTGACAGAAAAACCCAAATACCTAACAATTATTTGCCCGACCCGGGAATCGAACCCGGGACCTCGTGATCTGCAGTCGAATACGCTAACCACTAGACCAACGAGGCAATTATTTACTCGTTAGTACATAATGTAGCGGCCACATTAGCGGGAAATGCCATTGAACATAGCGATAACCATAGGTGTAGCCGCTTTAATGCGATCAATCTGCCATTGAACCTCTTTTATCTGTCAAAAACCGCCACCTGATTTAATGCCCAATGGCATTTCCCGTTAATATGGCGGCTACATAATAGATAGAAGTCGGGGTCCCAAGGTGCAATGGTGACCCGGTGCCTCCCACTAGGTGAAAGTTGCTAGCAGCCGCTGGATACAAGCGGCACAAGATTGTGTTCTGTGGTGATCCTTGCAAGAGACCTATGTCCAGCAGGTATATTGGTTGAAATGATGATGTTGGATAATGATTGATGACATAATAATTCAAATATCTATTGACGCTCTTTTTAATTCACTTTATTGTACAGCGCGTCAAATGAAATACAAGCAGTATCTACCTGTCTAACTTTAGGCTTTTACAATAACTGTACCTAATTGTTTTTCTTTTTATATCTGCCCGCACAAACCACTGATCTTAATATCGAAATATCGTAGTTCGAATGTATATATTAGTAGTCAAACTTTTATTTTTTCAAAATTGTTTGATCCAATAGAACCCCAGATATAGCTTGGCAAGAATTCAAGGCAAAACAGGAATGATACATTAGTTTTTATTTTGGTTACAAGATAATATAACATTCACGTTCAGTCGTGAGAAAAATTATGATAAAATTAAAATATAAAATTTCTTATTGTGACACCAACTTTACCGCTGTTTGAACGCTGGTAGGTCGTAAAATAAATTATAGTCACATAATTCTCAGTATTTGAATGCGTATAAAATCGACAAAAAAATTAAAATACTACCCACCTGCATGCGTTAGAGAATAAAATAAAAGAAATATTTTAATATTTTACAAGATGGCTCTGTTTAAAATTATTTTATTGCTTTGCTTTGTTTTGTTTGCTTTGCTTTGTGGTAGGATTCTACCCCGAATCCGCCTGGCTAGCGACCACACTTCAGCCGTAATCAAAGCATCCGTGTGTTCCGGCAGCGAGCTGAAGAGTAATTCCTCTTCCTCAAAAGCCGGCAACGCATTAGTGGTTCCTCAGGTGCTGCTTATGTTCATGGGCGGCGGTAATCACTTAACATCAGGTGACCCGCTTGCTCGGTTGCCCGCTATTCCTATAAAAAATATATATTAACCCCCGACGCAAAAACGACGGGGTGTTATAAGTTTCACGTGTCTCTGTGTGTGTGTGTGTGTGTGTGTGTGTGTGTGTGTGTGTGTGTGTGTGTGTGTGTGTGTGTGTGTGTGTGTGTGCGTGTGTGTGTGTGTATGTGCGTGTGTGTGTCTGTCTGTTCCCCTGTAGCGCTCAAACGGGTGAACCGATTTGAATGCTGTTTTTTTTTGTTTGAAAGGTGAATTAGTCGGGAGTGTTCTTAGCTATTGCAATTGATGAAAATCGGTTCAAGATGGTAGATTACATATTTTTTCACAACTCCCTCAATATAATGGGTACCTATCAAATGAAAGGGCTTGACTACTTAGTACTACTTTTATAGTTTATACTTTATACTTGTTTACTTTTGTTGTCCTATATCGTAAAACCAAAAGAGGACGAAGTAGGAAAAATCCGTGAGCGTAACCTACTCGATCTAACAAAATACAAAGACACGTCTCACTCATACATAAAGTTCGGAAATACAACGTAATAAGTTTGGTACGAGGACATTTGATAGTGTTTGCGGGCGAGTATAAAAGGAATTCCACATTTTTCTCTCAGCGCAAATTCTGCAGAACTCGCACCGTTACAAAGTTGTGAGCACTTTCTTGGATCCGTTGCATCCTTCGGCAACGATAGCTGTTGTACGATACAAGTGTTAATATATAGCGAGCATTTTTTTTATAGGAATAGCGGGCAACCGAGCAAGCGGGTCACCTGATGTTAAGTGATTACCGCCGTCCATGAACATTAGAAGCACCTGAGGAACCACTAATGCGTTGCCGGCTTTTGAGGAAGAGGAATTACTCTTCAGCTCGCTGCCGGAACACACGGATGCTTTGATTACGGCTGAAGTGTGGTCGCTAGCCAGGCGGATTCGGGGTAGAATCCTACCACAAAGCATACATTATGTACTTACATACAATATGATGGCAATATTTTTAGAATGTTCGAATAGTTCGAAGAACCAATAGACGTTGGGTCCCTAGGTGCTATAATGGCGACCTCGCGCCGGAAAACGCAGTGTTGGTAGACCCTCCACTACGTGGACTGACGTCATCAGAAGAGTCGCAGGGAGCAGCTGGACACAAGCGGCACAAGACCGTGACGTGTGGAAATTCCAACAAAAGACCTATGTCCAACAGTGGACGTCTATCGTTTGATGACGACGACGAGGACGACGATTTTTAGAATGGATATAGTAAGCTATCCTTCAAAGATATATGGTATCGCGGACTTTTCTGTAAAGACTATCCTCTATCTTCCCACCATGCATTGTTTTGTTAATATCTCAAAGGGTAAGCAGCGTTTTCGATGAAAGTTCTCAGGCGGCTTGACTTATTCCGACATTTTCAACATTTATCATCGTATTTCAACCAATTTACACAAAACCTTAACAAATTAACACTTAAACCTTCCTCATAAATCACTCTGTCTATAAGTGAAAATCGCATGAAAATCCGATCAGTAGTTTTTGATTTTACCGTGAACAAACAGACAGACAGACGCGGCGCGGGTGACTTTGTTATAATATAATATGTAATGATATTTTCACCTATACATAATTATTTGAGTAGATAACATTATAAAGCGCTCCGTACAAACCAAATTTAATTCTTATTTGAATATTAACCACAAACAATGAAGTTTTATTGAAACACTCTAGAAACTCCGTATTCACAATTCCGTAAAAATATTGTGTAGTTTTTAAGTAACTCAGGCTCAAAGATTTAGTTATAAATAATCGAGTTGGAATGGTTAATATCCAAATGAGAATCAAACTTTGTTTGTAATAAGAATCACATTTCTTTAGACTTTATGGCTGCTATCTTTTTCTTTTTCTACCTCAACTAATATTTTTTTCAGTATTTTTTCCTTGTTTATTACATTATTATGCTTGAAAACAATTTACGACGCACTTAACTGGCTGATGGCTCTCAAATCATCGTCCGGAAAACCATTTTGTTACGAATAATAATTTCTTGAGGAAATTTTTTATGACACGACGTTTCCGCCAGAAATACTTCGATTTTTATAATAAAACGGAATTTAATTTTTACTAATAACGTTACTATAATTTTAGTATATATTCTATTTTATTATATATTATATTATATAATCTATTTTAAAGTTATATGCGTATTTCTATACATATATATATATATATATATATATTTAACGATAAGTGAGCTCCACTCGCATGATTTTAACTTTGCTATTGGCCGCTTGGAGCGCTGGCTGTAGATGTATGGAGGAGCTCGCACTCGATCACTCGTAGAAGTATACTATCATATCTTATCATATACTATATTATATACTATACTGTACTATATGTACTGTACTATACTGTACTATATGTACTATACTGTGGTATCTCACTGTACCATATTCAAAACGTTTTGCAGTTGGTACTGAAACTATATAAAGATAAACAATAAACATGTGTCTTCTCGCAAATGCACGGCTGTAGGATGTCCGTATCACCGTACCGTAACTAACATTGAAACCAAAACAAGTTAAATAAAAAACCGGTCAAGTGCGAGTCAGACTCGTGCACCGAGGGTTCCGTACTCCTGGAGTATGTCTTAAAAGGTAAGTTGCTAATTAAGCTAGGCCTCTACATTGTATGAGCGCTCATACAACTCAGAGGTATATCTTAATTGGCTCAACTATGTATGTATGGGGACACCCATTAATTTCCAACTTTTTTTAGTTTTTGGAATTTTTCCTTTATTTTTGCTATAAGACCTGGCTTTTTGCTAAATTTCGTAATTCTAGGTCAACTGGAACTACCATTTAAGTTTTCGACCCAAAACCTATAGGGTACTTCCGGTTGACCTAGATTTGTCAATTTTGGTTAAAAGCAAGGTCTTGCAGATCAAGTAAAGGAAAAATTCCGAAAAATAAAAAAAGTTGAAAATTAAGGTAAATTTTGGTACTTACAAGTTTTCGTGAAAATCTAAATTTGCCCATATCTTTCTATTGTGTGGACTCAGGACCTTAATTTTTATACACCTAATAGGGACTATAGAACTTAGTATCTGGTATAAATTTCAACTTGCCAGGTCCACCCGTTCCTGAGAAAATCGGTGGTGACACACGGACAGACGGACAGACAGACGGACAGACAGACGGACAAGAAAGTGATCTTATAAGGGTTCCTTTTTTACCTTTTGAGGAACCTTTTGAGGAACCCAGGAGGACTAAAATGGTTTTTTGTTTACTTTTAGTAAATAAAAAACCATTTTAGTCAGCGTAGAAAAACTATACCTATCATTGGTGATTTTTTTTTCGTCTTTCCGCGCATCGAGCATTCTGTTGGCGCTCGAACCACAAGCGTGAACTTTGTTCAGTTAATCTAAAGTTTTATTAGTTTGCGCATAGCAAGAGGTGATAAAACAACTAGGTAGTGAGAAAATTCAGAGTTTCTGGCCATTACGTATTCAGGTTGTATGGAGGGCAAAATATTTAAGGAATAAATTTCTGGGTTACGAAAGGTTATGCTATGGTCGTGGGTATGATCGCGAGCCAAACGCTATAGACTCAAAAAGTTAAGATATAGGCTAAGTATGGAATAATATTAAATGACTAATAGCGTATTTTTTATATAAAAATAGCGGGCAAACGAGCAGGCGGGTCAGTTAAATGATTACCGCCGCCCATGAACATATACAGTACCAGAGGAACCACTTAGCCGTTGCGGGCTTTTAGGCTTTGTAAAGAGTAAGTAGATCATAATAATATATCACCAAATAAAGTCGTACTATCATGATCGAGGACTGTTTTTTTTTATTCAACTACAAGATAGCCCTTGACTGCAATTTCACTTGATGATAGGTGACGATGCAGTCTAAGATGGAAGCGGGCTAAATTGGAAGAGGTATGCAAACCCCTGATCGGTTTCTACACAGCAACGTACCGGAACGCTAAATCGCTTGGCGGCATGGCTTTGGCGGTAGGGTGGTAACCAGCCTCGGCTGAAGCCTCCCACCAGACTAACTGTTAGTTAAAACCAACGTTATTCATATTTATATTTCTAACTAGATGATGCCCACGGCTTTGCCCGTGTGGTTTGTAAAAATCTCGTGGGAACTCTGATTTTCCAGAACAAAAAGTAGCCTATCTGTAGTAAGTAGTAACCCGTCCACAAAACGGAAAAATTCCGTGGGATCCTTACGATTTCGGAATGCAATTCCTTACAGCATCAGGGTTGAGGAGTTGGACATGTACCTACTCGAGGTCATTTAACAATAAAGTCTTTAATTGGTATCCCCAATATCAATTTAAATAACCGACAGTGCCTAAGTGTTGGGGATCAGATCCCCTACAGCATCAGGATTGAGGAGTTGGAATCCAAATTTTTTGTAGGACAGTGTCGCAATGTTTCTCTATCGATTAAAAAAAATTACGCAAATCGGTTCAGAAATCTCGGAGATATCGGTGTACATAGGTAGAAAAACACAACTCCTCCTTTTTTGAAAGTCGGTTAAAAAAGTAGCCTATGTTACTCACTGGTTAATTCTCTACTCGTATGTGAAAGTCCCGTCAAAATCGGTTCAGCCGTTCCACAGATTAGCCCGTTCAAACAGACAGACAGACAGACAGACAAAAATTTTAAAAACGTGTGATTCGGTTATAGTATCATAATAATATATGAGCTTAATATGAGGTAGTTATTTCGATATTACAGACAGACACTTCAATTTTATTTATTAGTATAGATAGTATAGATTCTCAATCAAATGGACTAATTCGAATGTGGTTACATGTTTTATATGAATGCTGGTTTATCCGGAATCATATTTTGACGTGATAACGTCTTATAAATTGATGAACGTCAGCCGGACGCACGAAAAAGCATGACTCATTGTCACGTACCGCCTGTGTGTGTGTGTGTGTGTGTGTGTGCGTGCGTGCGTGCGTGCATGCGTGCGTGCGTGCGTGCGTGTGTGTGTGTTTTTTTTGAAAGGTAAATTAGTCGAGTATTGTTAGCTATGTTTGATGAAAATCGATCCAAGATGGCCGCCGCTACAAAATGACGGATTACATATTTTTTCACAATTCCCTTAACATGGGTATCAAATGAAAGGGCTTGACTAGTAGAATAGCATTATTGCAAATTCAAGATGGCCGCCACCACAAAATGGCGGATGTCGGTGGTTTTTAAATTTTTAATTTATACCTACTTGTTTAAATTACACTTTGTCTTTCTACAGGTATTACAGTAGATATACCTAGTTAGTAGAGTTACTGTATATATTATAGTCTCATTTGAATTGTCTGAGTAATAACTTCAATTATCGTAGAACTACCAACTTCAATTAAAAGAAAAGTAAGGAATTTGCTTCTTAGCTTAGGACAATCTGATTATTGTAGGTACCATTTGTTTTTCTTCGTTAGCGTTCTGTGAATGTGGTTCACAATAAAATTATACTCTTTTCCCATCGTAGATTGCTTTTTGCAATCTTCTAAGTGGTGTTGTATTAAAATAACTAATTAGATTAAACTAAAGAAGAAATGTACCTACTGTGCCATTCACTATAGGTAATCCGCTATAAGCTTAAGCTCGTAAGCTAATGACACGTATCTTGAGGTGTAACTAGTTTTAAGATTAAATGCACCTATGATATTTTTTTTTTTGATGGTCATTACGTCGTATCATGTATAACCAAGCGCATCACCCACCCCACGCCCCACAAACGATCAGGGAGGCCAAGTTTATTGCGGGTTAGCTATAGTTAATCTGTTTGTGTATTTTTTAACCCCCGACGCAAAAACGACGGGGTGTTATAAGTTTGACGTGTCTGTGTCTGTGTGTGTGTGTGTGTGTGTGTGTGTGTGTGTGTGTGTGTGTGTGTGTGTGTGTGTGTCTGTCTGTTCCCCTGTGGCGCTCAAACGGGTGAACCGATTTGAATGCGGTTTTTTTGTTCGAAAGGTGATTTAGTCGAGAGTGTTCTTAGCTATGTTTGATGAAAATTGATCCAAGATGGCCGCCGCTACAAAATGGCGGATTACATATTTTTTCACAAATCCCTTAATATGGGTATCAAATGAAAGGGCTTGACTAGTAGAATAGCACTATTGCAAATCCAAGATGGTTGCCGCCACAAAATGGCGAATGTCGGGGTTTTTTTAAATTTTCAATTTACACTTGTTTAAGTAGCTAAGAAGTTCTTTTAAATATTGTTTATGTATGAGTATTCCATCGTAATGTCACATAACTTTTCTGATAGTTAAGCTCTTAATTGCGAATGTGGGTGGCAGCGGTGGGACCTCAAAACTTGGCATAAAAAAAATCCGTATGTCCAGCGCCGAAAGGCGAATTTACTTTATGATTTTTAAGTATTAAATTTACCTATGCACGTCTCTAAAATGCTCGCATATAAGGGAGAGTAGGGACCTCATACCAGGATAGAATATGTTTTTCTTCTTTTCGTAAGTATACCAAATATTATCAAAATCTTTCACGTACCTTCGGCGACGGTTTTTCATTTTAACGGTCATCAGAATCAACTAAAATCAGGTTGTTGGTTTGCTTAACTGTCTCGTTAACTGTTAAAAACCCTGAACTCGCTTTAACTGTACTCGTAACATACATTTTTTAGCTGTCTTTGGGAATTTTTTACGGCACGGCGCTTCCGTCCATAAATTCGAGTTTAAGCGATCAATTTTTTTTTGTGTTTTTAACCGTTTTCCTCTGCTCTGCTTCGTCACGTTATTTTGTTTTCGTTTACTTACGCAATTCTTTATCCGCTTTTTTATTGCTGGTGCCTTATATTGTGTTATTGTTGTGTTAGTGTGACAACTATTTTTAACCCCCGACGCAAAAACGACGGGGTGTTATAAGTTTGACGTGTCTGTGTGTGTGTGTGTGTCTGTCTGTTCCAGTAAGAATTAGGAAATAGTTATTTGTTCGACAAGATAGCAAAATTATTGTTTGTTGCGAGTGCCTAGTTTGAATCCCGAGGGAGCGAAGGATTCTAATTTAGAATCACGAGCGTAGCGAGTGATTCTTATATAGAATCCTGAGTGTAGTGAGGGATTCAAAGGCACAAGAAACAAAAAGTTTGCTATCGTGTGATACATACAACTTTTCACCTCAATACTTAGCGAAAAAATACAAGATGTAAGTAACAAAAATATTTACTGAAACATAAAGGATTTCTTACATTCAAATTACGTACCTACTTACTTATTATTATGCTTAACTTAAAAATCAGCGAAGTGCCAAAGGGACTCAAATTTTTTATCAAATTTTCTTTAGCGAGAAAATTTTCATCTGGTGCTTTAAGAACTTTTCAATATCATGAGCGCTGAAAACTTTAGATTTTTTAGATTTGTGCCCCTTGTATGATATTCGTATTTTGTTGGATTAAAACTCGTCACAGCTCTAATAAATGTGTTTTATTATTTATTATAATTTTTCAATATAGATGGGCTGATGTCTGTGCGATTTGCGACAGAAAAATGTGCCTATAAGTAAAACATTAACAAAGTTAGACATAGCTCTCAAAGTTAGCCACCTATTGATGACCGGACAGTGTGCCTCTAAGTAAAACATAAACTAACATAATTAGTTATTGGGTGCAACTTTGGTTTTGTGGTTTTATACTATACTTAAATATTAAACACCCCTCTGACTGTCTTTTCAAAAATGCGATAAGTTTAGATAGGTTTCAATGTGAACGTCACATTTCGATTTGATTGTAGCTTTTAACATGGAGTAAATGGGTCAATTTCAACAAACACGAATTTTGCCTAATTACGGTGGCGAATTTAAACTTGCTGTTTCTAATATTTTTTTTAGCCTAAATAATAGTTAATTAGCCTAAATAATGGATATCTACCTGCTAACATGTTAAAGACTATAGTAGTACCTGTGCCAAAAAATAAAACAGGGGATATGTGCAATATGTCTAACTATAGGCCAATTTCACTAGGTACAACTGCGGGCAAGTTGCTTGAACGGATGCTACAGCCTGAACTGGTAAGGAACGTACGGTTTGAAGATGCTCAGTTTGGTTTTCGTCCTGGTCTCTCTACAGATTCGGCAATTCTAGCGCTGAAGCACGCCGTGAACTATTATAAAAAACGTGAAACATCTATTTACGCGTGCTTCCTGGACTTGAGTCGCGCATTTGATCTTGTAAATTATGATATTTTATGGGATAAGATGCGTGGCTCAAATGTCCATTGCAGAATTGTCGAGCTGATGAGATTCTGGTACGGAAACCAAACGAACGTTGTTCTTTGGGGCGACACCGCCTCTAGTGAATTTAGACTAGATTGCGGTGTGCGTCAAGGGGGGTTAACTTCACCGGACTTATTTAACATGTACATTAATGACCTTATTGTGGAGCTAAGTAGCACTGGTGTCGGCTGCCACATTAACGGAGTCTGCTTTAACAATCTGAGTTACGCTGACGATATGGTGCTACTTAGCCCCTCAATTAAAGGTCTACGTAAATTAGTAGCGATTTGTGAAAACTATGCATCAAGACATGGCTTAAAATACAACGCAAGCAAAACAGAGATGTTGGTTTTCCGTGCTGGTAAAGGTCCGGAGAATATTCCGACAGTTTTATTAGATGGTAAGCCAGTTCAGGTTGTTCATCAGTTCAAGTATCTTGGACACATGTTGTCGGGATCGCTGAGCGACGATTTAGATATTGAACGGGAACGTAGGTCGCTTGCAATACGTTGCAATATGATCGCACGCAGGTTTGCTCGGTGCTCTGAGGATGTTAAAATTACCTTATTTAGAGCCTATTGCATGGGTTTCTATACCTCGCAGCTTTGGATGAATTTCACTAAAAGATCCTATAACATCCTCAGAGTCCAGTACAACGATGCCCTTCGCATTTTGTTAAAAATGCCAAGGCATTGTAGCGCGTCTGGTATGTTTGCCAATGCAGGTGTACCTGACTTTTATGCTGTTATCCGGAATAGAATTGCAGGATTCTGGGAATCTGTTCGCTACTCCGGCAACAAGATTATCGCTACCGTCGCTCAGCCATCACCGGACAACGTGTTTTTCAAACACTGGCTGAAAGTGCACCAGGCTCAAAACACAAAGTGACATAATACTAATTGTAGTATTAAGTAGTTTTTAATTAATTTTAGTTGCTAATGTTTTTACATTACTTTTACTTTAAATTTAAAAATTTTTATTGTGTACATTTTGTGTCAACCTTATTTTATTTTAGTAGTATTTTGTATTCTATTTAATTTCTATGGGTTCCTTCCTGCAATAAAAATCTTATTATTATTATTATTATTATTAAATAGTTCTAATAATTAATTAGTCATATAGTAGAGATCGAAAAATAATTAATAGTTCATGAGATATTTCTATTTGAAATTATCAAATGCCACCGAAATTATTTAAGCGCCACCGGAATTGAAATCCGATCCACCGAAATTGATTAGCGCCACCGGAATTAGAAATAATAAAGGCAAGATCTTATTTCTTTAGACTTAAGATTCATAGTAAAAAACTTGTAGAATACCAACAATTTAAGTATCACAATTATAGTTCTTATATTTTATCTTCATAAAGATAAACTTTGGTAGTATTTTTAACAATAAAAAAGACGGTAGATATTGTAAGCTGGCAGTAATCTGATTCTCACAAGATTACCCTCAATTTGGTGATTATTAGAACATACGTCATCGTCATCGTTTCAACCAATATACGTCCACTGCTGGTCTTCTGCAAGGATCGCTAGAACATGAACTTGCGCCGCTTGTTTCCAGCATCTGCCAACGACTTGCTTGATATCGTCCGTCCATCTAGTGGGAGGTCTTCCCACGCTTTGTTTGCTGGTGCGAGATCGCCACTCAAGCACCTCGGGACCCCAACGTTTATCTGTTCTTCGAGCAATGTGGCCCGCCCATTGCCACTTCAGCTACGAGACTCGATGGCCTATTTCGATGACACTGGTTCTCCAGTGGATCTCCTCAATACTGATTTGATCCCGCAGGGATACTCCGACCATAGTTCTCTCCATTGCCAGCTGAGTGACCCTGATCCTTTATATAAGGCCATAGTCAGCCACTATGTCTCAGATCTGTAAGTCATCACTGGCAACACGCACTGTTCGAAGACTTTTGTCTTCAGACACTGAGGAATATTGGACGAGAAGACAAGTTGACGTTTCCCGAACGATACACAGCCAAGTTGGATTCAGCAGTTGATCTCTTTCTTAAAATTGGACTTACCTAGCTGGACCGTGTATTCCAGGTATATATACCTGTCTACAATTTCGAGTGCCGAGTCTCAAAGATTACTGGGCGAAGCGGAACATAAGCATTGTTGTTTTCATCTTACTCATGGACATTTTTAGGCCCACCTGTTGAGAAACTCTGCTAAGATCATTGAGCTCATATTAAGGTCTCCCAAAGTCTTTGCCATAATGACCATATCATCGGCAAACTGGGTAACTGAGTAATGTCCTCGCCGTTTATGTTGATTCCAAGTCCAGAAGCTTAAAGACGGCTTCTTGCTTGGTTTGGCTTGGATACAGGTACTGGTAATCAATTTGGCATCTTTGCAGCGACCTTAACACAGCCCAAGTTTCCATCGGATCGAAGGCTTTTCATAGTCTGCAAACGCTAAGCAAATTGGCTGATTATACTCTTCGGTCTTCTGTATAATCTGCCAGAGCTTATGTATATGGTCTATGGTACTAAAGCCTTTTCGGAATCCAGCTTGTTCAGGAGGCTGGAAGTCTTTAAACCTATTGGCGAGACGATTATTAATGAGACTCGAAAACAACTTATAAACATGGCTCAGCAATGAAATGGGTTTGTAGTTCTTCAATAGGATATAATCTCCCTTCTTGAAGAAGAGAACCACCATGCTCCTGTATCACGGTTCTGGCATTTCACCCTCGTCAATGACAGAATTGAACAATCGGTGGAGAACTTTAAGTATTGTTCTTCCACCCATCTTTAGAATTTCTGCAGTGATCCTATTATCACCTTGTTTGTAAACTGCTTGAGAGCCATACTAATGCCGTATAGACTGAAATCCGGGATATCTTAGGTATATGTATAGGTTTCTGTGTTCAGGTGTACAACTGCCCATAGAACTTCTCGACTTCTCTCAAAATCTCAGGTTTTGATGAAATTAACCTAGCGTTGTCGGTCTTCAGTCGCGTCAGCTGCCTTTGACCGATAGACAGGCCTCTCGCGAATACATTTGAGCCCTTATTCTGCTCTCCAATGGTCTCCTTGATTCCTTAATATCAATTCCGGTGGCTCTGTTCAATTACGGTGGCGCTTTGTTTTGCCACCGAAGCCACCGAAATTGCGCCACCGGACTTAGAATCAGCGTCAAAACTAAAATTTAAAAAAAAAACTATTATTCACACGTTAGTTTTTATTTTACAATTATGACTGAATACCTTTAATATAAGCTTCCATAAAATTTCTTTTTAATCTGCTTTAAACTTTTACTAATACACGTGACACCGGAATTAGATGATTTTGTATTCCTGCGCCACCGCAGCAAGTAAAAAAAATTTTGTGCGAAAATTATACAGCATGTCAGTTGTCCTCACACGCCGTTTGCAAGAGCACAACCAAGCGGTGCGGGGATGGACAGTAAGGTATCTTCAAAGTCATATCGTAAGAAGCACTGAAGTATTCAAAAAGCGCCACCGAAATTGCCTTTTTTGTAGGACATTTTTAAAAGACGTTTTAAGGCTTATTGTACTTACTTAAATTAGTCCTTAAATATATATTAGCTGACTTATTTAAAGTATTTCTAAAAACACATTCCCTTTCAATGAAATTACTTCACCAAAAAAAATTAATTAAAAAAATATGTAAACAAATGGAATCCGGACAGTCCACCGAAATTAGATTTTAGGCCTTAGATTTTTTTTTACTAAGAATTTAATATATTAAATACCTTAAATACTTTATTATCATGTAGACCACTATTTAAACTACCCATATAAAATTACACGTTATTGTAGTTTAACTTTACACATTAATTTTCAACCCCGCCGTGTCAAAAATGCACTTGGGAAATTCACCCAAATAATATAAAGGTTGCCTTGTTTTAAACAATTCCATGAAATATGTTAAAATCACAGTCCCTGAACAGGTCTTCGCACCTTTTGTCTCCAATTATTAAATAATTCATAGGCTTTCAGGTATTTTTCACGCGACTTTTCCAGCAGAAAGTTTAATTCAGCGTTAGTCACTAATTTTTTTAATTCTGAAGGTGTTAAATTATCACTGGAGTCACTCATTTTGTTAATTTTAATTTTTTTACAACAAGTAGGTAACTACAAAGAAATTAGTTAGGTACCTAATTAAGATATAGAGTAGGTAGGTACCTACCTATAGACAATTTTTTTTCCCGACATTTTTTTATTCCTCTTTTGTCTGCGTTCAGGATTGCGTAATTCAAGAAAAAAATAACTAATTATTTTAATTAACTCTCCTTAAATCGTTTACGTTTTATGTTGTTTTACAGAATTATAATTTCTAAAACACATTTTAAGAAAAACTCAATAGTTTAAATAATATATAATAGAAAATTTTGATGAAATAAAATGTTGGGGCTAGGTATACAAACTATTTGATACAAAATTTCCGAACTTTTTTGAGACAGTGAATTGAAGAAATGACAATCCAAAGCGTTCTAAATTCAAAACACTTTTTTTCACTGAGTGAGCAAAAACGACTTTTGCTCACTGGTTTTGGCCAGCAAACGCGCCCTTTTTGAGCTACTGAGGTGAAAATTTACTTTTATGGTAAAAATCGAAGTTTGTTCTTTGGATGACTGTTCAAATAATTTTATTTTATTGAAGAACTGCACGTAGGTACTTTTTTGCTGTAATTTATAGAAATCAAGATTTTGGATTATGATACTCTACAGTCTGCTAATACCTTCGACTCTACCTACATAAAAATCTTCGAAATGGAAATCCGTACTTCCATATACTAATATAATAAATACCTACGAAAGTAACTCTGTCTGTCTGTATTTATGTAACATTTCACTTTTAATCCGCTGATCCGGTTACGACAATATTCTGCAGAAAGATAACTGGCGTCCTGAGGAAAGATATGAGGATAAAAGTCTGCCTATGTCAATTTCTGGAACGCAAGCTACCTATGTACCATAGGTATAAATCTATTGAACGGGTGCACCTTTTAGAATCCCGTGGGAACTCTTTAATTTCCGCAATAACAAGTAGCCTATCTCCGTCCCCGGGATGTAAGCTAACTCTGTACAAAATTTCATCAAAATCGGTTATATTGTTAGGCCGTGAAAAGCTAGCTGACAGACAGACAGACACACTTTCGCATTAATAATATTAGTATGGATTATTTTCATCTTTTAGTATCATGCCACATATTACAGTATAGGTACGTTCAATCGGGTGTAATAAAATCGTGACCACACGCAAGCCATAAAAAAAACTTTCTCCATCAAAATATTTTTAGTAAAGCGAAGGTTACATAATGTTGTAATACCTACCGGCTGTAATCTTTAGTGCGCATAAAGCTTAATGCTAGGATTTCATTAACAGCTTACTATTTTAATACTCGAAAGTCGGTCAGTCGACTGAAATATAACTACAGCATAATTTTCGTTTCGCCACAGTTGATATTAAAGTTCTGTTAAGAGCTTTTCCGTCTCGAAATTTAGTTTAAAATACGAGCGTTTTCTTTTATATTCAACTAGCTGTGCCCCGCGATGTTACCCGCGGTTAATAAGTTTGAACACATATTTAAATATTAGAACGACAGCAAATTCATGCAAACGCATACAAATGCATGCAACGCCAGCAAACTATTGCAATAATATGTTACGGGAGCGTGATTTACCTAAGAACAGTCAGCGCCATTTACCGCATTTATGGAAGTCTATATATTCTATACTAATAAGTATAGGTATAATAAAGCGGAAGAGTTTGTTTGTTTGAACGCGCTAATCTCAAGAACTACTGGACCGATTTCAAAAATCCTTTCACCGCTGGATATGTAAGTGATCCCTGAGTGCTATAGGCTGTATATTATGTAGCACGGGCGAAGCCGGGGCGGACCGCTAGTGTGTTATATATTTAACAGGAACACTTTTACCGGGATAAAAGTTAAAACCTATGTGTTAGTCCAGGGTATAATCCATCTCCATTCTAAATTTCAGCTAAAGCGGTTCATTAGTTGCATATACGTCCAACACGCTGACCTAAAGTGACTGGTTCACATCGAACCAACGCACTTGGCAAATGCACTTATGGGGTATGCATAATTGTATAGGCCACTTGGCCTGGATGGTTTACCGACTGGTGTGGATTTTCATACCGTCATCGAAGAATTTTGGCGGAATTTGCGAACAGCGTTTAGATTTTGACCGGAATTTAGCCAACATGAACTGGAAGCTTAACAAGGGCGTCGCCAGCCGATGGCCAAGGGGGGCAAGTTGATGATATTATAGTATGGGAAAAGTACAAAGTATTGTTGGTACAGTCCAGAGCTTTTGAAGCTGGTTACGAGCTCTTAATTTATTTTCGAATTAGAATTTTTCATTGACCTCGTTTCCATTTGCGCCAGGATTAATTTAGATACTTAATGCAAAATATAGCATATCTAAATTTTTTTCAAGTCTCTAGGGGGGGGGGGGGGGCAGCCGCCCCCCCCTGCCCCTACCTGGCGACGCCCATGAAGCTTAACATGAATTAATGAATCAATGAATTAATATAAGTGCTTTTATTGTACACCAAAACAGCGAAGATAAAGAAAACATTATAATGTTTAATAGAAGTAGGCGTTACTTTGCGGAATTCCATGATATTATACAATGAATACAAAATTACTTTGCTATAATCCGCTAACAGTGACAAATTCGTAGGCACAACACCACACAAATTCACCACAAATTTAACTCGACGATCGTTTCGCTCCGACACCGGAGCATCTTCAAGAGATGTCGACTTCACAACGGACTTTGCAATCGTCCGTGGTGAAGTCGAAATCTACAGTTCCCGGGGATTTTGAAAAATCGAAAGCTATAGCAATCTACTAGCTAGATATAGGTAGATTAATATAGCCAACTTCCTTGAAAATAGGTATAAAGGTTGGAAAAGAGAGCGGGGACAGGAATTGGAAATCCACGATTCCCTCGGGATTTGTAAAAAACTGAAATTCACACGTTATTAATATATGTAAGCCTAATATATCATGCTCCATGTATTATAAAAACAGCGAGCAACGTATTAATAAAACTTGATAAGTAGGAAAGAGTACTTAGTCTAAGTTTGAAGCGCTCCAAAATTAAAAGTATACTATAAGTATACTATTGATCGAATCACAAATGACTTCAGAGCAAAATGAACCCAAAGACTCTTATTTTAGGTCCATTATACTCTGAAGTCATTGTGATTCGATCAATAGTATACTTACTTATAGTATAGTATAATATAAAGTTTTGGAGCGCTCCAAACTGAGACTAAGCACTCTGACTTATAAAACTTGGCCTCTACACTATACACTCCTAGCTCATTGCGCCTCACTCTGTCCATACTACTAATAATACAGGGTTTACTCTGTGACGTGTCAATTCAGTCGTGAAATCGATAGTGCGGTGAACGACCGAGCTTCGTCCGGGTACGCCAAGGGCGGTTATGTTGCCCCTATTGTTCAAGGGTGGTCATGGTTATGCAAACATAATGCTCATCCATGCACACTGACGAATCAAAGATTAAAATAGAATAGAACAGAAATACTTTATTGCTTACCAAAATATGAATAGCATAAAGAAGTAATACAATAATTGTAATTACGGTAGCAAAGGCAGCCTTATTGCTAAAGCAAACTCTTCAAGGCAATCCTTGTCTAGAGAGTCTAGCTGATTTAAATTAAACATGTACTGAGCGAATTTGTACTGAATTTTAGGTGAATTAATGCATGTAGGTAAACAAACTCTAAACGTTGTATTTCTCTACAGGTTAGCTCTTGACTGTGATCTCATCGTATCATATGTGACGACGCAGTCTAAGATGGAAGCGGGCTAACCTGAAAAGAGTACGACAGTTTTCATTAAAATCATTAAGCCCTAATCGGGTTTCTACGCGGTATCTTACCAGAACGCTAAATTGCTTGGGTGGTAATTACCCACAGCCGGAGCTTTCATGGCCAGTGTTTGTCTATGATTTTGAAATAATTGCCGCTCATTAAGCTCATTATGATTAATATTTGACAGCGATCTTACCCAATGGTGACGATGCAGTCTACAAGTGTAAATTAAAAATTTAAAAAACCCCCAACATTCGCTATTTTGTGGCGGCGGCCATCTTGGATTTGCAGTAGTGCTATTCTACTAGTCAAGCTCTTTCATTTGATTCCCATATTGAGGGAGTTGTGATAAAATATGTAATCCGCCATTTTGTAGCGGCGGCCATCTTGGATCGATTTTCATAAAACATAGCTAACAACACTCTCGACTAATTCACCTTTCAAACAAAAAATACGTCGGGGGTTAAAATGGAAGTGGACTATTCTGGAAGAGATATATTTTGTAGCGGAACACTTGACTGAGTTGAGTAACGGAATGGCTTGGGAGCTTGCGGTTACCGGTAGGGCGGTAAACTGGTAACTAGCTATAACCGAAGCCCTCCATCAGACCCATCGTTATCAACCAATTACCCGCCCACTACAGAGCACATTGATCTCATCTCATCTCTCAACACATGCACACACACACGCACGCACACACACGTACACACATCCACACCTACAAGTACACACACACACACACATTTTGTTTTATATTAAGTTTTACTTTTATATTCTCCTTATTTAGAACTAGATACTTAATCATATAAATAAATCCTTATATCACTAAATTAAGCTGGAGGGGGGGCGTTAATAGCTGTAACACAGTTTTTCAACTAACTCAGTTATTAACGTTGTAAAGTTTGTAGGTAAGGTACGATATTGTTATTGAAACGAAATAAAGAATTTATTATTATTATAGTAAAAATCTAAGAGAAGAATTTAGGCCGCAGTCCACCACGCTGATCTACTGAGATTGGTAGACTTCACATGCCTTTGAGAATATTATGGAGAACTCTCAGGCATGCAGGTTTCCTCACGACGTTTTCCTTCACCGTTATAGCAAGCGATATTTAATTACTTACAAGTATAAATTAAAAATTTTAAAAAACCCCAACATTCGCCATTTTGTGGTGGCGGCCATCTTGGATTTGCATAGTGCTATTCTACTAGTCAAGTTCTTTCATTTGATACCCATATTGAGGGCGTTGTGATAAAATATGTAATCCGCCATTTTGTAGCGGCGGCCATCTTGGATCGATTTTCATAAAACATAGCTAACAACACTCTCGACTAATTCACCTTTCAAACAAAAAATACGTCGGGGGTTAAAATGGAAGTGGACTATTCTGGAAGAGATATATTTTGTAGCGGAACACTTGACTGAGTTGAGTAACGGAATGGCTTGGGAGCTTGCGGTTACCGGTAGGGCGGTAAACTGGTAACTAGCTATAACCGAAGCCCTCCATCAGACCCATCGTTATCAACCAATTACCCGCCCACTACAGAGCACATTGATCTCATCTCATCTCTCAACACATGCACACACACACGCACGCACACACACGTACACACATCCACACCTACAAGTACACACACACACACACATTTTGTTTTATATTAAGTTTTACTTTTATATTCTCCTTATTTAGAACTAGATACTTAATCATATAAATAAATCCTTATATCACTAAATTAAGCTGGAGGGGGGGCGTTAATAGCTGTAACACAGTTTTTCAACTAACTCAGTTATTAACGTTGTAAAGTTTGTAGGTAAGGTACGATATTGTTATTGAAACGAAATAAAGAATTTATTATTATTATAGTAAAAATCTAAGAGAAGAATTTAGGCCGCAGTCCACCACGCTGATCTACTGAGATTGGTAGACTTCACATGCCTTTGAGAATATTATGGAGAACTCTCAGGCATGCAGGTTTCCTCACGACGTTTTCCTTCACCGTTATAGCAAGCGATATTTAATTACTTACAAGTATAAATTAAAAATTTTAAAAAACCCCAACATTCGCCATTTTGTGGTGGCGGCCATCTTGGATTTGCATAGTGCTATTCTACTAGTCAAGTTCTTTCATTTGATACCCATATTGAGGGCGTTGTGATAAAATATGTAATCCGCCATTTTGTAGCGGCGGCCATCTTGGTCCGATTTTCATTAAACATAGCTAACAACACTCGACTAATTTACCTTTCAAACAAAAAAACCGCATTCAAATCGGTCCACCCGTTTGAGCGCCACAGGGGAACAGACAGACACACACACACATATACACACACACACAGACACGTCAAATTTATAACACCCCGTCGTTTCTTCGTCGGGGGTTAAAAACTGACATAACTCTGAAAAGTTGAGGTGCGTGCCGGGAATCGAACTCAGTCCCTTCGAAAGGGACCAAAGTTTTAACCACTAAGCTATCATCGCTATCATACCCGACCAAAAACAATTCAGAATTAATAATAAATTCCCAAATCGACCCTGCTGAGAATCAAACGTCCTTCCTACTTGTAAGATAACAGCTCCCACCACTACTTCGGAGGGTGTCAAAACGATAACAATACTTAGATATTTTTCGCTGTGTCACGGGTACCAATATTGTCTCACGAATAAAAGAAAGCGCAGGTTTTCCCCTTAATCCTTTGGAATTTGCGTTGAGAATGATAAATTGCTTGTTCGGCTTACGAAAGATGAGTTTTTCGCCGGGATTATAACTTTTTCAGTGATCATTTGAAGGGTGGAAAAAGGGAAATTTTGTATTGGTTAGGAGGCTAAAATGATTCTGATTTTTAACAAAAATCTGAAGAATGAAGATAGATTTATTCATTCTTATGTGCTTACCGAGAAAGAGATGGTATACCTACTCTGAGAGAAGTTAGTAAAAAATCAAATTATATACCTATATCTTTTTCAGAATAAACACAATAGAACGTATGTCGATTAACAAAAATAATAAAGTGTACAGTGTACCAATTTTGAATAAAGTTTAATTGACTTTAACTTTAATTAATGGCAATTCTGAAATAAGGGCCTCTCATTAGCATCATTAGGAATATTTGAGCATTATTACCTTAACTTAAACACTCGTTTTAAAAAAAAAAATTGTCCGTCTGTTCGTTGTTTGTACGAGCTTATCTTTGGAACAGCTGCAACGATTTTGATGGAACTCTCATAGGCACGTAGATTATATTGATTTATATTGGAAGTGATCCAAGCTTTAATTCTCGGGAATATTCAGGGTTTTTGCATAATAACCATTCATGTTGTATTATCACACTAATATTACGAGTATAAAGACGAAAGTTTGTGTGTGTGTGTGTGTGTATGTTTGTCACTTTTTAACGCCGCAACTATTAAATTGATTTGGCTGAAATTTAGAATGGAGATAGATTATGCCCTGCCCTGACTTTATATATAGGCTACTTTTTATCCTTAAAAACTCCACAGTTCCTGGGAATTTGAAAATAAAATTAAATTTGCCATAGTAATCTACAGCTGCAGCTATAGGTAGATACTATAGAAAACTTCCTTGAAAATAGGTACAGCATAAAGGTTGGAAAAGGGAGCGGGAACGGTAACGGAAAATCCAGGATTCGCGCGGGCGAAGTCGCGGGCAAAAGCTAGTAATTTATAAGTTTTTTTTTTGTCGATGTGTTCAAGAAAAGATTGGGAATGATATGTGTTCGAAGAGGTTAATTTTCTCATTACAAGGCATATTTTCAAACTTGAAACTGATAAAGGTGCGTCCAGACTTGAACATTTCACCGAACCGAACAGCGAACATTTCGGCGAACTTGTTACGCTCAATGTGGACGGCGCGCTTGGAGCGCTTGAGATGGGTTACTGCGTAACAGTTCGGCGAAACTTTCGCCGAAATGTTCGCTGTTCGGTTCGGTGAAATGTTCAAGTCTGGACGCACCTTAATATTATTATAGAACACTAGCGGTCCACCCCGGCTTCGCCCGTGGTACATATATAGCCTATAGCACTCAAGGATCACGTACATATCTAACGGTGAAAGAATTTTTGAAATCGGTCCTGTAGTTCCTGAGATTAGCGCGTTCAAACAAACAAACTCTTCCGCTTTATTATAGATTCTCTCTGATATTGGCAAAAATTACTCCCTGCGCAGAGTTGTAGTTTTATTTCTATGTGTATTGATTTAATTGAAGCTAGAAAATGCCAGTCATAGCGAAGATAGTTGACCTTTCTGTCGCAGGAAGGTCAAACCACTGAATTATCTGTATAACTTAGTTTGTACCAAAAGAATGAGACTTTATTACAGTCTGGGCAGAATCCACAAATTTTACTCGGATTTTATTAGGATAATGGAAGGAATGTAGGTCGAAAGCATAAAACTGGGTACATATTCGATGAGCAGGCTTGATGATGCATGCATCGTAAACCATATTAGGTTATGCTTGCGTCAACACATTAGAACTTGCTTCAATTAACTTATAATGTTCACGAAGTATCTTTCAAACGCTCCCGAGTGCGTCCCATACAAATGAAGTTTGATATTACATGTGCTCAAACTTTTGTATGTTTATTTTTGAGCCAGTGTTACTAGAAACTACATAGTATTTTTACGCAATATTATGAAACCACAGAGCAACATTTTAGTTTCTAGATGCTGTGTGATTGGTTAGTATTCAAATTGTAATCAAACTTCGTTTGTATGAGATCGAGATAAACTTCTGTTAAGCATGACTTGACCAAGTGCATGACATAACTTACCATTGACAAACTAAGAGACCTAGCAAATAGATGGCCACGCATACATGCTTTTAGAAAAAACTACGTCAATGAAATTAGACGTACTGACTATTAGACTGAGTATTAGACTGACGTAGACTAAAATCTAGACGTAGTCTAAAAGAATGGGTCTCCATTAATGTTTATTAGACCTCGCACAACAAACTATCCACAAACAGAACCTTGTCCTAGTAAGTGACAATGGGAATATCTGGAAACAAACATGATATATTACAACCTTGTAACACTGCCGATCCGCAACCTTGACAGACGCCGAAGGGTCTGAAGATTTGAGGAAATAAGCCCAATTCACCATATAATTTTATTGCGAACTTTGACTTGTGTACAAGGTGTTACTGTCTAGTATAGTTCTGCCTATTAAGCTAATATCTGAGTTCTAGAATAAACTCAAAGTAAAAAAAAAATCTATATACTCTATCTATCTATATACTGTACAGTGTACACTTTTTGAACGATTTCGATTATTTGAATTATTTACGAAAACTTAAAATTAAAACCATGAGGATTCCAAACGCGCCCTGGTGTGAGAAGAGCTCACAACAAACTCCACCACCACCCACCACAGCCACCACTACAGCCTTTTAACGTCCCACTGCTGGGCACAGGCCTCCTCTCTCATAGGAGAGATGGATTTAGAGCTTAGACCCACCACGCTGCTCCAATGCGCGTTGACGGGCTTTAACAACTATTACACTTGATAGTGATAATAACCGGGACCGGCTGCTTAACGTGCTCTCCGAGGCACGGGGGTGAAACACCGCCAACTACCAACGCCGGGTCACTGAGAATTTCTTGACAGAAAAACCCAGTACCCAGAATCGAACCCGGGACCTCGTGATCTGCGGTCGAATATGCTAACCATTAGACCAACGAGGCAGTTAGGCAGAACCAACAAACTCAGGGTTTTTTTATCACCACCATCTTACAATACGGTTTAGCCTTACTTAAATTATTTGAACTGTTGGTTTTTAGAGTAATCTATGTCCATGGGTTTTTGTGATTAAAAAAATCTTTGAAGCACTCGACTGTACTTAAAATTCATACTTTTCCCACCCCCCCTTGCCCATCAGTTAGCGACGCTCTTAGGCCTATCTATATATCGATGACCCGGGCCAGTTCACAAAAACAATATCTTTTGATCACATACCCCTACGGCTATAAATATGTGCGAGTTCAGGGTTATCAACCCTAATAAGATAAATTAATTCCTGGAACGCCCGGTGACTTGGCAACCTTCCGCCTATCCACACCATTGGGCCGAAATCACATTTATCCGTATTTCCATTTAGCTGGGTAGTGAAAGCTAATAACGTATGAATTGGTGTATGGACGGACGGTGCCAGTCTGACACTAACCCGTTGTCCTAGATGAACGACAAACGCGACGCGGCGCGATGCGACACGATGCGACGCGATAGGACTCCATAGAAAATGACAAACTTATAATAAAATCAAACTCAACTCAATTAGATCTATACGTAAACCAGATTTATTCTATAAGCCAATATCACTAGATTATAACACTCTTTTTCTTATTCCAGCTTTTTTACAATAATAGAATCATTAAAACCCCTTTCTTTTTTCTACGTTCGCTGTTACCTCGTCTCCAAGGCAACCTCGCTCGCTTATTTTCTCATAAAGTCTTCCTCTTTTAAACATCCTTTTTATATATCAATTTTAAATAACTCGCATAAAATGGCCAGTAGCGTTTTGACTTCACATAAAACCCTCTTCATCACATCATCATCACATAAAATCAAGAAATATTAACTTTGAGCTCTAAGAGCTGTTTAAGTAAAACAATGCAGAAAAAATCGAAAGAATGTGCACGAATTATAAATTTTGAAAAAAAGGAAAGAGAGGTTACACATGAAGGGAGACTGAAGATGGATAATACAAGCACGGAAAGTGATAAATTAAAAGCAACTCAAAAAAACAAAGGGTCTTCGCAACAGGAAACTGCGCATGTCAATACAGAAAATATCCAAACATCAAATACCAAAAACATCAAATCAATTACAAATAATACAAGTAATACTATTTATATCTTAGGCGAACAGCATGCAGTTGGAATGTCACGTAGTTTAATTAAAAGTAGAGAAGATATAACGAACACCCATTATAAAATAACAGCTTTTGTAAAACCGAATGCACTATCTTCTGAGACACTGAAACTCAGTAAAGTTCTCAAAAAACAATTATCTAACAAAGATATCGTAATACTTTCTGTAGGAGCAAATGACAGTAATCCCTGTGCATTGTTAAATGAATTAGGACTGGCTCTAAATAAACTGAGAAATATAAGAGTTTATATATTACCTGTCTTTAATAACGCACACCTTCGGACCGTGACACTTAATGATCAATTAGCTTGTTTAATAAAACTGTATAAAAATTGTAAATTTATTGAACCAGATAGGGAATATACCAACGCAAAACATTATTTACAGGAAATGATTAAAAAAATTAACTATAACATTGACCTAGATGACTACAATAATACATACATAAATCTGAGGTTTAAAAAGATGGCACAACCCACAAAAATAACACAGAATAAAAGCGTGAACGAACAAATAAAACAAAAAGACAATTATTTTCAACAAAGGAAAATTACATACTATTTTAAAGTCACCAGTAACACAATAAACTCAAATATTAATAATCAAGATTCGTATCATAATATACCAGAAAAGAAGGGTACAATTCCATTTTATTTTAAAAAACATACCTCGCGTAAAGGTGCATCTAAGAGCGGAACACTTAGTAAAATGAATTTTTTTCGTGAATAACATTACAATATTCCATCAAAATATCGCAGGCGCAGTTAACAAATCAGAAGAACTAACAGTAGCTTTGCTGGATTTGGAAAAAGAGTTTAAAAACATTGACATTCTGTGCCTCACTGAAAGTTTTATAGCAAAGGGTACAGAATCATTATTAAAAATACCTAATTACAATTTCTGCTCTTCATATAGCAGAGCAAACAAACGAGGTGGTTCTTGCATATTATGTAAACGAAATTTGAAATGTAAAGAGTTAAATATAGCCAAAACAATTGCACAAGTTAATACTTTTGAATCTTGCGGAGTTGAAGTAAAAGAACTAAATATAATAGTAATTTGCATCTATCGGACACCTAAAAGCAATCCTTTTTTATTCTTGCAGAAATTAGAAATGTTATTACATAGCCTGCACTCAAAGAATAACCATAAAAAAATAATACTTTGTGGAGACTGGAACATTGATGTTTCGAAAGATACAAATGTAACACGAGAGTTGTTAGGCATTTTAAGTAATTATAATATGATTTCTCATATTAAGACTCCAACGAGGCTACATTCATGTTTGGATCTAATTGTTAGCAATATTAAAACTGCTAACGCTGGGGTTCATCACCTAGCTCTATCTGACCACGAAACCGGACAAACACTAACGTTAAAAATCAAAAACTATCCCAGAGCTGAGGCGTGGATCGAATACAGGAGAGACTATGCAAAAGAGATTGTTATGAATTAAGTTTAGAGAATGTATATCCAGTCTTTCGTTCTCAGAATTATATGATATATCATCTGTAAACGAAGCGTTTAACCAATTTCATGAAACAATAAAACTGTTCTACGACCTCTGCTTTCCCATTACAAAAATAAAAATATCAAATAAACCGCGTAAATTGAGATGGTTAACAAAAGGAATAAAAAAGTCTTGCATAATCAAACGTCGCCTATATTTAAGTTATCGATTATGTGGAGTAAATAGAACAAAAATAAAAAATAAAAGAAATTTTAAAATATATAATCAACTATTAAAAAAATGTATACATCGATCTAAACAATTACAAAATTTAAATTACATAAACAATCATGATAATAAGTGTAAAGCAGCTTGGGAAATTATCCAAGAAAATACCGGTGCAATAAAACAAAATACAAACATTAACTTTATTCGTAAAGACAATCTGACATTCGATGATCCTTATAAAATTTCTGAACTATTCAATAATCATTTTACAGACCTTTGCAAATATGACATTGAACTTATAAATTCGAATCAAACTAATTCAATTGACATTAACAATACTCTTGACTCAATTTTCTTAAATCCTACAGACCCAAATGAAATATTAGGAATAATAAGATCATTAAATAATACTAAATCAGTGGGATATGACGAAATACGAACGGACATAATAAAAAATTGTGCGGTTCACCTATGTGTCCCACTATCTTATGTAGTAAATTCTTCATTCGAACAAGGTATCTTTCCCACAAAACTGAAAGTATCCATAGTAAAGCCTCTATTTAAAAAAGATGATCCGAATGATATCAACAATTATCGCCCTATTACTCTAATACCAATTCTAGCTAAAATATTTGAAAAAGCCATGTTAAAAAGACTAAAGAAATTTTTTGATAAAAACAAAATTTTAATAAATGAACAATTTGGTTTCCGTGATGGAAGTTCAACAACGTTAGCATGTTTTCATCTCGTGAAAAAAATAACTGAAAGTTTAAATGACAAAGTACCCATAACTGCAATATTTTTAGACATGACCAAAGCATTTGACTATGTAGATCATAAATTGCTCTTAACAAAGCTAGAAAAATGCGGAATAAGAGGTCAAGCATATAAATGGATACAAACATATTTAAAAGACCGAGTCCAATGTACTGAAATCTCTAAAATAATCGACAGTACGAAACACACGTATAGGTCCGAATTCAGAGTCGTAGAAAAGGGTGTGCCACAAGGTAGCATAATGGGACCATTCTTGTTCATTACTTATATAAATGATCTTCCAAAAAGTGTAAAGCATCCTTGTGTTCTCTTTGCTGATGACACAACAGTGCTCATACAAGGGACTGATTGTAACTACCAAGAAGTAATAAATGAAACTTTAGGTAAGGTAATAAAATGGCTGAGTAATAACAACTTAAAGGTAAATTTAGAAAAAACCAAAATTATACAATTTCAGTCCTATCACTCAAAAAGGCCTCCGTTGAATATACAGTATGACAGTTCTAAAATTAATGAAACAGAAGTGACAAAATTTTTAGGCGTCATGTACGACAAACATTGTAGCTGGAAACAGCACATCGATGTCGTATGTGAAAAGTTAAACAAATTTGTATACGCCCTGAGGAGGCTGCGCATAACTGTATCGAAGGAAGCTGCGGTGATAGCTTATCATGGTTATGTGGCGTCAGTCCTCTCGTATGGACTTCCAATTTGGGGAAATTCAGTCGATATTGAAAGAGCATTCAGAGCTCAAAAGAAGTGCATTCGGGCTATCTTTGGTGTTGATCCTTTTGTAAGTTGCAAACCATTATTTAAAAATTTAAAGGTTTTACCACTGCCATGTATGTACATTAAAGATATATGCATTTTAGTCAAGAAATACCCACATTATTTTAAGCTTAAAAGCGAAACAAATAGAAGAAACAGATATCCTCATAAACTTTGTGTGCCTAGATGTCATATGAGTATCTTCAAAAAAAATGTGTACAACATGGCTATAATAATATTTAATAAGTTACCTGAATCAATACAGGTCATGCCTCTCCAAACTTTTAAATTAAAACTGAAGAACTGGCTTATGGAGAAATGTTTTTATAATTTAAAAGAATATATGACATAAATAAAATTATTATTTGTTACCATTGAATCCAGATGTATATTTGTATAACGTTGACATGCATGCTATTTAAATTTGTATAATCTTAAATTAATAATTGAATTTGCACACTAATTTATTAGTTAAATGTGTTGGGAGACAATAGTTTTAAGATCTATAATATTTGTACCACATTTTTGCAAATAAAATTTCTTATCTTATCTTATCTTATCTTATCTTTTAATGCACATAATTTGTGTCTATATTAAAATCATGCACTGAGTAAATACAGTGTTGCTAACACTTATCTACGCGACAACATTGGTCACGTTGTGGCTCAGCTTCTGTTTGATATTTTCGCGTCGTGTCGTATCATGTCGCGTCATCGCGTCACGTCGCATATTTTGCCATTCCCCTAAGACAACGGGTAAGCTAACACGCGTGGTTTGATGCGCACGACAATCTCGAATTGATTAAAAATAGTAGTAAAATAAAATACTTACTAAGAAAAGTGGATAAAATATATGAGATCTCAGTGAATTGAATTTTTAGTAATTAAATAGACACTTGCGCATCGTAAACATAAGTACGTTCGTCTGCTTAAGCATGTTTTTTCTTAAGCATCCTTCGATATTATATATGTATAAAATCAAGAGCCACACTTGTACGTATTTTGAATATAAACATGCGAAAGCTGAATTGATGCCGAAATGAGAATCTACGCGTATGCATATTCATACAAAGTGGGTAATTTCAGTTGATACGAATCGATGCTGACAAATTTGATTCCAGCCTGTTTTGACGTGACCGATCGCACTTCCCCATGCCTCAGACACATTGGCGTCTCCCAAGTTAGCTCCCAAGGTAGTCCTTGATCAATGGAGGTTGTTTCTGTCGTTTATCTTCCCCGCTCCCATTAATTTTTGTTACACACAAATGGAGGTCGCTACAAATGGAACCGTATTATTTTATTATCCATGACAGAACAGAGACTGCAGCGTGGAACGTACAAATAAGAGGATATTTGTGCGTTTTCAAGTCAGTTACTACTCTTTTGAAAAAATTTTAACGCGGTTTTTTGCATTAAGTACGTACACGTAGGTATGACGTATCACTTCTAAGAAAGTTCTAAAATATGTTTAACGGCGACAAGGGTGCGCTGCAATTGTGTTTTTAATTTTTCTTACTATGTTACAATTTTCCTGAAAAATTGCGGGGCCGATTTCGATGCAGTTTTTTACATGACGCAGATATTACCTCAAATTTTTAGAACCTCAAATTCTTAGATAATATGTTTAAGATCAATAAGGTCACTAAGGGCGCTATTGTTCGCGGTGGATTCTTGGAATGAAGTTTCATATTATATACATCACACTCGGTAAATAAGAAAGTGCAAGACTTCGACCGACAGGACACGTTTGCTATACTACGTTACAGTTATACTAAATGTTTACGTATTTTCATAACTGTTTAAACAATTACAATTTTACTACCATTTCTTTTTTTTTTTTTTTTTTTTATTAATTTATCTCCAACTTTATTAAGTAATTTATTTCATTAATACATAATAATTCACACCGACACAGTCACGTTATTTGGACCTCAATCGCATCAATTTTCAAAATTCCTATTAATCAATTCATTTCATTTCGTATAAACTAAACTTCACAATGTTCGCAATGACCGTTCGTACAATTATCTAATTGAAAATATCTACCAGGAAACCTTTTAACCTTCCAGGAAAGCAAACACATCCAAATTGCCCCGGCCGGGAAGCCATTGAAAACGTGTGCATAGATGCACTTGACCCAGACAAAGTCGACCGGCGTCGAGTCGTCTATAGACCCTGAACTCGGGGGGAAGTTTGGCAAGCGTTCGTGAAATTTTTATTTGCACAGCAATTCAGAACGATTCTCTGTTTATATAAGGCGTCAAATCTGAAGGTGCTCCATTTAACATGTATATATGGAGAATTTATCATCACAATTTGTTTTACACGTGAAAAGTAAGAACTTAGCTACTTGACTGCTTATGGATGAGCAATTTGTTATGATTCTCTGTTTATATACGGGTGTCAATCTTAAGGTGCTCCATATAAATTGTACTTTGGAGTATAGAATTTATCGTCACAATTTGTTTTACACGTGGAATGTACGAACTTAGCTCCTTGACTGCTTATGGATGAGCAATTTGTTATGATTCTCTGTTTATATACGGGTGTCAAATCTTAAGGTGCTCCATATAAATTGTACTTTGGAGTGGAGCATTTATCATGTGATTTATCATCACATTTTGTTTTACATGTGGAAAGTAAGAACTTAGCTACTTGACTGCTTATGGATGAGCAATTTGTTATGATTCTCTGTTTATATACGGGTGTCAATCTTAAGGTACTCCATATAAATTGTACTTTGGAGTATAGAATTTATCGTCACAATTTGTTTTACACGTGGGAAGTACGAGCTTACCGACTTGCCTGCTTATAGATGAATGATGAAATAGTCTCGTATGTTTTTATAAACAATATAATCGCCTTAATAAATAAATGTGCGATTAAACTATCTAAAGAGTAAGTGGAGTCGCCTTTCGGTCTTCGTAGTATGATTGCGCGAAAAATATTTCTGCCAAATTTTAAGGTCCTGTCACCGGCCACATGCAGAATATCATAAAATTTATGTCACTCCAGACACAGAATACATAAACAATGCACGCAAACTTCGATAAATTCATCATCATTGATCATGTCATGATCAATGATGGTCATAATGATCATTGGCCAGAAATTTCGTCCTTTTTTGAAGTTGGTTAATAAAATGTATCACTAAACACGTGAAGATTCATAATTCACCTATCGCAAATAGGTCACCCCACTCAGCTTCAACAAATATATTACAAGCCTTGCAAAGAGATTTAATTCATTAGTGTTGGCGTTGCTTGGCCCGTCTGCCAAATCGGAAAGATCAAGGCTAACGACGGCTCACGATCACTATGAAAGGGGTGCTTTAAAGTGGCCTGGAGACGATCCATTCTGTCATTGTTAATTACACATGGAAAGTAATACCTGCTTATTAGTGAACGATAAAATAGGCCCAGATTATTCAAAGACAATAAGAAACACAACAAGTATAAATTAAAAATTTAAAAAACCCCCGACATTCGCCATTTTGTGGCAGCGGCCATCTTGGATTTACAATAGTGCTATTTTACTAGTCAAGCCCTTTCATTTGATACCCATATTAAGGGAGTTGTGAAAAAATATATAATCTGCCATTTTGTAGCGGCGGCCATCTTGGACCGATTTTCTTCAAACATAGCTAACAACACTTTCGACTAATTCACCTTTCAAACAAAAAACCGCATTCAAATCGATCCAGCCGTTTGAGCGCCACAGGGGAACAGACAGACACTCACACACACACAGACACGTCAAACTTATAACACTCCGTCGTTTTTGCGTCGGGGGTTAAAAATAGCCTAAATATACGTTTTTGATGGTCTTTGCCGCAACAATGCGTTTTTGATGATCTTTGATACTTATCGTTTACTAATCCAATTTAAAGGGTTGACAATTATGAGTTCTATGTTATTAATTGATAGAAAATTATATGGAAACGCGTTGATGTATGTATAGATTGTTTTTCTATCAATTGATAAAATTATTGTTATCTGGTTATTCGCGTCCCTGATGCCGAACAGTAAGCATGTTCAGTAAGAGCGGAGCTCGCACTACGAAATTTATTCGCGCGGTTTATTCCCCGTATTTTAATATGGTTTTTCTTGCAAATTTTTAATCGCAAGGGCGTGCAGCTTCATACATTTCCATATGTCACAGAATTCTGCGGTAAAAATCGCGGGAATAAATTTCACAGTGCGGGTCTGGCCTTAAGCCGCTGAGTAGCCCGGAAGGATCAAACTCTTCGTTGAAAACTGAGTTTGTTCTATTTTTAATATAACATATACCGTGATTTACCTGAATTTTGGAAAGTAAAATCTAAACTTCACATAAGTCTCGCGATAAATTGCTAAATGAGTTTAACAAATTGACTTGATTTTGAAGAGGATCAATTATAAAGAAAATCAATGTCTCATCTACATATTTTCTACTCACTCGCAAGACAACCAGAATGTCCGATAGTTACAACTTCAATTAAAATCAAACTCATACCTAACACATTAACTTTCAATGCATCGTCTTCAAGTCACTTAAATAAGGTAATTTAAACGAATGAATGAACATTAGTACGGCAGCCGCCGAACAAAATTTTTAGTGATTAATAACAAGCTGAATTTTTGTGAGTAGATTCGTTTCGACGAAGCGACCAACTTTTTTATCTATGAAAATTCTCGATGGAGGTAGCTTCTCGAGTGGGAAGGAGTTAAAAATTTCGATTTGCTCGGGTGGGAAATCGTTCCACTAAATTTGTAGGACTATGTAGCCATTTCATTATTCAAGTATTTACTAAGCTGCATACAAAAAATCAGCTAGTTATTAATAATGTTTAGTAATTTTTATAACCTCATTATTTGAAAATATTCGGAGTGGAGGACGCTGTAGAATATTATTACTAACAACCTGATTTTTTGTGTGCAGCCTAATAAATACTTGTATAATGAAATGGACATATAGTCCTAAAAATTTAGTGGAACGATTTCCCACCTGAGCGAATCGAAATTTTTAACACCTCCCCACTCGAGAAGCTACCTCCATCGAGAATTTTCATAGATAAAAAAATTGTTCGCCTCGTCGAAACGAACCTACTCACGAAAATTCAGCTTGTTATTAATCACTAAAAATTTTCTTCGGCGGCTGCCGTACCACATAGCCTCACCCACATAGGTGCGTTCTTGCATCCTGCGATATTTTGATATCTGTTTTCAGTACGCATTGTATTAGGATGCTTGCTAGAACAGGTAGCGAATACAAACGTACCTTTGTAGGCTTAATTATACAGAATAACTGAGTCGCCTCGACTTTGCAAGGCCTTGGGGCTATTTCACCACCTTCTGATATTTATGTCGGATAGTCTAAACGTAAGTTGTGTCACTTTCTTACTTTATGTCAAGTGACAAAGACAAAAGTTGTGAATAAGCTATCCGATACTTATCAGAAAGTGGTGAAACAGGCCCTTAGTAACTCAGAACTCTTATTACTAAAAATGTAAATGTGTAAAACAAATAAACATTCTCAATGAAATGTTCTCAACAACATTGAATACTATGATCTCAGCGAAATGGACGACCTCCGTGGCGCTGTGGTGAGCGCTGTGGTCTTATAAGTGGGAGGTCCTGGGTTCGATTCCTGGCAGCGACAATTTGGGATTTTAAAACTAAATTGTCTCTGGTCTGGTCTGATGAAAGGCTTTAGCCGTGGCCGGTTACCACCCTACCAGCAAAGCCGTGCCACCAAACGATTTAGCGTTCCGATACGATGCCGCGTTGAAACCGATCAGGGTTATGCATACCTCTTCCAAGTTAGCCCGCTTCCATCTTAGACTGCATCATCACTTACCATCAGGTGAGATTGCAGTCAAGCGCTAATTTGTAGTTGAATAAAAAAAAACACAGGGCTGGTCAACTCACTCCGGGTACGATTTTCGAGAGATGTCGGTATAAATCCCGACGGTTCCGCCATTTCTAATACGTATTTAAAATTCATTCCAACGAGGAAACATCGGCAACATTTTTCAAAGACGTCACTCGATACCGCTGCGGTACGACAAAATTAATTTCTCCCGGAAAACGCTACGCTCCAATACGTCTTAATTGATTCCACCCACCTCTTCCCGAACACGACGACAGAAAAGCTTTTGCGAGTCTGAAGATGTTTGCTTGTATTGTTGTTTGTTCTAAATTTAACATCGGCTGTATATTATTCATCAGACTTAATATCAGGCCTGTTTTGTTTTGTTGTAAATTTCCTTTATTATAAAGGTAATTGCCATGAACAAACTTGTTAATTGCAATTAAACAAGTACGTAAAACATTTATAACTTCGTAATTTTGAAAGATATTTGAATTATGTGATTACTTTTCGTAATATAAATATTTTCTCAACCAGTACAGTACAGGCTCAGTTTTGATATTTTCAAATGACAAATACGTATAATAATAATTCGACAATTTGTATTGTTTCTAATAATACGGATTTCCTTTCATAAAAACATAAAAGCTCTAAATAATATTACCTACCATATTATTACATAAAACACTAATCTACCAACCAACGCACAACTGAAACCGCTGGATACACCGTACTGAAATCATACAGATAACTATTATGACGTAAGCATCCACTAAGAAAATATTTTAGAAAATTCAACCCGCAGGCGGTAAAATATAGGGGGTCATCGCGAGGGAAGTTACGCGAAAAATCAAATATACTATAAATATTCGTGTTCGAATCCGAGAACATATTTCATTGAGAACTTCCATTACAAAAATATTGTAACATTCTAATAAAACTTTACTCAATTTCTACACCTAAGGAATTAAGTATGGCGAAGCCGCGAACAAAAGTTTTAAGTTATTAACTTAAAACTTTTGTGTTGAGGGGACAATCTACTTAAATGGAAATGCAAACGAGCAGTAACTTAGCGGGTCAGTCGAAGCCAAAAGTTTCCTTTCGTATCTTACATTCTCATTCGACTTTAAGGCTTAGGCCGCACTGCGAAATTTATTCGCGCGAATTTTTTCACAAAATTCTGTGACATATGGAAATGTATGCAGCTGCACGCACATGCGATTTAAAATTCGCGAGAAAAATATATTAGAGCGAGGCCGCACTGCGAAAATTATTCGCGCGAATTTTATTCGCGCGGTTTATATTCCGCATTTTAATATATTTTTCTCGCGAATTTTAAATCGCATGTGCGTGCAGCTTCATACATTCTCATATGTCACAGAATTTTGCGAAAAAATTCGCGCGAATAAATTTCGTAGTCCGGCCTAGGCCTTAAAATGCGGAATATAAACCGCGCGAATAAAATTCGCGCGAATAAATTTCGCAGTGCGGCCCCGCTCTAAGAGCGGGGCCGCACTGCGAAAATTATTCGCGCGGTTTATATGCCGCATTTTAATATATTTTTCTCGCGAATTTTAAATCGCATGTGCGTGCAGCTTCATACATTTCCATATGTCACAGAATTTTGCGAAAAAATTCGCGCGAATAAATTTCGCAGTGCGGCCTCGCTCTTAGGGAACAATGAAAAAAAAATATATAAAAATATAATTTTGTTTTTAACCCCCGACGCAAAAACGACGGGGTGTTATATAAGTTTGACGTGTCTGTGTGTGTTTGAACCAATTTGAATGCGGTTTTTTTTGTTTGAAATGGGAATTAGTCGAGAGTGTTGTTAGTTATGTTTGATGAAAATCGATCCAAGATGACCGCCGCTACAAAATGGCGGATTACATATTTTTTCACAACTCCCTTAATATGGGTATCAAATGAAAGGGCTTGACCAGTAGAATAGCAATATGCTAATCCAAGATGGCCGCCGCCACAAAATAGCGAATGTCGGGGGTTTTTTAAATTTTCAATTTATACTTGTTCATTATATATGCCGCAAAGTGACTCCTGCTTGTATTCAACATTTTACAGAACAATGATGAATTACGACTATTTTTTGTTTATTTAAAGCAAGAATTGTGTCACATTCTATATAGACACATTCATTGGGTCGTGACCCTTTCCAATAAAAACTTTGTGCATACACAGGTGCACTCTGTATTCCTTCACTCTCATAGTCCGATGGGATGCCAATGCGACACGACCGGAGAGAGATCAGATACAGAAACGACAGCTTTACGTGCTCTGCGAGACACGGGTGTGTGTCTAATACTGCCGACATCCAATTCCGGGCTGAGCATTGAGAATTTCTTGACAGTATACCTACCCAGTAGGTATTTCATGACCCGGGAATCGAACCCAGAACCTCCTGATCAGACGCAGTCTTAGTCTTCAGTCAGTCAGTGGTTTTTAGTCGGCCACGCCATTCTCTAGATTATTGGTTATATTATTATTATTGGCAGTAAAATATTACTTTACTAGAAATTTGCCCACGGTTTCGCCCGCGTGTATTTCGGTCTTTCACAAATCCCGAGGGAATCGTGAATTTCCGGTTCCCGTTCCCGCTCCCTTTTCCAACCTTTATACCTACCTGTTTTCAAGGAATTTTGCTGTAGTAATCTACCTATAGCTGCAGCTGTAGATTGCTATAGCAAATTTCGATTTTTTCAAAATCCCCGTGGATTTTTCAGGATAAAAAGTAGCCTATGTATTAAGTCAGAGCATAATCTATCTCCAATGTAAATTTCAGCCAAATCGGTTTTGCAGTTGCGGCGTTAAAGAGTAACAAAGATACACACATACATACACACAAACTTTCGCCTTTATCATATTAAATGTGATTATAATGTAATCGTTTCACTAGATAAATATCGAAATCCATTACGAAATTACAGTTCTAAGTGGAATAAACAGAGATAATGTAGGTGTACATTTTTTTTAAACTCTACCCCCATTTCATTGCTATTTTCAACGACAGCGGTTTATCGATTTCGATTTTTATTCGCCTCACAATTTATTATTAAAGCGTCTAGATATCACGTTGTCGATCTTATTCTGTTTGCCTTAAGGTAAATTTTACAATAGCACATCATGCTCGCCGAGGATATGCAATTGCCTTTTCAATTTTTATTCCTGTCAAGAATAACAAGACTTTCAGACATCGTAACGTGATAAATTATGCTAAGATTTTTGCATATAAACTCTTATAGAATGCTATTATACTCTTATTTATAAAGGCTAAAAATGATAAATAATCGGCCAAGTGCAAGTCGGGCCTCACTCTATTAAGGTTCCCTAGATATTATGATAAAGAGGGCTTCGTAGGTGAATATAAAGGCACTCTTCGCTATGCAAGCTATACCGCACTTTATTGCTTCAAATAAAGAGTCACTTTTTATTCAAATGACGGTATTCTGTACCCCAGTTAAAATTAATTGTAACACATTATAACCGCAGAGCCAGAATGAATTCACGCGCAATCAACACGAAAAGCTATAAAACCGGACACTTTTTAATTTAGGAAGTGGGAAAATTTATATTTTACACACGCTTTTTCCCGAAACCGCCGTTCCGCGGTCGCTCGCCCGCCGCCCCGGGACCGCCCCCGGACCGGCCCGGAGCGTTATATCACCGACACGGTTTTTAATTATTTTCGACTTTTGTTCACTCGGTTGTGCGGATGTATATATCCCAGCGGTTGCTACTAAATAGTTGAACATTTCACAAGTATAAATTAAAAATTAAAAAAACCCCCGACATTCGCCATTTTGTGGCGGCGGCCATCTTGGATTTACATTGTGCTATTTTACTAGTCAAGCCCTTTCATTTGATACCCAATACCCATATTAAGGAAGTTGTGATAAAATATGTAATTCGCCATTTTGTAGCGGCGGCCATCTTGGATTGATTTTCATCAAACATAGCTAACAATACTCTCGACTAATACACCTTTCAAACAAAAAAACCGCATTCAAATCGGTCCACCCATTTGAACGCCACAGGGGAACAGACAGACACACACACATACATACACACCCACACACACACACACACTCAGACACGTCAAACTTATAACACCCCGTCGTTTTTGCGTCGGGGGTTAAAAACAGCATATTCATAAGTACTTGTGTCATACCTCCCGTGGGATGCGTATTCTACAAACTTAGGTAGGTACTCATAATAATGGTAAATTAACTTTAAGGAAAACTTGTGGTTAAAAGTTAATATCTATATCTATCAATCTAATAAACCTTAAAATCTAGTTAAATATTCAGACAATAAAGTTTAAATTATCTCACAAACATTCCTGACTTTGTTTTTATTTGTAGATAGTTTGTAGAGGCCTATATTTAATTTTTGTTTACAATCGATTTTACTGAGCCTAGCTCGCACTGCGAAATTTGTTCACGCGATTTTTATTCGCGCGATTTATTTTCCGTATTGTAGTAGGTATATTGTTTTCTTGAATTTTAAATCGCAAGTGCGTGCAGTCACTTTAAATTTTAATGTCACAGAATTCTGCGATAAAATCGCGCGAATAATTTTGCAGTGCAGACTAGACCTTAGACGAAATTACTACTTTCTGCCCTATAGTAAATATTGGTGCTAAAGCGTAGCCCGCACTGCGAAATGTATTCGCGTGATTTTTCTCACAGAATTCTGTTACATATGGAAATATGTAACTGCACTTGCAACTTGCGATTTAAGAATCGTGGAAAAAAAATATGAAATTAAAATACGAAAAATAAACCGCGCGAATATAACTCGCGCGAATAAATTTCGCAGTGCGGCCCCGCTCTAATTTCGTTCTACCCTATCATCTAAATTAAATAGACAGGATGTAAATGGTGCTATCTTTTTCACAATGTTCCTTGCGGAAAAGAACAGTGTGCTTAGTCTAAATCGGAGCACTCGAAAACGAACTCGAAAACTATTGATCGATTTCAGAGTAAAATAGACCTAAAATGGCTTGTATTAAGGTTTGAGTTCGCCAATACATTCAGCATTGTTCGAATGCTGAATGTATTGGCGAACTCAAACCTTAATACAAGCCATTTTAGGTCTATTTTACTCTGAAATCGATCAATAGTTTTCGAGTTCGTTTTCGAGTGCTCCGATTTAGACTAAGCACACAGTATTCCATTTAGACGTGTAAAATTTTTAGAGCCCGTTTTGTTTACAGATTAAATATTACAGTATTATTAGCACCATGGTCGATGTAACTTATAAAAGTTGTCCCACTTTACCTACACACAACAATGACACGAGGTAATTTGCTACAGTATTCAAAAGTACTTGTAAAAGTTTATTTGAATAAAAAACTTTTCTATTCTATTCTATTCTATTCTATTCTATTCTATTCTATTCTATTCTATTCTATTCTATTCTATTCTATTCTATTCTATTCTATTCTATTCTATTCTATTCTATTCTATTCTATTCTATTCTATTCTATTCTATTCTATTCTATTCTATTCTATTCTACAGTTGTATCCATCCAGCAAACCAACTCAAGCAATCAGCACAATGGGAAACAAACGTAGGTAGCTTTTCCAATAGTTGGATTACTTTGAAACCCAGCCCGGACAGTGCAGTGCTGTTGTTCAAACGAAAACTAGGTATGCATCAGCAATGTCAAAGCTTTTGTTTGTCGAGTTAAATAATCTCAAACGAACAAAGGTTCAATCGGCTGAGCCATAGAAAGGTAATAGACAGACGGGCAGATAGACAGATCCACTTCCGAATTAATAATAGCGTCAGCATGGAATAGTTTGGACAATGAGAACGGACAACTGATAATGCAACATAGTAGGTATTGAACTAGTTTGATCGATATTACAAGTACTTTTTAACCCCCGACGCAAAACGACGGGGTGTTATAAGTTTGACGTGTCTGTGTGTGTGTGTCTGTCTGTTCCCCTGTGGCGCTCAAACGGTGGACCGATTTGAATGCGGTTTTTTTTCTTTGAAAGGTAAATTAGTCGAGAGTGTTGTTAGCTATGTTCGATGAAAATTGGTCCAAGATGGCCGCCGCTACAAAATGGCGGATTATACATATATTTTTTCACAGCTCCCTTAATGTGGGTATCAAATGAAAGGGCTTAACCAGTAGAATAGCACTGTTGCAAATCCAAGATGGCCGCCGCTACAAAATGGCGAATGTCGGGGGTTTTTTAAATTTCTAATTTATACTTGTTAACTTATTCATCTACAAGTTAGCCCTTGACTGCAATTTCATATGCACGAACTTCGACTACTCTAAGATGGAAGTGGATGGATGGATGGATGGATCGTACTAGAACGGCTTGGTGGCATGATCACTGGTCAGTAGGGTGGTAACTAGCCTCGCCTGAAGCCACGTCAGACAAGAGACAATTTAGAAATCATAAATTCCTAAATTGCTCCAGCCGGGAATCAAACCCAAGACCTCGCACTTATACGACCACAGCACTCACCACTGAACCAGGGAGATAGTTAAAACAAATCGTGATTCTCGACAAAAATCCTGTTAGATATAGGTATATTAAGTGGAATCTTTAAGGTCAGGTATAGGTACATCTAGCAGAACATCGCAAGTAATATTAATTGCCCTCTACATTATACCGTAAGAAAACGAACAGACTATATTATAGTCTGTTCGTTTTCTTACGGTCGCCTTTTGTGTCTCGCCGCCTCCGTCGCGCGGTGTTTTGCCAAAGACACCGCCGTGAATTCAAAGCATGCCGCGCGGGGTGTACAGGCACAAGGGGTTTTGGCGTTTTATACCTACTCATATTTTTTCATTAAAATTCTCTTTCCTTTTTATATTCGTATTTCATTACAATAATTGTAATTATTGTAATGAAATACGGAGACAATTCGGAGATTCTGTTAGAATAGAAAAAAATTACAAACAGAAAAAAAGTAATAAAAATAAAAGCAGAATACTAAGAGCACGTGCGCCTGTACCGACACTAAGTTACCGAACGGACTATACTTACAGTTCGGATACAAATCCCATTTCGGAAATAATACATTCAATGGAACCGCAAAATTTTCCAAAAGTTCCAGCAACAAAGGCTCGGTAAGTAGCTTCATGAGACAACCCAAAACTTTGTCGGGTCGCCCAAATTAATTTGCCCAATTAGCATTATTATAAAAATACCCTAGAGAATAATCTTGAATGGTATAAATTATTGTTGCTGAAAATCCTTGGGTACAGAACGTAATGACAAAGATAACCTCAGTTTTGTGCTAATACCCATGCGACTGTAAATGTTTATAACATTCACGAATGAAATTCCTTGCTCTGTGATGAAACTGCTGTGATGAGTCTTCCAAAAATGACCAAAAACTGGACAAAAATAATGCGATGAGTTGGTTTAGTATTGTAATGTGATTAAAATATTATCATAACCAAAATGTTGACAACTGCTATTCAAAAATCTTCGATTTAATGAGATAAAAGAAATAAAAAAGTTATTAATTTATAGTCAAAATAATTTAAACTACAACCTACAAGTCCTACCTAAGTAGGTACACATATTATACAAATTAGTGAAGTGAAATTCCCCCATAAGATGCCTCGTAAAGTATATAATATTAATTTCACTGTAGGCTGGTAACTAGACTGAATTCAATTGGTCTAATGAAGCCGTAATTTCGTGACTAAACGAGATTAGTTTAAGATAATCATAATGATTATAATACCGCCAAAAGGCAAAATTAGTAAAGAAATTTCATAATACTCAAAGATATGGCGGATTAATCTCCAACATAAATCAGTCGTCTATTTTAAACTTTTAGGAGATTCCATTTGTCGTTAAAATGATCCCCTCGTTACTGGCTAACGTCGAAATGGACTTTACTATAATCAGTATAAAACCCATTTTGCAAATTAAGGACCTGTTACACGAGTCTACAACAATGTTGCGGTTTGCGGTCGCAAAACATTTTTTAGTTTAAAACTGAACTTTATTGTTTGAAACTTGAGAGTCACTGATGCTTTATAAAATAGTACATGATTCTTTGTCATTTCGGTAATGAAATTTTATTCTCACGGTGAAGGTTTTGAATTGTTCATTCGCTCATGTTTTTCTTCAGTTCTGCGGGTTAAGTTTCTTTCCCTCCAAGAAAAATGTGATAAATTTTACTTTTTATTCTGATTTCTGCTTCAATGCATTTTTAAACTGAATGCAAAAGAAGTCTCACATTTTTCAAGAAAGCTTGAATCATTTATGAGGCGGTAGGTAACTAATGTACCTAATGTAGTGAAGATAGTTAGTAGAAATATAGGCACTTTGAGACATCCTCAAAGTGCCTATATTTCTACTAGTTCCTCAGAATCTAAACAAGTTAATAGAAATGGTAACTGTTTAATATCACTAAATTAAGTGACAACTTTATGAAAAAAAAAAATCGGTACTACGGTCGTCTGATTAAATCGGTCGGCAAATTATTGTTAGGTTAGGTGGGTTTTTTTTTTTTTCAAGAAATTCGCAGTGCCAGCCTGGAGTTGGTAGTTGGCGGTGTTCCACCCCCGTGCCTCGGAGAGCACATTAATCAGTCGGTCCCGGTTATTATCACTATTATAAATTGTGACGATAGTCGTTAAAGCCCACCAACCCTCATTTGAGCAGCGTGGCGGGTCTAAGATCTAATCCCTCTCTCCTATGAGATAAGAGGTCTATGTCCAGCTGTGGGACGTTAAAAGGAAGTGTTTGTGGAGCCTTCATGTATCCTACGTTGTCACGTAGATAAGTTTATCACTTTCTATGGAGTTGTATCACATCGCGTCCTGTCGTTCACCCAGGACGGATAAGCGTTTTAATTCTTAGTTGCGAGCGACTACAGGCGATTAAATAGGCCGGAAGGTGTGAGTGTCCCTTTATGTAGTAATAGTGAATATTCTTTGGTACTAGATATAGAAATCGTGTCAAGACGTAATGACATCTCGATTAAACGTCTTGTAGTCCAGGGAAGAGTAGAGGGCACAAGAGCGCGTGGCAGATCGCCTATGAGATGGACAGACCAGGTGAAGGCAGCGGTAGATGTCCCACTACATGAATCATGAATGCACTAGGAAGGCAGCTGTTAGAGAGGAGTGGAGGCGCATAGTGAAGCGTGCCACAACACCCAAGTGACGACCACGACCGCTTTGTCAAGAGCGTATCGACGTAGAAGAAGATAGAAATAAGCTGTGATAGCCCAGTGGTTAGGACGACCGACTTCTAATCAGAGGTCGTGGGTTCGATCCCGGGGCACGCACCTCTAACTTTTCGGAGTTATGTGCGTTTTAAGTATTTAAATATCACTAGCTTTAACGGTGAAGGAAAACATCAGGAAACCTGCATGCCTGAGAGTTCTCCATAACGTTCTCAAAGGTGTGTGAAGTCTGCCAATCCGCTTGGCCAGCGTGGTAGACTATGGCCAAAACCCTTCTCACTCTGAGAGGAGACCCGTGCTCTGTAGTGAGCCGGTGATGGGTTGATGATGAGGTATAGAAATGGAGAACTAATCGAGTTCTGCGAATATACTTGGGGTAAGGTCGCTCTGAATTTTCTATTACATCGATCGCGATTGTCCTTGCGAAAATTATAGAGTGTTTTTGAACCTTACCTACTCACTTGAGTTTAGCCTTTGACCAAGTTCGAGTTTAGAGGGTTGTAAAATAAAGCTTCAATACCATTGAAAATTGAACTAACGTATGCAAGACCCGCGTTATATGCAACGCATGTAATAGTAGGGTCAGTTGCACATTAGGTAGTTAAGGTAAGGTTAACATAGTACTTAAATTAGACCACCGAAAAAATCACTGGGTTGCACAAGCCAGAATTCATTAAATGACCAGACTCATCTTGTTTAGCTTGTTTTAACTACCTAGTACCTATGTACTTCTGTCTTATCCCATTACATTTAAATAGTTTTTTTTAAAAACCCCGGTATTATAAAGACATCTAAAATACCATATTCAGTATTCATTGTAATCTGGACTAGACTTTGGTAATGAAAATACCTGGCACGTAATCATGATCAATGATGAAGAATTTAATAAAATTTGCGTGAATTGTTTACGTATTCCGTCGTAGTGACATAATTTTTTCGTCAGTGTACATAGATAGGTACTAATGGTGCACGTGAGCCGCGCGAATCCTCTTTTGGCAGAAAATATTTCTCGCGCATTCATACATAAAACATCGAATGGCCACCCTATTCACTTTATGATTGTAATGTTAAAATCCACCAAAACACCAACCACAAATACAAATAAACTTTAGTCGTACAAATAATCTTGCAATATTTCTTTGTGATCTTCATCGAACCTGGTAATTTCTCGCTTCGATTTCTTTTCATCTTCTAATGAAGTGTTGCCTCGGTTACAATAATCACGTAGGAATACTTTTTCCCGGGATATTAATTTTTTCAAAGTAAGTAATTCATCAGCTCCCTACAAAATATTATGCAACTGTATTTATTTATGCGAAAAATCATGTTTCTTCGTTGCCATATTGCTGGGCGATAGATGGACAACCGAACACACTTTCAGATTTACACTGACTGACTGACAAACAACGCACTTAGTTGACCTAGAAATTTGAAATTTGGATTTGAAGAAAAGATTTTCTCAATACCCTAAGATTTTTTTATTCCATCATTAAAGGGATGAAAAGGGGCGTCAAAATTTGTTTACAGAAACATTTATTCACGCGGATGAAGTCATGGCTATCAACTATGAATGTTTTTATATTAAAAGTTTTACATACTACTTAAGTCTAATGAGAATATGGAAACAAGGAACGCAATTCATGTAGGTAACATATTGAAATACTAGCTAATGTGCACAACTTCGTAAGCGTGGATTTGGGGTTTGGATGGATGGTTTTGGGGTTGGATTTTTAAAAATCCCTTGGGAATTCTTCGATTATCCGGCCTAAAAGGTAGCCCTATATCCATCTACAAGGTCTAGGCTATCTCTGTACCAAATTTTGTCAAAATTGGTTCACTAGTTAAGTTCAGGCGTGAAAGCGTAACATATTGACAGACATATTTTTTAATATTTGTTAGTATGTAAGGTAGTTAGATAATCATAAATAGTAAATAAGTGGTAAGTAATTATGTAAATATTATGAAGCATGCCACCTATAATTTATTATGTAACTTTTTTGTTCTTATTTCGATTAAATAAATTAAAAAAAGAGAAACTCACTTTCGCATTTATAATATTAGTTAGGTAATATTGTTTAGAGATGCGCCACATCTGTACGGATTAAATACCAAAGAAAAGTACCGCACGTGAAACCCGCTGGCTTGTAAATATTTTTCGTGTACTACAAATGCATTTCATGCTAATAACCTAGCTTCTACAAACCTTAGAATAGCGATTCGAAGTAAATAACGATGTAGAGTGAGAGCATTTCGGCTTCATAATATAAAGTATAAGTGGAAGTGTACGGTGGGCCAAGTTTCCGTCTTTCTTATAACTTATGACACGTGTCATAGAGACTAAATTCGTACGGAGTAAGTTTAGATATGCTGTTGTATGTACACTACGCTTCCCATCTGTATTTATTTTAAAGACTTAACTCCACTCTCGTTCGATAATAGGTATGTACCAATTTTTATCATACTTCTATCGATAAACACATTTTAGAGTACTTATTTTAATGAAATGTAGGCTAATAGTATATAAAATTAAAATCCATTAAACATTTTAATTCTCACTCAATCGTACTTCAGTTTAAAAATTACTTTAGGTGCTTAAATAAACGATGAAGCCTTTTTGCACGTAAAACATTAATTTGTTTACAAAGTTTATAAGTGGGTAGTAATAGACTTTTTCCCAACTTTTGGTATATATACTCGGCTTGGCGGCATCTGAAAGATTAATGGAATATAATTGAGTTTTACTTAGGCGGGGATAAAGAGTAATAACTAAGTTACCGCGACTTTTGGAGTAGCTGCGGGATCACGTGTTTCGTGAAGTTAATAAATGTTCCCGCGAAACATTTTCCGTAACAGGAGAAGAAATACTTTGTAGAACTTTCAGAAAAGGCAGGTCCTTACACGAGTACTAGCGTTTGCTCATGACTCTGTCCGCGTACATGCAACTAGCTTTTAGCTGGACTCGAACCTGCAAAGGCGGGAGTGCGAGTCTAGAGCATTACCGCTTACGCCACGGCACGCTCGGAACCGAAATTAATGTAACTTATACATGTGCGGACTAAACTTTGTAAGCCTTTTTGTCAGCTCCTACTGATCATTGGACGGAAATATTTTACAGTGGTAGTACCCACATGGTATACTACCACTACACGAAATTTCATTCAAATCCGTTTCCCCAAGGTCGTGCCGTCCCCTTGTTAGTGAAAATAAAATTCTCAACAAAACATGGATGATAACTTTGACACTAAATGGAAAAGAAAATCCAAAACTTTAACTATAGAGGCTAGAGCCGAGTAAGTCCGAAGTTCGTTAAAAATTCATGCGGACAAAGCTACTCAAGGGAAGTAAAGAACTAAAAGAAAGTTTTAAAATTCCTTTTATGTTTATTGTAATCTACAAAACAATCGCGCTTTTGTAATAAGAAACTCTGACGATACTTAAAACCATTGTCATTAAGTATTTTTTATAAATATTAAGCTCACATTTCAATTATTTAGTTTGAGCTATATTGGTTTGAGGCGATATGGTGTGCAAAGACTCTAAGTGCATACAAATGTACCTACCTATTTATCGATAAAATATGAAACGTTGACATCCCTAAATTTGGATTTAATGAGCATGGCTTAAGACCTCTCGAGCTCGAATAAAGTTTCTGGTTCAGGAGGTTGTAACATGACATTTAAAGATATCCCTCGTCAGTATGTAGATGTGTTTTAAATCCGTTGTTTCTATTGTACGTTTTAAACATTGTCCTGTTTATTTCTGTATCTGGATCTGGAATAGGTACTTACCGTCTATAAATGTTTTAGATATCTTCGAATACTATTTTTAACTGATCTCACACTGCGTATAACCCACTTTTCCTTAGCATTTAAGGTAAACAAATAGCAGTTAACTTTCACAGAAACGAGTAAGCGACGTGGTATGCCCAGCGCCTAGGATTACTATTTTCAAAAGCTCAAATTTCAATGGAGCTAAAGAACTTTAAAAACATAAGTTTGTTTTCTCTTGAGTTATTTTTTAATTCATAATTATTTTTTTTCTTTGCCCATGTTTTTATTCTGTACCTCATTTATTCTGTACCTCGAATAGTTTAAATCGTACAAAACATAAACTCGAAGTTTAACATAAATTTCGAGGCTACTCAACCACAAAGTAGAATCGCTCGCAACCGTTCATTACAGCAAAAGTTTTCTCCACTACAAAATTAATGACGGTATAATACTTTATGTTTTCTATGAAATGTGAAATGTTATTTTGATTTGTAACTAACTACTCGCGGTTGCCTGTGGTTTCTTTTATGTTGAATTTTTGTTTTTCCGCGGAAATAAGGTATTTTAACCCCTTTCAAAAACATGATACCTTCCATCCCTTCTCAACCTCTTAAAGATAAATTTTCATAAAATCCTTTTTTACGGAGATGTCTATAATAATCTTTGAGGAACCTGCTATTTTTTTTAAATTTTTTGATTTTGTAGTTCTGAGATTTTGTGACTAGTGGATGAGTGGTACTTTGTATTAGTATAACAGGTAAAACTCAAAAGTTTTTACCTGTTATTATCTTTATGAATACCTTTTTAATAATAATTGAAAAGATAACATTAATCGTCTAAAGTGAATGGTATACTATTATACTACAGATAAGTTTATAGGTAGGTATATAACGATTAGCTCTGTTTATAAACGAACGCGGTAATATTTTATCAATGGACATAAAACCGGCTTACAATCTGAAGGTCAAGGCTCCTTCACTTATTCATGTCCAACCTTAGAGTTTAATAAAGTTTCGTAATATAGCTCTTAACACCCGTAACATAAAGCGTTTATTCTCACGTGAAAAGACGCTGTCACCTTAAAGCGCTTTCATTTTAACCTCGTCATTAATAGCCTAGATAAAGGTTTTTCCTTCTAAATATATTTCTTCATGAATCAAATGGAACTTATATTAAAGATTTTATTATACCTATGTATAGATAAGCGGATGCCCATAATAGTAATTGCTAGTTACATGAATGTAATTGCTAATAGTTTTTAACAATATTATAAATGACTAGCGGTCCGCCCCGGCTTCGCCCGTGGTACATAATATAATGTAGCCTATAGCACTCAAGGATCACGTACATATCCGACAGTGAAAGAATTTTTGAAATCGGTCCAGTAGTTTCTGAGATTAGCGCGTTCAAACATACAAACTTTTCCGCTTTATTATATTAGTGTAGATAAAGGAGCCAAGAGTACCTGCGGGATTTTCAAAAACCCTAATTTCATGCGGACAAATTGAGAGCAAAAGCTAGTTAATAATGAAGCAACAAGAAGAAATGCCTCATTCGTATTACTTATTATAAAATGCCACTGTACTGTGAGATATTGTACAGTCAAAATAGCAGTGAAACAAGTGATCGTTTTGTTTTAGCTTTTTGAATAATGTTTAAAATATTAAAATATTCGCTTATATACGATGTAATACCGACGGGATATTAATTTCTGCCGTTGCGTTGAAGCTCGTTTATTAACAAAATCCTTTTCACGTGACGTAGACGATACAGATAATTTCTGCTACACTGCCTGCAAAACCGATATTATAAAATTTACCTTCAAAATTCGATTTACGCTAAAAGATTTACTATTTTGATTTTTTAATTTTTTTTTTTTTGACAATATTATATCATCTTTGTAACTCTTTCCAACGGGATTTCTGACAAGATAACCGATCTCAATGGAGACGAAGACTAGCCAATTAAATAGGAGATATTATAGCGCATATTTGTGTACGAAAATACAGGTGTGCTCTTTATTCCTTCACTCTCATAGTCCGGGACGCCAATACGACATGACCGGAGGGACAACAGATTTAACACTGACGGTTTTACGTACTACGCTACGAGGTATGGAAATGTATCTAACACTGATATCTTCCCTTCTCCACATTCCTACTAAGAATTTCCTGACAGAAAACGAAGCTCTTGGCTTTTTAGGTCCGACTCAATACTAACCAGAGTGCTTAGTCTAAGATCGGAGCACTCGAAAACGAACTCGAAAACTATTGATCGATTTCAGAGTAAAATAGACCTAAGATGGCTTGTATTAAGGTTTGAGTTCGCCAATACATTCAGCATTCGAACACAACGAGCGCCCCAAGCAGAAATGTTGTAAAATACATATTCGAACTATGGAATTACGACTTTAAAATACGAGTATTTGAGTTCATTTTGCTCTGAATTCACGTCTTGTGATTCGATCAATAGTTTTAGAGTTCGTTTTCGAGTGCTCCGATCTTAGACTAAGCACACAGGACTAAATTAATCAGTTTTAAATAAGTACATAAGATGTTATTTACATGATAGGTTTATGAATTTTTTTAGGCCAGGGACAAATTGAACGGAAAAACACCTTTTGACTTGCAATAAGACACAGTGGAGTGAATTTTGCGCTCATTTTTTCTACAGATTCGTCCCCGCCCTTAGACCTGGAAATTGTTTGTTTGTGAAATTCTGCTCACGGAATTCTGCAATGTAACATATTAAAATATTAGGGACGCGCCACATCTGCACGAGTGGAACTGCGTGCTCCGGAAAATGTAATACTAAAAGCAGTATGTATACTAAAAGCATTAAAAATAATGAATTACGAAGTTATACAAGTTGTAAAATTGCTCACTAAACAGGAACAGCAGTATGAAATTATGACATCACAAGCTACCAACATCATAATTATTATTTATTCAATAATTATAATATATTCAATACAAAATATCCGTTTTGCATGAAGAACACAGAGAATATATTTCAAAAGCGCATTACTTTGCGATTTATTGACCGATTTATCTATATAGATAGTTAAATCATTTTACGAAATGAACAGCAAATATTCATGACTGCATCCGCGTGGACCTAGCTAAAGAATTTTATTCATACAAATTTTAACACTCACTTTTCATGTTTGGGATAGAGTTTCAAAAAATTCTTCCTTAATGCACTCAAACAATATTTCCTCCAAATTTCAAATCTGTAGGTCCCACAGGTTTATACAGTGTGTCGTTTATCAGTATTTTTGTAATGGTATGGATTAGGTACAGTGGAGATTTTCTTCTTCAGGAAAAAAGCGACAGTGCAGAGCTCTTGCAGTCATATTGTGATCGCTGCTCTCTACATTTCCCGTTTAATAAGGTGATAATAGCAACAGCAGCTTCATAACCATGATATTCCATACTTTCTTCAAATGTACTTCTTGTTAGTTGTACCTATAGGTAGCCTGTACACAATTTTGTCCTTGCTTGAGGTTAAATGGTGGTAATATACTAGAAAAAGTTTCGTAAACCAAACGAAGTATCTTTATTGAAACATTTTACTGTCATTTGTAAATATAAAGCATAGTTAAATACCACTAAATCTTGACATTTCAAAAATAAAGCACAGCTATAAATCTAGACTCGGAGCCCCTCCGATCTTAACCCGTCACATGGAGAATCACACGCTCGACAAAAGAAAATTCTTTACGCCAAAACGGCAACAATGATTCTACAGAAGCCTTCACCAAACAGCCAGCTACAGCCACTGTATTGAGATACCGTATTTGAGGAGAGAGACAAAAATACCAATCCCGACAAGCGGAAGAGAGACAAAAATAACACAGATATTAGCACTCGTAACGGCTATGTAGCTCCGTAGCTGCTACGGCAGTACTCAGTCATAGGCCGAACGCGTAGCACGTCTACGCAATATTATTTCTGGGAACGATATTCGTAAATATTACGGGTATGAGTGAATATCGTATATTGTTCCGCACGTAATATTGTTATGTAAAAAGTGGATAAGTTTCTCTCTGACAAGCAAACGTACAATATCATAGTGAGAGGGAATGCGAGCGGACTCTTTGGATTGGAAGGTATTATATTATTGTTTTGCTTTGATTGGAAATTGGTGTTTGAAGATTTGAAAAACTAGTTGCTTTGTCCGACAATTCATTATGAAGGAAGTAAGAGTATTTATCATCAACTAGGCATACTATCTATAACTCTTAATTAAACTCTTAATTATGAGTTTTGTGTTCCTTACAATGATAAATGTAATCGTAAATGTTTAAACATACGTGGAATAAATTTTAAAGACAGTTTTTTTGTTGAACTTAATATAATTATTAGCAAACATTTATTTTCCAAAATTAAATTAGAATCTCGCTACTCAAGGAATATTTTTAAGCCAATATTTTTAGGGTAAAAAATGGGGGTTCTTCTTTTGTTTCTATTATTTGTGTTTGTGTGTTGCCTGTGAAAAATAATTAGATACTGCTTTCAAAATATATACTTAGATTATTTTTAGGGTTCCGTACCCAAAGGGTAAAACGGGACCTATTACTAAGACTCCGCTGTCCATCTGTCTGTCTGTCCACCCGTCTGTCACCAGGCTGTGTATCTCATGATCCGTGATAGTTAGATAGTTGAAATTTTCACAAATGATGTATTTCTGTTGCCGCTATAACAACAAATATTAAAAAACAGAATAAAATAAATATTTAAGGGGCCTCCCATACAACAAACGTGATTTTTTGCCGTTTTTATAGATAATGGTATGGAACTCATCGTGCGCGACTTCGACTCGCACTTGGCCGGTTTTTATTTTTTATCCATCTACAAGTTAGCCCTTGACTGTGATTTCTAAGATCCTTGGGCTAACCTAAATACCCCCAATCGATTTCTACACCGCATAGTACTGAATGGAACGCCAAATCGGCTCCCACACAACAAACGTAATTTTTAAGTATGTACGTATAGTCCGTACGTATAGTCCGACTCGCACTTGACCGGTTTTATTTTTTGAGGTCCGTTCCGAGAGATATGTAGCCTAATTGCAAAAATGCATATTATCAATCGTGATGTTTAATCACAACGATGGCCCAAGCTAGTAACAAAATGGTCGACTGACTTTGAAGGTTTGCATTAGAACTTTGCGTTTATGTCGTGCCTCGTAGAGCACGCTAATCCTTGATATTATCAAACCTGAGAGATGAAACTCCATTTTTTTCACTGCATCGTATGCAGAATTATCTGGATACGATGCAGTGTATCTGTAGTATTAGTAGTATCTGGGTTTTTCCGTTAGTGATTCCACTAGTGATCAACAATTTGATCACTAATGGAATGAATCACGATAAGCAACGAGAAAAAAATGATGAGAGAGAAAAGGATCACAACGTTATCTTCTATATCTATCTATCTATATCTATCTTCTATATCTATACATCTATCTATACATATAATAAAATCGTAGAATTGCCGTATCTGTACATTGAAGATTTTTGCAAAATAATAACTGGGAGATGTTAGGGATAAGTAAAAGAACCTTAAAATCTATTTTCGAAATTTTTGTCTGTTTGTCTGTTTATCTGTTTGTCTGTATGTTTGTGCGCGCATCACGTAAAAACTACTAAATGGATTGAAATGAAACTCAGCATAATTTAAGTTCATACTATGGAGTAAAATATAGGATACTTTTTATCCCAAAATTCAGCACGGTTCTCTTGGGAGTGGGGATGAAAGTCAAAATGTGTACTAAGTAGCTGTAATTCGTTAACGGGTAGTCCGATTTCATTCATTCTTTTTTGTTAGAAAGGAAATACTTTAAAGATTACTGGTTTATCTCTGAAAGGTTGGACCGATTTTGATGGGACTTTCACTGGCGGATGTTTACATTTTGATCTACCTAAACATCCACCAGTGAACTTTTAACAGTTTTTGCAAGGTATGAGCTCAAAGGAGCTTAGGAAAAACAAAATGACTCTCACGGGATTTTTAAAAACCAATATCCACGCGAACGAAGTCGCGGGTGTCCGCTTGTGTTGTATAATACAAAAGAAACTACGTTTTAATAAATACGTAGGTGTGTTTATATTACAAAATATAAAGCTTATTGGGTTGGAACTAAGCCCGGCCTAGCTTGCCCGCGCACAAATCTGTGTCAGTGAAGATGGGGCCGACTTAAAAAGCGGACTGTACATCTACTCAATTACCCCTATACGATGTAACTTGGAACTTTATTAATACGGAATAGCCGTTGCCCGAGACTTTGTTTGCGTGGATTTAGGTTAATGAAAACATTTTGTGGGAACTCCTTGATTCATCTACTGAACTGATTTGGCTGAAATTTTGAATGGAGATAGATTAGGCCTTGACTTAATACATAGGCTACTTTTTATCCTGGAAAAATCCACAGTTCCCACGGAATTTTGAAAAACCGAAATCTATAACTACCGCTATAGGTAGATTACTATAGCAAACTTCCTTGAAAGTAGGTATAAAGGTTGGAAAAGGAAGCAGGAACGGGAACCGGAAATCCACGATTCCCTCAGGATTTGTGAAAAACCGAAATACACGCAGGTGAAGCCGCGGGCAGAAGCTAGTACAATATGTTACTTAATATTACGGCTCGCTCAACAAGTTTTTAGGTGTAACAAGTGAAATATGCTTTCCCCAGACCATGTTAGCTCGGCACAAAGGCGATTAGTTTCACTAAATTGACGCTGAAAGCCTTAACATGCCTCTATTTAAAGTAGAACCTGTTTTAGGAACACACCTGAGGTGGCAGCCACTGCTTTTATAACACATTTCTATTATGCAAGTTGCATCTTGCGTACGAGTAAATTGCAGTTGCAATGTACATCTTATCTGAAAAGTTTGTGCTTCTCGATCTATCAATTTGTTGCTTTGAGATACAAGTTGGTCTTATTGTACGTATACATAATATATTATTATGTTATACAGTATACACATTAGGGTGTATAATAAAATACATAAACATAATATTAGTAATTTAACAATAATATCGACATAATATTATTATTATTTAATATACAAAGAAGAATGCACAGGTTATTATTAAGCAATTAATTTAACAATGTAATGAGTGAGCAACTAAAGATTTGATTAATTTTTTTTATTATTTGACATGAATTTTAATAAATTTGCCAAATTCAATTGAAATTTGGCAAATTTCAATTGCAAAAATTGCATCGACCAAATTCAATTGAACCCAGGCCTGTCCACTTGTGTACTTAATCTTGTGCGAAGTGATGTACCAGAAAGGTGGACAAACAATGTGTTGCGAATAAAAAATCCCTGTAAATACCAACTACAAAATGCTTTTAATTTTTCAATGACTACGCGAATTTGTTAAAGTTCAAAGACAACAAAGTTAACCGTTGTGTATGCATAATGAATGGTGCCCGTTGAGTTATGAGAGATGTGCTTAAACTTAATACGCTTGCGGTTGAATAAATTGCTAGAAAATAAAATTGTTTAAAAGTGGATTAATTTAAAAGAGGCTTAATGCCCGTTTTTAGTGAATTTTTGAATTTTAGGGAACATCAGCCCAATTAGTTGGTACTTAACAGCGATTTGGTTTTCACAAACTTTTAACGAATACCTACTTAAACACTTAAGTAAATGATCGGCTGATGTCCAGATTTTAATGTCTTATATTAAGGGTATTATTACATGATAAAGGTTACCACTGATGGAAACGAGCATAACTAGATATCTACGAGTAGAAATAGCGCGTAGATAGATCATTTTTTTAAAGAAAAGGATTCACCTTATAAATAATTCTGGCGGGCGTTCATATGACGATCTATGTTCATGAATTTATTGAAGTTGGGGCGAATTGTTTATGAATTCTATCGTAGTGATACATAATTTATTCCGTCAGTGCACATAGAAATTGCACAAGTGGGTAGCGGTAGCGCAAAATTTAGCAAAAATATTATTCGGGCATCCATAACTTGTACATGAATAAATTAAAAAAAAACTAGGCTATCGCCGCTAAATTATATCAACATCCGTTCACAACTTGAGCATTACGTAAGTCTACACGTGTGTGAAACTCACTTGTTTATGTGTACCCCACACACTCTGTTTGCCCTAACGACCAAATATACGGCTGTGACAAGCCAAGCGGGTAAGTGCCTAATCGAAAGCTCACTCGAGAATGTGAACGGACATTTGGTTTTGACTAGGCCTATTGATGTTTGAACTCGTGGGCGACAGCCAATATCTATTTATTTACCTACTACTAGCTGTTACCGCGATTTCATCCGCTTTGATTTTTGAAGTTTTTTTTAAATCCCTAGGGAACTCTATGATTTTTCGGGATAAAAGTAACCTTATCCTTCTCCAAAATCCAGTTTATCTCTGTACCAAATTGAATTTGATGTCGCTGCTTATTTCGTTGTACACAATCCGCATAAAAGGTAATACCTAGCAAAAATTAAAACCCGTATACAGAGAAATAGAAAGTACGAAACAAGAAAGTATTCCCCTCTGAAATTGTTATGTACAAACTATTCAATATTATGTATCGTCTATTAAATAAACAACTTACACGTTTTATATTTGAATATATTTACATACATATTTACAATGATTTTCAGAGGATAGCCGTGATCATAATTATGTATAATATGTATATAAATATACAAAATATATTTATAATATATGATATATAATAATATAAAGAAGCTTGTCCTGACTGACTGACTGACTGACTGATCATCAACGCACAGCCTAAACCACTGAAGCTAGAAACTTGAAATTTTCACAGCAGCTTCCTTTTATGACGTAAGTACACACTAAGAATGGATTATTGCGAATTCCACCCCTAAGAAGGTTAAATAGGGGATGGAATTTTGTATGAAAGTCCGTCATTTTTTAAGTTATATCCATGAAAATTGGTGCTTAGATTTTCGGTTTAAAATAAAGAATTACGTGTTTAAGTAATTTTGGAAAAACCACCCCCAAGTGGGTTAAATGGGGGGTGAAAGTTTGTATGAAAGTCCGTCATTTTTAAAGTTATATGAAAATCGGTACTTGTAATGTCGGTTAAAAATAAAGAATTACGTGTTTCAGGAATTTTGGAAATTCCACCCCCAAGTAAGATTTATAAGAATATATATTAACTGGCATCAGCTAGTTAATATGTATATACAAATGCATACACTATAGGGATTAAATTTAATCCTCATTTTTAAAGCCCGTTAAGATGAAATTAAACATTAGCGAAGTCTACCTTGCTCTACAGCAGGATTTTTTAATATTTTCTACTTATGAATCCCTCTCAAAATTTCAAACAGCCCATGGACCATGATTTCCGAAAAGATAAAAAAACGAGGTTTAAGTAGTTTTTACCAGTTTTTTATACTTTTCGATTAAACTTTACATATTTAATAGTCACTGCGACGGTGCGACGGAAATTCTCAGTGCCAGCGCGGAGTTAAGTAGTTGGCGGTGTTTCATCCCCATGCCTCGGAGAGCACGTTAAGCAGTCGGTCCCGGTAATTATCACTACCATGTGGCAATAGTCGTTAAAGCCTGCCAACCCACATTGGAGCAGCGTGGCGGGTCTAAGCTCTAAATCCCTGTCTCCTATGAGAGAGGAGGCCTATGTCCAGCAGTGGGACGTTAAAAAGGCTGTAGTGGTAGTGGTGGTGGGCGACAGTTGCTGCTACTTATGCTGGACTAGGTATACCAGTCAGTAATACTCACAATATCACCAATACTGACAACATAATATTGTATACCAATTTTTATAGTAGTTTTTTTCACCATGGACCCCAAGCGTTAATTTCATGGACCCTTGAGGTACGTGGACCACAGGTTAAGAAATCCTGCTCTACCTACCTGTAGGTACCTATACCCGTATTACTAATTCCCCGGAATTCTGACAGCTGTCATTGTCATTTACAGATGAGTTATTTGTATGGAGAACAGGGTTAACATCTACGAAGTACGATTTTCCCCGAAACTACTTTAATTCCCTGTCATCATAAAAAGCCATATGCCGCGTAATTATATTACTCGTTTCGCCTTAAAATAGAAAACACCAAGAGTGGAAACTAGAAAGTGCACACTGACAGCAACAGAAAACAAAAGAAGCACATTGAAAAAATTTATTGAAAAATGGATGTCGAATGACATTATCACCATGAAGTGTCTGTCAGGCATTTGTCATATCTACATGCGGCAGTTGATTTGTATTTGCATAAGTTTTGAATTTTTTATCTTTTTTGCGGGAATTTTTTTATCTCTGGTAACATTACGAAACGTCAGAATTCCAGGGAATTAGTAATACGGGTATACTGAAGTCTGAAACTATTTAAGTTTATTTATAGCCTACAAGTTTGTGCCAGCCTACAACGATAGCTATCTAATCTCGACACGCCATCAACAGCGAAATTAAACTCGTAAATTCAGATTAAGTGGCCACTGGTGAACTTTATTTTTTTTCGACACAGTTTATGAAGAAAAATTAAACTTTTGATATTAATATAATATGATATATTTGCCCAATATTTTTTGAATATCTCCCTGGTGCAGTGGTAAGAGATGTTGTCTTACAAGTGGAATATCGCTGGTTCTGAACCCATTCTGAACACACGTGGGTTCTATCAGTACGACCAAATGGATCACAAACATTAATTGACAAATGAAGCCATAATATTATGACATAGATCACAATTGTGTAAACTACATAATATTATGTTTAATGTAACGATGTATACCAATAAGCAAACAGAATGTCCGTACTCAAACATAAGATTAAATATTGGTACAAACTAAATCGACCGAGCTAAGTGGTTAAGTAATGAATTGCGTAATCTAATGGCGGAAGGATTTTGGTTTGTAGGTATATAGTTATCCCTAGCGTATCATCGTTGTAGTCTCAACCGACTGATGGCGTCTTGCATAAGTCTCTTGTAGAGATTTCCACACTGCACGGTCTTGTGCCGCTTGTGTCCAGCGGCTCTATGCATCTCGCATCATAGCGCTTTCTAGTGCGGGGCAATCATCTTAGCACCTCGAAACCCGAAAACTTAAAGTACATTATTTTACTTCTATGTACTTGTAAAATTAACGTTCAAAAAGTATAAAGTGTATCGATTTTGAATAAAGTTTGATTTGAATAACATTTGATGTTTGACAATGAGGAGGAATACGATGCATATCGTGGCGTAGTATCGTAGCGTAGCATCATAGCGTAGCGTAGTGTCATAGCGTAGCATCGTATCATAGCGTCGTAGCGTAGCGTTGTATCGTAGTGTCGTAGCGTAGCGTCGTAGCACAGCAGTAGATAGGTACAGAGGGGAAGCTACATACAAACGGCCCGCTGTATGTACACTCACACAAACACACTCACCAATTACGGTTCACGGACGCCCACTCTGTCCTCCAACCGGCTCAGTCGGATGACAAACATGCGCATATGTGTGAGTGTACCTACAGCGGGCTGCTTGTAGAAGCTTCCCCTCTGTACCTATCTACTCGTAAGGTCATAGCGTAGCGTCGTAGCGTAGTGTAGTGTTGTAGCGTAACATAGGTTTGGGTGGCAGATATAATTATTGTGCTTGCATCATTATCGTTTGCAAACCTTAAGAAAATTCAGAATATCCAGAATGCTATGCAAAAGGTACTCGTATTTATATCTCGTATAGAGGCACAATCATTACTCACAATCGATATAACCTCTAATAAGGTTAAAAATTTTGAACATCTGTAACAACAGAGCGTAGTTTGAACTTCAATCGTTCGAACAAATTGTTCATCAAAAGGAATTCCATTTGATTTTATAAGCAAATTGCTTGGAGTATTCGCTTTACGGTCCTCTCAGCGTGACCTTAAGTTTATTTTAATTGGCAATCTATTTAATAATGGTTTGGCGATCAATTTTTACCTCATTAATTCAGGCAATCAGTTTTTGTAATCTTACAAAAAGTGAAACGGACATCCAAATTGAGGAACCAGATTCCATCGGCGGTGTTCCCTATGAGATTATTCAAGGCTCGATTGAAAAATTTTGAATCCCGTTTTCTAATTAAATAAAAAAGTTAAAGCAATTGTCCGATACTGAGAATTTCAGACTTATTTCGTAATTTTACCATTACACCTATAATTTACAAATCATATTCGATACATTTAAAAAAATGATTATACCTTTACAAATGCTTCACGTGGCCTATATTAGGGTACCGTGTGAGTCTAAGTAAGCCAGTCTGTAAATAAACGAGGAATCTATTGATGTGAATGACAACTTTATTACTTATTTATCAACTCGCGTGATACGACTGCGCTAAGATCTGGAACAGCCATCCGGCGGCGTTCGTTTTTCCTGCTATATTCTCATTCTCGTATTACTCGAGTACTTCGAGGCAAGATTGAATGAGTATTTTCTATGCACCCTTGCTCGAACCCAGACTTCATTGTTGTTTTACATCAGCCATGATTGGTCGAGAGACTGTCACATTCATGCATTTATTAATTACTAGCTTCTGCCCGCGGCTTCGCCCGCGTGAATTTCGGTTTTTGACAGAAATCGCGGATTACCTTTTCCAACCTTTATATCTACTTTCAAGCAAGTTTGCTATAGTAATCTACCTATAGATATAGATGTAGCTATAGATTTCGGGTTTTTCAAAATCCCGTGGGAACGTGACAGACGGACAAGAAAGTGATCTTATAAGGGTTCCTTTTTTACCGTTTGAGGTACGAAACCCTAAAAAGTATATTTGGAAAATCTGACTATTTGAACGTAACGTACAAGAGTGCGAGGGTTACAAAGCTGCAAAAAAAACCTTATCTTGACATTCTCGAGCGTGGTTGATTTTTTTTTATTGTCAAATAAATGATGCAAAAATAACAAAAAAATTTAATCTGCCGATTTCCACAAGCCGAAGTAATAAAAATCGTCTATGAAGATGAGAGCATGCAGCTAGACGCTTATCCTACCACTAGAAGGGGAAACATTATAATTACATTTTATTCTTCCTACCAACTAACGTACAAAATCTAATAGATCCCGACGACGCTCGAGTAAGACCCCATTTAGCATCATCATCTACTATCTTTACTTATTTTATGTATTGATCGTGATGTACTCTTACATAACGATATTTTATCACAACATTCAATGACCATCTGACCTTTATCCAAAAACCCCGTGTCTAAATGTTAGTGGACAAAGAGCAAAATAATAGCATTAGAAGAGCCATTTGTCTCCCCGTAATTTACTTTGCGAGGATTTTAATGAGCACCGAACTATCGGTCTATTCAATTAAAGGTCACTTCGACCAGCTTCGCCGGACCGGTTAATTTGACATTTGTAAGGAAAGCCGCAGTAATGATCTGTATGCTTAGTCACACTTTTTACGTAGTGGCAACGATAGAAATTCGAGTATCGACACACAATGACTTCAGAGCAAAATGAACCCAAATACTCTTATTTTAAAGTCGTAATTCAATAGTTCGAATATTTATTTTACATTTCTGCTTGGGGCGCTGGCTCTTTTCGAATCCTGAATGTATTGGCGAACTTAAACCTTAATACAAGCCATTTTATTTGCATTTTACTCTGAAGGCATTGTGATTCGATCAATAGTATACTATAAAGTTTTGGAGTGCTGCAAAGTGGGTCTAACCCTGTCTAAGCATAATGGTTGTTAGAGTGTGTAGAACAAAATCACAGCGTTTTACGGAGCGTGTCGTAATGTAAGAGTTTAAAAGCGGGCTTTAATTACGATTTATCACAATGTATTGGTGTTAATTCCGTAGGGGAAACCTTAGTTTTAGTTGTGGAATTAGATTTAGATTACCTTTTCGAAGTTATATGCAATTGAATATTACTTACTTTAACGGTGAAAGAAAACATCGTGGGAAAACCTGCACGCTTGAGAGTTCTCTATAATGTTCTTAAAGATGACTCGGTTAGCAAAAAGTTTGGTTAAAGCAAGTGATATTTAATTGTTTTAAACCGACATAACTCCGAAAAGTTGAGGTGCGTGTCGGGGATCGAACTCGGTCCCCCCGAAAAGTCCTAAGTCTTAACCACTAGACTATCACCATAGGGGTGATAGCCTAGTGGTTAAGACTATTATGTTAGTTAGACTATTAAGTTAAGGTTAACGGACGCGTCAAACTTAACACCCCGTCGTATTTGCGTCGGGGGTTAAAACGGATGATGTAATGTTGTACTGGATTTCATTACAACACTCGTTTGGATGATGTAATGGTTGTTACAACATTGGGTGTTCTAATGTTGGCAATAAGCTAACTGTTTCAGAATCTTTAATAGAGGATTTAAAGCATGGGTGTAGATAAAGGACATGTACCTATATACCGCCGAAATTAAACAAGTAGTCGTGATTTTAAAAGCATTCAAAGTTATCCCACACTTATAGGGGAATATAACAGATGAAACAAAACCACCACGTGTACACGAGGAAATACCGAGCATTTTTTGCTGTTCCGGTTAGAATTCATTCCGGCGTCCGTCCCTGGAGAGATTAAAAATGCAGTCGGTGTTACTCGTGGCTGTATTTTCATAATAACATTTGTACATTTAATTTTGTCTAGCGTACAGAGATTTTAATCTTTTTTGAAACAAATAAAAATTACAAATCAAAAAAATCATCCAAACCACTGTAACGAGGCAAGGTGCCCAGAACGCTGGCTGCGTTACCTCGTTGAATGGCCAGACTAATATGCTGACCGAGGTAAATAAAACGAAGTATCGCTATTTGAATCTACCACTGGTGCTTAGTGCTGGGAGTTCTGGTGTCGAAATGCCTTTCCTACCAGGAAGAACCATCAAGATAGAAACTCATAAACTTAAGAAACATTTCAAAACTTATTAATTTTATTTCCACTACCACTACGACCTTTTAACATCCCACTGCTGGGCACAGGCCTCCTCTCTCATAGGAGAGAGGAATTTAGACCTTAGATCTGCCACGCTGCTCCAATGCGGGTTGGCGGGCTTTAACGACTATTGTCACATGATAGTGATAATAACCGGAACCGACTGCTTAACGTGCTCTCCGAGGCACGGGTTTGCCGGGTGAAACACCACCAGTTTCCAACTCTGGGCTGGCATTGAGAATTTCTTGACAGAAAAACCCAATACCTAACAATTATTTGCCCGACCCGTGAATCGAACCCGGGACCTCGTGATCTGCGTTCGAATATGCTAATCACTAAACCAACGAGGCAGTTAATTTTAATTACTTATCCATAAATACTTAAGTAATGGCAAAATTCAAATATGACGTTGTTAATAGGGCGTCACAAAATATATTGGCATTGGAGTATTTAAAAAAAATACATTGTTACTGATACGATACGACTGATTTATTTATCCAAGCCAAAACTCTAAAGCCCTGAAGCTAACAACGGTAGGTGTGTAATGTGCCACGTCGTTTAGCGTCCCCTGAGGCGACTCGATGTGATACATTTTCACTTTTATCTGGAATAAAACGCGGGTTTTATCTTTAAAAATCTGTGGCTAGAAATGCTTTGAAGAAAAGAAAATTAAGAAAGAAGATGCGAACTTCCGTGTTCGGTTAAATGAGCAAAAAAAATGCATAAAAATTTTCAATTTTGATAGAATTTTATAATAAGCAAAGGGGCTTTAATTCTAGCATTCTATTTTTTAACTGACTTCAAAAAGAAGAGAAGGTTCTCAATTCATCGAAATCGTTTTTATAGTCTGTCCAAAGACTTCACTTTGTTACGCCTACGCAACATTGACATTTTGCAATAACTTTTGGACCGATGTCTACAGCTACATTTAGAGTGGTTCCTTGGAGTTTGTGCACGGTTACGCGTATTTCTATTCTTTAAAAAGCCAAACCGCAAGGGTGTGAAATTAGGCGCATATATAGATTGTAAATTACTTTTTAATCAAGGTCTTCCAAATTATAAAAGAGTAGTACGCATACAAACTAATCTTGTATAGATCGGAAGTTAGGTTAGGTTGGGTTAAAACATTATAAAACCATTCACCTATAGTAGTGATACAAAAAAGGTATATGTCACAGGATAATTAATAATAATTAACAATATATAGGTCATAATCTATTTTACATAGTTTTCATTTATATTATTATTATTATTACCTAATAAAGAAAACAAATCACTAAAAAGCATAAAACGATTTTTTTCAAAGAAAAATGAACCGACTTCAAACGATTCGAACTAAAAAGTTTAAAATAATTTTTTATTCATTTAGCTTGACGATTAAACTATCTAACTCAAATGATACATAATTTTTTGGAGTCGGCGCCAAACCACATTCAATTCGTGTAAGTAAAATCAGAGTATCCACTTTTGAATGCGAGCGCAGCATAATAGTCGGAGAAGGTGAGGTTATCCGGGTAGCGGAGGGCACATACTTGAAGTGAATTTGAAGTCATTTGGCGCCGACTTCAAAAAATTATATATCATTTGAGTTAGGTAGTTTAATCGTCAAGTTAAATGAATAAATAGTAGTTTATGAAACGGTTGCATAATAGAGGTTATTAAAACACGAGTGTTAGTTTAAAAAACGAGCCGCAGGCGAGTTTTTTAATAGTATTACACGAGTGTTTTAATAACTAATTATGTAGAGTTTCATACACTACTTTATCTAAGCTCATCAATAGGTATCTTACGTATAAAAGAAAAGACTAAGAAATTAACAAAATTATTTATTATAATAAGTATTCATGTTTTGGATATTGCAATTTATAAATGTACTCAATTCTTCAGGGGAGAACGTTTTTGCATTTTTTCCCTTAAAGCCCTGCGATTTTCTTTTTAAAACAGCAATCAGTCTTGTGTATTTAATAATATCGATTTGGTTGTAGATACTCAATATACTTTTGAGCATTGAGTATTTAGCCCATAAGGACAAAGACTTAAATTTATTTGATAATTCTTGGAAATATGCTAGCATTACATTTTCTGAAAATGAAGTGGTTTTTTTCAAAATTTTCCAACTCATAAAATCTTGGTAACATTTATCGTAAATTTTCTTTGATTTTGCTGGCAAAAGATTATTTGTCATTCCCGATGCTATTTCCAGAATGTCTGGTGGAGTTAAATTCTCTTCAGTATCACTGCTAGACATTTTTCCGCGCAACAAAAATCACTTGCAAAATTTTGAGTTACAAAAACTGAATAGTAAATAATCCTACGGGAGGTCGATGACCAATTGAAAAAGTCATTTCATACCGACTGGAAATTTTAACAACAATAGTTTAGACCGAACCCATCACAGCTCCGAACGTCAGCTGCCGCACCAGTGGTGGAGTTAAGAGTGAGAGCATGTGAAAGTGCTTGAAAATCAAAGCGCTCCGAGTGATTTTATCTCGGACAAAAATGGTCTTAAATCATTGTTCCGATCATTTTTGATACAGAAACAATCGTCAGCTGCCGCGCCGAGGGTGGGTTATACGTCCGCTACGCGCATGAAGTGCATTAAAATTTTGGCAAAAAAAGTTATTTTATACCTTATGAAATTTATGCAGCAGAATTTTCACACTTTTAAAATAATAAAGAAAATCGTCAGCTGCACTTCTGGTGGGGGAAAGACCGTCAGTCAGCGTTATAAACATTTTGCGCGCTCAGTACATTTAGCCTAGTAAATCTAGGAAAAATATCCTATAGTTTCAAAAATTGGCCAAATGTATTCTTTGGGCCTTCCTCTTGAATATATCCAAAAACCCCATATGGGGGATGCATAACCAGCCGCCATTTTTAATTTTGTCCTTTTTTTCGGTTTTTTTCTCATATCACGAAAATCTCTACGAATAGCATCATAATTACTTGTGACAAAAGTTTTAACATACAATTTGCCACAAATGTAGTCTCTTGCAGTTTTACTCTAAGTTTATTACTTTAGGAGCTATAGGGTATTTTAGGTCCCTTTTTCGTTTTTTTTGCTCATATCTCGAAAGTCTCTACGAATAGCATTATAATTACTTCTGATAAAAGTTTTTGTACAAAATTTTCTACAAATTTGGTTCCATGCATTTTTACTCTAAGTTTATTATTTTAAGAGCTATAGGATGTTTAAGTTAATATTTGAGGTCCTTTTTTTAGTTTTTTGCTCATATCTCGAAAATCTCTACGAATAGCATTATAATTACTCCTGTAAAAAGTTTTTACATTAAATTTTGTACAAATTTGGTCATGGTAATTTTTACGCTAAGCTTACTAATTTAGGAGTTATAGGGTGTTTAAGTTTATATTTGAGGTCCCTTTTTCAGTTTTTTGCTCATATCTCGAAAATCTCTACGAATACCTATAAAATTACTTCTGACAAAAGTTTTAATATCAAATTTTCTACAAATTTTGTCCTGTTCATTTTTACGCATTTCAAACAAAAAAAACCGCATTGCGGTTTTTTTTTGTATTAAAGGTGAATTAGTCGGAAGTGTTCTTAGCTATGTTTGATGAAAATTGGTCCAAGATAGCCGCCGCCACAAAATAACTAATGTCAGGGGTTTAATCTATACTAGTTTATCTCTCTGTTAATTTTAACACTCTGTAGCTCCTAAAGTAATAAGCTCAGCGTAAATTAAATAGGACCAAATTTGTAGAAAATTTTATGTAAAAACTTTTGTCAGAAGTAATTTTATTGGTATTCGTAGAGATTTTTGAGATATGAGCAAAAAACTGAAAAAGGGACCTCAAATATAAACTTAAACACCCTATAACTCCTAAAGTAGTAAGCTTAGCGTAAAAATTACCATGACCAAATTTGTACAAAATTTTATGTAAAAACTTTTTACAGGAGTAATTATAATGCTTTTCGTAGAGATTTTCGAGATATGAGCAAAAAACTAAAAAAAGGACCTCAAATATTAACTTAAACATCCTATAGCTCTTAAAATAATAAACTTAGAGTAAAAATGCATGGAACCAAATTTGTAGAAAATTTTATGTAAAAACTTTTATCACAAGTAATTATAATGCTTTTCGTAGAGACTTTCGAGATATGAGCAAAAAAAACGAAAAAGGGACCTAAAATACCCTATAGCTCCTAAAGTAATAAACTTAGAGTAAAACTGCAAGAGACTACATTTGTGGCAAATTGTATGTTAAAACTTTTGTCAGAAGTAATTATGATGCTATTCGTAGAGATTTTCGTGATACGAGAAAAAAACCGAAAAAAAGGACAAAATTAAAAATGGCGGCTGGTTATGCATCCCCCATATGGGGTTTTTGGATATATTCAAGAGGAAGGCCCAAAGAATACATTTGGCCAATTTTTAAAACTATAGGATATTTTTCCTAGATTTACTAGGCTAAATGTACTGAGCACGCAAAATGTTTATCACGCTGACTGACGGTCTTTCCCCCACCAGAAGTGCAGCTGACGATTTTCTTTATTATTTTAAAAGTGTGAAAATTCTGCTGCATAAATTTCATAAGGTATAAAATAACTTTATTTGCCAAAATTTTAATGCACTTCATGCGCGTAGCGGACGTATAACCCACCCTCGGCGCCGCAGCTGACGATTGTTTCTGTATCAAAAATGATCGGAACAATGATTTAAGACCATTTTTGTCCGAGATAAAATCACTCAGAGCGCTTTGATTTTCAAGCACTTTCACATGCTCTCACTCTTAACTCCACCACTGGTGCGGCAGCTGACGTTCGGAGCTGTGATGGGTTCGGTCTAAACTATTGTTGTTAAAATTTCCAGTCGGTATAAAATGACTTTTTCAATTGGTCATTGAGCTCCCGTAGTATAAATTTTAAATTAAAAATTTAAATAATAGGCGCCAAAATTCAATTGTCAATTTCGAATGTGCGGTGCGTGCAGTGCGTCTATGGTCAATTATGGTAGCACTACACTCTGTCCTCTGGCCGCATCTTGCTACCGCCACACTTTCGCAGTAGTAGTAATAGGGTAACTTTGATAGCGGGATAATCATTGTAAGTAACAAAATTAAACTAACTAACTATTGTAAACTAACTATTGTACCTATTTCTTTTAAAATGTTTCTTTTGTTTAATTTATGTTTTTTTGGTGTACAATAAAGTATTAAATAATAATAATAATAATAAACACCAGGCATGGCTCAAAAATACCAGAACCCAGTGCCTGTACTATAATGTAGAAAAAATTATTTTTTAACATTGTTTTGCAATAATTTCCTAACAAAGTAGTGTTATAATGAACTTTTTTAATTTTTTTTTTAAATATTATAGATGTATGTGAATAAAGTAGTCCAATATATGACACATTTTGATTTCATATTCGGAATTTTATGATATGAGAGTAGATAAAAATTATTTTAAACTTTTTAGTTCGAATCGTTTGAAGTCGGTTCATTTTTCTTTGAAAAAAATTATTCTTCCCCGTTCCTCATCAAACTTTACAGGAGGAAGAAAACTATTGCCGTCCGCTCTTGCCGTAGTAGTAGTAGCGTAGTATTATTTTTGTGAATACAAAAAAAAAAACTAAAAATAAGTAGGAAATTACGAGTGATTCCACCGTGTTCGTTACACTATATGGCATCAAAATAAAATAGGATACGATGTTTGAAATAAATTAAGTCAGCAATACCTATTTGTTGAAAAAATTGACGATATTTCTAACTACCAGAATAACATAAATCAAAATGTCAATCGAATCAAGCTGGAAGCGACCGATACTGAGTGTGGAAAGAGTAAAGCGTTCACATCGTTTATCATCTCCCGGGGCGATTTGATGTAACGCTCAACAATACAATTGTTTCTTCACCTGGGGGAACGCCCGGGAAGATTGTCTTTTCTCTAAGAAAAGCTACAATACTCGTTTTCCTGTATTGTGTTTCATAAAGGTGTTAATGTTTGTTTTTTACTTGGTTATCTATCACTTTTAGATCAGATTTTTACGCTTGATTTCTGTACACACTCGTACCTAACTAATCATACTTTTTAGCTGTGTTTCCACTAAGAACTAATTGCATATAGTTGAGACTTAAAGTAACGAATAGGTTAAGCGTTCTTTAACTTCCTAGCTGAATTTAACCCTTAACCGTTAATAATTTTTCATTGAACCCTTTTTACGAAGGTAAGTTGTACTAGAGTTTATTTGCGCCGGTGGACCGTAAAAATGAAACGGCCCCCTAAAGTCCATGTAAAACCAAACGCACATTACGCAATGAACCGCACGCGGTGCTTCAACGTATATTTTTTATACTGTAAGTACAGTGAACCTGATTTTTTTTTTGAGGCCTATTAGAGACCATAATGCGGATCCATATTATTCATCACTGGTAAGCCACAACAGACTTTTTCTGCTCGAGCGGTTTGTGCCGGAATACCTAACTTCCTATAATGATGTTTTAAGTAAATATTTAAATACCGAAAAATGCGTTACTTATGGTGCGGATTGAAAAGCTCGTAAGTAATGTGCGATCACGTCACAAAGTCAGCAAAAATTAAACGAACGGGCATAAAAGATTGTCTTCCACATACCTATCGCTCCACTACCTAAGAGACCCAATAATGTATACCCTTCTCATAGCAGTCGGGTACTCTTAAACATAATAAATCGTGTCCCTTTCCGCTCTAAAGATGAGGAATACCATAGTAAATAGCCTGACGTATGCCATAATAAACTCTAAATTAGTCAGTTTATGGTTTAAATTATGTTGTTAAGAAAATTAACAGATTTCTTTTCTGCCCTACCTACCTTAAAAAGCAATTTTACAGCTCCAGTTGATAAACTGGGTTTGCAATAATGGTAGCACGACAGTTTTGTACTTGCTTGCGCTTTTCATAAATTTTCTATTTGTCTTTCGACTTTCAAAATGTTTTATTTTCGAAGTTTATTTGAAAAATAAAAACAATTTTTTCAAAGTCGCATCTAAAAGTCTTTGTGTGAGACATTTTCACTATCAATTAAAAACTCTATTAAATTGTGTCGGAGTCACCTATAATATGTGTTTAAGTCTGTCTCAGAGTCTACTGTTTTTTGTTTGAAACCAATTTTTGACAACGGCCGATTTTAGATACTGAAAAGTGGTGTTCAGTTTTACTTCGACTTAACATTATATTGACATTGAGGCATTGACTTTTTACCAAAGTTTGACCCTTAATCTTAATTGTGGAGGTACAAAAACTAACATCTGCAGCCCCTACTTTGCTTGTGTTTTGTTGGAAAAGTTCAACAATCATTAATTTTACTTGAACCTCAACTGACTTGGCGAGAATTGGTACTTTGATTTTTGTAAGAAGTAAATTATTATTACTTAACAAGTAATCAGTCATCTGCCAACCAGTTCAGAACTTTAGATGAACATAAAATAAAAAATTGACTGACTAACATATTATCAACGTACAGAAACCACCGGATGGAACAAAATAATCATATAGGGTTTTTCTATAAAGCTCTGTAAGAAAGGGTTTTTAGATAATACCACCCGAGCGAAAGCTATATCGGATCAGCTATTCTAAGAATATAAATAAAAGACACTAAAAGATGTTCTCCAACAATTCAGTGTGCTTAGTCTAAATCGGAGCACTCGAAAACGAACTCGAAAACTATTGATCGATTTCAGAGTAAAATAGACCTAAAACGGCTTGAATTAAGGTTTGAGTTCGCCAATACATTCAGCATTCGAACAGCTCCGATTTAGACTAAGCACACAGTTCAGTGTCCAAGACACCTGATAACTTTTACCCTTCTCACTAGCAGTTGGGTTTATCGTGAACACAATAAATCTTGTACCCTTCCCGCTTTAACGATGACAAATTGCAAAGTGACGTAACCGGAGTTAAGCTGTTTGACACTGATTTAAGGTTTAATTTAGTTTGACGTTGGGGAAATTAGCAGATTTCGTTTTTAGCAGCTGGAAAATGTAATTTCTCGGTCACAGACGATAACTTTGAGTTTGGTGCGACGTGGTACAATCCGCGCGCGTTCATGATGGGATCTTTTAGAACTTAGGCAGGCGTTATCTCGTTGTCCGCCCATCAGCAGACGCAGCGTCGGCAATAACAGATGTTATACTACACTAGCGGCACGCTATGATGGCCGGTTTGACACATTACAATAGTGATGTGGAATGTCAATTTATTCTCGAACAAAAAACAATTAAGTTTTGTTTTTGTACCTGATTAAATAGGTTTAATAAAACAAAAATGTATATGTTTATTTAATTTATTTGAACGAACTGAATATTTGAACGAAAATGAATATACATACTTTATATGCACACAAGAAACATATGAATACAAAAGATACCAAAAAAGGTGCCACAAAAGGCCATAATTAATCAGATTCGTCCATACTACTATTTTCACTGTCGTCACTGCTATCATCACATACATTAATAATTATATGTTCGTTTTCTATAATATTATCTATTTTCACATCTCTTTCATAATCTTTCCTTATTAATTTAACAGTTCTATTCACAACCTTTTCCCAGTCTCCTTTAGTCACATGTTCACAAGCTTCTTCTAATAATTTTAGCATTTTTTTTGTGGTAAATGGGGGTTCTGTATTGTGTCTTGCAGCATATCCCTTAATTTGAGCCCACACCAACTCAATCGCATTATACTCACAATGGTAAGGCGGTAACCGTATAACTCTGTGCCCATGTTCTAATGCTATTTCGTCAATGACGTATCGGATCTTGGTTGGTTTGTTTTCTTTTAAAAGACGTACTAATTCCGCTTTTAACATATTCATGTTTGCATCTACGCCATTTTTACGAAGCCATGCGACGATATCAGCTTTCTTTTGGGATTGGGCAGGTGGCTTGTCAATTTGCATCGTGTGGTATGGGGCGTTGTCCATAATTATAATAGATGGTTCAGGGAGGCTACACAACATTGAGGTAAACCATTCAGTAAACTTTTCTCCATTCATGTCTTCATGATAGTCTCCAGTGGTTTTTGACGCAAAAGCCATGAGAGAACCTTCGACAAACCCGTTGATGGTTCCGGCGTGACAAATTATAAGTCGCGATCCTTTTCCTACAGGAACTTTGGAAGTAGATGCTGCTGTGTCATCGTTCCAAGAACGGCCTACAGTATGGTTAGCATTAAGCCATGTTTCATCCAAGAACACAACATTTTGCCAATTTTTGATTTCTTTCACTTGCCGTAAAAAAGTATACCTTGCCATCGCTATATCAAATCTTTCCATCAATATTTTGCGTTTGTTACATTTTTTGTATCGAAATCCAATGGTCTTCAAAATCTTCGTTAAAGAACTTTCCCCACCGAAGAATAATCCAGCTTCCTTCAGTGAATGCACCAACTTTTTTCTTGTTGGATACTCCTTCTGTAAATAGTAGCCGTAAACATGTCTTCGGATAGCATCGGCATCAAAGCTATCGATGCCTACGACTGGTTTTGCTCGTTTTCTCTTTTTTGGTGTGTGAAGTTTATTTTCTTCTGTGCCAGTCTCGCCATATTTTTTTTTAGTTATCCGTCTAACAGTTCGTTGTCCAATATTAAGCGCATCAGCTACGCGTTCAACCACTGACGTTATAGGTAAAATTGGCCCTCCATTTTGAGCTTCACGATCGAAATAGTTACGAAGGCGTATTACGAACTCACGTGTCTGACTATTTAGAACAGTTCTCTGCGTACGTTCGGTCATATCGACGAAATCCACAACAAAGGGCTTGAACAGAGTCCAAATTAACGAGCAAGGGTCAACAGTAATGCAGTATCAATATTTGAAATCCAAAGCCAGGTCAAAACTATATCACAATCGCATTGCACTGACAGTTTATACTTTTCGAAGCAACGTCAATTCGAAACTGCTTTGTTTTGCATTGAGCATTGACGCGAGTTTGCCGGAGGTAGTAGTTGTGCTAGCCAGCGATCCTATGTGACGATCGTATTAGATTCCATTTTTAAAAATTTATTGATATTTTTTTGCGATTTCAGAGGTTTGTCCACATAGTGAAAATTGTTCATATTCACAAGTACATTCACCCCTTAAATGGTGCAAACTGATTTTTCTACACTTGTATACATTTAAGAAATCAATTTAATAAATAAATTTTGAGTCCTAAACCTAAAACTACATTCGATAAAATTTATGAATCTCTGCACATCACTATCGTCAATAAAGTAATACAATTATTTCCTTCAAAGTCGTTATCAATTAATACGGAACTTCATGAGCGGACAAACGTCAAACCGGCCATCATAGCGTGCCGCTAGAGTAGTGTGGATTTTTCTCGTATTTAGTAAGTTCGTAAGTATGAAATCGAAATCCACAATTCCTACATCCCCATGGCTTAGGAGTGTAATATCCTGCAGCATCAGTATTGAGAAGCTGGAACCCGGACTCCATTGATATTATCTATGTTTCGTACATACAATACGAATTCAATTTCGGCAGTAATCACTACAGTCTAATTACTTATACCAAATAAATTTTAAATTTTTACTTAGGTAAGTACTTATATTACGTATCTCTTTGTATATCTATATTTTTCTTACAAACAAGTTCAAAGCGCTTTTAGCATTCACGTTCTATAATAATCTTACTCAGAACATAAAAAGTTATACTTTAAAGAAATATATAAAGCGGTCTATTTCAACGTAGAATGCGCTGCACGATTTTTATATCAGACCAAATACAGCGAGAGAAGTAAAGCCACACTCAGTAAATATTACATTTCCGTTGCACCGCGCGGTGGATTAAAGTTTCCATGATCATTTGTTACGCTTACAAAGTCACGAATAGAAGATACTTAGTACCTGAAACATAAATGAGTTTCGTAGAAAATCTGTACGTATATTTAAAGCATATATTACATTAGTATGTTACATGTTTTTACGTGTAGTTGACGCAAGTTTATGCTTTTTCGACAAGTTGGAAACGCCATTCAGTCGCAGTCCAAAAGTTTTTTGTGATTAAAAAGTATGCAATGTCACAAGAGTCATAAGACGTTCTTTTCACCTTTTATAGCAATGAAACATTGATACAACGCCGGGCAAACCGCATCGCTTACGCATTTTACCAAACATTTGTCGGCGATTAGCTCACCTTTTAAGTCAGCTAAGAAAAGTAGTAGTGTGGTGTCCGGTAGGTAAGGTCTTGATTAAAACAATTAAATCACCAGTAAATACACACAGATCAAGAGACACGACCGCTCACTACCGATGCCAGAATGGTAATGCGAGCGGGCGCCACTGTTGACTTGTGCGTCACATTTATTTGTATATCACATCTCTTCCTTTTTATAATATTAATTAATCATTTTAAACATAGGTACTTAATTAGCATTCAGAAATGAACTAAAGAATAATATTTTAAACTAAAATCAATTTATCCACTAAACTTCCTTATCAGAAATTTCTTCATTATCGACTTTCGATTGACCATCTACTTTCTTTAGGTGTACGATATTTTCCTGTACTCGTGACAAGTTTAGTCATTCCTTATATATATATATGTCGCTTCCTTCCGCACTAACTACGGTGTGGAATTAAAGGTGTGAAATTAAATTCTGAAATTAATTTATTTTCTTTCACCAAATTCTTCACGTACTCTTTCTTGCCAATTCTAATTCTCTTTCTATAGCTGTTCTTTTCCTATCTTCGATCACTCTGCTTTTCTCTTTTTTATTTGTCTCGATCTCTGACTTCTGAATCATCATGATTATTTTCAACTTTCTTTTTTTTTTTCTATTTTTGGCCACCAGACCTATGTGCGTAGCCTAGCTTTCACGTTGACAATGCCTGGATGGCCCTAATGAGCCGAAACTAAAATCTGTTTACTTAACTTAGTTGAGATTACAATTTTGTTTTAAATCAAATCAAATAAACTTTATTCAAAATTGGTACACTTTTTGAACGTCAATTTAGGAACAAGCAATGGTGATAATTACTTACGGAAACTTAAAACTAAAACTACGAGGGTTCCAAACGCTCCCTGGTCTGAGAAGAGCCCACAACAAACTCAGCCGGGTTTATTTTATTTTTTTATTATCACCATCTTACAATACGGTATAGCCATAAAAATTATTTGAACTGTTGGCTTTTAGAGCAATCTATGTCCATGGATTTTGTCATTAAACAATATTTTTAGCTATAGTAAGATTTTCAACTAATTTGCGTTTAATAAAACCCTTGAACTTATTGAGAGGCATATCCAAAATGTTCTCTGGCAACATATTATAAAAAGTACAGAATTACCAACAAATGATTCTCCAACTTTTCGCAGCCAGTAGTGGGCAACACAAGTTTATCTTTATTTTTAAGATTATTGTTATGACAGTCACTTTTTTTCTTAAATTTATCGATATTTTGTGCACATAATTATATTAAATTTTCAAAAATATATTGGTTATAAACTAATTTTAACTTCCTTAAACTTATTTCTATAAAAGTTTCCCCTTGATAAGATGCTATCGTGTAACCAGAGCTCATGTTGAAATAATTTATAATTATTAATCGAAACATCCCATGTATTACCCACCAAAGCATCTTTGATCAATTGAAACTCATTCGATGCTTCTATAATAGTTTTAAGAGAGAATGCTATGGGGTGCGCGTATTGAATAATCCGATTAATATGATGTTCATCAAGAAGAAGACAAAGACTGTTGTATGCTAGTACTCCTACACAGACGGGATAATGGATCTGCTATATTTGATTTGCCCAGTTTATAAATGACTTTGTAATCTTAAGCTTGTAATCGAAAACCCCAGCGCTCAGTTCGAGCGCAAGGCTTTGATCGCGTGCCAAATATGACCTCTTAAGACTTATGGTCTGTGACGAGCTCAAATTTTCGGTATAAGTACATGTGAAAGCATTCAATTGCCTATACAAAGGCTAATGCCTCTTTTTCGGTCTGACAATATCGTTTTCCAACGTCTGTCAGATTCTTGTTTTTGAAACACAGATTTCGAAGGCAACAATGCGCGGTTCTTTTGTCATCGTACTGAATCAGTACAGCCCCTAAACCTACAGGGTTCGCATCAGCGATTACTTGCTTATGATCATAATTGCCAAGAGTAGGAATCTTGGAGGGATTATCTTGGACAGATAGAAATCTGGATATTGGCATATTGTGCACTTTTTGTTGAAGTAATTTACGAATAGGCTGTGTTAATAAATTGGGGATCCACTTTCCAACGAAATTGATTAATCCCAGAAAACTCTGGATTTACACAATGGTTCCGGTGGTCTAAAGGTCTCGATGGTATTGATGTATTTGTCAACTGGTATCAACTGGTATAGTACCTGATGAAAAGCGGTTATCTAATTTTGAAAAAATTCAGACGCCAGTGGAGAGAGTTGGAAGATGTCTTTGCCAACAGGCACTCCATTTTAAGGGTCATTTTATAAACCCTAAAGGAAAACTTAAGAACAGAAGAAAATAAAGCCAATTACAAGTTTTCATAAATGAATAAATTAACATGAGTACAATTCACGTAATTAAGATAGTAATTTCACAAAAGGTTGTGAAATGGAACAAAGGGCTTTATTATTATAATTTCTTATTTATATTTGATTCCAAAGGAATCGGAACTCGTCTATAAGGTTGACTTGAGGAACTATTCTATCATAGTTATCCCTAATTTGACCTCTTTGAACTTAGGAAATTATTTTTGTACTATGGAATAAACATCAAAACCTAGTTTAGGCACCTGAAGAGAAATGGCAGTTTCTTTACCCAAAAGGTTCCTTAAGCCATTTTTTGTAACATAAAATTTTGTTTTTAATGATTTAGGCCCAACTTTTATTTGTACATCAAATGAGCCTAACACTTTTAGAGGATTTTGGGCACCATGAGCCAGGAACGTTGTCCGAAGACTTTTGTTTGTTGGAAACTATAACTTTAGATTGTTTCGTGACGTGTCTCGAAATTTTTCATTTATAATATTTGATTGACTGCCGGAGTCAATGAGCATTTTAATGTTAACCCCACCTCCCTGACAATATATAGTTGCATCGTCATCGATGTGGAAAACATCGTCTACAGATGTAGAATTTATATTTTTGGAGTTTCCATTTTAGGTTTTAGCTCTAATATTGTCATTTGATGAGAGGGTACCACTTTTTTTCGACCCTGGTTCATTGCAGGGCAGGAACGACTATCAATTTTGTGGTTTTACTGCCATATCAGCTGCAGAGATCAACCTCTTTTTTATGAAATTGTTTTGTTTTAGTGTCAATTTTATTAAGGCTGGTAGTTGATGTTTTTGTGCTGTGTCCATCGTGGAACTCATTTAACTGCCGCTCAACCATTTCTAAGGAGTTTGCCTATGTTATGTGCAAACACATCACTCCAGAAACAGGATATCATTTAATATTAAAACGAAATCAAACTATTATTAAAATATCTGCGTTTAATACCCGCAGAAACTTAATAAACATCGAATCACAGATTAGTTTAACTGACATGTCTTTTAAGATCAATTTAGTACTAATTAATTAATCACACACAGCTAAGCCCAAAATGGCAGCACTATTCGATTAGGGTGTGATTGCTATCGCAACCCTCAATCAAATATCATGACCTAGACGCTGAAGCATCTACTAGTCGGTTGAGTCTCTGTAGGAGACTGAATTCATGGCTTCGAAGTGCCTTCGAAGGCCCGTACCACTATATCAATATCACCGTATACCAATAGTATTCAAGATGGCGGTTCAGCGCCACTGAATGAATTAAATGTCAGTGGATTCTAACTTATTTGAATTCTGAAATTTATAATCTGTAAACCATTTCTGAAAATTCTAATTAATTTTCAACAATAATCTGACATATGATTTTCAATTGTTGCTGTGTCACCAAGCAACAAAATGTTCGTCCTTAATATTTTGGTTGAGCTGCACTTTTCAGTTATGTGGTAAATCAAATTTTCGCCTTCATTAGCAACTTTATATTTTGTACTTTGTCATCTAAGACGAACCAAAACTTTTCGAATTTTCATCTGCTTCTTGTTTACCAACCAAAAGATGTGTCTTTCAATTAAGTAGCCTTGCTTGGGTGGAAAATATTCATAAAATTTTCGGATTGCAATGCTTTCAAGATTGACTCGATACATAACATTTAATTTATATTTTATTGTCAGTAAGTGAGTGTCAAATCAGTATTTGATATTAAACTAATTCAGATCTACGAATAAATTATTTGTTTTAAATCAACAAACGATTTGATATTTCAACTATTAAAATCCTTAAAAACAATAATTATTATTTTTAACAAAACTGAGCGGGTAGGTTTTAACTTATTTAATTTTAAACTCGAACTCATGTTTACCGACTTTTAGTAGTTTAATATAATATATACTCATGAGATTAATGCAGAATCTATCTAATAAACTCAATCCGTTACTTTTCAAATAAACAACATTTAGCCACTCAAATCGCAAATGGTTGGTACCTGCCTAGCTACGCAAGATGGCGTAGGGGATAGGTTAATAATTGTAATTTGTTTAACTGTAAATAATCTTTGATTGATACCGATAGACAATGCACAACAAATTTTATTCTCCTTGTCGTTACTTGGCCTTAACCAGTTTGATGACACTTGTTTTAGTTTTAACAATTTCATAGCTCATTACCTCAATTAAACAATTATTCATTCAATAACATTCAAACTTATTGAAGTGGTACTCCGTTTTTTTTTCAAATGGGTACTTAACGATACATATTTTCGTTGAAACATTTTGTTATTTCACCAATAACGATTATTCATTCAATAACATTCAAAGTTATTGAAGTGGTACTGTTTTTTTGTCATATAGGTACTTAACGATATTTTCGTTGAAACATTTTGTTATTTGACCAATACCATTATTCTTTCAATGACATTTAAGGTTATTGAAGTGGTTCTGTTTTTTTTTCATATAGGTAGTTAACGATATTTTCGTTGAAACATTTTGTTATTTGACCAATAACCTGCATTATTCATTCAATAACATTTAAAGTTATTGAAGTGGTTTGAACTGTTTTTGTTCTATAGGTAGTTAACGATATTTTCGTTGAGACATTTATTTGACCAATAACCATATTACATATTATGACTTCAAATCTATCGAAGTGACACTCTTATTTTAACTGGTAGGCACTGAACGATATTTTCGTTGGAATATTTAGTTATTTGATCGAATAATATCATTCGATAGGAACCATTATGTTAAACAGATTTGATCAACAATAATTCAAATACAATTCAAATACTGAAATTCTCTAGGATTCAATATAAATAGGTAGAATTAATATATTTTATATTCCTTTTTTAATAAAATGTGTTTTTATAAGTACAATAAAAGTTATAGTGTCTTATAAACATTATTACAAGTTGCATGACTTGTGGAATGGTATCCGAAATACTGGCTGCATTTCACGCTGAACAGCCAGGCTGATTTCTGATATTAAATTAAGAACTGTAAATTCCTTGATTTCACCCGTCACCTATTCCCTTTCTTTTTGAAACATTTTGTAAAATTTTGAATTTTATTGTTGATCAATCTCCACAAGAGGGTAGGTACACAATTTGGGTGATAGTTTTACTTAAGTAAGTAAAAATAATATTACTTACTGCGCTTTTACTCGTCGCCAAATATGGTGTCCGGTAGGTAAGGTCTTGATTAAAACAATTAAATCACCAGTAAATACACACAGATCAAGAGACACGACCGCTCACTACCGATGCCAGAATGGTAATGCGAGCGGGCGCCACTGTTGACTTGTGCGTCACATTTATTTGTATATCACAAGTAGGTTCTACGTAAGTAATATCTATGAGTAAATTTTCATGAATTAAATATACTTAGCATTTGTACTTATCTCTACAAACGCACAGAGATACATAAGCGCTGCAATTACCCGTTGTTAATCAAACTTGATTGTCACCTACATCTGGAAAACCTTGACAGCACAGACATCGCGTGGAATGTCTGAGCTTATAAAAAACATCCTCTGCATAAACCCTTAACCCACTTTTAACTGGCGTGACTTTTTATTATTTCTACATATAAATTGTGTGTCAACAAGATCGCAAAATTTCTTGGTACTTAATGTATGCCAAGATGAAAGTTGTAAGATTGTTAAATCTACAATAATAAATAAGTACAATAATAAATAAGTAAACAAATTTTATGTAGAACCAAGAATAGGTATATGTGTGTACATAGGTAGATAAAGTTTCAGGCGTATTCGCTTTGAATCTACTTTGAATGTTTGTTCATAAACTTACACTAATTACAAACACTAATACCGTCACATTAATTAAGCAAAACATGGAACACGGAATTTGACTAGCGCATTGTACTAGATTAGTCAATTCTAAGAGGTCATGACAAATTCATAACAATCTCTGAGATGTGAATAAAGAGCACTTTTCCGATGTCAAACATGTCTTAGTACCAAATCTATGTTTGTGCATTACCATAACACACGTCACGAAGCGGTGTTTATTGATCCCGCAACATGGGACGCGCATGAGGCCTTAAAGACACTGAATCGCTAAAGGCATACGCAAGAAAAGCAAACATGAAATAAGGTGTGACTGGTTCGGTTGTTAAAGAGGTATTTAACCAAGAACAAACTTTTAATCTTTGACTGATGATTTTCTTGTTCAAATTCAGTACATCTATATATCTTCTATCTATACATCTATCTTCTATACATATAATAAAATCGTAGAATTGCCGTATCTGTACATTGAAGATTTTTGCAAAATAATAACTGGGGGATGTTAGGGATAAGTAATAGAACGTAAAATAGCTATTTTTGAAATTTTTGTCTGTTTGTCTGTTTGTCTGTTTATCTGTTTGTCTGTATGTTTGTGCGCGCATCACGTAAAAACTACTGAATGGATTGAAATGAAACTCGGCATGATTTAAGTTCATACTATGGAGTAACATATAGGATACTTTTTATCCCGAAATTCAGCACGGTTCCCTTGGGAGAGGGGATGAAAATCAAAATGTGTACTTAGCTGTAATTCGTTAACGGGTGGTCCGATTTCATTCATTCTTTTTTTGTTAGAAAGGAAATACTTTAAAGATTACTGGCTAATATCTGTAAGGCTGGACTGATTTTGATGTGACTTTCACTGGCGGATGTTTACATTTTGATCTACCTAAACATCCGCCAGTGAACTTTTGACAGTTTTTAGCAAGGTATGAGCTCAAAGGAGCTTAGGAAAAACAAAATGATTCTCACGGGATTTTTAAAAACCAATGTCCACGCGAACGAAGTCGCGGGTGTCCGCTTGTTATCAATATAATTTTAATGTGTGTACTGTGTGTGAAAGATGATATTATGCTTGTAAAAGGGGTGAATTATGCAAGTTTGTATGTGTGTATATGTGTGTATGTTTGTTATTCTTTAACGCCGCAATTACAGAACCGATTTGACTGAAATTTTGAATGGAGATAGATTATGCCCTGACTAAACACATAGGCACTTTTTATCCTGGAAAAATCCACAGTTCCTACGGGATTTTTAAAAAACCGAAATCTATAGGTTTTTCATTTTTGTTTTTTTACTATAGCAAACTATAACTATTACTATAGCAAACTTCCTTGAAAGTAGGCATAAAGGTTGAAAAAGGGAGCTGGAACGGTAACCGGAAATCCATGATTCCCTCGGGATTTGTAAAAAACCGAAATTCACGCGGGCGAAGCCGCGAGCAGAAGCTATTTATCAATATATTCTATATTGCGCTTTATCTATTTACGACATTAATGCCATGAGGCAATTTTTCCTCATGTTTGCTTTCACGGTGTTTATGCTCGTATTTAAGCGTCGGTGTATTACTAAATTGGACTTAATTTCGGTCGGCCTTCTTGGTTACCCAATGCAAGCCTTGGATGTAATTAAGTTTCATTTACGTAATTGCTCCAACTTTTACGTTAATTTTATTTGTTACTTCTACTAGTGGGAAATGTAATTTATCAAATGAGAAAAGTGTTCCGCTCCTTGAGGACGGATTAAGACTCCGTTGCAGCGTTTCAAATAATTAGATCTCTTATTTAATCTTTTTAGAGAGAGACAACTTGTGAACTACACACTCGGCTTGTAACCGCTATTTGCAACGCTTTATACACCTAAAATAGACCTGTGTTTTGGTGTATCTTATTTCAATAAAGTGGTATGATTGGCAGCTTCTAGTGTTGGTGGCCGAAATCTTCTTCGGGTCACTGAGCCAGCGAAGTAATTACAGAATGTATGAACTTATAAACGGACATCAGCCTTCCGTAGTCAGGTACTAACGGGTTCGTTTTGGTGCCTATCGCTGATCGCTATAAGCCAAGGGTAGGTTAATTCAAGGGCATAGCGTGCGAGGCCGCTCCAACCTCACTTGGAGATTTGCTTTCGACTATTTTCGAGTCCACATTTATGGTATAAATAGAAAGTTTTATAAAGCAAACAACATACCTACTCTTTTCATCCACTGCGACTGCCAGTTTAAGTCCATTTTACTATGAAGTGTTTCGATCAGTAGTATTTAGTAAAGTTTTCGAGATGTGCAAAGTGAGACTAAGCATATAGAAGGGCTGTGCAACGCGCGAGCATTTGGTGTTGATTCAGTGCACGTTAGTGCCCTCGATCTTCAGTTTTGCGGGCAAACTGGACGTGAGCACAGAACATTTCATTGTAGGTACTATTGGTACGGAAGGCTATTCAAGAGGAAAGTTATTCTTGCTTTGACGTAATAAAGTACAGTTTAGCTTGTATAGCGATGAGTGCTAAACTTTCTATAAAGCCGTCTCTTTGTATCACGTAATCTTGTATCTCATCTGACGTGACAGAACAATGGAATTTGCATCGACGGTGGTATGTGCCGAAGTACTTACAGCTCAGTTATTACACGAAGACCTAAGACAAGCCTGACCTGACTATAATAGAGAGCCTCCAGTACCTGATAAGGTAGTCTGGCAAAACGCAAGCGAGCCACGTGCGAATCTGAGAGTCGCGCGGTATTTTTGGGTACCTTACCTTGTCAACGTGCATACCTACCAACGTTACCTACCTACCTTGTCAACGTGCGCATGAATTTCTACCTTCTTTTTTAATTACCTCTAATTTACCCTTATGTCACTAATATCAAAAATTTACATTTTCGCGTGATAACAAGTACGCCTAGATATCTTCGTGTGTAATTTTTTAACTGTTCATCAAATTAAATCGATTCCGCCGCTCCGTTAAGTTTAGCCCGAACAATCAGAATAACAAAGCAACTTTTAATACATAAAGGGTCTATTTCACCACCTTCTGTTAAGTGACGGATAGCTATCTACAACTTTTGTCATTGTCACTTGACATAAATTAAGAAAGTGACAAAACTTACGTTTAGGCTATCTGAAATTTATCAGAAGGTGGTGGAACAGGCCGTTAGGATCTGTTTCATTTTCAATCGTAAGTTTTGTCACTTTCTTACATTAGTCAAGTGACAAAGACAAAACTTGTAAATAGCTATCCGATACTTATCAGAAGGTTGTGAACCTTAGAATTATGCTATCGTTCAAATATTATGAGCCGGCATTTATTTCAAAATCACAGACTGACTCTCAATTTTATTTATTTACCATATTACATACATACTGACACAAGACCAAACCTTGAGATAATAATACGACCACTTCATATAATGATAGATTGATGCAACTCCAGTGTCGTTTGTTAACTGGAAAACTTCCACTAGACCTTGTCTAGGTCACCGATGAATAATAGAGTACTATCGATGAAGCTTATATTTGTCAGTCGACAGTGAAGGTAATCGTGCAATGTACCTAATGGTCCAATTGACAAAAATTATCAGAATTACCTACTCCCTACAAATAATAGCAAACAGAACTTGTATTTTGACAGCTACTAAGGATCAGTCTAAAATGGATGAGGGATATGTTGCCTTATTGCAACAGTGCATATTAGTCAATATTATTGCGCTATAGTTAAACAACTTTGATCCAAGTCGGTAATTACATGGGTGAACGGGTTTGAAGTCCGAATTAGGCCTTTTCATTTGAATGTCATCGTGGTGGTGGACCGGGCACAGACGAAGGTGTTTCTTGTGAACATCACCATTTCACATGACAAAAACCTAGTGAGAGCTGAAAATAAAACGTAATACGTAAATATCTGGATCCGGCTCACGAAGTTTCAGCCATGCAAGATTTGGACTGAAACCATCCCTATCATCATATCTGCGAATAGTATGATCCCAGTCAACCCCGTCATAACCTTAACCATAGAAGTGCGAATATTTGTGCAACCTACAAGTCTTTGTTTTTATTCGGCGCGTAAGCCAACTAAAATTGGTTGATTCCGTGATAACGTCCTGAAAACAAAGAGAGATCTGTGTGCTTAGTCTCAGTTTGAAGCGCTCCAAAACTAAAAGTATACTATTCATCGAATCACAAATGACTTCAGAGCAAAATGAACCCAAAGACTCTTATTTTAGGTCCATTTTACTCTGAAGTCATTGTGATTCGATCAATAGTATACTTATAGTATACTATAAAGTTTTGGAGCGCTCCAAACTGAGACTAAGCACTAGGTGTGTCATACACCGAACGCTTAGTTCCGCGCCACGTTCTACGTTCCGCGCTACGGCTACTACGTGCTACGTGCTACGCGCTACGTTCCGCAGTACGTGCCAATGAATCATGTCTTTTCGTGCATGTAGCCAGCGTTCATCGATTTATGAGACGTTATCACGTCAAAAAGAGAATACTAGCCATAACGGACATGGCACATATTCCCCTTTTTCCTCCAAATAAGCGAAAGTTTGTGTTAGGAGTGGGTACTACAATAGTGTAATGAGTGGGGTTTGAACCGTCAACCTGACAGTTTTCGATCGACGCTCGACGACCTTTTCACTATTGAGGCTATATACTTTAACAGTAACACATAATTCGAAGAACCAATAGACGTTGGGGTCCCAAGGTGCTAGAATGGCGACCTCGCACCGGGAAACGCAGTGTTGGCAGACTCACCACTAGGTGGACTGACGACATCAAAAGACTCGAGGGGAGCAGCTGGATACAAGCGACACAGGACCGCGACGTGTGGAGGTCTCTACAAGAGACCTATATCCAGCAGTGGACGTCTATCGGTCAATGACGACGACGACTTTAACAGCAATCTAACCTTAACCGCTTGATGTGTGATTAGGCCTTAGTAGCACGTACCTGTAACCGCAAGGTCTGTTGTTGTTTGAACAGCTTTACACCTTTCACGGTCACGGGCAACAAAGTAGAGATAAAAATAAATTGAGGAAGTCATTGTCCTTTGTGTCCCACGAATATATTTCACTTTAAATGCAAAAAGCTCCTTTATTTTTTTATTTAGACTTACGAATGGAACGACAAAGGTAATATTTCCGCCCCTTTTAAAATGGAGATGGGATTTTCTATTTTCACTTTAGATAAAGTTATAAAATGTAGGGAGGTAGTTGGTTGCACTTTCTTTTTGACTGTTCAGTTCTTCATTTACTTTGCAACTAAATTATTTACTGACGGCTATCATTTACAAGTATAAATTAAAAATTTAAAAACCCCCGACATTCGCCATTTTGTGGTGGCAGCCATCTTGGATTTGCATAATGCTATTCTACTATAAGCTGTGATAGCCTAGTGGTTAGGACGACCGACTTCTAATCGGAGATCGTGGGTTCGATCCCGGGCACGCACTTCTAACTTTTCGGAGTTATGTGCGTTTTAAGTATTTAAATATCACTTGCTTTAACGGTGAAGGAAAACATCGTGAGGAAACCTGCATGCCTGAGAGTTCTCTATAACGTTCTCAAAGATGTGTGAAGTCTGCCAATCCGCTTGGCCAGCGTGGTAGACTATGGCCAAAACCCTTCTCACTCTGAGAGGAGACCCGTGCTCTGTAGTGAGCCGGTAATGGGTTGATCATGATGATGATGATGATTCTACTAGTCAAGCCCTTTCATTTGATACCCATATAAAGGGAGTTGTGAAAAAATATGTAATCCGCCATTTTGTAGCGGCGGCCATCTTGGACCGATTTTCATCAAACATAGCTAACAACACTCTTGACTAATTCAACTTTCAAACAAAAAAAACCGCATTCAAATCGATAACAACTTGGCTACTTAATCGAATGTTTTGTAGCAATACTAAGTATTAATGGAGTACAGCAAATGGATGGCGATGGAGTAGCTTGCCAACATTTAATGAAATATTGGCAATTTTTTTCGGCTATTCCGGAATAGGACATCCTCTCGCCAGTCTTCTAAACCCAACCAACAAACCAACATTAGAGAAATTTTTAGATGCGACAATATTTCTTGGTGATTTTCCCTACTGATACACCTAGGTAATCATGTTAAAAGTGTACATAAATCACGCCGCAACAGAGCTACGGACCGACATGATTATCTTTGTCCCAGGAAAATAAACATTTCCGGTGGGAATATTACGACTCTTAATATACACGGATAAAGTTGCGAGCATCAGCTAGTTAAACATAAACAAAGGCTGTGGCGGGAGCTGCGTTTAAATACAAATTGATACTAGTATAAATTAAAAAAAACCCCGACATTCGCCATTTTGTGGTGGCGGCCATCTTGGATTTACATAGTGCTATTCTACTAGTCACGCCCTTTCATTTGATACTGATATTGAGGGAGTTGTGGAAAAACATGTGATGCGCCATTTTGTAGCGGCGGCCATCTTCGGGCCATCATCTTGGACCGATTTTCATCAAACATAGATACACATCCGACTAATTCACCTTTCAAACGAAACAGAACAGGAACAGGGAACAGACACACACACACACACACACACACCACACACAGAGACACGTCAAACTTATAACACCCCGTCGTTTTTGCGTTGGGGGTTAAAAATCTCAATCAATTCAATCAAATATCTGACATAGTGAAATCAGTAAGATTTCATTTATCAAAGAAATAATTGCTCTTTTGCCGTCAATACTTTGCCGTCAGCGCTATAATTTAATTTACATCTCCAGGCGCTTCGTTGATTAGGTAGACGTCTAGACTTAATCGCTACTCTAAGTAATTTTCTGAGTTGCGCTCAGACAAGTTGCGGATAGTTATCATTATTTATTAACTAATCGTTCAACTCTTTACTGGTATAAAATTTTAGTTTTAAAATGACGGATTACAGTTTTGATGTTTATTAAAAGTTTGTCTAAATCTACTCCAGAGTAAAACCAAGTATAAAACTCACTTAGTTTACAACTAAACGACTACCCACAGCTTCGCAAGGGAACAAGAGATTAATTTATTATAAATATACACTTGCTCCACTTGAATTTTATTAGCAGTGACAGTGGCATGAATTTTGAAAAATTATGAATTAACATATAGGTACCTTTGTACATAGAACATACAGAAAACATTAACAGTTTAAGCTACTACTAACTAAACTACTAACTAACTACTAACTAACTACTAACTAACTAACTAACTACTAACTAAATAAAATTAAAAATAATTTAAATAATATTTTTTCATTTTCTGTGAACTAATTGGAGATTTATCAATGATGTGTCATTTATTTCATCCATTTACGCAGATATTTAATTAAAATAACATAAATATCAAGTACGAAAAATGAAAAATAATTTTTTATCATTTTATACTTACTTACTGAAAAGTGAATCGCGTGAAAAGATTTACAAAAAGGTTGCAAATGGAAACGGGATAAAATTATTACTGTAAGTTATAATTATCATAATGGGTTGTGTGGTAAGCGGTTTATATTGTGTACCTACGCTCTATTGAATCGTCTAAGGTCTAATTTGTCGGTTAGGTAAACATAATCATTATCCCTTGCGGCTTCAAATTGTACGGATTTCTACGAATCGCACGAGCGGTTTCCTATTGGTCCGAGGTAGTCATTCAGCACCTTGGGAAATCAACATTCATCGAAAGTGCCTATGAAAGATAGATACGTAGGTACTCGTATATTAAGAACGAGCGGATACCCGCAACTTCGTTCGCGTGGATATTGATTTTAATAATCCCGTGGGAATCATTTTGTTTTTCCTAAGCTCCTTTGGGCTTATACCTTGCTAAAAACTGTAAAAACTTCACTGGCGGATGTTTAGGTACATCAAAATGTAAACATCCGCCAGTGAAAGTCCCATCAAAATCGGTCCAGCCTTTCAGAGATTAGCCAGTAGTCTTTAAAGTATCTACTTTCTAACAAAAAAAGAATGAATGAAATCGGACCACCCGTTAACGAATTACGGCTAAGTACACATTTTGCCTTTCATCCCCTCTCCCAAGAGAACCGTGCTGAATTTCGGGATAAAAGGTATCCTATATGTTACTCCATAGTATGAACTTAAATCATGCCGAGTTTCATTTCAATCCATTCGGTAGTTTTTACGTGATGCGCGCACAAACATACAGACAAACAGATAAACAGACAAACAGACAAACAGATAAACAGACAAACAGACAAACAGACAAACAGACAAACAGACAAAAATTTCAAAAATAGCTTTTTTACGTTCTATTACTTATCCCTAACATCCCCCAGTTATTATTTTGCAAAAATCTTCAATGTACAGACACGGCAATTCTACGATTTTATTATATGTATAGATATAGATTGGTTTCCGCTACGCTTTACATATTATCGGTATTCTGAGTTTGCGCACGTCCAAAACTTTACCAAATACTACCTACACACATAAATAAGAGAATACAACATATGAGTAAGTTTTAGTCCCAATTATTTTCATTAAAGTAATAACATTGATGCTTACTAAGTTTAACTTAGCTTGTACATTGGTGGCGACAGATTTAGTGGACATTGAAACATTATTTATTTGGCACGGTTGCGCGTTATCTAACCGGGCGTTTGGCTCGACGGCTTGGCAATAAGCCAAAGGTCAAGTTACGGGCAACAGAAAAGCGTGAAATCGATTGATTATTATTATTATCTCCCCAAATATTTTAATAAGTTATTTTCCACATCATTTCGTCATATCAGCTTAACTAACTATCAGTGTCAAAGACACCAGAGCACGCGATAGGTCGCCAACGAAACGGATGGATTAAGAGGATTAATTCCTCTCGAGCTCGCCCCATACAAACGAAGTTCAATTCGTGTTTCAATATTAACAGTACACCTAAAATATTTTTTTTCTTTAAAACAATTGAGGAACCTTTGACAACGGAATTGTCTGGCGCATATTTATGAATTTAACGAAGCGTGCGTGAATTGTTTATGTATATTCCATCTTAGTGACACAAAGTTATAATTATGTCAGTGTACATATTAATGCTCCGTTAAAAATACGTAGATAGACAAGATTTACATAAAGATTTTTGAACCTTGAAACTAGCATTTTACTTTCTGAAGTATAAAAAATGGTTGAATAATTGTTGCCTTTAACAATTCTCTGCATATTGCAAAACAAACCTCTGCTATATTTATTATATCTACCTACTTATTTCATACTAAGTAGTTAGTATTATAAATGCGAAAGTAACTCTGACTGTCTGTATATTACACTTTGATGACTAACCTAAACCGTTGAACCAATTTTGACGAAATTTGGTGTAAATATATTTGGACTAAACCTTGGAGAAGCTATTTTTTATCCCGCAAAATTATAGAGTACCCTAGGTATTTAAAAAAATCTAAATTCACGCGGGCGAAGCCGCGGGCATCAGCTAGTCTTCTATACATCTATATCTATATTAATAATTTCGTGCAGGGGTACGGTAGACTCGATCGAAACCTTATAAGAATAACAGGGCATGAAAAAATATTGATTTCGAGTCGACAACATATATCCGCAAAATTCGTATAATGGAGAATTTCGTTAAATTCTAACGGCACTGACAAACAACAAATCACGTTTGTCATCCAAACAAACCGCAGTCGCCATGGATACGACTCGCCAATTTGACACATCTTTTTTTATTTTTATTTGATTTAACCATGGAGATTTAACAGGTTTTACGACTCTGAGTTCTAGCCCTTTTGAGACAATGACTCATAATACACATCTAGGTACAAAAAGGTGGCTGCAATTTTAGCTGAAGAAATCAATCGCTGTGGTTGAGGACGATCATAATGATGTTTTAAACTATCCTGTAGAATTCCTAAATTCTATAACGCCTGCAGGACTACCACCACACATTTTAAAATTAAAAGTTGGTTGTATCGTAATGCTTTTGAGAAATTTAAACCCGACTGTCGGGTTGTGCAACGGAACCCGTCTTATTGTTAGAGCGTTAGCTTCACGTGTCATTGATGCCGAAATTATTTGTGGTAGCCATGTGGGAACCAGAGAAATATAGGGAAATAATTTTTAGAGAATTTCAATAACTAGATTTGTTTTACAGAGAATAAGCCTTAACTTATGCTATGCCTTAAAACTTATGTTTTGTTAATGTATGTTAGTTTATTTTGAATGTTAATTTGAAATAAAAACTATTTGTGTAAAAAATAAACAATTTCAATATAGAGAAATTTTATGATAATCAACCTGTGATGTATAATAGAGATAAGTATCCTTTATAGGTATCTTTGCCAAATTCTCGGGTGGAGATACTCATTGTAAAATTACAATTTACATATTTCCTAATAGGTATTATTTTCTAAGATTATTTTTTATTTAGCCGATTTGTTTTACAGAGTTAGTTTATTTTGAATGTTAATTTAAAATAAAAATTATTTGTGTGAAAACTTTTGCAGTTTTTATTTACCTACCAAGTATATTTATTAAACACAATGAACAACGACACAAAAACACAAGCTGTACGAATCTATGCCTTGCTTTCCTTTAATATTCCTTGAGAACCGATGACTACAGAAATATCTACCTACATTTTTTACCTAGATGTGCATTATGAGTTACCCGAGCGAAGCCGGGTTTTCTTCTAGTCTATATTAATAATTTCGTGCAGGGGTACGGTAGACTCGATCGAAACCTTATAAGAATAACAGGGCATGAAAAAATATTGATTTCGAGTCGACAACATATATCCGCAAAATTCGTATTATGGAGAATTTCGTTAAATTCTAACGGCACTGACAAACAACAAATCACGTTTGTCATCCAAACAAACCGCAGTCGCCATGGATACGACTCGCCAATTTGACACATCTTTTTTTATTTTTATTTGATTTAACCATGGAGATTTAACAGGTTTTACGACTCTGAGTTCTTAATAATTTCGTGCAGGGGTACGGTAGACTCGATCGAAACCTTATAAGAATAACAGGGCATGAAAAAATATTGATTTCGAGTCGACAACATATATCCGCAAAATTCGTATTATGGAGAATTTCGTTAAATTCTAACGGCACTGACAAACAACAAATCACGTTTGTCATCCAAACAAACCGCAGTCGCCATGGATACGACTCGCCAATTTGACACATCTTTTTTTATTTTTATTTGATTCAACCATGGAGATTTAACAGGTTTTACGACTCTGAGTTCTAGCCCTTTTGAGACAATGACTCATAATACACATCTAGGTACAAAATGTAGGTAGATATTTCTGTAGTCATCGGTTCTCATTGTTAAAGGAAAGCAAGGCATAGATTCATATAGCTTCGTTCATGATTGTCAAAACAAACAAAATATAAGTTTTAAGGTTTATTCTGTGTAAACCTCTTTGTTTTAAAGATAACAAAGAGGTTTAACTGGTGACTGATGATGTTTCTTCGGACAACGAGAAAAGACAAGAATCAATGCTGTCAGTCAGCAATGATTCTATTTCTTTAGAAGAAGAGGAGAAAGAAAACACATCAAATGGCTGGCAGAACTCAACGTAAATATTCAAGCAGTTTTAGTACAGAACATCAGCCCCCCAGGACTAACTATGTATATTTAGCACTTTCAAATAACACCATTCAAGTATCAGTACATTCAGTTGGTTCTATGATTTATGAATGTGTTCAATGTCAAGGCACTTCATTTTTAGGTGAAAAAATTAAAAATCATTTTAAAAATTGTTGTCATAATGGGAAGGTATAAATGGACCCAGATAGAGTATTAAAGCCAATTCCAGATATATTATTAGATTTATACAAAGGCAATTTATACGTCTGATGCTAATCATTTTAAAGCTAATATACGACAATATGATTCAGTATTTGCAATAGCATCCATAAATTCAAACTTGAATACACTCCCTCCAGGATTTTTCACTTATAGGGACAAGGAAAAATTTATATAAAAACTGGATCTTTGTTTCGGTTGCAAGGTAATAAATCTTAATGCAACCAACTGTACATATTAGGTATTTGCAAAAGTTCGTGCGGATTTTTCAATCATTTTATTGTTTTATAAATTATTAAGTAGATAGTAATTTTTAATCAAAATATTTTCCTTTATTATCTACCACCTTTGCCCATCTTTCGGGCAACAAAGAAATACCACGACGAAAGAAGTTCTCTTGTTTGGAAGCAATAAAGTTGTCCACTGTTTTTCTCACTTCTTCAACATTTTCAAATCGCTGTCCGGACAACACATGCTGCATCGATCGGAACAAGTGGAAATCTGTAGGTGCTATGTCGGGACTGTAGGCCGGATGCGGTAAAACCTCCCAGTTCAACTCCATTATTGTATCTTTAGTGACCGAAGCGACATGCGGCCGAGCGTTGTCGTGAAGCAATACTACTGGACGTGGTCCATTGACCAGAAAATGGGCGTTTTTGCTGAATTTCTTGGCTCAATTTGCGTAGTTGTTGACAGTAACGAGTTGCGGTAACTGTTTCACCAGGTTGTAGCAACTCAAAATAAAGTACACCTTTTTCGTCCCACCATATACAGAGCAGCACCTTTTTTCCGTGAACTTCACGTTTCGCGGTCGATGTTGAAGGTGCACCAGGGTCTACCCATGCTTTTTTGCGTTTGGGATTGTCTAAGTATATCCATTTTTCGTCGCCAGTGACGATTTTCCATAAAAAAGATTTTTTCCGATGTCGAGCGAGCAACGAGAGGCACACGCTTAATCTGTTCGATTGCGCTGTTTCGGACAATAAATGCGGGACCCATTTTCCTTCCTTAAGAATTTTACCCAGACCATGTAAATGACGATTTACTGTAGACTGGTCCACACCAAGATTAGCAGCCAATTCTACGGCCGTTTGAGACGGGTCTTCTTGCAGTAACGCCTCCAATTTGTCGATTTCCAAACTTTGAGGTCTACCGGATCGAGGTTTGTCATTAATGTCAAAATCACCGCTTTTAAATCTTTGAAACCACTTTTGACACGTACGTTCGGATATACTGGATTCTCCATAAGTCTCACATATTTTTCTTGTTGCTTCAGCTGCTGTCGATTTTTGATTAAATAGAAATAAAAGACAATGACGAATGTGCACTTTATCGATATCCATATTACGATACGTATATGTCTATTCTGAGATTCAATTAAGACTGATAAAATTTATGAATGTGAAACAATATAATCAGTACTTTAATTTAAACTGAAAATGTAATCTCAAATTGTTATAATTTTTTCAGAGGTAACACCTACATGCGACCGCACAAACTTTTGCAAAGACCCAATAATTGAAGATGAAGCAGCATTAAATGAACGATTCTATTCATTAAATGATCTGATTCTAGAAATAACATATATAGAAGCAATATAATGACGTCCTTACAAACAATACTCATGAATCCGATCCTTTTGTCAAAGTATACAAAAAGGTGGCTGCAATTTTAGCTGAAGAAATCAATCGCTGTGGTTGAGGACGATCATAATGATGTTTTAAACTATCCTGTAGAATTCCTAAATTCTATAACGCCTGCAGGACTACCACCACACATTTTAAAATTAAAAGTTGGTTGTATAGTAATGCTTTTGAGAAATTTAAACCCGACTGTCGGGTTGTGCAACGGAACCCGCCTTATTGTTAGCGTTAGCTTCACGTGTCATTGATGCCGAAATTATTTGTGGTAGCCATGTGGGAACCAGAGAAATATAGGGAAATAATAAATTTTAGAGAATTTCAATAACTAGATTTGTTTTACAGAGAATAAGCCTTAACTTATGCTATGCCTTAAAACTTATGTTTTGTTAATTTATGTTAGTTTATTTTGAATGTTAATTTGAAATAAAAACTATTTGTGTAAAAAATAAACAATTTCAATATAGAGAAATTTTATGATAATCAACCTGTGATGTATAATAGAGATAAGTATCCTTTATAGGTATCTTTGCCAAATTCTCGGGTGAGATACTCATTGTAAAATTACAATTTACATATTTCCTAATAGGTAAGTATTATTTTCTAAGATTATTTTTTATTTAGCGGATTTGTTTTACAGAGTTACTTAGTTTATTTTGAATGTTAATTTAAAATAAAAATTATCGGTGTGAAAACTTTTGCAGTTTTTATTTACCTACTATATTTATTAAACACAATGAACAACGACACAACAACACAAGCTGTACGAGTCTATGCCTTGCTTTCCTTTAATATTCCTTGAGAACCGATAACTACAGAAATATCTACCTACATTTTTTACCTAGATGTGCATTATGAGTCCCCCGAGCGAAGCCGGGTTTTCTTCTAGTACATATAATAAAATCGTAGAATTGCCGTATCTGTACATTGAAGATTTTTGCAAAATAATAACTGGGGGATGTTAGGGATAAGTAATAGAACGTAAAAAAGGTATTTTTGAAATTTTTGTCTGTTTGTCTGTTTATCTGTTTGTCTGTTTGTCTGTATGTTTGTGCGCGCATCACGTAAAAACTACTGAATGGATTGAAATGAAACTCGGCATGATTTAAGTTCATACTATGGAGTAACATATAGGATACTTTTTATCCCGAAATTGAGCACGGTTCCCTTGGGAGAGGGGATGAAAGGCAAAATGTGTACATAGCTGTAATTCGTTAACGGGTAGTCCGATTTCATTCATTCTTTTTTTGTTAGAAAGTAGATACTTTAAAGACTACTGGCTAATCTCTGAAAGGCTGGACCGATTTTGATGGGACTTTCACTGGCGGATGTTTACATTTTGATGTACCTAAACATCCGCCAGTGAACTTTTTACAGTTTTTAGCAAGGTATAAGCTCAAAGGAGCTTAGGAAAAACAAAATGATTCACACGGGATTATTAAAATCAATATCCACGCGAACGAAGTCGCGGGTATCCGCTCGTAAATAATAAGGCTATTTTAAATTGTTACAACAACTGACAGTTATCGAACCTATGCTTGACTCTGGCTGCGAGCCAAAGGTCTAAGTTTGGAATCAAGGTCACGGTAAAGTACGAAATTGTTATCAAACTACCTCAGTTGTGAGCTAGAGTTATCAAACTACCTCAGTTGTGAGTTGTGAGTTAGATAGAACTTTTATTGATTTATTGATGGCAAGTTTGTATTTGACTGTGAGTTTACCTGCAGCACGAGTATTATCAGTGTGACACTACTTTCTTGCGACTTTTTCATATTTTTGTATCAAAAAGATAGCAGTGGCAGCATTTATTATTTATAACTTTATTACACAATTAAACACAATTAAACAAATTAACTATACACTTAAACCTACCTCATGAATCACTCTGCTTATTGGTGGAAACCGCATGAAAATTATTTCAGCAGTTTGTAAGTTTATTGCGAACAGACAGACAGAGGTGGCTCGGGGACTTTGTTTTATATGTAGTGAAAATACATCACTCGTTCTGCTAGTGTTATAAAAGACAACTCGAGTCTTTTAGTCTTAATTTCGAGAGTCGACTCGATTTTTGATTTTTTTCTTAAAGAGTTAAATTGAATCTTTTAAGTTGTTTGAATCAAAGTAATTCCTGAGCTTTGAACTAGCTCTGAATTGAAAACCTAACAAGTATAAATTAAAAATTTAAAAAACCCTCGACAATCGCCATTTTGTGGCAGCTGCCATCTTGGATTTGTAATAGTGCTATTCTACTAGTCAAGCCCTTTCATTTGATATCCATATTACGGAAGTTGTGAAAAAATATGTAATCCGCCATTTTGTAGCGGCGGCCATCTTGGATCGATTTTCATCAAACATAGCTAACAACACTCTCGACTAATTCACCTTTCAAATAAAAAAGCCGCATTCAAATCGGCTCACCCGTTTGAGCGCTACGGGGGAACAGACAGACACACACACACACACACACACACACACACACACACACACACACACACAGACGTCAAACTTATAACAACCTCGTCGTTTTTGCGTCGGGGGTTAAAAATAGGCCTAGCTGTATTACGTATTAGGTACATTCTTATTCCGCTCGATTTACGTAAAGCTATGTCAGTAGTAGTAGTAATTGAATCATTTCGCTTGTGGAAACAGACTAATTGCATCGAGAAGTACGTCAGGGAAATATTACATCAAAGCTGTTGAAAGACGTCTTTAAGTTTCTAAACAAGAACGGAATTATTGGCATCAACATAAACGGCGATTACATCATTCACATACGGCAATGAATACTTAAGGCCGCTCTCTTCACGCGCTTCTCCATACAAACGTATTACGCCTATTATTCTAATATTTGTCGCAATAGGTCTAAAATTAAGCCAGATATCAATTTATATCTCCATTATCTATGCCATAAAATAAAAATATTAGTAAAATTATATTTATTTTGAAAGTTATGACGCTTGAAAAATCACTATTTTTGGGCAAATTTTGGGGCAACTTCGTGCGTAAATAAACTATGTAAGAAACTAGAAAATTGAAAAACGACCGAAGTCTTAATAATAATTACAAATGTCTTTAGTTCATGTAAAAAATTGCCAAATATTTGCTAAAATAGGCGAAATACCAAACCTAGATTTGCATCTTTTTACTTTGCCGTTTTTCACTAAAAATCATGATATCTCAAGCAACATTTATTTATTTAATTAATTTATTATTTATTTATGTATACATTTTTAGTACTCTTCTTTACTGAAGACGTCTCGCTCTCTAAATGCAGAAATCACTGTTTTAGACTCCACTCACCAACGATTTGTCGATGCCATGGAGAGGGCTCTTAATATATATGGGCTATTTTGGTCTACATTTAGTCTAAGGCTTGTCGATATAATCGTTATGGCTTAGATATTGAGAAACCTTAATACAGTTCTCTCATTGTCAGTTCTCAAATCTCTACAGTTCTCAATAAACTTAGAAGAGATTCCCAACAAGTGGGCTTAAATATGAACATGTCTAACGCTAAGGCCCGCTTCATCCCGTAACCGTTGAAAAATCAGCACTAGTAATTATAGACGAATATTATAAGTACCTAGAGATGATGACGACGATGAAGTACCAGAGGTGTGGCTCTACCGAATAGGGAGTCTTAAGCCTCAACAAGTATAAATTAAAAATTTAAAAAACCCCCGACATTCGTCATTTTGTGTCAACGGCCATCTTGGATTTGCAATAGTGCTATTCTACTAGTCAAGCTCTTTCATTTGATACCTATATTACGGGAGTTGTGAAAAAATATGTAATCCGCCATTTTGTAGCGGCGGCCATCTTGGATCGATTTTCATCAAACATAGCTAACAACACTCTCGACTAATTCACCTTTCAAATAAAAAAGCCGCATTCAAATCGGTTCACCCGTTTGAGCGCTACAGGGGAACAGACAGAGACACACACACAGACACGTCAAACTTATAAAACCCCGTCGTTTTTGCAGCGGGGGTTAATAAAACTAAGAGGACGTCATCCGAAGTTTGCAAACCGTGAGACCGAACATTAGTTTAGGGTCTTTGGCGAAGTTTAAAATAACGGAAACTCCATCCGCCTCTAAATATGGAGAATCTACGTGCGGATGGTCTAAACAATTGACTAATGTAATGCGCTAACGGAAGAAATAACTACTATATATGTCAATCACTATTATCTTTTTAAACTACCTTTTAGTTCACGTTATTATTCTTGTGCTGAACTCTAAGGGCCTGTTTCACCACCTTCTGATAAGTGTATTCTTCGGATAGCTTATTCACAACTTTTATCTTTGTCACTTGACATAAAGTAAGAAAGTGACAAAACTTACGTGAAGGCTATCTGACAATTATCAGAAGGTGGTGAAATAGGTACATAGATACTCAAATACAAAAAGTAACAGTTTCATTTGGGGTTTTATATCGACTTACAAGGTTTTACGATGGTCATCAAAAACGAAATGGCAATAAGATGGGTCGTAAGATGGATTTAAATTTTGTATTTGTATTCAGATTCAATTTGAACAATTTACGATAGACGTTTTTATATTTTAATAACGTAAAGACTGTTAGTTAGACTTTTGCGGGTTTAATTTTAATCAGCTTTTTGTGTCACCATCATTAACAGCATTGATGCTAAATTCTGATGAACACAATCTCTAAATTAAATTAAATTGTAAAGGTACCTAATGCTATCCTTTTCGGTAGGGATAATGAAAATTATATACCTTTATCTCGTTAAAAATCTTTTAAATATTAAAATAATTTAATATTATCAAGCAAAATATACTAAAGCCTCCCACCAGAACAGAGACAATTTAGAAAATATAGATTCCCAAATTGCTCCATCTGGTAATCGAACCCGAGACCTCCCACAAAACATGCTCACGATCAGCACTGCGCCAGTGTACAAGAAGATTACACAACTTGTGTAATATCCGTTGAGGGGAGACTTAATCCCCATTTATTAGACTTCCAAATGGCAAGTCGATTGAAAACGAACGCGTAGGGGCAATTTGGTACAAGTCAAGTTCGCATATTGCCGCGGAACCAGCTTATACACTAGACCTCTGGCGCGCTGCCAAGCTGTGCCAAGATAATGACCTTCGACTGCGCCGAATCAATAACAGCTACCCCTTTACTCGCTGTTATGAACAAACATACATTCATAAGTTTTATAAGTTAAAATTGGACGTCATATTACACGTGTTGAATTGTGTGCTATAACTCCCGGCACGTAAGTCGAGCGCTGACTTTCAAGTGCGTGCAGGGTACGAGTGAGCGGGACACAATACGACTGGAGAGCCAATCAGCGCTTACGAGGGATCCGCGAGAGCTAATCAGTGCTTACGAATGATCCCCACACCCTCCCTGCGACCCCCTCACACCCCGAGATACCTCATTTTCAATTTCTGCGCGTTGAAGGTCAACGCTAGACTTATTTGCCGTGACTTGTACACAAAGTCAGTAACAAAGAAATTAGATTCAAAACGAAGCTGACTGACGCCTTACAACTAACGTTATAATTAAAATGGAGATGGGCAGAACTACTGCTAGAATAACCGATCAAATATGGACACTTACTACAACTGTATGGCCTAGTCCTACAGTCCTGTGGGGCTATTCTCTAACTTAGTTACCAATAGAAAATGGATACACATTGCTGTTTTAATGTGTGAAATGAAATCACTGTATAAATTTCACATAGTAAAGAAGCAATGTATATCGAACTTATTCGGTGGCTATAATTTTCAGTTGGTAACTAAGTTAGAGAATAGCCCACCTGGTCCGTCCAGAAAAGACGAGTGGGAAAACCAAAATTACGATGGTGTGACGATCTAATACCCATAGCTGGAAACAGTGGATAAATAAGCAAAGGATTACATGCAAAACCTGAGGGAGGCCTGTATCCAATGAAAATAACCCTAATTGATATTTCAGACAAATTAAATTAGTTACATTTTAATTTTACAAATTAATTTAGATTTATATTAAAAACTATATTAATATTAGGTTAAGTAATTAGGTACATTGTATTTAACAATAAAGGCTTAATAATAATAATAATAACGTGTCGAATTGATACATATTCTTTATTTGAAGTTGGTTAAAAATGAAATAGACCTGCCAGACTGACTGCGGTACAATAAAATAATTAATAGGCACCGCAGACGGAGCATGAAACCAACTTTTAACTTTTATCAATCACCAAGTCACAAGTTTGTGCGAGCTCTCAGACTATTAGGCCGTAAACTGGTACTGAAAACTCGAAGCACTTTACCAGGATTAAAAGCACTCTTAAGCTTTCAGCTTTGCGGTCGCATCGCGAGCTTTTTGGACGCTTTGTGAGAAGAAAAATGTTTATATTATTTTATTTTGAGTTCAGTGATATTTTTGTTTGAAATTAATTATAAGGCTGGCTTTCCATCAGACGTATATTATAATGCGTGTATGATAACGTCCATATTAGTTGTGGTGTAAATTAATGTAATAGAGTTAACTGAGCTAAGTGACACATTCAAATAATTTTGAAGAAAACACGGGATGATGACTCTATTTTTCCTATGATGCAATTGATTTTTATTTATGTAAGTTTTGAATTTAACTATATTTTTTGTGGGAACTGTTTTATCTCTGGTAACATTAAGAAACGTCAAAATTCCACGGAATAAAAATCAGACTATAGCATTAGTCCAAACTTAGCATCAAGCATAAACAGATCAAGCAGAGGCTTGGCTTGGGCAGCTGCATGTTAGAGAGATAAGCTAAGTTATTAAAATTGAGTCATCCTTTTGGTCGGCGTAACACATACCTACCTCACGCTTAAGTTTAGCCTACTAATTGTAAGTTTATTAAGATACATTTTAAGAAGATGATACTTAATAATTTTAGATGTACAACAGTTTATGTAGCATCATCAATCATCATCGATCGACTCTTATTCACTCTTATGAGTTCATTTTTCATAAAACCGATAACTACACACCGGTACACCGATTCACCGATTTCTTTGATATTGCTGTACCAATTTTTTTTTTTCTAAAATATAGCTTGTGTAAGAAACAAAAACCTTGACGTGACAAATTAAGTCCACGGTGTATGATTGCAAATTAAGTCCACGGTGTAAGGTTGCAAATTAAGTCCACGGTGTAAGTTTGCAAATTAAGTCCACGGTGTAAGGTTGCAAATTAAGTCCACGGTGTAAGTTTGCAAATTAAGTCCACGGTGTAAGGTTGCAAATTAAGTCCACGGTGTTCAGGAAGTCGTGAAAGGGTTTTCATATTTCCACGTTGACTGACCCGAGATACTCTTGAAGAGTAGGTAGCTATCTCGAAATAGTCCAAGAGATAACTGTTAAATTTGTCTTGAATCTAAATCTGTCCTGAATTATTAACTTATTGAATTGTTATTAAAAATATGTAAAACAGAATATTTATTTGGGAGCGCATCACGCAAAATAGAAATTTCTTCGTCAAAACTTAAATACTGCTCTAATTTTAACAAAATTGTGATAAAACTTTCACTAGATCGAGTAACTACTTTAAAGCGTCGCGTCCTAATTGACTAACAACCGTACAATTTAATAGAAATAAAGTAGGTACATATGGATAAGGCCGTTTGCTTCTTAGTATCTTAGTCTATAATTAACGCCCTCATTAAAACTTGTGCTCCATGGAAGCTGAGTTTCTGTGTAAGCTGCTTTAAAAGTATCCTCTTTATGATGACCTTTTATGAAACTTTAGATTTTATTTAAGTACACTAAACAAAGAATTATTTAAAGAAATTTATTAATTATTAATCGTTATTAACGTGTTTTGTTTAGCCAAATGACAGACATTTGGCCATGCCAATCTCCACACTGTAAGCTATCTCTGTGACTTTCATCTAAATTCGTTGAGCCCTAAAAAAGAAAGAAATCCTCTTGGTCAGTAGAATTATAACTATAAAGAACTATAATATCTGAGGAGTAAAACTACAAAAATCCACTCCTTTTTGTCACAGAATTTGATTTTTAGGGTTCCGTAGGTACCCAAAGGTTAAAAACGGTACCCTATTATTAGTAATATTCTTAGGACTGTGCTGTCAGACGGACAGCACAGTCTTAGGACTGTGCTGTCCGTCTGTCTTTCTGGCTGTCTGTCTGTCTGTCTGTTCACTTTAAAAATAAATAAATAAATTCAAATAAAACAAATATTTAAGGGGGGCTCCCATACAACAGACATGATTTTTTTGCCGTTTTATAGATCCGAGTCCGGCCGGCCGGCCTGGCCGGTTTTTTTATTCCCATAAAATTTATATCTTAGGTACTTAACTAAATACTATGCAAATCATGTCCGCGTGATATGGTGCCAAGAAATAGGTTTTGTTTGGTAATTTAAGGTGCTAGCATTTTTTATTATCACTTCTACATTTCACGTTTGTCTATTTATTTGATTATACCTAACTTCGACATTTCGACTAGAACAACTTCAGCACGCATTTATACTTCTAAACTTTCAAGGCCTGCCGTCATAGCCTTAATATAATTGCGATACCAACTTTATTTTTTGTCAACAGATGGCGCTCTTCGGGGGGAGGTAGAAGTGCGCGGGCGCGGTACGGAGCCAGCGTTACTCCACGACTTGCACTCAACGCTGCCGCCCGCCGCGCCCGACACCCTGCACACCATCTCGCACGTCCTCAAGGGCCTCGTGTTCATCACCATCATCCTCGGAGCCCTGCTCGGGAACGCCCTCGTCATCATATCTGTCCACCGGCACAGGAAGCTGCGCGTCATCACAAACTACTACGTCGTCAGTCTCGCGGTCGCAGACATGCTGGTCGCCTTATGCGCGATGACTTTCAACGCGAGCGCCGAGTTGACTGACGCCTGGCTCTTCGGGCCTCTAGTCTGTGATATATTCAATTCCCTCGACGTTTACTTCTCCAGCGCTTCTATCCTCCATCTGTGCTGTATATCCGTCGATAGGTACTACGCTATCGTCCGGCCTCTGGAGTATCCCGTGACGATGACGCACAGAACCGTTTGTTTCATGCTCGCCAACGTTTGGCTCTGGCCGGCGTTCATCAGCTTCGTCCCGATATTCATGGGATGGTACACGACGGAGGAACACCGGCAGTACAGAAAAGCGCATCCCGATGTGTGTATTTTTAAAGCCAATATGGTGTACGCGATCATATCGTCGAGCATCTCCTTTTGGGTGCCGAGTATTGTCATGATATCGATGTATTGTAAGATATTTAGGGAAGCGATCAGACAAAGGGAAGCTTTGACGAGAACTTCGTCGAACATTCTGCTCAATTCTGTCCACATAAAGCACACTTCACATAGTGCGCATCATTCTCATTATTTACACCCTGATAGGAGGCCGTCGGATATAAGTCCGAACTACAGCACGTTTACGGAAGTGGGGCCGGAAGAGACTGAGTTCGGTGGGGAGGTTGTGATGGCTCTCGGAGACATTTGTCCGAGCAAGGAAGCAAGTCCGAGGAAATCGGTGAACATAAGCTGTGATACGGCGAGTTCGGGGTACTGTTCTGGGGGTTCGAACAAGAGATCGTCGAGCGGACAGCCCGCTGTTGGATGGCGACCCAGTTGTTCATCTACTGTAGCAACAAGAGATTTGGCGAGAGCGGCAACAGAGCTAAATTCTCAAGGTAAATTTCTCACAGTTTCTCTACCAAGAAGAACCAAAAGTCACCCACATAGCTCAACGGGTTGCGACTTGTGAAACTGAAGTGGCAATTGGCACATAGTTCGAGGAACTGATAGACGTTGGGGTCATAAGATGCTAGAACGGCGACCTCGCACCGGAAAACGCAGTGTTGCCAGACCCTCCACTAGGTGGACCGACAACATCGTTGTCGGTTGTCGTGTGGCCGTCGTCATCAGAAGAGTCGCACGGAGCCGCTGGATATAAGCGACAAAAGACCGCGGTGTGTGGAAGTCCCTACAAGAGATCTATGTTCAGCAATGAACGTCTATTGGTTGAAGACGATGACGACGACGAAACATTTAAGGGATTAATTTTTACCTATACCTATGCTGTTACATAGACACACTTTGATAAATTGAATACGTCCAAGTTTCTAAAGGTTTTTTATTCATCTTTACACTTAAACGAAAAACTAACCAAAGCCTATACTTTTTCACCGAAAGGTCAAAAGTTAGGACCTAAAAGCCTTTTACTATTATAGAAGAGCTTAATGCTTAAATATAAATAGCAACTAAAAACAACTTTGAACTTATTTAACTCACTCAATAAAACTCTGAGGCCAACTAGCAATCATCATTTGGGTCCATATAATCCGTACGGCTTTTAATATCAAACTATTGCTTAAGGTGGTACGTTTTCCATACTAATTTATTATTACCATTTAAGAACGAATGGATTATATATTTACACTAAAATTACATCGCACAGCCTTAATTTAATGTTTAATTTGCGGAAAATTTTATTTACATAAAGAAAACATTACATAAACAGCTAAAAGTGAAGTAAAGCCATCTCGGTCAGCTAGGCAAAACAGCGTTTAATAGATGGCTATTATAATAATTAAGCTGTCTATGTAATGTTTTCTTTATGTAAATATAATTTCGCGCAAATTAAAAATTATATTAAGGCTGTGCGATGTAATTTCAGTGTAAATATATAATCCATTCGCTCTTGAATGGTAACATGAAATTAGTATGGAAAACGTAACACCTTAAGCTGCTTATACATTTCAGAGGCACAAGTAAAAATAAAAGCGAATCAATCTTCGAAATATTGGCTGAATGAAAGGCAAAATTTTGCCAACTAAAAACCACTATAAGTATAAATACCCACCACAAAATATGTGGACAGCTATTATTCTTCATTTATGCTTGTTACCTAAAAGTATCAAATAATACAAATATTGCTTTACATGTACAAAAACAAAGGAGTTTACTGCCATGCAAAATATCCAAATCCAATGTAATTCAACGCATATATTGTGTGGTAATGGTCTAATTTATAGTTTCGACAGCGGTGCACGCCAATTTACTAGCAAATACAATATTGAAAAGTAAATAGCTATGTTGTGCGGGCGCGACAAAAAGCCACTCATCAAACGAACAAGTATTATTATTTTGCTAGAACATGTTTATCTTTGTGAATTCCAACATCGTCCTATTACACAAAATGTTGTTAGAACTATTGTCACACGAAATTGAAAAACATTGGGGTATGAGAGATGGGAGCAAAGATAATAATCCCTAGATACAGTAAGTTATCTATTATAAACGCTAAAGTGCGTTTGTTTGTTGGTCTGTCCTTCAATAAACCCTACAATATCATAAATGCGTTAGTGTGTTTTTTGTTGGTTTGTCCTTCATTCATCGACATGATTTTTTGCATGGGTAATGTATACTTGAGGACTTGGAGAGTGACATATAATTTACTTTTTCCTCCTGAGAAATCCTGGGAAAACAAACAGTTCCCGCGGGATAGAATACTATTTTTCACACATTTGTCCTTCAATCTCACTGCAACAAAGCTACGGATTGACTTGATTTTTTGCAGAGCTATACTTACTTTAAGACTGAAAAGTAACATAGGCTACTTTTATACCAGAAAAACAAATAGTTCCCGCGGTATGGTATGCTGCTTGTCACGTATTTGTGTCCTTTAATCACACCGCAACAAAGCAACGGATCGACTTGATTTTTCGCATAGTTGAGGACCTGAAAAGTGGCATAGGCTAATTTTGTCCCGGGAATAGAAACACTTCCTGCGGGACAGCATACTGTTTTTCACACATTTCTGTCCATCAATAACGCCGCCGGATCAATGTGATTTCTTGCATGCGTATAGAGTTGAGTACCTAGAATATAACATGAGATACTTTTTATCCCAGTAAAATAATTTTTATCCCATTTAAAAACAAAACTCCACACGGACGAAATTGCGGGCAAAAGCATTATAATGGCATTCTAATCATAATTATTATGCTAGAGCATTGAATGAATTACCCTGACATTTGAACATCTGATATGTCTCATTTTGATGTCTGTTCGTATATATAGTTGACACGATCGTTATCTATCCGACATGAATGTGGAACTGCTCTTGATTAAACTGGTAGCGGATAATGGATTGCTCGATGATACAAAACGAAACAATGAATGAGCTCGGGTTTTAATTTGAAATTAAGAGCGAATGGACATCGAGGGGCCACCTACTGAAACCATTTATTTTCACGGAATGACATACTTTATCCGTGAACTTAATAAAACTCTGAAACTACTTACACACTATGTAAATAAATAAATAAATAAATACTCACACATACACACACGGTCGTCTGTTCCTAAAGTAGGCAACTTAATGCCTGTGTTATAGGTAACAGCCGACTGATAGACATATTTACATATAAATACATATATATATATATATATATATTTTAATAAAGGTATACATACATACATATTATAAATACACCCAGACTCGGGGCGGGAATCGAACCCGCGACCCGGGAGCGGAAGGCAGGGTCACTGCCAACCGCGCCAACGGGCCAGTCGAACTATGTGAACGTATACTTACTTCGGTTTATTTCATCGATATATCTGTAGAGTACTAAAATATACACCGATGCTTGATTTTGCATGATTCCAAATAGTATAATTTTTTTTTGTATAATATTTGCGTAATACATTTCTCTTTCCCCTCCAACTAATTTAAAGTTTGTGCTAGGAGTATATGACAGTGCAACGGGTGGAAATTGAACCGTCCACTTTTCAGTTTTCAGTTCACGCTCCATTGCGCTATTTAGGCGATAGTTAGATTAATTACGTCTTATTAGTAATATATCTATGTAATATATCTATATATTACTAATAAGACGTAATTAATCTATTAGAGACAATTTACATACAATTAATTTTTGAATTTTGACATTTCGTCAGCGAGCTAGAGACCTGTGACTGGCGGACAGACGGACAGACAGACAGACAGACAGCCGAGTGACATTAATAGGGCTCCGTTTTTACCCTTTGGGTACGGAACCCTAAAAATCCCTAAGTCGCGTAATAATATTATTCGTTTCGTCTTCAAATAGAAATCGCTAATAGTGGAAAGTGCAAACTAACCGCAATAGAAAACAAAAGAAGCACATTGAACATTCATGAAATGGAAGTCGAATGACATGATCAACAGGAAGTGTCTGTCAGGTTTTAGTCATATTATCTACCATGGCAATTCATTTTTATTTATATATGTAAAAGTTTTGAATTTATTAATTTATTTACGTACATATCTACGTATTCCATTTTTCTCTCCGCCTAAACTTGGGCTAAAGACCAATACGCATTCGGCAATACTGCCAAGCAAAATAATGTCACGCTTCATCATTGTTCAACATCACTTTGTGTGATGTCAGCTTATAGATATAGGTAAAAAGCTTATAGTCTGATTTTTAATTCGGTGAAATTCTGACAGTTGACATTTTACACATAGGATGAGCAATTTGTATGAAAAACAGAGTTACCCCACCTGAAGTTCGATTTTACCCCAAACTACTTTAAATTCCTGTCAACATAAAAAATCAGCCAAGTGCGAGTCGGGCCTCGCTCTTTCAGAATTCCGTACATAATTATGAACAATATAATATTTTGGGTCTAAGAAATATTAATTAATTTCCAAGCTAGACATTGCAACAAACCGTGAAAGAAAAACCCAAAAAATGTTCGTTTGTTTTGGTCACAGCTTAGAAACTATTTTATGAATCGTTGTTTTCATGAGTATTTGCTGTTCAAATACAGCATATGGCACATAATGTACCGAAATATCATATTCCTAACTAGTTTAGTTTTTGAGATAGCCCCCGTCACAAAAATGGTATAAAACTGACAACTTTGATGGCCCCCCATTTCCTTACTTTCTAAGCAAAAAATTAAAAAAATATATAAGTATATTCGTATTCTACTCAATGAGTTCTAAACAATGATACCCCACAAGCTAGGGTAAGAAAAAAAATTTTTTTTTCGGGCTCCTTCTTCATGTATTTTTAGGGATTATTATTAGGGAGCCCCCCTGAAAATAATTTAATTCAATTTCTAATTCAATATTTGATTTTGGGTCAACGTTGTACACCAAATACCAAAATTTCAGGTTTATAACTCATTTCGTCTGCGAGCTAGAGACCTGTGACTGGCGGACAGACGGACAGACAGACAGACAGACAGCCGAGTGACATTAATAGGGCTCCGTTTTTACCCTTTGGGTACGGAACCCTAAAAATCCCTAAGTCGCGTAATAATATTATTCGTTTCGTCTTCAAATAGAAATCGCTAAGAGTAGAAAGTGCAAACTAACCGCAATAGAAAACAAAAGAAGCACATTGAACATTCATGAAATGGAAGTCGAATGACATGATCAACAGGAAGTGTCTGTCAGGTTTTAGTCATATTATCTACCATGGCAATTGATTTTTATTTATATAAGTTTTGAATTTATTATATTTTTGTGGGAACTGTTTTATTAACCCCCGACGAAAAAACGACGATGTGTTATAAGTTTGACGTGTCTGTGTGTGTGTGTATGTGTGTGTGTGTGTCTGTCTGTTCCCCTGTGGCACTCAAATGGGTGGACCGATTTGAATGCGGTTTTTTGTTTGAAAGGTAAATTAGTCGAGAGTGTTGTTATTTATGTATGATAAAAATCGGTCCAGATGGTCACCGCTACAAAATGGCGGATTACATATTTTTTCACAACTCACTTAATATGGGTATCAAATGAAAGGGCTTGACTAGTAGAATAGCACTATTGCAAATCCAAGATGGCCGCTGCCACAAAATGGCGAATGTCGGGGGTTTTTTAAATTTTTAATTTATACTTGTATCTGGTATCATTAACAGACGTCAGAAATTCACGGAATTAAAAATCAGAGTATAGTTTTATCTCGCGCTATATAATATGTGTATATTGTGTAAATATATTATAATTATATATTGTACTAAAACTCCATAGCAACTCAAAGAGGTGTACCTACCTACCTAAAAATATAATATAAAAGTTCTACAATAATATTATCCAAGACCGTAATCTCAACAGACTTCGAGAAGTTACAATTATTCCATACATATCAAAGTTCGGATTTCGCCCGGGAACTGTCAAACTGATTACACCCGCTTGGACGTACTAGACGTAAACGAACTCAACATTTTGACATTTCTATCAATGCCTGGAGAAGAGGAGGTATAGATCGACCAGAATCTCATGAAAAATAGGGAAATGAAATTCCAAGGTTAGCAACACTACGGCTGCCCTAGCGATAAACAAAATAACTGAATTTTTTTGTGAAATTGACTTTTTGCATTAACAAAAGTTTTATGTCGAGTAGTTTTTTACCACAGTTTAATATTTCAAATAACTTGAACCGTTTACTGAAATTTAAATTGCCCAAACAAAGTAACTGCACTCACTAACCCGGAATATAAATGCAAAAACCAAGTAAACAACAAGCACAACACAAAAACAAAGTAATAGTCCAGTAACTTTAGTAATCTGACCTTGCGTTAAATCGGGTAGTTCTGATTTTTTGCAGACTTGTTTATGATGTTGGCCCAATGATTAATCCAAGTTTGTGACCTCGAGCGACGAACGCAACTTTGTCAAAAATCGAAAAAACCGCGAAAATTTGGGATTTTTTTCAGATTTTGGCGTTATAATCGCCAAAATCTGAAAGTTGAAGTTGAAAGTGAGAAACTTGAAATTTTCACAGTAGCTTCCTTTTATAATATAGGCGTACACTAGGAAAGGATTATTGGAAATTCCACCACTAAGGGGGTTAAATAGGGGATGAAAGTTTGTATGAAAGTCTGTCATTTTTCAAGTTATATTCATGAAAATTGGTATTTGGACTTTCCATAAAAAATAAAAAATATTAATTTCAGGATTATTGAAATTTCTATCCGCAAGTGGGTTAAGTAGGGGATGAAAGTTTAAATGAGAACCCGTCACGTTTTCGGCATTTATCAAGTTATATATATGAAAATTGGGATTTAGATTTTCGGTTAAAAATTAAGACTTATGTGTTGAAGGAATTTTGGAAAAACTACCCCTAAGTTGGTACAATGGGAGATGGAAGTTTGTATGAGATTAAGAATTAACGCAAGTGAAGTCGCGAGCATCTCAGTAAGTAATGTACCTACAGAGCTGGTTCTGGTCTTAAATTGTAGCAATTTTATTCTACTTTAAAAACGCCCTGAAAAGGTAGTGTCAAGAACTAGTCCTTTTGGGTTATAATCGCCAAAATCTGAAAAAAATCCCAAATTTTCGCGGTTTTTTCGATTTTTGACAAAGTTGCGTTCGTCGCTCGAGGTCACAAACTTGGATTAATCATTGGGTCAATATCATAAACAAGTCTGCAAAAAATCAGAACTACCCGATTTAACGCAAGGTACCCCATACTAGCAAATCCTAAAGTTACTGGACTATAATTGGATGTTGATTACTTTGTTTTTGTATTTAAAATGCAGTTGCTTGATTTTTCGTTTCGTGAAACGATCCCAGGTAAGGTGTTCTGAGTGTAATTACTTTGTTTATCACTAGGGCAGCCGAGTTAACCTAGTGTTGCTTACTACAAAATTTAATTTCCCTATTTTTCATGAAATTCTAGTCGATCTCTACTTTTTACTTTATCTTAGATGCCTGGTTTATTTATTGAGTATACCTAGCTGACGTTCTCTAGGTACTTCGTCCTTGCGATTTGGTGTTTAAGAATTCCGTGTAAGTTTGATTTTTCAGGATAAGATATCGGGATAAGAATTTAGGATAAATCCAATACAATTCGACGTTAAATCAAACCTAAATGAAAATCTATTAAAATCTGCTAAAAGTCATTGTCTGTGAAGAACGCTCCCCATTTCGTTTCCCCATTCAAGTGCTCTCAAGTTTATTATGTAAAAGCTAAACATTGAAATGGAAAAAAAACAAAAACTGTTTCTGTAAAATGTTTTCCTCTTCTTCATTTCTCTGCCATCTCATTATCTAAATAATGAAATTGTATAAGGTTATCTATGTTCATCAGTCTTTGTTAGCATCACACAAATATATATTTAGATCGATTTAACGAATATTTTGAAAATTTTAACGATAAAATTATTAACTAGGTAAAGCAAAAGTTGACGATGTTGAAATATTCAGGCTTAAATAAGTATATCTTCAACACTAAGTAGTTACCTACTTTTAGTTCTAAAAATCTTCTTTTTAATTTATGTAGGTATAGATCGACCACAATCTCATGAAAAATGGGGAAGTTAAATTTTGTAGTAAGCAACACTAGGTTAACTCGGCTGCTCTAGTGATAAACAAAGTAATTACATTCAGAACACCTTACCTAGGATCGTTTCACGAAACGAAAAATCCAGCAACTGGATTTTAAATACAAAAACAAAGTAATCAACATCCAATTACTTTGTTTTTGTGTTGTGCTTGTTGTTTACTTGGTTTTTGCATTTATATTCCGGGTTAGTGAGTGCAGTTAGACTTGCCTTTACACAAGTTTAAGAACTCTATTAAAAATATGCTCATAAAAAAAGCATATTATACAATTGAAGATTATATAAAATATAAATGATAAAAAAGCATAGAGCAATTTCTCAATGACAGGTTGCTTGGAAACAATCTAAGAAAATTTAACTCATGTCTTAAAATGAGTATTTGATTATTGGTGTTCAATTCGATGCTTTGATCATGGGTAGCCTAAGTATGTCACGCTCTCTTTAAACATTTCTGTGGTGGTGTCGTGTGGTGCGGGTTGTTACGTTCCCTCGAATATGGTTGAGCGATGCAATGGCTGGATCATGCGTCATGATCGTGAACGGGTGCCACCGTCGGAAATGGGGCTACTTTTGTCTGCCCTTCTTCACATGTGTAGAATTGTAAGCACCATTCCGAACCTGTGGTAGATTCATTTGTCGATTCGTAAGCGCTTGTGAAAGTTTATCTGAATAAAATTGAAGATTACTTATATAAATGATAAAAAGGCGTGGATTTGACTCGTTCCAGCAATGCGCGAGACGGCAATTCAATCATGTACTTAACATAAAATTGTTATATTGATATTGTAAATTTGGAAAAGAGCAACCGTCGAGTTTCTTGCTGGTTCTTCTCGGTTGGAATGGCATTCCGAACCCGTGGTAGATTCATTTGACTATTCAAAAGTACTTGTAAAAGTTTATTTGAATAAAAAACTTTTCTATTCTATTTCTATTCTATTCTAGTTACTTTGTTTGGGCAATTTAAATTTCAGTAAACGGTTCAAGTTATTTGAAATATTAAACTGTGGTAGTTAAAAAACTACTCGACATAAAACTTTTGTTAATGCAAGAAGTCAATTTCACAAAAAATGTCAGTTGCTTTGTTTATCGCTAGGGCAGCCGTAGTGTTGCTAACCTTGGAATTTCATTTCCCTATTTTTCATGAGATTCTGGACGATCTATACTATTTGCTTCAGTGTCATACTCGAAGCAAACATTAAAAATACGAAAAGCCAGTGCAATTTCACTCGTTAGTATTCAACTGAAAGTTAGCGTTCTGATTGCGAGGTGCATGCAGAATCAGCTTTTATGCTTGAGTCGGGTCCTTTTACTAAATAAATCTTAGAATCTCAAAAAAATGCAAATTTTAATATGCATCACTTCATACAATGTCTGTCTTTGAACCGTGCCGTTCAATACGATAAACCTATACTTAACTTTATTTTTAACCCAGGACGCAAAAACGACGGGGTGTTATAAGTTTGACGTGTCTGTGTGTGTGTGTGTATGTGTGTGTGTGTGTGTCTGTCTGTTCCCCTGTGGCGCTCAAACGGATGGACCGATTTAAATACGGGTTTTTTTTGTTTAAAAGGTGAATTAGTCGAGAGTGTTGTTAGCTATGTTTGATGAAAATCGGTCCAAGATGGCCGCCTCTACAAAATGGCGGATTACATATTTTTTCACAACTCCCTTAACATGGGTATCAAATGAAAGAGCTTGACTAGTAGAATAGCGCTATTGTAAATCCAAGATGGCCGCCGCCACAAAATGGCGAATGTCGGGGTTTTTTTAAAATTATACTTGTAGATTTCTACCATAGGTTGTCGTCAAGCGATATACGTCCACAGCTGGACATAAATCTCCGGTCCGAGACTTTCAAACACCGCGGACTTGTACCACTTCTATCGAGCGACTTACTTTGACTCGGTTTTTGTAGTCAATCCGGTGTCGGACGAAACCGCACGGCAAGTGTGCACCTACCCTTATACTGTTATAGAGCTTTGTTTAAAACTCTACAAAGAGATTTATATACAAAGGGTACGTCAAGAACATGCACCTACCCTCTATTGTCTCAAAGCTCATTTCATTCTGCACGGAGCCCTTGCAATCAGTATAACAAGGGGCTACACAGAAATACTAACTAATATTATAAATGCAAAAGTGAGTTTGTGTGTTTGAACGCGCTAATCTCTAGAAATACCAGTAGGATTTGAAATAATTATATACATATCCTGGAAAATGTGTTCCTGTGGGACTTAAATAAATATAGACTCCAAAAAACGTAATAGATGGCGCTGATTGTTCTTAGGTACATCACGCTCACATAACACATTATTGCAATAGTTTGATGTCGTTTCATGCATTTGTATGCGTTTGCATGAATTTCCTATCGTTCTCTTTGCTAAGTTTCTCTTAAGATTCTGTTTTTATGTGTACAAACTTACCGCGGATAACACCGCGGGGCGCAGCTAGTTCAATAATAAATGTCTAGCTTCATTTGCACGCGGCGAAGCTGTTCAATTTCCATATCGATTGTCGATACCGTGCAATTTTGTGGCAGTAGTAATGTTTTATGAGACATCCTTTGTGTTGTTACCGAGTGCAGATGGATTTTATTGATTTCAATCCGTGACTTGCATTCGACTGAGGGTCAGTTGACACATTAGGTGGTGGAGGTTAGGTCACGGTTAAAGTTAAATTACACAAACCAAAAAATCCACTATGGGTTGCACAAGTTTGGATTCTTTTTTTTTTACAAAATTAACTAAGTAATAATGGAGTTTCAAATACTGACTTACGCAATCCTCTTTGCAATTTATTTAGAGGTTAACCGTCCCCTTACTTTAAACGTCTGACATGCTCTAAATCAAGTGTTCTGCACTCTGCATTAATTCGGTAATTTTTCTTGACCAAAGGCGCAAGTCAATATTATGAATTTGACGCAAAAACGACGAGGTGTTATAATTGACGTGTCTGTGCGTGTGTGTGTGTGTGTCTCTGTCTGTCTGTTCCACCGTAGCGCTATGAACCGATTTGAATGCGGTTTTTTTGTTTGAAAGGTGAATTAGTCGGGAGTGTTCTTAGCTATGTTTGATCCGAGATGGCCGCCGCGGCGGTCATCTTGGATTTGCATAGTGCTATTCTACTAGTGAAGCCCTTTCTTTTGATATCCATATTTTATCACAACTACTTCAATATGGATATCAAATGAAAGGGCTTGACTAGTAGAATAGCATATAGTAGTAGATGGCCGCTACCACAAAATGGAGAATGTAGAGGGTTTATTAAATTTTTAATTTATACTTGTGGTTCATTTACTTGTCTTTAATCATTTTGAAAATAAGGCCAGATCCACATGTGAATAAATTTTGAAACTCCCAGGTGCCAGTCTCCGCGCGGCAGGCAAGTCGTGGCGAGCTGAACATAAGGCGGCGCGCACACTGGGAATCATCGTCGGTGCATTCTTGTTGTGTTGGCTACCGTTTTTTCTTTGGTAAATAATAATCTCAATTTTTACTTTTTGTCTTCACCGTGATCTCTACAATTTTCCGTTGAATGATCAACTACAAAGTCTCACTTAAATTTTCATAAAGATACTCGCGTAGTTTGTCCGTTTGCAACTATTTGCCATGATGAGCGTCAAAGATTTGATGGGTGCTCAGTATGCATTCTCGCATGCTTGCAGGGTGCACGCATGCGAGCATGCATGCTCGTGGGAAATGTCAATCAATTATTGTTCGACGTCAATCTTCGTCCATCTAAAAAAGAGTCACTTTCCTTAACTCACTTACCTACTTTTTATGTTTTTTTATATAAAAAAAATCTTATTCTGTAGTTGTAATAGTGTACCCTTAGCTACAAAAGTAGCTAGCTATTTTTTTTACAGTAAAATTCAGGGACTTCATGTCCCTGAATTTATTAAAAAAATACCCTTAATTTAATTTAAAAAAATTATAACATCAATAGCGCAACGGTCGTCGGGCGTGGATCGAAAACCGAAAGGTCGCCGGTTCAAACTCCACACGTTACACTATTGTCATACCCACTCCTAACACTAGCTTTTACTTATTTGGTGGGAAAAGGGGAATATTATTCATGTTCATCATGCTACTTACATCATCAATTCATGTCTATCATGGTACATTTAATACTGGTATAAAAATTGGATTTTTTGTCACAAATCTCATATCCACAGGTACGTAACAACGAACGTGTGCGGCGAGCCGTGCGAGACGCCGGACGTAGTGGTCGGCGTGCTGTTCTGGATCGGCTACTTCAACTCGGCCCTGAATCCGCTCATCTACGCGTATTTCAACCGCGACTTTCGGGACGCGTTCAAAAACACGCTCATGTGCGCTCTGCCTTGCTGCTTCAGCTGTTGGAAGGACACGGGCGCGACGTCTTTTGTGTGATAAAACTGTATTTAAGTCCTCAATAATGTATATAATGAATAATTGTATAGGTTGGTTTACTTTGGGTAAGTGAGGACTCTAAATGTTACTTAATACAGAACTAGCTGATGCCCGTAACTTCGTCCGCGTGCATTTAGATTTTTAAAAATCTGTATGATTTTCCGGGATAAAAAGGATCCTATCTCCTTCTTCAAGTTTTAGTCTACCTTTATACCTAATTTCGTCAAGAGCGGTGCAGCGGTTTAGGCGTGAAAGCCTAAGGAACAAACAAACTCAATTTCACATTTATAATATTAGTTAGGATTGTATAGGAAGGTACTTATATTTTGTGTAAGTGAGGACTTTAAATTTTGTTAAATATTACCTACTTAATTTTAATTATTGTTAAGCTTGAAACAAATATGTTCTAAAAGCCAAAGCCATTATTGTATATACGTAATGTCTATAAAAAATTATCGAACTTTTTGGTTAAAAAAAAAAGTTTGTAAGAATTCTTACGTTATAAATTATTTATGAATAATTTAAGGGTGTCTCTTTACATATACAAAACTTTGTAACAAAATGATAGCTTTTTAATATAGATCCTTTCAGTGAATGGAGGGGGTGATAGATCAGCTAGTATATCAGTCAATAATTCAGGACAAGACTTTTTTGTATGTAGGTACCTATAGATTGAAACAACAAATAATATAAGGGGCATTTAATATAATTATATGGCGTTTAAAAAAGTGATGCTAACAAAAAGTTCAAGCGGACAAAGTCGCTGGCATCTGCTAGTATAGGTAATAAAGAACTACGGATATTTAAATAAAAACACATCTACCACAACGAATTTTATTCGCATTTCAAAGTTTATAAATATTTTGTTTTTATAATATATTTGAAAAGTTATTATTTATCTTTTTATTATTGAAAAATAGCTTTTTTTATAAAGTAGATACCTCAAAAAATAATAATAACTGTAATATATTTATTATAATAATTTAATAAATTGTAACAGCATAAGAATCAAAGCAATAATTATGTTATTAGACGAAGAATCTTGTAGAATTTGTAGTTTAGTCATAAAAATGTACATACAAAGCTTATTTTAAGTTATGACATACCAATTAATATAATGTATAATTTAAAAGAGATATGTATATTATGTAGGTACTTATTTAAACTAATCGCATATCTTAAAGCTAGTACTGTATATTTATATATTTTCTTAGTGAGAGGAAAAGTTTAATGCGAAGTTAAAACGATACGAATATTTTATATGTTGATATAAGTAAATTTGTCTCAGTTTAATTCGAATGCAAAATTTGAGCAAAGTCAAAATACACTCTATAGATCCTGCCCTCAGCCTTACTGACTTTTCAATTTGAAATACTTTACACTAGAAAATTACACAAAATTTATATGAAAACTTCATAGTTATGACGACGTTTGATCATAATTATTGTAAAAAATGTAACCGACTTCAAAAAACGGAGGAGGTTCTCAACTCGTCCGAATCTTTTTTATGTATTTTCCCCGATAACTCAATGACGCCTGAATCTATTGTATTATATTGTGTGTGCTCCATCGTAGCGCCTAAACTACTGGGCCGATTTTGATAAATGAGGTGTCGTTCGCCGTTATGGTACGGGTAGCATAGGCCACATTTTATATACAAAAAAAATTTGAAGTGACCTTCACGCGGCTAAACTAGAATATCAAGTTAGTTTTGGATAGACATAACAGATGGCACCACTAGCTAATTGCGCCGCACTTTCTTCAGTTCGAATTCTCATTAGTACGCAGTTGAATACACGTTTTTCTGCACGCTAAATTAGTACCTAGTCGGATTTCAGTTCAAGAACTTTATCTCTTGTTCCTAAAATATAACTAGTTTGTACAATATCGGGTGTAAGGGGAACGCTCTCGGAAACGAAGACATGTGATAGTAATAATGATTACTAATAAGATACTATAAAAAACCTGAAAAAAATAATTCATTTTTACAAACAAAAAAAAATGCACTTTTTGTGCAATACTAGTTTTGGGGGGTTAAACAGAACTGTAATTGCAAAAATTTGCTGTGTTTCTTTAAAAGTTTGTTACGTAATTCTTGGGTAATTCAAATAAAATCAGCTGACGCTGGAGGTCAACGAACTTTATTTGACCTATTTACGTATCGTTAGGTACCTACAAAACCGCGCGCGCGCCAACGCCGATACCTACCCTATAAGATTGTGTTTAGGTAGTATAATAATAGGGCTAAGTCCTCGGAAGCGGTCTCCTTATACCCTGTATTTAATTAACATGAATGTTTAGCTTGCTGGTATAAGCACTTTTTGCAATTCACTCAGTCCTCGAGTCCCATCGGACCCGGTATAAGCACTCCAAGAGAGTCGTATTTCATTTCGAATGCGGGCTTCGGCACATTCGCAATCGATTCGGGTCTGATATAGTTTTCTTGGTATGGAATGAGGCCGATTTAACAATTTCGTATTTTTTCGAGTTTTTTAGTGTATTCTGTATAGAAAATTTCTATATAAAAAACCCGGAAAATATTCTGTATAAAAAAACCCGGTAACCCGGCACCCGGAAAAACCTCTAAAACAGCAGCCATATCAAATTCTCCAAAAATACGTCGACCATCTGGGATTTAATGAAATAAAACCGGCTAAGTGTGAGTTGGATTCCCGCAGGAAGGGTTGACACAGACAGACAGACTGACAGACAGTGGAGTCTTAGTTGTAGGGTCCCGTTTTACCCTTTGGGTACGGAACCCTATCGTAATCAGCGCTCCGATAAACCTCGGCAATGACACCCGTATCAATTTCTCAAACAAACGCTAGGCTTTCCTGAATAAAAAGATCTTTTTGTAATTATAGCTTTTTACCCGACTACGACTAAGCAAAAATTTATAATTTTGACCGGCATTTTAATAAATAAACACCTACTGCATGTTGTTGTCCTAATTCCGAAGTCCGTATGAAATCAATGTAATGTTTATACTTAAATAAATGGCCTGAAAACATTTTGAGTATCCCCTATAGGCCATTAGCGTAATCAGTGGTCACGGAGAAATACCACTTCAGGATCATGGGCTACTGAATTTTGGATGTAGGATGTCGTCTCGTGAAATATTTTCTTTGATCGCCGCCCGCGCTCAAGGGATTAGACAACACGCCAAATGAATATCAATAAAGTTTCCTAATCTTGTAATAGGCATGATTTATAGAGCAGTAGTATAGCACTACCAAATACTACGTATCGAGAAACTGTAATATGTAATGTAAAATGAACCCAAATGTACTTATTTTAAAGTCGTAATTCAATACTTCGAATATTTATTTTACAACATTTCTGCTTGGGGCGCTGGCTGGTTTTTGCTGAATGAAGTGGCGAACTCAAACCTTAAAATAAGCCCTTTTAGGTCCATTTTACCCTGAACTCATCGTACTCGTGAAGTGTTTCGATCAGTAGTATTTAGTAAAGTTTTCAAGCTATGCAAAGTAAGACTTTGCTACTAATGTCACCCAATAATAATTTTCTGTATTAGAAAATGCGTTATTTGCGCCTTTTGAAATATTATAAAATATTATTAAGTATATATATCACAAAATTAAATCATAACTGAGAAAGTTTCAACTAATTAAAAGAATACTAATAGTATCTACTAGTATAATATAGTAGATTATAATATTTCAATACTACTATTCTATGTATTTAGTAAAAATGAACTTAGAATACGTGTTGTGATAATAGCTGAGTAAAAATATTGTTAAGTAGTCTATTCAGTTTAATTTTTCACTAATATAATAAAAGTATATTTTATAAAAAGTAATTTTTATTTTAGTTGGTCTTATGAATGATTTACTCGTATTTATTGTAAGTAGAAAATATCGGTATTTTCTTAGGAACTAGTTAAAATAAAAAATAAGGACTATTTATTTATTTATTTTTATTTGCAAAAGGGGAAAACAAATACGTAATTATTAAGCGTTGATCAAACGTTTTAAGTTACATATTATGGAATTAATATTGAATATAATATATTATTAGAATATATTTTAATTGGCTGTAATAAATTAATAATTACTTCAATGTACATAGTTCAATGGTAAAGGATGATGTAATAAACATTATTTCGTATAAGTACTTAAATATTTATAAAATTAGAATATTACAATATGTTAATTACATGATAAAACACTTAATATTGTTTCAATAAAAGTAGCGTTCGTTATTTGTTCTTTCTTTTAACCTCTTTTGTATAGGTATAATTTTATAATAAAGTAATAGTCAATCAAGACTTGAAAATAATATTTAAATTTAAAAAATAATGGCTTGAAATAGTGGCACTATATTTAACACTTCATATACATCGCTCTTACTACCTATTGTAATAAATAAACTTTCGAACTTAGAGTTTCGAAAAATATAGAAAAAAACTATACAATTTTGAGGTGCAACAATTTATAAACAAAAAAAAAACATATAAATCTTAAAAAGCACTGTGCACATGGAAATGATTCCTAGCCTAAAAACCATATTATAAATAAAACCAGAAGCTAGACTTTGAAATGCGTAGAAGCTGCGTAGCGCAACCGCTACGCGCCACGCGATGTGATGATTGCGCTATTCAATTCAATTCAATTCAATTCCTTATTTCCTCGCTCACCTCAAAAGCTTTTCATACATTTCTATACAAACCAGTGCGCGCGCATTCAACCATACATCCATTGGAAAAAAAATTGTATAAATCTATAATAATATTTCATAATATACCGGGAGATAGTGACAGAAAATTCCAAGACATTTGTTACAACTAGTGTGGCTACCCTTCAGGGGTCGCATCGCATAATTAATGGAACGAAAATAAATAATAGTCATAGCGCTGGTCGACGACGACGGGGCGTTATCACAGGACGATTATACTTAAATAATTATGTAGATAACTGGGGCTCCCAAATGATTTGTTACACAAAGATTCTTGTATTTTATAGTAGTCGAAAAAAACTCGGGGCTAGCGAAATAACATAAATACTTATCTGTTGAGGCGTATACTCCGGCATACCAATTTAGTACACATATTATTTTTTAAATATGTGTTACAGGCAATTTTTTTGAACTTATCATACCTACTATCGGTAAGTAGAATAATATTTGTGAATTGTTTGGAATTTGTTTGCAGTCCGACTATCTGAAAATTAGATCCATTAAAAAATTATTATCCATCCTGTGATAACACCCCAACAACCAGTACTATAATTATCGTTTTTATTTTATTCATTACGTAATTCGACCTCTGGAAGGGTGTCAAGGGTTGCCATACTTGTGACAAATGATTGGGAATTTTCTGTCAATGTCTCTTGGTCTATAGACATTAATATTATTTTTAGGAAAACTAATATTATAAAGGCAAAAGTTTGTGTGTGTGTGTGTGTATGTGTGTTTATTTGTTACTCTTTAACGCCGCAACTACAAAACCAATTTGGCTGAAGTTTTTAATGGGGATAGATTATGCCCTGACTTAACACATAGGCTACTCTTTATCCTGGAAAAATCCACAGTACCCACGGGATTTTGAATAAACCGCAATCTATACCTACAGCTACAGGTAGATTACTATAGCAAACTTCTTTGAAAGTAGATATAAAGGTTGGAACAGAGACCGGGAACGAGAATCGGAAATTCATATTTCCCTCGGGATGTGTGAAAAACCGAAAACGCGAACGAAGCCGTGGGCAAAAGCTATCATAAAACCCAGCCTATCTTATACCAATTTACTATTTTGTGTCAAGAATAACACAAATTGAGTGTAACAAAATATATCCTCTCATATTAAAAGAATTGTTACAAGGCAAACATCGTCTCGAGGACTGTCAACGGCTCTTGGCTTTATTCTCCTTAATGAGTAGGGTGGGACTGAGCTTAGAACAGTGAAGAGCGTTGTTTCTTACTCGTAAGCTAGACGGAGAATTGAATGAATAGACATAAATAAAAATGTTCTCAGGATCCACGCATACTGCAATTAATTTTTTTTTAACTTCAACATAAATAAAACCGGTCAAGTGCGAGTCAGACTCGCGCACCGAGGGTTCCGTACTCCAGAAGTATAAATACAATCTGTTTTTCATTAGTTTGTCTTAAAAGGTAAGGTGCTAATTAAGCTAGGCCTCTGAGTTGTATGAGCGCTCATACAACTCAGAGGTCTATCTTAATTGGCTCAACTATGTATGTATGGGAACACCCTTTAATTTCCAACTTTTTTTAGTTTTTTGAATTTTTCCTTTATTTGTGCTGTAAGGCCTGGCTTTTTGCCAAATTTCGTAATTCGAGGTCATTATTGCCATTATCGTATTGCCATTTAGGTTTTTGACCCAAAACCTATAGGGTACTTCCGGTTGACCTAGATTTGTCAATTTTGGTCAAAAGCAAGGTCTTACAGATCAAATAAAGGAAAAATTCCGAAAAATAAAAAAAGTTTGAAATTAAGGTAAATTTTGGTATTTACAACTTTTCGTGAAAATCTAAATTTGCCCATATCTTTTTATTGTGTAAACTCAGGACCTTAATTTTTATACACCTAATAGGGACTATAGACCTTAGTATCTGGTATAAATTTCAACTTGCTAGGTCTACCCGTTCCTGAGAAAATCGGTGGTGACACACGGACGGACAGACGGACAAGAAAGTGATCTTATAAGGGTTCCTTTTTTTTACCTTTTGAGGTACGGAACCCTAAAAATAAATATAAAACAGACTTATGAGCACGACGAGATACCACTAAAGAGGTAAAATTATTTATAACGGGTGTAAATGGACCGCTTTCGGAAACGAAGACGAAGACGAAGGTAGTGATGATTATTGTTGACAAGATACCACAAAAAAATAACGGGAAAAAAAATTAAACTATTTCCTTTACTTTTCGTAAGTTCGCAATGTAACGCAATCAACTGACGCCTAACTACCTAAAGTTGTCGCCGCGCGCCTGCCGCTCGCTAGGTCAATACCCCGAGTTTTGCATACATCGCCGGTTTGAGAAATATTAAATACTGAACCACTAATATCTACTAACTACAAGTAGTTATATGACAAATAGTTAATGGTATTGGATTGTATTTAAGTAGTATATTAACAGCGCTAAATTTTCGAAAGCGGTCTCCTTATACCCTGTATATCAGGGAACGAAAGAAAGGTTGATTTGAAATAATTGGGTTGTATTCCAAATTCCAAATTAACTCCGTCTGTACTGAAAATGGTGGCGAAAAATCTTGCGATTGCTTTATTATGTACAAACAAATAAATATTGCCAAAGTTAAATGCGTATTTTAACCGTTAACAGCCCTTGTCAGCGCTTAATTAAAATTAAATATTAAAAATAATCTAATAATGCAATCTAAGTAGAACATGCTATTTAGATCATCATAATTCTAGGTGCAAGGCAAATTGTGGGAGTAACAGAGCGACGTGACGCGTCTTTTTTAAAATGTTGCATTTTAAAATAAACCTTGCCTCCGATACATAATGTAAATATTATGTCTATACATTTAAATAAAAAAACCATACGCGCATTCGCGCCCCATTTTCATTTGCTTCAATACTTGGAGAAGTTTTGTTAACTATGTAGTAATATTATAGAAAAGACGACGACGAAGCGTTTCGACTATGCCACAATGTATCTTGAGCCTAATGTCGTGCAAAACTTTCTTACCTTCTATTATTATTACTCTTCTAGATATAAAAATTATGTAACTAAATGTAGTTTTAAATATAATTATTTGTAAAAAAAATTAAATTGTAAATGATGTAAAAATGGAAAATAAAAGCAATAATTCTACCGCATTAAGCTTGATATCTGTTAGATATATAAATAATTATATCATAATATAAATAGTTACTATAGAAATATTGTTTTTATCTTTGAATGTTGCAATATTGAATGTCGTACTGTTGTAGATACATACCTACCTACTGTGTAAAATGTTATAATAATAAATGGTTAAAACGTGAAAAGTTTTATTTTAGACATTTTTTCCCTCAAAGAAACTACAAAACAGAGCCGGCAACTCGACGACTTCTCAGCTTTTTGGAATAAGTAGATCGTTTCAAAACTATACTACAAAGGCTTGAACAGTGTAAACATCATCATTACAGAAGCAGCATAAGGTTTAATATTAAAACTAAATCAAACTATTATTAAAATATCTTTATTTATCACCCGCACAAACTTAATTAATATCGAATCACAGATTAGTTTAACTGAGATCTCTTTTCAAAATCTATTTTATACTAATTAATTCAATTACACTCAGCCAAGTCCAAAATGGCAGCACTTTATTCGATTAGGGTGTGATTGCGATCGCAACCCTCAATCAAATATCACGACCTAGATGCTGAAGCATCTAATAGTCGGTTGAGTCTCTGGAGGAGACTGAATTCATTGCTTCGAAATGCCCGTATTTATCTTACTAATCTTACTAATATTATAAATGTGAAAGTGTGGATGGATGTTTGTTACTCAATCACGCCGCAACTACTGATTGCGCTGATTTGGCTGAAATTTTGAATGGAGGTAGATTATGCCCTGACTTAAAACATTTTTTCCTGAAAAAATGCAGAGTTCCCACGGGATTTTGAAAACCCGAAATCTATAGCTACAGCTATAGGTAGATCACTATAGCGAACTTCCTTGATAGTAGGTATAAAGGTTGGAAAAGGGAGCGGGAACGGAACCGGAAATCCACGATTCCCTCGGGATTTGTGCAAAACCGAAATTCACGCGGGCGAAGCCGCGGGCATTCTCTAGTATACCAATAATTCAAGATGGCGGTTCGGCGCCACTGAATGAATCAAATGTCAGTTCATTCTAACCTAAGTATTTGCATTATGAAATTAATAATCTGTAAACCATTTCTAAAAATTCTAATTGATTTTCAACAATAATCTGACAACAGACTCAACGCATGAACGCAGCGACGCGGTTAGTTGAATCCAAATATTTTTTTAATACACTCAATAATATATTTATTACTAGCTTTTGCCCGCGGCTTCGCCCGCGTGAATTTCGGTTTTTCACAAATCCTAAGGGATAAGTAGATTTCTGGTCCACCCGCCCCCCGCCGCGCGGCGGCGTACCGCGGTACCGCGTACGGCGGGCGCAGGGAGTTCCATGCAGCGCGAGCGTGCGTCGGCCGCCGCGAGCAGCGAAAATACCTATCAGGGCGTTTTTTACCGATTTCAACACAACTCCTTTTTTGAAAGTCGGTTAAAAAGTAGCCTATGTTACTCCTTGGTTAATCCTCTACTTGTCTGTGAAAGTCCCGTCAAAATCGGTTCAGGCGTTTCGAAGATTAGCCCGTTCAAACAGACAGACAGACAGACAAAAATTTTAAAAACGTGTGATTCGGTTATGGTATCGTCCAAATAACCATATGAGCTTAATATGTGGTAGTTATTTCGAAATTACAGACAGACACTTCAATTTTATTTATTAGTATAGAAGTAACTTACATGTGTATAATTATATTAAATTTAAAATTTAATTAACTATCTAAATATACAATGAACTTAAAACTAAAAACCTTAAAAAATATAATAGGTATAATAACTAAAAGCTAGTCGAAAAGACCACCCCTGGTGGCTCCTGGCTCAAAGGTACCCATCAGACTGGCCGCATTTCCACGCTGGATGGCGATGGATAGCCTTTGGACCAGGAAGCCACCAGAGCGTGGGTTACAGCCTCTCTCCCTAAGTCGACGGCCGATATCTTTTAAGAAGGCCTTTGCCTCTACACCCCAACAACCCATCGTCTCCACCGCCAAAGGGATGAATATATCGATACCAGAAATTGCAATTGTCGTAAAGGACAGTCGAGTCCATGTCCTTTACGACAATTGAAATTTCTGGTATCGATATATATGAGTGGGGCGTACTTGCCACGCTTCGCAGTGGCAGCAAACTCGGCCGCGGCACCAGCTGCCCTCGTCGTGCGGCCAACATGGCAAGCATTTTCCATTTTGCCATGGGACAAGCGTCAAGCCATCCGGGCGTTTGCCATCTGTGCGGCTCAAACCTGCCGGCTCGAGCATATTTTTTTTATTGGCTTACGCTTGACGACAATCATGCCTGAAAAGCCATGATGAGGTCTAAGTTGGAACGCGCTTGCCTAGAAAATGCCTATTCACTCTTGCCTTGAAGGTACTCAAGTCGTACGAGGAGGGAAACACGGAAGCCGGAAGGTCGTTCCACACCCTAGCGGTTTGTATCAGAAAGGTAGACCGAAAGCGCTTCGAGCGAGCTGATAAGTAAATGAATATAAATAAATGATGTATGATGTGTACCTACCTATATATAAATAACTGCCTCATTGATCTAGTGGTTAGCGTATTTGACTACAAATCACGAGGTCCCGGGTTCGATTCCCGGGTTGCGCAAATACTTGTTAGGTATTGGGGTTTTCTGTCAAAAAATTCTGCTCGGAGTTGGTAGTTGGCGGTGCTTCGGAGAGCACGTTGAGCACGTCGGTCCCGGTTATTATCACTATCATGTGACAATAGACGTTAAAGCCCGCCAACCCGCATTGGAGCAGCGTGGCGGGTCTAAGCTCTAAATCCCTCTGTCCTATGAGGGAGGAGGCCTGTGCCAGCAGCGGGACGTTAAAAGCCTGCAGTGGTGGGTAGTCGCGAGCCAGGCGGATTCGGGGTAGAATCCTACCACAAAGCGGTGATACCATCCAGATTACGTTGTGTGGTATCAGGCACAACGACCCGTAGAGGGGACTGAGAGCGTCAGGGCCTCGTTAGCATATTGGCAGGGTGCACCGCGCGCAGGTGAGGTTGACTTTGGCCACATAGGTGGAATTTGGGCCACTTACACCCCATACATACACACGTACATACACGTCTACGCTACAGTCGCGATTTGCGTCTGTAAAGTCCTTATCAACGAATTTGTATCATGTTAAAAGCGATTGTTATTCAGTGAACGTATCGCTAAATGTATACAATCCGTTGTCCTCTGTCCCAACTCAATCGGTCCGATTCGGGGATCAAACGTTGTCTCGTTCGCTTATCTATTTGTAATCCTTCGGCCGTGAACGATTGCAGCATATTTAAATCTGAAGTATAGGTTGCTCTGTTGTTTAATTGATTTGTAATAGATATCAAATTTCGTAAGATTACTATCAAGCGAACCAGAGTTATGAGGGGGGTCAAAACAGCTTGAAATGGTTCGTGTAAATAGACACACTGGCATGCTTTACTTGCCGGCCGCGCTGCCGCGCGTCTAGATTTATGGTAGTAAGTAGATAAGTAGCTTAAATTATACTGTTTATTCTTTTTAACCCCCGACGCAAAAACGACGGGGTGTTATAAGTTTGACGTGTCTGTGTGTGTGTTTGTGTATGTGTGTGGGTGTATGTGTCCGTCTGTTCCCCCGTAGCACTCAAACGGGTGAACCGATTTGAATTGACAGCCGCCACAAAATGGCGGATTTCATATTTTTTCACAACTTCCTCAATATGGGTATCAAATGAAAGAGCTTGACTAGTAGAATAGCACTATGTAAATTCAAGATGGCCGTCACCACAAAATGGCGAATGTCGGGGGTTTTTAAATTTTAAATTTATACTTGTATTATAAAAGCTATATCTACACATATAATAAAATCGTAGACTTGCCGTATCTGTACATTGAAGGTTTTTGCAAAATAATAACTGGGGGATGTTAGGCATAAGTAATAGAACGTAAAAAAGCTATTTTTGAAATTTTTGTCTGTTTGTCTGTTTGTCTGTTTGTCTGTTTGTCTTTTTGTCTGTTTATCTGTTTATCTGTTTGTCTGTTTATCTGTTTGTCTGTTTGTCTGTATGTTTGAGCGCGCATCATGCAAAAATTACTGAAAGGATTGAAACGAAACTTGGTACAATTTAAGTTCATACTACGAAGTAACATATAGGATACTTTTTATCCCGAAATTCAACACGGTTCCCTAGGGCGAGGGGATGAAAGTCAAAACGTGTAATTAGCTGTAATTCAATAACGCGTGGTCCGATTTCATTCATTCTTTTATTTGTTAGAAAGTAGATAATTTAAAGATTACCGACTAATCTCTAAAAAGCTAGATCGATTTTGATGGGACTTTCACTGGCGGATGTTTACATTTTGATCTACCTAAACATCCGCCAGTGAACTTTTAACAGTTTTTAGCATGATATGAGCTCAAAGGAGTTTAGGAAAAACAAAATGATTCCTACGGGATTTTTAAAAACCAATATATATCCACGCGAACGAAGTCGCGGGTGTCCGCTTGTACTACATATTTCAAATGCAATACCCAAAATGAATAGAATATAGAAATGAATGAATGAATTGAGTATAGAATACCCAAAATTAACATGTACTTAGAACCAGACTAATGACTTTGTTAGTATTTAGTCTTGTCTGAGTTCTCTTAATTAGCTCGTTAGTCATTTGCAGGGTCTAAACTTACAATAATAACGAAGTGGCCGACCGCTGAACTCACACATCGGCCAAGTTGAGTCTACGGGTAATTTGACGACCTCCCTGGCGCAGTGGTGAACGCTGTGATATTATAAGTGGGAGGTCCCGGGGTCGATTCCCGGTAAGGACAATTTGGGAATATTTTTTTTATTCAACTACAAGTTAGCCCTTGACTGCAATCTCACCTGATGGTAAGTGATTGTGATGGTACGGTGTGATCGTCTATGCTTGTGATTTATAACTAGCTATAATAAGAGAATCTTTAAAAAATGTTTGGCAGAATATAGAGACACTTTGATATCTGGGCTGGCATGTTATTACTGGTACATTCCGTTGGGTGAACGTGTGGACCTCTCAATCCATCTACCAGATTTCGCGGATTTAATTATAGAATTTATATGAAAGATTAACCAATTAATTTTATTCGATTACTCGTAGAGAAGAAAACTCTGAAGACAAGATGGCAAGATTATACGTTCTGGTTAGTGTGGAAGATCGGTTGACACACGCATTTGCCGGTTTTGGCCATCTTCTACCCGACCGTCGTCCCTACTAGCACGGGGACATCCCTACGCTGGTATCCAGCCTTTAAACATTGTTATTTGGGGCACAGATTGACCTTCCTTTTGCGCTGCGAAGCGATCAATTGCCTGTTGCGGAAAACAGGTTCTTTTATTGAGCTCGTAGGCTCGCCCCTTACCATGGTATTTAATAATTTATATATGTATTTGTTCAGTTAGGGTCTGAATTGGCCAATTCAGTTTCGGAAGGTCAACTGTATAAGACATGGCGTGTTTAGTTGTGCCGGGACGGCGCTGCCGGGGCGTCACCTGATTTCAACCATGTACCAATTTTCATTAAAACCTGACTTGATAAGTCAAAGGTGTCAAACTTTATATTTCCCAATTAAAAATATCAGTGTCTCACAATTTTGCCGAAAACAAATGCGCCGCTCTCTCCCGTCCCAAGGTCTGGCTATAAAGGACACACAAAGGAAATATGTCCTACCTGGACCTTTTGTTCGCCGGCTGTACCCGTTGCTCGGATGATGCTCGCCTCGTTTGTAATGTAATAATAGAAAGACGTGGTAGCTCGTTTGTCAGAACGATTGTTTCAACCCAGAGGCCGGGGTTCGAACCCGGACAAACACCTTTAGCCATTTGAAGTTGTATGTATCTCAATTAATTGAATATTACTTGTTTTGCCGATGAATGATAACACCACGATATTAATGACAGTACTGCGGTAGTTAATGATCTAATTTACACAGCTTTAGTCCTACCTTTATGATTTTGGCCTATCAAAACAGTATTAGCAAGAGTCAGGTTCCATTAGACTGCATTAGTTCGTTAACATCCTATTCGTTGATTTACTGAGGAAAGCTGTAGCTAACAATGTAGATTGGTGCCATACTGAATACTAGCCTAATTTTGACTTTAATGTAGAATTCGTGATTTAGGTTAGTTATATGAGAGAATTTTAATACTGGAGTATTTCAAGTTATTTCGACACACAGATGTGCTCAACCTTATATTAAACTAAAATTATAGTATGACTGACTGACTCTTAACTTGATTGGGTCTCCACTATTCAAGTTCTAGGAAAGGTATTCTAAATATAATAATGAAAGAAAGTAAAGTATACTCAAATGTCTTTTATTTCACGGTAAGTGTTATTTAATTACTCATACATTTGAGTATTTGAGAAAAAAAAGAAACTGTTTGATTATTTAGACGGAATTTCGAATCTGGTCAGATATTTCGAAATTCTGTCGAGGCTCACTTCCTATGCCATGCTAAGTTCTCGAGAGGAAAAGGAGACCTCAGATAAAAAACCTCTCGCGGCAATGTATTTCTATATGTATAGCTTATGTCTAATACACACATGCTCACAGGAAAACAAGAAACATCATTATTTATAAGCCTACTTTTTACACGTGAATACATGAGGTTAAGGACACACATTAATGCATATTTATATATAATTAAACTAAACCAATTATCGAAAATACAAGAACCTAGCTTCACAACTTTTATTTTAATTTAGACCCCTTTATATATATCGTCTAACTGTATGTCTTGGGATCTGTTCATTTCGTAGCCTGTACAAGGCGATCCCCGTCCCTTACAGTACCGTATACAAAATACGATAATCAGATATAGAATTACAACTCCAACAACAGTTACCGAACCCCATTCTATTATAATATTCTACAATAATCTAAATAATTAGAGTTGTGGAGCTATTTTCGAAGATATAAATAATAATAACAAAATTATAGTAGGTACGTCACCGTATAACTCCCGTCTGCTTACCACACACTTTAATTATATTTAGGTTTAGAATTTAATTACAATTCACAAATATTAAGTCTAAACTTCGTCACTGAAAGCTAGTGCTTGGACTTCGAACTCTGACGAACTGCCCCTTTCTCCACTGGGCATCAGTTTAAAAGCTCTCCTCCATTCCCTCTCATCTTCGTATCTGCAACATTCAAAAAAAAATCCCCCGGGAGAAACTCGTTTTCTGATTTGCTCGACTCTCGCGCAGCCCATTTCTCATTTGCGGATTCAGGTAGGGTGCTATAGGCCCCTCCCCGTGACGTCATCCTGGAAGTCCCGGTTGGCTAATTTGTTTTAACGCCCCCGCCTTTCCCATCTCGTGACTTCGCCTTTGTATATTTTTTTGTTTCACTTACGTAGAATTCCTAAGAATCCCTTGCCTTGCGTGCAGTTTTTTCTCTCCCCACATGTGTTTGCAATTTTACGCAGTCCCTTGCATTTGTGTAAAGGTTTTAAAATACACTTTACGGCTTTTAGCGAGATTTATGGCGGTTTCGAGAAATATGCACTTCGTATAAGCTATTGATTCCCTGTTTTTAAAGATTTCTCTTATCTTTTGTTTTAGTTCTAAGTTCCTTTTAATTTTTTTTTTATTATTCCTGGCTTAAATTTCACACAACTTGTGTAACTTTATTTGAGATTTATGAGGCCCTTTCGTACCCGTTTCTGTTCTAAGAACGAAGTTTCTAATTTTTTATGGAACATAAAATCGTGGGTAAATGTGACCATCTCACACTCCCCCGAAAAAGATTTTTAATACACGTAGTATTTTCTATGTCTACGTCTCTATACTAGTCGTTTCAAAATCTATTTCCTTATTCAAATTCTGTATTCACACGCCACCCCTAAATTTCCCACGTCTAATCTTTTATGTTTCCAAGTATTTGAAATAATCCTACTCGACTCGGTTATCTCTTTGTTTGAATGGCTTAAGCTACCTGTTTTATGACCGTGGCGTCAACATTCCGCGTCTCCTTTAAATATCCTAATATTCCCTATTCTTCTAATTGTTTACATAATAACGAAACAGATGAATGGCATTGTAATTCCCTTTGACCTTATCAGTATGTACGTCAACTAATGTATATACATTGTTGTATGGGACTGCCCCTATTACGTACGGTCCTTCATATAAGCGCATGAATTTCTTCGTCAACTTTTGTCCGCATCTGACTTCGCAAAAGTCTTAAGCTTCACCAAATCTCCTATTTCGAACTGTATTAATTTATGGTTTTTATTATAATGAATTTCCCTACTTTTGGCCGCCTTAGCTATGTTCTGTCGCGCCCGTTGTCGAATCTGTTCTAATGTCTCTCTTTGTGAATTTTGTCCTTCAGCTATTTCAACGTCGAAATCGGTTGATAACTGAGTCCGTTTTCCCCATACTATCTCGTTTGGTGAATACCCCGTCGTAGTATGTACTACCTGATTGTAACAATCCTCTATATCCGATAATAGATCTACCCATGAACGATGCGATTTGTCGCAATACGTCCTGAATAACCTTCCTAACTCTTTGTTAACTCTCTCTGTTGAATTTGGCCGCGGATTTCTAACGGAAGTATGCGTTATTTCGATACCTAGTTGACGGATACCTGTCTCGAAAACCCTTGAAGTAAAGTTCGCACCTCGGTCTGAGCATAATGTCTTAATCATGACCTGCCTATGGAACTTTTTTATACAAATTAATGTAGCTTTCCCACTAGCCTGACGTAGCGGGTATAACCTGATCAATTTACTATAAGCGTCCTGTATCACGAATATGTATTTAAAACCAAACCGCCCCGCTGGTAACGGCCCAAAAATATCGCAAAAGACTCGTTCCCCTATTTCCTTCGCTATTACAGTTTTAATCGGTCCCGTGTGCGTCTCTAAAACATGTTTTGACTTTTGACATGTCTCGCAAGCTCTTACAACCTGACCTATTATACGTGACATGTTCGAAAAATAATACCGGCGCTTCATCAGAGCATAGACCTTGTAACGTCCAAAATGACCTACTTCTTCATGTATGCTAACGATTAAGTCCTTCTGTAATTCCTCGGGGACATATAACTTTAACGTATCCCCTTTCTTGTCTGTTCTATAAAGAATCTCCCCTCTAAGTACATAGTACTTTGATTCTGGCGTACCTGTTGTTTGTATGCGTCTAATTATTTCGATGGCGATCCGGTCGCGTTTTTGATAACTACCTATCTCTCCCCATCGCTCCCGTACTAATCGTCCTAATGATGTTTTGAATAGATTCATCTCAGGCCCCGTTGCCTTGTTAGTCAATACATCGGTGGTTCCCTTTATATGTCGGGACAACACGTCCGCTACAGTGTTTAGTTTACCTTTCACATGCTCAACTGTATAGTTAAATTGCCCTATATAGTGTACCCAACGTATCATTCTAGCGCTCAATAATTTACATGTCTGCAAGAATATCAGACTCTTCACTTCACACTGATCAGTCCTTATAACTAAACGTGCTCCTCTCAAGTACGTTTCGAACTTTGATAAACTGAAGATGATTGCCCACAACTCTTGTTCAGTAACAGTCCACTTACGTTCCGTCTCTGTCAATGCTTTACTACAGAACCCTAGTATTTGTTCCTCACCTACATCATTCAGTTGGTAGACATACCCTGAAATTCCTAGATTACTACTATCCGTTTGTAAATAATAAGTTCCCTTCGGGTCTGGGTGTACGAGGAGTATTGTGTCTATAAATAATTTCTTGACTCTTTCGAAACAATCGTTAATTTCTTGTGTCCATGACCATTTTGTATTTTGTTTTAATAGGTCGCACAATGGCCTAACCTCCTCGCTATATTTCGAGATAAACTTTCTAAAATAATTTATTAACCCCAGAAACCCTCGTAATTGTTTTATAGTTCGAGGTATGGGGAAGTCTAAAATGGCCTCTACCCGTTCAGGATCCATACGCACCCCGCTTGTATTCACTATGTGCCCTAACAATTTTACTTCTACACATAAGAATCGGCACTTCTCCAATCTCCCGGTTAAACCTGCGGTTTCTAAGCTTTCTAATACCCGATCTAAATGTTCTAAATGTAGTCTCATGTCCCCTGTGGTGAATATGACAATGTCATCTAGATAGTTTACGCAGAATTCACGTACTTCTTTTAAAATATAATCCATGGCCCTTGAGAAACCTGCTACCGAAGTCTTTAATCCTTGAGGTAAAACACAGTAAGTATATGTTCTTCCCATGAATGAGAACCCCGTGTATTTCCTAGAATCCTTATGCAAAGGTATTTGAAAATAGGCATTATTCAAATCAATTAAACTGATATAATTTACTCCATGGAAGGATTGTAAAATCTCAGATGTGAGTGGCGGTGACCCTGCGTCGCCTAACATCTTTTTATTTAGTTCGCGTGCGTCTAATAAGAGTCTTATTGACCCATCTCGTTTCTTAGTGAACGTGAGCGGGCTGCAGTATGGAGTAATCTCTTGTCTGATCACGCCTAATTTCTCTAACTCTCTTAATTCGTCCTTAACCTGTTCTCTATATGCTAAAGGTACCGGATAACTGTGCTTTACGAAAGGAGTTTCGTCTACTAGCTCAATAACGTGTTCGTACTTGTTGGTCAAGCCTAACCCTTCAGTAAATACCTTACAATGCTTGTTTAGCATAGGTAATAATAATTCCTTTTGTTCACTACTTAAGTTCGAATTGTCTAATTGAAATTCCTTAACTTTCTCACTATCTGATTCTTTACTTAATACACTCTGCCCTACTGACCTAGAGTTTTGGTTTAATATCAAATTAATAGTGGCTGCATTCGTCTCTCCCCCTAACCTTTCGATTCTGCAATCTGAGTTCAGTCTAACACAAGCTCTAACTCCCATATGTTCGATAGTCAAAGTGTGTTCACCATTACAGTTTACTATCCCTTTCACTCGTTCTAGCCAATCGTATCCTAGTATCAATGACCTAGGTAAACGCCGCATAATTAGTACAGGTGCTTCAACTAAAGTACTACCTAATTGAAACTCTATTAATACCAATCTATTTTTGCTCTCACTCCGAGAACCGAATGCTCCTTGTATCTGAATTGCTGGAATAGCGATTTCTGGCAATGTTCTATTCTCCTTTAGGATAGAATCGTATAATTCCCTAGTTATCCCGCTAATTTGACTCCCTGTATCTATAAGAGCATTTATACTTCTTCCGTACAACCTCACACATACTTCAGGTAACCTAGGTAAGGAATAATCAATACCTACGTCAACTTGTTCATCTAATTCATGAAACATCGTATACACGTTCAAATCTCTCCTCGCACATGTTTCACACGAAATGCCTATCTCGTTGCATTCTACTACATTATCGAACTGATTTTCCAATAAGATTCCTATACTCCTAATTTCCAATTGACAACTAGACTCGTCGCTATTTGTTTTGCCCCTTAATAACCTCTTGAGACCCCTCTCACCGATACCTAGACTCTGTCCCGGTTTCCATCCACTATTAGTTAAGATCCTATAGATAATACCTGCCTTCCCGTATTCGGAGGTCTTTCTGTTCCCCGTACTACACAACATTGACTGATTTGACCTCGTTTATGTGGGGAGACCTAGTTTTTTGAAGGTCCCTCCCCCACATGTTTAGACAAAGTAGGGCCTTCGCCCTCCTTCACAAATGTAATAGCTGGTCTGACCTGTTTAGTTTCGGGTACTGTAGGTCTGTTAAAGTTTGTCCTAGAACTCAACCGACGATAACCCCGACCTCTCGTCGAGTTCCCTCTAGCCCTCCAATTATTTGTTGACATTGTCGCAACAATAGTACGCCTCGACGGATATTCATTGTATCTCCTACCTCTGTAACTTCCGCTACCACTACCTCTCGCAACCGCCCTATGTTTCTCAACTATATTTTGCTCTATATTTCTAAGAAATTTTGCCCCGTTCATGATGTTAACTTCCTCTGTTCTAGTAAACCATAATCGCTGTATATCTATCGTATAATGTCGCATAATAGAATTCACTAAATCTCGCTCGCTAAATGCGATAGTTAGAGACTGCATTGATTCGGCCTGTTCGGCGAAATGCTCAGACATCGTCATTCCGGAATCGCTTGAATATACTGCATTAATCAATCTATATCTTACAGATTCCTGAATCTGCTCGGTCCAATAGTTTCGTCTAAAATCAGCCTCGAAGTCGGCGAACGTGACCCAACCCTTGGAATATAATTCCATGACCTTTCTGGCACTTCCAGAAATGCATCCTAACGATATGTCGATTTCGCGATCTGACCCATTGACTGCCTTTATATATTTCTTTAATCGTTTTAGGAAAGAGATAGGATTAGTGAGTGGTTTCCCGTCGAAATTTGGTTTAGTCACCGATGGTTGTATGACATATAAATTTCGAGTATCGGAAAGCGCTGTACTCGAACTCGCGGTTTCGAGATTAGATTCTTGCCTATCAACCCTCTCACTTTCGTTTATTACCGTCGTCTCGTGCGAAGAGACACTTGCATTTTCGTTCGAACTAGCGTTTGAATTTAGCTGTTGTAATTTTACTTCGAACTCATTAATCTTTTTCAAAATCAACTCTAAAGTCGCATTCCCTAAGGTTGCCGTTTGCTCACCCAATTCTATTGTATTAACGTCGCCCTGACTCGTACCTACTTGTTTCGTTTTACGTCCCTTCCTACCTGGAGCCATTTTTTTTTTTTTTTGTTTTGTATTTGTGCAACTTTCGTAAGACGCCAAGCCGTATTTTAAATAATAGTGTTATACTGATGCAAAACTGCTAACACATGTGGGTATATGAATTCTCTGAGTTAAAAATTATTAAGCTCAAGAAATAAGCAAGGAGTAATATCTCGTTATCTGCAATATCCTCTTTGAAAACCGTATAATTGTACATTTATTAGACATACAGCTTATTTCTTCTCCCCCTATACATAAAGTAAATGTAAATGTACAACATATATATATATATATATATATATTAACATGCACAATGTGTCCCTCAACCTCTTTTTATTTTATTTTTAAATTTTTCCTCTCATATAACTAATCACGGTTCCTACGTTGTGTTTATTTTTTTTTTGTTAATATAAATCTAGTCATATCGTTATTTCGAATATGTACGTAGATTCTGGTCACTCGGCATCAAAATTCTGTGATGGTACGGTGTGATCGTCTATGCTTGTGATTTATAACTAGCTATAATAAGAGAATCTTTAAAAAATGTTTGGCAGAATATAGAGACACTTTGATATCTGGGCTGGCATGTTATTACTGGTACATTCCGTTGGGTGAACGTGTGGACCTCTCAATCCATCTACCAGATTTCGCGGATTTAATTATAGAATTTATATGAAAGATTAACCAATTAATTTTATTCGATTACTCGTAGAGAAGAAAACTCTGAAGACAAGATGGCAAGATTATACGTTCTGGTTAGTGTGGAAGATCGGTTGACACACGCATTTGCCGGTTTTGGCCATCTTCTACCCGACCGTCGTCCCTACTAGCACGGGGACATCCCTACGCTGGTATCCAGCCTTTAAACATTGTTATTTGGGGCACAGATTGACCTTCCTTTTGCGCTGCGAAGCGATCAATTGCCTGTTGCGGAAAACAGGTTCTTTTATTGAGCTCGTAGGCTCGCCCCTTACCATGGTATTTAATAATTTATATATGTATTTGTTCAGTTAGGGTCTGAATTGGCCAATTCAGTTTCGGAAGGTCAACTGTATAAGACATGGCGTGTTTAGTTGTGCCGGGACGGCGCTGCCGGGGCGTCACCTGATTTCAACCATGTACCAATTTTCATTAAAACCTGACTTGATAAGTCAAAGGTGTCAAACTTTATATTTCCCAATTAAAAATATCAGTGTCTCACAATTTTGCCGAAAACAAATGCGCCGCTCTCTCCCGTCCCAAGGTCTGGCTATAAAGGACACACAAAGGAAATATGTCCTACCTGGACCTTTTGTTCGCCGGCTGTACCCGTTGCTCGGATGATGCTCGCCTCGTTTGTAATGTAATAATAGAAAGACGTGGTAGCTCGTTTGTCAGAACGATTGTTTCAACCCAGAGGCCGGGGTTCGAACCCGGACAAACACCTTTAGCCATTTGAAGTTGTATGTATCTCAATTAATTGAATATTACTTGTTTTGCCGATGAATGATAACACCACGATATTAATGACAGTACTGCGGTAGTTAATGATCTAATTTACACAGCTTTAGTCCTACCTTTATGATTTTGGCCTATCAAAACAGTATTAGCAAGAGTCAGGTTCCATTAGACTGCATTAGTTCGTTAACATCCTATTCGTTGATTTACTGAGGAAAGCTGTAGCTAACAATGTAGATTGGTGCCATACTGAATACTAGCCTAATTTTGACTTTAATGTAGAATTCGTGATTTAGGTTAGTTATATGAGAGAATTTTAATACTGGAGTATTTCAAGTTATTTCGACACACAGATGTGCTCAACCTTATATTAAACTAAAATTATAGTATGACTGACTGACTCTTAACTTGATTGGGTCTCCACTATTCAAGTTCTAGGAAAGGTATTCTAAATATAATAATGAAAGAAAGTAAAGTATACTCAAATGTCTTTTATTTCACGGTAAGTGTTATTTAATTACTCATACATTTGAGTATTTGAGAAAAAAAAGAAACTGTTTGATTATTTAGACGGAATTTCGAATCTGGTCAGATATTTCGAAATTCTGTCGAGGCTCACTTCCTATGCCATGCTAAGTTCTCGAGAGGAAAAGGAGACCTCAGATAAAAAACCTCTCGCGGCAATGTATTTCTATATGTATAGCTTATGTCTAATACACACATGCTCACAGGAAAACAAGAAACATCATTATTTATAAGCCTACTTTTTACACGTGAATACATGAGGTTAAGGACACACATTAATGCATATTTATATATAATTAAACTAAACCAATTATCGAAAATACAAGAACCTAGCTTCACAACTTTTATTTTAATTTAGACCCCTTTATATATATCGTCTAACTGTATGTCTTGGGATCTGTTCATTTCGTAGCCTGTACAAGGCGATCCCCGTCCCTTACAGTACCGTATACAAAATACGATAATCAGATATAGAATTACAACTCCAACAACAGTTACCGAACCCCATTCTATTATAATATTCTACAATAATCTAAATAATTAGAGTTGTGGAGCTATTTTCGAAGATATAAATAATAATAACAAAATTATAGTAGGTACGTCACCGTATAACTCCCGTCTGCTTACCACACACTTTAATTATATTTAGGTTTAGAATTTAATTACAATTCACAAATATTAAGTCTAAACTTCGTCACTGAAAGCTAGTGCTTGGACTTCGAACTCTGACGAACTGCCCCTTTCTCCACTGGGCATCAGTTTAAAAGCTCTCCTCCATTCCCTCTCATCTTCGTATCTGCAACATTCAAAAAAAAATCCCCCGGGAGAAACTCGTTTTCTGATTTGCTCGACTCTCGCGCAGCCCATTTCTCATTTGCGGATTCAGGTAGGGTGCTATAGGCCCCTCCCCGTGACGTCATCCTGGAAGTCCCGGTTGGCTAATTTGTTTTAACGCCCCCGCCTTTCCCATCTCGTGACTTCGCCTTTGTATATTTTTTTGTTTCACTTACGTAGAATTCCTAAGAATCCCTTGCCTTGCGTGCAGTTTTTTCTCTCCCCACATGTGTTTGCAATTTTACGCAGTCCCTTGCATTTGTGTAAAGGTTTTAAAATACACTTTACGGCTTTTAGCGAGATTTATGGCGGTTTCGAGAAATATGCACTTCGTATAAGCTATTGATTCCCTGTTTTTAAAGATTTCTCTTATCTTTTGTTTTAGTTCTAAGTTCCTTTTAATTTTTTTTTTATTATTCCTGGCTTAAATTTCACACAACTTGTGTAACTTTATTTGAGATTTATGAGGCCCTTTCGTACCCGTTTCTGTTCTAAGAACGAAGTTTCTAATTTTTTATGGAACATAAAATCGTGGGTAAATGTGACCATCTCATGATGATGCAGTCTAAGATGGAAGCGAGCTAACTTGGAAGAGGTATGTATACCCCTGATCGGTTTCTACACGGCATCGTACCGTAAAGCTAAATCGCTTGGCGGCACGGCTTTACCGGTAGGGTGGTAACCAGCCATGGCTTAAGCCTCCCACCAGACCGGACCAGACACAATTAAGAAATTATAAAATTTCAAATTGCCCCTACCGGGGATCGAACCCGGGACCTCCCACTTATAAGACCACAGCGCTTACCACTGTGCCAGGGAGGTCGTCAAATTTCTAAAAATTGTTTGTGGTCAGCAGCCCTATTCTTAAAACTTAGTTATCAGTAACTTAGTTATAAGTGGAAGCCAACAAATTAGTTCAATATACGCTGCTTCTTAATCTACTATATAAAAATAAGTCGGGTTTTCCTTCCTGACGCTATAACTCCAGAACGCACGAACCGATTTCCACGGTTTTGCATTCGTTGGAAAGGTCTCGGGCTCCGTGAGGTTTATAGCAAAGAAAAACACGCGAACGAAGTCGCGGGGGTCAGCTAGTACTGTGTAAAATGAAATCACTGTTTATATTTCACACAGTAAAGCAGTAAACAGTAAACTTATTCGGTGGATGTCATTTAGTGATGATCACAATATTCGAGAATAGCCCCCTGCTGGGTTATTCTGTAATTTAGTTAGCAACTGAAAATAGTTGCCAACAAATTACTTCGATATACATTGCTGCTTTACTGTGGGAAATATAAAGTGCTTTCATATTTCACACAGTAAAGCAGCAATGTATATCGAACTAATTCTTTGTAAATAATAATATTAAAAATCACGTTCAAAAAACGTTTAAAAAACACGTTCTTTGTAAATAATAATATTAAAAATCCTTTTAAAATGTGGTATCACTTCAAGAAGATTTCTCCGTTTGGTAACAAGAACCAATTAAGCATACCAGAGCACCTAAAAGATCCAGATAAAATAAATAATCACTTCTTGACACTGCCTGGAGGTGCTCCAGTTGCATCTGAGATAATAGATAAATTTTTAGGAAATAGGGTTACAGATTCTGTGTTCTCTTTACAAATGTGTTCCCAAAAGGACGTTCTAAAGATCATTAAGGGTATAGCAACTAATGCAACAGGACATGATAACATATCGATAAGTATGATTAAATTAACACTACCTCGGACTCTACCAATAATTACGTATATCATAAATACATCCATTTCTGAACACATTTTCCCGGACTTATGGAAACTTGCCAAGGTTATACCTTTACCAAAAGCCACTAATATAGAAGACTATAAAGACTTAAGACCAATAAGCATACTTCCAGCTATGTCGAAGATCATTGAAAAAGTGATCTGCAGTCAACTTTCTACATACTTAGAAACCCATAATTTGCTTCCAGCAATGCAGTCAGGTTTTAGAAAAGGTCACGGAACGGCAACGGCATTAACAGCAGTCACGGATGACATACTATCAGCATCAGATAAAGGTGAAGGTACTATTTTAACATTGCTTGACTTTTCCAGGGCATTCGACTGTATCGATGGCGAACTTATGCTGGCTAAATTGCGATATTACGGGGTCGACGTGAACGCTTGTACTTGGTTTAGGTCGTTCCTGAGCAACAGAAAGCAATTTGTCGCTATTGACAGCGATGGCAAGGTGCCACGTTTGTCTAACATAAACACCGTTCCTCGAGGAACTCCACAAGGATCAAGCTTAAGCCCTTTATTATTTATAATTTACACTGCAGATATCATCAAAAATATACACCATTGTAATACACACTTGTACGCTGATGATACTCAAATTTACTACCATTTTAAACCGGAATATACACCAGAAGCGGTAGAACTAATAAACCAGGATTTGGCTTCTATTTCAAAATGGGCAGAAGAAAATAGACTCGTTCTTAACGCACAGAAAACCAAATTTATGGTCCTGGGTAGTAAACATCAGAGAGCAATCATAAAAGCACGAAGTCCTAACATAGCACTGAATAATGAACCCATAGAGTGTGTAGCGGTTGCAAAAAACTTAGGGCTATACATGGACGAAGACTTGAGATTCAATGAACATCTTAAGGTTAAGATAAGAAATGCATTCTACAAGTTAAAAGTTTTATATGGCGTGAGACAATCTTTGACGGAGGGAATTCGACATATACTCGTGGAGTCGCTCATTTTGTCCGCTTTTAACTACTGTGATACTGTATACGGGCCTAGACTACTCAAAAAAACTGAAAACGCCGTACAACGTATACAGAATGCATGCATTAGATTTTGCTATGATGTTCCGAAGAGAGGCTATATAACACCCGTTATAAATAGTCATAAAGTTCTCAATATGAAATCGCGTAGGAACTTACACCTCACAATGATGACATATAGAATAATATCGTACAAGCGACCGCAGTATTTACAAGAGAGGCTTCAATGGCGGAACGACAGAGGTACGACGCGATTGCAACATAAAAAAAAGCTAGCTATACCACCACATAAAAAGGCAGGGTTCAGGGGCAGTTTCCGTTTTGCTGCGGCAAAGATCTGGAATGATCTCCCCCCGCCCCTTCGTGACTGGAATAAGACAAGTAACGAAATTACAGTAAAAAATAAATTTAAAAAAATATATATGGACGCTCAGATAGAGGCAGCTAAATTCATGTACTCCAAATAGTAAAAAAAAAGTAAAAATTTTGTAATAGGTAAACACATACATAGTTATTCTTTATTTTTAACCCAATCTATTCAGAGTTGATATTAATCACTCGTCTCATTATTTACATTTTCTGTTTGGCTAGTCAATTAATTATTGTTTTTTTTTTCTCGTTAATTATTGTATTACAGTATTTTGAATTGGGAACGGATATTAGATACTAGACACTAGATTTACTTTACTCTAGTCTTACTTTAGCTTGTATATATGTATATGTATGTATAATAACCATAAACAATTAATATAATGCAACGGGCGCGCGCCAATTGATTAACTATCAATGTACGGAGCAAACTGAAAATCAGCGCTGGGCATTGTTGCCAATGCTCAGCGACGCTGAGTTTGCAGCCGATTGTTAGTTGCTAGGTATCTAATTTGTAGAATAATATAGGATAGGAAAAAATTCATGTTTGTAAATAACCTAGCAATAAGAAACAATAAAGCTTTTATTTATTTATTATTTATTATTATTAAAATTCGTTGGCAACTATTTTCAGTTGCTAACTAAGTTACAGAATAACCCCCCTGGTCTGGTGGGAGGCTTCAGCCACGGCTAATTACCACCCTAGCGGCAAAGCCGTGCCGTCAAGCGATTTAGCGTTCCAGTACGATGACGCGTAGAAACCAATGGATTTAATCTATTCGCCATACGTCTTTCAGGTTAGCCCGCTTCCATCTTAGACTGCATCGTCACTTACCGATGAGATCACAGTCCAGGGGTAACTTGTAGATGAATAAAAAAAAACTAAAACACTTTGCAAAAGAGGATGAAGGGGTTACATATATTACCGAAGCTATGAGCGTATTTCAAGAATAACATTGGAATATTTTTCTTCGGCTCCATAGAAAACGCCCGCACTGTCCCGGGAGAACTATATCTTATTACTATGTTTCTCTTAGATGGATACGCAAGAAAATTGAATATAAATATGTAAATGTTGTATCTCCACACACACTGTTCGCGGTATTAAGTTTTTCTGTTCCGATCGTATTTTATTAGATTTCTTAGTTTTATAGATTAAACGTTATCTTCTATACTTACCTACATTACAAACTTTCGTCTCGATAATACTTATTAGTGTGATAACATTTTTGGTAGTATGAATTATATATTTATTAAAGGAGTTTGCATTCTATTCCGCGTAAAAACAATGAAAACTTAAATGACTGTAATAATATTATGTCCTTCCGATCGAATTTCGGCCACGGCGACCAATCTCTATTCGTTCACTCTCATAGTCCGATAGGACGCCAATGCGACACGACCGGAGAGAGATCGGGTGCACAACGAACGGTTTTTAACCCCCGACGCAAAAACGACGGGGTGTTATAAGTTTGACGTGTCTGTGTGTGTGTCTGTCTGTTCCCCTGTAGCGCTCAAACTGATGAACCGATTTGAATGCGGTTTTTTTTTTGTTTGAAAGATGAAATAGTCGAGAGTGTTGTTAGCTATGTTTGATGAAAATCGATCCAAGATGGCCGCCGCTGCAAAATGGCGGATTACATTTATTTTTTCACAACTCCCTTAATATGGGTATCAAATGAAAGGGTTTGACTAGTAGAATAGCACTATTGCAAATCCAAGATGGCCGCCGCCACAAAATGGCGAATGTCGGGGGTTGTTTAAATTTTTAATTTATACATGCTCTCATGGACAGAGGGCTGTAACACCGCCAACTTCCCAACTCCGGACTGTAACAGCCCCCGCACACTGGGCCTGGCCTTTTATATGGTACCACCGCACACTGAGCGCTCGGTGCTCGAGTGGCCGCGTCCGAGCCACAAGAAAATGTATAAAAAATATCTTCCGCGACTTGTGACAGCCACTAGTCGTTGCCACTAGTGGCGGAGTGTGTGGGGGCTGTTACTGATAATTTCCTAACAGAAAACGCCAAAAACTTTTCTTTTTTGCCCGACCCGGCACTCGAATCCAGGACTTCATGATGCGCAGCTGAACAAACCAGCCACTGGACTAGGCAAGTAATATTATAGTAGGTATAACCCCCGGCACGTATGTCGAGCGGTGACCTTCAAGTGCACAAGGCGTCGTGCGAGTTAGCGGGACACAATACGATTGGAGAGTCAATCAGCGCTTACGAGGGATCCGCGAGAGCTAATCAGTGCTTACGAACGATCCCCACGCCCTCCCCGCGACCCCCTCACACCCCGAGATACCTTATTTTCGACTTCTGCCCATTGAAGGTCACCGGTTGACTTATTTGCCGTGACTTGTACTAACCCTACCGTAGCGATATCTCAGGAAAGTTGCAAAGTTGCACACAGCGATTATTCGCACGTGCAAGAACTTTGGTTGTACTTTGTTCGGGCAATTCACTATAAACTTTATGTATTAAAGTGTACTTTATGTGTGCACCGGTGTGCTTTGAACTTCATTTGTCTTTTTGTTCGTTGTGCAATTCGTTTCTTCAACAGAAGTTAGAGGAGAAAAAAGTTTTACCTTATTATCTATATATTATGTAAATAAAAATCAATGTTTGTCTGTATGTCCTCTATTCACTCCAAAATATTCATTCGATTATGATGAAACTTTGGGGAATGGTTGGACGTATGCCCGCAAAGATTCCTCACCCAAAAAATCTAAGTATATAAAAATGAATGTTTGTATGTTTGTCCTCTATGCGTTCCCAAACCATACTTGCCAAGAACAGTTAGTAATGAATAAAATGAAATCTGACATGGCGCTGCACTAACATTTCATAAGCGCCAATGGGAGTGGAATTTCGCTACATTTTTGTCCATGGCCTTAACAAGATTAACTTGATACGCTTAAAACTTAATTTGGTCGTATCCCAACTGACCATCTATTTGTAATCTTTAGTCCGTGAACCGATTCCGGCTAATACAGAATCTAGGTCCGTGAAATTTAATAGTCCTGAACAAACCAAACATCAGATAATATCGTCACACTAAATTATTCTTTAACGCTGATAAAAATTAGGTTCAAATTACTTTATCATTAAAACCTTTTAAGACTTTTGGGTATTTCATAGGCTCAAATAGGCTGGTCGTTTTCCTCTTCGAAAATAGTCAAGTCTATTTGTAATGTATATTATTTGTTGGAGAATCACTACGTTGAAGATTATATAAATGATAAAAAAGCATGGATTTAATTTATTCGCTTTATACGCTATTATAACTTGAGGAGTATTCGATTATATTGGTGTTCAATTCGATGCTTTAATCATGGGTAGCCTAAGTATGTCACGCTCTCTTTAAACATTTCTTAGGTGGTGTCGTGTGGTGCGGGTTGTTACGTTCCCTCAAATATGGTTGAGCGAAGCAATGGCTGGATCATGCGTCATGCTCGTGAACGGGTGCCGCCGTCGGAAATGGGTCTACTTTTGTTTGCCCTTTTTAACGTGTAGAATTGTAAGCACCATTCCGAACCAGTGGTAGATTCATTTGTCGATTCAAAAGCACTTGTAAAAGTTTATCTGAATAAAAAATATGTCTTAGACTTGCCTTTACACAAGTTTAAGAACTCTATTAAAAGTATGCTCATAAAAAAAGCTTATTAAACAATTGAAGATTATATAAACGATAAAAAAGCTTGGATTTAACTCGTTCCAGCAACGCGCGAGACGGCATTTCAATCATGTACATTAATAATAATAATTGTTATAATGTTATTTTTAAAAAAGAGCAACAGCCGAGTTTCTTGCAGGTTCTTCTCGGCTGGAACTGCATTCCGAACCTGTGGTAGATTCAATTGACGATTCAAAAGTACTTGTAAAAGTTTATTTGAATAAAAAACTTTTCTATTCTATTCTATTCTATAATAAATAAATAATACCTATATGGCTTATAGCTTTAAAATGAAGGATTTATTAATTTTTATTATTTTAAATCACAACAACAACAAAAAGTACAAGATTCTACATAATAAAGTGAAAAAACGCAAAGGAAACCACTTCCTTCCGTAAAAACAATTTAAAAACAAACAATAAAGCATGCAATAATTAAATAATTTATGGCAGGTAGTTATAAAGTAATTTTGTAGCATAATAACCGTAGAATTTTAGAATGTTCTTCTAATGATTCTTGAGTGAGTTAATTCTACTCAATATATTATTATTACCACCACCACCGAGCGTAGGTACCACTACAGCCTTTTTACGTCCCACTGCTGGGTAAAGGTCTCCTGTCTCATAGGAGAGAGGGATTTAGAGCTTAGACCCGCCACGCTGCCCCAATGCGGATTGGCGGGCTTTAACGACTATTGTCACATGATAGTGATAATAACCGGAACCGACTGCTTAACGTGCTCTCCGAGGCACGGGGATGAAACACCGCCAACTACCAACTCCAGGCTGGTACAGAGAATATCGTTGGTCGTTCAACAAACGTCCACTGTTGGACCTAGATCTAACATCTTACAGCAGTAATTTCCCAGCAACGTGCTTAAGAATGTATATAACCCGCGGCACGTAAGTCGAGCGGTGACCTTCAAGTGCGCGCAGCGTCCTACGAGTGAGCGGGACACAATACGATTGGAGAGCCAATCAGCGCTTACGAGGGATCCGCGAGAGCTAATCAGTGCTTACGAACGATCCCCACGCCCTCCCCGACCCCCTCACACCCCGAGATACCTCATTTTCGACTTCTGCTCATTGAAGGTCACCGCTCGAATTAAGTGCTGCGGGTTGTACATACGTACATGCATCTGATTGCACTAATGTACATAGCGACGTATAGTAAAATCATCCCTTAGTATGTTATAAGCTCATAATATTTTCACGAATAGAAAAAGGCCAAGCGTCACACTCAGTAGTTCATAAAAGCTGCAGGCAGCAGATGGTACTTTGCAGCATTGCAGAAAATGCTTTGTAGTAAGTACCTATTCTGTGTGAGTAATGAGTATGCATGTATTCAAATTGGCTTTTGCGATTTCCTTTGAATGAAGAGCCCAGCAGGGCTATTCTGTAAAGCCATTTTCGAACAGGGGCGGATCCAGGGGGGGGGTCATGGGGGTCATGACCCCCCCCTGGACTGTGTCCAGGACCTAGGTGGACCACTAATAAAAATTGTTAAACATAATGTTTTTATATATTTTTGTCACAATATAGATTTAGTGTAAGTTCCTTCAATATTTAATCAATTTAATATAATACTTTGTAGGAGAATCTAATCGTGGCTAAGAGCTTCAATGATTGAAGAACGTCTAACCGGACTGGTACTTCTCCACATCCTTAAAAACTTACCCATTGAAGTAGATGAAGTGATAACGCGTTTGTTATTCAAATATAGGTATTTTTATGTACAGTAATTACTTACATCTATACTTGATAATTATAATAAAGCGGAAGAGTTTCTTTGTTTGTTTGTTTGAACGCGCTAATCTCTGGACGTACTTGTCGAATTTGAGAAATTCGCATTTCGTAGTACAATTTTTAGGGAAGGTTATAGGCTGTTTAATATCCCTAAAATCCTTCCTTAAGGGGATAAAATGGGAGTAGGAAGGTCATATGAAAGTTCTATGTTTTCGACAGTTACATATAAGAAAATAGGCATTTAGATTATAAATTTTTAATAATAAAAACCTGTATAATTTATTTTTGAAAATCTCCCCTTTAGGGTGGTAAAATAGGGGATGAAAGTTATTATTAACTATTATTAGTTATTATTAACTTGAAATTTGGAAGATAGGTTCTTTCTAGATCGTAGATATAATATCAGCCTAGAAAATATTTTACAATATATATATATATATATATATATATATATATATATATATATATATATTTCCTCCCCTATGGGGTAAAATGGGTAACATGAAAGTTGTATATTTTTGAAGTTACAGATACTGAAATCGGCATGTACTTAAGTTATTAGTTTTAAATAATAAAAACCTACTTAAATTAAGGTTGGTAAAATAGGGGATGGAAGTTTGTACAGTAGTAGTAAGTTAATAATATAGTCTAGTCAACAAGTTCAAAAACGTGAAATATAGAGATAAAGGACTTAAAAATATGAGCGATTGCTCATTCGATTTTGAATCACCTCTAGAAAAATGTTTTTGAAGGATTTTGGTGCAGGTTAAAAATTGCAGTTGTTATTAACAAAACAAGATGAAAAAAAAAATGATATTTATTTTTTTGTTAATAACTCGAAAAATATTTAGGTATATTTAAGCACTTTAAAAAAATTCCGTTAAAGAGGAGGAAATTTCCAATAAAAAAGTCCCAACTTCCGAAACTCCATCTCCATCCTTACTACCTTACTAATATTATAAATGGGAAAGTGAGTTTGTTTGTATGTTTGTTCCGCTTTCACGCCGTAACTACTGAACTGATTTGGCTGAAATTTTGAATGGAGATAGAATATGCCCTGACTTAAAACATAGGCTACTTTATATCCTGGAAAAATGCACAGCTCCCACGGGATTTTGAAAACACCGAAATCTATAGCTACAGCTATAGGTAGATTACTATAGTAAACTTCATTGATAGTAGGTATAAAGGTTGGAAAAGGGAGCGGGAACGGGAACCGGAAATCCACGATTCCCTCGGGATTTGTTTAAAACCGAAATTCACGCGGGCGAAGCCGCGGGCATTTTCTAGTTATTTATAATTTTAATTTGACGTTGAAAATAGGTTTCCGCGCGGCGGTTAAAGCATGCGCGCGCGAGAATTCAGCAATAAAAATTTTTTTTTTGTAACGTACAATGTAATTTTAAAAACTGAAAAAATTCTTTTATCTTCTTAACACTTGAAAGAATCGTGCCCTGAAGAAAAAAAAGTTTAATCACTATTTTTCAATAAGTTATTCAATTCATCATCATCATCATGATCAACCCATTACCGGCTCACTACAGAGCACGGGTCTCCTCTCAGAGTGAGAAGGGTTTTGGCCATAGTCTACCACGCTGGCCAAGCGGATTGGCAGACTTCACACGCCTTTGAGAACGTTATGGAGAACTCTCAGGCATGCAGGTTTCCTCACGATGTTTTCCTTCACCGTTAAAGCAAGTGATATTTAAATACTTAAAACGCACATACATAACTCCGAAAAGTTAGAGGTGCGTGCCCGGGATCGAACCCACGACCTCCGATTAGAAGTCGGTCGTCCTAACCACTAGGCTATCACAGCTATAGATTATTCAATTGTTAGCTAACAATTTTTTTCCCAATCTCCGTTGGCATAAACAATGTGATGAAAGGTATAAATAATTGGCCTAAAAATTTGAAACTTCGTGGAGCCCTTTGATATATATATGACGGAGCGCGTGGCTCCAAAGAGTTTTAAAAGATGATGACGTCAGCATTGCTGACGTTATTCCCTTGATTATTACGATGACTTCATGGTGACAGTAATTAAACTAGTGACGGCAGGAGAAGCCAGAGACGTCACTGGAAGTCATTGTTATTTATGAGGGTAGATTGGAATAACTTGCTGTAGGTATAACAAGGGTACCGGACTATTTGAGAAGCCTCTTGTTTAACTGAGGTACTAAGTAACTACCCTAACCTACCTATCGGTCTCCACCACCCCTTGTAACCGAGCCATCGCCAACCAATCTAGTCTACACGACCTACGTCGTACAACAAACTAGGACATGGCACATTTTATGAAGGAAGTGTATTCGGCGAGAGCCCGAATCGGAATGTGTCGCTGCACGCTTGTGCCCTTCCTTTTATAATAAAAGGTTGGTGGGGGAATGACGTAATTACGTCATGCTTGATTGTTTACACTACAAGACGGCGCTGCCGTTAATTTACAGAGTTGTTGAGGGTATTTACAACTTGGTTGACAAAGTGATGTTTAATTCATGATTTGAGTAGTTTGACTGAGACGAATTATTTAATCTTGTCTTTCTTGACACTGCCAATTGAGGCTGAAAACGTCTTCGCTCCGACACGGCCATTCTGATAGGCGGTGCGCGCTCTGCACCAGCCTGAGGATTTGATGTTAATTCTGAAACAAAGAAATTTCTTTGAGCTTGGCATCTGTAAGCATCTAATGATGCTCAGTCATGTTTCTAATGGACCAGCACATCTTTCATGTTTTGGTCTTTAAGGATTTAGTAATGTCTCGTGGACAATTGTGAGGTCTACGTGTTAACCTACGTTAACACGTAGATCTCGTGGATTTCTCGTGGATTTCTCGTAGATTTCTCGTAGATTTCTCGTAGATTTCTCGTAGATTTCTCGTAGATTTCTCGTAGATTTCTCGTAGATTTCTCGTAGATTTCTCGTAGATTTCTCGTAGATTTCTCGTAGATTTCTCGTAGATTTCTCGTAGATTTCTCGTAGATTTCTCGTAGATTTCTCGTAGATTTCTCGTAGATTTCTCGTAGATTTCTCGTAGATTTCTCGTAGATTTCTCGTAGATTTCTCGTAGGTTCTCGGAGAGTCTCGAAGATTCTCGTATAGTCACAATCATAAAGTCAAAGTCAAAGTAATGTTTTCTCGAAGAATCTCGGAGATTGTCGAAAATTCTCGTTAAGTTACAGTCATAAAGTCAGTCAAAGTAATGTTTTCTCGAAGGTTCTCGGAGGTTCTCGTAGGTTCTCGAAGATTCTCGTAAAGTCAGTCATAAAGTCAAAGTAATGATTTTTCGACGGTTCTCGGAGATTCTCGTAGGTTCTCGGAGATTCTCGGAGATTCTCGTAGGTTCTCGGAGAGTCTCGAAGATTCTCGTAGTCACAATCATAAAGTCAAAGTCAAAGTAATGTTTTCTCGAAGGTTCTCGGAGATTGTCGAAAATTCTCGTAAAGTTACAGTCATAAAGTCAGTCAAAGTAATGTTTTCTCGGAAGTTCTCGGAGATTATCGTAGGTTCTCGTAAGTTCGCGGAGATTCTCGTAGGTTTTCGTAAATAAACTCGTGGATAAACTCGTGGGTTTGGAGGAAGGAGTCGTGCAAATAATCTCGGAGGGTCTCGTAGATAAATTTGTGGATTCTCGTGTATTTACTCGTGGGTTTGGAGGAAGGAGTAGTGCTATGGTTTCATATGGTCTCGGAGAGTCTCTTAGATGAACTCGTGGATAAACTCTTAGATAAACTCGTGTATTTATTCGTGGGTTTGGAAGAATGAGTAGTGCTATGGTTTCCATAGGGTCTCGGAGGGTTTCGTGGATAAACTCGTGGATAAACTCCTGAATAAACTCGTGGATTTGGACAATGGAGTAGTGCTATGCACAAGGTTTTGAAGATGAAAATCTGGGGCGGAACCTCACCCATAGATTAATAGGCACTTCATTTTGAGGTTTGGTGCCAACGTTGTTTTACTGGGGCATATCTGGAGATCGAGCTGATGGAACGGTGCTCGATCCCACTTCTGATGACGGAGCGCGTGGCTCCAAAGAGTTTTAAAAGATGATGACGTCAGCATTGCTGACGTTATTCCCTTGATTATTACGATGACTTCATGGTGACAGTAATTAAACTAGTGACGGCAGGAGAAGCCAGAGACGTCACTGGAAGTCATTGTTATTTATGAGGGTAGATTGGAATAACTTGCTGTAGGTATAACAAGGGTACCGGACTATTTGAGAAGCCTCTTGTTTAACTGAGGTACTAAGTAACTACCCTAACCTACCTATCGGTCTCCACCACCCCTTGTAACCGAGCCATCGCCAACCAATCTAGTCTACACGACCTACGTCGTACAACAAACTAGGACATGGCACATTTTATGAAGGAAGTGTATTCGGCGAGAGCCCGAATCGGAATGTGTCGCTGCACGCTTGTGCCCTTCCTTTTATAATAAAAGGTTGGTGGGGGAATGACGTAATTACGTCATGCTTGATTGTTTACACTACAAGACGGCGCTGCCGTTAATTTACAGAGTTGTTGAGGGTATTTACAACTTGGTTGACAAAGTGATGTTTAATTCATGATTTGAGTAGTTTGACTGAGACGAATTATTTAATCTTGTCTTTCTTGACACTGCCAATTGAGGCTGAAAACGTCTTCGCTCCGACATATATATTTCATAAGATCCTGCGATAATTTTTCATAAAAATTTATTAATTTGTTAATTATGATTTTTTATAGCTATAAGATTTATATGATTATTATGATTATTATGATTTTTCAGTAGTTATCTATCTATCATCTATGATTATAAAATTAAATTATAACTTTTTATCTTTCTATGTGACCCCCCCCTGGCACCAAAGCTGGATCCGCCCTTGTTTTCGAATTATAGCGAGTGAATTCGAGATGAGTTTGCTAATTTGTATTTTGTAAAACTCGATAGTACAGGTCTTCTCACTCAAACTCACTTCACTTCGCAAGTGCGTAGCAGATGTTTACAGAATATCAAACCAAGGTGAAGTGAGTTTGCTTTCGAAGTGAGCTAATGCGAGCTAATTCACTTGAGTGAGCTTCGATATCGAGATGGTATTTTAGAGAATAGCCCTACTGAACTAAATGAGAAGAGAGAAAGAATATAGGTATATTGTAACAATAGTCTAAAAGGGGTTTCGCAGACTAGAGGCGGTCACACGTTCCGCGGTCTAGTCATGTTCTATGCACTTCATTGCTTCATATATGTAGGGTAAAAGCCGGATAGTTGCCCCAGTGGGATAGATGCCCCAGTTTTGACTACGCTACGTTAGACATGTCCCTGGCGTTAGCACTCTTCTAGAGTTAGAAGCATTCCCCATGCAGGCTTCAATGCCATAAAAACTGTAGACCAGTGTGCTTAGTCTAAGATCGGAGCACTCGAAAACGAACTCGAAAACTATTGATCGAATCACAAGTGAATTCAGAGCAAAATGAACTCAAATACTCGTATTTTTAAGTCGTAATTCCATAGTTCGAATATGTATTTTACAACATTTCTGCTTGGGGCGCTCGTTGTGTTCGAATGCTGAATGTATTGGCGAACTCAAACCTTAATACAAGCCATTTTAGGTCTATTTTACTCTGAAATCGATCAATAGTTTTCGAGTTCGTTTTTGAGTGCTCCGATCTTAGACTAAGCACTCAGAATGCATGCGTTTCGTCCATGAAAGCGAAAATCTTCCGCGGCAAGACCTTCACGAGCGTCGAAATTATATTTGTGAGTATTTACTTACTATTGAATATTTTTTTTTGTGGTTGTCGATTTAACTAGTTGCGATCCCCTAAGTTCTGAGTTGATTCCGTAGGGATACTCCGAGCATAAGGGCGTTTGTGCACTTACTCGTTTTCGATTCGTTTTCGATTCATGTTCGTTTTTTTAATGAACATCATAAAAACGGATACGAAATTCACGAATGACATTTGTGCACTTAATCGTGATTTCACTATACGTTTTAAGCATTTCGTAGATAAAACCGTGTTCATAATGTGTGCTGCATTTAATCGTCATCAGCTTTTCGCATTTCTCTTATACATTCGTAGGCGAAAATAATGAAAAAAATTCTGGATACATCCTCTATTAATAAACAGAAGTATTCGAGGAGCATTTATCGATCATCACTTCATGAGACATCATGAAAAAACTTTTTTTAATTACTATCGAATGAATGTTGCTACTTTCGATTTCATATAGTCATATAAAAGAACAGATTCCTCGGCAAGACACACGTTTTAGAGAATGCATAACTCCAGAAAAAATGCTGGCAGCAACACTAAAGTAAGTGATTATGAATATTTCACACGGTACGGTTAGTATCAAAATTATTTAAGCATACGTCATATATTTTGTGAACATCCCAAGTGGAAATTACGCTCTTGTAAGAAAACAGTAACAACGCAGTATCAGAAATGATATTTTTTATGAAATGTTCATATTATTTTGCTGATAGTTTTTGAAGTAAAACTAATTTGAATGAAACAAACGATTTATTTTAATGACAAACAGGTATTAACTTTTAATTAATAATAATCAACTGCTTTGAATCATGTTTTGTTGGAATTCAAGAAATGCAAACGTTTTCCAAATACCTCACAACATCAGGACTCATATCTGCCCTCTTTGCACACACCTTCCACACGCGTCCTTATTTTAAAACGATTCGATGTGAAAAATTCACGAATATATAAACACGAAAGCGAATCGAAAACGAGTAAGTGCACAAACGCCCTAGGGCGCTTGTGCACTTACTCGTTTTCGATTCGTTTTCGTGTTTTTAAATTCGTGAAATTTTCACATCGAATCGTTTTAAAATAAGGACGCGTGCGGATAGGTGTGTGCGATATTCATAATCACTAACCTTAGTGTTACTGCCAGTATTTCTTCACAGAGTACATTGAATATAATTTTTTCTGCAGTTATGCATTCTCTAAAACGTGTGTATGGCCGAGTAATCTGTTCTTTTACTTATATGACACAATATGATATCGAAAGTAGCAACATTCATTCGATTGTAATTATTAAAAAAAGATTTTTCATGATATCTCAATAAGTGATGATCGATAAATGCTCCTAGAATAGAAAAGAATAGAAAAGTTTTTTTTATTCAAATAAACTTTTACTAGTACTTTTGAATTGTCAATTAAATACTTCTGTTTATAGGATGTATCCAGAATTTTTTCATTCTCCGGCGCCTAAGTACGAATGTATAAGAAAAGAGCAAAAAGCTGACGACGATTAAATGCACCACACATTATGAACACGGTTTTATCTACGAAAGGCTTAAAACGTATAGTGAAATCACGATTAAGTGCACAAATGTCATTCGTGAATTTCGTATCCGTTTTTATGATGTTCATTAAAAAAACGAACATGAATCGAAAACGAATCGAAAACGAGTAAGTGCACAAACGCCCTAAGGCTTCTTATGAGGCCATATTATTAGCACTTTTGCACGAATCTTGTAAAACCCGTTTTTAATATGTCGTTATAAATAATAAAATATCAGATATCTACTATATTTTGACTATAAAGCAATTCTATCTTATCTAGTTTTGAAATCTAGACCCGTGGCATTTAATGGGGCTGAATAGATAAATTTGGTGAACAGAGTTTTTATCCTGATACAGCCTTTATTCTTTAATGCTTAAGGGTTGAATTTCTTTGAATATGTCTTTATCATGGACGATTTGAAGTTCAATGTCGCAGCTATAAGCCTGTAATAATATGTAGGTATGATGAGTTATAGGGAAAGTTTAGGGGTTGCGATAGCAGCTCACTCAAGCGCAGTTCAGACTACGTTATACTCGTACTATTCTGCTTTAAATTGAAACATACTACGTCATAACTATAGACAACTAGTACTATAATATAATTATGTACCTAGTACAGCTTTGTGTGAACACTAGCTATCTATTTTGGTATAAGTTGAGCAGCTATTAGCTCACTAAAGATTTTTTTCAATTTGAGTGGAGGCTTCTAAAGATAACATAACCCTTTCATCATAATGGACAAGTTTCCAATATATATTTTTTTAATTTATTATAAAAATGTAAGTAAAATAAAACAAAAATCTCAAAGAATTCTTAAAAAACAAATTACTTACTCAAAAACTAAAAAAGTTATTGAACTTTAAAGTTGCTAATTTGCTCGGGCGTGCGTGCGTGCGTGCGTGCGTGTGTGTGTGTGTGTGTGTGTGTGTTTTGTTTGAAAGGTGAATTTGTCGAGAGTGTTGTTAGCTATGTTTGATGAAAATCGGTCCAAAATGGCCGCCGCTACAAAATGGCGGATTACATATTTTATCACAACACCCTCAATATGGGTATCAAATGAAAGGGCTTGACTAGTAGAATAGCATCATGCAAATCCAAGATGGCCGCCACCACAAAATGCCGAATTTTGGGGCTTTTCGAAATTTTTAATTTATACTTGTTGAACAACTTGACTTGACTCTAACCGCGCCAGTCTGAATAAATTACAACAATTTTGCGTTTGCCAAACCACACGATTAGCAATCGCGCGGTTCATGCGCGTCTGAACGAGCCCTTATACAGCTCGGCCGGATTTACACACGCGTCTAGGTGATTACTGATCAGATTACACAGCAAAGTGTGACAGGCCCGCTCGGGGCTTCAATCCGCTAAACCAGATTAATCTGTACGGATTTAATGCACGTCGTATGACGTATCTGAGCAATGTACAACGTGCATTAATCTGTATGCTTATTGGCTTAAATGCATTATTGCAGTAAGACTATCATGGTAGCAATGATTGATGCGATTTCTGACCCCCGCAAAAATGACGGGGTGTTATAAGTTTGACGTGTGTGTGTGTGTGTGTGTGTGTGTATGTATGCATGTGTGTATGTGTGTGTGTGTGTGCGTGTGTGTGTTTGTGTTCCCTGTAGCGCTCAAACGGGTGGACCGATTTGAATGCGTTTTTCTTTTGTTTAAAAGGTGAATTAGTTGAGAGTGTTGTTAGCTATGTTTGATGAAAATTGATCTAAGATGGCCGCCGCTACAAAATGGCGGATTACATATTTTTTCCCAACTCCCTTAATATGAGTATCAAATAAAAGGGCTTGACTAGTAAAATAGCACTATGCAAATCGAAGATGGCTGCCACCACAAAATGGCGAATGTCGGGGGTTTTTTAAATTTTAAATTTATTTTTATAGACAATTCTGACGGCTGGTTTATTCGGTTTATTTATTCTGTACTAGCTGCTCCCGCAGTTACATACAATGTAAAGTATGGTATAAAAACGCATAGAGGACAAACATAGAAACATTCATTTTTATATAGATTTTTTGAGTTGCTGGCTCAAGTCTTTCGCGGACGTATCCAGAACAATTCAAAACAACTCAAAACAAAACAAACATGGATGATAGTTTAGCAGTGCATAGAGGACATACAAACAAACATTGACTTTTATTTACATATAAGTATATATGTGTGTATGTGTGTATTTTTGTTAACTCTTTAACGTTGCAACTATTGAACCGATTTGATTGAAATTGATTATACCCTGAATTAACACACAGGCCACTTTTTATCCCGGAAAATCGTAGAATTCCCGAGAAATTTTTAAAAAACCTAGATCCACGCGGATGAAGTCGCGGGTGTCCGCTTGTTAAAAATACAACCAAAATCAAATCTATGGATTTCTATTCAAGAATTAAAAAGTATTACTTACCAGTAATACTAGCTTTCAGTACCTACCTACCTAAGCCAATTTGATAAACAAGAGTTAGATATGGAAGCACATCCACGGAAGAGAAAAAACAGTTTATTTATCTATGAGCACATCCAAAGTGCGGATCATCGATCTTTTACCCTTATACGCGTAACTGTCAAGAGCTAATGGAGGATAACATAAAAGCAGTAAATCCTAATAGATGCCACCTCAGCGCCCTCGCCAGGTGGGAAATGTCAGGGAAATTGATTTAGGATACTTATATTATAATCCTCGCGCTTTCAGAAATGGAGGGAACATTGTCGTATAGGACAGTTCTGGGTTTTATTTTAGGGTTAGGAATGAAGTTCTAAAGATTTTACATTATTCACGTTTTTACAGTCACTTATTTACATTTTATTCTTCAGATTTACAAAAACGTAAGTACAAAGAGAATTAATGTTTGTAAATATTTAATTTTATTGAAGTGGCAATGGGCGGGGCACATTGCTCGAAGAACCGATGGACGTTGGGGTCCCAAGGTGCTTGAATGGCGACCTCGCACCAGTAAACGAAGCGCAGGTAGACCCCCCACTCGTTGGACAGACGATCTCAAGCGAGTCGCTGGCAGCCGCTGGAGTCAGACGGCACAAGATCGTGTGCTGTGGCGATCCTTACAAGAGACCTATGTCCAGCAGTGGACGTCTATTGGTTGAAACGAACGAACGAAATATTTAAAAAAAAATTAATAGTTAGTAAGTAAATATTTTAAATAAAGTTAAATTAAAAATTGTTTGTAAAATGCATCTTAAATTTCTTAATTTAAGATGCATTTTGGACTTGATAAACGATTTCTGGGATAAAAAGTAGCTTTGATCCTCTCCTTTTATATTATCGTGTATAATTCTGCCTTCGTAACTAAGTCCTATTAAAATCGATTCAGTTGTGCCAAAAACGAATTTAAATACTTGTTTTTAGGTTATGAATTATACATATCTATTATATCGTTCAATTTGTTCAATTGTTTCGAAATCACACAAAGTCAATTCAATTTCTTGCGTAAATAAAAATATCTATGACCATACCAAGCACTTCCAGGATTAATACGACTGCATCGTTTCTTACAAAAGGTGAGTTTACGAGCCTACTTGACACCGCCGGGATTAGAACCCGGGACAAACGGAAGCTTTAACGTCTCACTGCTGGGCACAGGCCTCCTCTCTTACTCCTATAAGAGGGATTTAGAGCTTAGACACACCACGCTGCTCCAATGCGGATAGGCGGGCAAACAAAACAAACAATGCATGACGCACTTTCAAACTGCAACACACACGAGGCAAACTACTATAGTCAGAGAGACGTCAAAATAACTTGAATAATATATAATTTTATTCAGCAAAGTTTCACGGCAACAGCTGCATTTTCTCGGGAAAATGTTTTCCATCATCCCACAGTGCACTTAATGTAGCATGAATCAGAATTTACTGCCGATTTACTACACTACATTACACTACATTTGCTACGTTTGAGAATGTGTTAACTTTGAGCTAGACGGACTCAGTGTATTCATATCGTAAACATAGTTTAATATTAAACTTTTGCAGCATACAGGCAGAAGCTGAGAGTTCAGCTATTGAGTACGTAGGTATATAACACTGTTTACATTGCTCTTCATGCATAGCTTTTCCTAAGATGCGGGTACGTTTAGACACAAAGTTTGGCCCAAGCGCACGAAATTCAATTTTGACTTTCAACCTGCTTTAGTCTAAGCTGATAATAATTGAGTGCTTGCCGAGAACTTGCCATGAATTTAAATGTGCTCACAGGAAAAGTTCTGCATGAAAAGCAATCTCTTCGAATTCCTGAGGTTATCCTAGGCCAACCGGGAGGGCGGGAAGTGGGCTATCTTGGAATAGGTATGCATACCCCTTATCGGTTTCTACACGGCATCGTACCGGAACGCTAAATCGCTTGGCGGCACGGCTTTGCCGGTAGGGTGGAAACCAGCCACGGCTGAAGCCTCCCACCAGACCAGACCACAGACAATTTAGAAATTATAAAATCTCAATTTGCCCCTGCCGGGAATCGAACCCAGGATCCCCCACTGATAAGACCACAGCACTCACCACTGCGCCAGGGAGGTCGTCAAAGTCAAAGTGTATTTTATCAAAGATTTTGTATTCTCTCTTTCTCCTACATCCTAGTATTTTACGTAGCGCAAAATATCTACTTCATATCGTATGAGGAAAAATTGTTGACGTTTTTCCGATCGTGTCTGTACAATGGTGTTATTTTTTGTCACATCCAAAGTCTCGTTAAATCTCAATGAAAGTCAATACGTAACCGGTGTTGTGCTAATGGAGATTTATGTTCGTTGAAGCGCAGACGTACGTACTATCCTAATACTACTGCAGTTTTTTTAAATAAGTATATCTATTTTTTAATTTATTAATTTTAGTACTTTGGATATAACAAAAACTCCTTTTCTACTTCGACTAAGTGCAAAAAACTTATAGACTTAGTTGGTACAACAATCAAACTGATCTGACGACTGTGGCAAACCGTGCTATTTTACTATTTGTATCACTCGTATCGGTAGAAAAAATAATTTGATTATTTTCTAAAAAAAAATATAATAATAAAGCTTACTTTTACACAGCCCTGTGAATATATTTTAATTGGAGGTCACAATTAAAAAAACAAACGCAAAAATTATTTTTCATCATTTCTTGAAAGAATTCATTCCAGTAAAGCGTGAATACTTTATTTCGATACACTGTCATAAGAATTACAGGCGAAGGAAAATGATACTGGCGATAAAGCTCGGTAAGGCGGATAAATAAATCAAGCTACCTGCGCCGAGTTTAACGGAAAAATATCAGCGAGTCAGTCTTGCACGTGGAATAAACTTTTTCTCGCAAACTCGCATTTTAAAAAAAATCTTAAATAATCCTTCCTATTTATACACTTTTTTTCCGTTGAATATTGATTAAATAAATAAAATTAAAATGCGAAATCGCAAGTCTACGCTACCGGGTATTACTTTACATCCTTGTCGCGAACACGTGTGACGAATGCTTAATTTGTAAACCCTACAGGGTGTACAAATTAAGCATTCGTATATCCGTAGCGTCCGATATAAATCGGGATGTATCTAAGCGTACACGCTTAGATACATCCCGACAGACAACGTATACTGCAAAAGCAACCCTGCACGCTCTAACATACTAACTAAGTTTGTAATCATGGTTTTTACCCAGAGATACATCCCTTAGGAACCATCAATGTGAGGTGATTTTTAACGATTTATATACAAACATGTCCCTAACAGCTGGTAAAGTAAACTAAAGTAAACTATTTTTTTTACATTAAATACATTACATTACATACATGTTTTATTAATAACAGAACATCTTATTCACAGGAACACATAACATCATTATCTACAGTTAAAATAGTCAAAATACTTACAAAAATTAAGATTTACAAAACCCTCCACAACCTTTTAACGTCCCACGGCTGAGTTCAGGCCTCCTATCTTATTGGAGAGAGGGATTTATAGCTCAGATCCGCTACGTTGCTTAAATTCGGATTAGTGCACTTTGATAATATTGTCACATGATAGCACAATATAATTCAATGCATGATAGTGATAATAACCGAGACCGACAGATTGACGTGCCCCGAAGGCACGGGGGTGAAACACCGCCAACTACCTACCAACTCCGGGCTTGGACGGATTTTTTTTGCACAAAGTGGGAATTGAACCCAAGATCTGCCGTCAAACATGCTAACCGTTAGATCAATGAGGCAGTTAGATCGTCCATTATTATGGGCATGATGTTCGATACACTAGCGCGTTATAATGTGATGGTACGGTGTGATCGTCTATGCTTGTGATTTATAATTAGCTATAATAAGAGAACCTTTAAAAATGTTTTGGCAGAACATAGAGACACTTTGATATCTGGGCTGGCATGTTATTACTGGTACATTCCGTTGGGTGAACGTGTGGACCTCTCAATCCATCTACCAGATTTCGCGGATTTAATTATAGAATTTATATGAAACATTAACCAATTAATTTTATTCGATTACTCGTAGAGAAGAAACCTCTGAAGACAAAATGGCAAGATTATACGTTCTGGTTAGTGTGGAAGATCAGTTGACACACGCATTTGCCGGTTTTGGCCATCTTCTACCCGACCGTCGTCCCTACTAGCACGGGGACATCCCTACGCTGGTATCCAGCCTTTAAACATTGTTATTTGGGGCACAGATTGACCTTCCTTTTTGCGCTGCGAAGCGATCAATTGCCTGTTGCGGAAAACAGGTTCTTTTATTGAGCTCGTAGGCTCGCCCCTTACCATGGTATTTAATAATTTATATATGTATTTGTTCAGTTAGGGTCTGAATTGGCCAATTCAGTTTCGGAAGGTCAACTGTATAAGACATGGCGTGTTTAGTTGTGCCGGGACGGCGCTGCCGGGGCGTCACCTGATTTCAACCGTGTACCAATTTTCATTAAAACTTGACTTGATAAGTCAAAGGTATCAAACTTTATATTTCCCAATTAAAAATATCAGTGTCTCACAATTTTGCCGAAACAAATGCGCCGCTCTCTCCCGTCCCAAGGTCTGGCTATAAAGACACACAAAGGAGATATGTCCTACCTGATCCCTTTTGTTCGCCGGCTGTACCCGTTGCTCGGATGATGCTCGCCTCGTTCGTAATGTAATAATAGAAAGCCGTGGTGGTTCGTTTGTCAGAACGATTGTTTTCAACCCAGAGGCCGGGGTTCGAACCCGGACAAACACCTTTAGCCATTTGAAGTTGTATGTATCTCAATTAATTGAATATTACTTGTTTTGCCGATGAATGATAACACCACGATATTAATGACAGTACTGCGGTAGTTAATGATCTAATTTACACAGCTTTAGTCCTACTTTTATGATTTTGGCCTATCAAAACAGTATTAGCAAGAGTCAGGTTCCATTAGACTGCATTAGTTCGTTAACATCCTATTCGTTGATTTACTGAGGAAAGCTGTAGCTAACAATGTAGATTGGTGCCATACTGAATACTAGCCTAATTTTGACTTTAATGTAGAATTCGTGATTTAGGTTAGTTATATGAGAGAATTTTAATACTGGAGTATTTCAAGTTATTTCGACACACAGATGTTCTCAACCTTATGTTAAACTAAAATTATAGTATGACTGACTGACTCTTAACTTGATTGGGTCTCCACTATTCAAGTTCTAGGAAAGGTATTCTAAATATAATAATGAAAGAAAGTAAAGTATACTCAAATGCCTTTTATTTCACGGTAAGTGTTATTTAATCACTCATACATTTGAGTATTTGAGAAAAAAAAGAAACTGTTTGATTATTTAGACGGAATTTCGAATCTGGTCAGATATTTCGAAATTCTGTCGAGGCTCACTTCCTATGCCATGCTAAGTTCTCGAGAGGAAAAGGAGACCTCAGATGAAAAACCTCTCGCGGCAATGTATTTCTATATGTATAGCTTATGTCTAATACACACATGCTCACAGGAAAACAAGAAACATCATTATTTATAAGCCTACTTTTTACACGTGAATACATGAGGTTAAGGACACACATTAATGCATATTTTATATATAATTAAACTAAACCAATTATCGAAAATACAAGAACCTAGCTTCACAACTTTTATTTTAATTTAGACCCCTTGATATATATATCGTCTAACTGTATGTCTTGGGATCTGTTCATTTCGTAGCCTGTACAAGTGTACAAGGTGATCCCCGTCCCTTACAGTACCGTATACAAAATACGATAATCAGATATAGAATTACAACTCCAACAACAGTTACCAAACCCCATTCTATTATAATATTCAATAATAATCTAAATAATTAGAGTTGTGGAGCTATTTTCGAAGATATAAATAATAATAACAAAATTATAGTAGGTACGTCACCGTATAACTCCCGTCTGCTTACCACACACTTTAATTATATTTAGGTTTTAGAATTTAATTACAATTCACAAATATTAAGTCTACTAAACTTCGTCACTGAAAGCTAGTGCTTGGACTTCGAACTCTGACGAACTGCCCCTTTCTCCACCGGGCATCAGTTTAAAAGCTCTCCTCCATTCCCTCTCATCTTCGTATCTGAAACATTTAAAAAAATCCCCCGGGAGAAACTCGTTTTCTGATTTGCTCGACTCTCGCGCAGCCCATTTCTCATTTGCGGATTCAGGTAGGGTGCTATAGGCCCCTCCCCGTGACGTCATCCTGGAAGTCCCGGTTGGCTAATTTGTTTTAACGCCCCCGCCTTTCCCATCTCGTGACTTCGCTTTTTGTATATTTTTTTTTGTTTCACTTACGTACAATTCATAAGAATCCCTTGCCTTGCGTGCAGTTTTTCTCTCCCCACATGTGTTTGCAATTTTACGCAGTCCCTTGCATTTGTGTAAAGGTTTTAAAATACACTTTACGGCTTTTAGCGAGATTTATGGCGGTTTCGAGAAATATGCACTTCGTATAAGCTATTGATTCCCTGTTTTTAAAGATTTCTCTTATCTTTTGTTTTAGTTCTAAGTTCCTTTTAATTTTTTTTTATTATTCCTGGCTTAAATTTCACACAACTTGTGTAACTTTATTTGAGATTTATGAGGCCCTTTCGTACCCGTTTCTGTTCTAAGAACGAAGTTTCTAATTTTTTATGGAACATAAAATCGTGGGTAAATGTGACCATCTCACACTCCCCCGAAAAAGATTTTTAATACACGTAGTATTTTCTATGTCTACGTCCCTATACTAGTCGTTTCAAAATCTATTTCCTTATTCAAATTCTGTATTCACACGCCAGCCCTAAATTTCCCACGTCTAATCTTTTATGTTCTCAAGTATTTTAAATAATCCTACTCGACTCGGTTATCTCTTTGTTTGAATGGCTTAAGCTACCTGCTTTATTACCGTGGCGTCAACATTCCGCGTCTCCTTTTAATACCCTAATATTCCCTATTCTTCTAATTGTTTACATAATAACGAAACAGATGAATGGCATTGTAATTCCCTTTGACCTTATCAGTATGTACGTCAACTAATGTATATACATTGTTGTATGGGACTGCCCCTATTACGTACGGTCCTTCATATAAGCGCATGAATTTCTTCGTCAACTTTTTGTCCGCATCTGACTTCGCAAAAGTCTTAAGCTTCACCAAATCTCCTATTTCGAACTGTATTAATTTATGGTTTTTATTATAATGAATTTCCCTACTTTTGGCCACCTTAGCTATGTTCTGTCGCGCCCGTTGTCGAATCTGTTCTAATGTCTCTCTTTGTGAATTTTGTCCTTCAGCTATTTCAACGTCGAAATCGGTTGATAACTGAGTCCGTTTTCCCCATACTATCTCGTTTGGTGAATACCCCGTCGTAGTATGTACTACCTGATTGTAACAATCCTCTATATCCGATAATAGATCTACCCATGAACGATGCGATTTGTCGCAATACGTCCTGAATAACCTTCCTAACTCTTTGTTAACTCTCTCTGTTGAATTTGGCCGCGGATTTCTAACGGAAGTATGCGTTATTTCGATACCTAGTTGACGGATACCTGTCTCGAAAACCCTTGAAGTAAAGTTCGCACCTCGGTCTGAGCATAATGTCTTAATCATGACCTGCCTATGGAACTTTTTTATACAAGTTAATGTAGCTTTCCCACTAGCCTGACGTAGCGGGTATAACCTGATCAATTTACTATAAGCGTCCTGTATCACGAATATGTATTTAAAACCAAACCGCCCCGCTGGTAACGGCCCAAAAATATCGCAAAAGACTCGTTCCCCTATTTCCTTCGCTATTACAGTTTTAATCGGTCCCGTGTGCGTCTCTAAAACATGTTTTGACTTTTGACATGTCTCGCAAGCTCTTACAACCTGACCTATTATACGTGACATGTTCGAAAAATAATACCGGCGCTTCATCAGAGTATAGACCTTGTAACGTCCAAAATGACCTACTTCTTCATGTATGCTAACGATTAAGTCCTTCTGAAATTCCTCGGGGACATATAACTTTAACGTATCCCCTTTTTTGTCTGTTCTATAAAGAATCTCCCCTTTAAGTACATAGTACTTTGATTCTGGTGTACCTGTTGTTTGTATGCGTCTAATTATTTCGCTGGCGATCCGGTCGCGTTTTTGATAACTACCTATTTCTCCCCATCGCTCCCGTACTAATCGTCCTAATGATGTTTTGAATAGATTCATCTCAGGCCCCGTTGCCTTGTTAGTCAATACATCGGTGGTTCCCTTTATATGTCGGGACAACACGTCCGCTACAGTGTTTAGTTTACCTTTCACATGCTCAACTGTATAGTTAAATTGCCCTATATAGTGTACCCAACGTATCATTCTAGCGCTCAATAATTTACATGTCTGCAAGAATATCAGACTCTTATGATCAGTCCTTATGACTAAACGTGCTCCTCTCAAGTACGTTTCGAACTTTGATAAACTGAAGATGATTGCCCACAACTCTTGTTCAGTAACGGTCCACTTACGTTCCGTCTCTGTCAATGCTTTACTACAGAACCCTAGTATTTGTTCCTCTCCTACATCATTCAGTTGGTAGACATACCCTGAAATTCCTAGATTACTACTATCAGTTTGTAAATAATAAGTTCCCTTCGGGTCTGGGTGTACGAGGAGTATTGTGTCTATAAATAATTTCTTGACTCTTTCAAAACAATCGTTAATTTCTTGTGTCCATGACCATTTCGTATTTTGTTTTAATAGGTCGCACAATGGCCTAACCTCCTCGCTATATTTCGAGATAAACTTTCTAAAATAATTTATTAACCCCAGAAACCCTCGTAATTGTTTTATAGTTCTAGGTATGGGGAAGTCTAAAATGGCCTCTACCCGATCAGGATCCATACGCACCCCGCTTGTATTCACTATGTGCCCTAACAATTTTACTTCTACACATAAGAATCGGCACTTCTCCAATCTCCCGGTTAAACCTGCGGTTTCTAAGCTTTCTAATACCCGATCTAAATGTTCTAAATGTAGTCTCATGTCCCCTGTGGTGAATATGACAATGTCATCTAGATAGTTTACGCAGAATTCACGTACTTCTTTTAAAATATAATCCATGGCCCTTGAGAAACCTGCTACCGAAGTCTTTAATCCTTGAGGTAAAACACAGTAAGTAGGTATATGTTCTTCCCATGAATGAGAACCCCGTGTATTTCCTAGAATCCTTATGCAAAGGTATTTGAAAATAGGCATTATTCAAATCAATTAAACTGATATAATTTACTCCATGGAAGGATTGTAAAATCTCAGATGTGAGTGGCGGTGACCCTGCGTCGCCTAACATCTTTTTATTTAGTTCGCGTGCGTCTAATAAGAGTCTTATTGACCCATCTCGTTTCTTAGTGAACGTGAGTGGGCTGCAGTATGGAGTAACCTCTTGTCTGATCACGCCTAATTTTTCTAACTCTCCTAATTCGTCCTTAACCTGTTCTCTGTACGCTAAAGGTACCGGATAACTGTGTTTTACGAAAGGAGTTTCGTCTACTAGCTCAATAACGTGTTCGTACTTGTTAGTCAAGCCTAACCCTTCCGTAAATACCTTACAATGCTTGTTTAGCACAGGTAATTATAATTCCTTTTGTTCACTACTTAAGTTCGAATTGTCTAATTGGAATTCCTTAACCTTCTCACTATCTGATTCTCTACTTGATACATTCTGTCCTACTGGCCTAGGGTTTTGGTTTAATATCAAATTAATAGTGGCTGCATTCGTCTCTCCCCCTAACCTTTCGATTCTGCAATCTGAGTTCAGTCTAACACAAGCTCTAACTCCCATATGTTCGATAGTCAAAGTGTGTTCACCATTACAGTTTACTATCCCTTTCACTCGTTCTAGCCAATCGTATCCTAGTATCAATGACCTAGGTAAACGCCGCATAATTAGTACAGGTGCTTCAACTAAAGTACTACCTAATTGAAACTCTATTAATACCAATCTATTTGTGCTCTCACTCCGAGAACCGAATGCTCCTTGTATCTGAATTGCTGGAATAGCGATTTCTGGCAATGCTCTATTCTCTCTTAGGATAGAATCATATAATTCCCTAGTTATCCCGCTAATCTGACTCCCTGTATCTATAAGAGCATTTATACTTCTTCCGTACAATCTCACACATACTTCAGGTAACCTAGGTAAGGAATAATCAATACCTACGTCGATTTGTTCATCTAATTCATGAAACATCGTATACACGTTCAAATCTCTCCTCGCACAAGTTTCACACGAAATGCCTATCTCGTTGCATTCTGCTACATTATCGAACTGATTTTCCAATAAGATTCCTATACTCCTAATTTCCAATTGACAACTAGACTCGTCGCTATTTGTTTTGCCCCTTAATAACCTCTTGAGACCCCTCTCACCGATACCTAGACTCTGTCCCGGTTTCCATCCACTATTAGTTAAGATCCTATAGATAATACCTGCCTTCCCGTATTCGGAGGTCTTTCTGTTCCCCGTACTACACAACATTGACTGATTTGACCTCGTTTGTGTGGGGAGACCTAGTTTTTTGAAGGTCCCTCCTCCACATGTTCAGACAAAGTAGGGCCTTCGCCCTCCTTCACAAATGTAATAGCTGGTCTGACCTGTTTAGTTTCGGGTACTGTAGGTCTGTTAAAGTTTGTCCTAGAACTCAACCGACGATAACCCCGACCTCTCGTCGAGTTCCCTCTAGCCCTCCAATTATTTGTTGACATTGTCGCAACAATAGTGCGCCTCGACGGATATTCATTGTATCTCCTACCTCTGTAACTTCCGCTACCACTACCTCTCGCAACCGCCCTATGTTTCTCAACTATATTTTGCTCTATATTTCTAAGAAATTTTGCCCCGTTCATGATGTTAACTTCCTCTGTTCTAGTAAACCATAATCGCTGTATATCTATCGTATAATGTCGCATAATAGAATTCACTAAATCTCGCTCGCTAAATGCGATAGTTAGAGACTGCATTGATTCGGCCTGTTCGGCGAAATGCTCAGACATCGTCATTCCGGAATCGCTTGAATATACCGCATTAATCAATCTATATCTTACAGATTCCTGAATCTGCTCGGTCCAATAGTTTCGTCTAAAATCAGCCTCGAAGTCGGCGAACGTGACCCAACCCTTGGAATATAATTCCATGACCTTTCTGGCACTTCCAGAAATGCATCCCAACGATATGTCGATTTCGCGATCTGACCCATTGACTGCCTTTATATATTTCTTTAATCGTTTTAGGAAAGAGATAGGATTAGTGAGTGGTTTCCCGTCGAAATTTGGTTTAGTCACCGATGGTTGTATGACATATAAATTTCGAGTATCGGAAAGCGCTGTACTCGAACTCGCGGTTTCGAGATTAGATTCTTGCCTATCAACCCTCTCACTTTCGTTTATTACCGTCGTCTCGTGCGAAGAGACACTTGCATTTTCGTTCGAACTAGCGTTTGAATTTAGCTGTTGTAATTTTACTTCGAACTCATTAATCTTTTTCAAAATCAACTCTAAAGTCGCATTCCCTAAGGTTGCCGTTTGCTCACCCAATTCTATTGTATTAACGTCGCCCTGACTCGTACCTACTTGTTTCGTTTTACGTCCCTTCCTACCTGGAGCCATTTTTTTTGTTTTGTTTTGTATTTGTGCAACTTTCGTAAGACGCCAAGCCGTATTTTAAATAATAGTGTTATACTGATGCAAAACTGCTAACACATGTGGGTATATGAATTCTCTGAGTTAAAAATTATTAAGCTCAAGAAATAAGCAAGGAGTAATATCTCGTTATCTGCAATATCCTCTTTGAAAACCTGTAAATTGTACATTTATTAGACATACAGCTTATTTCTTCTCCCCCTATACATAAAGTAAATGTAAATGTACAACATATATATATATATATATATTAACATGCACAATGTGTCCCTCAACCTCTTTTTATTTTATTTTTAAATTTTTCCTCTCATATAACTAATCACGGTTCCTACGTTGTGTTTATTTTTTTTTTTTGTTAATATAAATCTAGTCATATCGTTATTTCGAATATGTACGTAGATTCTGGTCACTCGGCATCAAAATTCTGTGATGGTACGGTGTGATCGTCTATGCTTGTGATTTATAATTAGCTATAATAAGAGAACCTTTAAAAATGTTTTGGCAGAACATAGAGACACTTTGATATCTGGGCTGGCATGTTATTACTGGTACATTCCGTTGGGTGAACGTGTGGACCTCTCAATCCATCTACCAGATTTCGCGGATTTAATTATAGAATTTATATGAAACATTAACCAATTAATTTTATTCGATTACTCGTAGAGAAGAAACCTCTGAAGACAAAATGGCAAGATTATACGTTCTGGTTAGTGTGGAAGATCAGTTGACACACGCATTTGCCGGTTTTGGCCATCTTCTACCCGACCGTCGTCCCTACTAGCACGGGGACATCCCTACGCTGGTATCCAGCCTTTAAACATTGTTATTTGGGGCACAGATTGACCTTCCTTTTTGCGCTGCGAAGCGATCAATTGCCTGTTGCGGAAAACAGGTTCTTTTATTGAGCTCGTAGGCTCGCCCCTTACCATGGTATTTAATAATTTATATATGTATTTGTTCAGTTAGGGTCTGAATTGGCCAATTCAGTTTCGGAAGGTCAACTGTATAAGACATGGCGTGTTTAGTTGTGCCGGGACGGCGCTGCCGGGGCGTCACCTGATTTCAACCGTGTACCAATTTTCATTAAAACTTGACTTGATAAGTCAAAGGTATCAAACTTTATATTTCCCAATTAAAAATATCAGTGTCTCACAATTTTGCCGAAACAAATGCGCCGCTCTCTCCCGTCCCAAGGTCTGGCTATAAAGACACACAAAGGAGATATGTCCTACCTGATCCCTTTTGTTCGCCGGCTGTACCCGTTGCTCGGATGATGCTCGCCTCGTTCGTAATGTAATAATAGAAAGCCGTGGTGGTTCGTTTGTCAGAACGATTGTTTTCAACCCAGAGGCCGGGGTTCGAACCCGGACAAACACCTTTAGCCATTTGAAGTTGTATGTATCTCAATTAATTGAATATTACTTGTTTTGCCGATGAATGATAACACCACGATATTAATGACAGTACTGCGGTAGTTAATGATCTAATTTACACAGCTTTAGTCCTACTTTTATGATTTTGGCCTATCAAAACAGTATTAGCAAGAGTCAGGTTCCATTAGACTGCATTAGTTCGTTAACATCCTATTCGTTGATTTACTGAGGAAAGCTGTAGCTAACAATGTAGATTGGTGCCATACTGAATACTAGCCTAATTTTGACTTTAATGTAGAATTCGTGATTTAGGTTAGTTATATGAGAGAATTTTAATACTGGAGTATTTCAAGTTATTTCGACACACAGATGTTCTCAACCTTATGTTAAACTAAAATTATAGTATGACTGACTGACTCTTAACTTGATTGGGTCTCCACTATTCAAGTTCTAGGAAAGGTATTCTAAATATAATAATGAAAGAAAGTAAAGTATACTCAAATGCCTTTTATTTCACGGTAAGTGTTATTTAATCACTCATACATTTGAGTATTTGAGAAAAAAAAGAAACTGTTTGATTATTTAGACGGAATTTCGAATCTGGTCAGATATTTCGAAATTCTGTCGAGGCTCACTTCCTATGCCATGCTAAGTTCTCGAGAGGAAAAGGAGACCTCAGATGAAAAACCTCTCGCGGCAATGTATTTCTATATGTATAGCTTATGTCTAATACACACATGCTCACAGGAAAACAAGAAACATCATTATTTATAAGCCTACTTTTTACACGTGAATACATGAGGTTAAGGACACACATTAATGCATATTTTATATATAATTAAACTAAACCAATTATCGAAAATACAAGAACCTAGCTTCACAACTTTTATTTTAATTTAGACCCCTTGATATATATATCGTCTAACTGTATGTCTTGGGATCTGTTCATTTCGTAGCCTGTACAAGTGTACAAGGTGATCCCCGTCCCTTACAGTACCGTATACAAAATACGATAATCAGATATAGAATTACAACTCCAACAACAGTTACCAAACCCCATTCTATTATAATATTCAATAATAATCTAAATAATTAGAGTTGTGGAGCTATTTTCGAAGATATAAATAATAATAACAAAATTATAGTAGGTACGTCACCGTATAACTCCCGTCTGCTTACCACACACTTTAATTATATTTAGGTTTTAGAATTTAATTACAATTCACAAATATTAAGTCTACTAAACTTCGTCACTGAAAGCTAGTGCTTGGACTTCGAACTCTGACGAACTGCCCCTTTCTCCACCGGGCATCAGTTTAAAAGCTCTCCTCCATTCCCTCTCATCTTCGTATCTGAAACATTTAAAAAAATCCCCCGGGAGAAACTCGTTTTCTGATTTGCTCGACTCTCGCGCAGCCCATTTCTCATTTGCGGATTCAGGTAGGGTGCTATAGGCCCCTCCCCGTGACGTCATCCTGGAAGTCCCGGTTGGCTAATTTGTTTTAACGCCCCCGCCTTTCCCATCTCGTGACTTCGCTTTTTGTATATTTTTTTTTGTTTCACTTACGTACAATTCCTAAGAATCCCTTGCCTTGCGTGCAGTTTTTCTCTCCCCACATGTGTTTGCAATTTTACGCAGTCCCTTGCATTTGTGTAAAGGTTTTAAAATACACTTTACGGCTTTTAGCGAGATTTATGGCGGTTTCGAGAAATATGCACTTCGTATAAGCTATTGATTCCCTGTTTTTAAAGATTTCTCTTATCTTTTGTTTTAGTTCTAAGTTCCTTTTAATTTTTTTTTATTATTCCTGGCTTAAATTTCACACAACTTGTGTAACTTTATTTGAGATTTATGAGGCCCTTTCGTACCCGTTTCTGTTCTAAGAACGAAGTTTCTAATTTTTTATGGAACATAAAATCGTGGGTAAATGTGACCATCTCAATAAGAATAGTAGGAACACAATAAAAATGTGATATTCGATAATGCACCATTTGCAGTTTGCACTCGCTACCGATTGAAGCTGGAGAGAATGATGAATGTTAGCCATTCTGTACAATACAACTGTATTTCTTACCAAGACAATAAACACAAGGAGAAAAATCGCTGCAGTTCTTTATTCACCGGACAATGTAGTAGATACCCATCTCACCCACTGCACACTGAATGTTTTAGATATTCTACGCTAAAATATAACATTTTTATTATGCAATAGAGTTTCTATTGCATAATCTGCCTAATTTAATTCTAGTGCCTTTTTAACCCTCGACGCTAAAACGACGGGGTGCTATAAGTTTGACGTGTCTGTGTGTGTGTGTGTGTGTGTGTGTGTGTTTTGGGTGGGCGTGTGTGTGTGCGTGTGCGTGTGTGTGTGCGTGTGTGTGTGTGTGTGTGCGCGTGCCTGTGCGTGTGTCTTTATGTGTGTGTGTCTGTGTTCCACAGTAATGCTTGTTTGAAATGTTACTCGGGAGGGTTTTTAGCTATTATTTGATGAAAATCGGCCCAAGACGGCCGCCGCCACAACATGGGCATCAAATGAAAGGGGTTGACTAGTAGAATAGCACTATGCACATACAAGATGGCCGCCACGACAAAATGGCGAATGTCAGGGTTTTTTTTAATTTTTTTATACTTGTACTTACTTAAGTTTGTCGAGATGATTTTCTAAATATTTAACTACGAGATGACTTCAACCGCGTGGATTTTTTTATTTTATTTAGAGCGCTTCATTGAACATAGAAAAAAACAAGTGTAGAAAGCCTGGGCACTAGAGTTTCGTACGCAAAGATCGTTTGATAAAATTAAGCGATAATTTAGACTTTAGAGCGATCGCTCTAAAGTCTAAATTATCGCTAAATTATCATAGACCACACACAAAAGACAATAGTGGAGTTAGGTTGTTAAAAACCCGTGGGAACATTTTGATTTCTAGGATAAAAATAACTCCGTACCTATCAACGATTCTCTGTACCAAACTTCAAGATCTCTTTGCAGTCTCTTCTCATTTAACATCAAAGGTTAAAATAAATCTTCGGTGATCCATTCAACTAACTCGGAATATTGATTAAAACAAAACAAACAATTGAGTTATTAGCCTATCCAAATTTAATTTATAACAATCATTATTAATTGTGTAAATTGTCGTGTTTGTCTACCAAACTCCATATTATAATTTTCAGTGGCGTAAACAGTGTTAAATCAATTTTGTTAGAATATAATATCCTAATATTATTATAACCATTACCCATGAGCATTAATTAAGATAAGTTTTAACCGCCAACTCAAAGATTGTGTGTGTCTGTTTGTGTGTCCCTCTTTTTAACCCCAGACGCGAAAACCACGGGGTGTTATGAGTTTGGTGTGTCTGTGTGTGTGTGTCTGTCTGTGGCATCGTAGCTCCCCAACGGATGACCCATTTTTTTTTTGTTTGAAAGGTGAATTAGTCGGGAGGGTTCTTAGCTATGTTTAATGAAAATCGGTCCGAGATGGCGTCCGCCGCCACAAAATGGCGGATTACATATTTTTTTACAACTCTCTCAAATTAAAGAGCTTGACTTGTAGAATACTGTACACTATGATAAATTTCAAATCAAAGATGGCCGCCACTACAAAATGGCAAATGTCAGGGATTTTTTAATTTTTTTTTTTATTTATTTATTTGGCAACCAAAACAGACCAAGACAGAATTGTTAACTTTGTGTCACACAGTGTGTTGTAGCGCCGAAATGGATGGATCAATTTGACAGTTTAAGAGCCCTCTCCATGGGTGCGACAAATCGTTGGTGAGTGGAGTCTAAAACAGTGATTTCTGCATTTAGAGAGTGAGACGTCTTCAGTAAAGAAGAGTACTAAAAATATATACATAAATAAATAATAATATAAATTTTGCTTGAGATATCATGATTTTTAGTGAAAAACGGCAAAGTAAAACGATGCAAATCTAGGTTTGGAATTACGCCTATTTTAGCAAATATTTAGCAATTTTTTACATGAACTAAAAACATTTAAAATTATTATGAAGTAACGTATGACAAGACTTCGGTCGTTTTTCATTTTTCTAGTTTCTTATATAGTTTATTTACGCACGAAGTAGCCTCAAAATTTGCCCAAAAATAGTGATTTTTCAAGCGTCATAACTTTCAAAATAAATATAATTTTACTATTTTTTTTATTTTATGGCATAGATAATGGAGATATAAATTGATATCTGGCTTAACTTTAGATTTATTGTGACAAATATTAGAATAATAGGCGTAATACGTTTGTATGGAGAAGCGCGTGAGGAGAGCAACCTTAACGTGATCTCCGAAGTACGAATGAAACGAAAAGGCCTCCATAATTGGTTACCAATCCACCTAGTTACCGTCTTATGTCAACCAGGCCAAACTATACACGGCCAAAACATTTTCCTGTTAGCTGTTTTCCCAGCTGTAGGTACAAGTGAGTGGAGACGCGTCAATATTTGTACACTGCAAACTGTGATAACATTTACGCTTAGCTTTATTAGGCATTAACGTCGGCGACTGTATTAGGTAGGTAAACATGTTGTTCTGGAATATTCGCGTCTGCCGATACAACATGTTACATTATTATTATGTTCCACAAGTAGGTACGTGTACAACTTTCTTAGGTGAAAGTTGTTTTCGCGAAAAAACTTGTTATGTGCTCTTCTATTATAAAATACTAGCGGTCCGCCCCGGCTTCGCCCGTGGTACATAATATATAGCCTATAGCACTCAGGGATCACGTACATATCCAACGGTGAAATGATTTTTGAAATCGGTCCAGTAGTTCCTGAGATTAGCGCGTTCAAACAAACAAACTCTTCCGCTTTATTATATTACTAGATGATGCCCACGGCTTCGCCCGTGTGTATTTAGGTTTGTAAAAATCTCGTGGGAACTTTGATTTTCCAGAACAAAAAGTAGCCTATCTGTAGTAAGTAGTAACCCGTCCACAAAACGGAAAAATTCCGTGGGATCCTTACGATTTCGGAATGCAATTCCTTACAGCATCAGTTGGACATGTACCTACTCGAGGTCATTCAACAATAAAGTATTTAATTGGTATCCCCAATATCAATTTAAATAACCGACAGTGCCTAAATCCCATTAGTTTTGGGGATCAGATCCCCTACAGCATCAGGATTGAGGAGTTGGAATCCAAATTTTTTGTAGGACAGTGTCGCAATGTTTCTCTATCGATTAAAAAAAAAATTACGCAAATCGATTCAGAAATCTCGGAGATATCGGTGTACATAGGTAGAAAAACACAACTCCTCCTTTTTTGAAAGTCGGTTAAAAAAGTAGCCTATGTCACTCCCTGGTTAATTCTCTACTTGTATGTGAAAGTCCCGTCAAAATCGGTTCAGCCGTTCCAAAGATTAGCCCGTTCAAACAGACAGACAGACAGACAGACAGACAGACAGACAGACAGACAGACAGACAGACAAAAATTTTAAAAACGTGTGATTCGGTTATAGTATCGTTCAAATAACCATATGAGCTTAATATGAGGTAGTTATTTCGATATTACAGACAGACACTTCAATTTTATTTATTAGTATAGACTAGCGGTCCGCCCCGGCTTCGCCCGTGGTATATAATATACCTATAGCCTATAGCACTCAAGGATCACGTACATATCCAACGGTGAAATAATTTTTGAAATTGGTCCAGTAGTTCCTGAGATTAGCGCGTTCAAACAAACAAACTCTTCAGCTTTATAATATTAGTATAGATAAGTAAGATTTCATCATCTACTAACAGTTTTCATGCTACACAAATTCAGGTTTCACTCTACAATTTTAACTACAACTTTTTAGTCAAAATTGTCCGTGAGAAGTGATCATTGGCAAGGAAAATTAAGAGGTAATATACCTTTTTTAGGGTTCCGTAGTAAACAAGGAACCCTTATAGTTTCGCCATGTCCGTCCGTCTGTCTGTCCGTCCGTCCTTGGTTATTCTCAGAAACTATTAGTGCTAGAAATCTGTAATTTGGCATGGGTATAAATATTAATTACGCCGACAAAGTGGTGAAATAAAATTTTGATAAATATTTTTTTTAGGGTAGCTCCCCTACATGTAAAGTGGGGATGAATATTTTTTTTCTCGTCTACCCCATAGTGTGGGGTATCGTTGAATAGGTCTTTTAAAAATACTGTGGGTGTGGGAACATCATTTTTCGATTTCTAGATCCGTTTGTAAAATATGATGTTTTAAAGTGCTAATTTTTATTAGAGTCAAGTGTCCCCCCCCTCTATCAGACAAATGGCAGTATATAGGAACTTGAAAAAATTCACAGCAGTAGTATATATAATCAATTTTAAAGGAAAACTATCATGGCTAAGTAGGGTTCACAGGTTAAGGAGTTATATCTGTTTTTCGAGGATTGTGACTACGGAACCCTATACTGCGCGTGGCCCGCCACGCACTTGGCCGGTTATTATTTATCTAACTATAATGTCGTCGGTACTCGTAACAGGCAACAGCCATTAGGCGGGAACGCAGCCAAAAGCTAAATTTTCAACGAATAAAAAAGCGTTTTAAAACACTATAAAAAGCACGCAATAAAAAACTTTACGTTCTATTACATTAATTTCAGTTTATTACCCAATTATATCGTGTCTTCATTTTGTATTCAGACGGTGTCCTTGGAAATGAATGCAAAACTTTCATAAAGAAAATTATAATCTAATTATCGCGCACCCGGTAAAGTTAATGATATTCGAGTAGCTAGTATAATTAATTTATAATCAGAGAGTCAAGGTGTTATAACAGCGCATTGAGAGATTGTCGATTTCGCAAATTAAATTGCCTCGTTGGTCTAGTAGTTAGCGTACTCGATTGCAGATCACGAGGTCCCGGGTTTGATTCCCGGGTCGGGCAAATAATTGTTAGGTATAAGTATTGGGTTTTTCTGTCGAGAAATTCTCAGTGCCAGCCCGGAGTTGGTTGTTGGCGGTGTTTCACCCCCGTGCCTCGGAGAGCACGTTAAGCAGTCGTTAACGAATTATCACTATCATGTGACAATAGTCGTTAAAGCCCGCCAATCCGCATTGGAGCAGCGTGGTGGGTATAAGCTCTAAATACCTCTCTCCTATGAGAGAGGAGGCCTGTGCCCAGCAGTGGGACGTTAAAAAAAGGCTGTAGTGGTGGTGGTGGTTGCATGCAGTTCTGTGAAGCATACGAGCGTACGTGTCATTTCTGTGAAGCGTACGACTTTGCACTTCTCGAAAATGTCGACACATTTCGAGTATCAAAACACGTCGAAGTAAAACGGACTTTACAATCACTATTTTAAGGCCCTAGTTCACCCATATTCCCATATCTACAGCCAACGCTCCAAGCGGAAAATTAGCGAAATAAAAATTGGTAATACTGAATTTATGACTTTAAATTAAGAGGCTTTAAGTCCGCTTTACGCTGACTTTATAGTGTTTCGATATTCAAAGTGCATTAACGTAGTCGAGATTTATAAAGCTGAACTTGCAAATTAAATAGGTACAATCCGTCTTTCTACATCCAAAAACCCGATTACGAAATTCAAATTCAAGCCAAAACCTTCAAAGAGATTCAAGTTAAAATTCTGATTACAAAATATGCAGCACGTATTTCAACATTATGTCGAGAACATAATATTTTCTCGTCTTTTATTACTTACTTACTCATCTTTCGGAATCCGTCTTCGCGACGTGAGACTGTAAAATGCGTCACATATACTACACGAGGTGCATTCTCTCCGAGTAGATATTTTAGGTCTCTACTTCTCTAATAGAATATAATATGTCCCCTACTATGAAAAAGTAAAATATTCTTTTACGGCAATGCCATATTGTGTGTGGCTGTGTCACTGCGTTACTTCTGAGGCGTCCTATATAGAAAAAATCGTAATACTAGACGAAAATGCTACATGTTACTTGCATAATACAATTGCCACATGCAACGCCAAATCACTAGCTTTAAGCGCTGCAACACGCCGGGTTGTTTAGTTTTTAGTTTTCCACTCGATAACCATATCGCAGTTAAACAAAGCGAAAGCTTGACTTATGAACCAATAGCACGGTAGCATAGCCGCCCCCAGCATCATGCTTTATTTCACCTAATATATCGATAAATCACACTGCACAGGTTTCAGTAATATTTTTACCTGGCGCCTACTGTAAGTTTTTTTTAGTTTTATATTTCTATTATTTTCATATACTTAAACGAGTTGACGAAAACATGAACTAGAGTACAAATAGTAAGGGACAAGTGAACATAGATTATATGAACTTTGTTCTAGTCAGCGTATGACCAAGATTTATATGCTCCATCTTGTGGCAGCACTATCTATTAGGTAAGTTATGCTACTCGTAGAACTGTAATGCATGGTTCAACAACGTTGTCTCAAAAGATAGACGTCCACTGCTGGACATAGGCCTCTTGCAAAGATCTTAAAAAGAAAAAAAAAGAAAAATAGCCACAGAACACGAACTTGCGCTGCTTGTATACAGCGGCTGCCAAGCGCCACCTACTCTCAATCTACAAAATAAGAAATAAGTTTAAGGAAGTTAAAATTATGACAGTTTATAACAAATACATTTTTGAAAATTTAATATATGTGCACAAAAATATCGATAAATTTAAGAAAAAAAGTGAATGTCATAACATTAATCTTAGAAATAAAGATAAACTTGTGTTGCCTACTACTAGGTTGCGGAAAGTTGGAAAATCATTTGTTCGTAATTCTATACGTTTTTATAATATGTTGCCAGAGAACATTTTGAATATGTCTCTCAATAAGTTCAAGGGTTTTATTAAACGCAAATTAATTGAAAAATCTTACTAGTTATAGCTTAAAAGATTTTTTTAATGACAAAAATCCATGGATATAGATTGCTCTAAAAGCCAACAGTTCAAATAATTTTTATGGCTATACCATATTGTAAGATGGTGATAATAAAAAAAAAGAATAAACCCGGCTGAGTTTGTTGTGGGCTCTTCTCAGACCAGGGCGCATTTGGAACCCTCGTAGCTTTAGTTTTAAGTTTCCGTAAGTAATTATCACCATTGCCTGTTCCTAAATTGACGTTCAAAAAGTGTACAGTGGTACTACTTTGAATAAATGAATTTTGAATTTGAATTTGAATTTGAAAATCTACAATGTATTTTACAAAGCAAGCGGCACACCAAAAACACAACTGAACGTTCGGCGCATGTTATGGTTGGGGCATATTAGCGCAGAGTTGAAGCGAATCGAAAAAAAATCACGGCATATTGGCCGGCATCTCTCACAAGACATACATTTCTAAAAAAAAGACAAGGGAATGTGCACGCATTCGTATGAACTCGTTGTGCCTTATTTTGTAGAGATAGGTGCCAACATGCCATGACATTTTTTGAGTGACGCTTCGATGCTCTTCGATTCTGTGCTAGTTTGCCCCGACCCTTACATTTACACGGCCACACCAAATTCCAAAAGATATATTAGGTAAGTAATTAGGTATACATCGAGCCATCCCACGGAGTCGTAAAAACTGAGCAATCGTGTGGAATGACACATGGGCGAAACGCAGGACGGAAATGGAAGAAATCCAGAAAGGCAAAAATCAGCAGAACGAACTGAGGGCTGATTCTTTTTATTATTTTAATGAGGTAAGTAATTGTAGTAAAATATCGTTAGTGTAAGGTAACTACTGTATTTATTCGCTCTGTAAAGCCATGAACAAGACGCCGCGTAAAGTTCCGCTGCGTAACTTTCGGTGACGTAACTTTCAGTCACGTAACTTTCGGCAACGTAATTCCCGCAGGTGTGTTGGGACACTAAGGAACACTAATTTATTTATCCTCTTAGTATTGTAAGTATACACACAGGTATTCTTCCCTACTCGTACAAATTGCGTTCATATTTTATGTAATGCGCGGGCATTACTGCCGCTATCTTTATTGTGAGCTAGCAACCAACCGTAAGGGTGTATCCTTTATGCGCAGTTGTTCTCCTAAATACCTACATCTTAGCGAGTGCGTATCTATTCATATACAATACTAGCTTTTATCTGCGGCTTCGTCTGCATGGACGAAGGACGAAACGTGTTGCTTTTTAAAAGTATACTATACCCATGCAAAAAATCACGTAGATCCGTAGCTCTGTTGCGGCGTGATTAAAAGATAAACATACTAACAAACAAAAACACTTTCACCCTTATTATATAAGTAGGGATGTATAATATATTCATATACATTACATATCCTTACATAATAAATGCGGAATTGTTTTTGTACACATTAAATGTTCTTGTTTTTATGTAGGTAATCTAAGTAGGTACTAGCTTTTGCACATGCATTCGCTCGCACGTTTGGGTCAAGGATTCTCGGATTCTATTCATCCGTTTGTAATCCGTAGCGTCAAGAAAGATTTGACCACTGGACATAATAGGTATAACATCCCAAAATATATCGATCAATGAAGTTGAATCAGTTATTGCTAGAAGAGTGAATTATTACCAGATCTATCTTTGGTCATAATGAGTTATAAAATGAGCGTGTTTTGTCTAGTTAGCTGTGAACTTACATTTTTCTTACAAAATATTAACCAAGGTGAACTTGAATGATCATCAGCCCATTACCGGCCCACTACAGAGCACGGGTTTTCCTTTAGAATGGGAAGGGTCCAGGCTGTAGTCCACCACGCTGACCAAGTGCGCATTGGTAAACTTCACACGCCTTTGAGAACACTATGGAGAACTCTCAGGCATGCAGTTTCCTCACGATGTTTTCCATCACCGTTAAAGCAAGTGCTTAAAACGCACATAACTTCGAAAATTTGAGTTGCGTGTCGGGGATCGAACTTATAGTCTCTCGAAAGGCAGGCCGAAGTCTTAACAGTGGTTAGTGAGCCTAGTGGGGCTATCGCAAAAGCATCAAACAAACTGATTAAAGGCACACACCCACACAGGCGCGTTATTATAGGTCGATAATATCGCATGCGTTATTGCGATATCATTTTATACTAGGGGTGTAAGTGGCCCAAATTCCACCTATGTGGCCAAAGTCAAACTCACCTGCACGCGGTGCACCCTGCCAATATGCTAACGAGGCCCTGACGCTCTCAGTCCCCTCTACGGGTCGTTGTGCCTGATATCACACAACGTAATCTGGATGGTATCACCGCTTTGTGCTAGGATTCTATCCCGAGTCCGCCTGGCTAGCGACCACACTTCAGTCGTAATCTGTCGCAAAGCATCCGTGTGTTCCGGCAGCGAGCTGAAGGGCCAGCCCCCTTCCTCAAAAGCCAGCAACGCATTGGTGGTTCCTCAGGTGCTACTAATGTTCATTGGCGGCGATAATCACTTAACAGCAGGTGACCCGCTTGCTCGGTTGCCCGCTATTCCTATAAAAAAATGGTCATGTAGTTACACACTGCTGCGATAATAACGCCGCAATGGAAGTAGGACGTTGCGTTTCTCCGTCCTGCGATATGAATTCTAGAATTTTTTAATGTTTTAATATGGATATCATATCATCAGATGAAGAATGCTTATTTACTAAGAGTAGCAATGGAAGATGACCAAAAAAGACGCCAGAAACGAAGGTAAGTAATACAGTGTGGAATTACCGCAATCGACATTAGCAAAACCCTAGACTGGAATGTCATTCTAAACAATTTTCCCATAGTAACCATTTAATTGTTGAAATATGAATTTCAATATAGCGAAAGAACACACAAATACGCGCTAACTTGTTGGAGTCTTTCTTGCATGTGCGTGCGCTGCGTTGACTTTTTTTGCATGATAGAGATGCAAAAAAAGAGAGATGGTATAACGTCGCGGCGCGGCGCTCTCTCGTAAGAAATATCGGACGATAAAAACGCAGTTGTGTGCAAGGATATCGGGACGCATTATCGTAATACCGCATGCGATATTATCGACCTATAATAACGCGCGGCCTGTATGGGGTAGCTTTATGTCATAATCCCTCGGTATCCGGGTCGGCTTTAAGAATTCATATTATAGATGCTATGAAATGTTTTTGCTTGGGGTTTAACAGGCTTTAAGTTAATGCCCATTCGCGAGCTCTAAAGCTAGTCCGCTTAGAGATAACAGTTTCAGAGCATCATCTTAACGAGCCCTCAACGACTTTGTTATCCAAGGGGATCATGTTCTAAGACTGGTCGTTTTCGTTATTACCTTAGGAAACTTGAGGATACCAACACATAGATATATACATAGGTATAATTCACGTGTCTACAAGCACTTGTTATACATATTTATTTTACTAACTATTAAACTAATTATTAACCGACTTCAAAAACAGAAGGTTCTTTATTCAACCCGTATGTATGTATGTATGTTCACGGTTATTTCAAAATCCGATAGTTCTATTTTCATGATTTTTTTTATTATCGCAATCTACGTACTTTCTCAATGGTTTTAGTATATAATACACTTAGTTATCATTGTTATCTACGAAGTTACACCCATATGTCACCAATATTTTTGATTAGTACAACAATTTCTCTAAGATTGCTGGACCCAAGTCGGTTTAATTTTTCCTAAAAAATAGCTTGTTAACTTATTATGACTAATAGTTCCTCAGGCAGTTGCGTGCCCGTAGTCCCAAAGTCTGGTTAGATTTTTGATAAATGATGTGTCATGGCCTCTTTTTAGCATTCCACACACGACTATAGGAAGTTTTAATAACTAATGTACCTTATTAATAGTACCTAATTCAAAATTGTTTTCAATAACAAATCATTATGCCGTTTGAGCGATATAAAATATGCAAAGGAAAATGTCTTATGTGTCTATATTTTGTTCTTTGTTTGGAATCAAATAATTTTTAGAATACAGTAAAATTACTAATTATTTATATATATCAAAAACGTTACAGCAATATTACGTCCAGCAAAACCCTGAAAACCAAGCCGTGGGTAATAGCTAGTCATTTATAAAGATGTGATTTATCAGTTTTGTGATTGAAAAAATATCTTTGAGCAAAATTAGACCTTTCGTTAAAGACTTTACAGTTTGTTTTTGTGTGAACTAGCAATATTTTCGGTGTATTTGGTTATCCATAAAATATCGCTTTCCTGTTTTATTGGCAAACTTGCGAAAAAATAGAGCGGGCTTTGTTGATTTTTTTTTAAACTTTGCCTACACGTGTTCCATACTCAAAACTAAAAATCGGAACACTAAGGGCCTATTTCACCACCTTCTGATGTGTGTGATGATGTGTGATGTGAAGTGTCGGATAGCTTATTCACATATTTTGTCTTTGTCACTTGACATAAATTAAGAAAGTGAAAAAACTTACATTTAGGTTAACCGACGCTTATCTAAATGTTATTTACCTCTTTGTCTGTCTATTTGTTTGTCACAATGGCTTGCGATATGTATAAGTATAGTTACGACTTCGGACGCATACGAAAATGCTAAAAAACCTACTTAATAAAAAAAAATTAGGGATAAGTTTATATAGAAGCACACTGATTACACCGGTCTAATTAGACTAAAAAATAGGGGTGAGGTTACAATAATTCCCACCTGGCTGAAAATTGGTAGGATTGTTCAAAACACTATTATAAATGAAATGTGAAAAGTCCTCATCGATCCGACACCTGGAAAAAAATTTACTCCTGGACGCGCACAGTTGACTCACACTTGGCTGAAAATTGGTAGGATTATTTGAAACACTATTTGTAAATGAAATGTGAAAAGTCCTCATCGATCCGATACCTGGAAAAAAAATTACTCGGGGTTAAAGGTCACAAAAACGGGTTTTCCATGATTTTCAGCAAAACGGTAAGTTTTATCATAAAATTAGCTTTGACAAAATTGTAGATCAGATAATTATCTATAAAAAATGTTTAAATACTTTTTTTCTTAAGAGCCACCGTTTTTGAGATATAATGATTCAAAAAGTTAAGTGTCGAAATAAAAATGAGGGACTGGATTTCTTTATACCTGAAATTCTGATATTTCCAATATTTTATGTGTGTAAGTATATGTGTAACTAATATGTGTAAAGTATGTGTAAGTTACACACTTACACATATAAAATATTATAAATATCAGAAATTTTTATTTCGAAACTTATCTTTTTGAATCATTATATCTCAAAAACGGTGGCTCTTAGGAAAAAAAGTGTTTAAACATTTTTTATAGATAATTACTTGGTCTACAATTTTGTTCTAAATAATTTTATGATAAGACTTACCGTTTTGCTGAAAACTTCCCGTGAAAACTTTGACCCCGAGTAATTTTTTTTACAGGTGTCGGATCGATGAGGACTTTTTACATTTCATTTATAATAGTGTTTCGAACAATCCTACAAATTTTCAGCCAAGTGTGAATAAACTGTGCGTGTCCAGGAGTAAATTTTTTTCCAGGTGTCGGATCGATGAGGACTTTTCACATTTCATTTATAATAGTGTTTTGAACAATACTACCAATTTTCAGCCAGGTGGGAGTTATTGTAGCCTTGAAAGTCTAAATTGACTGGGCTATGATGCACCGATTTCTGAAATTACTCCTTTTAAATCCTACGTCAAATGCGTATCGAGTATCTAGTGCGTCCACAATTCGTAGCGTATTCGTGCGTATTCGTAGCTCTACCTCTACGCCGTAGAATGATATCGACCAAATTGCTTCTACAAAATTACACACCATAAATTATTATTACCACGACTTCGACGCTTTGGTAGTCGAATATTCCGTGTTGGTGTTAAGTAGTATCATCGTACTTATTTGATAGAATAAAAAGCGTTTTCAGCCATGATTAATCTATACATATAATAAAATCGTAGACTTGCCGTATCTGTAACCACATTAAAGATATTTGCAAAATAATAACTGGGGGGTGTTAGGTAGTAATGGAACATAAAAAAGCTATTTTTGAAATTTTTGTCTGTCTGTCTGTCTGTATGTTTGTGCGCGCATCACGCAAAAACTACTGCATGGATTGATATGAAACTTGGCATGATTTAAGTTCATACTACGGAGTAACATATAGAATACTTTTTATCTCGAAATTCAGCACGGTTCCCTTGGGAGAGAGATGAAAATTTAAAATGTGTACTTAGCTGTAATTCATTAACGTGTAGTCCGATTTCATTCATTCTTTTTTTGTTAGAAAGGAGATACTTTAAAGATTACCGGCTAATCTCTGAAAGGCTGGATCGATTTTTATGGGACTTTCACTGGTGGATGTTTACATTGTAATCTACTGAAACATCCGCCAGTGAACTTTTTACAGTTTTTAGCAAGGTATGAACTCAAAGGAGCTTAGGAAAACAAAATGATTTCCACGGAATTTTTTTAAACCAATATCCACGCGAACGAAGTCGCGGGTATCCGCTTGTATTCAAATATTCAGCAACTAATGCGCGGTTAACAACTTATATGGAATTATACGTTATGAGGGACTATGTAGTAACTTCTATGATATCCTTATTCATAACCTTAACCTAAAGACATATAACTATATGCTTAAAGAATATCATTTATCATATGACTCGCCATGGTTGTTACGAGATTCTGAATCAAGAGGGACCTATTTTTTTAAAAAGATAGACTTGCGCTTGACTGCGACCTCACCAAATGTTTGGCAAAAATGCAGCGTAGTATGGAGCGCGATTGTCTAGAAAATGCTTGTTCACTCTTGATTTAATGGTACCCAAATTATAGATGGAAAAGCATTTCAAAACTTAGCGATGCGTAACAAAGAAGCAAATCAAAGGACTGGAGAAATAGAAAACACGTTTTGAAAAACGCTAGACATCCAGGTTTATGCGGCTAATCTCTTCTTATAAAATTATTTTATTTAGTGCACCATCCCGTTCTTTCACTCTGCTCCTATCGCCAAAGGTTGTCTGCGAGAGATTGCTCTAAGCGATAAGACCGCCTTTGCATGCAAAACTGTAGTCCCTAAGCTCTCTATAGCTGTACTTTTTCTTTGTGTGTGCAATAAATTATTCTATTCCATTCCATTCCATTCCATTCCATTCCATTCCATTCCATTCCATTCCATTCCATTCCATTCCATTCCATTCCATTCCATTCCATTCCATTCCATTCCATTCCATTCCATTCCATTCCATTCCATTCCATTCCATTCCATTCCATTCCATTCCATTCCATTCCATTCCCTTCCATTCCCTTCCATTCCATTCCATTCCATTCCATTCCATTCCATTCCATTCCATTCCATTCCATTCCATTCCATTCCGTTCCATTCCATTCTCTTCTTAATTGATCGGCTAATCTTTTCTTAACTTAGCATTTGATCAAGCCTAATATTATGCAGAACACTGAATGCGATACTCACTGATGGAATTCTCATTAACAATGTAAGTGGATCGTAGGCGCTGATTGTGTGTCAGTGCACAAAAGCCACCGATTAATTAATTGTCAATTAATATCACACTAATTGATCCCGAATACGGCACAATTCGGAAATTGGCACACCTCAAACTTTGTCAGGACGTGGTTTTAATTCGATAGCGCCCTAGTTCCGAAATCTGACAGTGCGAAAAGTAATTAAATGCTCAGTATGTGCCTACCTTAAATATCGTCGTGAGTTGGATTCCTGGTATTTAAAGGACCCTCTCTTGAAGATGTTCTCAATGTTCCCGCATCTGAGTATTTGAGAGCGAATGTGAGCGCTGTGGTTTTATAAGTGGGAGGTCTCGGGTTCGATTTATTTTGGAAATTTTTAATTTGTTAATTGGTTCAGATCTCGAATCAATCTGGAAATTTATGAATTCTAAATCATAGCATTAGAGTAGGTAATCCTTTTACCAAATATAATCTTGCCTGCATCGGTGCGAGAACAATAATTTCAGTCGATTTTAGTGATAGTAAAAATATAGTTATTTTGTTAAGTGTTTAATTGTATTTTTTATTTTAACTCTGTATACGTAGGTACTTATTTATTATTGTATAGTCAATGTAACTATGGGTCATCACTAAGCTCCACGTTGCTTTCTATTCTCCTTCCAAGTTAGCCGCAATAATCTACCAAAAATCACATGGAAATCACCCTTGTATTTGTTAGGAAAATTGTAACAGATATACATATATAAGGTTGGTAGGTACACAAAATCAACCTCTTCTCGTATCCCAAACGCATTAACCGTAACGTATCCATTTCAATGTGGGTAAAAACATGTATACATACTCATAAATGTAAATCCATCACACTCTCCAGGTATCTCACAAATTAAATGTACGTAAATAAAACCGTGTTCTTTGAATGCATCAACCCTCTTGGTATTTAATTAAATCACGAGTAGCTGATGGGATTCCGGAAATTCTCGCCGCGTCCGAGTTTTTTATAATAGCACGTTAACATTTCATACACTTTGACACGTTCTCCTTGAAGAGATAAGACTTTCTTTTAGGATATAGATAGGATAAGACTTTATTATAGATGGTTATAGCCTCTATAGCGCGACGGTCGTCGGGCGTGGATCGAAAACCAAAAGGTCGGCGGCTCAAACCCCACATTACCCCACTGTGACGTTTATCATAATGACATTTAATGTATTTAATGACAGTTATTGTAGCTATCATTACATACATTAAATGTCATTATGAATAAACCAGTCAAGTGCGTGGTAGGCCACGCGCAGTGTAGGGTTCCGTAGTCACAATCCTCAAAAAACAGATATAACTCCTTAACCTGTGAACCCTACTTAGCCATGATAGTTTTCCTTTAAAATTGATTATATGTACTACTGCTGTGAATTTTTTCAAGTTCCTATATACTGCCATTTGGCTGATAGAGGGGGGGGGACACTTGACTCTAACAAAAATTAGCACTTTAAAACATCATATTTTACAAATGGATCTAGAAATAGAAAAATGATGTTACCACACCCACAGTATTTTTTAAAGACCTATTCAACGATACCCCACACTATGGGGTAGACGAGAAAAAAAATATTCATCCCCACTTTACATGTAGGGGAGCTACCCTAAAAAAAAAAAATTTATCAAAATTTTATTTCACCACTTTGTCAGCGTGATTAATATTTATACCCATGCTAAATTACAGATTTCTAGCACTAATAGTCTCTGAGATTAACCGAGGACGGACGGACGGACGGACAGACAGACAGACAGACGGACGGACATGGCGAAACTATGTATAAGGGTTCCTTGTTTACTACGGAACCCTAAAAAACGTCACAGGTATCAAGCTATATTTAATGGACTGTACGTATCCAATCCTAGCACATGTATGCTTATTTGGAGGGGAAAGGGAAATATTAGTCATGTTCATCATGGCTAATATTATTATTTTTAAAAAAAACAAGAAAGAAAGAAAAGAAAGTGTGTCTATTACATTACTCTATGGATAAGACCCCATCAAAATATGATTGGAATTTGAAACATAAATTCATATACAGCTGATATTTAGTTTCTCAGCAGATTTATATATAACAAGAGGAAGATTTATTTGCTTGAATATACTTACAAGTATAAATTAAAAATTTAAAAAACCCCCGACATTCGCCATTTTGTCATGGCCGCCATCTTGGATTTACATAGTGCTATTCTACTAGTCAAGCCCTTTCATTTGATACCCATATTGAAGAAGTTGTAAAAATATACGTAATTCGCCATTTTGTGGCGGCGGCCATCTTGGACCGATTTTCATCAAACATAGCTTCCGACTAACTCATCGTTCAAACAAAAAAAACCGCTTTCACATCGGTTCACCCGTTTGAGCGCTACGGGGGAGCAGACAGACAGACACACACACACACACACAGACACACACATACACACACACACACACAACACACACACACACACAACACACAGGCACGTCAAACTTATAACATCCCGTCGTTTTTGCGTCGGGGGTTAAAAATGAGTAGCTGATACAAAGATATTACCGCTGTACACAACGCCTGAAATTCTGATATTTTGGTTTAGTTCACGATACCACCACGTCCCTTTAACGCCCCACAGCTGGGCATAGGCACACACTGACGGGCATTAACGACTATTGTCACGTGATAGTGTCAATAACCAGGACCGACCGCTACACATGTGTAATGTATGTAATGTAGGTATGTATGTAAGTTCGCGATTAGGTATTTCAAAAATCCATGAACCGATTTTGATGATTTTTTCATTATCATAATCTACACACTTTCAGAAAGGTTTTAGTATATTATGTATTTATTATAGTTATTTTTATTATAGTTATTTTTCTGGTTGTCTTTCTTACACGTTACGAAGTTATCCGCATAAATGTATCTTAATGTTTTTGCTTAGTAGGTACACCGATTTCTCCGAGATTGCTGGAAAGAATTCGGTTTCATTTTACCTAAAATATAACTTGATAATTACAAGTATATCTCGAAGAAACAATTTCCATTTTGAGTCCGTTTTTCCGATAAAACGCGTCTGTGTGCAGAAGGCTTAACGTGGTAAGCAAATAGGTTTAACAATAAAAAAAAACTTACAAATCACATTTAAATGTTAATACGATCGCGAACTCTATAATATGGACCCAAAACTTTCGGGTCCAGTCGTTTATTTCCTATTAGATGGTACGGAAATAGTTATTTATGCAACTGTTGTGTAATAAGGGGTATTAAAACACGAATGTGGGTTTATCACACGAAGCGAAGCTGAGTGTGATAATAGTATCACATGAGTGTTTTAATACCTAATTATCAACAGTTGCATACAAGACTTTATCTACACCCATAATATGAATCCTCTATAAGATTCTGAAACAGTTAGCTTACTGCTAACATTAAAACAGCCAGTCCTAGTAGTAACCTAATATCATCCATTACTAATATACAAATAAACTAAGAATTAATGAAAGAATTATTTATTTTAGTAGTAATTTACATTTTGTATAGTGCAATTATTAAAATTAACTTGAATATTATGTTCTTTAATGTTGGAAGGTCCCGATCCCGATGTACTCGGCGGAATATTTATATTTACCACTTCACTATTTTTATTTTCTATGGAATTCGAAATTACATTCGACACGTGGATTTTGTTGGCTATAGAGTCATTAATGTAGCCCTCAGCAACAGATGTAGACTTCCATCCGCTGTGCCGTTTTAAACTTGATAGCCTTCTCCTTTACGTTTTAACAAGGTAATTAATTTTGAATATTTTGAGATATCCACGTTGTGATTAATACTCAGTGTACTTTTGAGCAAATATCTGGCGGTGTGCTATTAAAACTTGAATCGCTCATTTTTTGTAACAATAAAAATATCGAAGAAAAATGGCGGGGATTCGAATAACTTAATTTTTTTTACGGCGCGCGACGTAGTCAGAACGCGTGTAAACGAAAATGTTCTTTTTTTGAAATTCATACAGATACCGCGCATCAAGCAATGAATGTGGCTGTATATTGAAACTCTTTGCGCATGAAGGAATTGAAAAAAAAAAAAAGGAGTGTTGTTATGAAATTCAGTACAAAATAACATCATCCGTTTGGATGATGTAATGGTTATTAGGACATTGGGTGTTTTAATGTTGGCAATAAGCTAACTGTTTCAGAATCTTTAATAGAGGATTTAAAGCATGGGTGTAGATAAACTAAATTACGTTTGGCCGAAGATAAATTTGAAGTAAAATGTACTCTACTTGCAGTATGCTTAAAACCTATTTTTGACAGTTGCACTGATAGTTTTACAAATCAGTGGAAACCCCGCAAACCGTATTTGATTATGGAGCAGGCAGAAATATTTAAAAGTAGAAATGATTTGCCCTCGATTTGCGAGTAACATAAATTCATTTATTTATGTGTATTTTACGATTAAATCTAACTATGTTATTGTACCTACTTATAAACTTATAAAGTAATTAATGTACTTAAACCAACTTATATTACGTGAGTACAATTGATTGTCTACATGAAGTGGTGCCAAAAACACTGACTGCATTTCCATGTTAAACAGCCAGGGATCCTTTGCGTAGAATATGAGCCTGTACTGCAATTTGCAGCATTTACAGGTATTTCTCCTCTTTCAAGGTTTTTTTCTGAAATAAGCCTATCTTTTGTACGATCATACTTTATTTTATGCCAATAAATTATCATGTAATAATCCAGACTAAAATGCTCTAAAAATAATTTTAAATTAACTTTTCGATTTGACATCGACATCTACAAAGGATAAAATCCTAAGAATAAATAGCAGGATTTGCCGTGCCGTTCTGCGAAACTTTAAAAGAACGGCTGCTTCAATTTAAAAGCACGTAAAGAGTTCTAAAATATTCCAATTTCATGCCAAGAGATATTTACAACTGGGGAAAAAAGCGAATTTTCCGACCATTAAATAAAAATGGAAAATGTTCGAGTCAAGAAATTCGAATTTTCTACCGGGGGAAGTCCTGCCGGGACTAATATTTATTGTCTATTCGTGTTCCATTATACTCTTGTAATGGCTCGATTTGTTATATTGATGTATTGGGTTGAAAGT